>CM035109.1:31960627-34491166 GCA_020205505.1 Panax japonicus | reverse complement strand
TGGTCTCTGGCTATGGAGGTTCTCCCTAAACAGTATAGAAAAGTGTGTTATATTTGTATATCATTTAGTAGTTATATTTGGTGAATCAAATATGGTGAGGCGAACCCAATGTTGGAAGGGTGTTTTGTCACTATCATACCAGATATCTATGACATGCCGACTTCGTGTTATTATAAGATAGGGTTGTGCATATCCACTTGCTGAGGTATATCTACGAACACTACCTATATAATCTTGGTGTTTGGTTGAAGTATAATTCTCAATTAGAGATAATGGAGATAATGATATGTCAGGAGAAGACTTACCATTGGAAAGAATATGATAGAAATCTTCTCATTTTTCTTTGGGGTCTATTGGGTCAACCAAGGATAATTCCGTGGGCATATGATATCTATCATAACCTAGACGTATGGCCATCCCTTGCACGATGGTTTCCTTGAGCATTTTCCAAAGATTTTAATTTCTAAAATAGTTATTGACTGTATATTTATGTAAGGTGCCATTGGTGACATGCTATCCAAGTTGGTGTCCAAAGTCACAGTTGGTATATATTTGTATCAAAACTCGCAACATATGTGTTGTAGTATTTTGCACGACAATTATAGTAATAAGTTGTAGTTATTTTCTGTACCATGTATTTGGCGACTCAGAATCGGTTGGATGGATTGGACCTATTTTGGGGTTGTCACATATCAGGTAACCCTATTTAATTAAAATAAGGTATTATTTATTTAATTAAACTCTTTTAATTAAATGGGCTCCCTAATATTATTAGGAATAATTATTTAAACTTCTTTAACTAACTTTCCCTCCTAATCCTATTAAGAATAAATGAGAGTAATTATATTAAATTAATTCCTAAACACTTTTAGAAATTAAAATAATAATAATTGTAATAATATTAATAAGACTCCTCTTATTAATTTATATTTATTATATGAAAAATATTAAATATAATAGCTATTTAATTTATTCTATCACCATAGATTAAATTAAATATACTTAACATATTATTATGATTATGCCATTAACTTCTTAAATAATTATTCTTCCTTTTTTGGTGTGACCCTTTAGGTTCTCCATATTAAATCGGTTGTGAATAAATTAATTAAAAAAAATTCTAATCTTATTTAAATAAATAAATTAAACGATTAATTTATTTAAACAAATAATATTTATTCTACAATAGGGATATCTCCCTAGCAATCAACGACTTTCTAGATAATATAGATTTCAACATTAATCATAAAAGAACCTTTGAGTTAATAGTTACCGTACAATTCAATCCTTCCACCATACAATGTCCCAATTAAATATAAGATAAAGAATTAATGTCAAGTCTTATTTTATTTAATTATATGTATTTCGATTCCTAAATGCACAACTCCTGATGAATGCAAATTAGAAACTACTTTCTAATTTTATTCCACCTTGGCCAAGGATTCCTGGGTTGTTATTTATTGAATCACATAGGACATTTCTCTTCTTTTACTAGAAGTGGTAGATTCTTTATTGATCATTCTCTATCTTCATATATAACTTATTACACTCAAGCATACCCTTTTGATATACTATAAGAGTCTTAAAGAATAAGTCAAAGTGTAATTCATTATATATAAGATACTATGATGATCTCAAGTCTAAGGATCATTTGTACTACTATCACTATAGGAATTCTTATTGACAGACAAGTAAAACTTCATTAGGTATTCCTTAGCGAGCCACGTCCAGTGAACTTATTCTCTAATAAGCACATACATACTTGCTTTAGTGTCTCCACGCAAATGATCATGAGATCAATCATCCTCATCCAATGAGCAAGCAACGTACGTACCAATCTATCCGGATTCATTAATCCCCTTTTTAGTAATCCATTGATTGGGAACATTTTAGTTTTAAGCTATCTAAGAACTTAGATCTCATTAGCATGTTCTCATCATGATTCTAAAAGCATTGCTTAAAACTATGGGTTTATCACATATTATTAAAATAGCACCATGTAGATAATAAATGCCTTTAATAAATAATTCTTTTATTAATAAATAAATAAGATTGATTACAAAGTATATGCTTTATCATCATGCATGATTGGCTTGTATTCATACTACTTTCAATCTTCCACTTGCACTAAAGCCAATCACCGTGGTATCTCATACCCATCTTATCTAAGTGACGATCAAACTGATGTTGTGTTAACACTTTAGTAAATGAATCTGCAATATTGTCTTGAGAGTCCACACGCTCCAGGGTGACGTCTCCTCTTTCAATGATCTCTCTGATCAAATGAAACTGCCGTAACACGTGTTTGGATTTCTGATGAGACCTGGGTTCCTTAGCCTGCGCAACAGCTCCAGTGTTGTCACAGAATAAAGGCACTGGTCCTGTAATGCTAGGAACCAAAACAAGTTCGGTAATGAACTTCATCCAAACAACTTTCTTTGCAGCTTCACTTGCAGCTATGTACTCTGCCTCTGTCATTGAATCAGCAACTATTTGCTATTTGGAACTCTTCCAACTCACTGCACCACCGTTTAAGGTAAACACATACCCCAAAATGGATTTACTATCATCTTGTTCTATTTGAAAACTTGAGTCTGTGAAGCCCTCTAATTTCAATTTAGACCCACCGTAGATAAGAAATACATCCTTAGTTCTTCTTATGTACTGTAGGATATTTTTCACTGCCTTTTTGTGTTCTTCTCCTAGATTTGACTGGTATCTGCTTGTTATACTAAGTGCATGAGCGACATCTGGTCTAGTACATATCATACAGTACATGATAGATCCTATTGCTGAAGCATAAGAAATCTTACTCATACGGTCTCTCTCCTCAGGTGTCTTTGGCGCCTGTTTCTTGGAGAGATGTATTCCTTGGCTCATCAGCATGAGACCTCTTTTGGATCTTCCATGCTAAACTTTTTTAGCATCAAGTCAATGTACGTTCCTTGGGACAAGCCAAACATCCTTTTGGATCTATTGCTATAGATCTTCATCCCCAAAATACAAGATGCTTCTCCTAAGTCCTTAATGGAGAAGTGTTTAGATAACCAGATTTTAGTTGATTGTAGCATAGGAATATCATTCCCTATCAGTAAAATATCATCAATATATAATACGAGGAATGAAACAGAGCTCCCACTAACCTTCTTGTACACACATGGTTCATCCTCATTTTTGATAAAATCAAATCTTTGATTGTCTCATCAAAATGGATGTTCCACCAACGAGAAACTTGCGTTAATCCATAAATGGATCGTTGTAGCTTACAAACTTGATTTGTTCAAACCTTTGAAACAAATCCCTCTAGCTATGCCATATACACATCCTCCTCGAGTTTCCTATTGAGGAAGGCCATTTTCACAGTCCATATGCTAGATTTCGTAGTCATGGCAAGCTACAATCGCAAGCAAAATCTGAATGGACTTGAACATTGCTACTGGTGAGAAGGTTTCATCATAGTCAACTCATTGTCTTTGTTTGAAACCTTTTGGAACCAGTCGGGCCTTATAGGTATCTACCTTGCCGTCTGTTCCAGTCTTTCTTTTAAAGACCTATTTACACCCAATATGCTTAATGCCTTAAGGTGGTGAAACCAAAGTCCATACTTGGTTCTCATACATGGAGTCCATCATGGATTTCATGGCTTCTTGCCACTTCTCTGAGTCTTTACTACTCATAGCCTGCTCGTAATTCAATGGATCATCATCATCTATGATGCGTACCTCATCGTCATCTTCTATGACAAGTCCGTACCTATTAGGTATCTTTAGTACTCTTCCAAATTTAAGAATAGGGTGTGGTACAGAAGGAATCTCTACTTGAATAGGTTCATACATTTGATCTGTAGTGGTTTATGGTTCTTGAATATCTTTATGATCTATTTTCCTCCGACTGACCCCTTCAAGTATAGACTCCTTTTCCAAAAAAGGTAGCATGTTTGGCAACAAACACCTTTTGTTCAGTAGGATTGTAGAAATAATATCCTAAACTTTCTTTAGGATATCCCACAAAAGTACACTTATCAGATCTTGTCCCAAGCTTATCATTCTGAAACCTTTTCACATAAGCTGGAAATCCCCAAATCTTAACATGCTTAAGACTAGGCTTCCCCCCTGTCCACATCTCATATGGAGTCTTAGGGATGGATTTCGAGGGAACCTTATTTAGTAGATATGTAGCCGCTTCTAGGGCATATCCGCAGAATGACACCAGAAGATCGGCAAAACTAATCATGCAACGAACCATGTTCAACAATGTTCGATTTCTCCTTTCAGACACACCATTCAGCTGTGGCGTCCCTGGTGGAGTCCATTGTGAGATTATACCATTTTCTTTGAGATAATTGAGAAACTCACTGCTTAAGTATTCACCACCTTGATCTGATCAAAGAATCTCAATACTTTTGGCCATTTGTTTCTCTACTTCACTTCTGAACTCTTTGAATTTTTCAAATGATTCAGATTTGTATTTCATTAAATACACATATCCAAATCTTGAGTGATCATCGGTGAATGTAATAAAATAAGAATACCCTCCCCGTGCATGCGTTGTCATAGGTCCACATACATCCGTGTGTACCAATGCTAACAACTCTGTAACTCTTTCTCGTTTTCCACTAAAAGGAGATTTAGTCATTTTCCCATGAGACAATATTCACAAGTTGGATATGATTCATAATCCGATAGCTCTAGGAGCCCATCTTTATACAACTTGGATAATCTTGTTTCATTAATATGACCAAGTCTATAGTGCCATATATGGGTATAATTAACATCATCTCTTTTCCTTTTCTTAGTTTGTTCAATTTGAAGTATATTTTCATGCAAGTCAAGAATGTAAAGTCCATTTCGTAAATTACCAACACCATATAAAACATTATTATTCTAAATAGAACAACTATTGTTCTTTATTATAACGTAAAAACCATCCATATCCAATACAGATATTGAAATAATGTTTATAATAAGTGACGGAACAAAATAACAATTATTTAAACTAATGGATTTGCCTATAGGCAGTGCTAAAAAATAAGTCCCTACAACTAATGTAGCAACCTTTGCTCCATTTCCCACTCGAAGGACGACCTCATCCTTGCACAGCTTTCTACTTCTGACTAGTCCCTGCATATTATTACATATGTGAGAACCATAGTCGGTATCCAATACCCAAGTAGAAGATTGACTTTCAAAAAAATTAATTTCAATCATAAACAAACCTTGATTAGGATTCGAAGCTTCTCCAAGCTTCTTTTGCTTTTGTTCCACAGGATAATCCTTGCAGTTCCTCTTCCAGTGACCCAGCTTGTTGTAATGGAAGCAAATTCCTTTACTAGCTGGATCAGGTTTCTTTTGATCCTTCACTTTCTCCTTACCCTTAACCTTCTTGGATTTCTTCTTTTGAGAAGATACCTTGGGCCTCTTCCTTTTCTTGGAAGAATCATCTACCATTAAGACATGGTCCTTCTTGAATAGGAAGTGACCTTCAGCAGTTTTTAACATGTTAAGTAATTCAAGAAAGCTGACATCCAACTTATTCATGTGAAAATTCACAACAAATTGTGAGAAGGTGTCAGGGAGTGACTGCAAGATCAAATCTTGACTCAACTCCCAATCCATGACGAACCCAAGATGTCCTAGACGTTCAATCAAATTAATCATCTTTAGGACACGAGTCTCAATAGTAGTACCCTCGGTCATCCGAGATCGGAAGAGCTCCTTAGATATTTCATATCTAGTAGTCCTACTTTGCTCACTATACAACTCTTGAAGGTGCAGTTGCATAGTAGGAGCATCCATGTTTTCATGCTGACGCTGGAGCTCGTTACTCATGGATGCGAGCACGATGCATTGAGCCACTGATGCATGATCTTGACACTGTTTAAAAGTAGCAATCTCTTCCTCAGAGGCTATTTCTGCAACTTTTATAGGTACAGGCGAATTTAGGACATAAGAAATCTTTTCAGCAATGAGAACAATTCTCGGACTCCTTAACTAGTTTGTGTAATTCGGTCCTGTCAGTTTGTTAACATCAAGTATGCTACACAATGAAATTAGTGAATGTGACATTTTCAAAATTCTGCATGTAAAAAAACAATATTTTAGCAAACATTCATTTAATTAATTACCAAAATAAATTAGGTCTTATTTTATATTAGTATCTCCAACTATTTTTTTCAAACTATATTACCCTCATGAATATAGTTAGACAATATCTAATTAAAGATTTGTTAGTGAGAATAAGGATCCCATTTCAAATGTATATAGCCTTGTGTGTGCACAATAAACTATATATAAATAAATAGGTAGACAACTCTTGTCAATTACATCATCATGTAACTCCTTATATTTTGCCTCTTAAATCATAATAGTCAAGTGTGTGCACATTCGAACTAAAATGATTTAAATTAAGTCATACCCAACATTTCCATATAAGTGAAGAGAAACTACAGCCCTTATGTGTGCACAACAAAGTGGTAATGTTCAATTCCTTATAAACATTAAATGTAATAAAAACAACATCTCAAATTATTAATACTCGCCTTGTGTGTGCACAACAAACTCATATTAAATATTCAATGCTATATTATTTTTATCATGCTAGAAGGTGACATTCAATATTCCAAATATCTTTGAACGTTACAACTTAATATAATTTCATTGAGGGGTTTGTGTTATTAGTAGTCTCATATTGTTTAGCGCGCATGCAAATATAAATATAAAATACGCATCATATTATTAAATATGCGAAGCATGTTTGCATAATATATAATATATATAATTCTAGCATTCACATATAGAATACTATATTCTACACGGATTGATTATGGACTTTTATTCTAGTTTGGTTCACTAGAGCCACCAAGTGAACCAAAAGGTCAAACCCTAGGGTGCAAGAATAAACATTTAAATATAACTATTACATTTAAACTCGGGCTCCATTACTAATAGGTTTTCGAGCGCTCCTTTCTCCTTGATCTCCGGTTCTTCGAAAAAAAATTCTAACTAATCCTATTACATAAACTATTTAATTTAAATAGAAACCTTGATCAACAGTCAAGGGGAAGTACATAGGAAAGAGATAGAATTTATGTGACGCCCCCAAAATAGGTATACATCACCTATTCTGAGTCGCCAAATACATGGTACAGAAAATAAATACAACCTTAAATATACAACATGAGCTGTGAGTTTTAATACAAATATTATCTTTTAGACAGTATTCAAACTCAAAATAAGTCCTCAATACATTTATTATCACACTATTTCATAGAATAGTGAGGACTACTAATGCTATCATCTGGACCGTCACTCTGTTTCCCGACTAGTCCCTGCAACATTTTCATTTCCTGAAGAGAACAATGAAAGCAAAAGGGTGAGCTCAACTAGCCCAGTAACAAATATTATGACTAAGATAATGCAGAATAAATTATCATTAGCCTTCAACAGTGTTAAACTGATAAAATACAATAAACATCAAGTTTAACTGCAGCAGAATAAGCAATTCATTAGAAGAGTCAAGTAGAGCATGATATCTGTTATCTTCTATGATTTAAAAAGTTTGTCATCAATTTTATCGCTGGGACTCAGCTTCATAAATAATCCACATCACTGAATTATCCATGCACTACCAGCAATCCATTAGAAGAGCCAAGTAGAGAATAAAATCTACTATCATCTATGATTTAAAAGGTTTTTCATTACTTTTATCGCTGAGACTTAGTTTAATAAATAATCCACATCATCCCCGCACTACGGCCAATGATATTCATTAGTATCATGACCACAAATTATCCATGCACTACGGGCCAAGGATATTCGTGTATTCATCAATGGTCATGATCATGCCAATAATTGTCCATCAATGCACTACATCAAATGAGGATTTTTACCACATCATTTGTAACATTACGGTCATGATTATACCGAATAATCCCTGGTCATAATCATACCAAGTCCATCTATGCACTACAGGCCACATATAACTTTCAACATATTATAAACATGAGGATGATGATAGTGATATAAGAATTCAATAAAATAAGTTCAAGGATAAATTTTTAAAGATTTATAATTTCATTTATCCAACGTCCAAATTTTCAACATGATACTATTTTGTGGAGTAAAATTCAAGAATGCTCAGAAGAATATTTCCATGAAAAGATACTGGATGAAGCGCAAATATCAGGGATATCCCATTAATTTAATGGAGTATAGAAGCCAAAACTTTAACCAAATGAGTATAATAGAATATATAAAACCGCAAATTGATTTTTGCCCGCCATGCGGTAATCCACGTAAACAGATCATTTTAACAGAGTAATAAAGAATGGAACCAGGACATGCGTAATCCACATAGACAGGATATTCCAACATAATAATAAAGAATAGAACCAGGTCATGTGTAATCTGCACAGATAAGATGTTCCAACAGAATAATAAAAAATGGAACTAGGTCATGCGTAATCCGCACAGACATGATGTTCCAACAGAATAATAAAGAATGGAACCAGGTCGTGCGTAATCCGCACAGACAGGATGTTCCAACAGAATAATAAAGAATGGAATAACAATAGAATTCACCAGGCATACGATAGACTGCACAGACAAGTTATTTCAATAGAATAATAAAGAATGGAATAACAACCCTTACGAGTATTGAAAGAAAATAACTCTCTTCATGAATACGAAAGAATAATACCCCTTACCTTAGTACTAGATTGGATACTGCAATAGTGTAGTAACAGAATACCCTTCTTCTCTCTCTCTCTCTCTTATTCTCTTTATACTTTCTCTCTCTCTCTCTCTCTATATCTTGAATGAATTGTTGCAAAATAATGAAGAAATAAGCTTCTATTTATAGGCTTGGCAGAGTAATGGTAAAATAGTCTTTTTCCATAATTTATGACATCATCACTGACGTCATCAAACATAATACATCGTTGCATACATCATCGTCCGATGACATCATCGCTTACCTCATCGTCCGATGACATCATCGCTTGCATCACAGGAATTCAAATTCAATTTGTTCTCTTCCACCTCCTTTTACTTTTATACCATGAATTTACTATAATAATGCTACCATTCAAATTATAAAAAATGTACTATTATATAATCACATCATACTACTATAATGTAATATTATAATAATATATTTGAATGAATTATTTTATCGAAAAAGATAAATACCAACTTTTAATAAATGTCACATGCTAAAAATTACTCAGTTTAAATCCACTTCGAATAAATATTTTCTTATCTATCATTTGTGTCCACACAAAATAAATATTTCCTTATCATATAAATCAATAATTAATTATTCATAAATAATATTACAGAATCACAATAATGACAACTAGGCCGTTCCTAGGAAAAGGGGGACTTTCTAATAAGGATTTCTCCTTACTGGCGCGGAATTAGGTGATCAAACCTCTCCTTGACAGAACTTTCTAGACATTGCCAATAATGCTATCTAATAATATAATTCAAATAATATGAATTATTTATCTGATAATGGGAAATACTATGCAGTGACAATTATTGAAACAACAATAATATAAAATATCAACGCAACAATTATTGAACCAATAAAATAAAATATTGAACAATAATTATTGTAACAATTATTGAGTAGTACCTTCTTAAGTAAGAATCAATAATTCAAAAATACTGTGCAATACCGTGTGCTACTGTGCAACAACGCGTATTACTGTATTTTAACCACCAGGTATTCCAACAGTGTTAACGGTAAAACTTTCGCCATTATTTTATAAAAAGATATTTTTGTCGTTTTCTCAATCTGACAATAATTCCGTTGTGGGGTCCACCAATGATTGTGTCGTCGTACGAATATTCCCTATTAAAACGAATATTCCCTGACCAATCGAATATTATATAACAACTTGCGTACTTTGCAGAATTTATAAATATTACCCACAACTATAATATTATAACAAATTCATTCCATAATAATCAAAAATGATATTTATAGAAAATTTATCTTTATTCATAAAAGTTGGGGTCTTACAACCTCCCATTCTTATGAAATTTCGCCCTCGAAATTAGGGTACGTACCTGGTATGTTGAAGAGGTAATGATACCTTGATTTCATTTTAGATTCTAACTCCCAGGGCATTTCCTCAACATCGTGATTTTTCCACAAAACTTTGACTTGAGGTATAACCTTGGAGCGTAGAACATGTTCCTTCTTATCCAAGATTTTAATAGGAACCTCTTCATACGTTAAATCGTCCGCTATTTCTTCCGATTCTAACTCAATAATGTGGTTTGGGTCTTCCACATATTTACGTAACATGGATATGTGAAAAACGTTATGAACACGAGATATACTTGGCGGTAAAGCGAGTCTATAGGCTACAGTTCCTACTCGATCGAAGATTAAAAATGGGCCAATGAATCGAGGATTGAGCTTTCCTCTCTTTCCAAATCTCGTATCTTCTTTCCATGGAGCAACACGTAACAACACATGATCTCCAATATCGAATTCCACGTCCTTTCGAGAACATCAACATAACTCTTTTGTCGATCCTGTGAGGTTTTTATATGTTGTCGGATCGTTTGAATCTTTTTCGTAGTCATACGTACCAACTCTGGTCCCAACAACGTTGTTTCACCCACCTCATCCTAGCATACTAGAGAATGACACTTTCTTCCATACAACGCCTCAAATGGAGTCATGCCAATACTTGTTTGATAACTGTTGTTGTAGGAAAACTCCATCAATGATAAGAACTTATCCCAACTTCCCCTGAAGTCAAGGACACAGAGTCTTATTAAATCTTCAAGAGTTTGAATAGTCCTCTCCAACTGCTCGTCCGTCTAAGGATGATATGTCGAGCTAAATCGTAAATTCGTGCCTATAGTTTTCTGCAAACTAACCCAAAATTGTGAAATGAATCTTGGGTCTAGATCAGAAACTATGGATACTGGCATACCATGCAGTCTTATAATCACATTTATGTATATACGAGCAAGACGTTCAAGTGTATAAGTTTCTCGTATAGGTAAGAAATGAGCCGACTTGGTCAATCTATCAACAATGACCCAAATCACATTTATGCCTTGAGAAACGATGGGAAGACCGGTAACGAAATCCATGGTAATGTGCTCCCACTTCCATTCTAGAATTTCAAGTGGTTGCAATGGACCTTTTGGTACTTGATGCTCCGCCTTGACTCGTTGACAAGTTATACACCTTGAGATAAACTTCGCGATCTCTCTCTTTATATTTCTCCACCAAAATGTATGTTGAAGATCATAATACATTTTGGTACTCCCAGGATGGATTGCAAACGGTGTGTTGTGCGCATCCATCATGATTTTATACTTTAAATTAGGGTCGTTAGGAACACAAAGTCTGGAGTTTACTCGAAGTATTCCTTCCTCATCGATTCTTGCTTCCGGCATAGCACCTTCTTGCACTTTCTTCCTCATACGCATCAGTTCCAGGTCTGTAGCTTGAGCAGCTTTAACTTTATTGATTAAAGTTGGTTCTACTCGTATATTCGCCATCATCACGTTGGTCCCTGGAGTCTTTAACTTTATCTCCATCCATTGCAAGTCATATAAAATGGGCCTTTGCGTTGACAATATCGCACTCGTACCCGCATATGATCTTCTACTCAATGCGTCAGCTACTATGTTCGCTTTACCAGGATGGTATTTAATGGTATGATCATAATCTTTTAACCATTCAAGCCAACGTCATTTCCACATGTTGAGTTTCTTTTGGGTGAAGAAATATTTGAGGCTTTTATGATCCGTAAAGATCTCCACTTTATCCCATAGAAGTAATGCCTCCAAATTTTAAGTGCAAAGACAACAGCTGCAAACTCTAGATCATGACTAGGATCATTCCTCTCATATTCTTTGAGTTGCCGAGAGGCATAGGCTATGAATTTCCTATGTTGCATGAGAACATATCCTAACCCTTTGCCCGATGCATCACTGTAGATGAAAAATCCCTACGAGTCAGATGGTATTGTCAAAACTGGTGTTGAAATGAGTCTCCTCTTGAGTTCTTGAAAACTCTTCTCATATTCCACCTCCAACTGAATTTTATATCTTTTCAAGTCAGCTGAGTTAATGGAGTAGCAATTCGAGAAAACCCTTCCACGAATCTCCGATAATAAACAGCTAATTCGAGAATGCTACGTACTCCGGTCATTGATTTAGGTTGCTCCCAGCTTTGAATGGCTTCAATCCTTGTCGGGTCAACAAATATTCCATGACTTGATACTACGTGTGTGACAACCCGATATTTTCTATATAGATAAATAAGAAATTTTGTGTATAAATTTTTTTTAATTAAGGATGAGGATTTGTACAAGATATTGTGTATATGTATTTATGTGGTAAATAAAAATATATTTATTACATGAATATTTACAAGTAAATTTATTTTAGAATTATTGATTATTATAAAGTATATTCTTATAATAATTAATTTAAAGATTTAAATATTTTTATTAATTATTTTCTATGAAAATATAATCTTAGATTATTTAAATAATATATGAAATGATTTTAGAATAATTATAATGATTATTTCGTTATATGAATTTTGTTCAGGATATTAAGTTAATTATTTTAACTTAATTTATAATGTTAATTGTGTCAGATAAATCAGATATGGAATCCAAACCCTAGTTCTGGATTTTGATCAAGGAATAAAAATAATAATATTATATTATTATTTATCAGTATTATAGATATGTATGGTTATGTGTGTAATGTTAATATGTGGAACATTTTTATTATATTATGACCAAACCCTAGTAATAAGGTTAAACCCTAATTTGAGATCCAAATTAGAGTGCAAGATTGTTTTATAAGTGTATTATATAATTTATGTCGTGTATTAAATGTATTAATTAGGTAAACCCTAATTAAAATTCTAGAAACCCTAATATTTAGAAAACCCTAATTTTTGGAAATGAGAAACTGTAATTTGAAATTGAAATTAGAGTTCGAGATTTTTGGTAATGGTGATAAGATGATTAATTAACAAGTATTAAAATTATAATTGTTAATTATAGAAACCCTAAATTGTTAAACCCTAATTACTAAACTAGAACCCTGATTTAGTAATTAGAAACCCTAATCTTAATTTGGTAACCTTAATTACCAAAAGAATAAACCTTAATTGCTAAATTATAAAAAAGTTAATTATAATTAGATATATTAAACCATAATGTTCATGTATAGTGTGATTAGATAATTAATCATAATTATGAAACCCTAATTTTAAAATTTTAGAAACTAAAATTTATTTAATTTTTATTTAATTTTATTATTTTTGTACAAACCCTAGTTACTAAATCTCATAAATGTTATGTGCTAAACCTAAGGGTCAAACCCTAAGGGTTTGCATGATTACATAATTGCCCTTAAATTCAAAGCCAAAAGACCATTATACCCCTCATTGGATTTTTTTTATGTAAATTTAGCAAGGCTTGACAAGTGTGGGAGTTGTTGAGCTAATCTAACTACTCCATTGACTTAAAATCTCCAGCAAATCAAGCAAAGCTCAGCCAATACATTGAACCCAAATGATATAAATAGAATTGGAGAGAGAAAAGTGAGCATTTGCACATTTTTTTTACAAACACTCAACTAAACTCTCTCCACCCAAAACCTACGAAATTATAAGGAAAATCAGTCTCTAAGAACAGCCCCACAAAATCCAACAATAAATCAGAAGCCAAAAATCAGAAAATCTTTAAAGAAAAGGTATAAACCTAGCTTGATTTTTTATGCCTAATTTTCTATGTTAGATTTTAAGTTTAAGTGTTAGAATATGTTAGATATAGTTTATTTTGGTGATCTGGGTTGATAGAAGTTGGATCCATAACATCTATAAGCTCAGATCTAGCTTTTTACAAAATCTGTAAATATTATTTTTGGATCTGACAACCGAATGTCAGATCGTCTAGATCTTTGTGTATTTGTGATTTTTGATGTTTTGTTATTTGAATCGATAGCCTGGTATATAGTCTTTAATATTCAAGTGGTAGAATACCCATTTTATGTCTGGAATCAAAGTTATTTAAGGTCAAAACCCATTTACCAGCGTTGACTGCATGAAATTCTGGGCAGCCCAGAACCTAAAAACCGAGTCTGACAACGTTTTGTGGGCTTAATATCTATCAGGTTATTAGTGTCATGATGTTTTTGTAATAATAAATCTATAGTCTGTCGTCTTGATTATAGATTTACGGCTTTATATTATGTAATTGATCATCAGATCGAATGTAGCAAGCGGTCAAAGTAGCCTACTTGACCATGATAGCTGTTTTCTGGAATTTCCAAAAAATCGGATGAACAACCCTCTGACAGGATTTGACCGAGGCATATCTTATGTATCTGTTGTTGTTTTGTTGATGTTAAGTAATAGAGTTGTAGAGTTACATGTTGGCTACACATTGAAGTTTATAGATCGCATAATAATTAACCGGTTAGTAAGTTGTAGATGCCAAAAGGGGACAGGTCGAACTGTTCTTCATTTCTGGGTAACCCAGAAAATGAAGAACAGTCCTGACATCATTTTTGGAGGCTAAGATCTCCTCGGTTATGCGTTCTTTATGTATGTTTGTTCTTGTATTATGTAGATCTGCACTAAAAAATTATTATCCAACCTCAAGCATGCTTTGAATCATCACAGATTAAGAAAAATTGTTGGTCAAATTAGTAACCTCGAAACTGTGTATGATGTTCTGGGTTTGTATGAAGAACATGAAGAACACCTATAGCGACGGTTCTGTCGCTATAGGTGGTCTTTAGCGACAAATAGTATTTTAATTTTCGGAAATTAATTAATAAATAGAAAAAAATAGTTTTTAATTATTAAAAATACAAAATAAATTATTAAAAATTATTTTAAATTCTGAAAATTAGCTTTTAATTATTTTAAATATATTTCAGAAATATTTAATATTTGTAGAATATTAAAAGTATTTAATTTATTTAATTATAATATTAAATAAATTATTTAAAAATGATTTTAATATTTGAAAAATCATTTAAAATTATATTATGGTATAAGAAAATAATTTAAGTTATTTTTGATAACTTTTAATATTATGTGATAATTTTTATTAATAAATTAATATTAATGATAATTAAGTTATTTATTAAATGAATTAAATAAATGAATTAAAAATGATTTTATTAAATTAAAAATCATTTTAAATAAGAATAAGGTATTTAAAAATATTTTAAGTTATAAAATATAGCTTTTAATATTTAAAGATAAATTTCATTAATTAATTATTATTAATGATATTAAATTTATTTAATAATTATATTAAATAATTTAGTTTAAAAATGATTTTAATATTATAATAATCATTTTAAATGAAAATAAAGTGTTTAAAGATATTTTAATTTATAAAATATAACTTTTAATATTTAAAGAATAATTTCATTAATAATTTAATATTAATGATATTTATTTAATGATTAATGATATTAAGTTTATTTAATATTTATATTAAATAAATAGTTTAAAAATGGTTTTATTTATTTAAAAATCATTTAAAAAGGATATAAGTGAATTAAAAATATTCTAAAGTTGTAATTAATAACTTTTAATATTTGGATATTGATAAATTAATATTTTAATATTAATGGTAATTGTTTAAGAATGATTTTAAATGTTTTAAAAATCATTTAAGGGTAATATAAATATTTTAAAAATATTTTTGAGTTATTATACATAACTTTAATATTTTGGCAATGGTTTCATTAATAGTTTAATATTGATTAAATGTTAATGATAATATAATTGTTTGATATTTAAATCATTTAATAATGATTCTGATATTTCAAAAATTATGGTAAATGGTAATAATTATTTAATAATTATTATAAGACTATTAAAAATAGTATGACTAATGTTTAAGTTAACTATTTGGATATTGAACTTCGGGATAGAGTCTTAGACTCGATTTTTACCCGATAAAGTTGTCGGTAGACCGACATGTTTCAGAAATTGATCTGGACTTAGATAGATTGTTTGGATAACTATTTATTTGTGATTCAATGGTTGTTAAAGTTGTGTGACAATGTGATTAGGAATGTGTTGATGTTTGCTTGTGAGTCAATAATTGTTGAACATGTGTGATAATGTGAATAGGGAATGTGCTGACTGCAATAGACGGTGTTATGTGTACGTTATGTTGTACAAATCAGTAAAATGATCTGATTAATGATAGGTCGTGATAGAAAAGGTAAATCTAAGTTGCGTAATTGTAAGCAGTGCATCAGGCAAGTATCCTAACTTTGCATTTTCTTTATGCAATGGACAAGTGTAAGAATGTTTCAGAATTATATTATTATTATACAGATTGTAAAACCTATATTATATACGCCCATTGATTATCAACATGTTAGTATATGATAATTCAGATATATATATTCTGTTCGTTAATTTCTATAAATGATTATACAAGTGTCCCCACTTGGATAATCATTGTAATTAATCACATGTTGATACACATTTGATATACATATATGTTGAATTATATATCATTGTTGAACAAGATAAGACCTTTGTAATGAAAACCCGACAGGTATGAACATCCCGAACATGGGAAAATTTTTATGCGCTACGGCGGACAAAGGATGACCGATAATATCGTTCTAGCAATGTAGTATTGATCAATACAATGTACAACGGGGCTGATCACCCTCCGTGTCCGTAAGCAATGGACAGTTTACAGATGAATTTCTGTTTAAACCCTTTCGAAAATGAAAACAATGTTCATAATATGTCACAGAAAACCATGTATAGACAATACACAGTTCAAAATTTGAAAGAGGGTTGTTATGTTGTTGTTATTGGTACAGATTACTTCACAACTATTGACCGGTTGTAGAAGAATATTATAAAGAAAACATTTAAATTCTTTCAACTTATATATATAAATACTTGTTGGGCACTCAAATGCTCATCCTTGCTTAATTTAAATGTTTTCAGCTAAGTGTGAAGAACTGGAAAGTTCGGCCAAGACCAAGTGAAAAGGAAAGTAAATAGGACATGTTATTGGTTTTATTTATAATAGATAGACTGTATTAAGTTAATGATATATATTATATATCATGTAAAAAATGTAGTAAAGGTTGCGTACTTGGGATTAGACTCCGATAAATGTAAGTTAAGTTTAATTTTTATATTATGGTTATTAATATTAGTAATTATTCCGCTCATAGAAATGGTATCGTGAAGTACCGAGTTCGGGTTTCAAGTATCCGGATTCGGGGACCTCACAACGTGCCCAAGGAATGCTACTTCCTCAAGCCAGAACTCGTATTTCTTCATCTTGGCATAAAGTTTATTTTCACGAAGCTTTTGGAGTATCAGCCTCAAGTGTTGTTCATGATCTTCACGGCTTTTGGAATATATGAGGATGTCCATCAATAAAGACGACCACAAAGTGATCCAAATATTCCTTGAATACTCAGTTCATCATATCCATGAAGGCAATAGGAGCATTAGTCAATCCAAAAGACATGACTAAGAATTCATAATGCCCGTACCGAGTTTTGAAGGCAGTCTTTGGAATATCCTCAGTTTTAACCTTCAGCTGATGATATCCAGAACGAAGATCACTCTTTGAAAAGAATTGTGCTCCTTGCAACTGGTTAAACAGGTCATCAATGTGAGGTAACGAATACTTATTCTTAATGGTGACATGGTTCAATTCCCGATAGTCAATACAAAGTCGTATACTCCCATCTTTCTTCTTTACGAATAGAACATGAGCACCCCAAGGAGACGTACTAGGACGAATGAAACCAATGTCTAATAATTCCTACAATTGAGTCTTTAACTCCTGATGTTCAATAGGAGCCATTCGATATGGGGCTTTGGAAATGGATTTTGTACCGGGTTCAAGGTCGATACAAAATTTAATTTCACTTTCTGGGGTAGGTCAGGAAGTTCTTCAGGGAATACGTCAGGAAATTTATTAACAATAGAAATATCATTCAAATTTGACGTATTTTTGTTTAAATCTGTGATTTGAGCTAAGAAAGCTTGACATCCATTTTTCAATAAACGAATAGCTTTATAGCTTGAGATGACAGTGATTAATTTTAATGGTTTGGTTGCTTGAATTTGCATAATAGGTTGGTTAGGAATATGAAAGCTAATAACCTTACAAAAATAATCAATTTTGCATGATGAGTAGTTAACCAATCAATCCCCATAATCATATCAAATGCAAGTATTTTCAATGAAATAAGATCGACAGGTAATGTGAGGGTACGGATTTGAACCAAACAAGACTTATAAAAAGTGGATGTAATGAAGGTTTCTCCCAACGGAGTTTCACAGATAAGTCAAAGTCTAATTTCTCCGGAGTCAAATTTAATCGTTGAGCGCAAGTAGGAGAAATAAAAGAATGGGTAGAACCGGTATCAAATAAGGTATAGACTTCGCTAGAGTTTATGATAAGCTTACCCGTGATAACCTCGTTTGGGTTCCTTGCTTTCTGGGAGGTCACAACAAAAGCTCTCCCTTGAA
This sequence comes from Panax japonicus, assembly GCA_020205505.1. NCBI lineage: Eukaryota > Viridiplantae > Streptophyta > Magnoliopsida > Apiales > Araliaceae > Panax > Panax japonicus. The sequence continues at coordinate 34,472,620 of CM035109.1, read as the reverse complement.
CTACTAGTTTTGACTTGTCTGGGATGGTATTTTGTGTCACCGTTCCAACTGGACTTATCTTCGGTGCACGACAAAATCGGGCTAGGTAACCTTCTTTTCCATAATTATAACACGATTTGGATGGCATCGCGCAGTTTGGACTAATATGTCCCTCCCCTCCGCATTTGAAGCATATGATAGGTGGTCGTTCTCCTTCCTTAATAATGGGTGTTGGTACTGACGTCTTTCCATCATTGTTGAATCTCCTCTTCTTGAAATGTCCATTATTATTGTCATGGCCATGATTACCACCAAAGTGGTTATTATTTCTGGCATATTGATTCCCTCCACGTTTGTTGTCACCGCTTCGATGACTGCTACCACTGGTATTATCATTTTTCTGGCTGCTTTCTCTTGGTTGCATTGACTCGTTATCGCGCTCCAATAACTGAGCCCTATTTACAGCATCTAAATACAAACACAGTTTATTTGAAATTAGATATTGACGTATCTCGGGTTTCAAACCTCTTAGAAACATCCACGTCATTCTCTCCTCATTATCAACCAAGTGAGACGCAAACCGAGATAACTCGGCAAACTTAGCTTCGTACTGCGACACAGTCATATTGTTCTGCTCCAACTTTATGTACTTTACCTCTTACATGTGATGAATACTTTTGGGAAAGTACTTGTCATTGAATAGTTCTTAGAACTTCTCCCAAGACATCTTCAGTGCGGCAGGTTGAGTACGCTTTACCGATTTCCACCAGTAATCTGCCTCTCCTCGCAACATAAAGGTGGCAACAAGAACCTTTTGCTCCTCGGAGCATCCCAAGACATCAAATATTTTGGTCATCTGCTTTATCCACGCTTCCGCCTTAAGTGGTTTTGGCTCTCCAATAAACTCCGGTGGTCCCAGCACCTTGAACTGTTTAACGGTGACAGTCCGAGAGTTTCCAGTGTTTCCACCTACATTTTGGACAGGAGCCGCTCTCGTCTGATGTTGTATGAATTGCATAAAGCCTCTTAACATTCCATCATTAATCATTTGGTCAGTGTTGTTGTTTGTATTAGGATTGTCGCCTTCCTGATGCACATTATCTTGATTATTGATAAGTGGAGACTCAACGGTCTCCTGTGCTCCATTGATATTCTCAACATCCTCGGATGTCATTTTCAGATACTGCCACAAAACAAGGGTTAATTGACATATAACATATTATCCTTATACTCTGACCGACCAATTAAATACCAAATAAACTTAGGTAGGTCATACTGGCGAAGGAATTCCCTGTCTCTCCCCTCCTAGTTCTAGTCTCACATCTTAGCCAGGGATCATATCCCTAAGCTTTGATACCAACTGTGACGCCCCCAAAATAGGTATACGTCACCTATTCTGAGTCACCAAATACATGGTACATAAAACAAATACAACCTTAAATATACAACATGAGCTGTGAGTTTTAATACAAATATTGTCTTCTAGATAGTATTCAAACTCAAAATAAGTCCTCAATACATTTATTATCACACTATTTCATAGAATAGTGAGGACTACTAATGCTATCATCTGGACCGTCACTCCATTCCCCGACAAGTCCCTGCTACATTCTCATTTCCTGAAGAGAACAATGAAAGCAAAAGGGTGAGCTCAACTAGCCCAGTAAGAAATATTATGACTAAGATAATGCAGAATAAATTATCATTAGCCTTCAACAGTGTTAAACTGATAAAATATAACAAACATCAAGTTTAACTGCTGCGGAATCAACAATCCATTAGAAGAACCTAGTAGAGAATAAAATCTACTATCTTCTATGATTTAAAAGGTTTTTCATTACTTTTATCGTTGAGACTCAGCTTTATAAATAATCCACATCATCCTTGCACTACGGCCAAGGATATTCATTAGTATCACGACCACAAATTATCCATGCACTACGGGCCAAGGATATTCTTGTATTCATCAATGGTCATGATCATGCCAACAACTGTCCATCAATGCACTACAACAAATGAGGATTTTTACCACATCATTTGTAACATTACGGTCATGATTATACTGAATAATCTCTGGTCATAATCATACCAAGTCCATCTATGCACTACAGGCCACAGATGACTTTCAACATATTATAAACATGAGGATGATGACAATGATATAAGAATTCAATAAAACAAGTTCAAGGATAAATTTTTAAAGATTTATAATTTCATTTATCCAACGTCCAAATTGTCAACATGATACTATTTTGTGGAGTAAAATTCAAGAATGCTCAGAAGAATATTTTCATGAAAAGATACCGGATAAAGTGCAAATATCAAGGATATCCCACTAATTTTATGGAGTATAGAAGCCAAAACTTTAATCAACTGAGTATAATAGAATATATGAAATCGCAAATGGATTTTTGCCCGCCATGCGGTAATCCACGTAGACAGATCATTTCAATAGAGTAATAAAGAATAGAACTAGGTCATGCGTAATCCGCACAGACAGGATATTCCAACAGAATAATAAGGAATGGAATCAGGTCATGCGTAATCCACACAGACAAGATGTTCCAACATAATAATAAAGAATGGAACCAGGTCATGCGTAATCCGCACAGACAGGATGTTCCAATAGAATAATAAAGAATGGAATAACAACAGAATTCATCAGGCATGCGATAGACCGTACAGACAGGTTATTCCAACAGAATAATAAAGAATGGAATAAGAACCCTTACGAGTATTGAAAGAAAATAACTCTCTTCATGAATACGAAAGAATAATAACCCTTACCTTAGTAGGAGATTGGATACTGCAATAGTGTAGTAACAGAATACTCTTCTTCTCTCTCTATTATTCTCTCTATACTTTCTCTCTTTATAGCTTGAATGAATTGGTGAAAAATAATGAAGAAATGAGCTTCTATTTATAGGCTTGGCAGAGTAAGGGTAAAATAGTCTTTTTGCCATAATTTATGACATCACCGCTGACATCATCGATCATAATACATCATTGCATACATCATCATCTGATGACATCATTGCTTACCTCATCATTCGATGACATCATCGCTTTCATCACAGGAATTCAAATTCAATTTGTTCTCTTCCACCTTTTACTTTTATACCATGAATTTACTATAATAATGCTACCATTCAAATTATAAAAAACGTACTATTGTATAATCACATCATACTACTATAATGTAATATTATAATAATATAATTTAATGAATTATTTTATCTAAAAAGATAAAATACCAACTTTCAACAAATGTCACATGCTAAAAATTCCTCAGTTTAAATCCACTTCGAATAAATATTTTCTTATCTATCATTTGTGTCCACATAAAATAAATATTTCCTTATCATATAAATCAATAATTAATTATTCACAAATAATATTACAGAATCATAATAATGACAACCAGGCCGTTCCCAGGAATGGAGGGGGCTTTCCAATAAGGATTTCTCCTTACTGGCACGCAATTAGGTGACCAAACCTCTCCTTGACAGAACGTTCTAGACATTGCCAATAATGCTATCTAATAATATTATTCAAATAATATGAATTTTTTATCTGATAATGGGAAATACTGTGCAGTGACAATTACTGAAACAACAATAATATAAAATATCAACGTAACAATTATTGAACCAATAAAATAAAATATTGAACAGTAATTACTGTAATAATTATTGAGTAGTGCCTTCTTACGTAAGAATCAATAATTCAAAAATAATGTGTAATACCGTGTGCTACTATGCAATAATGCGTATTACTGTATTTTAACCACCAGGTATTCCAACAGTGTTAACGGTAAAACTTTCATCGTTATTTTATAAATTAATATTTTTGTCATTTTCTCAATCCGACAATAATTCTGTTGAGGGGTCCACCAATGATTTTACCGACGTACGAATATTTCCAGTTAAAACGAATATTCCCCGACCAATCGAATAGTATATAACAACTTACGTATTTTGCAGAATTTATAAATATTACCCACAACTATAATATTATAACAAATTCATTCCATAATAATCAAAAATGATATTTATAGAATGTGAGACCCCGAATTTTATGAAATAAAAGTATTCAAAATTTTTATTTTGGTAAATAGTTAAATTGATAAAAGTTTATAGTTAAGGGTAATATGTGAATTTTTTTTTCAAAGTAAGCAAGTTGATATAAAATATTCGTTGTGTCGGGGAATATTCTTTTTGTCGGAGAATATCTGCACAACGGTACAATCATTTGTAGACCCCACAACGGAATTATTGTCGGATTGAGAAAACGACAAAATATTTTTATGAAAATAACGGCGGAAGTTTTTTCGTCAACTGTTGAAACACCCGGTGTTAAAAGTACAGTAATACGCGTGGTTATATAGTAGTACACGATATTGATTATTGATGCTTATGTGATAAGTCACTCAGTTTTGTTTTATTGGTATTATTAATCTAATAAAACAGAAAAGCATTTTATATAAAATAGAATACTTTTATAAAGTTATTCGTTTTATTAGGCTAATAGTAAAATCTTTTTATATAAAACAGAATACTTTTATAAAGTTATCTGTTTTATTAGACAATAATTAGAATATATATTACTTTATTATGCATAGTATTTGCATAGTGCCTGCATTGTTGCCTAAATTTTTAATAGCACTTTACCACGCAAGTATACGCGTTCAACTGTAATATTCAGCAAGCAAGGATATCGTTCCCACGAGGAAATAGACTAATATTTATCAATTACTAACTCTAATGCAATTAATCCTATTTTAAACTAAGAAAATTTTGTTTATAATTTGAAAATTAAACTTAACAAACTAATAATTAAAAATCAAAATTTCACAAGAATAACTGCAGATTTAACAGGTTAAGATTACAACTTCCCTTGGTATTTCATTTAAACTAACTTACTTCCCATATAAAATAAATCAATTAATATGAATTGTTATCCAAGAATGCTTTATGAATATTCACGCACTTCTTCCAAAGACACGTGAACAAATCCTCCTAAATCCAATCTTTAAGATGCAGAATTATAAGGAACACCCCAGTTAATCAACTCACTATATTCCTATGTGAATCAAGTTAATTAGGGTTTACGCACAAATTCTTTCAATGGATACAAAAGACACATAGGTATATTCCTATCCTACATGCTAATCATATTAACCCTATTCAGATTATATGAACAGATGTTATCATATCCAGATCTCAATCTATACTCCATCTTCCAATTTTATATAGATTATCACAGTAATTGTTGATCAGGCAATTAATCAATAAGCATAAGATATAATAAACAATTCAATAAAAACTAACTTTCATCCAATGGGAAGCTTGCAATTTAAACTACATACCAAGTTCCGTTGCAATCTTAATTAAAATTTAGTTCATGATAATAATAAAGAAAAACATAATCCAAATAAATAATCCAAACATCCCAGATAGTTACAAAAGATAACACTAGAGAAGAGAAGAAGAAACTCTGAATTTGCTCCAATACTCTCTCTTAGATCTTTAGCCTTTGCAATTCTCCTTCGTGCTTTTCTTCCTTGTTCTCTCTGCAAATCTCTTGAAGAATTGATTGATTCCTTGCCAAATTCGTTTCCTTTACTTTTCTAGAGTCCTCTCCTACTTGTATTGGTCTCAGCCCTCATTCAGACTCCTATTTGGCTTCAAAAACCCACTTGACAGCTGCAAAACGCACCTTTCTACGCACTAGAGCGCCTAGGCGCTCAACATAGGCTAATTCCAAGCGCCTAGGCGCTTGGCCAGGACCTCATATTTACAGAAATGCCACTCAGCTTTAATTTTCATGATTTTTGACCTTTTTCTTCGCCGAAATGACCAATTTGTCCCCCCAGCTCCAACCTACAACAAATAAACACAAAACACATAAAAAGATCCTAAAAAACAATTAAATATAACAATAATTAAGTTTAATAATATCAGATTCATAGGTATAAAACCTACTCATCAAATACCCCAAAACTTAACCAAATGCTTGTCCCCAAGCAACACAACACAATGCAATAGCTAAATATGCAATGCAAATGCAGCTATCTAAATGCCTACATTCCAGCAGTCAAACAGAACAAAATCTATTCATCAAGCCTCAGAGAAATCACAATAAACATGATAGTACATCATATCAAAACAGATTTGTAATTTCATCGTCAATCATCAAATCTTAACCTGTTATTATTGATATAGTGCGTGTGTGCTTAACATCCATGCTAACTGATATGATGCTAAATACAACACATAATAAATCTCTTTAAAGGAATCATACAGTGTAAACTCACAAAATTCACGAACAAGCTAAAACCAACTAAAGACAAATATCCACCAAAATTTAAGAGTCCAATCCGGGATACTTATGCCCTTTTTTTTTTCTTTACGGGGGCTTTTTGCTCTTTTCCCGTTTTATTGTTTTTGTTTTTTTTTTCATATATATACATATATATATATATATTTTTTAACCATGACTGTGCAATGTCTCATTCCATTAGGCTAACAGTGCTACCCCTTAGCGAGCTTTCGACCAACGACTCCCAGACCATATAAGACCTTAGGGCGCTAGGTTTTAAGATACCCCTTTGGGCGTACTTACTCAAGTAACAAAGGCCCCGAAACAAAACTAGCCACGATATTATTATTATTTTTTTATTTTTTTTTCTTTTCTTTTTTTAAGCTTATATATCCCAAATTTTTCCCCCAAACTTAAGTTTTTATCTAATCTTCAGTCATCTTCGCCTATTCATGTCTTTCATTCATTCAGACTAGCATTATCCTCTAGAAGTCCATTATGTGTCAATTTACACTCAATCAGTCAACATGGTTGTTTTTACTGTGCTATCCTTATTATATCAGTTTCAAACAGGTACAGATTCAAATTCTGACAAGAAATCACGTCAAAGTCTTAACAGACAATACTATACTTGTCTACTCAATTCCAATCTCATCACTGACCAAGACAGACTTAAACTATTTAACAGTTGGAAACATGCAAATGCTTGAATTTTTTTTTTTTTTTTTTTTTTTTTTTTATTTTTTAATAAAAATGAAAACTACATGAATGCAACTATATGCAAAACTATGCAACTATATGCAAAACTATTAACTGAACATACTACATGAATGCACTAGATAAATACTACATGCATGAACTGGAGCTGGAAACCTACACCCCCAAACTTAAATTATGCAATGTCCTCATTGTATATAACAAATAAAATTTAAGAAATTAAGCACTGAGGACTTCCCTGAAAGATAGAAGTTTTATTCCTCGTCAGAATCTTCTTCCTCATCTTCTTCTTCATCTGGGGGGTATGCGGACAATGGTGGGAATTGGTAGGGAGCGGCACCTGGATTCATGCGGGCAAACATCTCAAGGAATGCGGCACTAAAATTCTGATATACCTCCGTTTGCCGCTGAGCTAAACTATCCTGATTTCTTTCCATTCGGTCAAAACCTTCCTGAACTCGAGTAGCCACCATGTCGATCCTTCGAGTTTGATTTCTCAAATCCCGACGGATATCTTCATAAAAATTTGGTGGTTGCTCAGAACTTCCAGCTGCAGGAGGATTCTCGTGAAATTGGTGACTAGGCTCGGCTGCAGGTTCTGGCGGAGCAATAATGAATCCTAATCCTCTCGGGTGTGGTATCCCCCCACCCCATACCTTGTACTTCTTAATAAGCGAGTGGTCAATTGCAGCTAAAGGAGGCTGTATAGCTTCCTCGGCATCCCATTTCACCCCAGCTTGTTGGCATAGTCCTGTGATCAAAGATGGGTGTGGTAATCCACCTGAGGTCCCTCCTCTAATTGCTTTGTCAATGGAATCATGAATAACTTGGCCCACATCTATAATTTTTCCTGATGCAATGCAGAAAAGCAGTGCTGCCCTTTGATTTACAACATCACTCATATGCCTACATGGCATCATCTTGGCACAAATAAATGCATGCCATGCTTTCCCATAATTGCTTAGTTTGGATGCGGGGAACAACACAGCTTCTTGTTGATCTGTTAATTTCCATGTCGTTCCAGGTACACACAAGGCTTGAATAATCTCACTGTAGTCTAGCTCGTGTTGTAGATATTGCATGTATCCATTGTTGGGTATCGTGTTCAAACCATAATAAGCATTTATTGACCCAAAACTGACCTCCACAGATTTACCTCGAACCCAAATTACGTTACCAACATGATCTATTGCATTTGCATAGAATTCCTTAACAATCTTAACAACAGATGCATCCGGTTGAGCTGTAAAGTTCATCCATCTTCTACTCCCAATCATCTGTAATAATTCCCCATCTTCTATATCGGGCAATAATCCACGCTCGGGAATTAGTGCTTTATTAGAAAGTACATTATAATATCTGTCGGACGCTTTAGCACTTGTAAATCTCTTTTTGTCATACTTTTGCGAAGTGCCCGAAGTCTCTCCTCTTTGTCTCTTACTAGCCATAGTCTTATGTACTAAGTTCTTGCCAACCCAAATGATACTCAATGACTTAGGAGAGCCAAAATCTTCTTTGTGACAATTTATCAAACACTTTGTGTGCACAGATTTGGAACACTATTGGTATGCACTCCCCCAAACTTAAATTTCACCAATTGTTGCAATTACTAAACACACTATACATCCAAGGTAATTCAAGCAACAATTAAGAGTACCCACACCCAATTGAGCCAACACAATGATAGAAACTAACTTCAAAGTACTAACCTAACTATTATCCAAGTGAATCCAAAGAATTTGCAATAAAATCTTGTGTACTTACTTGGGTATAGCCAAATCTTGATGTTCAATCAAAGTTGGATGAGCAATTTGAGCCTTGAACCCTTACTTCAAGTAGATGTGGCTTGAATGCAAGTGGAATCCCGAATCGGTGAAGAAGGATGACAATATGGAACTTAGTTGCTTTGGTTTGGGTAGGGATATAGTGTTTGATTTGGATTTGGAAGAGAAAGATTAGTTGTTTAGGCTAGATTAGATGAAGGTTTTGAGTTGTGGAGGGTTAGAGATGGAGTAGGAGAGTTAAGAGAGTCTTTGATTTGGAATGGGAGAGGAGTTGCCCGAATTGGGGCTTTAAAATTTTTTTTTTTTACATTGGAGCGCCTAGGCGCTTGGTGTGTGTACTGTTGGGGCGCCTAGGCGCTTGCTTGCAGAATCCCTTGGACGTGTGGAGCGCCTAGGCGCTTGGGTTGCACTAGTTTGGAGCGCCTAGGCGCTTGGTCTGGACAACACTTTCTGACTTTGAGCGCCTAGGCGCTTGAAATGACTTGAGGGGGAGCGCCTAGGCGCTTGGGGTGAACAAGAGCTACTGACTTTGAGCGCCTAGGCGCTTGGTTTGTGCATCTATGGAGCGCCTAGGCGCTTGGTCCTTTTCCAACATTCTCTGCTCTGACGTCCTTTGGGAAAATGGCCATAACTTCTTCGTCCGAACTCCGATTTAGATGATTCAAGATGCTCTGGAAAGAGGAAGAGTAGATCTACAACTTTCATTCTTGAAATTTCACGAAATAATATCCTGAGCTATAGTCAAATTGGCTCTGAAGTGACTTCTTTGTACATGTCAAACCGGAAACGCGAATCTAGCCACTCCAAACGTCAATCCATGTAACTTTTGTCCCAAACCTCGTCAAATATCCCCAATCTTAAACTTGTACGTGTTTTCCTTTCCTGCAATCAATTGAATCTCTGTTAGAGAACAAGGTATGCAACAAATCCTTAACTAGCAAAGTTTAACCACTAAATAAACTAATGGTAAAGTAAATTAATAAGAGTAAAAATATCGAATAACAATAAAACTTCCTGGGTTGCCTCCCAGTTAGCGCTTGGTTTATAGTCTTCAGCCTGACTTTCTCCTCTGTTCTAATCGGCAAGGTTGACCGATGTCTTTTCACGATCAAAACAACCCCCATAGTAGTGCTTCAATCTTTGACCGTTGACTTTAAAATTACGTTTTGAATACGGGTCTTCCACTTCTACAGCTCCATGAGGATAGACTTTTGAGATTATAAATGGCCCAGACCATCGAGATTTCAACTTTCCAGGAAACAGTTTAAGCCTCGAATTGTATAATAACACTGTTTGACCTGCTTCAAACTTTCTTTCCAGAATTTTCTCATCATGCCACCTCTTAATCTTTTCTTTATATAACTTCGCATTCTCATACGATTGGAGTCTGAACTCATCCATTTGATTCAATTGTAAGAGGCGCTTCTCTCCCGCAGCAGATATATCAAGGTTTAACTTCTGAATTGCCCAATAAGCACTGTGTTCGAGTTCAACTGGAAGATGGCATGCCTTCCCATAAACTAACCTATACGGAGACATCCCTATCGGAGTTTTGTAAGCTGTACGGTATGCCCATAGAGCATCGTCCAACTTGCTAGACCAATCTTTCCGACTAGGATTCACTATCTTCTCGAGGATTCGTTTCACTTCTCGGTTAGATACCTCGGCTTGACCACTTGTCTGTGGATGGTAAGCAGTAGCTATCTTATGAGTGACTCCATATTTAGCAAGGATAGCTGAAAACTGCTTATTACAGAAATGTGTTCCTTCATCACTAATAATTGCGCGAGGAGTGCCGAATCTAGAGAAAATGTTCTTCCGAATGAACTTAATCACAACCTTCGCGTCATTGGTAGGTGATGCTATAGCTTCTACCCACTTCGAAACGTAGTCCACCGCTAGAAGTATATAGGAGTTACAGAAAGATGGTGGAAATGGTCCCATGAAGTCAATTCCCCAAGCATCAAGCAATTCGACTTTCAGGATCATATTAAGTGGCATCTCGTGTCGCTTTGATATATTACCAACTCTTTGGCATCTGTCACATTTTAATGAAAACACACGGGCATCTTTGAAGAGTGTTGGCCAGAAAAATCCACATTGAAGCACTTTAGCTGCCGTTCTTTCTCCCCCAAAATGTCCACCATAGTCAGATGCATGACATTGGTGTAGAATACTCTCCATTTCAATTTCCGGGATGCACCTTCTTATTACTTGATCGCCACATTGTTTAAATAAGAATGGCTCATCCCATAAATACTGTTTCACGTCATGGAGAAATTTCTTCTTCTGCTGGCTTGTCAAATCAGGCGAAAACACCTTACTGAAAATGAAATTTACATAATCTGCATACCATGGTGTATCCATCCTTACCGCAAATAGCTGTTCATCCGAAAAAAATTCGTTGATCACTGTTGTGTCATTTTTCTTTAGTTCTGAATTCTCTAACCGTGATAAATGATCAGCAACCTGATTTTCTGTTCCTTTTCGGTCCCGGATCTCCAAGTCAAACTCTTGTAGCAATAATACCCATCTAATTAATCTCGGCTTCGCGTCTTTCTTTGCTATTAAGTACTTAATTGCTGAATGATCCGTAAACACAATCACCTTTGTCCCAATCAAATATGAGCGAAATTTATCAAATGCATAAACAACTGCTAATAGCTCCTTCTCGGTAGTGGTATAATTCAGTTGAGCATCTGTCAATGTTTTACTAGCATAGTATATAGCATGAAAAATTTTATCCTTTCGTTGGCCAAGAACTGCACCAATCGCATAGTCGCTAGCATCACACATTAATTCGAACGGTATAGTCCAATCTGGTGCTATGATTACCGGTGAGGTAACAAGTTTCTTCTTTAACACATCAAACGCTTCTAGGCATGCTTGATCAAAGTTGAATGAGACATCCTTCTCCAAAAGATTGCAAAGTGGTTTTGTGATTTTGGAGAAGTCTTTTATAAATCGTCTATAGAAACCAGCGTGTCCCAAGAAACTTCGAATACCCTTTACAGAAATTGGTGGTGGCAGGTTCTCAATGTTTTCGATTTTTACTCTATCAACCTCAATTCCTTTTGATGATACTCGGTGACCCAAGATTATCCCTTCTTGCACCATAAAATGACATTTCTCCCAGTTCAAAACCAAATTCGTTTCCATGCAGCGTTTGAGCACGAGTGTGAGATTTTCCAAACAATAATCAAACGAATCCCCAAAAACTGAAAAATCATCCATAAATACCTCAAGATTTTGTTCAACCATATCTGAAAAAATAGCCATCATACACCGTTGAAACGTCGCTGGCGCATTACATAACCCAAAAGACATTCTACGAAAAGCAAAGGTGCCATATGGGCATGTGAATGTTGTTTTCTCCTGATCCTCGGGTGCAATGGCAATTTGGTTATAGCCCGAATATCCATCCAAGAGGCAATAATACTCGTGCCCTGCAAGCCTGTCCAACATTTGATCTATGAATGGTAGAGGAAAATGGTCCTTACGAGTGGCCTTATTCAACTTTCTGTAATCCATACACACCCGCCAACCAGTAACTGTTTGCGTTGGGATCAATTCATTCTGCTCGTTCGCAACTACTGTCATTCCCCCTTTCTTTGGCACGCATTGAACCGGACTTACCCATGAGCTATCTGAGATAGGGTAGATAATTCCAGCATCCAACCATTTAATGATTTCCTTTTTAACAACTTCCTTCATAATGGGATTGAGTCTTCGTTGTTGTTCAATCGTCGGTTTCGCTTCGTCTTCCAACAAAATCTTATGCATACAAATTGATGGGCTTATCCCCTTGATATCTGCAATAGTCCATCCAAGAGCAGTCTTGTATTGTCGAAGTACCCTTAGTAGCTTTTCTTCTTGAACCATATCAAGTGATGCAGAAATAATGACTGGCAAGGAAGAAGAAGAACCAAGGTAGGTGTACCGGAGGTGGTTAGGCAATGGCTTAAGTTCCAAGGTAGGCGGTTCTTCTACGGATGATGTCACCTTTTCATCTAGCTTTCCCCGATAATCCAGAGGTTCAAATTTTTGTAGACATCGTGTGAACTTTGGAGTTGAATCTAGCATTTGGACCCATTCTATCACCATTGAATCATCAAATAATTTTTCACTAACCAATGCGGTTTCAAGAGGGTTTTCAATCACAGATTCACCAAATACCTCTTCAGTTGCTTCTTCAATTAGATCAACTCTTAAGCACTCTTCCTCTTCCTTCAGGAATTTCATAGCCTTGAAAACATTAAAAGTTACTTCTTCATCTTGAACTCTCATTGTTAACTCTCCCTTTTGTACATCAATTAATGTCCTTCCAGTGGCTAAAAACGGTCTTCCAAGGATAATGGGTATGTCTTTATCCTCTTCGTAGTCCAGCACAATGAAATCAGCTGGAAATATGAATTTGTCCACCTTTACTAATATGTCTTCCACAATGCCCCTAGGGTATGTCACTGATCTATCTGCGAGCTGTAGAGAGATATTTGTTGACTTTGGGGCTGGTAATCCCAACTGAGTGTAGATCGAAAGTGGCATCAAGTTAATACTTGCCCCCAAATCACACAAACATCTGTTAAAGAACTGGGGCCCAATCGTGCACGGTATTGTAAAACTGCCCGGATCCTTCAACTTCGGTGGTAACTTTCTTTGCAGAATTGCGCTACATTCTTCTGTCAATGCTACTGTTTCGAACTCCCCTAGCTTCCTCTTTCTTGCTAAAATATCTTTCATAAATTTTGCATAACTAGGCATTTGTTCTAAAGCATCTGCGAATGGAATGTAGATTTGCAGCTTTTTGAACACTTCTAAAATTTTTGAAAATTGTCTATTTAATTTCTGCTTTTGAAATCTTTGAGGAAACGGCACAGGTGGTACAACTGTTGTTTGCTTATCTTCTTGTTGTTTTGTCACAACTTTTTCCTCAGATTTACTTTCCGAATCTCCACTCTCTTTTTCACCATCCTCAGCAGAAATTATTTTCTTGTGTCCGTCCAAATCTGTAGTCAACTCCTTCCCGCTTCTGAGTGTAACTGCCTTACAGTGCTCATTTCCATCATTCCTTGGATTTTTCTCCGTATCACTAGGTAAAGAACCTGGAATTCTAGTATTCAAAGCATTAGCCATTTGCCCCATTTGATTCTCCAGATTCTTTATTGCAGCTGATTGGGTTTTCGTTGTGGTTTCCAACTGAGTTGCAAATCTTGCCAGCAATTCTTCCATTTGTGATAACTTATCAGGTTGATAAGGTTGTGGTTGTTATTGAGTTTGTTGCTGTGGCTGAAATCCAGGTGGATATGTTTGCCTTGGAGCTTGAGCATGTGACTGATTATTACTCCAAGAAAAATTCGGGTGGTTTCTCACTCCTGAATTGTAGTTGTTTGCATAACTGCCCTGCTGCCTGTTATAATTGGAAACAAAATGGACTGATTCAGGATTTATTGCACATTGATCACTTGAGTGGTTACCCGCACATATTTCACATATCGTTTCCATTTTCTGAACTGGTTGTACCCCAAGTGAATCTATCTTCTTTGTAAGAGCAGAAATCTGAGCTGTCATTTGAGCTGACAATGCTGTCATCGCATCCACTTCATACACTCCGACTGTCCTTGGCGGAGTTGTTCTTGCTGTTGGCCATTGATAATTATTAGCTGCCATGGTTTCAAGCAACTGATACCCCTCATCACAATTCTTGGCCATAATAGCTCCTCCTGCTGCAGCATCTATACTCGATCTCACTGTGCTGAATAAACCATTATAAAAAGTTTGCACCTTGAAGCCATTTAGGAATCCCATGGTGTGGACATTTTCGCAATGAATCCTTGAATCTCTCCCAAGCTTCATATAGTGATTCTGAATCGTGCTGAACGAAAGAGAAGATATCGTTCCGCAACTTTGCTGTTTTTGCAGGTGGGAAAAACTTTGCAAGAAATTTCTGGGCTAGATCATTCCATGTAGTGATCGAGCCTGGTGGTAGTGAATGGAGCCAACTCTTAGCCTTATCTCTGAGAGTAAATGGAAATAGCCTTAGCCTTATTGCATCTTCTGACACATTATTGTACTTGAAAGTATCGCAGATTTCTATAAAGCTGACTATGTGATCGTTCGGATCATCGTTTGGTAACCCTCCGAACTGGCATGAATTTTGAATCATCTGTATTGTCCCCGGTTTTATCTCAAAACTTGTAGCAGTAATGGCAGGTCTCGTAATACTCGACTGAATTTCAGTAACCCGCGGTGTAGCATAATCCTGCAGTGCTTTTTGCTCTTCTTCAGCCATAGTATCTTCCTTATCAAATGCTTCTTTGGTTTCCTTAACCCACTTACGCAACCGCTGAAATCTTTTCTCGATGTCGTCCTCGTGAGGCAATAAATCTGGCTTCTTCGATCGCATTTGCATAAACTAGTCAAAAGCACCTGAATGGAACAGAATAGAAAAAGTTTAAATTAAGATTAACGCTATAAAAATTAATAATGACAAAATATTAAACTAATTTCCCCGGCAACGGCGCCAAAAACTTGTTGCCTAAATTTTTAATAGCACTTTACCACGCAAGTATACGCGTTCAACTGTAATATTCAGCAAGCAAGGATATCGTTCCCACGAGGAAATAGACTAATATTTATCAATTACTAACTCTAATGCAATTAATCCTATTTTAAACTAAGAAAATTTTGTTTATAATTTGAAAATTAAACTTAACAAACTAATAATTAAAAATCAAAATTTCACAAGAATAACTGCAGATTTAACAGGTTAAGATTACAACTTCCCTTGGTATTTCATTTAAACTAACTTACTTCCCATATAAAATAAATCAATTAATATGAATTGTTATCCAAGAATGCTTTATGAATATTCACGCACTTCTTCCAAAGACACGTGAACAAATCCTCCTAAATCCAATCTTTAAGATGCAGAATTATAAGGAACACCCCAGTTAATCAACTCACTATATTCCTATGTGAATCAAGTTAATTAGGGTTTACGCACAAATTCTTTCAATGGATACAAAAGACACATAGGTATATTCCTATCCTACATGCTAATCATATTAACCCTATTCAGATTATATGAACAGATGTTATCATATCCAGATCTCAATCTATACTCCATCTTCCAATTTTATATAGATTATCACAGTAATTGTTGATCAGGCAATTAATCAATAAGCATAAGATATAATAAACAATTCAATAAAAACTAACTTTCATCCAATGGGAAGCTTGCAATTTAAACTACATACCAAGTTCCGTTGCAATCTTAATTAAAATTTAGTTCATGATAATAATAAAGAAAAACATAATCCAAATAAATAATCCAAACATCCCAGATAGTTACAAAAGATAACACTAGAGAAGAGAAGAAGAAACTCTGAATTTGCTCCAATACTCTCTCTTAGATCTTTAGCCTTTGCAATTCTCCTTCGTGCTTTTCTTCCTTGTTCTCTCTGCAAATCTCTTGAAGAATTGATTGATTCCTTGCCAAATTCGTTTCCTTTGCTTTTCTAGAGTCCTCTCCTACTTGTATTGGTCTCAGCCCTCATTCAGACTCCTATTTGGCTTCAAAAACCCACTTGACAGCTGCAAAACGCACCTTTCTACGCACTAGAGCGCCTAGGCGCTCAACATAGGCTAATTCCAAGCGCCTAGGCGCTTGGCCAGGACCTCATATTTACAAAAATGCCACTCAGCTTTAATTTTCATGATTTTTGACCTTTTTCTTCGCCGAAATGACCAATTTGTCCCCCCAGCTCCAACCTACAACAAATAAACACAAAACACATAAAAAGATCCTAAAAAACAATTAAATATAACAATAATTAAGTTTAATAATATCAGATTCATAGGTATAAAACCTACTCATCAATAGTGTTTGCATAGTAAAATCTTTTATAAAATTATTCGTTTTATTAGATTATAAATAGAATATATTATATTTTATTTAAAATATTTTGCTTTAAATATGGACCATAAGATTAAAGTAAATCAATCTGGACCGTTCATGAGTTAGTTACTATGCAGTCCATTCTTCTATAAATAGAAACTCATTACTTCATTATTTCTTACAAATTCACTGAAACTCTAGAGAGAGAAATTATAGAGAGAGTTCTTCTTCTATAATCTTGAGCGTATTTATTTAGAGTTTAACAAAGCTTTTAGCGTAGTGCAAGTTTTCTTCAAGTATATTTTGCCCTACCAGTCAGAATACTTTTCTTTTTATGGTAGGGGACATAATTGTCGTACTCGTAAGGGATATTATTTGTTGTACCCGTAAGGGGTATTCTTTCTTTCCTATTCATGAAGAGAACTTCTGTTATTCCATTCTTTATTATTCTATTGGAATAACCTGTATACGCGGGCTACCTTATACTTGGTGAAATTCTTCTGTTATTCCATTTTTATTATTCTGTTAGAAAATTCTATCTGTGCGTTTTACACCGGATATGGTTTCGTCTTTATTATTCTGTTGGAATATCATGTCTGTGCATTTTATGCCGGACCTGGTTCCGTCTTTATTTTTCTGTTAGAATATCCTGTCTGTGCGTTTTACGCCGGACCTGGTTCCGTCTTTATTATTCTGTTAGAATATCTTGTCTGTGCATTTTACGTTGGACCTGGTTCCGTCTTCATTTTTATGTTGGAACATCCTGTCGGTGCGAATTTCGCCTGACTTGGTTTCATTATATATTATTCTATTGGGAATAACCTATCTGTACAGTCTATCGCACACATGGTGAATCTTCCTGTTATTCCATTCTTTATTATTCTGTTTGAATAACCTGTCTATGTGGATTACCACATGCATGGTGAATGATCCTTTGTATTCATTCCTTATTAAATTATGGAAATGATCTGTCTAAGTGGATTACCGCATGGCGGCAAAAATCCATTTATAGTTTAATATATTCTATTATACTCAGTTGGTTATAGTTTTAACTTCTATACTCCATGAAATTAGTGGAATATCCTTGATATTTGCGCTTCATCCAGTATCTTTTCATGGAAATATTCTTCTGAGCATTCTTCAATTTTACTCTACAAAGAAGTATCATGTTGACAATTTGGACGTTATTGGTTCCTGGATAAATTAATTCTTGAACTTGTTTTACTGAATTATTATGTCATTGCTATCATCCTCATGTTTATATTATGTTGAAAGTCATCTGTGGCCTGTAGTGCATAGATGGACTTGGTATGATTATGACCAGGGATTATTTGGTATAATCATGACTGTAATGTTACAAATAATGTGGAAAAAGTCCTCATTGGCCCGTAGTGCATTGATGGACAGTTTTTGGGTATGATTATGGCTATGGATTCTCTTCGGCCAAGGGTGCAAAGATGAATTATTTTATGGCATGATCATGACCGTTGATGAAAACACGATTATCTTTAGCCCTTAGTACATAGATAATTCGTGGTCGTGATATTAATGAATATCCTTGGCCTGTAGTGCAGGGATGATTCGATGATGTGGATTAATTATTGAGCTGAGTCTCAGCGATGAAATATTAATTCATGGATGTCATAATAATGAATATCTTTGGCCGAAGTGCATGGATAATTCATAGATGTGATACTAACAAATATCCTTGGCTGTAGTGCATGGATAATTCGATGATGTGGATTATTTATTAAGTTGAGTCTCAGCGATAAAATATTGGTTATACACTTTTAATTTGTAGAAGATAGTAAATATCATGCTCTACTTGACTCTTCTAAAATATAGTTGTATGTCTTTGGCATGTAGTGCAAAGATGAATTGTTAATGAATATCTTTGGCCTTAGTGCAAAGATGAATTTATTAGTATGATTATGAGCAGGAATTCTGGTTTGGTATAACCATGATTTTTGATGTTTCAGGTGAAGATAGGTGATGAAAATTATCTTCGTCCTGGTTGCGAAGAGGAATTTAGAACCACAATTATGATTATGAGTTATTCATATGATTATGGACAGGAAATGTTGATTTATTTTACAGGGATAAATATTATTGGTGGACTTTTAACATAGAGAAGATAATAGACCTTATGGTCTATTTGACTCTTCTAATGGATTGCTCGTTCCGCTGCAACTATGGTTGAAAAGTTGTATCATCTACCATATGTTCTAAATCTCTGATTTATTATTGATGAAAGCTATTGATAATTTAATTATCTTTAGTCATGATATTCTTTATTGGGCTAATTATGCTCACCATTTCTGCTTCACAATTCCTTTCAGGTAATAAGAGTGTTACCGTAAGAGTGTTGCCAGGTCGAGTGGGGATAACAGAGGAATAGAACAGTGGTCTCTTCCTGTGGAGGTTCTCCCTAAACAGTATAGAAAAGTATGTTGTATTTTATACAATATTTAGTAGTTATATTTGGTGAATCAAATAGGGTGAGGTGAACCCAACTTTGGAAGAGTGTTTTTCCACTATTATACAAGATGTCTAATGACATACAACCTCGTGTTCTCATAAGACATGGTTGTGCACATCCACATGCTGATTATATCTACGAGCACTACCTATATGATCTTGGAGTTTATTTAAAATATACTCCCTCCGTCCCAAGATAAAAGTCTTGGTGGACTTTTCACGCATATTAAGAAGAGGAATAAAATGAAAAAATTGCCCATAATAATGTCATTAAATATGGAGAGAGAATTAGAATAAAAAAAGTATGAGATATTTAATGCTACGGGCATAATAGGAAAAAATGTGTAAAAGTTTGGTTATTAAAAGAAAGTGGACATTTAACATGGGACAACCCAAAATAGTAATAAGGACTTTTATCCTGGGATGGCAGGGAGTAATATTTACTTGGAGACAGTGGAGATAGTTATATGTCAAGAGAAGACTCACAATTGGAAAGAAGATGATAGTAATATTCTCATTTTTC
The DNA here is from genome assembly GCA_020205505.1 of Panax japonicus. Taxonomy (NCBI): domain Eukaryota; kingdom Viridiplantae; phylum Streptophyta; class Magnoliopsida; order Apiales; family Araliaceae; genus Panax; species Panax japonicus. The sequence goes on along the minus strand of CM035109.1, from coordinate 34,452,921 downwards.
TTTGGGGTCTATTGGGTCAACCAAGGATAATTTGTGGCCATATGATATCTATTATAACCTAGACGTATGGCCTCCTATGTACGAAGGTTTCCTTGAGCACTTCCCAAAGATTTTAATTTCTAAAACAGTTTTTGACTATACTTTTATATAAAGTACCATTGTAAGGTTGTGGTCGAGGCACCATGAGAGTTACATACATTTGTATTAAAACTCATAGTTTACTGTGGTCTTATTCTATACGACAGCTCAACAGTTGTGTAAACGAAGTTGTATTTGAATTTTGTATCATGTATCTGGCGACTCAGAATGAGTGATGTATACCTAATTTTGGGGGCGTCACATAGAAAATTTATCTTTATTCATAAAAGTTTGGGTCTTACAATTTATATCAAGAAGAAAATCAGAAAAGACAAGGTTCGCAAACCCTATTTAATAAAACTGATTCATTCAAACATCCAACCAAAATAAATCCAATCACATTGGTCAATAGTCCATAATCAATCTCATTTATTATCATACATATCACCATATGTATCAATAAATAAAATCATTCCATATATATATGAATATCATTTAATGGGCATTTTTAAATTGCATGAAATCTAATTTCAAGATTAAAATAAACTTTTTATTTTAATAAAAAAATTATTTAAATATTATATATATATACACCGTACTTTGTTTAGAAATATATATATATATATATATATATATATATATATATATATATATATATATATATACCATACTTGATTTAGTACATGTTAAAAGTTATAACTATATAACTATCATATATATTTAAATATAATAAGAGCTAAAGTTACTAAATCATGCTGGGTAACTATTATATATATAATATATATATATATAATAATATTAACCAATTACTTCCTTAACCATAATACTGCAACGTATACGCGCGGTTACTTTTTACCGTGCAAGTTCGGAATTCAACATTTTTTTTATAAAATAATAATTTATACAATAAAATATGCCCAATAAATTATTCAAAATACATACCCATACATATATGGAATCAAAAAATATTAATAATTTGCATAAAGTTTGGCTTTGATACCTGTAAGACCCCAAATTTTATGAATAAAGAATAATTTTCTCGAAATATATTTTTGAATATTATGGTGTGGATTTGATATAATGTTATAGTTGTGGGTAATATTTACAAATTTTACAAAGTAAGCAAGTGGTTATATAATATTTGATTGGTCGGAGAATATTTGTTTTAATAGGGAATATTCGTACGACGACACAATCATTGGTGGACCCCACAGTGGAAGTATTGTCGTAGTTAGAAAACGACATAATTATCTTTTTATAAAAATAACGGCAAAAGTGTTACTGATAAAACTGTTGAACTACCCGGTAGTAAAAGTACAGTAATACACGTGGTTGCATAGTATCACACGGTATTGATTATTGATGCTTACGTGAGAAGTCACTAAGTTATACTCAATTTTTGCTACAGTAATTATTGCATCATATCTCTCATATTATTGATTCAATTATTGTCACAGTTTCATCTGCATAATATTTATTATTATTAAATCAATAATTGAGACGACAAAGTTATTCATATTATTATTTGCAATATTGATAATGTCTAGAAGTTCTGTCAAGAAGATATTTAGTCACCTAATTGCGCTAATAAGGAGAAATCCTTATCGGAAAGCCCCCTCTTTCCTGGGAACGACTTGGTTGTTAAATATTATGAGTTATAATATTAATGATGAATAAGTTGTGTTGATTAAAGATGAAATTGATAGTTCCATTGTGTTGGGATTATTAGTGTTAGTGGAAATCAATATTTATTTCGATAATAATTGATGTCTGGAGGTTATATTGACCAATCAGGTAATTAATCGGATAAATGAGCAATTAATTGCTATTATTTCACATGCTTATAACTATTTGTTCACATGTGTGTACTATTGATTCACATTTATGTACTATTAGGGGAGGTGGTACAAGATTGATAATACTTGCATGACTAAATTAAAAATGGAGGTATAATTGAAGGTACTATACTGTAATTAGTTTTTTCACATGATTATACTATTGAGTCACATGAATGAACTATTAATTCATATTATTTACTATTAGGGGAGGTGGTACAAGTTTGATAATACTTGCATGACTAATTTAAAAATAAAGAAAAAGAGGAAGGTATTATGTTGTAACATTTCGAGCCCCAAAACGTGCAATTATAGAAACTATATTTTCCAATAAATTGAAGCTCATTCTTCCTTCATTTTTCACCAATTCACAAAAGCTTTAGAGCAATTATTATAGAGAGAAATTATAGAGAGAAAGAAAAAGAGAAGTCTGCTACTTCCCTATTCCAGTAACCAGTTTTTCTAAGGTAAGGGTATTATTCTTTCGTATTCATAAAGAGAGTTATTTTCTTTCAATACTCGTAAGAGTTTTTATTCCATTCTTTATTATTATTTTGGAATAACCTGTCTATACGAAGTACATCATACATGGTGAAATTCTTCCGTTATTCCATTATTTATTATACTATTAGAATAACCTGTCTGTGCGGTTTATCGCATGCCTGGTGAATTCATTTGTTATTCCATTCTTTATTATTCTGTTGGAACATCCTGTCTGTGCGGATTACGTATGACTTGGTTCCATTCTTTATTATTATGTTGGAACATCCTGTCTGTATGGATTACGTATGACCTGGTTCCATTCTTTATTATTCTGTTAGAATAACCTGTCTGTGCGAATTACGCATACCTGGTGAATTCTTCTGTTATTCCATTCTTTATTATTCCGTTGAAATAATCTGTCTACGTGGATTACCGCATAGCGGCAAAAATCCATTTGCAGTTTCATATATTCTATTATACTGAGTTGATTAAAGTTTTGGCTTCTATACTCCATGAAATTAGTGGAATATCCTTGATATTTGTGCTTCATCCAGTATCTTTTCATGGAAATATTCGTCTGAGCATTCTTGAATTTTACTCCACAAAGCCGTATCATGTTGACAATTTAGACGTTATTGATTTCTGGATAAATTAAATTATAAATCTTTACAAATTTAACCTTGAACTTATTTTATTGAATTCTTGTATCATTGTCATTATCTTCATGTTTATAATATGTTGAAAGTCATCTGTGGCCTGTAGTGTATAGATGGACTTGGTATGATTATGACTAGGGATTATTCGGTATAATCATGATCATAATGTTACAAATGATGTGATAAAAGTTCTCGTGAGTAGGATAAAGCAGTTAAGCCCGTTGTTGAACCTTAGTTTATTTTAAGATGTTGGAATAGTCTGAGTCGCATATATATACATAAATCTTGATTTAAGCTATAATTTTTCTGGTTTGAGCAAGATAGCATGATCATTCTACACCTAAATCAAGTATTGGGCGAACACAACACACACACAGCATCTGTATAGCATTTTTGAATTATGTGAGTATATGACATTATGCCTGCAGTTTGATTTGAATCTGTATTCTCGAATCTAGAAAAATTTCGCTGAGGCAAATTGGACTAAATTTCTATGATGGTTGGAACCATGTGAGAATTAGTTGCATAGTAATATAGTTGCATTTCTATTGTTCATTAGTATGCATTGTTTGAGGGCAAGCAATGGTTCAAGTTTGAGGGTATTTGATAAGTAGGATTTACACCTACTTATGGAGTACCAATTCATGCGAACTATGCCCATCTCAAGTACATTTTAGCAGGGTTTAGCTGTATTTCATGATAATTTGCATTTTGCATAATTAAAACTCCTTTTGGTGAATAAGTGTAGGAATCGGCCTATTTTGGTTGTGTTATTGAGCACAAGGCATTATGCTTGAGATGAGGCAAAAGATGGGACATGCATGGCATGAAGGTGCAATGGAGCAAGGAGATAAAGCATGACTGAACAAGTAGCAGCAGCAGTAGCAAAATAGGAACTAGGATCTGCAGATTGCAAGCCGCGCGGCCGTGCGACAGAATAGCCTTGAGAGCGCGCGCCCGCGCGATTACCTAGCCTGACCTTGGAACCTACTGCAAGTTACACGACCGCGAGAAGAACAAGCGTAGGGAGCGCGCGCCCGTGCGCGAGATCGGCCAAACATACAAACTTACTGCAAGTCTCGCGACCGCGAGAATATCAAGCTAGAGGAGAGCGCGGCCGCTTTCGAGGCCTGAAGCTGCTGACTTGTTTTATTTCATTTCCAATTTTTAAAGGTTGTAATAGATTTAAAAATGATTCCTGATTAGTGTCAGGGGTATCACTTGAAATTTTATTAAGTTTTCAGGTATCTTTACATCGTAATTAGGGTTTACTCTCTGGGGGAGATTCCAACGTAGAAGGAGGCCACAACTCTACTTTTCTACTCCTTGGGATTTTCTACCATAGTGGATTATTATTATTAGTTTTTGCAAGAATCTTATGAGGATTTGAATATTGATTTGTATTCAGCAATTGGGTGTGATAGTTTATTCTTTCATCTTTTAATTGTCGTTTATTGACCATGTTTAGATTTGATTCCATAATGGCTTTTGGTGTAGTCATGAACTAAACTCCATTATAGGATTCTAACGGATTTTAATATGTAGTTTGATTGCATGCTTAAATGCTGGATTGTTTTACATATCATATGGGATGTCTATCATGATTGTTTTGCATGTATGAATGATTGATCACCATTCGTTTCATTATTTGTATGGAATTAACAATGAACATGGAAATATGGAATGTAATCATGATAGTATACGTATATAGGGCTGTGTTATATGGCTTATGTATTTCGTGAACCAGATAGACATATACTATTTTACCATATAAGTTAGAATAAGGGCTTGAACTTCAAATCAATATAGTTGCAATTTCACATAAACATATAGTGATTTTGGTTATATTGATGATTACATAGAGTCTATCATCTGTGGATGCTGTGTAAGTAGGTCTTAGTGCATTGAAAAATGGCTAATACTCTTTTAGTGCTCTTGGCTACTTTCCTGTGATATGTGATCAAGTCATGCATGATAGTGGCGATTGAACGAAGTATTAAATGAAGTTAGGATCCCATTAGTTCCAATATCATTTAGTATATCGTTAATATTGTTTTAGTTATTATTTGCAATTCGAGAACAAACCAAGTTTAATCATTAGTTTGAGCATATACATATAGTGATTTAATTAATGAATAGTAGTTTAAGTTAAACAACTTTCTCTGTGGGATCGATACTTTACTTGCTATGTATTACTTGTTGACGCATGTATGCTTGCATGAGTTAGAGCTCTTTTGTTAAGACTAAAAAAGAGGTAACACCCGTTTGAGGATGCCGTCATCGAGTGACTTTGTCAATACACATCATACAATAGTGGAACAAAAATTTTAGATCAAATTCAACACTAAGTATTCCTGCATTTATAACTCCATCAACTTTTTAGCATCTCTGCACTAGGTTGCATGGTACATAAGTGATAAATAAAAGGATATTTTGATATTTCAAATCATTATCGTTTAGCCGAAATAGGTAGCATAGACTATACTTTAAAGCGTTCAAAAATCATTATAAATCTGTTTTATCATCTCAGCATGTACCGAGGTGTAGGTGGCCCAAAGTCAACTCATATACAATGGTCACCATGATTTGAGAATAAAAATTCATTTCAAAAAGCACATAGTGCGTTTTTAGCATGATGTCAAAAATTTCGACTCTAGCATAGCTAGAAGATTTGAAAAACTTATGTCTCCACTAATGAACAATTGCTTAGTAATCTATCTATTCCTAATATCCTCAATACACATAACTATTCCCAGTTCGTCAAACCACACTCATGAGTTCAAGAAATTTCCACAATCATATGAGTTTAAAAACTTGTCCTAGTTAGACCTTTGGTGTCCATTCGCTGAGGGGTTCATAAAAAATTCATATAATCACGAGTCACAAACGTACCATAAGTATGAGTTTTAAGAACTCGTACTTAACATGATATTCTCTACTTATAACCTATTTATCTGGTATACACCTGAGAAAAGAATCACCTTCTCAACATGTATATAGTAAATAGCGCGACACATATATTTCAATGATTATCAGCACCCGATGCTAAGTGGTTGTTACACTAAGTACGATTCAGCTCCCACATGAAGAATCATACAACTTAGATGCTGACATGAGTCCTCAATTGAAATCCCCACCTAATCTTAACTCCCTTCTCAATACGAATTTCATTCAACTCGTATTCATAATCCTTTCTTGAATCTGTACCAATTCATAGTACCACTGACACACATCAATATTGCTGTAAACTTTTCAATCATTCAATTGATTCTATATCATATCACATGGTGATGTCATCGTATATATTACGATTCATTTTTATGTCTTGATCGTTTTGTTTTACGATCTCCTATCCCGATTCTTTTAGTCTTTTAAACTCTATCTATTCACCACTACAGTTCAATTTTATTATCAGAGTTAGGGAACTCCGTATCTTTATATCTCGCCGAGATTCGTCTTTGAATCTTACCGACTCACTAACACTATTTGAGTTAGTACGTATCCTAATCGCTGCGGTTATTAGTCACAGGAAACCCTACCTATTCTTTATAACCTACAACTTTGATACGACTGTGACAGCTCCAAATCTGGGTCCCAAATCACCGCGGATCTGGTACCATCATTCTACAACTATTGCGAAAGATATAAACATAAATTGCTTATACAATAAACTTTACACACTATTCCCCAATGTCGAGTAACCTTAACTTATACACAATTCATAACCTATCTAACATATTACGTTATTATCATACTATACTATTACAATTTAGCTGCACACATAATCCCAAGCTGAACTTGGCTTTGTCCTTTCCTGTATCTGACGTATTCGTATTAATCTGCAATGTTAATCATGATATTGCAAGGGTGAGTAATAAGTTTGCCCATCAAGTTTAAGTTCAATAAATTAAGGAGATATCATGATTGAAAGAATTTAACAAAAGTTGGCTATAGTTCTATAATATAGTTGCGAACTAGCATGAACGAACAAGTTCAATCTGAACGAACATTAAACATTAATATATATATATATATATATATACCGAATGGTAATGAAGGTGATCAGCCTTTCATACCTGATGAATGCTTGTAGTATGCACATAGTGCAATTTAATAATTCTTAGAAATTGCAATCAGAAAAGATTAACCACAAGTATATATGAATAAACAACTCGAGGTCGAGTTAAGAAAAACTTGCATGTTCCGTTGATTATCGTTACGCATTTTAATAATCTTTGTCTGAAGACCTAATATATAAATAATATCGATATACAAATTAGAATAATATCATCACAGTATTTAAAATAACCTAAATGCATTATCGCATACTCCTATCCGTCTATAACACATATAAAACTTATCATCAAGTCAAACTATTTCTGTTTGAATTGAATTCGGTACAATTCTGACATCCCGACGGTCTAGTCGGAGAATTATCAAGTATAAGTTCAATTAAACTATGCCTAAAAACTTAACCATTATATAAGATAATTTATTATCAGTCAAAATATTTTTCATAAGCTCGTAATAATTTTCAGATAATTATTATCATTTATCATGAATTTTTAATCAATAATATCATATTTATATGAAATAAATACCACATAATTCATTTATCATAAATATTTATTTAATACTAAATATTAATAAAAATCATAACATAATATTATAATATATTTATAATATATCAAAGTATTTTTAATACCTTAAAATCACATTTATATGATTTTTAAATAATTAAATTTATTATATGATAATTGCTTTTAATATTTAAAATACTAATATTTTTATGACAAAATATCAAAAGTTATATTTTATAACTTTAATTTTTTTTATAATTTTTATATGATTTTTAAATCATTAATTCTATTTTCCAATAATTTATTTAATATATTTATTAAATAAATTAATTTCCATTAATATTAATTAATGAATGAAATTCCTCACAAAATATTAAAAGTCACTAAAAATAACTTAAAATATTTTGTTAAACCATAATATAATTTTTCATGATTTTTAATGTATTAAAATCATTTTTAAATAATTTATTAATATTATAATTAAATAAATTAAATATCATTTTTATTCCAAAAATATCAAATATTTATGAATATATTCAAAATTATTAAAAACTCATTTTTAGAATTTAAAATAAGTTTTAGGAATTTATTATGTATTTTTAATAATTAAAAACTAATTTTCTCTAATTATTTAATAAAAATATTAATTTTAAGTAATTAAATGTCGCTAAAGGGCCCTATAGCGATAAAACTGTCGCTATAGGTGTTCTTGAGCTATTCTTGAGCATGCCCAGAAACCCATGTCAGTCACCAAGTTCCCTACTTTGACCAGTTCTAGATTCTTGATATCGAAGTTGATGGGTTAGATAAAGTGTTAGTATTGTAGTATTGATGTAATACTACAATATCAATCAATTTCCATGGCAATCCTACATCAAAACATAGAGTTATAATCCACCAAAGTGTCTGTCAGAGGCTATTCTTCATTTCTGGGTTACCCAGAAATGAAGAACAGTTCAACGTACCCTTTTTAGAGTCGTGTAACTTTGATTTCGTGTATACTCAGTGTGATATAAGAGTTCAGTTTTGAAGTAGAGATGACAGGTTACAATTATCATTCACTAGATCTGTAAGACCCCGAATTTTATGAAATAAAAGTATTCAATTTTTCTTATAATTACTATTCAGTAAATGGTTAAATTGATAAAAGTTAAAGTTAAGGGTGATATATGAATTTTTTTTTTCAAAATACGCAAGTGATTATAAAATATTCATTGTTGTAGGGGAATATTCGTTTAGTCGTGGAATATTCTTTCTGTCGGGGAATATTCGTACGACGGCGCAACCATTTGCGGGCCCCATAACAGAATAACTGTCGGATGAAGAAAACGATAAATTTGAGTTTTTATAAATAACGACGTAGTTGTTACCGTTAACACTGTTGGAATATTTGGTGGTTAAAATACAGTAATACGCGTAGTTGTACCGTAGCACACGGTATTGCACAGTATTTTTTTTCAATTATTGATTCTTACGTGAGAAGGCCTTACTCAATAATTGTTACAGTAATTACTGTTCAATATTTTATTTTATTGAATCAATAATTGCTGCGTTGATATTTTATATTATTGTTGTTACAATAATTATCACTGCACAGTATCTCCATTATCAGATCAATAATTCATATTATTTGAATAATACTATTAGATAGTATTATTGGCAATGTCTAGAAAGTTCTGTCAAGGAGAGGTTTGGTCACCTAATTGCGCGCCAGTAAGGAGAAATCATTATCGAAAAGCCCCCTCTTTCCTGCAAACTGCCTGGTTGTCATTATTGTGATTCTGTAATATTATTTGTGAAAAATTAATTATTGATTTATATGATATTAAAATATTTATTTGATGTGTATATAAATGATGGATTTATTTATGTGGTTATAAATGAAGGAATTAATGTTGAGGTATTTTATCAGTATTTTGTCGGATTGGATGTATTAAAAGATCAAATCAGTGTTCATATAGCTTTATTGTGTGAGTTATAATTTTTAATCTGACCGTTGGATCGTTGTGATTTTTGGATATGTTATACATATATAAGTTGAGTATATGTTCACAAATTTTGAACCGTTAAAAATGAACGAATGATTTGTTATGAATTTTAAGAGGTGACTGATTCGAAAATTAGGTTTATAAATAATTTTGGTGGAAAATTCTAGAAATGAGTGGGCCCCACTTTTGGTTGTTGGTGAAGATGGTTGATTTTTGGTGGGTGAAATAGTAGCAGGTAAAGACATCAGGTAGCAGGTCAAGTCTGCTTCGGCGTGCTAACATTTTCCTATAAATAGAGGGCTAAGTTAGAATTAAAAATCACACCAGAATTCATAAGTTTTCTCTCTTTTTCTCTCTAGATTATCGAGTGTATTTTGTTAGTATTTAGATACTTGGTGAGTTGCTATTCATCAGTACAAATTTCCTTCAGCGTCATATCCGATATCCAGTTAGAAGTGCTGTTGTTTTGAGGTAAGGGATAGTAAGAGATTTTATGGGTTGTTATGTTTTTCAGTTTCGTAATTTTTCTGTCCTTCAAAAATTCTGAAAAAATTTGAAATGATAATTTGATAAGTTTTCTTGATTGTGTCCAAAAATGGCGATTTTTGGATGTATAGATTAAGAGTTGTGAATTTTATAAAAAAAGACTATTTTAAAAGTAACCGCTTATAACTCCTTGTGGTTAACTCCAAAATTGGTAAATTTTTTATTGGGAGTACATGTATATGATAGAAGTATACTCTATAAATTTCGGAATTTTTGGATAAAAGTACAATTTTTGATAAATATCTAAATATTCGACTGTTTTGGCCATATGAAAAATAGTAAATGATTTTTAAAAATTCTGAGAAAAATTTATGTTCAATATGAAACTATATTCTACTAAATCTCAGAAAAAAAAATTTGTTTGTACTGATTCAGTATTTTTTATGAAAATGGACTAGTTATGAGTAAACGAATTAAATATGTTATGTGAAGTAAGAAAATTAGAAAATAAGATTTTATGGCTTGAGAATCTTATATGAGGTATATGCAGATTTTTGATGAGGGTTTTGGTTATTGGTGATGAAATCTTATGAGTTTGAAATTTTAGTATGATTAAATGCATTATTTAGTAAAGTGTAAACAATTAAAATAAATTATTTATAAGTTTAAGAAATGTTATTTCAATATTATTATACCGAAATATTGGTATGGATTTTATTATAGAATTTCTACCTTTTTGTGTTGGGTTTACTATTCATAAGTTACTATTCACGAGTTACTATTCATCACAAAATTGGTTTCTTTTTCTAACCAAATTATAGTTGATTTATGAATATTACATTTGAGATTAAATATAGATGTTTTGATTATATTGATTTTACTATTATATATAACATTTTTATAACACTAATGATGATATTTCTCTTTGACTTGAGTGTAAAGATGGGTAAATTTTTAGTATGATCATGACTATGGGTTCCCTTTGGCCAGTAGTGCAAAGTTGAATTATTGACTGATATGATCATGACCATTGAATTTATAATTGAATATCTTTAGCTTAAGTGCAAAGGTGAAATGATCAACATGGTTATAATTATTGTTTATATAAATTCTGAAATGATTATATATTTCTTTGAGATATAAAAATATTTGGCCTGTAGTGGAAATATAAATTATTGATGAATATATTTGGCCTGTAGTGCAAATATGAACTGTTGAGGAATATCTTTGGCCTGTAGTACAAAGATGAATTGTTGATGAATATCTTTGGCCCGTAGTGCAAAGATGACTTGTTGTTGAATATCTTTGGCCTGTAGTGCAAAGATGGTCTGTTGATGAATATCTTTGGCTGTAGTGCAAAGATGAAATTGTTAGTATGATTATAAACATGAACTGTGATTTTGTATAACTATGATCTTTGATGTTTCCGGTAAAGACATGTGATGAAAATTATCTTCGTCTTGGATGCGAAGAGGAATTTAGAATTACAATTATGATTATGAGTTATTCATATAATTGTGGAAAGGAACTGTTGATTAATGTTACAGGGATAAAACATTGTTGGTGGACTTTTAATGTGGAGAAGATAATAGACTTTATGGTCTATTTGACTCTTCTAATGGATTGCTCGTTTCGCTGCAACTATGGTTGAAAATTTTTATCAACTACCATATGTTCTAAATCTCTTATTTTTACTGTTGAAGGCTATTGATAATTTATTTATCTTTAGTCATGATATTCTTTACTGAGCTAGTTGTGCTTACCCTTCCGTTTCAAAATTCCTTTCAGGTAATACGAGTGTAGCAGGGTCGAGCGAGGGTAACAAGGGAATAGAACGGTGGTCATCATTTAATAGTTATATTTGACGAATCCAATAGGGTGAGGCGAACCCAACGTTGGAAGGGTGTTTTGCCATTATCATACAAGATGTCTAATGTCATACAACCCCGTGTTATTATAAGACAGGGTTGTTTACATCCACTTGCTGAGTATATTTACGAGCACTACCTATATAATCTTGGTGTTTGTTTGAAGTATAATTCACGATTAGAGACAGTGAAGATAATGATATGTCAAGAGAAGACTCACCATTGGAAAGAATATGATAGTAATCTTCTTGTTTTTCTTTGGGGTCTATTAGGTCAACCAAGGATAATTTTGTGGACATATGATATCTATCATAACCTGGAAGCATGGCCTCCCATGTACGAAGGTTTCCTTGAGCACTTCCCAAAGATTCTAATTTCTAAAACAGTTTTTGACTATACCTTTATGTAGGTATCACTGTGAGGTGTTGTCCACTGATGGGACATTTATCACATTACGGTTGGGACACGAGTCACAATTGGTATATATTTGTATCCAAACTCACAGCATATGTGTTATTATATTTTTTACGATAATTGTTGTAATAAAGTTGCAGTTGTTTTTTGTACCCTGTATTTGGCGACTCAGAATAGGTTGGGTGAAATGGACCTATTTTGGGGTTGTCACATTTGGTATCAGAGCTTATGGATATGGTCTCTGGCGGGATCGGGGAATATAACTAGGAGGGGAGAGATGAGTAAATCTTTCGCTAGTGTGTTCTACCTGAGCTTATTTGTTGGTCTGTCATAATATCGGGATATTATGTGATATGTTAATTTGTTTAATTAACCCTTGTTTTATGGGAGTATTTGAGAATAGCTGCTGAGAATGTTAACAATGGAGTGAATGAGACCGTGGCCTCTAATCACCAAACAGGATAATGTGATGTCGGGCGAAGAAGGAATTAGAGAAATCCATGTAGTGAGTGAAGAATTGATAGTTGCACCCGAGATGGTCGCAGAGGTAACAACTGAGAGTGAGGAAGAAGAGGAAGAAGAGGCACCTGAGGAAAATTTATTAGAGGTATTATATGATCAAAATGTTGAATTGCAAAATCGTATTCATGAGTTAGAAGAGCAGGCTGAAGAATGACAGGCGGTCGTGGAGCAAAAGGATGCAACAATTCAAGCTTGTGTTACCCGATATGTGATGCTTGAAAAGAATCATTCTTTGGCAGAGTATAAGATGAGCTGGAATCTGACCTGAAAGAAGAAAAAACTGAACGAGTAAGAGTGAGTGATGCATGGGGAAAAGCTGCACGATGCATTGATATTGTGGAAAGAGATGTCCGATCTAAGAAGGTTAAAATTGATGATATGTATTTCTCTTTTTGGACAGCAATTGGGAGAACCCAACATCGAGTTTTGAATTACCTTGTACAGAGCGGTCAACCTGAATTCGATATGGATCAAAGATTGATGATTTAGATCATGAATCAGGAGTACGACGAAGCTGTTGAGGGTGGAATATGTCCTATAGAAAAGTATATTCCAACGATAGTGATGACACCAAATGCTGCCCCAGACAAGTCAAAGCCGAGTAGTTCAAGGGATAGCGGTTGTCATGACTTCCCAATAAGTGAGGAACCCAAATGAAGTTATCACCGGAGATGAGCAATTGAGAAATCATGGTGACCGGGGAGATAAAATCTGGAATGAAAGCAAGGTATTCTCAACGTTTCGAAATATCAGGTACGTAAATTTTGAGGACGAAATTTCATAAGGAGGGGAGATTGTAAGACCCCAAATTTTATGAAATAAAAGTGTTCAATTTTTTTTATAATTACTATTCAGTAAATGGTTAAATTGATAAAAATTAAAGTTAAGGGTGATATACGAATTTTGTTTTCAAAATACGCAAGTGGTTATAAAATATTCATTGTTGTCGGGGAATATTCGTTAAGTTGTGGAATATTCTTTCTGCCTGGGAATATTCGTACGACGGTGCAGCCATTTGTGGGTCCCATAACAGAATAACTGTCGAATGAAGAAAATGACAAATTTGAGTTTTTATAAATAACGGCGTAGTTGTTACCGTTAACATTGTTAGAATACCTGGTGGTTAAAATACAGTAATACGCGTAGTTGCACAGTAGCACATGGTATTGCACAGTATTTTTTTCAATTAATGATTCTTACGTGAGAAGGCACTACTCAATAATTGTTACAGTAATTATTGTTCAATATTTTATTTTATTGAATCAATAATTATTGCGTTGATATTTTATATTATTGTAGTTTCAATAATTGTCACTGCACAGTATCTCCATTATAAGATCAATAATTCATATTATTTGAATAATACTATTAGATAACATTATTAGAAATGTCTAGAAAGTTCTGTCAAGGAGAGGTTTGGTCACCTAATTGCGCGTCAGTAAGGAGAAATCCTTATCGAAAAGCCCCCTCTTTCTTGGAAACTGTCTGGTTGTCATTATTGTGATTCTGTAATATTATTTGTGAAAAATTAATTATTGATTTATATGATAATAAAATATTTATTTGATGTGGATATAAATGATGGATCTATTTATGTGGTTATAAATGAAGGAATTAATGTTGAGGTATTTTATGAGTATTTTGTAGGATTGGAGGTATTAAAAGATTAAATCAGTGTTCTTACAGCTTTATTGTGTGAGTTTTAATTTTTAATCTGACCGTTGGATCGTTGTGATTTTTGGATATGTTATACATATATAAGTTCAGTATATGTTCATAAATTTTGAACCGTTAAAAATGAACGAATGATTTGTTATAAATTTTAAGAGGTGACTCATTCAGAAATTAGGTTTATAAATAATTTTGGTGGAAAATTCTAGAAATGGGTGGGTCCCACTTTTGGTTGTTGGAGAAGATAGCTGATTTTTGGTGGGTGGAATAGTAGCAGGTAAAGCCATCAGGTAGCAGGTCAAGTCTGATTCGGCATGCTAACATTTTCCTATAAATAGAGGGCTAAGTTAGAATTGAAAATCACACCAGAATTCATAAGTTTTCTCTCTTTTTTCTCTAGATTATCGAGTGTATTTTGTGAGTATTTAGATACTTGGTGAGTTGCTATTCATCAGTACAAGTTTCCTTTAGCGTCATATCCGATATCCAGTCAGAAGTGCTGCTCTTTCGAGGTAAGGGATAGTAAGGGATTTTAAGGGTTGTTATGTTTTTCAGTTTCGTAATTTTTCTGACCTTCAAAAATTCTGGAAAAATTTAAAATTATAATTTGATGAGTTTCTTGATTGTGTCCAAAAATGGCGATTTTTGGATGAATAGATTAAGAGTTGTGAATTTTATAAGAAAATACTATTTTAAAAGTAACCGCTTATAACTCCTTGTAGTTAACTCCAAAATTGGTAAATTTTTTATTGGGAGTACATGTATATGATAGAAGTATACTCTGTAAATTTCGGAATTTTTGGATAAATGTACAATTTTTGATAAATATCTAAATATTCGGCTGTTTTGTCCATATGAAAAATAGTAAATGATTTTTAAAAATTCTGAGAAAAATATATATTCAATATGGGACTATATTCTACTAAATCTCAGAAAAAAAAATTTGTTTGTACTGATTCAGTATTTTTCATGAAAATGGACTAGTTATGTAATAACCCATATTTTTAATTAAATATTAATTAATTTTATTTTATACAATTTTATTCAAATTAGAAAAGTTAAGTGATTTTTTTTCTTCCTTGTTTTGTTTGGCAAGTTAAATTCTGTTAGTAGATATTAAACAACTGATTAATTAAAATTGAGGAAGACAATTCTTTTTGTTAAAGTCTTGTGGTAAAATCATTCGGAGCGGGAGGCTACATGAGAGAAGGAAGAGACTATTCGACAAGAGTATCATCACCTCTTTAATGTCAAGTAAATCTTTGTTATTCTTTTGATTCCGGGGACGAAATCCTTTTTAAGGTGGAGGGAATGTAATATCCCGAAAAAAATAATAGTAATATTAAATTTATATTCTTAAAACATATTGTTTGGACTTTTTCATTTATTTGGGTCAAACTAGTTATTTAATTTGTGTGGGCTAATAAATATTAATAAGAGATGGATAAATTAATTTAGTACAATTTGGGCTTTATTATTATTTGAACCCAATTAGAAGTTTATTATAAATAAAAAAAGGCCTGTTAGTTAATAAACAGCTCGACCTAATTTTATTTCATTATACGAATTGAGGGAAAGAGAGGAGGAAGACTTGTGCGACTCTACGAAAGAAAAGAAATCTCAGGTATGCTTTTATTGTATTGGGATACTTTTGATTGCTATGTCAGGGCTATATAGAGAGAGAAATATAAAAGTAATGATCCGTGTGCAACTTTTTTTTTGTTGGAATGAAAAGTATTAATTTATATATATAAATAGAAATGGTTCATAGAATGAAACCTAATTCATGAATATATATATATATATATATATATATATATATATATATATTAACCAGCTATGAACATATATTTACTAACCTTGCCATCACTGTTACTTCAAATCTGCTAACATTTTTTTTACAGGGCCATTCGTTTATATATATATATATATATATATATATATATATATATATATATATATATAAACTTTGGCTGTAGAAGGATTATTATACATGTTCACGTGGTTGCATGCCCGTAGCAGTGCTAAAGACATTGATTTCATATTATTATTATATTTGTATATATATATATATATATATATATATATATATATATATAATATTTTAATATATATTTGGCCATAAAGCTTATAAATCGGAATTGGAAACTTAAATTGAAATTATGTATATTAATATAAATTAATAAATTTTAGAGACATAGTTATAAAAGTTTTTAATAATAAATTTAATAGTATTATGTTATTAATGATTTGATTGTAATAAAATCTTATTAAATTATTTAAATTGAACGAAAAGAATTAAAAGAGTTATACTTAGTATATAAATTTTGGAGTATTAATAATTAATTTAAGGCGATGATTAAATGTACCTTGAATGAATTGCGAATTATTTTGGAGTTTATGAGTTGGATTATATTTAATTTAAGGTGAATATGTTTAGGTGGTGAATAACGTTTCGTATTTGATATCGTTGGCTCTTGAGGGTAAGACTTTGTATAGTGTGTTATAAATGGGTTGGAAGTATCAGGTACGGATTTCGTACTCTTTCAGCGACATTCTTGTTATATTTGATTTGTTTGTTTTATCCCTTATTTCAAATTTCGTTATTATTTCACATAATTGTTTCTTGTGAAATTCATATAATAGTTTCATTTTGGAGTTGATAAATATGACTCGTATTTTTACTCCTTGAGTTAGGTTATCATGATTAGTATTTATTCTTGATAATCGTAGAGCGGTACATGTTGCTACCTTCTTTTTGAGATATTGTGACTATAATTTGATTTGGTTCAACATTTACATATAGAACCCTTTTGTTGGTATTATGTCGCATGTGTTGTGACATGATATTTTTGTTAGAATATATCGTAGGGTATACCTGAGCTATAACCACCTGTGGGGGTACCACAGGCATGTCTGTCGTCTTGGAACGAGAGGCATGACACTTTCCGTGGCGGTGTGATTAGTCCACGATGTCTCTGTTTTGGGCTCTGGAGGAAGTGGGCCATTTGGTGTTTTGTTGTGGGAGGCGTATGGGTTAACCCTAGTTTTCTGTTCTGCGGATTGGTGATGTTGTGCCAAACACACTATCCGATTTGCATACATTTGGATTCGCGGTCCAATGTGTGATTTGCATGTGTGGCATTATTTTGGTTGCCTGTGTGACATTATTTGATTTGCCTGTGTGGCATTAGTTTGACTTGTCTGTGTGGCAAGATATATTTCTGAGCTCATTCGGTTTGAAATAACTCCAGCCATTTATTTCAACCTATTATTTTATTGGATTAGTTTTGTTGGCTTCTGTTTAGTTCAAGTCATTGAGTTAGTGATAGGTAGGTCTTATACCTATTTATCCGGTATCTATTACTTCAATATGTTGCTTAAACTCATGTTTCTTAGTTACTTTTCATGCATTTTGTGTTCATTTTGTAGGTTATACGTTTGGGAGCGGTGTGAGCGACTATTGGTAAGGAAAAACAAGGAAAATGCAAGGAAAAAGCAATCCGGACATCGTTTATGCTTTCATGTTCAATTCATGTTCTTGGCTTAGAGCATGGACTATATTGTAGAGCATTTTCTTAGCTTTTCGGAACATCTTGAATCATTCAAATCGGATTTCGGATGAAAGAGTTATGACATTTCTACCAACGGACGTTTAACTTCACCGTTTTGGGTGGTCGTTTCTATAGCAGTCACTTCCAGTCCAATTTTGACCATCATCACGTTTTTGTACCATACGACTCAGCCGATGCAGGGGTCCTGGGCGTTTTAGCAGTCCACTACTCAGCCGGGGCTGGGTTTTTACAAACGAAAAAGCCAGCCGGGGCTGGCCTATGAGAAAAAGAGTAGATTTTGTCCGAATTTGAGTCCGAAAGGGATTGTTTCGAGTTGTTTGATTCAAGGACTTCCTATAGAAATTAAAGATATGTACAAAGGCTTATAAAAGGAGGGGAATAACACAGATTAGAGGGGATATTTTATTGATAGATTAGGGAGTTTTTGGAAGAATTCTATTAGATTAGATTAGAGTAAATTAGATCAAAACATTAGATTCTATCTTCTTTACTTCTTCTATTTTTGTCTTTTAATAATTATTCAATTGTGGATTCTTAGTTTAAATTCAATAATCATGAACTAATTCCTTGTTTGAGATTATAATGGATCTTATTGTGTAGTTTATTTTAATATGCTTCGTTATCAATTATTATGTTCTATTGAGAGGATTGTCTATTGTGATTTGGAATCAATTGTTTAATTGCTTGGCCATCAATTACCGTGATAATGTATATGAACTCGAGAGATGAAGTATAGATTTAGATCTAATCATGATAGCATGTGTTCAGGATTTTGTTAATAGCTTAAACTTGATGAGTGTTAAGGTAGAGATATGCTTGACATCGCATGTAATCGGATAGAGAACTTATTCTTCAACCTTCTTCAATTGTAATTCACATAGAGATAAAGTGGGTTAGTTGATTAAGGTTTTTAACGGATTTATATCTTAATTGTGGATTGACGTTAATATGGTATTAGTACATCGAGAGGTGGTTAATACTACTTTAGTGTTCTTGATTAACAATTCAGGATAGAGAATAATTGATTAGAAGTATGTTAACTTAAATGAAGCAATAAGTGAAGTTGTGATCTTAAATCTCCATAGTCTTAATTTAATTAGTGGAATAGTAGTTAATTTATATAGTTTGCAATTCATTCGTTTAAATAAGATTGAGTTGGTTACGGGAGTACTTGGTGATTTTTATTAAATAATTCTTTGTGGGAACGATACTCAACTTATCACTTTATTACTTGTTGACCACGTATACTTGCGTGTTGTGTGTAACTAGATTTTACCCAACAAGTTTTTGGCACCGTTGCCGGGGAATTAGTTTAATATCTCTTTGCCAATATTAGCTTCAACCAAATTAGTCTTAATTTAAACTTTTTTATTCTTATTTTTAATTCTATTCCTATATTTCTCTCTTTTCAGGTACCATAGATGACTTTGCGTATCAATGGCCATACACGAACATGACTCAACCAAAAGAAACGGAGATTGACAGACTCGCGACACTTTCAGCAATGTCAGCACAAATTAAAAAACTTTTGAGGAAGTTGGACGTTATCGCAGCCCAACAGAGTCGAAGGATGGAAATCATGTGTGGCTATTGTGCTGGCAACCATCCGAGTCATCAATGCACCGTTAGTTTTGGCCGGGAACAACAAGGTGGTGTATACCTCAACCAGTATGCATATGATAATTACCATCATGTTTGGGGGTATCACCCGAATTCTTCATGGAGATACAACTATCAATACCAATACTCTGTTCCAAGTCCAACATACACGCCGGAATTCTCATATTCACCTCCAATGCGACAAGAAGACAAATCAGAGTTTATGGAATTCATGTTAAGGGCTATAGCAGAAAAAGAAGAGTTTATAAATAGTCAGGAGCTGTCAATCCAAAATTTTAATATTTGGATGGAAAAACGTTTCACAGCCTCAACCAATGGTCCTCAATACATGGCTTCCGAGATTGAAATAGAAAGTTCAAGGCTGGGGGAATTATTGTCCAAGTTCATAGTAGATGAGGAGAAGATGAGTAATCATGCGAGGGAAAACCAAAATCTTGCGGATCAGATAGAGAAAATGACCGAAGCCGTAAGCAACCTTCCTCCAAACACTTGGCTTTATGACATGGATGACGAAATTGATGGAGAACCTGAACCAAATCTACAACTGGATGATCCTCGAGATGTTGAAAAAGAGGAGACAAGTGGGGATAATGACAACAAGGTCGGTGAAGAACTAATTGTGAGAACCAACGATGATGAGCCAATGTTATTTATGCCTCAAGTGACTTCTCCTCCACAGTTCAAGAATCCGGATAGATTTGCAAAACCTTGTCCAATTGGTAGTCATGTCATTGGAAATACTCCATGTGACGTAAAAGTGAGTACAACTTCGAAGCCATGGTGTGATGAGATGGAGAAGATAGAAGAAGAGACTGTTGTGTCTGACAAGCCTCAATGCCAGAATCTATTCGCAGACACAACAGAGAAAATGCCTAGATGTTGGACGTTCTTCAATTTAATCTTATCTAAACAAAGCATACTAGGTGACTTTAACTCGATTGCTATCACAAATGGGAACCTACCAAAAGCTATATTATTTTCGATGGATGGAGGGTTCCTCAACTTTCGAAGAGGAATTGGATAGCATTGACCAGACAAAGTCAGGCTGAAAGGCTATAAATCAAGCGCTGACTGGGAGGCAACCCAATAATTTTTTATATTTATATGATTTACTAGTTTATTTAGTAGATAGGAATTAAGTTGCTTATTAAGTTCTCTTATAATCTAATCCATGTTGTCTCTCTTCATTACAGGTATTGGAGGTTCAATGGACAGGAAAATGATCGTCGCAGCCATCGCCACCATCAACTCACGCTTAGCTGATTACATGGAAGTTCTCTTCTATTTACCGCTATATTCTTACAATGAGGACATTGTAATTGCTAAGTTTGGGGGAGTTTAGTTTAGTTCTTTATTGCATATTTATGTTATGTTATTTTGCATACATTGTTAATTTAGGTTAGGTTCATGTTGTTTGCATTCATGTAGTACAATTGCATAAGTAGTTGCATAATAGTATAGTTTGAATAGCATTATATTCAATTTATTTTTATTTATTTTTTTTTGTTAAAAAAAATAATAAATTTTTTTTTCAAAAATAATAGTTAGTTACTATGTTCATCTTGCATGAGTCCAGCTATTTGATATTTACAGTTTATTTTGGCCAATGATGAGAATGGGATTGAGTAGACAAGTAGCATAATACTGACTATTAGAGCTTTGATGTGATTTCTTGTTATGAATTGAATCTTTTTCTGTTTAAAACAGTTATAATAAGGATAGCACAATAAAAATAACTTGTTGATTGATTGAGTTTAAATTGATACATAATGGAACTCTAAAGGATAATGCTAGTTTGAATGAAAGAATGAGAAGAATAAGTAGTGATGACTAAAGTTCGATAAAAACTTAAGTTTGGGGGAAAAATTTGGGATATATAAGGTTTTAAAAAAAAAAGAAAAAAAATATCGTGGCTAGTTTTGTTTCGGAGCCTTTGTTACTTGAGCAAGTACGCCCGAAGGGGTATCTTAAAACCTAGCGCCCTAAGGTCTTATATGGTCTGGGAGTCGTTGGTCGAAAGCTCGCTAAGAGGTAGCACTGTTAGCCTAATGGAATGAGACATTGCACAGTCATGGTTAAAAAGTAAAAAAAAGAAAAAAAAAATAATAAAACGGGAAAAGAGCAAAAAGCCCCCATAATGAAAAGTAAAGCATAAGTATCCCGGATTAGACTCTTGAACTTGGTGGATGTTTGACTTTAGTTGGATCTAGCTTGTTCGTGAATTTTTTGTGTTTACACTGTATGATGCCTTTGAAGAGACTTGTTATGTGTTAAATTTGATTTTATATCAGTTAACATTGTTGTGGAGCACACAAGCACTATACTAGTGATAATAATTTAAGACTTGATGATTGACAAGGAAATTTTTGATTGGTTTTGATATGATGTATTATCATGTTTGCTTGATTGCTTTAAGGCCGAGTGAATAGATTTGTGTTTATCAATACTGCTGGATTTGTAGGCATGTAGATTAGTTGCATTTCATTGCATTGTATTGCATTATGTTGTGTTGCTTGGGGACAAGCAACGGTTTAAGTTTGGGTGTATTTGATAAGTAGGCTTTATACCTACTTATCCGGTATCTATTACTTGAATATGTTGCTTAAACTCATGTTTCTTAGTTACTTTTTATGTATTTTGTGTTCATTTTGTAGGTTATACGTTTGGGAGCGCTGTGAGCGACTATTGGTAAGAAAAAGCAAGGAAAATGCAAGGAAAAAGCAATTCGGACATCGTTTATGCTTTCATGTTCAATTCATGTTGTAGCGCCCCCAAATCCGGGTATCTTACAACCCGACAGATGGTGCTATACTGTACAAACATTCATACATTCATTCAATTGAAAGTCTCAAAGAATGAACATAACTTATATATATTTAATTCAATATTTACATTTCCCAAGTTCTAAACCCATTACAAAGGTTCTCTTGTCATAATATTCATTACATTACAACAATTGACCTATACTATTACATGATAGCTTAATAATCTGCCTTAGCTTTTCCTTTATCCTTATTTGATCCTTCAGGACGTTCAGTCTTAGCTGCATTCATATGGTTCAAGCAAGAGTGAGCATGACTAGCTCAGCAAGTATAACAATTTCAATAACAACATGCTTGATACATATGAATCATATATCTTCGATAACTGAACAATAGCTATGAAGTACTATTGATGATTCAAAATAGCAATTCATATTTCTTTTAAAAATGTTTCACAATGAATAAATTCAGTAAAACATTCACTCCGGTCAAAGACCTTGAGTATTCATTCTTTCTTTGAAAAGGACAACCCGGACCTAAGTCCGTAAGCTCGATATTACTTACGAGCACTTCTAGGTGATCAGCCTATTGTACTCTGTGTTGATCAACACTACATCCATTAAATGTATATACGTTTAATCATTTGGCAACCTCGCGTGCCTATCGTTTTACCGACAAAACATTTGTTTAACAATTTAGTCTTCTTTTGAAAACTATCAGTAGTTGACAAAAGATACTAGCATTTGATAACAGATGAACAGATTATCAATAATCCACTCAATATGTTAAGTCTAGCCAAAGAAATTGGGTTTAACTTCATTATACTTCAATTCATGCGAAAGGATACATGAACATCATAAACTTGTTCAGATTGAACTGAAACAAGAGTTAGAATACTTGCCTTTAGCGTCTGCTACTATGTATTTTACTTTACGTTCAAGTCTTTCAAGTCTCTACAATACATGATCACATAATGCCTTATATTAGGTCACATATAATCAAGTATGTATCTGAATATATCTTACCCTTCATTTCAATCTAATTATAGATTAGATTTCATTCTTATGCGTTTCAACTTATCGTTCGCTTTACATTCATTCGACTTGGTTATATTAATCATTCTTCATTACTTTTAAGTCTTAACAATGTCCTAACAATGTTACTTTAAGTTGTTTAAGGTAGGTTTAGTTCAATCTCCTACCATCCCCTTCCGTTCCCTTCATTTTTATTCTTTACTGTCCAAGTTCTGTGCCTAGCGCTGCGGCGCGGGCATTACTCTTGCAACTCGTGCTGCGGTGCGAGTTAGAAGTAGCCGAGTCCCAGATGTCGCACTGCGGTGCGACCAAAAAGCTTAGGGTTGGCGCCGCGGCGCCAACTCTGTGCACCAGAAAATTTTTCTAAGTTTTAATTTTTGTGAACTTCCCGGACGCATAACTTCTTCGTTTTAAGTCCGAATTGGCTCGTTCAAAAGCCTACGGTTCACAAATTACGTAATCTACGCGTTCATGCAAGAATTTTATCTATTTGACTTCGTTTGCTAAAAATTCACCTATTGGTTCATTTTTAACGAAAACGATAAACGTTCGTGAACATTAAACGCTCGTTTCTTCGTTCTAAGTCAGAATTCATCCATTTTTGACTCCGCAACTCTTAAATGACAAACATGACTTGTCTCCATTGGAAAATAACATTTCCGAACTCGAACTCAAAATTTGACTTCCATTCCGGGAAATTTACGAATTCGACGATTATCGTCTAATCGTACGATTTCCGGTAATTCTTCGTTCTTAGAACTTGTTCAACACTACCAATGAATTACATTCATAATGTGAACATCTTATCATCCTTATTCCAAATATTTATACTCATGGTTGGATTTTAATTTATCTCATTGTAAGCTTATACTTGATAACTTTCAAACTACTTATGAACTTATCATTCATAACTTATGACAATTAAAGTTCTTAATCATCATCCATACATGATTTCATCATATAACTTTACTTATGTATTCTTGATACATATGTTCTTACAAGTTGATGTATATACATATACTTTCATTAATAAACCTATCACAAGTTCATCATGCATTCACATAAGTTTACAACTTATGCTATCTTAAATGACTTATTACCAACTTATGTGGCTTAAGTTCATTACTTATACATACTTCTTTCTTTTTTTATCATTCATGTTCCTTAATCCGAGCTTTTCTTATCAACCTATCATGTTAGAGATAGAAGATAATTGGAGAAGGAGTCTTACATTTGAAGTCTTTAGTAAGTAGCTTCTTCTTCTTCTTGACTTATGGAATAACTTACTTGCAACTTAATTCTCCTAACACTTAAGCACTTTGAGAGAGAGTGATTGGATTAATTTGAATAACTAGCAAATGACTTGCCATGCTTCTCTATTTATAGAACTTGCAAGGCTTGGGGTAGATTAGTCTTTACACAATCCACCTCCTTACTATTCATTAATTGACCAACACTACTCATATCCTTTGCTTGGTCCCTACTTTATTTACTTGGTTACCACTTAACTTGGTCACCACTTTTAATACTTGATAACCACACATTTACCACATTAATATGGTTTACCCCATGGGTTTGCCAACTCATGGATTCTAGCTTGGGCTTGGATTACATAAATCCTTGGGCTTTGCTTAACAAACCTTCATATGTTTATTAATTCATAAGTTGGGCCTTAACCCTTAATTCACTTGGGCTTGTACAAAATCCTAACCAATCTTTACAAGTCCATTAATATTACATAATACATATACATATAGTTTATGTATTATTCTCGTATTCTAATTCATATAGAATTTATATACGATAATGCATTCTTCTTACAAACTCATATAATACTTTGTATTATACTCGTTTCCATTCCTTGTACAATACTCACGTATCATACCATCATTCCTTAACGTAATAGTTCTTCATTTTCCTTACGTTCTCGATTTAAGTCCGCAAGCGAAATATTACGTTTTCCATAACTAGATTATTATTACATAATCCATCTTACTTTAATATTCTACCATTACATATTTCTCGGAAATTCAAAAATAAATCCTGAGCAAATACCGATGAATAGTGTTTTTTCAGAAAATTTCTCGGAAAATTTTTATTTTCGTCTTGGAAATTCAAACACCTTAAATCCTTTACATAGCTCAAATACTACGATATTCCAATATCAATAGGTTACAAAATGACAACCATCTTGATATCCCACATAATATGATTTTATTATTATTTAATCTAATAAAATCATCTTACATTAAAATTCGAATTTCTCGGTCGTTACACATGTTCTTGGCTTGGAGCTTGGACTATATTGTAGAGCGTTTTCTTAGCTTTTTGGAACATCTAGAATCATTCAAATCGGATTTCGGATGAAAGAGTTATTGACATTTCTACCAACGGACGTTGAACTTCACCGTTTTGGGTGGTCATTTGCATAACAGTCACTTCCAGTCCAATTTCGACCATCATACGTTTGTTATTTCTGAAAGCTCAAAGAATGAAAGTTGTAGATCTCGTCGATAGCTTCGATTTGGTAGGTCACAAGCCCCATAACTCCTCTTGGTTTAAAAGTAAAAACAGTTTTAGCATAGGAGGTTCCAGCAGAAAATTAATTGGCAGTTTGCACCTTAGCCGAGGCTGGACGTTTTTGTGCCTTAGGACCCAGCCGAGGCTGGGGTCCTGGGCGTTTTAGCAGTCCACTACCCAGCCGGGGATGGGTTTTTATAATGGAAAAAGCCAGTCGGGGCTGGCCTATGCGAAAAAGAGTAGATTTTGTCCGAATTTGAGTCCGAAAAGGATTGTTTCGAGTTGTTTGATTCAAGGACTTCCAATAGGACTTAAAGACTTGAACAAAGGCTTATAAAAGGAGGGAAATAACACAGATTAGAGGGGATATTTTATTGATAGATTAGGGAGTTTTTGGAAGAATTCTATTAGATTAGATTAGAGTAAATTAGATCAAAACACTAGTTTTTATGAGATTTGGATATTGATGCAACTTGGAGACCATTGAAGATTCAAAGTAGGAGCAAGGAGGGAGCGTTAAATCTATAGACAATAGATTTTATCTTCTTTACTTCTTCTATTTTTGTCTTTTAATGATTATTCAATTGTGGATTCTTATTTTAAATTCAATAATTATGAACTAATTCTTTGTTTGAGATTACAATGGATCTTATTGTGTAGTTTATTTTAATATGCTTCGTTATCAATTATTATGTTCTATTGAAAGGATTGTCTATTGTGATTTGGAATTAATTGTTTAATTGCTTGGCCATCAATTACCGTGATAATGTATATGAACTCGAGAGATGAAGTATAGATTTAGATATAATCATGATAGCATGTGTTCAGGATTTTGTTAATAGCTTAAACTTGATGAGTGTTAAGGTAGAGATATGCTTGACATCACATGTAATCGGATAGAGAACTTATTCTTCAACCTTCTTCAATTGTAATTCAAATAGAGATATAGTGGGTTAGTTGATTAAGATGTTTAACGGATTTCTATCTTAATTGTGGATTGATGTTAATATGGTATTAGTACATCGAGAGGTGGTTAATACTACTTTTGTGTTCTTGATTAACAATTCAGGATAGAGAATAATTGATGAGAAGTGTGTTAACTTAAATGAAGCAATAAGTGAAGTTGTGATCTTAAATCTCCATAGTCTTAATTTAATTAGTGGAATAGTAGTTAATTTATATAGTTTGTAATTCATTCGTTTAAATAAGATTGAGTTGGTTACAGGTTAGTACTTGGTGATTTTTATTAAATAATTCTCTGTGGGAACGATACTCAACTTATCACTTTATTACTTGTTGACCACATATACTTGCGTGTTGTGCGTAACTAGATTTTACCCAACAGTTAGTTACTTCAGTTCGTTATTTCTTTATTCTTTTATTGGTTTGTCAATTATGTTGATTCGACTATATTCCATTCAGATCTTTGGATATTATATTTTCGTTCGTATTTGTACTTGAGGCTTGTTCAGTATTTTGACTCAGTTGTTTTCGTATATCAGTTGTATATCTGTATCCGTACTGGGCAATTGGCTCATGCTGTGTTTTTCTTCCGGCAGGTTTGTAGGGGTGATTCAGGGCTAGTGTGATGAAAGTTTTGTTGTTGACCATTTAGGCTTATTCGAATTTTAAGTTTTGATTATTTTAACTCAGTTTGAAGAATTGTATTTAGTACTTCATTGATGGATATCACTATTAATATTTTGAAGTTATTAGCGCTCTGTTTACTTATTTTGAGGTTTGTTGTGCTTTGCACGTGACCTCCCTTTCCTTTTCTGGAAGGGGGTGTTACAAGTTATGAGTAAATGAATTAAATATGTTATGTGAAGTAAGAAAATTGGAAAATAGGATTTTATGGCTTGAGAATCCTATATGAGGTATATGCAGGTTTTTAATGAGGGTTTTGGTTATTGGTGATGAAATCTTATGAGTATGAAATTTTAGGATGATTAAAAGCATTATTTAGTAAAGTGTAAACAATTAAAATAAATTATTTATAAGTTTAAGAAATGTTATTTTAATATCATTATACCGAAATATTGGTATAGATTTTATTGTGGAATTTCTACCTTTTTGTGTCGGGTTTACTATTCATGAGTTACTATTCACGAGTTACTATTCATGAGTTACTATTCATGGGTTACTATTCTTGAGTTACTATTCATGAAAAAATTGGTTTCTTTTTCTAACCAAATTATAGTTGATTTATGAATATTACTCTTGAGATTAAATCTAGATTTTTTGATTATATTGATTTTACTATTATATATAACATTTTTATAACCCTAATGATGATATTTCTCTTTGACTTGAGTGTAAAGATGGGTAGATTTTTGGTATGATCATGACTATGGGTTCCCTTTGGCCAGTAGTGCAAAGTTGAATTGTTTACTGATATGATCATGACCATTGAATTTATAATTGGATATATTTAGCTTAAGTGCAAATGTGAAATGATCAACATGGTTATAATTATTGTATATATAAATTCTGAAATGATTATATATTTCTTTGAGATATTAATATATTTGGCCTATAATGCAAATATGAACTGTTGATGAATATGTTACAGGGATAAAACATTGTTGGTGGACTTTTAATATGGATAAGATAATAGACTTTATGGTCTATTTGACTCTTCTAATGGATTGCTCGTTTCGCTGCAACTATGGTTGAAAATTTTTATCATCTACCATATGGTCTAAATCTCTGATTTATTACTATTGAAAGCTATTTATAATTTATTTATCTTTAGTCATGATATTCTTTACTGAGCTAGTTGTGCTCACCCTTTTGTTTCAAAATTACTTTCAGGTAATACGAGTGTAGCAGGGTCGAGCGGGGGTAACAGGGGAATAGAACGGTGGTCATCATTTAGTAGATATATTTGATGAATCCAATAGGGTGAGGCGAACCCAACGTTGGAAGGGTGTTTTGCTACTATCATACAAGATGTCTAATTTCATATGTTGGTTGGTTTGGCTATCAAAGAATACGTGCAAGTATACACGGTCAACAAGTAATAAAGTGATAAGAAAAGTATCGTTCCCACAGAGAATCTTAATTAATAAATTCAAACTACTAGCACAATATCAACCCAATTTTATTTAAACAATGATAAATTATGATTTTTTGAAATATTAAAACTAAATTAAACAATTAAATATATTAATCTAAAATAAACAAATAAATAAACTCAGATTTGAATGATTGATTTCCGATAAATAAGGATTAAGACTTCAATATTCCCAATTATGAACTATAACTAAATTATCCAATTATCCCAATTATTATGTCTACTGAATTATTAACAGGAATTCTCAAATGTCAAAAGTCCTTTTTAAGTAATCAACTGACTTCTATTTAATCCAGATTAATCTTGCTATATTCCTATACAAAACAAGTGAATTAAACTCTTTCAATTCCAATTTCTTATGTGTTATATGCGGTGAAAAGATATTTCCATTCAATTCACAAACCTAATTATTCACTGTGCAAATAAATAAGTCACACATTATCAAACCCAATTCTTACCCTAGAATTCCTCTTTCAATTCCTTCTAGAGTAACACGGTAATTATTGGCCAAATAATTAATCAATAGATGCAAGTCATGATAAATAATTCACTTCAACAAAAATAATTGGAATAAACTGAATAACTAATTTATAGCCATAAAAGGTTCAATTGTAATCTTAATAAAAGAATTAATTCATAACGGAAATAAAAACCAATAATCGTTTGCAAATCATCCTTAAAGAATTACAAATTGAAAATAAGGAGAAGAAGAAGAAGAAAACTCTGTAGCCAATCCTTAATCTCCAAGTAATCCTTGTGTAGCCTCCAATGAATGAATGAATTGATTGAATAATTCGATGATAACCTAATTTCAGCACTTAATCTCCTTTTATACTTTTTCACAATCCTAATCCAAATTAGCTTTAAATAACCTTCAATAATCAAGTCAGCTGAAAGTCAACGATCGCGTCTTGGTCAACGAGCAGCTCGACCCAGCGCCCCGGCGTTGGGATTTACACCGGATAAAGCGCCCCGACGCTGGAGGTTGAAATATTTACCAATTTGCCATTTTCAGTTTAAATCCCCCCGTAAATGCAAACGCAAATGCAGCTAGCTAAATGAACGTAATTCCAGCAATCCAATAGCTCACGTATATCCATAGGCCTCAGAAAAATCCCAAAAACTTGTTGATCGATTTCGCAATCAATGAATACGTGCAATTATACAGGGTCAACAAGTAATAAAGTGATAGTAGAGTATCGTTCCCACGAGGAATTATTTAATAAAAATCACCAAGCACTAATTCTTAACCAAACTAATTTTATTTAAACAATCTCAAATTGTGATTTTTCAAATTAAAAAAACTAAATTAACTAACTAAGATTTGAATGAATGAATTCAAATAAATAAACATTAAGACTACAATATCCCCAATTATGAACTATAAACTAATTATTCTACTATCCCAATTATTATGCCTACTAAATTGTTAACAGGAATTCTCAAGTGCCAAAAGTCCTTTTTCAAGTGATCAATTGCCTTCTATTTAATCCAGATTAATCTTGCTATATTCCTATGCAAAATAATTGAATTAAACTCCTTTCAATCCAAATTCCTTATGTGTTACATGCGGTGAACAAATATTTCTATTCAATTCACAAACCTAATTATTCACAGTGCAAATAACTAAGTCACATGTTATCATGCCCAGTTCTAACTCTAGAATTCCTCTTTCAATTCCTTCTAGAGTAACAAGGTAATTATTGATCAAATAATAAAGTAATAAGCCCAAGACAAGATAAACAACTCAGTTTAACATAAGTAATTGGAATATAATGAATAACTAATTCATAGCCATAAAAAGTTCAATTAAAATCTCAATAAAAGAGTTAGTTCATAATTAATGAATTAAAACCAAGAATCCACAATTGAATAGACATTAAAAGATAAAAGTATGATAATAAAAAATAATAGAATCTGTTGTCAGCAAATCTGATGCTCCCCTCTTGCTCTTGCTCTTGCTCTTGATCTTCAATGTTCTCCAAGTTGCTTCAATCTCCAAAACTAATAAGAACTAGGGTTAATGTCTAATCTAATGGAGTGTTTAATCTAGTCTAATCTATGTAATCTCCCTTTATTTTATGCCTTACATCATGTATTTATAGGTTACAAGTCCAATTTTTAGCTTAGGAACAAACTCAATCCAATTTGGAGTCAAAAAGGTGTCAAACATCGCCCAAAAACTCGTCCAGGCCATCACCAAGCCCTTCCCCAGCACCCCAGCTCTAGGCTCAATGCTCAACCACTGCTCCCCAGCACCCCGGCGCTGGGCATATGCATATTTTGGGTGCCCCGGCACTGGTCCCATGTTCTGACATTTTCTGCTCTGACGTCCTTTGGGAAAATGGTCATAAACTTTTCGTTCGAACTCTGATTTTGATGATTCAAGATGATCCAGAAAGAGGAGAAGTAGATCTACAACTTTCATTCTTTAAGTTTTTCGAAATAAGGTCTGGAACAGTACTCAAATTGGATCTGAAGTGACTGTTATGTAAATGGCAAGCCGAAAACGCGCATCTAGCCACCCCAAACGTCGATCCAAGTAACTTTTGTCCCAATTCCTACAAAACAACATAAAACATGCATGAATAGATATAAAAACTTAAAAACATCCAAAAGATTAAGTTCAAACGCACTTAATTATGAGTATAAAACTCACTTATCAAATACCCCCAAACTTAAACATTTGCTTGTCCTCAAGCAAAAACACAAAAGAACTAAAAATAAACAACGTAAATTAACTACATGAATGCATATGCATGATCTACTTCCTAATATACTTATGAACCCAGTAATAAATCAATATAATATATAGCAACAGGCATCAAAGATACCATTGGTAGTCAAACAATATATCCAATCAAGTCAAAATCCATAACTCTAACCAATTAGTCAATCCAAACCTGTCTTCACCCATGTTGTGTGTGTGTGCTTAACCATTCTAACCAACCACAATTTAAGATAATCATATAACAAACTTTTTAGAAGGAAAATTTTAGTTCCAATTCAATTACTTTTGTGAACATGACAACTCCGGTTAAAACTAAGCAATTACCAAGTCTTAGGGTAAATACAAGATTTATTTATACTTTTATTCAACTACGAGGGCATTTTTGCTCTTTCTCGTGTTTTATTCATTTTTTTTCTCATGACTGTGCAATGTCCTATTCCCTTAGGCTTTTAAGTGCTACCTTAACGAGCTTTCGACCAACGACTCCCAGACCATTAAGACCTTAGGGCGCTAAGTGTAAAGACAATCCCCTTGGGCTTACTTACTCAAGTAACAAAGGCCACAAAACTAGACAAGCATGCCACAGTGTTTATTCTTTTTTTTCTTTCTTTCTGGATTTTTTTTCTTTTTTTTTCATCATTTCTTTTTTTCTTTTTTTTTCTTTTTGTAATATATATATCCCATATATTCCCCCAAACTCAAGCATTTACGTCATTCCGACCTTTACCGCCAGTTCACTAATTTCCTTAAATTTTAACAAAGATTTTCCCTCAGAAACAAATTATGAAACCATTGAACCAAGTGGATTAAAACAGTTAAACTTTACGTGCTATCCGGTTACATAAGTTTTAGACAAGCTCAGATTATCATCATGATTAAAATTAGAACTCATCATCAATTATCAACATTGTTCAAGTTAACATTTAATACCAATCTTATCATAGGCCGAGCTAAGACCACACCAACCTATCACACAGATTCATGCAAAAAAATGCAATTATACTACATGAACACATAGTAATGGAACACATATATGAATATGCAAATAACTACCATGTATTATATGCAACCTAAAAAAAACACAATGTTAACACATAAAAAAATGACTACTATACAGATAACTAACTATATGCAATACGACACTAAAATGCCCCCAAACTTAAACTAGACATTGTCCTCAATGGATGAAATATAAAAAAGTAAAGCAGAGGAATTCCCTGAAAATATAACAATCTTCCTCCTTGTCCACTAAGTTTGGAGAATAGGCTAAGCACATGGAACAAATTGGGCACCACACTTGAATTTGACTTGAATAACCTGTAAAACCATGATAGAAGCACTTTTATTAAATCCTAAAAAAATGCAAATTCAAAACTGTTAATATAAAACCTAATAAAAACTAAAAATAAAAATTAAACTTAGGTTGCCTCCCAATAAACGCTTGTTTTATAGTCTCAGCCTGACTTCTTCAATTCTCTATCCAATTCCCCTACGAAAATTGAGGAACCCTCCATCCATCAGTAACAATGTCTCTTTTGGGAGGTTCCCAATTGTAATGGCCATTGAGTTTAAGTCACCTAACATGATCTTTATAGATAGGATCCCCATTAATTACAGTAAACCACTAGGTGCTTTTCCCATTGTGTTTGTGATCAAATTATAGCATGAAGCTTGTCAAACACAATGGGCTCTTCCTCTATTTTCTCCTTTTCAACCCACCATGACTCCACAGTTGTACTAACTCTTATGTCACAAAGAGATTTGCCTACGACATGACTGCCAATTGGGCGTGGTTTTGTAAAACTGTCCGGATTCTTGAACTTTGGTGGAGAAGGTACATGGGACACTATCAAAATTGGCTCATCTTCATTGGTACTCAAAGTTAGATCTTCGCCGATCTCCTTTTCTTGGTCCACAAGTCTTTCTTCTCTTTCAACATCGATATCATTTGGCACATTCGGTTGCAGATTTGGTTCGGGTTCGACATCAGTCTTGACATCCATGTCATAGATCCAAGTGTATTGAGGACAAATATTCGAGGCATTGATTAGTTGCTCCGTTTGGTTCGTAAAATTTTGACTCAATATCTCTTGATTAATCCTTATCTCCTCACATGAAGCTATGTACTTGGACAAAACTTCCTCCAAATTTGAATGTTCTTCCTGTTGTAGTGGAGGTGGACACGAGAAATCCGATGGGTATGTTGGACTTGGAGCATAAAATTGATCTTGATGAGTATGGCTCCATGAAAAATTCAGGTGATACCCCCAATCCTAATAATAGTTTTTGGGATAGACATAATTATTGGGGTAATAACCACCATACTGTACCGGCTCGAAACTGGTGGTGCATTGATGATTCATATGATTTCCAGCACAATAATCACAAGTAACCGCCACACTTTGACGACGTTGAGCTACAAAAGCGTCGACCATCTTCCAAAGTGTCTCAATTTGTGCCGATAATTCAGAAAATGCTGTCGCGAGTCCATCATTCTCCGCTCCCCTTGGCTGAGTCATTCTTGCCATCCTTCGACTCCGTATGGCTTCGATAACCTCCAACGTCTTTGAAGTTGCCTCAATTTGTATTGGCTCTAGATTATATGCATTTTGATTCGGATACGGTTGGGTAGATCGATTGTAGCTCCCTATGAACTGAGCTGATTCAAAACTGATGGCACATTGATCTGTAGCATGACTCCTAGCACATAACTCACAAACCATTGCTACTTGCTGTGTGGATGGTGAACTCCATGTTTCCATTGGTCGAGTCATGTTCGTGTATGGCCATTGATATGCAAAGTCATCCATGGTACCTAAAAAGAGAGAAATATATGAAGAGAATTAAAAATAAAAAATAAAAATGTTTAAATTAAGACTAATTTGATTGAAATTAATATTAGTAAAAAATTATTAAATTAAGTCCCCGGCAACGGCGCCAAAAACTTGTTGATCGATTTCGCAATCAATGAATACGTGCAAGTATACACGGGCAACAAGTACTAAAGTGAAACTAGAGTATCGTTCCCACAAAGAATTATTTAATAAAAATCACCAAGCACTAATTCTTAACCAAACTAATTTTATTTAAACGATCTCAAATTGTGATTTTTCTAATTAAGAAAATTAAATTAACTAACTAAGATTTGAATGAATGAATTCAAATAAATAAACGTTAAGACTACAATATCCCCAATTATGAACTATAAACCAATTATTCAACTATCCCAATTATTATGCCTACTGAATTGTTAACAGGAATTCTCAAGTGCCAAAAATCCTTTTTCAAGTGATCAATTGCCTTCTATTTAATCCAGATTAATCTTGCTATATTCCTATGCACAACAATTGAATTATACTCCTTTCAATCCCAATTATTTATGTGTTACATGCGGTGAACAAATATTTCCATTCAATTCACAAACCTAATTATTCACAATGCAAATAACTAAGTCACATGCTATCATGCTCAGTTCTAACCCTAGAATTCCTCTTTCAATTCCTTCTAGAGTAACAAGGTAATTATTGATTAAATAATTAAGCAATAAGCACAAGACAAGAAAAATAACTCACTTTAACATAAATAATTGGAATATAATGAATAACTAATTCATAGCAATAAAAAGTTCAATTGAAATCTTAATAAAAGAATTAGTTCATAACGGAAATAAAAACCAATAATCGTTTGCAAGTCATCCTTAAGGAATTACAAATTGAAAATAAGGAGAAGAAGAAGAAAACTCTGTCGCCTATCCTTAGTCTCCAAGTAATCCTTGTGTAGCCTCCAATGAATGAATGAATTGATTGAATAATTCGATGATAACCTAATTTCAACACTTAATCTCCTTTTATATTTTTTCATAATCCTAATCCAAATCAGCTTTAAATAACCTTTAATAATCAAGTCAGCCGAAAGTCAATGCTCGTGTCTTGGTCAACGAGCAGCTCGACCAAGCGCCTCGACGCTGGGATTTACACAGGATAGAGCGCCCCCGGCACTGGAAGTTGAAATATTTACCAATTTGCCATTTTCAGCTTAAATTCCCCCGTTTGCTCATGCCGCTCCCAAATATGCAAAATAACACAAAACCACAGTAAAAATAGTCCTAAACGACTCGAAGATATAACAGTTTAAACCCAAGTATATCCGATTTATGGGTATATTACCCAATCATCAAATACCCTCAAACTTAAATCGTTCAATGTCCTTCAAGCAACAAACACAAAATAATACTAACAATATGAAAACAACAACTCATGCAAATGTAACTAGCTAAATGAACGTAATTCCAGCAATCCAATAGCTCACGTATATCCATAGGCCTCAGAAAAATCACAAAAACATATTGATACATCATGTGAACACAGATCAATGATATCCCAACAATCAACGAATCTGAATCTGTTATTACTGATATTGTGAGTGTGTGTTCAACAACCATGCTAACCTATGACAGGCAAAAATATGAAAGATAATAAATTTCTTAATAAGCATTATATAGTGTAAACTCGAGAACTCATAAAATATACTTGTTTCAACTAAACTCAAACAATCACTCGAATTCAAGAGTCAAAATGGAATATTTATGCTTTTCTTTTCTGTTTCTTTTTTTTATAACGGGGGCTTTTGCACTTTTCCCGCTGTATTTGCACTTATATTTTTTTTCTAAATATACACAAATGACTGTGCAATGTCTCATCCCATTAGGCTAACAGTGTTACCCCTTAGTGAGCTTTCGACCAACGACTTCCAGACCATGAAAGACCTTAGGGCGCTAGGTGTAAAGACAATCCCCTCGGGTGTACTTGCTCAAGTAACAAAGGCCCTGAAACAAGACTAGTCACCATGTAAACTTTTTTTAGCTTATATATTCCAAATATTTTTCCCCCAAACTCGAGTTTATGTATAAATTCAGTCTTCTCTAGCTATTCAACTTGTCCTTTCATTTCACTAGCAATCATCCTTTAGAACTCTATTATCTAACCATTTAAACTATCATAGCTAATCATGGTCGTTTTTCAAAGTGTTTTCCTATAATATCAGTGTCAAACAGATAAATATTCAATTCATGTCAAGAAAATCATATCACTGACTCAAGAATCCTTACTAGACTTGTTCATGCAATTCTAAATTCATCATTTGCCCCCCAAATAAACGCACTATCAAAAGCTGGAATTAACATGCAATCTTAAATGCAACATTACTAACAATCATCCAAAAACTAATAACAAACTAAACTACAACTTAGAAATAAAAACGAACCACCCCCAAACTAATCTAGAGCAATGTCCTCATGCGAGAAATATAACAAAAGAAAATAGAGGACTTCCCTAACGAGCTTATTCCTCAGGTGGGGCATCTTCGTCCTCGCTCATCTCTTGATCGGAAGGGGGAAATACAGGTAGAACAGGAGCAGTTGGGAAATGGCTAAGTTGAACGCCTGGATGTGTTTGGACGGTCAGTGCATTCTGTGCAACAAATTGGTCAACTAAAAATTTGAAAATCACGTCTTGACGTTCCGACAAGCGCACATTCTGGGACTCCATATTGTAAAACAAGGCGTCTATCTCTCGCTGGACAGCTTCGGGGACCACGCCAAGATGAGCTGATGTAGATGGGCCAAAAGTAGGTGGAGCCTGAGGTGATGGGGCTTGTGTAGGTGCAACTTGGGGAATTATGAAACCCAATCCCCTAGGGTGATTTGCCCCACCCGTCCACACTTTATACCAGCTGATCAACTTGTGGTCCAAAACTGGCTTAGGCATTTGAATCATCTCATCCGATTTCCATTTCACCCCAAACTTGGCACATAGAACACATATCAATGAAGGATGGGGTAAACCTCCTGTGGTTCCACCTCGAGATGCTCGAAGAATGGACTGCTGGATCACGTGACCGACATCTATTTGCAAGCCTTGAATAATTGAATATAGCAACACCGCTCTTTCTTTGGTGACATGGCTCACATGCGTGCATGTCATGAGTTTGTCACAGATGAAGGCATACCACGCCTTCCCATACAGGCTGAGATGAGAGTGTGGGAAGGTCATGCTACCACGTTCATGCACTATCCATGTGGTGCCCGGATGACACAGCTCTCGGATTATCTTCTCATAATTTGGACCTTGGCTCAGAAGCCCGACATATTCATCGTTCAGGTCCTCTAAATCAATTTGATAGCACCCATTTATGTCCTCATCTCCGATTTCCACAGTTTTTCCCCTGACAAACACTTCATAGTGATTGTGTTCTACAACGTTGGCATAGAATTCTTTCACGACTGCAATCACTGCTGGGTCAGGTTGTTCGGTGAGGGAAACTAGTTTCTTTCAGCTATCATGACTGCTATATCCGCGTCTTTGGATTGGTCGGGTCTTAAACCACGTTCGGGGATAAGAGAACGGGTTTCTATGCGGTTATAGCGTTCCTTTGCCTCGGCGGAGACAAATCTACGGCTATCAAATCTTGGCGGGGCCGAGGCGGCACCGGAACCGTCTCCACATTGTCATTTGGAAGCCATGTAGAAAACTTTTGCACAAATTCACATATAGAGGAAATAGAATTGATTGAACAGTAAAGTGGGACATACCCATAACATTTCCCCCAAACTTCAGAATTATCGAACCTTATGTGTTATGAATGGGAGTTTGGAGAAACACAGAGTAGCATGGGATACCAAGTTAACCACGTAATCGTATTTTATAGACAACATACATAATTGACAAAAGCAACATAAGTTACGCGTACAAGAGTATCGTGCATCGAGATGTGATCTAACGTATGTCTCCAAACAGTATAGGCCCCCACAACAACAGAATACAAGTTTAATCAGTGAATTCAGTGTGTGGGAATGGTGTGGGGCGAATTGAATAAAAATTTTGGTTCATGAATAATATCGAACACTTTGTGGGCAATTCATACTTTGCTTGAAAACACACTAGCTTTCAATCATAACACCTCCTTGATAAACATGCATCCCATATGCATGATATCTCAACCAAATGTGGTGTACAATTTACGTTAAGCACATGCCGGTAGTATGAGATAATCAAAATCCAAAAGATGAACAATTATAGTGTAGATGTAGCGATATGGAATCAAAATGTAAATCAGTTTACCCTTCTCACAACTGACATGATTTACTTTCACCATCTATGGAGTAGAGTGTAGTAACATACCTTTCCAGATTGAGTGACTGAATAAGAATTGATTTGCAACTGAAATCCCAATATGATGTGTGATGTTGTGTTTTGGGAGTTATATAAAGTATAAAGAGCAGTTACCAGATGAGGAGAGGAATCGTGCAAGGAAGTTGGAAGAAATGGAGTGGAAAACTCGTATTTTAAGCCAAATAGGAGTCAATTTCACGTTCTCAGCGCCGGGGCGCTGAGATTGAACCTTCACACAGCGCCAGGGTGCTGCACGACAGTATATGTTGAGCGAGCCCAGCGCCGGGGCGCTGGGACATGACTTGTGGGTAGCGCCGGGGAGCTGGCCTGGGTTGTTGCGTCTGGACTTCAGAGCTGGGGCGCTGAATCCCTTGTACGTTGGGCGCCGGGGCGCTGCGATTCTAGCAAGCCTGGTTTGGCTGAAATTCATGTTCAGTTGTAACCCAAAAATAATAATAAATAAATAAATAAATAAAATGCATGAAGTAAAATAAAATAAAATAAAATAAGATTTAAAACGAAACTACGATAAAATAAAATAAAATAAATAAAATAAAAATAAAACTCTTGGGGTTGCCTCCCTATAGCGCTTGGGTTATAGTCGTCAGCCCAACTTTTCTTTGTCGCTCAATTGTCTACTGGTTCGGAGAAGTATATGACCGTAGCTTGACGTTCGATGGGTCCACTCCAGTAATGTTTGAGTCACTGACCGTTTACCTTAAACTTTAGTTTTGAATTC
The DNA here is from genome assembly GCA_020205505.1 of Panax japonicus. NCBI lineage: Eukaryota > Viridiplantae > Streptophyta > Magnoliopsida > Apiales > Araliaceae > Panax > Panax japonicus. The sequence goes on along the minus strand of CM035109.1, from coordinate 34,413,114 downwards.
GTTTCTTCGACCTCAATGTTCCCGTGTGGAGCGACAGATATAATCACGAAAGGTCCGGACCACCGGAACTTCAATTTCCCAGGAAATAAACTCAAGCGTGAGTTGAACAGTAATACTTGTTGGCCCGGTTAAAATGTCCGATCGAGAATTTTCTTATCATGCCAGGCTTTGACTTTTTTCTTTGTAAAACTTTACGTTCTCGTAGGCATTGAACCTAAATTCGTCCATCTCGTTTAACTCCAGTAATCTTTTCTCACCCACCGCTTCTAGATCAAAGTTCAGTTTTCGAATGGCCCAGTGTGCACTGTGTTCTAGCACAACTAGAAGGTGACACGCTTTTCTGTAGACCATGCGATAAGGTGACATGCCGATCGGATTCTTATATGCTGTGCGGTATGCCCATAGAGCATCGTCAAGACGCAAAGACCAATCTTTTCGTGATGGGTTGACCACCTTTTGAAGAATTCGCTTGACCTCCCTATTCGTTACTTCCGTTTGACCATTGATTTGGGGATGATACGCAACTGCAATTTTATGCCGAGCCCCGTACTTTACAAGCAATTTAGTGAACTGTTTATTACAAAAATGAATCCCTTCCTCACTTATTATCGCCCTCGGTGTCCCAAATCGTGTGAAGATGTTTTTCTTTAAAAATCAGAGGACAACGTTGGAATCATTCGTGGGTAAAGCTGCGACTTCTACTCATTTTGAAACGTAATCTACCGCCAACAAAATGTACTGATTATTAAAAGATGAAGGGTAAGGTCCCATAAAGTTGATTCCCCATACGTCGAACAGTTCTACCTCCAAAATTGTGTTGAGTGGCATTTCATTGCGCTTGGAGATATTACCTACGCGTTGGCACCGATCACATTTAAGCATATAGAGGTAAGCATCTTTGAATAAAGAAGGCCAGAAAAATCCCGATTGTAGTACTTTTGCTGCTGTTCGATCACCGAGATAATGACCTCCATAATTTGAGGAGTGGCAATTGTAACAACCCCAAAATAGGTCCATTCCATCCAACCCATTCTGAGTTGCCAAATACATGGTACAGAAAACAACTACAACTTTATTACAACAATTGTCGTGCAAAATACAACAACACATATGCTGTGAGTTTAGATAGAAATATATATCAACTGTGACTCATGTCCCAACCGTGGACAGCACCTCATAATGACACCTTACATAAAGGTATAGTCGAAAACTGTTTTAAAAATTAGAATCTTTGGGAAGTGCTCAAGGAAACCTTCGTAAATGGGAGGCCATGCTTCTAGGTTATGATAGATATCATATGGCCACAGAATTATCCTTGGTTGACCCAATAGGCCCCAAAGAAAAACGAGAAGATTATTATCATATTCTTCCCAATGGTGAGTTTTCTCTTAACATATCATTATCTCCACTGTCTCTAATTGAGAGTTATATTTCAAATAGACTCCCAGATCATATAGGTAGTGCTGGTAGATATACTTAGCAAGTGGATGAGCACAACTCTGTCTTATGATGACACGAGGTTGTATGTCATTAGACATCTTGTATGATAATGGCAAAACACCCTTCCAAGTTAAATTTACCTCACCCTCAACATCTATAGACCACCGTTCTATTCCCTTGTTATCCCCCGCTCGACCCAGCTACACTTTTATTACCTGAAGGGAATTGTGAAGCAAAAGGGTGAGCACAACTAGCTCAGTAAAGAATATCATGACTAAAGATAATTAAATTATCAATAGCCTTCATCAATAATAAATCAGAGATTTAGAACATATGGTAGATGATAAAAAAAATTAAACCATATTTGCAGTGGAACGAGCAATCCATTAGAAGAGTCAAATAGACCATAAAGTTTATTATCTTCTCTATGTTAAAAGTCCACCAACAATGTTTTATCCTTGTAACATCAATCAACAATTCCTGTCCACAATCACGTATATAACTCATAATCATAATTGTAGTTCTAAATTCCTTTCCTCATCCAGGACAAAAATATTTTTCATCACCTGAAACATCAAAGATATGGTTATACCAAATCACAGTTCGTGTTCATAATCCTACTAATAAATTCATCTTTGCACTACGGCCAAACATATACATCAACAAGTCATCTTTGCACTACAGGCCAAAGATATTCATCTACAAGTCATCTTTGCACTACAAGCCAAAGATATTCATCAGTTGGTCATGTTCATCTAAACACATGTTCATCTTTGCACTACGGGCCAAAGATATTCATCAAAAATCATTCATCTTTGCACTACATGCCAAATATATTCAATAATATCATCATTTAAGACTGAGGATGATGAAAAATATTTTTAAAGAAACGAATCCAGTGAAACAAAATGACAAGGATTAAGGATTAAGGATTCGTACTTTATTTTATCCATGTCCAAAAATACCTCAAAAATAATCATAGTGGTGTAAAATTTAAGAATGATCAAAACATGGATACAATCAAAGCTAGTATCCACATTTGATATTTTAGACGAAAAGGAAAATTTTCATTTTTCGATGAATAGTGTCGTATTCATAAATAGTGTCGTATACGTGAATAGTGTTGTATACGTGAATAGTAACTCCGACACCAAAAGTTCCAAATTTGATAAAAACTTCAGATCAATATTTCAGCATAATGATATTGAAGAAATAATATCATTAAAAAAATAATATCCCTTACCTCGGAAAGACAATACTACTAACTAGAATACTGGATATAGGCTATAACTTGAACTTGCACCGTATAACAATACTCAAAGTATACTCAAAATACTCACAAGAATACGCTCGATAATATAGAAAGAGAAAACTTCAATTTCTGGTGTGATTTTCAATTCTAACCTAAGCACCCTATTTATAGGAAAATGCTTAGAACACCTAAAGTAGAAAATTTAATAAATTAATATTATAATTTTTCCACAACTTCATACGCACACTAACAATCTGAATTCAGCCTCCTAATCACATGTTAAATGAGTTTCAAAAATGAAAAAAACGTTTTTGTAATTAAAAATATTTAAAACTTCCAAAAATCAATTATTTCGGAACTTCGGAACTTCAATAATCCATAATAAATAGCCCTTTTGCCACAAAATTCAAATCTCGCATTTTTTTATAGGACATTCAATTATCTACAACTTTGCAGAAGAAAGTTTTTCCAAATTCCAAACATAAATTGACCGAAATCCATAAACGAGCGATTTTACAAGCTATAATCAAATTTCAGTCAAGAAATGGGCATAAAACATGCTTTAAATATTTTTGGTAAGAAAAATACTCCTCCTCAACATATACTCATATATCCCACATTCATCATAAAAATATCATCATTATTATATTATTAAAATATAATAATATATTTAAATGAATTATTTTATTAAAAAAAGATAAAATTTCAATTTTCAACAAGTGTCACATTAAAAATTTTCTCCATCTATATCCACATAAAATCAATATTTTCCTCATCATATGAATCAATAATTAATTATTCACAAATAATATTACAGAATCACAATATTGACAACCATGCAGTTCCTAGGAAAGAGGGGGCTTTCCAATAAGAATTTCTCCTTACTGGCGCGCAATTAGGTGACCAAACCTCTCTTTAGACAGAACTTTCTAGACATTGCCAATAATGTTATCTGATAATATTATTCAAATAATATGAATTATTGCTTCGATAATGAAAAATACTGTGTAATGACAATTATTGAAACAACAGCAATATAAAATATCAACGCATCAATTATTAAATCAATAAAATAAAATACTGAACAGTAATTACTGTAACCATTATTGAGTAGTGCCTTCTTACGTAAGAATCAATAATTGGTGCAATACTGTGCGCTACTGTATTTTAACCACCGAGTATTTTAACAGTATTAACGGTAATAACTACACCGTTATTTTTAAACAACTTATATTTGTCGTTTTCTTCATCCAATCGCTTTCCGTTATGGGGCCCACAAAAGACTGCGCCGTCGTACGAATATTCCCCGACAGCAAGAATATTCCACGACCAACCGATTATTCCCCGACAACAATAAATATTTTATAACCACTTGCTTATTTTGAAATATTTGCGTATTTTATCCATAACTATCCACATTAATCAAATCAACCCTTACTATTCAAAATAATAATTAGAGGAAATTAAATTTCATTTATTAATTATTTGGGGTCTTACAACCTCCCCTTCTTATGAAATTTCGTCCTCGAAATTGACGTACATACCTGGTGTTTCGAAAAGATGAGGATACCTCGCTTTCATTTCCGTTTCTAACTCCCAGGTCATTTCCTCTATGGCATGATTCCTCCATAAAACTTTAACTTGTGGTATGACCTTTGTACATAGGACATGCTCCTTCCTATCCAAGATCTTGACATGTACCTCCTCATACATTAAGTCTTTGACTATCTCGTCCAGTTCTAACTCAATAACGTGGTTCGGGTCTTTCACATATTTACGAAGTACAGATATGTGAAACACATTATGAACACGAGACATACTCAGAGGTAATGCGAGTCTATAGGCTACATTTCCTACTCGGTCAAGAATCTGAAATAGACCAATATATCGTGGATTGAGCTTTCCTCGTTTCCCAAATCTTGTAACTCCCTTCCATGGAGCTACACGCAACAATACGTAATCCCCAATACTAAATTCCACGTCTTTTTGATGAAGATCTGCATAACTCTTTTTGTCGATCTTGTGCCGTTTGTATACGTTGTCGAATCATTTGGATCTTTTCCGTAGTCATACGTACCAACTCGGGTCCCAACAATGTTGCTTCACCCACCTCATCCCAACATACTGGAGAGCAACATTTTCGTCCATATAATGCTTCGAATGGAGCCACATCTATATTTGCCTGATAAATGTTGTTGTAGGAGAATTCCACCAATGGTAAATACTTATCCCAACTGCCCTTGAAGTCTAGGACACAGAGTCTTAATAAATCTTCAAGAGTTTGAATAGTCCTCTCTGATTGTCCGTTCGTTTGAGGATGGTATGCCGAACTGAATTGTAAATCCGTGCCCATAGCTTTTTGCAAGCTAACCCAAAATCTTGAAGTGAATCTTGGGTCACGATCCAAAACTATGGATACTGGCATGCCATGCAACCTCACAATCTCATTTACATATATACTAGCAAGACGTTCAATGGAATAAGTCTCCCGTATCGACAAGAAATGAGCAGACTTGGTTAATCTATCAACAATAACCCAAATGGCATTGATGCCTTAAGAAACCATAGGAAGACCCGTAACGAAATCCATGGTAATGTGTTCCCACTTCAATTTCGGAATCTCAAGTGGTTGCAACGGACCCTTAGGTACTAGATGCTCCGCCTTTACATGTTGACAAGTTAAACACATCGAGATAAACTTTGCAATCTCTCTCTTCATATTGTTCCACCAAAATGTATGTCGAAGATCACGATACATTTTAGTACTTCCAGGATGGATTGTAAATGGTGTATTGTGTGCCACCACCATAATCTTGTACTTTAAATCAGAGTCATTAGGAACACAAAGTCTGGAGTGGACTCGAAGTGTTCGTTCTTCATCAATTCTCGCTTCCGGAATAGCACCTTCTTGTACTTTCTTTTTCATACGCATCAGCTTCGAGTCGGTGGCTTGAGCAACCTTAACATTTTCTATTAAAGTTGGCTCTATGCATATACTTGACATCATCGTACTCATTCCTGCATATGATCTTCTACTCAACGCGTCATCTACCACGTTCGCTTTTCCAGGATGGTATTGAATAGTGTGGTCGTAATCTTTCAACAGCTCAAGCCAACGTCGTTACCGCATTTTGAGTTCCTTTTACGTGAAGAAATATTTGAGGCTTTTATGGTCTGAATATATCTCCACTTTCTCCCCATATAGATAGTGCCTCCAGATCTTTAGCGCGAAAATGACTGCTGCCAACTCTAGATCATGAGTAGGATAATTCCTCTCGTACTCTTTAAGTTGTCGCAAGGCATAGGCTATGACTTTCCCACGTTGCATTAGAACACATCCTAACCCTTTGCCTGAAGCATCGCTGTAGATAACAAATCCATCCGTACCAGATGGTATTGTTAGAACAGGTGCCTAAATGAGTCTCCTCTTGAGTTCTTGGAAACTCTTCTCGCATTCTTCACTCCAAACAAATTTTGTATCCTTCTGAGTTAGCTGGGTTAATGGAGTAGCAATTTGAGAAAACCCTTCCACGAATCTCCGATAATAACTAGCTAAGCCCAGAAAGCTACGTACTTCGGTCACTGACTTCTGTTGCTCCCAACTTTGTATTGCTTCAATCTTCACCGAGTCCACGAATACTCCATGTTTTGACACCACGTGCCCAAGAAATGCTACTTCCTCAAGCAAGAACTCGCATTTCTTCAATTTGGCATATAGTTTGTTTTCACGAAGCCTTTGGAGTACCAACTTCAAATTGTGCTTATGATCTTCACGACTTTTGGAATATATGAGGATGTCATCAATAAAGACAACAACGAACTGATCCAAATATTCCTTGAATACTCGGTTCATCATATCCATGAAAGCCGCAGGAGCATTAGTCAATCTAAAATACATGACTAAGAATTCATAATGCCCGTACCGAGTTCTGAAGGCAGTCTTTAGAATATCCTCAGTTCTAATCTTCAGCTGATGATATCCAGAATGACGATCAATTTTTGAAAAGAATTATGCTCCTTGCAACTGGTCAAACAAGTCATCAATACAAGGTAGATGATACCTATTCTTGATGGTGACATGGTTCAATTCCCGATAGTCAATACAAAGTCGCATACTACCGTCTTTCTTCTTTACGAATAAAACAGGAGCACCCCAAGGAGATGTACTAGGACGAATGTAACTGATGTCCAACAACTCCTGTAGTCGGACCTTTAACTCCTGAAGTTTAATAGGAGCCATTCGATATGGGGTTTTAGAAATGGGCTTTATACCAGGTTCAAGATCAATAAAGAATTCAACTTCATGTTCTGGGGGTAGACCGGGAAGTTCTTCAGGAAAGTCAATAACAACAGGAATATTATTCAAATTTGACGTGTCTTTATTCAAATCCATAACATGGGCTAAGACAGATTGACATTCGTTTTTCAATAAACGAATAGCTTTATGATTAGATATGACAGTGATTGATTTTAATGGTTTAGTTGCTTGAATTCGTACAACAGGTTGGTTAGGAATATGAAAACTAACAACCTTACGAAAAATATCAATTTTGGCATGATGAGTAGTTAACCAATCAATCCCTAAAATCACATCAAAAGCAAGTATCTTTAAAGAGATAAGGTCAACAGGTAAGGTGATAGTGCCAACTTGAATCAAACAAGATTTATAAATAGTGGATGTGATAAAAGTTTCTCCTAACGGAGTTTCCACAGATAGGTCAAAGTCTAATTTCTTCGGAGTCAAGTTTAAACGTTGAGCACAAGTAGGAGAGATAAATGAATGGGTAGCACCAGTATCAAGTAAGGTATAAACTTCGAAAGATTTTATAAATAGCTTACCCGTGATCACCTCGTTTGGGTTCCTCATATTTTGACCAGTCACAACAAACGCTCTTCCAGGAACCGTTGACTTTGACTTTTCTGGGACAGTCTATTGAGTCATCGTCCCCGCTGAACTAGGTTTCGATACCGTATAATCTTGAGCGATATGTCCTTCCTTTCCATAATTATAGCATACCTTGAACTGTTGTGGGAAGTTTGGACTGATATGTCCCTCTTTCCCACATTTATAGCATATGACCGATGGTCGTTCTCCTCCCTTAGAACTAGTTGCTAATGGCACTGTCGTCTTCACATGGATCGTTGTTAAATCTCCTCTTTTTAAAATCTCCTCCTGACTCGCTTCTTCTATTTTCATGGCCATGATTACCACCAGAGTGGTTACCATTTTTGTCCATCTTTTTCTTTCTCCGCTGGTTATTGTTGTTTTGTTGACTGCCATCTCCGGTATGATTCTAGTTGTGGTCCCTCAGTTGACCGTACTCGTTATCTCGCTCTAATAATTGAGCCCTATTTACAAAATTTGAGTAGAGAGAAATTTATGAGAAATGAGATACTGACGTATGTCGGGTTTCAAACCTCTAAGAAACATCCGCGTCATACGTTCCTCATTCTCCACCAAATGAGGTGCAAACCTAGATAACTCTGCAAACTTTGCCTCGTACTGGGACACCGTCATGTTATTCTGCTCCAGTCTAATACACTCCACTTCCTTCATATGACGAACACTTTCAGGAAAGTATTTGTCATTAAATAGTTTCTGAAATGTCTCCCAAGACATGTTGAGTGCGGCTGGATGGGTACGCTTCATAGACTCCCACCAGTAGTCTGCCTTACCGCGGAACATAAAGGTGGCGAATGGAACCTTCTGTTCCTCCGTGCATCCCAAGACATCAAATATCTTGGTAATTTGTTTGACCCATGTTTCCGCCATGATCGGATCTGGCTTTCCCTTAAATTCTAGTGGTCCCAACTCTTTAAACTGCTTGGCTGTGACAACCCTTGAATTGCTATCATTTCCTCCTGTATTTTGAACACGAGTCTCCCTCATCTGATTTTGCATGAACTGCAAAAAACTTCTAAACATCCCCTCGTTCATCATCTGCTCAGTGGTGTTATTCACAGGAGGAACATTGCCAGCCTGTTGCACGTTCTCCTCGTTGGTGAGTACACGCGTCTCCACAGTCTCATTTCCACTGTTAATATTCTCAGTCGACATTCTCAAATACTGTCACAAAACAAGGGTTAATTAAGGAAATCATTATATAACATAATATCCCTATATACTGACCAACTAACAAATAAGCCTAGGAAGGACACACTAGCTAATGATTTACTCGTCTCTCCCCTCCTAGTTCTATTTCCCGATCTCCGCCAGAGATCATATCCCTAAACTCTGATACCAGATGTAACGACCCCAAAATAGGTCCATTCCATCCAACCCATTCTGAGTCGCCAAATACATGGTACAGAAAACAATTACAACTTTATTACAACAATTGTCGTGCAAAATACAACAACACATATGCTGTGAGTTTGGATAAAAATATATATCAACTGTGACTCATGTCCCAACCGTGGACAACACCTCATAATGACACCTTACATAAAGGTATAGTCGAAAATTGTTTTAGAAATTAGAATCTTTGGGAAGTGCTCAAGGAAACCTTCGTACATGGGAGGCCATGCTTCTAGGTTATGATAGATATCATATGGCCACAAAATTATCCTTGGTTGACCCAATAGGCCCCAAAGAAAAACGAGAAGATTACTATCATATTATTCCCAATGGTGAGTTTTCTCTTGACATATCATTATCTCCACTGTCTCTAATTGAGAGTTATATTTCAAATAGACTCCCAGATCATATAGGTAGTGCTGGTAGATATACTCAACAAGTGGATGAGCACAACTCTGTCTTATGATGACACGAGATTGTATGTCATTAGACATCTTGTATGATAGTAGCAAAACACCCTTCCAAGTTAAATTCACCTCACTCTCAACATCTATAGACCACCGTTCTATTCCCTTATTATCCCCCGCTCGACCCAGCTACAATTTTATTACCTGAAAGGAATTGTGAAGCAAAAGGGTGAGTACTACTAGCTCAGTAAAGAATATCATGACTAAAGATAATTAAATTATCAATAGCCTTCATCAATAATAAATCAGAGATTTAGAACATATGGTAGATGATAAAAAAAAAATCAACCATATTTGCAGCGTAACGAGAAATCCATTAGAAGAGTCAAATAGACCATAAAGTCTATTATCTTCTTTATATTAAAAGTCCACCAACAATGTTTTATCTTTGTAACATCAATCAACAATTCCTGTCCACAATCACGTATATAACTCATAATCATAATTGTAGTTCTAAATTGCTTTCCTCATCCAGGACAAAAATAATTTTCATCACCTGAAACATCAAAGATTATGGTTATACCAAATCGCAGTTCATGTTCATAATCCTACTAATAAATTCATCTTTGCACTACGGCCAAAGATATACATCAACAAATCATCTTTGCACTACAGGCCAAAGATATTCATCAACAAGTCATCTTTGCACTACAGGCAAAAGATATTCATCAGTTGGTCATGTTCATCTAAACAGTTGTCCATCTTTGCACTACGGGCCAAATATATTCATCAGAAATCATTCATCTTTGCATTACATGCCAAAGATATTCAATAATATCATCATTTAAGACTGAGGATGATGAAAAATATTTTTAAAGAAACGAATCCAGTGAAACAAAATGACAAGGATTAAGGATTAAGGATTCGTACTTTGTTTTATCCATGTCCAAAAATACCTCAAAAATAATCATAGTGGTGTAAAATTCAAGAATGATCAAAACATGGATACAATCAAAGCTAGTATCCACATTAGATATTTTAGATGAAAAGGAAAATTTTCATTTTTCAATGAATAGTGTCGTATTCGTGAATAGTGTCGTATACGTGAATAGTGCCGTATACGTGAATAGTAACTATGACACCAAAAGTTCCAAATTTGATAAAAACTTCAGATCAATATTTCAGCATAATGATATTGAAGAAATAATATAATTAAAAAAATAATATCCCTTACCTCGGAAAGACAGTACTTCTAACTAAAATACTGGATATAGGCTATAACTTGAACTTGCACCGTATAGCAATACTCAAAGTATACTCAAAATACTCACAAGAATACGCTCGATAATATAGAGAGAGAAAACTTCAATTTCTGGTGTGATTTTCAATTCTAACCTAAGCACCCTATTTATAGAAAAATGCTTAGAACACCAAAGTAGAAAATTTAATAAATTAATATTATAATTTTTCCACAACTTCATACGCACACTAACAATCCAAATTCATCCTCCTAATCACATGTTAAATGAGTTTCAAAAATGAAAAAAAAATGTTTTTGTAATTAAAAATATTTTAAACTTCCAAAAATCAATTATTTCAGAAATTCGGAACTTCCATAATTCATAATAAATAACCTTTTTGTCAGAAAATTCAAATCCCACAAGTTTTTATAAGAAATTCAATTCTCTACAACTTTGCAGAAGAAAGTTTCTCCAAATTCCAAACAGAAATTGACCAAAATCCATAAACGAGCGATTTTACAAGCTGTAATCAAATTTCAGTCAAGAAATGGGGTCCACCGACACATAAAACATGCTTTAAATATTTTTGGTAACAAAAATACTCCTCCTCAACATATACTCATATATCCCATGGTCATCATAAAAATATCATCATTATTATATTATTAAAATATAATAATATATTTAAATGAATTATTTTATCAGAAAAAGATAAAATTTCAATTTTCAACAATGGTCACATTAAAAATTTTCTCCATCTATATCCACATAAAATCAATATTTTCCTCATCATATGAATCAATAATTAATTATTTATAAATAATATTACAGAATCACAATATTGACAACCAAGCAGTTCCCAGGAAAGAGGGGCTTTCCAATAAGAATTTTTCCTTACTGGCGCGCAATTAGGTGACAAAACCTCTCCTTAGACAGAACTTTCTAGACATTGCCAATAATGTTATCTAATAATATTATTCAAATAATATGAATTATTGCTTCGATAATGAAAAATATTGTGTAATGACAATTATTGAAACAACAGTAATATAAAAATATCAACGCAGCAATTATTAAATCAATAAAATACAATACTGAACAGTAATTACTGTAACCATTATTGAGTAGTGCCTTCTTACGTAAGAATCAATAATTGATGCAATACCGTGTGCTACTGTGTTTTAACCACCGAGTATTTTAACTGTATTAACGGTAATAACTACGCCTTTATTTTTAAACAACTTATATTTGTCGTTTTCTTCATCCAATCGCTTTCTGTTAAGGGGCCCACAAAAGATTGCGCCGTCGTATGAATATTCCCCGACAGCAAGAATATTCCACGACCAAAGGAATATTCCCCGACAACAATGAATATTTTATAACCACTTGCTTATTTTGAAATATTTGCGTATTTTACCCATAACTATCCACATTAATCAAATCAACCCTTACTATTCAAAATAATAATTAGAGGAAATTAAATTTCATTTATTAATTATTTAGGGTCTTACAGCAATGGCCTAATATACTATCCATTTCTTCATGAGGCACACAACGTCTTATCATTTAATCTGCACAGGCCTTAAATAGAAATGGTTCATCCCAATAGTATTGCTTCACATCGTGGAGAAACTTCTTTCGTTGTTGTGAGGTCAAATCCGGAGGTAACACTTTGGCAACCACATAGTTTATATAGTCAGCATACCAAGGCAATATTATGGTTACCCGGAATAGTTGTTCATCCGTGAATTTTTCATTAATCAATAAGTTGTCTTCTTTCTGTACCTCCGTGTTTTCTAACCGAGATAGATGATCCGCCACTTGATTTTTTGTACCTTTTCTGTCCCGGATCTCCAGATCAAAGTCTTGTAACAACAATACCCACCGTATTAACCGTGGTTTCGCCTCTTTCTTCTCAACCAGATATTTAATGGCAGAATGATCAGTGTAGACAATTACCTTGGTGCTAATAAGATAAGCTCTGAATTTGTCGAAAGCAAACACCACTGCAAGTAACTCTTTTTTGGTGGTTGTGTAATTCAATTGAGCATCTGTCAACGTCTTACTAGAGTAGTAGATAGTGTGAAAAATCTTGTCGTGGTGTTGTCCCAACACTGCTCCCACTGCGTAATCACTGGCGTCGCACATCAATTCAAACGGTAAAGACCAATCGAGCGCTACAATGATTGGAGCAGAGACCAACTTCTTCTTTAATACCTCAAATGCCTCGATACATGACTGATCCATCTTGAACGGTACATCTTTCTCCAAGAGTGAACATAGGGGTTTTGAAATCTTTGAAAAATCTTTAATAAAGCGTCTGTAGAAACCTGCATGTCCCAAGAAGCTCCGAATGCCTTTTACAGATGATAGAGGAGGCAGTTTCTCAATTGACTCAATCTTCTCTCTATCCACCTCTAATCCGGATGCGGAAACCTTATGTCCCAGAATAATCCCTTCTTGCACCATAAAATGACATTTTTCCTAGTTAAGCACCAGGTTAGTCTCTACACATCTTTTTAACATCAAGATCAGATTCTTCAAACACAAGTCGAAACTAGCACCGAACACGGAGAAGTCATCCATGAATACCTCTAAATTATGTTCGACCATATCAGAGAAGATTGCCATCATACATCGTTGAAAGGTTGCCGGCGCATTACATAAACCAAAAGACATACGCCGTAATGCAAACGTACCGTATGGACATGTGAACGTGGTCTTGCGATGATGCTTGACGTACCTTCTTTAGTGTTGTTTTGTAGTTATTTGATAATCTTATACTTGTATATTCATTATTTGGATGTCTGTATGTTACTTAAACAATATTAGATTTGTTTATATTTATTCAATTCATATTGGTTTTTAAAGGTTTATATAGTTTATATACTAGTTTGGTGTATGTGTCGGTGGACGATGGATGTTTACCCCCAAATCATGGTACTTCATTTCATCAAGATTTGGTGTTCACTTAATCAAAACATTCATTACTAACTACCCAATCATAATAAAATTGAATAATAAGAACCTGCCAATACAGGATTACATTTAATAAAAATCTCTCAGGTTATCTAACCTTTACATTACAATCATTCAAATGCGGAATTTAAAATTTATTACATCACATCATATTTAAAAGTCTATTGTCATAACGATAAAAATAAAATTACAAGTCTTCATCACCTGTACATTTTTCCCTTTCCTTTGCTAGTGGTAGGTTCATTGAACTTCTTAACCTTAGCTGCAATAAGTGTATAAATATGCAAGAGTGAGCAAATAAAGCTCACTTGAAGAAGAATGAATAACTTTATAACATTACAACAATTGCCCGAAATAGGCTCAATAGAACTGAATGATATGTCCTATTAACATTTTGAAACATACTACTGAGGGTCTAATGACCACGAATCATGTCCACAGTTATAAGTAATCTTTCAACTTTAACTTTAACAGTCATAAGACTATAAGGACTCCTCGTACTTAGGGGGATAAACCCTTCGTACAATGTATTATGCACAACCATTTCAACGCTAAACGTAAACCTCTAATAAAAGAGTTTTTCATCTCAGTATTTAAAGTACAAGTTTGCACCAAAGTAGGTTTGGTTTGGATACATTATAAGGTCATTTATAATTCAACGGTCATCAACTAAAGATTAGTTGAATACAAAAGAACTAACTGTATGCTATGGAATAATCATAACTGAATCGCTGTTTGTAAATTAATATCATGCTTTAGGAATAATCTAATAGCTTAAACATTGAATAATTATAACATAATTTGTTTGAACAATATTAAGTCAAGGTTATTGAGAATTGGATACTAAGAATGCATAGTGAATAGTAATTTAAACTATAAAGTTGTTCAATACTAGAAAATTAAAATATAGCGACTCGCATGCTAAATTACAAGTTACATATTAAAGAAACTTGCTCAATATTAAGATATATGATTTGGGATACTTGCATCATTATAAATAACTAGATACAAGAACTTACTCAATAATAGACAATCTAGCTCTACGAAAGTGTAGAGGTAGCAACTTGCAAAATTGTAATTGAATTTGAAAGCAATAACGTACTTAACGAAATTAAACTTGCACAATCGAAGTTTTAGGGTTAGAGAACTTGCCTTGAGCACAAGCTAAACCTTACAACTTATATATCAATACCCTATATATATGTCATCAAAACATAATTAGTCCCTACCAACATTTTGTGTATATATATATAAACAAGTATACACATCATATAGGTTTAACTATTAAATCACATAATCGAATTACGTTAACACTAATACTAGTTAATCCTTGATAACATGCTCATTCTTAGTTTAGTACTACTGAAATCATAATTTAGCAGTCCACATAACATTTATTTTTAGACTTTATATAATTAAATAAAACTGTCAGACTATTCTGCTAACTCGCGCTGCGGTGCCACAGTTTACACTGTGGGCCGGCGCTGCGGTGCTGAGCAGGCACTACGGCGCGAGACTCAGGCTAGCAGTTGGCGCTGCGGCGCCAAACTCCAGACTTCGGCGCCCAGCCTCGGCAACAACATTAACAAAAGCCAAATTGGTCTACAACCTCCAATCTAACAAACTAATTAACATGTAATACCTACAGAGACTTTATGTAAACATATTGTAAAGACTCTTAAAATGATTCTGCCCATAAAATAACATAAACGTCAAATTTATAACACTCAATTTCACTGTTTTTGATAAAAGCTCTATTTTGGGCATTTTTAATGAAAATCATCACTGTAACTTTGTTTTTCAATCAAAACAGTCAATTCAACATATCATGTTTATGTTTATTCATCCTCTTACAAATTCAATAGTCAAATTATAATTTAAACAACCAATAAATTCTTAATTTTACTTTAAACTAAGCCATATTCATATATATATATATATATATATATATATATATATATATATATATATAGAGAGAGAGAGAGAGAGTCCGGATCCAGTCCGGGATCCCGGACTCTATAAAATTTGGATTAATTTTTTATTGTTTTTTTTAAACAACTAAAAAAAATTATGGAATTGGAATTTTTACATAATACAGTGTTTTTGGTGTGATTTGGATGCCTATACCAAAATATTTCTGTACAGTCTGGGCAGACTGTACATACATTGGTTGGTATAAGTATTAAAAACACACCCAAAATACTGTATTATGTAAAAATTCCAATTCCATAATTTTTTTTAGTTGTTTCAAAAAAAATTGGGTCTGGATTTTAGGACCAGTCTGGGATCCCAGACTGGATCCTGTGTGTGTGTGTGTGTGTGTGTGTGTGTGTGTATATATATATATATATTCATATGAACTCACTGTAATATATTTTCTTTCACAAAATACATACACACATGAATTAGTTTATCTATAATCGTATATAAACTCACGAAACCATCATATAGCCAACAATTTATCATATAAAACATATACCACATACAATTTATCCTTCATGAAGATTTTTATAGAGAACTTTTGGAGAAGAAGATAACCATAGCTTTTAGAAAAATAGGAGCAAGATGATACCTTAATTTAGAAGAAGATGATGGCTATTCTCAAACTTCTTCTCTTTATCAAAACCTTATTTTCTTTCAACTTTTCTCTGTATTCTTCTTCTTCTTCTCTTCTTTCTTCTTCTGAGTCTTTCTCCTAACTCTATTCTAATTCACGTACTAACCAAATAGCTATAACGTATAATAATAATAATAATAATAATAATAATAATAATAATAATAATAATAATAATAATAATAATAATAATATAATAATAATAATAATAATAATAATAATACTAAGTATAAGATTTTTAACTGACATCAGTTATAGATTATTTGAAAATCAAAAGACATAAGGCTTGTTTGGCTAGCTTACTAAAAATAACCCATTAACTCTTACTCCTTGTTTGGTAAACCTAATTAAAATAAATGGATTAAAACCTTGTTTGATAAAATACTATTAGATTATAAACTTAATATGCATTAAGGCTTGTTTGGCTAAAACTAAATTAAAATCCTTTAATTTATTTTAATAACTCCTTTATAGCAAGGTTCTTTGTCACACTTCTATTAAATTAAATAATTAATTTAATCAATTCAAATACAAATCTATTAAATTACTTTAACACATAAATCACTACCACATAATTATAATTTCCTTTATAATTATAATTTTATTTAACCAACTAACACCTTATTTTAATTACAAATTCCAATTAAAATATTATAATTCATTTAATCATTATAAGATCTCTAACTTAATTATTAAATTAAATTAGTATATAATCTCATAACAATTAATTTTCTTAACTCCTTAATTATTTACTTAACAAATAATTAACTAGATCAAATCAAATCAAATTGAACAATTATTTTTTCGACAATAAACATATCCATTAAATACTTATATAATTCAATAAATATTTAATATTACAATTTAAAATTTTGGAATGTTACACGTACAAAACAAGTACATGTTTTTGGGAATTCTGCAAAACAGCAAAAATCTTGTTAGTTTTTTTTTCAGATCAGCGATCGCATACAATCGCTGATAGTTATTAGTGACGGCTAAACATTTGAGGCTATTAGCGACCGCATGCGGTCGCTAATAGTAATCATTACCATGTTGACCACGTCGGCTTTGGTTCTGGACCATGCTAACTCATCTTAGCGACCGAATTTGTCATTTTGGTCGCTCATATCGGTCGCAGATAGATCGGTCGCTAGTAGTGGTCGCTGATGAGCATCCCAGGGACCAGATTTTGTGCAACGACTATCAGCGACCGCGTACGGTCGCTGATAGACGGACGCTGATAAACCTTTTTCTTGTAGTGACAAGGCATAACGGATCCCATGCTGGCCTAGGATTCAGAAAAGAGAAGAGTAACTTAGTCACTTCTCTCCAACCTCGAAGGATCGTGGAGTCGAGCAAAATCAACTCCATGAACCAACCAGTTCGGAATAATATAGTTAAGTTATACTTTTCATAAATCATGAATCACAGGGACACGTTGAAAAGGAAGAATTAGTATAAAGGAAGGATTTCCAGAAATCCATATAAGTTCTGTAAAAACCCAAAACCCTAATAAGACTCGTATGTATAAATCCCGTTATATAAATAAAATTTCTATGTTCTGAATGTGTTACATGTTATTATATACTTGGTTTGACAAAATTGACCAAATAAAATTTTATCCAAAAAACGTCATGTTTGACACCTCGTGCTTAAATTTTTTTCCATAATCGGACTTTTCAGTAAAATTATTTTTACAAGTTGGTTTGTCGTGATTACACTGACAAAACGCTTTGTCGTGCTTGTTAGGATTAGTGAGAAATTTAGGTTAGTAAACCTAGGTTAATAAACCCTAATCCTAATTTATTAATTAAACCCTAATTAGCTAATCTAACTCTAATCAGCTTATGTTAACACTTAATCATGGTTAGTAAACTTCTATTAGGTACTAATTAACATTACTTAACATTCCTAATCATTAGAAACAAAATCCTAATCAAGATTAGTAAAGATTTAAACCTAATTAAGTTACTAACTTAATCAACTAGCTCACAAGTAGGTTGGGAGTCACCATTACAAGTTCCAAAACATCACATGACATGCTTCAAAACTCCCAAGCAGCAGAAGAGTCACAAATCAGATCTTTATGGAGGCAAGTAGGTGGAAAAATGACCAAAAAGCCAAGTTGGAGAATTCTATAAATAGGAACCTTAGGACTGAGCGAACCCACGAATTCTCAAAGCTTAGATACATTTATAAACCTACCATATCAAGCCTAGGTGTTATCAGCAACAAGATCAGAAGCTAGAATCACAAATTTCTCAAGAAAAGGTGCAAACCCTAGTTCATAAATTTCTCTTTGATCTTATATTAGATTTGTTGTTTAGATGTTTAGAATATTGTATTAGGATGTTAGAAAGTATGCTAGAGTGGTAGAACACGTTTTCATAACATCTAGATGCCTTAATTAAACGTTTTATGAAATCTGGGGATTTTGAAAAAAATGATCTGACAGCCGAATGTCAGGGCTTTTTGATTCATGTGTGTTTATGTTATGGTCTGTTAATCGATTGATATTCGTAGCCTGTAAGTAGGTCTTTAATATGGAAAAGAAAACAGGTTCAGATGAACCATAGATTCAAAGATATAATCAGTTAAAGTGGGTTGACCGTTCACAGAAGTTGGTTTTCTGGGTTGCCCAGAAAGCTCAAGAACAGCTGAACCGGCTACTTTGACCGACTTGTTTAATCATATTCTGATTGTTAATTGTTTATGTTTTTGTTATAAATTGTTACTCTGGTATACATACTACATATATATGATCTTCAATTGAACAAACAACTCATAGGATTACCGGAATTATTGGTCAAAAGTAGTTGATCGAGCATGACCGAGTTTTTTGGGTTTTCCAGAAAACTGAAGAACACGAAGAACAGTTGTTAGCTGTACTTTGACCATCATAAATAGAGATCTTAGAATTACGATTTGTTCATGTTAATGATATATATATATATATATATATATATATATATATATATGTACCCTGTTATATATACTACATGTTACAACAAAAAAAAACATACATCTAATACACCGAATCAAAGTTATTCAAGCCAAAAACCGTTGACCGGCCTTGACCACTGTTCTGGGTTACCCAGAAACCCAAGAACAGCTCTGACAGTAACTTTGAATCTTTATAATTTCTTGTTAGATGTAGATTAAAGCCTGCTTATTGCTTGATCTTGTACTATTACATGCGTATTACATCACCAATACTTGATCTAACCGAAAATCATTACCAATACCTAGTTATTTAATGGTCAAACTAGCCACTCGACCACGAGCAACGACTGCCCAGAAACTCAAGAACACCTACATCGATAGTTTCTGTCACTGTAGAGCTTTAGCGACGGACAAAAATTATTTTCTTAGAAATAAATTATAAAAAATTAGAAATAATTAATAAAAACAGTTTTAAAAATTATATTAAACTATTATAAATTATTTCAGATATTTCTACAAAAATGTAATAATTATTTTGTTTTATTTAGATATTATTTATAATTAACTTATTAATAAAGTAATTAGAATAATTACTTTTAAATACTAAATAATTATGTAAAAATATTATTATTGAAATAAAAATCATAATAAATGATTATAAATTATTTAATAATATTAAAAAATGTTTTTAAAAAAATTTAGTAAATATAAATTACTTATAAATAGAGATAAATGGTTTAAAAATCATTTAAAGTATAAATAAATATTTTAAAAATACTTTAAACCTTCTAAAATATATTATTATGGATTATTAAATTAGTTAAAAATATAACAAAGTTTTATAAATAAAATTTAGTTCATTTTTCAAAGGTATTAAAAGTCAAACCCTATTAAATCTAACCCAGTATTAAATAAATATTTTATTTGAGTAATGTTATCAATACTAACATGTTAGATTTATATTCTTGAACGTCATAGGTACTTAATAGCGTTCGAATAGAATAACTTGACTGATCTACGCTCAGGCAAGTCTTCTATACCCAATTTATTACTTATGCAAAATTTATCAACCCTGTTTATTCGCTGAACAAGATTCTATCTTGCTATACTGTTGATATAATACACCTATGTTGAATTACCTATTATTGAAAAGTTATTGCTATAGTTCCAACATGAGTAAGAAATGAATTATTTATTCATATGATATTGTTTATTGAGCAAAAACTGTTGTGTCAAGCCAAATTGTTTTGGTAAGACAATCGTATACTGAAGTTGAGTATCCCGTAAGGGAGCAAAGTGTAGTCAATAAATATATTGACAGTAAATTGTAAGTGTAAATGAGCACTGTAGGTGATATGCATACTCCTAGGATGTTGAATAAACTGATCCCCTATCTCACATCTGAACATAGTTTTTAAGTCTTTGTGACTGACAAAAATGATAAAAATTCCAGAACTAGTTGGAATTAGAAATCCAAAAATGGTAACAACTATTAGTCGAAATTTGAATTGTTATAATTCTTCAAATCCTATATTGTTATAAATATACAATTTGCTGAGCATGTCATAGCTCACCCTTGCAAATTATTCCCTTTGCAGTATTAGATGGTAATCCTGGAACATCTGGAGTAGATAAAGGGAAGCGTCCCTACATAGATTAGATTATATTCTTGTCTGTATGAATACTTTGTAATAAGAACTCGTTATGTGAATTTTGTAATCGAATCATAATATTATGATATATATATATATATATATGTAACATCTTTTATTTCCTCAACTGTGTTTTCTTACATATATAGATGTAAAGTAAGATGTCTTCTATTCTAGTTGAGATCCTTAGGAACTATTTATCTGAGTGAAGGTGTTACTAGCATGGACTAGTCATGTTGTTATTAATACTCTGAATTTCAGATAGATAATTACTATCGATACGATAGTATGTAACCGCATGACATAGACTATACATCTGGGTGAGCGTATTGGTAATATGGACTGTTCATGTTATTACTGATACTCTAAATTTTGGATAGATAGACTCTAGTCACAGATACAGTTCATATATTCAAGTGAGGGTATCAAAACACAGTAATATTTCTCTTGGGAATTACCATCTGTTACGGGATACTGTGAATCTTGAATCTATGAGAATTATATCTGATAGTCCCTCTACCTAATGTAATGTTTTAATCAGATACCATGGGTGTATAGATTTAAATGCATTATGTTAATTCTCTGTAAACACCATACAGGATACCACGGGAGTATAGGTATGGGAGTGTTACAGTTTTGGTATCAGAGCTGTTAAGGCTATAGATATAAGGAAGAGTTTTCTTAGTATATAGTCTTCGAGTTCCTAAAAAAAAAATTAAAAGACATATAAAATATAACATTAAAATTATTATGTTGTGTAAACCTTTATACCAGTATTTATGGAGTTTTCTTTTATAGATGGTCGACTCTAATGCTGAAGAAAGAGTGATCAATCCACCGCAAATAGAGTCTTTTATATCTAGTGATGCAGAAGAAGAAGAATTGCTTCATGATCAACAACTGCTTGATGCTGAAGAAGAAGAAGATCTAGTGGCTGGACAATTAATGAGAATAGATGAGCATGATGAGGCAATGGCATCACTACTGCAGACAACAGAATGTGAGAATAATAAGATGAAGTTTAGGGCAGATTTAGCTTAGTGTATGCTAATGGATGAAAGGAGTCATAGTCATCAACTGAAAGTACAACTGCACCATGCATATAGGAGCAGGAGGGAAATTCAGTCAAGGTCTCTTAAAACATCTATGGGAGTTCGAGATACTTTTAATGATTTGCAGCGTCGTGTAACTCGATATCTAGTAGAGGAGAAGAAAACTGCTTATATTATCGATCGATCTGTGGTTTGTCACATGATCCAGGATTCCTTTGATGATATCAATGAATTCTAGAGAGTATCATAGGAGGTTAGGATTCTTTATATTAGTACAATAAAGAAGCATTCAAAGTTTGTATTGTGATAACTACTGTGCAATATACTAGTATGTTTAAAGTTGTTGTAAGACTGTGAGTTATAAATAAACAATATGTTGTGGTTATTTAAGAATCTTATGTGAATCTTTGTTGTTATCTTATAGAATCATGCCACCAACCAGAAGACCCCAAAGAGAAATGAATAATAGGATAATCCAACTCAACAGTTAGTAGATATGATGTTAGGAGTAATAAACAGACCTGTAAACCAAAATACATCCTTTAAAGACTTTAAATTAGTTGGACCACCTGAATTTAAAGGTACATTACAACCTGTAGATGCACAGATTTGGATTTTTGAGATAGAAAAATTCTTCCTAGTAACCAATGTTAGTAATAACCAGAAGACAACTTTTGCAACTTTCTTCTTGAAAGGTGAAGCTAATTATTGGTGGGAATCAACCAAAGGTCGAGTAGAAACTGAAATTGTTCCTTGGAATAGATTTAAAGAGTTGTTCTTTGAAAACTATTTTTCCCAATCCCTGAAAGATCGAATGGAAATAAAATTTCTGGACTTAAAACAAGGAGATCTTACTGTTACCCAGTATATAGCTAAGTTTAATGAACTATCCAGGTTTGCTCCTCATCAAGTGACTACGAACTTAGAAAGACTCGTAGGTACCAAGAAGGTTTAAAACCTCATATTTGGAGTAAATTATCAGTGCTTCAAATCAAAACTTTATTTGAAAATACTAGAGAAGGCCACTAAAATTGAAAGTGAGAATGACAATCTCGCTGAGTTTCATTAGGACAAAAAGATTCAGAATGAGACGGGGAAAAGTAACACAGAACTCAGTTCAGATGGATTTAATAACAAGCGTAAATGGAATAATTCTTTTTCTAACAATTCATGGAAAAAGATAGGAAATACTAATAACAATTTTAGTAATAATAATATTAAACCTTGTCCTAAGTGTAGTAAGAAACAAAGAGGAGAGTGTCCTCTTTAATTGTGGACAACTAGGACATTATCTTTCACAGTGTCCTCTTCCAAAGAAAAATAAATGTTTTAATTGTGGTTCAATGGATAATTTTTCTAAGAACTGTCC
The DNA here is from genome assembly GCA_020205505.1 of Panax japonicus. NCBI lineage: Eukaryota > Viridiplantae > Streptophyta > Magnoliopsida > Apiales > Araliaceae > Panax > Panax japonicus. Next base: position 34,389,867 of record CM035109.1, on the reverse strand, counting down.
CACAAACCAAGGAGGAAAATGGGTTAGAATACCATAGAATAATCAATCAACAATAGCTGCAGTTGAGGTTCAAAATCGGCCTACCGCGTGAACATTTAATATGTCGGTGAGGTGTTGTACATTAGCATGGGCCGCCATGAGATTACAGCATTATCTTCATGGGCACACAACTTATCTCATATCCCGCATGGATCTTCTCAAGTACGTATTCAACAAACCCATATTGAATTGCCGACTGTCCAAATGGCAGTTGATCCTCTAACAATTCGACATCATCTACGTGACTCAAAATTCATCTAAGGTCAAGGAATTGTAGATCAATTGGCCGAAGAACCATCAGGGAATTTCGAACCCTTAAAAACGTATTTCCTGGATGAAGGAGTAATGACAATTCAACAAATCCATTAGGAAAATACAGGTTGATCTTGGAAATTGTATTTTGATGGAGCCGTAAACATGGAAGGTGTCGGAGAAGGGGCAGTTTTGGTATCTATTTCGAGATAACAATATTTTGTGGCTATCAAGTTGTAGTTTGTCAACACCAACAACATACTAGAGTGTGAAGGCTGTATAATGGGATTAAAACTGGCCCAATCCATGGATGTCAAATGGTTAGCTATCTTTGGGGATTCCGAGCTGGTTATCAAGTAAACCACTAGGGCATATGACACCAAAGAATTGCATTTGCTGACTTACCATCAGCAAGTTATCAAGATGGCTATGAAATATCCTTCATCCACATCCCTTAGAATAGGAATGATTTCACGAATGCACTAGCAACCATAGCTTCCTTAATCAACATATCTGAAAGAGGAGGCATCCCAAATATCAAATTATCAAGCCAGAAGGCACTAGCCTATGGAAATTATATTGGAGAAGTATCAGATGAACTGCCTCCCATCAAATAGTCCTGGTATCATGACATCAAAGAATATCTTTGAGATGGATCTACGCCCACTGGGAAAGTCAAGTTAAAACAAAGAGGATCCATAAAATGGCCATGAAATTTTACCTAAGTGGAGACACACTTTACAAAAGGGATGCAGGAATAGGCCTTTTAAGATGCTTAGACAAAGACCAAGCTCAAAGACTAATAGATGAAGTCTATGGTGGAGTATGTCGTCCACACATGAGCGGTCCTTTACTTGCCAAGAAGATATTAAGAATATGGCATTAATTGATTTCTCTCAAAGTCGACTGTGACGATCAGGTTAGGAGATGCTACCAATACCAAATTCATAAAAATGCCATTCACGCTCTTCCAAATGAACTACACAATAAGAGTTCACCATGGCCCTTTTTATTGCGGGCAATGGACGTGATTGGGCCAATCAAACCCAAAGCCGAGAATGGTCATCGATTTATCTTCACCAAATGGGTAGAAGCGACCTCTTTTCCCAAAGTCACCAAAGAGTTACCATTGGTGTAAGACCCGTAACTTTTATGAATAAAAATGAATTTTTCTATAAATATCATTTTTAATATTAAGGAGGAATTTGATATAATGTTATAGCAGCTAGGTAATATTTATAAATTTTGCAAAGTACGCAAGTTGTTATATTATATTCGATTGGTCGGGGAATATTCATTTTAACAGGGAATATTCATACGACGACACAATCATTGATGGACCCCACAATAGAATTATTATCGGATTGAGAAAATGACAGAAATATCTTTTTTATGAAAATAACGGCGGAAGTTTTACCATTAACTGTTGAAATAACCGGTGTTAAAAGTACAGTAATATGTGTAGTTACATAGTAGCACACGGTATTGATTATTGATGTTTACGTGAGAAGTCACTCAGTTATACTTAATTATTGCTTCAGTAATTGTTGCATCATATCTCTCATATTATTGATTCAATTATTGTCACATTATCATCTGCATAATATTTTATATTATTAAATCAATAATTGAGACGACAAAGTTATTAATATTATTATTTGCAATATTGACAATGTCTAGAAGTTCTGTCAAGGAGAGGTTTGATCACCTAATTATGCGCCAATAGGAAGAAATCCTTATTGGAAAGCCCCATCTTTCCTGGAAACGACCTGGTTGTTAAATATTGCGAATTATAATAATGATGATAAATATTGAGAGAATTTTTATGAAGTAATTGTGTAAATTTCGCTTATTTTATGGACCCCCATTTACCTATTTTTCAAAATAATCAGAAGGAAGTTATAAAGTATATATATATACGTATCATATAATATATATATATATATATATATATATATATATATATATATATATATTCGTATAACACGTGGGTGGGTGGTGGTCCTGGTGGATGAATTTGGCAGGTTATGGGATGATTTTTTAAAGCTTGGACATTATTGGCCAAACTTTTCCAATCATGTAGTATTATTGATAACTTGTAAATTAGGGTGCATTCTACTTGGTCAAGGATTTTATATTGGCATGTTTTCGTTTTTCTCATTGGCTAACTCCTTGAAAAGGAATACTGATACGTTGGAACCGTGAAGTTGTGATGTTTCGTCCGTGATTTAAAAAAAATTAATTGTTGCATCCGTTTCTTAACAGTACCCTTCCATTCTCCTATAAATAAGATGCTTAATTAGAATTGAATTGGTATTTGAATTGATTAAATTGGTTATTTAATTTATTAGAAGTGTGACAAATAACCTTGCTATAAATGAATTATTACAATAAATTAAAGGAGTTTAATTCAGTTTTGCCAAACAAGACCTAATGCCTATTAAGCCTTTAACCTAATTGTGTTTTACCAAACAAGGCATAAGGATTAATTGATTATTTTTAGTGGTTAGCCTAACAAGCCTTATGTCTTTTGATTTTCAAATAAAATATAAGTGATGTCAGTTAAAGTTAGAATTATATTATATATTTAATACCTATATTATTATTATACGTTATATTGTTAGTACGTAGTTAGAGTTAGGGAGAAAGAACTCAGTGGAAGAGAAGAAGAGAGTTTACAGAGAGAAAAGAAGAGAGGAAGGAAGGCTAGAGAATTTGAGAAAGGAATTGGGGAAAAGAATCTTGATAATCAAAAGGATAGCCATAATCTTCTTAATCAAATGTAGGATATTAATCCTTATATTTTATTTTTAAAGTTTAGTTTTCTTCTCCAAAAAGTTCTCTGTAAATAATTATGGATGATGAATTTCTTGTGTATATAGCTTGAGATGATGATTGTTGATGTAAAACTATTTTTCATAGGTTATGTATGATTATAATCAATTACTTTAAGTATGTATGTAAATTGTGAAGAAAAATATATCACAGTGAGTTCATATGAAAATATATATGAGTATGGCTTAGTTTAAAGTAAAAATTAAGGTTTAATTAGTTGTAAATTGATAAATTGACTATTGAATTTGATAGAGTATGTATAATCATAACTATGGTATTTTGAATTTACTATTTTGATTGAAAAACAAAATTACAGTGTTGATTTTAATTAAAAATGTCAAAAATGGAGTTTTTGCCAAAAACATGAATTTGGGTGTTGTAAATTTGATGTTTATGTTATTGTATAGGTAGATTCATGCTAGGAACCTTTGCAATATGTTTACGTAAAGTGTCTATATATATTACATGTAATTAGTTTGTTAGATTAGAGCTTGTAGGCTAATTTGGCTTTTTGTTCATGCTATTGCCGAGCTTGGTCGCCGAATTCTGGAGTTTGGCGCCGCAGCGCAGCCCAGCAATACAAGTTTCGTGCCGCAGCGCCGACGCCATGCCGCAGCGCCAATCGTTTGAAAATAATATTCTGACAGAGTTTATTACACAAAGTTTGAAAATAAATGTTATGTGTTAATAATAGGAATGTTAAAAGATGATTTCAGTAGTATTAAACTATAAATGAGCATGTTATCAAGGGTTAACTAGTATTAACATAGTTTTATTATGTGAATTGATAATTTAACCTACATGGTGTATATATTTGTTTATATAGATATAAAGGTTGGTAATGACTAATTATGTCATGATGACATATATATATGGTATTGAGATTCAAGTGGTAAGGGTTAGCTTGTGCTAAAGGCAAGTTCTCTAACTCTACTTTTATAATTGTGCGAATATTTAAACTCTTTTGAGCAAGTTTTCTAACTCCATACTTTCATTGAGTTAGTTGTTTATGTAAATTTTCTAACTCTAAAACTTCATTGTGAAAGTTCAATTTCGTTGAGTACATTATTATTTTTAATTCAAATTCAATTATACAAGTGGTTAACTCTACACCTTCGTAGAGCTAGATGGTTTATTCTTGAGAAAGCTATTGTATATAATTGATCATAGGGATGCATGTATTCTAAATCGTATATTTAGTATTGAGCAAGTTTCTTTTATATGTAACTTGTTATTTAGCATGCAAATCGCTATATTTTCATATTCTAGTGTTGAACAACTTTATCGTTCAAATTATTATTCATTATTCATGCTTGGTATCCAATTATCAATAACTTTGACTTAATATTATTCAAAGCAAATTATGTTATGATTATTCAATGTTTATGCTATTAGATTATTCCTAAAGCATGATATTAATTTACAAATATCGATTCAGTTATGATTATTCCATAGCATACAGTTATTTCTTTTGTATTCAACTAATCATTGGTTCGGATACATTACAAACCAAACTCACTTGGGTGCAGACTTGTATTCAAAATACTGAGATGAACAACTCTTTTATTAGAGGCTTACGCTTAGCGTTAAAATGGTTGTGCACAATACATTGTACGAAGGGTTGATTCCCCAAATTACGTGGAGTCCTTATAGTCTTATGACTGTTAAAGTTAAAGTTAAAAGATTACATATAACTGTGGACATGATTCATGGTCATTAGACCCTCAGTGAATGTTATAATTTTCAGAAAGTTAATAGAACACATTGTTCAGTTCTATTAAGCCTAGTATTGGCAATTGATTTAAAAGTTTAAAGATTTACTTGTTGTTATTCCAAGTGGGCCTTGTTTACTCATTCTTGCCTGTAAAATTTCTTATAGCTAAAGCTGAAAAGGGTGACGTACCTAGCACCAGTAAGGGAAAATGAAAGATGACCAAATACTGAAGACTTGTAATAGTTTTGATAGTTTTATTATCAGACTTTGGTTTAAGATTGTAATGAAGTTTATTTAATTTCCGCATTTAAATATTTGTAACTAAAGGTTAGATAACCTGGGAGATCTTGTTGTATTTAAGTTTAATCTTGTATGGGCATGTTTTCATTATTCTATTTTATTATGATTGGGTTGTTAGAAATGAATTTTTTGATTAAGTGAACACCAAATCTTGAGGAAATGCAGTACCAGGATTTGGGGGTGTCACAATTTGTGGTCGTGATACTAAAGAATATCCTTGGCCGTAGTGCAGCGGTGATTCGATGATGTGGATTATTTAATAAGCTGAGTCTCAGTGATAAAAGTGATGAAAAATATTTTAAATCATAGAAGATTTTAGATATCATGCTCTACTTGACTCTTCTAATGGATTGCTTGTTCCGCTGCAGTTAAACTTGATGTTTGTTATATTTTATCAGTTTAACACTGTTGAAGACTAACGATAAATTATTCTGCATTATCTTAGTCATAATATTTCTTACTGGACTAGTTGAGCTCACCCTTTTTCTTTCATTGTTCTCTTCAGAAAATGAGAACGTAGCCGGGACTATTCGAGGAACGGAGTGACGGTCCAGATGTTTGCATTAGTAGTCCTCACTATTCTATGAAATAGTGTGATAATAACTGTATTAAGGAATCCATTTGAGTTTGAATACTGTCTAGAAAACAATATTCGTATTAAAACTCTTAGTTTATGTTTCATCGTATTTTACACGACAGTTGTTTTATTAAGTTGTATTTGAATTTTGTACCATGTATTTGGCGACTCAAGATGGGTGATGTATACCTATTTTGGGGGCGTCACAATTGGTATCAAAGCTTAGGGATATGATCCCTGGCTGAGATGTGAGATAGGAACTAAGATGGGAGAGACGTGGAATTCCTTCGCTAGTATGACCTACTTAAGTTTATTTGGTATTTAATTGGTCGGTCAGAGTATAAGGATAATATACGACATGTCAATTAACCCTTGTTTTATGGCAGTATTTAAAAATGACATCCGAGAATGTTGAGAATAGCAATAGAACATAGGAGACCATTGAGTCACCACAGATCCATACCCAGGATAATGTGCAATAGTAAGACAATAATCCTCAGATAAACAACAACATCGATCAAATGATGAACGATGGAATTGTCAGAGGCTTTATGCAATTCATGCAACATCAGGCGGGAGCGGCTCCTGTCCAAAATGTAGGTGGAAACACTGGAAACTCTCGGACAGTCACACTAAGCAGTTCAAGGAGTGGGACCAACAGGTTTTATTGGAGAGACAAAACCACTTAAAGCGGAGACGTGGATAAATTAGATCACCAAGATATTTGATGTCTTGGGATGCTCCGAGGAGCAAAAGGCTCCCTTTGCCACCTTCATATTTCGAGGAGAGGCAGATTACTGGTGAGAATCTGTAAAGCGTACCCAGCCTACCACACTCAAAATGTCTTTGGAGAAGTTCCAAGAACTGTTCAATGACAAGTACTTTCCCGAAAGTATTCGTCACATGAAAGAAGTAGAGTTCATCAAGCTGGAGAAAAATAATATGACCATATCGCAGTACGAAGCCAAGTTTGCCAAGTTGTCCCGGTTTGCGTCCCACTTAGTTGATAATGAGGAGAGAATGACATGAATGTTTCTATGAGGTTTGAAACCTGAGATACGTCAATACCTCATTTCTCACAAACTTTGCTTGTATTCAGATATTGTTACTAGGGCTCAGTTATTGGAGCGTGATAATGAGTCAACTTAACCAAGAGAGAACAACTGACAAAATGATAATACCAGTGGTAGCAGTCATCGAAACGGTGACAACAAACGTGGAGGGAATCAACATGCCAGAAATGGAAACCACTTCGGTGGTAATCATGGCCCAGATAATAAGAATGGACATTTAAAGAAGATAAGATTCAACAATGATTGAAAGACATCAACATCAGCACCCGTTGTTAAGGAAAGAGAATGACCACCTATCATATGCTTCAAATGCGGAGGGGAGGGACATATCAGTCCAAACTGTGTACAGCAGTCCAAAACGTGTTATAATTATGGAACAGAAGGTCACCTAGCTCAATTTTGTCGTTTAGGGAAGCCAAGTCTAGCTGGTATGGAGGCACCAAAGGCCGTTCCAAAAAAGTCAAAACCAGCAGTTCAAGGAAGAGCGTTTGTTGTGACCTCCCAGAAAACAAGGAACCCGAATGAGGTCATCACGGGTAAGCTTATCATAAACTCTAGCGAAGTATATACCTTATTTGATACCGGTTCTACCCATTCTTTTATTTCTCCTACTTACGCTCAATGTTTAAATTTGACTCCGGAAAAATTATACTTTGACTTATCTATTGAAACTCCGTTGGGAGAGACCTTTATTACATCCACTGTTTATAAGTCTTGGTTGGTTCAAATCGGTACCCTCACATTACCTGTCGATCTTATTTCATTGAAAATACTTGTATTAGACGTAATTCTAGGGATTGATTGGTTAACTACTCATCATGCAAAAATTAATTGCTTTCGTAAGGTTGTTAGCTTTCATATTCCTAACCGACCTATTATGTGAATTCAAGTAACTAAACCATTAAAATCAATCACTGTCATCTCAAGCCATAAAGCTATTCGTTTATTGAAAAACGTATGTCAAGCTTTCTTAACTCATGTCACGGATTTAAACAAAAATACGTCAGTTTTGAAATATATTTCTATTGTTAATAATTTTCCTGACGTATTCCCTGAAGAACTTCCTGGCCTACCCCCAGAGCATGAAATTGAATTTTGTATCGACCTTGAACCTAGTACAAAACCCATTTCCAAAGCCCCATATCGAATGGCTCCTATTGAACTTCAGGAGTTAAATATCCAACTTCATGAATTGTTATACATCGGTTTCATTCGTCCTAGTACTTCTCCTTGGGGTGCTCCTGTTCTATTCGTGAAGAAGAAAGATGGTAGTATGCAACTTTATATTGATTATCGGAAGTTGAACCATGTCACTGTAAAAAATAGATACTCGTTGCCTCGCATTGATGACCTGTTTGACCAGTTGCAAGGCACCAAATTCTTTTCAAATATTGATCTTCATTTCGGATATCACCAATTGAAGATTAAAACCGATGACATTCCAATGACGGCTTTAAGAACTCGGTACGGGCATTATGAATTCCTAGTCATGCCTTTTGGATAGACTAATGCTCTTGTTGCCTTCATGGATATGATGAACCGAGTATTCAAGGAATATTTGGATAATTTTGTGGTTGTCTTTATTGATGACATTCTCATATACTCCAAAAGCCGTGAAGATCATGAGCAACACTTGAGGCTGATACTCCAAAAGCTTCGTGAAAACAAGCTTTATACCAAGTTAAAGAAATACGAGTTCTGGCTTGAGGAAGTAGCATTCCTTGGGCACGTAGTATCAAGTCATAGAATATCTGTTGACCTAGCAAAGATTGAAGCAATACAAAGCTGGGAGCAACCTAAATCAGTGACCAAAGTACGTAGCTTTCTCGGCTTAGCTGGTTATTATCGGAAATTCATAGAAGGGTTTTCTTGAATTGCTACTCCATTAACTCAGCTGACTCGGAAAGATACAAAATTCGATTGGAGGGAGGAATGTAAGAAGAGTTTTCAAGAACTCAAGAGGAGACTCATTTCAGCACCTGTTCTGATAATACCATCTGGTTCGGAGGGATTTGTCATCTATAGTGATGCTTCAGGAAAAGGGTTAGGATGTGTTCTCATGCAACATTGGAAAGTCATAGCCAATGCCTCTCAACAACTCAAAGAATATGAGAGGAATTATCCTACTCATGGTGTGATGCCCTCAAAATTAGGTATACATCACCCATCCTGAGTCGTCAGATACATGGTAAAAAATTCAAATACAATCTTAAGTATACAACATGAGCTGTGAGTTTTAATACAAATATTATCTTCTAGACAGCATTAAAACTCAAAATAAGTCCTCAATACATTTATTAACACACTATTTCACAAAATAGTGAGGACTACTAATGCTATCCTCTGGTCCATCACTCCGTTCCCCGACTCGTCCCAGCTATATTCTCATTTCCTGAAGAGAATAGTGAAAGAAAGGGTGAGCTCGACTAGCCCAGTAAGAAATATTATGACTAAGATAATGCAGAATAATTTATCGTTAGCCTTCAACAGTGTTAAACTGATAAAATATAATAACTATCAAGTTTAACTGCAGCGGAACAAGCAATCCATTAGAAGAGACAAGTAGATAATAAAATCTACTATCTTTTATGATTTAAAAGGTTTTTCATAACTTTTATCGCTGAAACTCAGTTTAATAAATAATCCACATCATCAAATCATCCCTGCACTACAGGCCAAGGATATTCTTTAGTATCACGACCACGAATTATCCTTGCACTACGGCTAAAGATAATCATGTTTCCATCAATGGTCCTGATCATGCCATAAAATAATTCATCTTTTCACTACGGCCAAAGAGAATCCATAGCCATAATTATACCAAAAACTGTCTATCAATGCACTACGGGCCAATGAGGACTTTTTCCACATCATTTGTAACATTACGGTTATGATTATACCGAATAATCCCTGGTCATAATCATACCAAGTCCATCTATGTACTACAGGCCACAGATGACTTTCAAAAAAATAAACATGAGGATGATGACAAAGATATAAGAATTCAATAAAACAAGTTCAAGAATTAATTTATCTAGGAACTGATAACGTCCAAATTGTCAACATGATACTGCTTTGTAGAGTAAAATTTAAGAATGCTCAGAAGAATATTTCCATGAAAAGATACTAGATGAAGCGTAAATATCAAGGATATTCCACTAATTTCATGGAGTAAAGAAGTCAAAACTTTAGCCAACTGAGTATAATAAAGAATGGAATGACAAAAGAAATCACCATGCACGCGGTACTTCGCATAAACAGGTTATTCCAACAGAATAATAATAACGAAACCAGGTCAGGAAAAATTCGCACCGACATGATGTTCCAACAGAATAATAAAGACGGAACTAGGTTCGTCATAAAATGTACAGACAGGATATTCTAACAGAATAATAAATAACGGAACCAGGTCTGGCGTAAAATCCACAGACAAGATATTCCAATAGAATAAAAAAGAATGGAATATTAGAAGAATTTCACCATGTATGTAGTACTTTGCATAGACAGGTTATTAAAACATAATAATAAAGAATGGAATAACAGAAGAATTTCACCAAGTATAGGGTAGCCCACGTATATAGGTTATTATAACAGAATAATAAAGAATGGAATAACAAAATTTCTCTTCATAAATAAGTAAAAAAGAGTACACCTTACGAGTACAACAAATAATATTCCCTACCTTAGAAAGAAGAGTACTGGATATAAAAGTAGTGAAGTAGCAGAACACTTTTCTTCTTTCTCTCTATAGTTTCTCTCTCTAGAGTTTCAGTGAATTCGTAAGAAATAATGAAGGAATGAGCTTCTATTTATAGAAAAATGGACTACATATTAACTAACTCATGAACGGTCCAAATTGATTTACTTTAATATGACGGTCCATATTTAAAGCAAAATCTTTTAAATAAAATAAAATATATTCTATTTATAATCTAATATTCTATTGATCACGTGTTTCCCTGATGATCTTATGCTCTTTTGCCATGGCGACCCTCGATCAGTCAGTATCCTTAAAGAATGCCTCAACCTGTTCTCCTCCCTTTTTGGCCTTCGTTTGAATCCCTCAAAAAGCACTTGATATTTGTCAACTGTCCTTCTGGAAAACTCTAGTTACATCCTTTCCTTACTAGAGTTTTGTGAGGGGACCTTCCATGCAATGTTCCTTGGGGTTCCCCTTCTAACCTCAAAGCTTAGCCTGGCCGAATGTAGACCTCTCCTTGATAGAATTACAAATAGGATTTCCTCTTGGATCAGCAGGTTCCTTTCCTATGCGGGCTGCCTGTAGCTTATCAAATCAGTTGTTTTTGCTATCCAAACCTACTGGTCCTCAAATTTCATTCTCCATGCTGCTGCCTTAAAAGACTTGAAGACCACCTTTTGTCGATTCCTATGGAAGGGCCCTACTCTTTTGAAGCATGGTGCTAAAGTGGCTTGGAGTAAAATTTCCCTCCCCACTCCTGACTTGTGACGCCCCCAAATCTGGTTCTCTTCCAACACGACTTATGGTGCTATATAGTACTCATAACTGTACATTCATTCTACTAAAATGACATTAAAATGCGTGTTCCAACGACATTCTTATTACATTAATAATAATAAATCATGTTCCCAAGTTCTTAAACCATTACATTCTTTGTTCATCATAATATAATACATATACTTACTAGTCTATTACAAGATAAACTAATCATTCATCTTCGCCTTGCCTTTATCTCTACTGGAAACCTCGATTTGCTCGTCTTTAGCTGAATTCATATGGTTCAAGCAAGAGTGAGCATAACAAGCTCAGCAAGTACAACAATTTCTTTTAAACAACATGCTTGAAACATAGGAATAATATATCTTCTATAAATGGATAATAGTTACGAAGTACTATCATTAATTTAGAATAACATTTCTTTTCGTTCAAAACCTTTTATAATAACAATATTCAGTAAAACATCAATTCTGGTACAAGACCATGAGCATTTCATAGTTTCTTTGAAAAGGACAACCCGACACGAAGTCCGTAAGTCTTGCATAGCTTACGAGCACTTCTAGGTGATCAACCTATAGTACTCTATATTGATCAACACTACATCCATTAAATGTGTGTACGTTTAAGTTGTGGCAACCTCACGTGCCCATCGAATACTCGATGAAAATACATTTGTTTATTCATAATTAGGCTTACCTTGAATCCGTACCAAACAATTGGCGTAGGATATCGTTATCAATTCTATATGGAAAACATGTAAAGAAATCAATCAACTCTTTCATAAAACCATTCATGCATCTCATAACTTGAATCATTTGAAAACTTAACTAACACGAAGGTTAGACAAGTGTTTAAGAAAAAACTTGCCTTCAGCATCTGCTACAGTAAAATTACGTTTCCTTAGAGTCTTTACGGTCTCTACAACACATAACAAAATAACATACCACATTAGGTCATGAATGAACATACATAGTTCCTAAAGAATCTTACCCTTCTTCTCAATTTGATCATATATTAGATTTGTTATTTATTGGTTCCGGCTTTCCGTCGTTCTTTTACATCGTTCTTACCATCTTATTTTCTTTCTATAACTTAATTGAAATTATTTCATTAATATAACTCGGTTCGAGTTAAATATCCTTCCTCAGGGCTTATTAATGTTCTTACGTTATTATTCGAAACTCGATCGTCATAGGTTAAGTACGTTTATTGAATACCATTCATGTTCACATTCGACTTATCTTCAACCTTTAGTGTATTACTTAAGGTTTACAATTATCTTAATGATGCTACATTAAGTTTAATTATGTATTGGTTCATTACTAATCAATTATCTTTATTTCCTTACTTGTAAGCTTTTATTACTATGCATGTTCTAGTGTTGGCGCTACTGCGCCAACTTCTCCTTTTGGGCTCGCATTGCGGCACGGGCTTTAGGTTCCTAAAATTCGGTCAAGGCGCTGCAGCGCCATGCCTAGTGTATTCGGCCGCGCTGTGGTGCCATTAATAGGGGCTATGGTTCGTTCTCGCGCTACGGCGGTGGACTTTTATGCCTTGAGTCTAGCCGCGGTGCGAACTCTGTGCCTCAAATAATTTTGACATATTTATTGACTTTGTGAGATTCCCGGACTCGTAACTTCTTCGTTATAAGTCTGAATTGGCTCGTTTCAAGAGCCTACGGTTCACGAATTACATACTCTACGTGTTCATGCAAGAATTTTATCTATTCAACTTCGTTTGCTAAAAATTCACCTATTAGTCTATTTTTAACGAAAACTATAAACGTTCATGAACGCTCAATGCTCGTTTCTTCGTTCTAAGTCGGAATCCGGTCATTTTTGAGTCCACAACTCTATAATGCCAAATAAGACTTGTCTCCATTGAAAACCAATATTTCCAAGCTCAATATCAAAATTCTACTTCCATTTCGAGAATTTTACGAATTCGATGATTATCGTCTAATAGTGTGAATTCTGGAAAAACTTCGTTACTTAAGATTTGTTCATCGTTCTAAATGAATTCAATCCATTATATAGACATCTCCACTTACATATTACAACATTTTATTTTCATGTGAAGTCATTACATGTTCTTCATGAACTTATTTACTTATTAAAGTATATCATACTTGATTTCATTGCTTATGACTTATTAATGAGTTAAGTCCTTTAATCACTATTCTTATATCTCATTAATCATACTATCTTCTTAAGGTAAACATATGACAATATCATATAGGTTCCTCATGATTTTGCAACTTATTTAGGTTTGAATTACTTATCCGTGACTTATACGGCTTAAGTTCATTGAGTTGTTCATTCTCTTCATTTCTTAGCATACAAATCCTCCCACTACCCACTTCTCTAACAATGGAAGAGAAAGAGAATCATGGTTCAAGATTGCTTACCACTGATGATCACTTGGTTAATCTTTGATCTTCTTCTTGCTTCTTGAAATATGTAATCTAGCTTTTCTAGCTTATTATCTCTAACCAATAAGTTCTTAACTTGTGGGATGAAATGAACAACCCACAAAATGAAATCCAAGCTCTCTATTTATAGGAAAACCAAAGTTAGGGCATAATGGTCATAAAACCACTCCACCTCCTTACTATTCTTAGCTTAAGCATTAAGTAACTTGCTCCCCACATTATTTACTTAGCCATTAAGTTATCTTGCTCCCCACAACACTTGGCCATTAAGTCTACTTGGTCATTTAGTATACTTGGTTATCACACTTACTTAGCCATTAAGTTACTTACTCCCTACTTTGGATCATCCATGGTTCGCCCCATGGGTTTAAACCATCCCATAACCCATTGGTTCTTACTTTAGGCCTTTAGTTTTAATTAGCTTAAGCTTAAGTTTTGGGCTTTACATTTAATTAGCTTAACTAACTTAACTTATACATTGGGCTTGCAATTAAACAAACACTTGGGCTTGTTCATTAATTCTATTGAACTTTATCATTCCTACACAATCCTACAAATCCATTTCTTTTTGGCTTAAAGCCTCATAACGTATAATTTACGTATAATTCTCGTATTCTAACTCATATACTTATTCATTATATACGATATACTATCATTCATACATACTCGTATAATATTTTGTATCATACTCGTATACTCTACCTCGCACAATACCTACTGTATCATACAATCATTACCTTAACTTCTTAACGCTTGATTTTCTTAACGTTCTCAAATTAAGTCCACAGTCGAAATATTACATTTTCCATAACTGAAATATTATTTGATATTCCATCTCACTTTGATATTATATTGTTAAGTATTTCACGGAAGTTCAAAAATAATTCCCGAGCAGAAATGCGTGAATAGTGTTTTTTAGAAAATTTCTCAGATAGCTTTTATTTTCGTCTTAGAAATTCAAACATTTTAATTCTACCACGTAGCCAAAATACTATGACGTTCTGATATGTTTATGTCATAGAACGACCTCCAATTAGTATGCTCCCATAAATAATAAATTAAATTTATTTAATCCACATAATAATAAAAAAAATTAATTCTCCTAAAAATTCGATTTTCTGGGGCGTTACACTCTTCCCTCCTTATAAGGATTATGTCCCCAAAATCTAGCTAATAATACTTACACCATTGAGGAAAATTTTTCCTTTATTTTAAACTCGAATTCCCACAATTCTTCTTTGATATTGTGGTTCTTTCATTTCACCTTTACTGAAGGTATTATCTTAATTCACATGACTCATCACTTCCTAGTAATAATCTGAGTTGGAAGTTAAACACTTATTAACACATTACGGTATCTCTCTATTATATTAGTTATTCTTTTAACTCGTAATCATTTGGGATTCAAATTCTTCCTTCAAAACAAGATTATACTTGATCTTCTATTTATCCTGCATCCTCTTCTTCATTCACTTGTACTCCTTGTTACCTAGTTGTACTTACTTAACTCGTTCCATTTCTATGGATTGAGTCTATATTGTGAATAACCTTTCTACCACTTCATTCCGTAATTTAACTTCTAACTCTGATCTTTCCATCTCCGTTATTAACTCATTCTGAGTCGCTAATATCGATAACTTCCCCTACCCTTCTTACTTAATGCGTCTGCTTCTACGTTAACTTTCCATGTATAATATAAGATATCACCATCCTTCTCTACCGCATATTCCACTCCTCCTGTGTGAAGATATATTTCAAACTCTTAGAGTTCGTATATATCTTACACTTCTCCCCGTATAATTTCTATCTTCATATCTTTAATTCAAAACTTCAGCTGCCAATTATTGATCATAAGTAGGATATACCTTCTCAAAATCCCTTAACTGGAATAATGCATGCACAATGACATTGTCATGTTATAAGAGCACGTAATCATGTCATCTATACGAAACATCGAGATACGCTACAAAATTCCTCGTATCATCTGATAAAGATAATACAGGTGCCTCAATTAACCTTCCCTTTTAGTTCCTAAAAACTTTTTTCTCACTTCTCATTCCCAACATACTTCTCAATAACAAATCTGTCTATCTCTTAAGCTAAAATTCACACATAGTGAATTCTGTAACCAACTTCTCCCTCCGTAGTGTTTCTCACACTATCTTCAAATGTTCAATGTGATCTTCTGACGTCTTGGAATAGACTAGAATATCACCAATGATCATTACGACAAACTCGTCAAAATATTATTTGAACACTATGTGACGCTAATGGTACCTTCAACCATATCACCTCACAAGAATAACTATAGGTTTACTATGACCCCACCAAAATAGGTATACATCACCTATTCTGAGTCGCCAAATACATTGTACAGAACATAAATACAATCTTAATTATACAATAAGAGAGCTGTGAGTTTAAATACAAATACTGTCTTCTAGACAATATCCACTCTCAGAATGAGTCCTCATTACATTTATTGTCACACTATTTAACAAAATAGTGAGGACTACTAACTAATACTATCATCCGGACCATCACTCCGTTCCCCGACTCGCCCCAGTTACGTTCTCATTTCCTGAAGAGAACAGTGAAAGAAAGGGTGAGCTCAACTAGCCCAGTAAGAAATATTATGACTAAGATAATGCAGAAATAAATTTTCATTAGCCTTCAACAATGTTAAACTGATAAAATATAACAAACATCAAGTTTAACTGCAGCGGAACAAGCAATCCATTAGAAGAGTCAAGTAGAGAATAACATCTACTATCTTCTACGATTTAAAAGGTTTTTCAAGACTTTTATTGCTGAGACTCAGCTTAATAAATAATCCACATCATCGAATCACCCCAACACTACGGCCAAGGATATTCTTTAGAATCACGACCACAATTATCCATGCACTACGGGCCAAGAATATTTGTGTATTCATTAATGGTCATGATCATGCCAACAACTATCCATCAACGCACTACGGGCTAATAAGGACTTTTTCCACATCATTTGTAATATTACGATCATGATTATACCGAATAATCCTTGGTCATAATCATACCAAGTCCATCTATGCACTACAGGCCACAGATGACTTTCAAAAATATAAACATGAGGATGATGACAATGATATAAGAATTCAATAAAACAAGTTCAAGAATTAATTTATTCAGGAACTAATGACATCCAAATTGTCAACATGATACTACTTTGTGCAGTAAAATTCAAGAATGCTTAAAAGAATATTTCTATGAAAAGATACTGGATGAAGCGTAAATATCAAGGATATTCCACTAATTTCATGGAGTATAGAAGTCAAAACTTTAACCAACTGAATATAATAACTAATGGAATAACAAAAGAAATCACCATGCATGCGGTACTTCTCATAGACAGGTTATTCCAACAAAATAATAAGTAACAGAACTAGGTCAGGCGAAATTCGCACCAACAGGATGTTCCAACATAATTAATAAAGACGGAACCAGGTCCGGCGTAAATGCACAGACAAGATATTCCAACAGAATAATATTAAAGACAGAACCAGGTCCGACGTAAACGCACAGACAGGATATTCAATCAGAATAATATTAAAGACAGAATATTAGAAGAATGTCACCAAGTATAGGGTAGTCTGCGTATACTGGTTATTCCAGCAGACTACTAAAGAATGGAATAACAGAAGTTCTCTTCATGAATACAAAAGAAATAATACTCCCTATGACTACAACAAATAATATTCCCTACCTTAAGAAGAAGAGTACTAGATATATGAGTAGTGAAGTAGCACAATACTTTTCTTCTTTCTCTCTATAGTTTATCTCTCTAGAGTTTCAGTGAATTCGTAATAAATAATGAAGGAATGAGCATCTATTTATAGAAAGTTGAATGCATTGTAACTAACTCATGAACGCTCGAGATTGATTTACTTTAATCTGACGGTCCATATTTAAAGTAAAATCTTTTAAATAAAATATAATATATTCTATTTATAATCTAATAAAAAGAATAACTTTATAAAAGATTTTACTATACAAACACTATGTAGGCACTATGCATAATAAAATATAATATATTCTATTTATAATCAAATAAATCAAAACTTTATAAAAAGTATTATGTTTTATATAAAAAGTTTTTACTATGCAAACACTATGCAGGCACTATGTAAATACTATGCATAATAAAATATAATATATTCTATATAAAATCTAATAAAACAAATAACTTTATAAAAGTATTCTGTTTTATATAAAAAGTTTTCTGTTTTATTATATTTATAATAATAATAAAACAATTTTTATCATCATTATTATAATTCACAATATTAATCGACCAGGTCGTACCTAGGAAAGAGGAGGCTTTCCAATAAGGATTTCTCCTTATTGGCGCGCAATTAAATGACCAAACCTCTCCTTGACAGAACTTCTAGACATCGTTAATATTGCAAATAATAATATTATTAACTTTGTCATCTCAATTATTGATTTAATAATATATAAAATATTAACAATAATTGAATCAAATAACGTGAGATACTATGTAGTAATTACTGTATCAATAATTGAACAAAACTGAGTGACTTCTCACGTAAGCATCAATAATCAATACCGTGTGCTACTATGCAACCACGTGTATTACTGTACTTTTAACACCAGGTGTTTCAATAGTTAACGGTAAAACTTCCACCGTTATTTTCATAAAGTATTTTTGTCATTTTCTCAATCCGACAATAATTTCGTTGTGGGATCCACCAATGATTGTGCCGTTATATGAATATTCCCTGTTAAAACCAATATTCCCCGACCAATCGAATATTATATAACAACTTGCGTACTTTGCAAATTTTATAAATATTACCAACAACTATAACATTATATCAAATTCATTCCATAATATTTAAAAATGATATTTATAGAAAATTTATCTTTATTCATAAAAGTTGGGGTCTTACAACCTCCCCTTCTTATGAAATTTTACCCTCAAAATTAGGGAACGTACCTGGTATGTCGAAGAGGTAAGGATACCTTGATTTCATTTCAGATTCTAACTCCTAAGTCATTTCCTCAACATCGTGGTTCCTCCATAAACTTTGAGTTGAGGTATAACCTTGGAGCGTAGAACATGTTCCTTCTTATCCAAAATTTTAATAGGAACTTCTTCATATGTTAAATCTTCCGATATTTCGTACGGTTCTAACTCAATAATTTGGTGCGGGTCTTTCACATATTTACGTAACATAGATATGTGAAAAATGTTGTGAACACGAGATATACTTGGCGGTAAAGCGTATCTATAGTCCACAGTTCCCACTCGATCGAGGATTAAAAATGGGCCAATGAATCGAGGATTGAGCTTTCATCTCTTTCCAAATCTCATAACTCCTTTCCATGGAGCAACACGTAACAACACATGATCTCCAATATCGAATTCTATGTTCTTTCGATGAAGATCAACATAACTCTTTTGTCGATCTTGTGAAGTTTTTATACATTGACGGATCGTTTGAATCTTTCCATAGTTATACGTACCAACTCAAATGGAGCCATGCCAATACTTGTTTGATAACTGTTGTTGTAGGAAAATTCCACCAATGGTAAGAACTTATCACAACTTCCCTTGAAGTCAAGGACACAGAGTCTTAATAAATCTTCAAGAGTTTGAATAATCCTCTCCGACTGCCCGTCCGTCTGAGGATGATATGTCGAGCTAAATCGTAAATATGTTCCCATAGCTTTCTGCAAACTAACCCAAAAGTGTGAAGTGAATCTTGGGTCTCGATCAGAAACTATGGATACTGGCATACCATGCAGTCTTACAATCTCGTTTATGTACATACGAGCAAGACGTTCAAGTTTATAAGTTTCTCGTATCGGTAAGAAATGAGCAGACTTGGTCAATCTATCAACAATGACCCAAATCGCATCTATGCCTTGAGAAACCTTAGGAAGATCGGTAACGAAATTCATTGTAATGTGCTCCCACTTCCATTCTGGAATTTTAAGTGGTTGCAATGGACCTTTTGGTACTTGATGCTCCGCCTTAACTCATTGACAAGTTAGACACCTTGAGATAAACAGCGCTATCTCTCTCTTCATATTTCTCCATCAATATGTATGACGAAGATCATGATACATTTTGGTACTCCCAAGATGGATTGCAAAAGGTGTGTTGTGCGCCTCCATCATGATTTTATACTTTAAATCAAGGTCATTAGGAACGCAAAGTCTGGAGTTGACTCTAAGTATTCCTTCTTCATCGATTCTTGCTTCCTGCATAGCACCTTCTTGCACTTTCTTCCTCATACGCATCAGTTCCAAGTCTGTAAATTGAGCAGCTTTAACTTTATCGATTAAAGTCGGTTCTACTCGTATATTCGCCATCATCACATGGGTTCCCGGAGTCTTTAACTCTCTCTTCATCCTTTGTAAGTCACATAAAATGGGCCTTTTACGTTGACAATATCGTACTCGTACCCGCACCCGCATATAATCTTCTACTCAATGCGTCAGCTACGACATTCGCTTTTCCAGGATTGTATTGGATGGTATGATCATAATCTTTCAACAGTTCAAGCCAACTGTCGTTGTCGTATGTTGAGTTCATTTTGGGTGAAGAAATATTTGAGGCTTTTATGATCTGTAAAGATCTCCACTTTCTCCCTATAAAAGTAATGCCTCCAAATTTTAAGTGCTGAAGACAACAGCTGCCAACTCTAGATCATGAGTAGGATAATTCCTCTCATATTATTTGAGTTGCCGAGAGGCATATACTATGACTTTCCCATGTTGCATGAGAACACATCCTAACCCTTTGCCCGATACATCACTGTAGATGACAAATCCCTCCGAGCCAGATGTTATTATCAGAATAGGTGTTGAAATGAGTCTTCTTTTGAGTTCTTGAAAACTCTTCTCACATTCCACGCTCCAACCGAATTTTATATCTTTCCGAGTCAGCTGAGTTAATGGAGTAGCGATTCGAGAAAACCCTTCCATGAATCTCTGATAATAACCAGCTAATCTGAGAAAGCTACGTACTTCGGTCACTGATTTAGGTTGCTCCCAGCTTTGAATAGCTTCAATCTTTGTCGGGTCAACAGATATTCCATGACTTGATACTACGTGCCAAAGGAATGCTACTTCCTCAAGCCAGAACTCACATTTCTTCAACTTGGCATAAAGCTTTTTTTCACGAAGATTTTGGAGTATCAGCCTCAAGTGTTGCTCATGATCTTCACGTCTTTTGGAATATATGAGGATGTCATCAATAAAGACGACCACAAAGTGATCCAAATATTCCTTGAATACTCGGTTTATCATATCCATGAAGGCAGCAGGAGCATTACTCAATCCAAAAGACATGTCTAAAAATTCATAGTGTCCGTACCGAGTTCTGAAGGAAGTCTTTAGAATATCCTCAGTTTTAACTTTCAGCTGATGATATCCAAAACAAAGACCGATCTTTAAAAAGAATTGTTCTCCTTACAACTGGTCAAACAGGTCATCAATATGAGGAAACGGATACCTATTCTTGATGGTGACATAGTTCAATTCCTGGTAGTCAAAACAAAGTCGCATACTCCCATCTTTCTTCTTCACGAATAGAACAGGAGCACCCCAAGGAGACCTACTAGGACGAATGAAACCAATGTCTAACAATTCCTGCAATTGGGTCTTTAACTCCTGAAGTTTAATAGGAGCCATTCGATATGGGGCTTTGGAAATGG
Organism: Panax japonicus; assembly: GCA_020205505.1. Lineage (NCBI taxonomy): Eukaryota > Viridiplantae > Streptophyta > Magnoliopsida > Apiales > Araliaceae > Panax > Panax japonicus. Next base: position 34,368,443 of record CM035109.1, on the reverse strand, counting down.
GTTTTGTACCAGGTTCCAGGTCGATACAAAATTCAATTTCACGCTCTGGGGGTAGGCCAGGAAGTTCTTCAGGGAATACGTTAGGAAATTTATTAACAATGGAAATATCATTCAAATCTGACGTATTTTTGTTTAGATCTGTTACATGAGCTAAAAAAGCTTGACATCCATTTTTCAATAAAGGAATAGCTTTATGGCTTGAGATGACAGTGATTGATTTTAATGGTTTGGTTGCTTGAATTCGCATAATAGGTTTGTTAGGAATATGAAAGCTAACAACCTTACAAAAACAATCAATTTTTGCATGATGAGTAGTTAACCAATCAATCCCTAGAATCACATCAAATGCAAGTATTTTCAATGAAATAAGATCGACAGGTAATCCGAGGGTACCAATTTGAACCAAACAAGACTTATAAATAGTGGATGTAATGAAGGTTTCTCCCAACGGAGTTTCCACATATAAGTCAAAGTCTAATTTTTTCATAGTCAAATTTAATCGTTGAGCGTAAGTAGGAGAAATAAAAGAATTGGTAGAACCGGTATTAAATAAGGTATAGACTTCGCTAGAGTTTATGATAAGCTTACCCGTGATGAACTCGTTCGGGTTTCTTGCTTTCTGGGAGGTCACAACAAAAGCTCTCCCTTGAACTACTGGTTTTAACTTGTCTGGGATGGTATTTTGTGTCACCGTTCTAATTGGACTTGTCTTCGGTGCACGACAAAATTGGGCTTGGTGACCTTCTCTTCCACAATTATAACACGCTTAGGATGACATTGCGTAGTTTGGACTGATATGTCCCTCCCCTCCGCATTTGAAGCATATGATAGGTGGTCGTTCTCCTTGCTTAACCACGAGTGCTGATGCTTACGTCTTTCCATCATTGTTGAATCTCCTCTTCTTGAAATGTCCATTCTTATTATCTTGGCCATGATTACCACCGAAGTGGTTACCATTTCTGGCATGTTGATTCCCTCCACGTTTGTTGTCACCGCTTCGATGACTGCTACCACTCGTATTATCATTTTGTCGGTTGCTTTCTCTTGGTTGAGTTGACTCGTTATCGCGATCTAATAACTGAGCCTTATTTACAACATCTGAATACAAACACATTTTATGAGAAATTAGATACTGACATTTCTCAGGTTTCAAATCTCTTAGAAACATCCGCGTCATTCTTTCCCCATTATCAACCAAGTGAGACGCAAATCGGGATAACTCGACAAACTTAGCATTGTACTGCAACACGGTCATATTGTTCTGCTCCAACTTAATGAACTCTAACTCTTTCATGTGACGAATACTTTCGGGAAAGTACTTATCGTTGAATAGTTCTTCGAACTTCTCCCAAGACATCTTTAGTGCGGCAGGTTGAGTACGCTTTACCTATTCCCACCAGTAATCTGCCTCTCCCCGCAACATAAAGGTGGCAAAGGGAACCTTTTTCTCCTCAAAGTATTCCTAGGACTTCAAATATCTTGGAGATCTATTTTATCCACGTCTCCGGCTTAAGTGGTTTTGGTTCTCCAATAAACTCCGGTGGTCCCAGCTCTTTGAAATATTTAGCAGTGACCGTCCGAGAGTTTCTAGTGTTTCCACCTATATTTTGGACAGGAGCCGCTCTCGCCTGATGTTGGATGAATTGCATAAAACCTCTGAACATTCCATCATTCATAATTTGGTCAGTGTTGTTGTTTATATGAGGATTGTTGCCTTCCTGATGCACATTATCCTGATTATTGATACGTGGAGACTCAACGGTATCCTGTGCACCATTGCTATTCCCAACATTCTCGGATGTCATTTTCAGATACTGCCACAAAACAAGGGTTAGTTATCATATCACATATTATCCCTATATTATGACCGACCAATTAAATACCAAATATACTTAGGTAGGTCATACTAGAGAAGGAATTCCCCGTCTCTCCCCTCCTAGTTCTGGTCTCACATCTCAGCCAGAGATCATATCCCTAAGCTTTGATACCAACTGTGATGCCTCCAAAATAAGTATACATCACTTATTCTGAGTCGCCAAATATATGGTACAGAATACAAATACAACCTTAAATATACAACATGAGCTGTGAGTTTTAATACAAATAATGTCTTCTAGATAGTATTCAAACTCAAAATAAGTCTTCAATATATTTATTATCACATTATTTCATAGAATAGTGAGGACTACTAATGCTATCATCTGGAACCGTCACTCCGTCCCCCGAGTAGTCCCTGGGGTTCTCATTTCATGAAAAGAACAATGAAAGAAAAGGGTGAGCTCAAGTAGCCCAGTAAGAAATATTATGACTAAGATAATGCAGAATAAATTATCATTAGCCTTCAACCGTGTTAAACTGATAAAATATAACAAACATCAAGTTTAACTGCAACGGAACAAGCAATCCATTAGAAGAGTCAAGTAGAGAATAAAATCTACTATCTTCTATGATTTAAAAGGTTTTTCATTACTTTTATCGCTGAGACTTAACTTAAATAATCCACATCATCCCTACACTACGGCCAAGGATATTCATTAATATCACGATAACAAATTATCCATACACTACGGGCCAAGGATATTCACGTATTCATCAATGGTCATTGTGACAACCCGATATTTTCTATATAAATAAATAAGAAATTTTGCGTATAAATTTTTATTTTATTTTAAGGATAAGGATTTGTACAAGATTATGTGTATATGTATTTATGTGATAAATAAAAATATATTTATTATATGAATATTTACAAGTAAATTTATTGTAGAATTATTGATTATTATAAAGTGTATTTTTATAATAATTAATTTTAAGATAGAAATGTTTTTATTAATTATTTTTCATGAATATATAATCATATATTATTTAAATAATATATGAATTGATTTTTTTAGAATAAATATAATAATTATTCTATTATATGAATTTTTGTACAGATTATTAAGTTAATTATTTTACCTTAATTATTAAGGTTAAATATGAAAGAATAATTAGATATGGAATCCAAATCCTAATTTTGGATTATTGTCAAGGTATGAGAATAATAATATAATATTAATTATATTTTGATTTTTCAGTGCTATGAATATGTACGGTATGTCCGTATTGATAATGGTTGATTAATTGCGGTGTATTTTGACCAAACCCTAGTAATCATGTTAAACCCTAATTTGAGATCCAAATTAGAGTGTGAGATTGTTTTATAAGTTATAATATTAATCATATCGTGTATTAATGTATTAATTAGGTAAACCCTAATTAAAATTCTGGAAACCCTAATTGCTATAATTAGTAACCCTAATTTGAAATTAGAGTTTGAGATTGTTGGTTATTGTATTAATGTGATTAATTCATAAGTACTATGATTATAATTGTTAATTTTAGCAACCCTAAATTATTAAACCCTAATTTAGTAATTGGAACCCTAATTATAATTTGGTAACCCTAATTACCGAAAGAGTAAACCCTAATTGCTAAATTAGCAAAGTCAACAATAATTATATGATCTAAACCCTATTGTCCATTTGTTAGATAATTACAAACTTATTTTAATTAAAAAAGTTATTATTTTAAAAATTTTAGAAACTAAAATTTAGTTATTTTATTTTATTTAATTTAATTTATTGTGCAAACCCTAGTTGAAAAATCCTACAATTTGTGCTAAACCCTAAGGTTAAACCCTAAGGGTTTGCAAGAATGACAATTTAGCCATTAAATTGGAGAGACAAATGACCATTATACCCCTTGCATTATTGAAGCTACAACCTTAGGTTTTGACATTAGGTTAAGTGGTTGGCCAACTCTTAACAACTCTTACCCACTCCTTTGACAAAAAAAATAAATGACAGCAACAAGCACAGCTCAGCCAATTCATGCACCTTGATGGCCTATAAATAGATTGAAGAGAGAGAAAAATCATTTTGTTCACTATATTTTGTACAAAAACTTACTAAACTCTCTCAAGCCTCTCACCTCCGAAAAATTAAGCTAGATCAGTCCCATATACCAGCCCCACGAAATCCCACCACAAATCAGAAGCCTAGAATCATAATTGATCATAAAAGGTATAAAACCCTAATTCAAATTCTGTCCAAAAATCTGATGTTAGATGTTAGTTTTTTTGTGTTATACATGTTAGATATAGTGTAAATAGATGATCTGGGTTGCTAGATGTTAGATCCATAACATCTAGAGGCTCAGATTTGAAGATTTGTCGAATCTGGAAAATTTGTATTTTGAGGTCTGACAATGAATGTCAGACCGTGTAGATCTCATTCTGTTTGTGTTTTTGGTTGTTTAAATGTTTAACTTCATAGTATGTTATGATCACTTTAATCTAAAACTGGAATCAGGGTCAGGAGATGTGTAGATTGCATGTTATTGTTGGTCAAACTCGGTTGACCGAGCATGACTGGAAGATTTCTGGGTAACCCATAAATCATTTTCCAGTATCTAACAAGATGTTTAAGGCTCTAGATCTGTCAGGTTTTTGTTTTTTTGTTTTTGTTCTTGACTTCATGTTGTTGTATGTTAGATGGACTCAAGATGTATATCTTTATACCCTTCATAACATAAATATATCGAGTTGAGCGAGTGGTCAAAGTAGACCACAAGTCACTGATTAAGCGTTTCTGGAAAACCCAGAAACTTTATACATGAGTGTTCTGACAGCCTTTGACCGAGTCGAATCTGGCTGTTTTATTGTTGATATTGTGATTTTTATGTGATAGATATGTAGTGTTACATGTGGGCTAGAACTCAGAAGTCTTAAATCACACGAACAGTTCATATGTTGTACACTATAGTCGATCAAAAGTGGTAAGTCGAACTGTTCTTCATTTCTGGGTAACCCATAAAATGAAGAACAGCTCTGACAGCATCTTGGGACGCTTAGATCTAGCTCGTGTTAGGTTGTTTGATCATGTTGTTTGTTAGAACATGTAGTATTGAACTTTGTTTACAAGATCTAGTTCATAGTTGGTCCAGAAACACTCTGTGTGATGAAAGATTGTTGGTCAAACATGACCACTCGGCAACTGCCTATGAAGATCTGGGTTCATGAAGAACATGAAGAACACCTATAGCGACGGTTCTGTCGCTATAGGTGGTCTTTAGCGACAGACAACATTATTAATTTCCGAAAATTATAAAAAAATAGAAAAAAATAATTTTTAATTATTAAAAATACAAAATACATTATTAAAAATTATTTTAAATTCTGAAAATTAGTTTTAATTATTTTAAATATATTTCATAAATATTTAATATTTTTGGAATATTAAAAGTAATTAATTTATTTAATTATAATATTAAATAAATTATTTAAAAATGATTTTAATATTTGAAAAATCATTTAAAATTATATTATGATATAAGAAAATATTTTAAGTTATTTTTGATAACTTTTAATATTATTTGATAATTTTCATTAATAAATTAATATTAATGATAATTAAGTTATTTATTAAATGGATTAAATAAATGAATTAAAAATGATTTTATTATATTAAAAATCATTTTAAATAATAATAAGGTATTTAAAAATATTTGAAGTTATAAAATATAACTTTTAATATTTAAAGGTAAATTTCATTAATTAATTATTGTTAATGATATTAAAGTTATTTAATAATTATATTAAATAATTTAGTTTAAAAATGATTTTTATATTATAATAATCATTTTAAATGAAAATAAAGTGTTTAAAGATATTTTAAGCTATAAAATATAACTTTTAATATTTAAAGGATAATTTCATTAATAATTTAATATTAATGATTATTTAATGATATTAAATTTATTTAATAATTATATTAAATAAATAGTTTAAAAATGATCTTATTTAAAAATCATTTAAAAAGGATATTAATGATTTAAAAATATTTTAAGTTATAATTAATTACTTTTAATATTTGGATAAATAGTTCAATAATATTTAAATATTAATGGTAATTATTTAATAATGATTTTAAATGTTTTAAAAATCATTTAAGGGTATTATAAATACTTTAAAAATATTTGAGTTATTATACATAACTTTAATATTTTGGCAATGGTTTCATTAATAGTTTAATATTAATTAAATGTTAATGATAGTAGAATTGTTTAATATTTAAATCATTTAATAATGATTCTGATATTTCAAAAATTATAATAAATGATAATAATTATTTAATAATTATTATAAAGCCATGAAAGATAGTGCGACTGAGGTTTAAGTTATCCAAATGGATATTGAACTACGGATTAGAGTCTTAGACTCGATATTTAACCGATAAAGCTGTCGGTAGACCGACATAGATCAGAAATTGATCTGGACTTAGATAAATTGGTTAGTTAATTGTTTATTTGTGATTCAATGGTTATTAAGGTTGTATGACAATGTGATTAGGAAGATGTTGATGTTTGATTATGAGTCAACGATTGTTGAACATGTGTGATAATGTGAATAGGGAATGTGCTGACTGCAATAGGCAGTGTTATATGTACGTTATGTTGTACTAATCAGTAAAATGATCTGATTAATGATAGGTCGAGATAGAAAGGATAAATCTAAGTTGCGTAAGTGTAAGAAGCGCATCAGGCAAGTATCCTAACTTTGTATTTTCTTTATGCAATGGACAGAAGTAAGAAGTTCAGAATAATTATTATTATTAATATATAGATTGTTAAACCTATATTATATAAACCCATTGATTATCAACATGTTAGTATATGATAATTCAGTTATATATTCTGTTCGTTTATTTTTAGAAATGATTATACAAGTGTCCCCACTTGGATAATCATTGTATTTAATCACATGTTGATACACCTTTGATATGCATATATGTTGAATTATATTATTGTTGAATAAGATAAGATCTTTGTTATAAAAACCCGAAAGGTATGAACATCCCGATAATGGAAAAATTTTTATGCGCCCAAGGCGGACAGAGTGAACGATAACTTCGTTCTTATACATGTAGTATTGATCAATACAGGGTACAATGGGGCTGATCACCCTCCGTGCCTGTAAGTCATGACGGTTTACAGATGAATTTCTGTTCAAACCTTTTCAAAAATGAAAACAATGTTCATAGTATGTCACAGAAACCCATGTATAGTCAATACGTAGTTTCAAAATTTTAAAAGAGGGTTGTTATGATATTATTATTGGTATAGATGATTTCACAACTATTGATTGGTTGTAGAAGGATATTATAAAGAAAACATTTAAATTTCTTTCAGCTTATATATATATAATACTTGCTGGGCACTCAAATGCTCATCCTTGCTTAATTTAAATGTTTCAGCTAAGTGTGAAGAACCAGAAGGCTCATGCCGAAACAAGGGAAAAGGAAAGCTAACCAAATAAGATTCGTGGTACTGTTTTGTAATAGTTTAAGATTATGAAGACTATGATATTTAAATATCTAATATCATGTAATGAATGACTAAAGGTTACGTACTTGGGAGAAAGACTCTGATGTATATGTAAATTTAAGTTAAGTTTTATATTATTGTTATTATTATTAGTATTATTCTGCTCATAGAAATGGTATCGTGAAGTACCGAGTTCGGGTTTCAAGTATCCGGATTCGGGGACTTTACAAGTTGGTATCAGAGCTATAGGGTTAGAAACCTTAGGTAGGTGAGACCTTAGGCCATAACCTTAGAACAGAGAGAAACGTTGAATATATAAATAACTCATGTAGAGTTTAAAAAGAGATAAATTGAATAAATTCATCATCAAACAAAATAAAAGATAATTAATACAAAACTATTCTTTGACTATGTGTATATAATATATGCTAATCAAAATAATTTATGTGTGAAGATGTCAGGTGGAAAAGGCTTGCTATATGCTTATAACATGAAGAAGAATCAAACCCATACACCTAAGCTGATATCGAAGCCAATAGCTGAAATAGAAGCTCACAATGAAAACGACTTGGATGAGGTGCTCATCATAGAAAATATAGTACCAGATCCAGAAATGGTGGAGCTGACAGATAGTGATTCAGACACTAAAGTTGAAACCGAACAAGCATCAACGGAGGTACAGAATCTGAGGAACAAGGTTTCTTCTCTGGAAAGGCTATGGGAGATAGAAAAGCTATTAAATAGTCAACTGCGTTAGGCATCAATAGAAACAATGGAAGAACAGGATAAGCTTAAAATCCAAATTGATCATATAGGAGCCTCAAGCAACATCTCGTGTGCAGCTCCGAGAGATAAGGGAAAAAGAAAGGTAGAAAACTATGATTTAGGAAAACCTAATAAGAAGAAAGGGAAAAGAATTTGTTATCTTTGTGGATATGAGGGACACACTATTCTGTATTGTCCTGACTATAAACCAGGAGCATGTTTTGTCTGTGGAAACGAAGATCATCAGGCAAGGAGCTGTCCAAGAAAGAAGACTTAGTAAATAGGTAGTATAGGTTATGTTGTGTAAGCGTGTTTAATATTATATGTGTGCTTAATATGTATGTGTAATGCATTATGATAAAACTTTTGTAAAAGTGGTAAACTAAATCCCGACTTTTGTAGTCACAATGGGATAACTGATGTTTAAAGGACTATGTGCTATGATATGTAAAATATTTTGAAAGCAATGAATAGATATGAATCAAAGTTTGAGTTATGAAACAAGTTTAATAAGTTTAAACTTATATGATAAAGTTTAGAATGTAAGTTAATTTATGGTTTTTACTTAACCAGATAATGCCGCCAAGACGTCAAACTCGGAATCAAAGGGCAGAAGAGTCTGTCAACAACGTTGAAGGACAACAACAAGTGGACCCCATGCAGCAGTTCGTAAATATGGTAGCTCAGGCTATGCAACAAGGAAACCAGCCGGATAACCACTTGGCGAATTTTAATGATTTTAAGGCTGTAGGACCGCCAGAATTTAAAGGTACGACTGACCCTGTAGAAGCCCAAACTTGGGTTAAGGAAATTGAGAAGGCGTTTATAATAGCTAGGGTAGCTGAGGGGCAAAAGACCTCTTTCGCCACCAATATGATGAAGGGGTGAGGCAAATTTCTGGTGGGAAGCGAATCAGGTGAGGGCAGGAACAGATGTGGTAGCGTGGGATAGATTTAAGACTTTATTTTTTGAGAACTATTTTTCAGCCAGTATGCAGTCTAGAATGGAGGTAAAATTTCTGGAGTTGAAGCAAGGGGATATGTCAGTGGCAGAATATGCCGCAAAATTCAATGAGTTAGCTAGGTTTGCTTCGCATCAAGTCGATACGGAGGCTAGGAAGGCGAGGAGATTTGAGCTGGGATTAAAACCTTGGCTCTATAATAAGGTGGCAGTGTTGCAGATTCCAACATTTGCAGCACTCTTGGAGAATGCGATAATTGTGGAGGAGGGAAGTGAGGCTATGAGCCTCTACAATAAGAAGAAGAAGAATAAGGGCAAGGTCGAGGGAGCTGAGAAGGTGAGGACTAATAGTGGAAGAAGGAGTGTCGACGAAAAAAGGAAAGGAAACTATTTTGGAAACGTACAGGTGAAGCAAGAAGGAATTAAGAAGCAAGAGATTCAGTGTAAAACGTGTGGAAAGAACCACTCCGGAGAATGTTTAAAAGGAAAATTTGTGTGTTATAAATGCGGGTAGGAGGGCCATATCTCTCCCAACTGCCCAAATCCTAGAATGAACAGTGGTTGTTTTATTTGTGGATCATTGGAGCACAGGGTGAAGGATTGTCCGAACAGGAGGGTAGAGGCAGGTAGTGTGAATACTGGTAAGGGTAGTGGAACATTAGCAATCACAGGACCGACATCATCGAACAAACCAACAAAGTCAATATCAAGGGTCTTCAACATGACGGTTCAAGACACGGTGGCAGCTGGTAATGCAGTTCCAGGTAATATTCGAATAACTTTTATTTGCGTAATTAGAATTTTTCTAATTTATAGTAAATTGTTTTATAAAGAAATTTGAGGGAGGAATTTGAGTTCTTTTAGGAATCAAATTTCCGTTTAATCAGAAAGACAAGCTTAATGTGATTAGTTAAAGATCAGTTCGATCAAAGTTGATCGAGATCTATTTGCGAAGATTATGTATACTATGTACCCAGTTATGTATAGGTTTTAAAGCGGTGATTTCGGGGACGGAATCCTTATAAGGGAGTAGTGATTTGAGAAAACCCTTCCACGAATCTCTGATAATAACCAGCTAATCTGAGAAAGCTACGTACTTCGGTCACTAATTTAGGTTGCTCCTAGCTTTGAATAGCTTCAATCTTTGTCGGGTCAACAGATATTCCATGACTTGATACTACGTGCCAAAGGAATGCTACTTCCTCAAGCCAGAACTCACATTTCTTCAACTTGGCATAAAGATTTTTTCACGAAGATTTTGGAGTATCAGCCTCAATTGTTGCTCATGATCTTCACGTCTTTTGGAATATATGAGGATGTCATCAATAAAGACGACCACAAAGTGATCCAAATATTCCTTGAATACTCGGTTTATCATATCCATGAAGGCAACAGGAGCACTACTCAATCCAAAAGACATGTCTAAAAATTCATAGTGTCCGTACCGAGTTCTGAAGGAAGTCTTTGGAATATCCTCAGTTTTAACCTTCAGCTGATGATATCCAGAACAAAGATCGATCTTTAAAAATAATTATGCTCCTTACAACTGATTAAACAGGTCATCAATGCGAGGAAACGGATACCTATTCTTGATGGTGACATGGTTCAATTCCTGGTAGTCAAAACAAAGTCGCATACTCCTATCTTTATTCTTCACGAATAGAACAGGAGCACCCCAAGGAGACATACTAGGACTAATGAAACCAATGTCTAACAATTCCAGCAATTGGGTCTTTAACTCCTGAAGTTCAATAGGAGCCATTCGATATGGGGCTTTGGAAATGGGTTTTGTACCAGGTTCAAGGTCGATACAAAATTCAATTTCATGCTCTGGGGGTAGGCCAGGAAGTTCTTCAATGAATACGTCAGGAAATTTATTAACAATGGAAATATCATTCAAATCTGACGTATTTTTGTTTAAATCTGTTACATGAGCTAAGAAAGCTTGACATCCATTTTTCAATAAACGAATAGCTTTATGGCTTGAGATGACAGTGATTGATTTTAATGGTTTGGTTGCTTGAATTCGCATAATAGGTTTGTTAGGAATATGAAAGCTAACAACCTTACAAAAATAATCAATTTTTGTATGATGAGTAGTTAACCAATCAATCCCTAGAATCACATCAAATGCAAGTATTTTCAATGAAATAAGATCGACAGGTAATGTGAGGGTACCGATTTGAACCAAAGAAGACTTATAAATAGTGGATGTAATGAAGGTTTCTCCCAACGGAGTTTCCACAGATAAGTCAAAGTCAAATTTTTTCATAGTCAAATTTAATCGTTGAGCGTAAGTAGGAGAAATAAAAGAATTGGTAGAACCGGTATCAAATAAGGTATAGACTTCGCTAGAGTTTATGATAAGCTTACCCGTGATGACCTCGTTCGGGTTTCTTGCTTTCTGGGATGTCACAACAAAAGCTCTCCCTTGAACTACTGGTTTTGACTTGTCTGGGATGGTATTTTGTGTCACCGTTCCAATTGGACTTGTCTTCGGTGCACGACAAAATTGGGCTTGGTGACCTTCTCTTCCACAATTATAACACGCTTAGGATGACATTGCGTAGTTTGGACTGATATGTCCCTCCCCTCCGCATTTGAAGCATATGATAGGTGGTCGTTCTCCTTGCTTAACCACGAGTGCTGATGCTTACGTCTTTCCATCATTGTTGAATCTCCTCTTCTTGAAATGTCCATTCTTATTATCTTGGCCATGATTACCACCGAAGTGGTTACCATTTCTGGAATGTTGATTCCCTCCACGTTTGTTGTCGCCGCTTCGATGACTGCTACCACTCGTATTATCATTTTGTCGGTTGCTTTCTCTTGGTTGAGTTGACTCGTTATCGCGCTCTAATAACTGAGCTTTATTTACAACATCTGAATACAAACACAGTTTAAAAGAAATTAGATACTGACATATCTCAGGTTTTAAATCTCATAGAAACATCCGTGTCATTCTTTCCTCATTATCAACCAAGTGAGACGCAAACCGGGATAACTCGGCAAACTTAGCTTTGTACTGCAACACGGTCATATTGTTCTGCTCCAACTTAATGAACTCTAACTCTTTCATGTGACGAATACTTTCGGGAAAGTACTTATCGTTGAATAGCTCTTCGAACTTCTCCCAAGACATCTTCAGTGCGGCAGGTTGAGTACGCTTTACCGATTCCCACTAGTAATCTGTCTCTCCTCACAACATAAAGGTGGCAAAGGGAACCTTTTGCTCCTCAAAGTATCCTAAGACATCAAATATCTTGGAGATCTATTTTATCCACGTCTCCGGCTTAAGTGGTTTTGGCTCTCCAATAAACTCCGGTGGTCCCAACTCCTTGAACTGTTTAGCAGTGACCATCCGAGAGTTTCTAGTGTTTCCACCTATATTTTGGACAGGAGCCGCCCTCGTCTGATGTTGCATGAATTTCATAAAGCCTCTGAACATTCCATCATTCATAATTTGGTCAATGTTGTTGTTTATATGAGGATTGTCGCCTCCTGATGCACATTATCCTGATTATTGATATGTGGAGACTCAACGGTATCCTGTGCACGATTGCTATTCCCAACATTCTCGAATATCATTTTCAGATACTGCCACAAAACAAGGGTTAGTTATCATATCACATATTATCCTTATACTCTGACCGACCAATTAAATACCAAATAAACTTAGGTAGGTCATACTAGCGAAGGAATTCCCCGTCTCTCCCCTCCTAGTTCTGGTCTCACATCTTAGCCAGAGATCATATCCCTAAGCTTTGATACCAACTGTGATGCCTCCAAAATAAGTATACATCACCTATTCTGAGTCGCCAAATATATGGTACAGAATACAAATACAACCTTAAACATACAACATGAGCTGTGAGTTTTAATACAAATAATGTCTTCTAAATAGTATTCAAACTCAAAATAAGTCCTCAATATATTTATTATCACATTATTTCATAGAATAGTGAGGACTACTAATACTATCATCTGGACCGTCACTCCGTTCCTCGACTAGTCCCTAGGTTCTCATTTCCTGAAGAGAACAATGAAAGCAAAAGGGTGAGCTCAAGTAGCCCAGTAAGAAATATTATAACTAAGATAATGCAGAATAAATTATCATTAGCCTTAAACTGTGTTAAACTGATAAAATATAACAAACATCAAGTTTAACTGCAACAGAACAAGCAATCCATTAGAAGAGTCAAGTAGAGAATAAAATCTACTATCTTCTATGATTTAAAAGGTTTTTCATTACTTTTATCGCTTAGACTCAGCTTAAATAATCCACATCATCCCTGCACTACGGCCAAGGATATTCATTAATATCACGACAACAAATTATCCATGCTCTACGGGCCAAGGATATTCGTGTATTCATCAATGGTCATGATCATGCCAACAACTGTCCATCAATGCACTACGGTCAATGAGGATTTTTACCATATCATTTGTAACATTACGGTCATGATTATACCGAATAATCCCTGGTCATAATCATACCAAATCTATCTATGCACTACATGCCACAGATGACTTTCAACATATTATATGTGACGCCCCCAAAATTAGGTATACATCACCCATCTTGAGTCGCCAAATACATGGTACAGAATTCAAATACAAACATAAATATACAACATGAGCTGTGAGTTTTAATACAAATATTATCATCTAGACAATATCCATACTCAATGGAGTCCTCATTACATTTATTATAACACTATTTCACAGAATAGTGAGGACTACTAATTCACCATCTAGGACCATCACTCTGTTCCCCGACTAGTCCCAGCTACGTTCTCATTTCCTGAAGAGAACAATGAAAGAAAGGGTGAGCCCAACTAGCCCAGTAAGAAATATTATGACTAAGATAATGCAGAATAAATTATCATTAGCCTTAAACAGTGTTAAACTGATACAATATAACAAACATCAAGTTTAACTGCAGTGGAACAAGCAATCCATTAATAGAGTCAAGTAGAGAATAAAATCTACTAGCTTTTATGATTTTAAAGGTTTTTCATCACTTATATCGCTTGGACTCAGCTTAATAAATAATCCACATCATTGAAACAACCCTGCACTACGGCCAATGATATTCTTTAGTATCACGACCACGAATTATCCATGCACTACGGGCCAAAGATAATCATATTTTCATCAACGGTCCTGGTCATGCCATAAAACAATTCATCTTTGCACCCTTGGCCGAAGAGAATCCATAGCCATAATCATACCAAAAACATGTCCATCAATGCACTACGGGCCAATGAGGACTTTTTTCTACATCATTTGTAACATTACGGTCATGATTATACCGAATAATCCCTGGTCATAATAATACCAAGTCCATCTATGCACTACAGGCCATAGATGACTTTCAAAAAAATATAAACATAAGAACGATGACAATGATATAAGAATTCAATAAAACAAGTTCAAGAATTAATTTATTTAGGAAATAATAACGTCCAAATTGTCAACATGATACTTCTGTGTAGAGTAAAATTCAAGAATGCTCAGCAGAATATTTGCATGAAAAGATACTGGATGAAGCGCAAATATCAAGGATATTCCACTAATTTCATGGAGTATAGAAGTCAAAGTTTTAACCAACTGAGTATAATAAAGAATGGAATAACATAAGAAATCAGCATGCATACGGTACTTCGCATAGACAGGTTATTCTAACAGAATAATAATTAACGGAACCAGGTCATGCGTAAAGCACATACAGGATGTTCCAATAGAATAATAAAGAACGGAATAATAACAGAAATCACCATGCATGTGGTACTTCGCATAGATAGGTTATTCCAACAGAATACCAATAAAGATGGAACCAGGTCCGGCGTAAAACGCACAGACAGGATATTCCAACTGAATAATAATAAAGACAGAATCAGGTCCGGCGTAAAACGTACAGACAGGATATTCCAATAGAATAATAAAGAATGAAATAACAGAAGAATTTCACCAAGTATAGGGTATCCCATGTATACAGGTTATTCCAACAGAATAATAAAGAATGGAATAACAGAATTTCTCTTCATGAATAATAAAGAAAGAATACCCCTTACGAGGACAACAAATAATATTCCCTACCTTAGAAAGAAGAGTACTGGATATAAAAGTAGTGAAGTAGCAGAACACTTTTCTTCTTTCTCTCTATAGTTTCTCTCTCTAGAGTTTCAGTGAATTCGTAAGAAATAATGAAGGAATGAGCTTCTATTTATAGAAAAATGGACTGCATACTAACTAACTCATGAACGGTCCAGATTGATTCACTTTAATCTGATGGTCCTTATTCAAAGCAAAATCTTTTAAATAAAATATATTATATTCTATTTATAAAATAACTTTATAAAAGTATTATGTTTTATATAAAAAGATTTTACTATGCAAAACACTATGCAACACTATGCAACACTATGCATAATAGAATATAATATATTCTATTCATAGAATAACTTTATAAAAGTATTCTGTTTTATATAAAAAGCTTTTCTGTATTATTACATTAATAATACCAACAAAACTGAGTGACTTATCACGTAAGCATCAATAATTAATATCGTGTGCTACTATGCAACCACGCGTATTACTATACTTTTAACACCAGGTGTTTCAACAGTTAACGGTAAAACTTCCGCCGATATTTTCATAAAATATTTTTGTCCACAACTGTAAAACTTCCACAACGGTAATTCCGTTGTGGGGTCCACCAATGAATGTATCGTCGTACGGATATTCTTTGACAAAAAGAATATTCCCTGACCAATCAAATATTATACAACAACTTGCATACTTTTCAAAATATTATAAATACTACCCACAACTATAACGCACACCATAATATTAAAAAATTATTTCGAGAAAATTAAATATTTATTCATAAAATTTGGGGTCTCACAATCTCCCCTCCTTATGGAATTTTGCCCTCAAAATTTACGTACGTACCTGGTATGCCGAACAGGTGAGGATCCCCTGTCTTCATTTCAGATTCTTATTCTTGAGGTATAACCTTTGAGTGTTGAATACGATCCTTTTTATCCAAGATTTTAACACGTATCTCCTCATACGTTAAATCTTCTGCTATATAGTTTAGTTCTAATTTAATAATGTGGTTCAGGTCGTTCACATATTTACGTAACATCGATACGTTAAAAATGTTATGAATATGCAACATACTTGGCGGTAAAATGAGTCTATGGGCCAAAGTTCCTACTTCATCGAGGATTTCAAATGGGCCAATTAAATCGAGGGTTGAGATTTCCTCTCTTTGTCGATTTTTGCTTCTAGAATAACGCCATCTTTAACCTTCTTCTTCACATTCATCAGCTCTGGGTGTGTAGCTTGAGCGACTTTAACTTTATCGATTAAAGTCGATTCTACTCGTATATTCATTATCTTAACATGGGTCCCTTGTAACATTCCAGAATTTTAAAGTGTAATATTAAATATTTATTGATTTATATAAATATTTAATGGATATGTTTATTATTGAATAAATATTTGTTCAATTTGAGTTGATGTGATTTAGTTAATTATTTGTTGAATAAATAATTAAATATTTATTTGCAATATTAAATATTTATTGAATATGGCAATTTGAGTTGATGTGGTTTAGTTAATTATTTGTTGAATAAATAATTAAGGAGCTAAGTAAATTAATTATTATGAGATTATATACCAATGTAATTTAATAAGTATGTTAGAGAGCTTATAGTGATTTAAATAAATTATAATATTTTAAATGGGAAATTGTATTTTAAAATATTAGTTGGTTAAATAAAATTATAATTATAAAGAAATTATAGTTTTCTGATAATGATTTATGTATTAAAGTAATTTAATAGATTAATATTTGAATTGATTAAATTGATTATTTAATTAAATAGAAGTGTGACAAATAATCTTGCTATAAAGGAGTTATTAAAATAAATTAAGGGAGTTTAATTTAGTTTTTCCAAACATGTCTTATTGCATAATAAGTCTTTAATCTAATGGTGTTTTATCAAACAAGGTATAAGGATTAATCCATTTATTTTAATTCAGTTTACCAAACAAGGTGTAAGGATTAAAGGGTTATTTTATTAGCTTAGCCAAACAAGCCTTATGACTTTTGACTTTCAAACAAAATATAACTGATATAATTATATCTATATTTATATTATATCATTAATAGATATTATATCATATACGTTATATTTTTATTACGTAGTTAGAGTTAGGAAGAGAAGAAGGTTCAGTTGAAGAAAAAGAAGAAGAAGAAAAATACATAGAGAAAAGTTGAGAGAAACTTAGAGAAAATTGAGAAAAGAATTGGAGAAAAGAAGATTGTAATCATAACCATTTTCTTCTAAACTCTAGAGTATCATCTTCTTAATCAAAGGTAGGATATTAATCCTTGTATTTTATTTTTAAAGTTTAGTTTTCTTCTCCAAAGAGTTCTCTGTAAATAATTATGGATTATAAATTCTTGTGTATATAGCTTTAGATGATGATTGTTGTTGTAAAACTGTTTTGTTGAGATTATGTATGATTATAATCAATTACTTTATGTATGTATGTAAATTATGAAGAAATATATCACAGTGAGTTCATATGAAAATATATATATGAATATGACTTAGTTTAAAGTAGAAATTAAGGTTTTATTTGTTGTTAAATTGATAAATTAATTGTTGAAATTGATAGAATATGTAAAATCATAATCATGATGTTTTGAATTTACTGTTTTGGTTGAAAAACAAAATCACAGTGTTGATTTTTATTCAAAGTATAAAAAATGGAGTTTTGCCAATAACATTGAAATTGGGTGTTTTATATTTGATGTTTGTATTATTTTATGAGTATAAACATGTTAGAAGTCTTCACAATATGTTTATATGAAGTCTATACGTAAATTACATGATAATCAGTCTATTAGATTCGAGGTTTTAGGCCAATTTGGTTTTTTCTGGTACTGTTGCCGAAGCTGTCAGTCGAAACTGCAGTTTCGCGCCGCGGCGCGGCCCAGCAATATGTTCGTGGTGCCGCAACGCCACCACCATGTCGCAGCGCGGCTTCGTAGTATAATCACCGCGCCGCAGCGCCATCACCACACCGCAGCGCGACCCATAGTGTAAACTATGGCGCCGCGGCGCGAGTTAGCAGAATGGTCTGACAGTGTACTTTTAGTACACCAAATTTTAAGAAAACATTTTTGTGATGATGGTAGGACTGTAAAATATATATTTTAGTATTTCTATACTATGGATAATTATGTTATTAAGGATTAAGTTGTGTTATAAGTTGATTATGTGATTAAATAATCAAACTTATGCGATGAATGTATTAGTTATGTGATAATGACTAACTATGTCAGGATGACATATGTATATAGGATATTGTGATTCAAATTAATTCGATTTAGTCTACGAGAAAGGCAAGTTTTCTAACTCAAAACCCCATTGTGCGAGTTTAATTTCATTTGGTACATTATTGTTTTCAAATTCAATTACAATTGTTGTAAGTTACTACTTCTACACTTTCGTAGAGCTAGATTTCCTATGATTGAGTAAGTCATTGTATCTAGTTACTCATGATTCGTGGTCATTAGATCCTCAGTGAATTTTATAATTTTTAGAAAGTTAATAGAATATATTGTTCAGTTCTATTGAGCCTAATATTGGCAATTAATGTAAAAGTTTAAAGATTTATTTATTATTATTTCTCGTGGCCTTGTTTGCTCACTCTTGCCTGTAAAATTTCTTACAGCTAAAGTTGAAACTGGTGACGTACCTAGCACCAGTAAAGGAAAAGAAAAGATGAACAAGTACTGAAGACTTGTAATAGATTTGATAGTATTATTATTAGACTTTGGTTTAAAGATTGTAATGAAGTTTATTTAATTTCCGTATTTGAATGATTGTTGTTAAAGGTTAGACAACCTGGGGAGATTTTTATTTGAGTTTAATCCTGTATGGGCGGGTTTTTATTATTCAATTTTATTATAATTGGGTAGTTATAAATGAATGTTTTGATTAAGTGAGCACCAAATCTTGAGGAAATGAAGTACCAGGATTTGGGGGTGTCACAGGTTGGTATCAAAGCTTTAGGTTATGAACCTTAGGTTGGGGGAAAAGGCTTAGGAAGTAACCTTTGAAAATATAGTGGAGATAACTCTTATCGAGTTTTAAGAAAGAAGAAATAAAACACTTATGTGCTTATGTGTTTATAGTTTATGTACTCGTGAGTGTCGAGTAGTAATGATTAATAATTAAAACTTTAAAACTTTGTTGTCAGGATGACTAATGTCGGAGAATCCAGTCAGGCTAGGGAGGAGGGACCTCAAATGCCTATAGAGGAGGAGCCTAGCGACATTCAGGTAGTTTGGGAACAACTACTGCCACGGGAGTCAGCCCCGTTGGACACAGTAGTTGAAGATGAGGATGATGATGTGGAGACAGACGAGGAGGATCCTGTTGAGTTACCATAGGGGGATGAGGATATCAAGGACGAGGAGGAAAGGATTCCACTTAACTCGATAGTTGGCTGTATATACGATGAGGTGCATGACCGTAACGTAGAACTTCAGGATATAGTTGAGGAGTTGCAAGAGATAGTAGCTGAACAACAAACTGCAATGACACAAAAAGATGGTGAGATCCAGGATCATAAGGAACGGCTGACAAACGCTGAGGAGAAACTAATACAGACTGAAGGAGAGAAAGAACAATTGATCGAGATCGTTGCTGAACTGAAGAGCAAGCTGAGAGAAGAAGCTGCTAAGAGGGCAAGAGCTGAAGATGCATACGAGGAAGCTTATCAACGAACTGGAAGAGAAGTAAAGAACTCACAGGCAAAAAGGATGAAGATGGAAGAGATGGATAAAGTATTTGACACCGCAATTAATCGAGCTCAAGATGGGGTCATGGGATATTCGATTCAGTTCGAGACCCTGTCATCATTCGTGTTAGATCGTAAAACAATGTTTCGAGTCATTGAGGAAGAACGTGATAGGGCTAAGAAGTATCTTAATAGATCATCGTAGAAAATGTGCCTGTAATGCATGTAATAAGTATTAAATAATGTGTAAATCCCTAGTGTTAAGTAACAATGGGATATGATAATAATGATGTTGTCCTGTAACTTTTGTAGTTCAGGAAAGGAATGTAAATAGCAGTGATGCTATTGTTTTTATGTTTTTTGAAGTAATGAAGAATAAATAAAAGTTATTACTTTATTCAAAGTGTTATGTGTTATGTGGTTATTTCTTTTATGGAGGCAAGCTAATTAGAAAATACTTAAAGAATCGGAGTAATAGTCTAATAGATGTTTTGTTTTAACAGAAAATGCCTCCCAGACGTGAACCGCCCCGATAGAGAAACAATGAGAGAACTACCAATAACGACAATGTTGACGGTAACCCCGTTCAACAACTAGTGACACTACTGACAGGAGCGTTCCAGAATCAACCACAAAACTATGGTACAACGTTTAAGGATTTCAAGGCAGTTGGACCACCTGAATTCCGTGGGTCCATGAATCCAGTCGAAGCACAAACCTAGATTATGTAGATAGAAAAAGTATTCGATGTCGCTAGGGTAGGGGATGACTAGAAGACTGCTTTCGCAATGTTCATGTTGAAAGCAAAAGCTAGTTATTGGTGGCAGACCAATAAAACTCGGGAAAGGCCAGGAGTTATGACCTGGGATACGTTCAAGGAGTTATTCTTCGAGACCTATTCTCCGGAGAGTTCGAAGAGTCAGCTAGAAGTGCAGTTTCTGGAACTAAAGCAAGGAACGATGACGGTATCTGAATATACCGCGAAGTTCAATGAACTGGCGTGGTTTGTGCCATATCAAGTCAGCACAGACAAGCGTAAGGCGAAGAGATTTGAATAGGGACTAAAGCCCTGGTCGTACAGTAGGGTCTCCCTGTTCCAGTTAAAGACATTTACAGCGGTGATGGAGAAAGCAGTACTTACTGAAGGTGGAGATGAGGCAGTGACAAAGTTCAACCAGGAACAAAAGAAGAAGTGGAATGAGAATAAGACTAAGAATGGAGGTGGTAGCAGTGGAAACAGCAATAACAACAACAACACAACAACAACTTGAAGAGGAAGTGGAATGGGAGCATGGGTGCTGGACACCATCAAGGTAACCAGCAAAACAAAAAGTTTAAAGCATGTGCGACATGCGGGAAATTCCATAAGGGTGCATGCTTGATAGGGAAACGAGTATGCTACAATTGTGGTCAGGAGGGTCATATGGCACCAAATTGCACTCAACCGAAGAAGAATGTATGCTTCACGTGCAGATCCAAGGATCACTTTGCTCAGGAATGCCCTAAGAAGAGGGAAGGAGTGACAACCAAAAGCAATGAAGGTAACAATGGAAGTACATGGGCCATTGCAGGACCTGCAGCATCAAACAAACCCACAGCCAGAACCTTCAACATGACTGTGCAAGATGTTGTGCAATCAAAAGATGTTGTGTCAGGTATTATCCCAATCAATGATATAAATGCTTATGTATTATTCGATTCGGGTGCTACATGTTCGTTTATATCTGATGAATTTTCTAAGAGGTTAGAATTGCCTAGAAAAGAACTGAATTTTCTTTGAACATAGAAATTGCGAATAAGGAAGTAATCCCTGTTAGATTCGTATACAAGAACTGTAGGGTGAACATTAAGGAAAATATTTTGTTGGTATATTTGATTCCGATTAGACTCGGGAAATTTGATGTAATTTTGGGAATGGATTGGCTGTTCAAATATAGAACAGTAATCGACTGTCACAAGAAGTGTGTAAACCTTATGACTCCGTCAAAGGTTGTATTTTATGGTAGCAAGTCACCTAGACAAATGAAATGTCTGATGACTATGCAGGCCAAGAAATTGTTGAGTCAAGGTTGTGTGGGCTATTTAGCTTACATAGTCGATACTCAGAAGAAGGGTGTAAAATTAGAAGAAATACCTGTAGTGAAAGAATTTGAAGACGTGTTTCTAGAAGATTTACCAGGACTTCCACCTGATAGAGAAATTGAGTTCGTGATCGACTTAGCGCCAGGAACAGCACCGATATCGAAGGCCCCGTACAGAATGGCTCCGATAGAAATGAAGGAACTGATGGTACAGTTGCAAGAGTTACTGGACAAGAAATATATTCAACCAAGCGTATCATCGTGGGGAGCGCCAGTTTTATTCGTTAAGAAGAAGGACGGATCAATGTGTCTTTGCATTGATTATATGGAGGTAAACAAGGTCACTATTAAGAATAGGTATCCATTGCCTAGAATAGATTACTTGTTTGATCAGTTGAAGGGTGCTAAATATTTCTTAAAAATTGATTTGAGAAGTTGGTATCACCAATTGAAGGTAAGAAAGGAGGATATACCTAGAACGACATTCGGAACTCGGTACGGACATTACGAGTTTCTGGTGATGTCTTTTGGTTTAACTAATTCCCCTGCTGCGTTTATGGATTTGATGAACAGGGTGTTTAAACCATTCTTAGACAAGTTTGTGGTGGTATTTATTGATGACATTCTGGTGTATTCCAAAACTCAAGAAGAACACGTGGAACATTTACGTTTGACATTGGAAACACTAAGGAAGGAAAAGTTGTACGCGAAATTCTCTAAGTGCGAATTTTGGCTCGATTGTGTACAATTTTTGGGTCACGTGATTGATAAAGATGGGATTTCAGTGGATCCATCAAAAGTGGAAGCTGTAATCAATTGGGAACAACCAAGAACACCGTCAGAAGTGAGGAGTTTCTTGGGACTGGCTGGTTATTATAGAAGATTTAATCAAGATTTTTCTAAGATAGCCACTCTACTAACAAATTTGACAAGAAAAGCTGTAAAATTTATTTGGACGGAGAAATGTGAAGAGAGTTTCCAAGATTTAAAGAAGAAGTTAAGTATGGCACCTGTGTTGACATTACCAGATAATACAGGAAATTTTGTGGTGTATAGTGATGCCTCACATAAAGGGTTGGGTTGTGTTCTTATGCAGAACGACAAAGTTATTGTGTATGCATCAAGACAACTGAAGGATTATGAGAAAGGGTATCCGACTCATGATTTGGAATTGGCTGCAGTTGTATTTACTCTGAAGATATGGAGACACTATCTTTATGGAGAGAAATGTGAGATCTACACTGACCACAAAAGTCTAAAGTATATTTTCACTAAGAAGGATTTGAACATGCGTCAAAGAAGATGGATGGAACTGATAAAAGATTACGATTGTGAGATCTTTTACCATCCGAAAAAGGCGAATGTGGTTGCAGATGCTTTAAGCAGAAAAGGTCGAGAGAAATTGATGCTAATAACAACTCAGGAGGAGCTCATTTTAGCAATGACAAAACTAGAGTTGGAAATCAAATTTCCAAAAGAATCTGACGAACAACTATTCTAGATAGAAGTTGGTCCATCTTTAGTGGACAAAGTGAAGAATGCTCTACTACAAGATGAAGAGTGTGGGAAAATCAAAGAGAATTTGGTTGAAGGCGGTGATGTAAAATACAAGGTCGATACCGAAGGATTACTACAGTTCAAGGGAAGAATTTGGGTTCCATCAATGCTAGAACTGAAAGATGAAATTTTGACCGAATCTCACAACTCAAAATATTCAATTCATCCAAAAAGCACGAAAATGTATCAAGATTTGCGTCGACATTTTTGGTGGCCAAACATGAAAAGGGATGTTACTGACTGCGTAGCGAAATGCTTGACATGTCAGAGAGTAAAAGCCAAACATCAAAGACCCAGCGGATTACTCCAACCGTTGGAAATACCGGAATGGAAGTGGGCAACACATCACGATGGATTTTGTGGTGGGTCTTCCAACTACTCAGATAGGATGCGATGCGATTTGGGTGATAGTGGACAGACTGACGAAATCAGCATACTTTCTACTAATAAAGATTAGATTCAATCTTGATCAGTTGGCAAGATTGTACATTAAAGAGATCGTTTTGAGGCATGGAGTGCCAGTATCAATTGTGTCCGATAGAGATCTGTAATTCACATCAAATTTCTGGAAGAGACTACAAGAATGCATGGGGACACAGTTGCGAATGAGTACAGCTTATCATCCACAAACAGATGGCCAAAGCGAACGAAAAATTCAGACATTGGAAGATATACTGAGTGCATGTGTTATGGACTTTAAAGGAAGCTGGGAAGAACAATTACTGTTGGTGGAATTTGCTTACAATAACAGTTATCACGCAAGCATCGACATGCCACCTTGCGAGGCATTGTACGACAGAAAGTGCAGAACTCCATTGTGCTTGGATGAAGTCGGTGAACGCCAACTGTTAGGACCAGAACTGGTACAACAAACTGCTGACATTGTTAAACTCATCAGGACAAGATTAGTAGCAGCCCAATACAGACAGAAAAAGTATGTTGATCAACACAGACAAGATCGTGCATTCGACGTAGGAACTTTTGTATTCCTAAAAGTTTCTCCTTGGAAGGAAAAAATTCATTTCAGTAAAAAGTGAAAGCTAAGCCCGAGGTTTATTGGACCCTTTGAAGTGCTGCGAAGAGTGGGAGAAGTGGCTTATGAGGTAGCTCTACCACCTGAGTTGGAAAACATTCATAATGTTTTTCATATTTCGGTGTTACGACCATATAAATCCGACTACAAACATGTGATCGAGTACGAACCTTTGCAGTTCGAGAAATATTTATCTTATGAAGAGGTTCTTATCCAGATAGTCGACAGGAAAGAACAAGTGCTCAGGAATAAAGTGATACCTTCTGTGAATGTGATATAGAGGAACCACAACGCTGAAGAAGCTACGTGGGAACTCGAAGAGAAAATGTTGAAAGAGTACCCTGAGTTATTTGTTTAATCCGTGTCTTCGATTCTGGGGACAAAATCTTTGTAAGTAGGGAAGAATGTAGCGAATGATTTGTTTGCGTTGTGATTCTGAGGACAGAATCCTTGTAAGGAGGGAATGATGTAATATTCCAGAATTTTAAAGTGTAATATTAAATATTTATTAATTTATATAAATATTTAATGGATATGTTTATTATTGAATAAAAAATTATTCAATTTGAGTTGATATGATTTAGTTAATTATTTGTTGAATAAATAATTTAATATTAAATATTTATTTGCAATATTAAATATTTATTGAATTATATGGCAATTTGAGTTGATGTGGTTTAGTTAATTATTTGTTGAATAAATAATTAAGGAGCTAAGTAAATTAATTGTTATGAGATTATATACCAATGTAATTTAATAAGTAAGCTAGAGAGCTTATAGTGATTTAAATAAATTATAATATTTTAAATGAGAAATTGTAAATTAAAATATTAGTTGGTTAAATAAAATTATAATTATAAAGAAATTATAGTTTTGTGATAATGATTTATGTATTAAAGTAATTTAATAGATTAATATTTGAATTGATTAAATTGATTATTTAATTAAATAGAAGTGTGACAAATAATCTTACTATAAAGGAGTTATTAAAATAAATTAAGGGAGTTTAATTTAGTTTTGCCAAACATGTCTTATTGCATAATAAGTCTTTAATCTAATGGTGTTTTATCAAACAAGGTATAAGGATTAATCCATTTGTTTTAATTCAGTTTACCAAACAAGGTGTAAGGATTAAAGGGTTATTTTATTAGCTTAGTCAAACAAGCCTTATGGCTTTTGATTTTCAAAAAAAAAATATAACTGATATAATTATATCTATATTTATATTATATCATTAATAGATATTATATCATATACGTTATATTTTTATTATGTAGTTAGAGTTAGGAAGAGAAGAAGGGTCAGTTGAAGAAAAAGAAGAAGAAGAAGAAGAACAAAAATACAGAGAGAAAAGCTGAGAGAAACTTAGAGAAAATTGAGAAAAGAATTGGGGAAAAGAAGATTGTAATCATAACCATTTTCTTCTAAACTCTAGAGTATCATCTTCCTAATCAAAGGTAGGATATTAATCCTTTTATTTTATTTTTAAAGTTTAGTTTTCTTCTCCAAAGAGTTCTCTGTAAATAATTATGGATGATGAATTCTTGTGTATATAGCTTCAGATGATGATTGTTGTTGTAAAACTGTTTTGTTGAGATTATGTATGATTATAATCAATTACTTTATGTATGTATGTAAATTGTGAAGAAATATATCACAATGAGTTCATATGAAAATATATATATATATATATATATGAATATGACTTAGTTTAAAGTAGAAATTAAGGTTTTATTTGTTGTTAAATTGATAAATTGATTGTTAGAATTTATAGAGTATGTAAAATCATAATCATGATGTTTTGAATTTACTGTTTTGGTTGAAAAACAAAATCACAGTGTTGATTTTCATTGAAAGTATAAAAAAATGGAGTTTTGCCAAGAACATTGAAATTGGGTGTTGTATATTTGATGTTTATATTATTTTATGAGTATAAACATGTTAGAAGTCTTCACAATATGTTTATATGAAGTTTATATGTAAATTACATGATAATCAGTCTATTAGATTCGAGCTTTTAGGCCAATTTGGCTTTTTCCGGTACTATTGTCGAAGCTGTCAGTCAAAACTGTAGTTTCACGCCGCGGCGCGGCCCAGCAGTATGTTCATGGCACCGCAGCGCCACCACCATGTCGCAGCACGGCTTCGTAGTATAATCACCGCACCGCAGCGCCATCACCACGCCGCAGCGCGACCCATAGTGTAAACTATGGCTCCGCGGCGCGAGTTAGCAGAATGGTCTGACAGTGTACTTTTTGTACACGAAATTTTAAGAAAATATTTTTGTGATGATAGTAGGACTGTAAAATATAGATTTTAGTATTTCTATACTATGAATAATTATGTTATTAAGGATTAACTTGTGTTATAAGTTGATTATGTGATTAAATAATCAAACCTATGTGATGAATGTATTAGTTATGTGATAATGACTAACTATGTCACAATGACATATGTATATAGGATATTGTGATTCAAATTGATTCGGTTTAGTCTACGAGCAAGGCAAGTTTTCTAACTCAAAACTTCATTGTACGAGTTTAATTTCTTTTGGTACATTATTGTTTTCAAATTCAATTACAATTGTTGTAAGTTGCTACTTCTACACTTTCGTAGAGCTAGATTTCCAATGATTGAGTAAGTCATTGTATCTAGTTACTCATGATGATGCAAGTTTTCAAATCCTTTGTCTTATTGAGCTAATTATTATTTTAAATTCGATTATCTTAGAATGATGTAAGTGGTCTAAACTTTGGTTTAATGTTGAACAAGTTATTCTTGTATTTCAATTATTGATTAACATGTATAACTGAATTGTCATGCATGTTTAGTATTCAATCCTAATTAACCTTGGCTTAGTATTTTTCAAGCAAGGTATGCTATATTTATTCAAATTGTATGTTATTAGATTATTCCTAATGCATGACTTTAGTTACTATGATTGATTCAATCACTATTATTCTGTAGTATAGTATTATTGGTCTTATTCAACTACTCCTTAGTTGATGTTCGTTAAATTCAAAATTTCCTTGAAAGCTTATCCAAACCAAACTTACTTTGGTGCGGACTTGTATTCTAAATACTGAGATGAACAACTCTTTTAATAGAGGTTTACGCTTATCGTTGAAATGGTTGTGCATAATACATTGTACGAAGGGTTGATCCCCCTAAGTACGTGGAGTCCTTACAGTCTTATGACTGTTAAAGTTAAAGTTGAAATATTACTTATAACTGTTGACATGATTCGTGGTCATTAGACCCTCAGTGAATGTTATAATTTTTAAAAAGTTAATAGAATATATTGTTCAGTTCTATTGAGCCTAATATTGGCAATTGATGTAAAAGTTTAAAGATTTATTTATTGTTATTTCAAGTGGGCCTTGTTTGCTCACTCTTGCCTGTAAAATTTCTTACAGCTAAAGTTGAAACTGGTGGCGTACCTAGCACCAGTAAAGGAAAAGGAAAGATGAACAAGTACTGAAGACTTGTAATAGATTTGATAGTATTATTATTAGACTTTGGTTTAAAGATTGTAATGAAGTTTATTTAATTTCTGCATTTGAATGATTGTTGTTAAAGGTTAGACAACCTGGGGAGATTTTTATTTGAGTTTAATCCTGTATGGGCAGGTTTTTATTATTCAATTTTATTATAATTGGGTAGTTATAAATGAATGTTTTGATTAAGTGAGCACCAAATCTTGAGGAAATGAAGTACCAGGATTTGGGGGTGTCACATTACTAGAGTCTTTAACTCTATCATCATCACTTGTAAGTTATACAAAATGAGTCTTTGTGTTAATAACATCGCACTCGTAAACACATCCGATCTTCTACTCAACACGTCAGCTACCACATTTGTTTTCCCACAATGGTATTGAATAGTACGATCGTAATCTTCAACAGCTCGAGTCAACGTATTTGGCACGTTATACATTCATTTTAGTTGAAGAAATATTTGAGGGTTTTAAAAATGGGTTTTGTACAGGGGTCAATACAAAATTAGATTTCACGCTCTAGTGGTAGGCTAAGAAGACTTCAAGAATACTTCAGGAAATTTATTAACAATAGAAATATCATTCAAAGTTGTGACCCTCATCAAAGACTTGGATAGTACGTCACATTGATACCTATCAACTTGCCATCGTCATTCACGACGTCGCCTACAAAAAGTCTAGCTTCGGTGCATTCCACTCAAGGAAGTCAACAACGAAAGGACTGGGGCTCTTTACTTATGGCTTGATATGACAATGATTGACTTTAGTAGTTTGGTTGCTTGAATTCGGATAACAGGTTGGCTAAGAATATGAAATCTAACAACCTTACGAAAAGCATGATGAGTAGTTAACCAATCTATTCCTAAAATCACATCAAAGGCAAGTATTTTCAAAGAGATACGATCGACAGGTAACGTGAAAGTGTTGATTTGAACAAGATTTATAAATAGTGGAGGTAACGAAGGTTTCTCCGAACTGAGTTTAAACAGATATATCAAAGTCTAACTTCTCCGGAGTTAACTTCAAACATTGAACACAACTAGGTGAAATAAAAGAGTAAGTAGAACCGATATTTAACACGGTATAGACTTCGCAAGAGTTTATGACTAACATACCTGTGAAAATTTTATCCAGGTTCCTCGTCACGAAAAAAAAACGCTCTCTCTTAAACTACCGGCTTTGGCTTGTCTGGGACATCCTTTGGCATCGCTATCCCAGCTGGAATTGACTTCACCATACGACAAAATTGAGCTAGGTGACCATCTCTTCTGCAATTAAAACACGTTTTGGATTGCTGCGTACAGTTTAGACGGATGTGTCCCTCTTGTCCGCATTTGAAACATACGACCGATGGTCGTTCTTCTTCCTTTGAAACGGGTGCTGGTGTCGACGACTTTACGTCATTGTTGAACCTTCTTTTCTTGAAATGTCCATTATTATTGTTTTGGCCATGAATACAACCGAAGTGGTTACCATTTCTGGCATGTTGATTCTCAATGCTTATTGTCACCGCCTTGATGACTGTTATCACCGGTATTATCATTTTGCCGGCTGCTCTCTTTTAGTTTGGTTGACTCATTATCGCGCTCCAGTAACTGAGCCCTATTAACAACATTTGAATACAAACACAGTTTATGAGAGATAAGATATTGACGTATCTCCAGCTTCAAACCTCTTAAAAACATCCGCGTCATTCTCTCTTCATTATCAACCAAGTGGGACGCAAATCGGGACGAATGCTTTCAGGAATGTACTTGTTAATGAACAGCTCTTGGAACTTCTCCCAAGACATCTTGAGTGCGTCAGGCTAGGTACATTTTACAGATTCCCACCAGTGATCTACCTCTTCACGCAATATAAAGGTGGCAAAAGGAACCTTTTGCTCCTCGGAACATCCCAAGACATCAAATATCTTGGTGATCTGCTTTAACCACGTCTCCGCCTTAAGTGGCTTCTGGCTTTCCCAAAAACTCTGGTGGTCCCAACTCCTTGAATTGCTTAGCGGTGACCAACCGTGGGTTGCCATTGTTTCCTCCTGCATTATGAACAGGAGCCGCCTTCTCCTGATGTTGCATGAATTCTAAAAAGCTCTTAAACGTACCGTCGTTCGTCAATTGACCAGTGTTGTTGTTTATAGGAGGATTATAGCCTTCCTGTTGCACATTGTCCTGATTATTGATCTGTGGAGTCTCAATAGTCTCCTGTGCTCCATTGCTTATCTCAACATTTTCAGATGCCATTTTCAAATATTGACACAAAACAAGGGTTAATTAACATATCACATATTATCTCTATACTCTGACCGACCAATTAAATACCAAATAAACTTAGGTAGCTCATACTTGCGAAGGAATTCCCCATCTCTCCCCTCCTAGTTCTATTCTCACATCATAGTCATGGATCATATCCCTAAGCTTTGATACTAACTGTGACTCCCCCAAAATTAGGTATACATCACCCATCTTGAGTCGCCAAATACATGGTACAGAATTCAAATACAAACTTAAATATACAACATGAGCTATGAGTTTTAATACAAATATTGTCATCTAGACAATATTAACACTCAATTGAGTCCTCATTACATTTATTATTACACTATTTCACAGAATAGTGAGGACTACTAATGCACCATCTAGGACCATCACTCTGTTCTCCGACTAGTCCCAGCTACGTTCTCATTTTCTGAAGAGAACAATGAAAGAAAGGGTGAGCTCAACTAGCCCAATAAGAAATATTATTACTATGATAATGCAGAATAAATTATCATTGGCCTTAAAAAGTGTTAAACTGATACAATATAACAAACATCAAGTTTAACTGCAGCGGAACAAGCAATCCATTAAAAGATTCAAGTAGAGAATAAAATCTACTATCTTTTATGTTTTAAAAGGTTTTTCATCACTTTTATCGCTGGGACTCAGCTTAATAAATAATCCACATCATCGAATCACCCCTGCACTACGGCCAAGGATATTCTTTAGTATCATGACCACGAATTATCCATGCACTACGGGCCAAAGATAATCATGTTTTCATCAACGGTCCTAATCATGCCATAAAATAATTCATCTTTTCACCCTTGGCCGAAGAGAATCCATAGCCATAATCATACCAAAAACTGTCCATCAATGCATTACGGGCCAATGAGGACCTTTTTCCACATCATTTGTAACATTACGGTCAGGATTATACCGAATAATCCCTGGTTATAATAATACCAAGTCCATCTATGCACTACAGGCCACATATGACTTTCAAAAAAAAATATAAACATTGGGATGATAACAATGATATAAGAATTCAATAAAACAAGTTCAAGAATTTATTTATTCAGGAACTAATAACGTCCAAATTGTCAACATGATACTTCTTTGTAGAGTAAAATTCAAGAATGCTCAGAAGAATATTTCCATAAAAAGATATTGGATGAAGCGCAAATATCAAGGATATTCCACTAATTTCAGTGGAGTATAGAAGTCAAAGTTTTAACCAACTGAGTATAATAAAGAATGGAATAACATAAGAAATCACCATGCATGCGGTGCTTCACATAGACAGGTTATTCCAACAATATAATAATTAACGGAACCAGGTCATGCGTAAAGCACTGACAGGATGTTCCAACAGAATAATAAAGAACGGAATAATAACAGAAATCACCATGCATGCGGTACTTCGCTTAGACAGGGTATTCCAACAGATTACCAATAAAGACGGAACCAGGTCCGGCGTAAAACGCATAGACATGATATTCCAATAGAATAATAATATATACGAAATCAGGTCCGGCGTAAAACGCACACACAGGATATTCCAACAGAATAATAAAGAATGAAATAACAGAAGAATTTCACCAAGTATAGGGTATCCCGCGTATACAGGTTATTCCAACAGAATAATAAAGAATGGAATAACAGAATTTTCTTTCATGAATAAGAAGGAAAGAATACCCCTTACGAGGACAACAAATAATATTCCCTACCTTAGAAAGAAGAGTACTGGATATAAAACTAGTGAAGTAGCAGAACACTTTTCTTCTTTCTCTCTAGAGTTTCAGTGAATTCGTAAGAAATAATGAAGGAATGAGCTTCTATTTATAGAAAAATGGACTGAATAGTAACTAACTCAAGAATGGTCCAGATTAATTCACTTTAATCTGACGGTCCATATTTAAAGCAAAATCTTTTAAATAATACATGGTACAGAATACAAATACAACTTAATTACACAACTGTCGTGTAAAGTACGACTAAATATAAGCTGTAAGTTTTAATACAAATATTGTCGTCTAGACAATATACAAACTCAAATTCAATATTATTACATTTATTTTCCACTATTTTCACTGAATAGTGAGGATTACTAATGCTATCATCTAGTTTGTCACTCCGTTCTCCCGACTAGTCCCTGCTCCGTTCTCATTTCCTGAAGAGAACAATAAAAGTAAAAGGGTGAGCTCAACTAGCCCAGTAGGAAATATTATGACTAAGATAATGCAGAATATATTATCGTTAGCCTTTAACAGTGTTAAACTGATACAATAAAACAACCATCAAGTTTAACTGTAGCGGAATAAGCAATCCATTAAAAGAGTCAAGTAGAGAATAAAATCTACTATCTTTTATGATTTAGAAGGTTTTTATCACTTTTATCACTGGAACTCAGCTTAATAAATAATCCACATCATCGAAACACCACTGCACTATGGCCAAGGATATTCTTTAGTATCACGACCATAATTATCCATGCACTACGTGCCAAGAATATTTGTGTATTCAATCATGGTCATTATCATGCTAACAACTGTCCATCAATGCTCTACGGGCCAATAAGGACTTTTTCCACATCATTTATAACATTACGGTCATGATTACACTGAATAATCCCTGGTCATAATCATACCAAGTCCATCTATGCACTATAGGCCACAGATGACTTTCAACAAAATATAAACATGAGGATGATGACAATGATATAAGAATTCAATAAAACAAGTTCAAGAATTAATTTCTCCAGGAACTAATAACATCCAAATTGTCAACATGATACTGCTTTGTAGAGTAAAATTCAAGAATGCTCAGAAGAATATTTCCATGAAAAGATACTATATGAAGCGCAAATATCAAGGATATTCCACTAATTTTATGGAGTATAGAAGTCAAAACTTTAACCAACTGAGTATAATAAGGAATGGAATAACAAAAGAAATCACCGGGCATAAGATAGACCGCACAGGCAGGTTATTCCAACTGAATAATAAATAACGGAATCAGGTCCGGCGTAAAATGCACAGACAGGATATTCCAACAAAATAATAAAGACGGAATCAGGTCCGGTGTAAAACGCACAGATAGGATATCCCAACAGAATAATATATACGGAATCAGGTCTGACATAAAACGCACAGACAGGATATTCCAACAGAATAATAAAGACAAAATCAGGTCCGGCGTAAAACGCACAGACAGGATATTCCAACAGAATAATAAAGACGGAACCAGGTCCGGCGTAAAATGTACAGACAAGATATTCCAACAGAATAATAAAGACGGAACCAGGTCCGACGTAGAACGCACAGACATGATGTTCCAACAGAATGATAAAGAATGGAACAATAGAAGAATTTCACCAAGTATAGGGTAGCCCGCGTATATAGGTTATTCCAACAGAATAATAAAGAATGGAATGACAGAAGTTATCTTCATGGATAAAAAAATAATACTCCCTACCTTTAGAAAAACTAGATACTAGAATAGTGAGGTAGCAGACTTCTCTTCTTCTTTCTATAATTTCTCTCTATAATAATCGCTCTAAAGCTTTTGTGAATTGGTGAGAAATGAAGGAAGAATGAGCTTCTGTTTATAGAAAAATATAGTTTCGATAATTGCACGTTTTGGGGCTCGAAAAATTACAATACAATACCTCCAACTTTTCCTTTATTTTTAATTTAGCCATGGAAGTATTATCAAACTTCCACCACCTCCCCTAATAGTAAATAATGTGATTCAATAGTAAATTATGTGAATCAATAGTTCTAGACATGTGAAAATACGAATTACAGTATAGTACCTCCATCTGTACCTCCATTTTTAACTTAGTCATGCAAGTATTATCAATCTTGCACCAACTCCCCTAATAGTAACAAGAATGTGAAACAATAGTATACACATGTGAATAAATAGTTATAATAATGTGAAATAATAGCAATCAATTGCTCATTTTTCCGGTTAAATACCCGATTGGTCAATATAACCTCCAAACATCAATTATTATCAAAATAATTGTCGATTTTCACTAACACAAATAATTCCAACACAATGAACCCATTTTTATCAAAAATATAAATTTTGAAATTTCAAAGTTTGACTTTTCCTGAAGAAGTCAACTATTGACTTTTTGACCAAATAATGAATTCCGAAAAATTTTGTGTTTATAGACTATTTTTATTAATTTCATCGTTCCGGACTCAAATATCATGTCCGCGTCTCCAAATTCAACTCCGAACACAACTTTAATTTTAATAACATTCATCATTAATATTATAACTCACAATATTTATCAACCAGGTCGTTCCCAGGAAAGAGGGGGCTTTCCAATAAGGATTTCTTCGTATTAGTGCGCAATTAGGTGACCAAACCTCTCATTGACAGAACTTCTAGACATCGTAAATATTTCAATTTAATAATATGAATAACTTTGTCATCTTAATTATTGATTTAATAAAATAACATATTATACAGATGATACTACAATAATAATCGAATCAATAATATGAGAGATATGATGCAGCTATTACTATAGCAATAATTGAGTATAACTGAGTGACTTCTTACGTAAGCATCAATAATCAATACCGTGTACTATTATGCAACCACGCGTATTATTATACTTTTACTACAGGGTAGTTCAACAGTTAACGGTAAAATTTCCGCCGTTATTTTTCATAAAGTATTTTTGTCGTTTTCTCAATCCGACAATAATTCCGTTGTGGGGGATCCACCAATGATTGTGCCGTTGTACGAATATTCCCTGTTAAAATGAATATTCCCC
Source organism: Panax japonicus (assembly GCA_020205505.1). Taxonomy (NCBI): domain Eukaryota; kingdom Viridiplantae; phylum Streptophyta; class Magnoliopsida; order Apiales; family Araliaceae; genus Panax; species Panax japonicus. The sequence continues at coordinate 34,333,303 of CM035109.1, read as the reverse complement.
GACCAATCGAATATTATATAACAACTTGCGTACTTTATAAAACTTGTAAATATTACCCACAACTATAACATTATATCTAATCCACACCATAATATTCAAAAAAATATATTTCGAGAAAATTTAATCTTTATTCAAAAAGTTGGGGTCTTACAACCTCCCCTTCTTATGAAATTTCATCCTCGAAATTAGGGTGCGTACCTGGTATATCGAAGAATTGAGGATACTTTGATTTCATTTCAGATTCTAACTCCCAAGTCATTTCCTTAACATTGTGGTTTCTCCACAAAACTTTGACTTGAGGTATAACCTTGGAGCGTAGAATATGTTCCTTCTTATCCAAGATTTGAGTAGGAACCCCTTCATACATCAAATCTTCGCTATTTTATCTAGTTCTAACTCAATAATGTGGTTCGGGTCTTTCATATATTTATGTAACATGGATATTTGAAAAATGTTATGAACACGAGACATACTTGGTGGTAAAGATCACGATACATTTTGGTACTCCCAGGATGGATTGCAAACAGTGTGTTATGCGCCTCCATCATGATTTTACACTTTAAATCAAGGTCGTTAGGAACAAAAAGTCTGGAGTTGACTCGAAGTATTCCTTCTTCATCAATTCTTGCTTCCGGTATAGCACCTTCTTTCACTTTCTTCCTCATACGCGTCAGTTCCGGATCTGTAACTTGAGCAACTTTAACTTTATCAATTAAAGTCGGTTCTACTCGTATATTCGCCATCATCACATGGGTCCCTGGAGTTTTTAACTCTATCTCCATCCTTTGCAAGTCACACAAAATGGGCTTTTGTGTTGTGAATATTGCACTCATACCAGCATATGATATTCTACTTAATACGTCAGCTACCACGTTCGCTTTTTCAGGATGGTATTGGATGGTATGATCATAATCTTTCAACAGTTCAAGCCAACGTCGTTGTCGTATGTTGAGTTCCTTTTGAGTGAAGAAATATTTGAGGCTTTTATGATCCGTAAAGATCTCCACTTTCTCTTCATACAAGTAATGCCTCCAAATTTTAAGTGCGAAGACAACATCTGCCAACTCTAGATCATGAGTAGGATAATTCCTCTCATATTCTTTGAGTTGTCTTGAGGCATAGGCTATGACTTTCCCATGTTGCATGAGAACACATCCTAACCCTTTGCCCGAAGCATCACTGTAGATGACAAGTCCCTCCGAACCAGATGGTATTGTCAGAACAGGTGCTGAAATGAGTCTCCTTTTGAGTTCTTGAAAACTCTTTTCACATTCCTCGCTCCAACCAAACTTTGTATCTTTCCGAGTCAGCTGAGTTAATGGAGTAGTAATTCAAGAAAATTCTTCCACGAATCTCTGATAATAACCAGCTAAACCGAGAAAGCTACGTACTTCGGTCACTGATTTGGGTTGCTCCCAGCTTTGAATAGCTTCAATCTTTGTCGGGTCAACGGATATTCCATGACTTGATACTACGTGCCCAAGGAATGCTACTTCCTTAAGCCAGAACTCGCATTTCTTCATCTTGGCATAAAGCTTATTTTCACGAAGCTTTTGGAGTATCAGTCTCAAGTGTTGCTCATGATCTTCACGGCTTTTGTTATATATGAGGATGTCATCAATAAAGACGACCACAAAGTGATCTAAATATTCCTTGAATACTCAGTTCATCATATCCATGAAGGCAATAGGAGCATTAGTCAATCCAAAAGACATGACTAAGAATTCATAATGCCCGTACCGAGTTTTGAAGGCAGTCTTTGGAATATCCTTAGTTTTAACCTTCAGCTGATGATATCCAGAACGAAGATCACTCTTTGAAAAGAATTGTGCTCCTTGCAACTGGTCAAACAGGTCATCAATGTGAGGTAACGGATACTTATTCTTGATGATGACATGGTTCAATTCCCGGTAGTCAATACAAAGTCGCATACTCCCATCTTTCTTCTTTACGAATAGAACATGAGCACCCTAAGGAGACGTACTAGGACAAATGAAACCAATGTCTAACAATTCCTGCAATTGGGTCTTTAACTCCTGATGTTCAATAGGAGCCATTCGATATGGGGCTTTAGAAATGGGTTTTGTACCGGGTTCAAGGTCGATACAAAATTCAATTTCACTTTCTGGGGGTAGGTCAGGAAGTTCTTCAGGGAATACGTTAGGAAATTTATTAATAATAAAAATATCATTCAAATATGACTTATTTTTGTTTAAATCTGTGACATAAGCTAAGAAAGCTTGACATCCATTTTTCAATAAATGAATAGCTTTATAGCTTGAGATGACAGTGATTGATTTTAATGGCTTGGTTGCTTGAACTTGCATAATAGGTTGGTTTAGAATATGAAAGCTAATAACCTTACAAAAACAATTAATTTTTGTATGATGAGTAGTTAACCAATAAATCCCTATAATCACATCAAATGCAAGTATTTTCAATGAAATAAGATCGACAGGTAATGTGAGGGTACCGATTTGAACCAAACAAGACTTATAACAAGTAGATGTAATGAAGGTTTCTCCCAACGGAGTTTTCACAGATAAGTCAAAGTCTAATTTCTCCTGAGTCAAATTTAATCGTTGAGCGCAAGTAGGAGAAATAAAAGAATGGGTAGAACCGGGATCAAATAAGGTATAGACTTCGCTAGAGTTTATGATAAGTTTACCCATGATGACCTCGTTTGGGTTCCTTGCTTTTTGGGAGGTCACAACAAAAGCTCTCTCCTGAACTACTGGTTTTGACTTATTTGGGATGGTATTTTGTGTCACCGTTCCAACTGGACTTATCTTCGGTGCACAACAAAATCGGGCTAGGTAACCTTCTTTTCCATAATTATAACACGATTTGGATGGCATCGCGCAGTTTGGACTGATATGTCCCTCCCCTCCGCATTTGAAGCATATGATAGGTGGTCGTTCTCCTTCCTTAACAATGGGTGTTGGTGCTGACGTCTTTCCATCATTGTTGAATCTCATCTTCTTGAAATGTCCATTATTATTGTCATGGCCATGATTACCACCGAAGTGGTTATTATTTCTGGTATGTTGATTCCCTCCACGGTTGTTGTCACCGCTTCGATGACTGCTACCACTGGTATTATCATTTTTCTGGCTTTTTTCTCTTGTTTGCATTGACTCGTTAACGCGCTCCAATAACTGAGCCCTATTTACAGCATCTAAATACAAGCACAGTATATTTGAAATTTGATATTGACGTATCTCGGGTTTCAAACCTCTTAGAAACATCCACGCCATTCTCTCCTCATTATCAACCAAGTGAGAAGTAAACTGGGACAACTCGGCAAACTTAGCTTCGTACTGTGACACAGTCATATTGTTCTGCTCCAACTTTATGTACTCTACCTCTTACATGTGATGAATACTTTTGGGAAAGTACTTGTCGTTGAATAGTTCTTAGAACTTCTCCCAAAACATCTTCAGTGCGGCAGGTTGAGTACGCTTTACCGATTCGCACCAGTAATCTGCCTCTCCTCGCAACATAAAGGTGGCAACAAGAACCTTTTGCTCCTCGGAGCATCCCAAGACATCAAATATTTTGGTGATCTGATTTATCCACGCTTCTGCCTTAAGTGGTTTTGGCTCTCCAATAAACTACGGTGATCCCAACTCCTTGAACTGTTTAGCGGTGACCGTCCGAGAGTTTCCAGTGTTTCCACCTATATTTTGGACAGGAGCCGCTCTCGCCTGATGTTGCATGAATTGCATAAAGCCTCTTAACATTCCATAATTCATCATTTGGTCAGTGTTATTGTTTGTATTAGGATTATCGCCTTCTTGATTCACATTATCCTGATTATTGATATGTGGAGACTCAACGGTCTCCTGTGCTCCATTGATATTCTCAACATTCTCAAATGTCATTTTCAGATACTGCCACAAAAAAAGGGTTAATTGACATATAACATATTATCCCTATACTCTGACCGACCAATTAAATATCAAATAAACTTAGGTAGGTCATACTAGCGAAGGAATTCCCCGTCTCTCCCCTCCTAGTTCTAGTCTCACATCTTAGCCAGGGATCATATTCTTAAGCTTTGATACCAACTGTGACGCCCCCAAAATAGGTATACATCACCTATTCTGAGTTGCCAAATACATGGTACATAAAACAAATACAACCTTAAATATACAACATGAGCTGTGAGTTTTAATACAAATATTTTCTTCTAGACAGTATTCAAACTCAAAATAAGTCCTCAATACATTTATTATCACACTATTTCATAGAATAGTGAGGACTACTAATGCTATCATCTGGACCGTCACTCCATTCCTCGACTAGTCCCTACTACGTTCTCATTTCCTGAAGAGAACAATGAAAGCAAAAGGGTGAGCTCAACTAGCCCAGTAAGAAATATTATGACTAAGATAATGCAGAATAAATTATCATTAGCCTTCAACAGTGTTAAACTGATAAAATATAACAAACATCAAGTTTAACTGCAGTGGAACCAGCAATCCATTAGAAGAGCCAAGTAGAGAATAAAATCTACTATCTTCTATGATTTAAAAGGTTTTTCATTACTTTTATCGCTGAGACTCAACTTAATAAATAATTCACATCATCCCTGCACTACGGCCAAGGATATTCATTAGTATCACGACCACAAATTATCCATGCAGTACGGGCAAAGGATATTCGTGTATTCATCAATGGTCATAATCATGCCAACAACTGTCCATCAATGCACCACAGCAAATGAGGATTTTTACCACATCATTTGTAACATTATGGTCATGATTATACCGAATAATCCCTGGTCATAATCATACCAAGTCCATCTATGCACTACAGGCCACAGATGACTTTCAACATATTATAAACATGAGGATGATGACAATGATATAAGAATTAAATAAAACAAGTTCAAGGATAAATTTTTAAAGATTTGTAATTTCATTTATCCAACGTCCAAATTGTCAACATAATACTATTTTATGGAGTAAAATTCAAGAATGCTCAGAAGAATATTTTTATGAAAAGATACTAGATGAAGTGCAAATATCAAGGATATCCCACTAATTTCATGGAGTATAGAAGCCAAAACTTTAACCAACTGAGTATAATAGAATATATGAAACCGCAAATGGATTTTTGTCCGCCATGCGGTAATCCACGTAGACAGATCATTTCAACAGTGTAATAAAGAATGGAACTAGGTTATGCGTAATCCGCACAGACATGATATTCCATCAGAATAATAAAGAATGGAATCAGGTCATGCGTAATCCACACAGACAGGATGTTCCAAAAGAATAATAAAGAATGGAACCAGGTCCTGCGTAATCCGCACAGACAGGATGTTCTAACAGAATAATAAAGAATGGAATAACAACAGAATTCACCAGGCATGCGATAGACCGTACAGACAGGTTATTCCAAAAGAATAATAAAGAATGGAATAAGAACCCTTACGAGTATTCAAAGAAAATAACTCTCTTCATGAATACGAAAGAATAATACCCCTTACCTTAGTAGGAGATTGGATACTGCAATAGTGTAGTAACAGAATACTCTTCTTCTCTCTCTCTCTTATTCTCTCTATACTTTCTATCTCTATAGCTTGAACGAATTGGTTAAAAATAATGAAGAAATGAGCTTCTATTTATAGGCTTGGCAGAGTAAGGGTAAAATAGTCTTTTTGCCATAATTTATGACATCACCGATGACGTCATCGATCATAATACATCATTGCATACGTCATCATCTGATGACATCATTGCTTACCACATCGTCCGATGACATCATCGCTTTCACCACAGGAATTCAAATTCAATATGTTCTCTTCCACCTTCTTTTACTTTTATATCATGAATTTACTATAATAATGCTACCATTCAAATTATAAAAAACGTACTATTATATAATCACATCATACTACTATAATGTAATATTATAATAATATATTTGAATGAATTATTTTATCTGAAAAGATAAAATACCAACTTTCAACAAATGTCACATGCTAAAAATTCCTCAGTTTAAATCCACTTCGAGTAAATATTTTCTTATCTATCATTTGTGTCCACATAAAATAAATATTTCCTTATCATATAAATCAATAATTAATTATTCACAAATAATATTACAGAATCACAATAATGACAACCAGGCCGTTCCCAGAAAAGAGGGGGGCTTTCCAATAAGGATTTCTCCTTACTGGCACACAATTAGGTGACCAAACCTCTCCTTAACAGAACTTTCTAGACATCGCCAATAATGCTATCTAATAATATTATTCAAATAATATGAATTATTTATCTTATAATGGGAAATACTGAAACAACAATAATATAAAATTTCAACATAACAATTATTGAACAATAAAATAAAATATTGAACAGTAATTACTGTAACAATTATTGAGTAGTGCCTTCTTACGTAAGAATCAATAATTCAAAAATACTGTGTAATACCGTGTGCTACTGTGCAACAACGCGTATTACTGTATTTTAACCACCAGGTATTCCAACAGTGTTAACGGTAAAACTTTCGTCATTATTTTATAAAAAAATATTTTTGTCATTTTCTCAATCCGACAATAATTCTGTTGTGGGGTCCACCAATGATTGTGCCGTCGTACGAATATTTCCTGTTAAAACGAATATTCCCCGACCAATCGAATAGTATATAACAACTTGCGTACTATGCAGAATTTTTAATCAAAAATGATATTTATAGAATATGAGACCCCGAATTTTATGAAATAAAAGTATTCAATTTTTTTATTTTGGTAAATAGTTAAATTGATAAAAGTTTAAAGTTAAGGGTACTGTGTGAATTTTTTTTTCAAAGTAAGCAAGTTGATATAAAATATTTGTTGTGACGGGGAATATTCTTTTTGTCGGAGAATATCTGTACAACGGTACAATCATTTGTAAGCCTCACAACGGAATTATTATCAGATTGAGAAAAAGACAAAATATTATTATGAAAATAACGGTGGAAGTTTTTCCGTTAACTGTTGAAACACCCGGTGTTAAAAGTACAGTAATACACGTGGTTGCATAGTAGCACACGATATTGATTATTGATGCTTATGTGATAAGTCACTCAGTTTTGTTTTATTGGTATTATTAATGTAATAAAACAGAAAAGCATTTTATATAAAACAGAATACTTTTATAAAGTTATTCATTTTATTAGGCTAATAGTAAAATCTTTTTATATAAAACAGAATACTTTTAATAAAGTTATCTGTTTTATTAGACAATAATTAGAATATATATTATTTTATTATGCATAGTGTTTGCATAGTAAAATCTTTTATAAAGTTATTCGTTTTATTAGATTATAAATAGAATATATTTTATTTTATTTAAAAGATTTTGCTTTAAATATGGACCGTCAGATTAAAGTAAATCAATCTGGACCGTTCATGAGTTAGTTACTATACAGTCCATTCTTCTATAAATAGAAGCTCATTACTTCATTATTTCTTACGAATTCACTGAAACTCTAGTGAGAGATACTATAGAGAGAGTTCTTCTTCTATAATCTTGAGCGTATTTCTTTAGAGTTTAAGAAAGCTTTTAGCGTAGTACAAGTTTTCTTCAAGTATATTTCCTCCCTACCAGTCAAAATACTTTTCTTTTTATGGTAGGGGACATAATTGTCGTACTCGTAAGGGATATTATTTGTTGTACCCGTAAGGGGTATTCTTTCTTTCCTATTCATGAAGAGAACTTCTATTATTCCATTCTTTATTATTCTGTTGGAATAACTAGTATACGCGGGCTACCCTATACTTGGGTAAATTCTTCTGTTATTCCATTTTTATTATTCTGTTAGAACATCTTGTCTGTGCGTTTTACACCGGACCTGGTTTCGTCTTTATTATTCTGTTGGAATATCATGTCTGTGCATTTTATATCGGACCTGGTTCCATCTTTATTATTCTGTTAGAATATCATGTCTGTGCATTTTACGTCGGACCTGGTTCCGTCTTTATTATTCTGTTAGAATATGTTGTCTGTGCATTTTATACCGGACCTGGTTCCGTCTTTATTTTTATGTTGGAACATCCTGTCGGTGCGAATTTCACCTGACTTGGTTTCATTATTTATTATTCTATTGGGAATAACATGTCTGTGCAGTCTATCGCACACATGGTGAATCTTCCTGTTATTCCATTCTTTATTATTCTGTTGGAATAACCTGTCTATAGTGGATTACCACATGCATGATGAATGATCCTTTGTATTCATTCCTTATTAAATTATGGAAATGATCTGTCTAAGTGGATTACCGCATGGCAGCGAAAATCCATTTGTAGTTTCATACATTCTATTATACTCAGTTGGTTAAAGTTTTGACTTCTATACTCCATGAAATTAGTGGAATATCCTTGATATTTGCGCTTCATCCAGTATCTTTTCATGAAAATATTCTTCTGAGCATTCTTCAATTTTACTCTACAAAGAAGTATCATGCTGACAATTTAGACGTTATTGGTTCCTAGATAAATTAATTCTTGAACTTGTTTTATTGAATTATTATGTCATTGTCATCATCCTCATGTTTATATTATGTTGAAAGTCATCTGTGGCCTGTAGTGCATAGATGGACTTGGTATGATTATGACCAGGGATTATTCGGTATAATCAGGACTGTAATATTACAAATGATGTGGAAAAGTCCTCATTGGCCCGTAGTGCATTGATGGACAGTTTTTGGTTATGATTATGGCTATGGATTCTCTTCGGCCAAGGGTGCAAAGATGAATTATTTTATGACATGATCTTGGCCGTTGATGAAAACAAGATTATCTTTAGCCCGTAGTGCATGGATAATTCGTGGTCGTGATATTAATGAATATCCTTGGCTTGTAGTGCAGGGATGATTCGATGATGTGGATTAATTATTGATCTGAGTCTCAGTGATGAAATATTAATTCATGGATGTGATAATAATGAATATCTTTGGCCGCAGTGCATGGATAATTCATAGATGTTATACTAACAAATATCCTTGGCCGTAGTGCATGGATAATTCGATGATGTGGATTATTTATTAAGTTGAGTCTCAGCGATAAAATATTGGTTATACACTTTTAATTTGTAGAATATAGTAAATATCATGCTCTACTTGACTCTTCTAAAATACAGTTGTATGTCTTTGGCATGTAGTGCAAAGATGAATTGTTAATGAATATCTTTGGCCGTAGTGCAAAGATGAATTTATTAGTATAATTATGAGCAGGAATTCTGATTTGGTATAACCATGATTTTTGATGTTTCAGGTGAAGATAGGTGATGAAAATTATTTTTGTCCTGGTTGCGAAGGGGAATTTAGAACCACAATTATGATTATGAGTTATTCATATGATTGTGGAAAGGAAATGTTGATTTATTTTACAGGGATAAAACATTATTGGTGGACTTTTAACATAGAGAAGATAATAAACCTTATGGTCTATTTGACTCTTCTAATGGATTGCTCGTTCCGCTGTAACTATGGTTGAAAAGTTGTATCATCTACCATATGTTCTAAATCTCTGATTTATTATTAATGAAAGCTATTGATAATTTAATTATCTTTAGTCATGATATTCTTTACTGAGCTAGTTATGCTCACCCTTTCTGCTTCACAATTCCTTTCAGGTAATAAGAATGTTGTCGTAAGAGTGTTGTCGGGTCGAGTGGGGATAACAGGGGAATAGAACAGTGGTCTCTAGCTGTGGAGGTTCTCCCTAAATAGTATAGAAAAATGTGTTGTATTTTATACAACATTTAGTAGTTATATTTGGTGAATCAAATAGGGTGAGGTTAACCCAACTTTGGAATAGTGTTTTACCACTATTATACAAGATGTCTAATGACATACAACCTCGTGTTCTCATAAGACATGGTTGTGCACATCCACATGCTGATTATATCTACGAGCACTACCTATATGATCTTGGAGTTTAATTAAAATATAATATTTACTTGGAGACAGTGAAGATAGTTATATGTCAAGAGAAGACTCACCATTGGAAAGAAGATGATAGTAATCTTCTCATTTTTCTTTGGGGTCTATTGGGTCAACCAAGGATAATTATGTGACCATATGATATCTATTATAACCTAGACGCATGGCCTCCTATGTACGAAGGTTTCCTTGAGCACTTCCCAAAGATTTTAATTTCTAAAATAGTTTTTGACTATACTTTTATGTAAAGTACCATTGTAAGGTTGTGGTCGAGGCACCATGAGAGTTACATACATTTGTATTAAAACTCATAATTTACTGTGGTCGTATTCTATACGACAGCTCAACAGTTGTCTAAACGAAGTTGTATTTGAATTTCGTACCATGTATATGGCGACTCAGAATGAGTGATGTATACCTAATTTTGGGGGCATCACATAGAAAATTTATCTTTATTCATAAAAGTTGGGGTCTTACAATTTACATCAAGAAGAAAATTAGAAAAGACAAGGTACGCAGACCCCATTTAATAAAACCGATTCATTCAAACATCCAACCAAAATAAATCCAATCACATTGGTCAATAGTCCATAATCAATCTCATTTATTATCATACATATCACCATATGTATCAATAAATAAAATCATTCCATATATATACGAATATCATTTAATGGGCATTTTTAAATTGCATGAAATCTAATTTCAAGATTAAAATAAACTTTTTATTTTAATTATAAAATTATTTAAATATTATATATATATATACACCGTACTTGGTTTAGAAAAATTATATATATATATATATATATATATATATATATATATACCATACTTGATTTAGTACATGTTAAAAGTTATAACTATATAACTATCATATATATTTAAATATAATAAGAGCTAAAGTTACTAAATCATGCTGGGTAACTATTATATATATAATATATATATATAATCATATTAACCGATTACTTCCTTAACCATAATACTGCAACTTATACGCGCGATTACTCTTTTACCGTGCAAGTTCGGAATTCAACATTTTTTTATAAAATAATAATTTTATACAATAAAATATGTCCAATAAATTATTCAAAATACATACCCATACATATATGGAATCAAAAAAATTTATAATTTGCATAAAGTTTGGCTTTGATACCTGTAAGACCCCAAATTTTATGAATAAAGAATAATTTTCTCGAAATATATTTTTGAATATTATGGTGTGGATTTGATATAATGTTATAGTTGTGAGTAATATTTACAAATTTTATAAAGTAAGCAAGTGGTTATATAATATTCGATTGGTCAGGGGAATATTCGTTTTAATAGGGAATATTCGTACGACGACACAATCATTGGTGGACCCCACAATGAAAGTATTGTCGTAGTTAGAAAACGACATAATTATCTTTTTATAAAAATAACGGCGAAAGTGTTACTATTAAAACTGTTGAACTATCCGGTAGTAAAAGTACAGTAATACGCGTGGTTGCATAGTATCATACGATATTACTTATTGATGCTTACGTGAGAAGTCACTAAGTTATACTCAATTTTTGCTACAATAATTATTGCATCATATCTCTCATATTATTGATTCAATTATTGTCACAGTTTCATTTGCATAATATTTATTATTATTAAATCAATAATTGAGACGACAAAGTTATTCATATTATTATTTGCAATATTGATAATGTCTAGAAGTTCTGTCAAGAAGAGATTTGGTCACCTAATTGCGCGCCAATAAGGAGAAATCCTTATCGGATAGCCCCCTCTTTCCTGTGAATGACCTGGTTGTTAAATATTATGTGTTATAATATTAATGATGAATAACTTGTGTTGATTAAAGATGAAATTGATAGTTCCATTATGTTGGGATTATTAGTGTTTGTGAAAATCGACTTTTATGTCGATAATAATTGATGTCTGGAGGTTATATTGACCAATTGGGTAATTAATCGGATAAATAAACAATTAATTGCTATTATTTCACATGCTTATAACTATTTGTTCACATGTGTGTACTATTAATTCACATTCATGTACTATTAGGGGAGGTGGTACAAGATTGATAATACTTGCATGACTAAATTAAAAATGGAGGTATAATTGAAGGTACTATACTGTAATTAGTTTTTTCACATGATTATAACTATTGAGTCACATGAATGAACTATTAATTCACATTATTTACTATTAGGGGAGGTGATGCAAGTTTGATAATACTTACATGACTAATTTAAAAATGAAGAAAAAGAGGAAGGTATTATGCTGTAACATTTCGAGCCCCAAAACGTGCAATTATAGAAACTATATTTTCCTATAAATAGAAGCTCATTCTTCCTTCATTTTTCACCAATTCACAAAAGCTTTAGAGCAATTATTATAGAGAGAAATTATAGAAAGAAAGAAGAAGAGAAGTCTGCTACTTCACTATTCCAGTATCCAGTTTTTCTAAGGTAAGAGGTATTATTCTTTCGTATTCATGAAGAGAGTTATTTTCTTTCAATACTCGTAAGGGTTTTTATTCCATTCTTTATTATTATGTTGGAATAACCTGTCTATACGAAGTACATCATACATGGTGAAATTCAACTATTATTCTATTCTTTATTATACTGTTGGAATAACCTGTCTGTGTGGTCTATCGCATGCCTGGTGAATTCATTTGTTATTCTATTCTTTATTATTCTGTTGGAACATCCTGTTTGTGCGGATTACGCATGACCTGGTTCCGTTCTTTATTATTCTGTTGGAACATCCTGTTTGTGCGGATTACGCATAACCTGGTTTCATTCTTTATTATTCTGTTGGAATAACCTGTCTGTACAGATTACGCATGCCTGGTGAATTCTTCTGTTATTCCATTCTTTATTATTCTGTTGGAATAATCTGTCTACGTGGATTACCGCATGGCGGCAAAAATCCATTTGCAATTTCATATATTCTATTATACTGAGTTGATTAAAGTTTTGGCTTCTATACTCCATGAAATTAGTGGAATATCATTGATATTTGTGCTTCATCCAGTATCTTTTCATGGAAATATTCGTTTGAGCATTCTTAAATTTTACTCCACAAAACAGTATCATGTTGACAATTTGGACGTTATTGATTTCTGGATAAATTAAATTATAAATCTTTACAAATTTATCCTTGAACTTATTTTATTAAATTCTTGTATCATTGTCATCATCCTCATGTTTATAATACGTTGAAAGTCATCTGTGGCCTGTAGTGTATAGATGGACTTGGTATGATTATGACTAGGGATTATTCGGTATAATCATGACCATAATGTTACAAATGATGTGATAAAAGTTCTCGTGAGTAGGATAAAGCAGTTAAGCCCATTGTTGAACCTTAGTTTATTTTAAGATGTTGGAATAGTCCGAGTCGCATATATATACATAAATCTTGATTTAAGCTATAATTTTTCTGGTTTGAGCAAGATAGCATGAGCATTCTACACCTAAATCAAGTATTGGGCGAACATAACACACACACACACACACAGCATCTATATAGCATTTTTGAATTATATGAGTATATGACATTATACCTGCAGTTTGATTTGAATCTGTATTCTCGAATCTAGAAAAATTTCGCTGAGGCAAATTGGACTAAATTTCTATGATGGTTGGAACCATGTGAGAATTAGTTTTCATAGTAATATAGTTGCATTTCTATTGTTCATTAGTATGCATTGCTTGAGGGCAGGCAATGGTTCAAGTTTGGGGGTATTTGATAAGTAGGATTTACACCTACTTATGGAGTACCAATTCATGCGAACTATGCCCATCTCAAGTACATTTTAGCAGGTTTTAGTTGCATTTCATGATAATTTGCATTTTGTATAATTAAAACTCCTTTTGATGAATAAGTGCAGGAATCGGCCTATTTTGGTGGTGTTATTGAGCACAAGGCTAATGGATGCTTGAGATGAGGCAAAAGATGGGATATGCATGGCATGAATGTGCAATGGAACAAGGAGATAAAGCACGACTGAACAAGTAGCAGCAGTAGTAGCAAAACAGGAACCAAGATCTGCAGATTGCAAGCCGCGCGGCCGCGCGGCAGAATAGCCTTGAGAGCGCGCGCCCGCGCGATTACCTAGCCAGACCTTGGAACCTACTGCAAGTTGAACGGCCAGCGAGAAGAACAAGCGTAGGGAGCGCGCGCCCGCGCGCCCGCGCGCGAGATCGACCAAACATACAAACTTACTGCAAGTCTCGCGACCGCGAGAATATCAAGCTAGAGGAGAGCGCGACCGCTCGCGAGTCCTGAAGCTGCTGACTTGTTTTATTTTATTTCCAATTTTTAAAGGTTGTAATAGATTTAAAAATGATTCATAACTAGTGTCAGGGGTATCACTTGACATTTTATTAAGTTTTCACGTATCTTTACATCGTAATTAGGGTTTACTCTCTGGGGGAGATTCAAACGTAGAAGGAGGCCACAACTCTACTTTTCTACTCCTTGGGATTTTCTACTATAGTGGATTATTATTATTAGTTTTTGCAAGAATCTTATGAGGATTTGAATACTGATTTGTATTCAGCAATTGGGTGTGATAGTTTATTCTTTCTTCTTTTAATTGTCGTTTATTGACCATGTTTAGATTTGATTCCATAATGGTTTTTGGTTCAGTCATGAACTAAACTCCATTATGGGATTCTAACGGATTTTAATATGTAGTTTGATTGCATGCTTAAATGCTGGATTGTTTAACATATCATATGGGATGTCTATCATGATTGTTTTGCATGTATGAATGATTGATCACCATTCGTTTCAGTATTTGTATGGAATTGATAATGAACATGGAAATATGGAATGTAATCATTATAGTATACATATATAGGGCTGTGTTATATGGCTTATGTATTTCGTGAACCAGATAGACATATATTGTTTTACCGTATAAGTTAGAATAAGGGCTTGAACTTCAAATCAATATAGTTGCAATTTCACATAGACATATAGTAATTTTGGTTATATTGATGATTACATAGAGTCTATCATCTGTGGATGCTGTGTAAGTAGGTCTTAGTGCATTGAAAAATGGCTAATACTCTTTTAGTGCTCTTGGCTACTTTCCTGTGATATGTGAGCAAGTCATGCATGATAGTGGCGATTGAATGAAGTATTAAATTAAGTTAGGATCCCATTAGTTCCAATATCATTTAGTCTATTGTTATTATTGTTTTAGTTGTTATTTGCAATTCGAGAACAAACCAAGTTTAATCATTAGTTTGAGCATATAAATATAGTTATTTAATTAATGAATAGTAGTTTAAGTTAAACAACTTTCCTTGTGGGATTGATATATTACTTGCTCTGTATTACTTGTTGACACATGTATGCTTGCATGTGTTAGAGCTCTTTCGTTAAGACAAAAAAAGAGGCAACAAGTTTTTGGCGCTGTTGCCAGGGAAAGGCGATTAATTTAGTATTATTATCACTAGTTTAAGCTATATTGTATGACTTAGACAATTCTAGTCTTATCTCATTTCAGTTTTTTTTTGTTTTTGTTTCAGGAACTTGGAAAAATTTTTAAGCGCACACGGTCAACCAACCCTGTTTTAACATCTGTTCAGGATAACATAAACGGGAAAGGTTGGAAAGCGGGTGTACGTAGAAATTTACAAGAACAGTTGGAAAACACGACAGCTAACATGGCAGCCGAGGCATAAGGAGAAGATCAAAGAGAGGAGCATAGGGCTCTGAAAGAGTATTCCATGCCCAATATTAATGGACTACAGTCTAGCATAGTCAGACCAGCAATAGCAGCAAATACATTCGAGATAAAAATTGGAACTATTCAAATGGTGCAGAATACAGTTCAGTTTAGGGGTGCTGCTACAGATGATCCGAATGAACACCTGTTAAGTTTAATCAAAATTTGTGATACATTCAGATACAACGGTGTGATGGAGGATGTTATTAGACTAATGTTGTTCCCGTTCTCATTAAGGGATAAAGCAAAAAGTTGGCTTCATTCTCTGCCAGCAGGATCTATAACTACATGGGAGGATTTAGCACAGAAATTCTTAGCTATGTTTTTCCCAATGGCTAAGACTGCTAAGATGAGGATAGCTATCTCTCAGTTTGAGCAACATTAGGGCGAGTCATTATATGAAGCATGAGAGAGATACAAAGAAATGCTGAGAAAGTGCCCACATCACAGTATGCCAGATTGGATGGTAATCAACACGTTTTATAATGGATTGGGATGGCAGTCGAGACCTATTGCAGATGCAGCTACAGGAGGGGAATTATGGGCAAAGAACTATGAGGAAGCCTATGACCTTATCGAGATAATGGAATCGAATGATTTTTAGAATCCTACATCTCGAATGCCACAAACCAAAGTTGCAGGTTGATGCTATTACTCAGTTGTCAGCACAGATGGCAGCCATGGTCAAGAAGATAGATACGTTGGCAGAAGGAAAAGTAAAGATGGTTGCCTTCGTATGTGATATTTGTGTGGGGTCACACTCGACGGATTAATGTGTTATCAACTCAGAATCAGTGCAGTATGTGACCAACTATAGAAAAGACCAAGGTCAATTTTAGAACACATACCACCCCAACAACAGAAATCATCCAAACTTTAGTTGGTCGAATAATCAAGGGAATCAGCAGACCTAGTTTCAACCAAATAATCAATATCAGGCACAACCAGCCCAACCGCAGTTTAATCCTAGACCACCCTTTCCGCAAGGATTTTCTCAACAACAACAACAACATCACACTCCAGCTGCACCTCAGCAAGAAAAGAAATCAGAAGTGGAGGAGATGATGATGAAATACATGGCAAACACAGAAGTTATGATCAAGAGCTAAGCAGTGGCTATAAAGAATCTGGAAACTCAAATAGGGCAGATGGAAAACATGCTTACTAACAGGCCCCATGGTTCATTGCCAAGTAATACGGAGACAAATCCAAGAAGAAAAGGGAAGGAACAGTGTCAAGCTATCACATTGAGATCTGGGAAAGATTTGTCAGTTACTGCAAGTCGCACGCCCGCGCGAGAATGCACTGAGGAAGGCGCGCGGCCGCGTAAGGCAGAGGAGCCAGCTACTGAGAAAGAAAATTTAGAGAAATCTGAGGGTCAGTAAGAAGAGAAAGACATAGTAAGTCCAGAGGAGACATTTAAGAGTTCAGTACCACCAATTCACATTCAAGTTCTGTATCCACAGAGATTAAATAAAAAAGGGAAGACAAACAGTTCCGCAAATTCTTGGAGGTATTCAAAAAGCTGCCGATCAACATACCATTTGCCGAGGTATTGGAACAAATGCCAAGCAACGCAAAATTTATGAAGGGTATATTCTCAAGGAAGAGGAGATTAGATGATTTTGAAATAGTAGCCTTGACAGAGGAATTCAGTGCAGTGCTTCAACAGAAATTACCTCCAAAGCTGAAGGATCCGGGCAGCTTCACAATTCTATATACCATTAGAAAGTTGAACTTCAATAAGTATTTATGTGATCTTGGGGCAAGCATAAATTTGATGCCCTTGTCAGTGTTTAACTACGTTGGGATTGCCGGATCCAAAGCCAACAAATATTGCATTGCAGTTAGCGGACAGATCGATCACATATCCACGGGGACTTGTTGAAGATGTGTTGGTTAAGGTGGACAAGTTTATTTTTCTAGCTGACTTCATTATCCTAGACTACGAGGAAGACAAAAATATACCAATCATATTGGGAAGACCATTCTTGGCCACAGGCAGAACGTCAATAGATGTGCAAAAAGGTGAACTCACAATGCGTGTCCAGGATCAAGAGATCAGGTTTAACGTCTTTAAAACAATCAATTTACCAACGGATGAAGAAGTGTGCTTCCTGGTTGACGTAGTGGATTGGTGCCTACAGGATGAAGTACAGAAATTGAGGGATTATTGACCATTGATATGTGTAACGGGTAAAAATTTAGGGTTGAAGGAAGAGCCATTGAGGAAAGATGAGGTTATTAAATTTCAGGGTGCAGAGGACAAAAAGAAAAGCACCTCAATTCCATCTGTAACATGAAGGTCAGAGACAGTCAAGCTAATTGACTATAACTTAGCGCTGGATGGGAGGCAACCCATTATTATTCTCTCCATTGATTTGTTTTTAGTTATTCATTTTGAGTTATTTCAGTAGTTATATCGAATTCCTTTTTAATAGGATACTTGATGTTAATGCTTAAGAGTGTAGCAAGAATTACTATGCGAATATTTGCAAGATGTTAGTGTTATGATGCCACTAAGGCATGCCTTAACAAGATGCATTAATATCTATATAGGAACCATCATTGGACAACACCACTGACAGGCAGAGTAGAACAGAATTTTTGCATTGCAGATATCAGCATCGGGCGACCGCGTGACATAATTAGCACAAAAATTGCGTGCCCGCGCGTCAAGCCAATTTAGACAACAAGTCATTTTGCAAGTTTCGCGGCCGCGCAACCCATGAAGCTAAAACTCGCGCGCCCAACTCAATAAAAACGCGCGCGGTCGCGCACGACACCGGGTTAAGATAGATCCGAATAGTTTAAAAATAGAGTTGTGGATCATTTGGACTCTCATTTGGGACAATAATAGAAGTAAAATTCTCTCACTCTCCATAACTCACGTTGCTATCTATCTATCAGTTACAAGTTATGCCGTACATCTCTCAATTAATTAGCCACGATTCGTGCCTCATTCAAAGTCCATATCTCCTCAACTTCTCCAAAGTGCACTATAAAGCTAGGGTTCCCAGTTGGATTGAAGAAACTAGTATTGGGGGTAGAAGTTCTTCAATCTTTTCTTCATTCTCCATCATATAATTTGTGAAACCTCTATCAAACACAAATGGGGCCTAAGAGAGCAAGGTCTATTACGTCATCTTCTTCTTCCTCGTCAAGCAGTCAAGAGGCTGACATTTGGGATCACACCAAATTCCTAAATTTGGAAGCTCAACAAGAATACTACTGCATTATGATGAAGACATTCGTCAAGGAGCGAGGATTCAAGCCGGAGGGGCAGGATGGCCAATTGTGCGCCTTGATTCGAGAGAGAGTGAGGCTAGGGTGGACTGACGGCTACTCTAATACCTGTTCCTATGAGCATAGTCTGTGAATTCTATGCTAATGTCAAGGTCACTATGAGCGGGATATCACTGGTTCGTGGTATCGAGGTAGATTACAATCCCCGTGCCATCCAATTAATTTTCAAAATTACGGATGCTCCGCCAGTGGGGGGCTGCTAATTGGGTAACCGGTGCTCATTTGGAGACCGACATGGAGTTGATTATTGCAGAGTTATGTGTGTTGGGTACGAAATGGACATATAAAGTTGGCACGATACAGCCGCGTATATTCCCAGCTACAGCCCTAAATCGCTATACAAAAGTGTGGAACTTGTTTATATGTGCCAAGCTCATGCCTTCTGCCAATCAGCACAAAATAATAGCGGAGAGGGCACGTCTTCTGTGGGAACATAATCACCAGAAAGTACATCGACATTGGTCATCTCATTCACGAGAATATGCTGAGCTATTTACGGGGAGTAACAATTGGGAGCATTCCACACGAATCTTTGGTTTCCATGTTTTGTGCTAATTAGGGATGCAACTGGGGCAATGAGCAGATGCAATACCCAAGCCAGGACATTACTCATGCCACTATCAAAAAATTCGAGGACTGGGTAGGTGGTGTACCACACCCACGCGGACGAGGATTCATCCTTCAGCCTATTTTTCTTGAACCACCACAACAACGCCCGCAAACAGACGAGGCGGGTCCGTCCACGCACGCACGTGCCACCCATGGCGATCGCCAGCTCCGAAGGGAGGAGCACAAGGTCGATACCATGTATGATAATTTGGGCATATTTGCAACGTGACTCGAAAGGGCTTTAGCCGAAGCGTTTGCGCAACAAGGAACAACACAATAATGGCCTCAGTTTGGAATAACAACACTATATCCACCACCGGATTCACCACCTGAGGAGGGTGGCACCACCGATAATTAGGGGAGTTTTTGTACCCTTTACCTTCATTCAATTGGGACATTGAATACTTTAAGTTTGGGGGTATTGGGTAGTAGTTAGTATTTTTAGTTTTACATATAGTTTTGCATGATTAGTTTAATTTTTATTTGTATGTTTAGATTACATTTTAGCATATAGTTGCATGTTATAATTGCATATCTCACAGTTATTACCATATAAAAATCTTTTTGTCTAGCCAATGATGAGAGTGCAGTTTTTAAATGATTTCTGAATATTGTGGATAACATGAGCTGAGATATAACTTTTTATACAATGAAATTCATAATGCTATTTAAATGCTCTTGTTTTGCACAAATGTGTTCACAAGCACTTGTAGGTATTACGTTGTGCATTGCTCGATTGGAAAATGTAGTGTTAAAAAGAGAAATATATGAAAAGTGACTTTTAGAATGTATAAAACATCAATTTTTAAACTTTGGGAAAACATGGGTAGCTGTGTATAAAAAAACGAAAAGAAAAAGAAAGAAAAGTAGAAATAACATGGCTAGTCTTATTTCGGGGCCCTAGCTACTTGAGTAAGTACGCCCGAGGGGATTGTCTCTACACCTAGCGCCCTAAGGTCTTTCATGGTCTGGGAGTCGTTGGTTGAAAGCTCGCTAAGGAGTAGCAGTGTGCCTAATGGAGTAAGACATTGCACAGTCATTAAGAAAAAGAAAGAAAAGAAAAGAAAAGAAAAATAGCAATAAACACCGCGAGAAAGTGCGAAATTCGCCCTAGTAAGTAGAATAAAGCAGTTAAGCCCATTGTTGAACCTTAGTTTATTTTAAGATGTTGGAATAGTCCGAGTCGCATATATATACATAAGTCTTAATTTAAGCTATAATTTTTCTGGTTCGAGCAAGATAGCATGAGCATTCTACACCTAAATCAAGTATTGGGCGAACACAACACACACACACAACATCTGTATAGCATTTTTGAATTATGTGAGTATATGACATTATGCCTGCAGTTTGATTTGAATCTGTATTCTAGAATCTAGAAAAATTACGCTGAGGCAAATTGGACTGAATTTCTATGATGGTTGGGACCAAGTGAGAATTAGTTGCATAGTAATATAGTTGTATTTCTTTTGTTCATTAGTATGCATTGCTTGAGGGCAAGAAATGGTTCAAGTTTGGAGGTATTTGATAAGTACGATTTACACCTACTTATGGAGTACCAATTCATGCGAACTATGCCCATCTCAAGTACATTTTAGTAGGTTTTAGCTGCATTTCATGATAATTTGTATTTTTTTTGCTAAGTTTAAACTGTATTAAAATAAAAAAGGAAATTACAACCTCATGGGAGTCTCCAATCAAGATATAGCATAAACATCATAGGACATGCCCTATGATGTCTTGACTATAAAGGATTACAGGCCTGACACCCATAACAGGACTATTACAGAAACAACCAAATATAATTGTTACAAAGAAAATAAGCAAACCATCTAGAACAAATACGAGCCCACAAAACGAAACAAATCCAAAAGGATTTTAGCAACAGTTTTAAGCCTAGCTGCTGCCGAGGAACTGCAGCAAAGGCCAGGAAAAATGCAGCACCAGAACACGTGTCCAAAGCTGGACACAACAGAAATAGGAGCAGAAGCAGCAGAGTGGCAGCACTAACAGCAGCTACCATATCAACCCCACGAACAGGAGCCATCAACAATAACCATAGCAGGCTTAACTCCAACCCTACCATCAAAAGGCAACAAAACCTAGCAGACCCAATATAACATACCCAACAAAGAAGACTAGCATAGCAGACTAGCATAGCAGATCTAACATAGCAGACCCAAGACCATTCCAGCCATAACCAGCCATAACACCAGACTTGCATTAGACCATTGTCCTGCACGAAGAAGACCCCTCTGTCTAAGACATAACAACAACAGACCAGCAGATAAACAAGCTGCACATCCGAAGAAGTGCCAGCAAAGCTCAACAGTAAACCAACACCTTGCAATAACAAACCACCAGAAGAACCCCAAAAAAGCAAGCAGCTGTAACTGCAGCTGCAGCTGTAACTGCAGCTGCAGCTGCAGCTGTAGCACTACTGCTAAACCAGGACCAATCCACAGCTCAAGCAGCCCTCCCACACAGCACAAAGACTGCTCAAACCCATTCATATCAGATCACTCCCTTAAACAACAATCAGACAACCAGAAGCAGCTACTCCCTAAGTCAAAACCAACAATAACAACAACAACATCCCATTAGCCACTGCAGTAAACTGCAATCGACCAGCAGCAGACTACAGCAATTCCCCAAACCAGAACAGAGCATACAACATCACTCAACAGCCGGACAAGGAAACCATAAATCAAAAATCGATGACAAATTACAGATTACAGAGCAAGATGTTGATAGCATAACTTGGATTTAATTTTTTGAAACCGAGCATTTGTATGGAGACCACACTTAAGCAAGTGAATAATATCTTGGATAATGATCCGAGCAGGGATAGCTACTTGAGTGAAAATTCTAGCGTTCCGTTCTTGCCAAATCCTATAAACCACCACTGCAAAACCAAAATGCAGAAGACTGTTTAGAAATTTGGGTCAAGAGATGTTAGTAATAAAATCGGTGATAGTAGTCCAGCTACGACTCAACCCTCTCCAACCACATCGCCTAAGGACCGCAACCAAAATCTGAAAAGAATAACTACAGTGGAAAAATAAGTGATGAAAAGTTTCCCTATCGTTGGAACAGAGAACACATAGGGGATCAACCGTAAGACCAAAATTAAGAAGTCTATCCAGAGTACAAAGCCCATTATGGAATGCAAGCCATAGAAGAAAAGAGTGACGAGGAGGCACAATCTTATGCCACACTAAACTATGCCACCCTACAGTCGTCCCAACACGGCGAATGGAACGCCATATGGTAGAAGCTTTCACGTCCTTAGCCGCAGTACCATCCAAGATAAGCTCATCCTGACAGCCCAAATTACAATTCCTAGTACGATCAAAAGAAGACCGAAACTCAATAATCCTCGCAGTAATTGGAGCTAGGGAGGACCTAATCAGAATCATGAATAATACTACTAACAGAAGCAGTAGGCCCAAGACCCGAATTTACAATCAAGGGAGAGTGCACAGAGGAGGCCAAAGGATCCCCTAGCCAAGGATCAAACCAAAGACTAGTGTTAGCACCATTACCAATGCGAAATGATAGATATCTACGAGCTAGGCCCCTAAGTTGAAGCACTTATCTCCAAATCCAGGAGCAATCATTAGGGATAGGGGTAGTCCAGAAATATTTATTCTTAAGATGAACTTCACGAACCCAAGAGGCCCAAATAGAAGTAGAAGAAGGATTGATGACTTTCCAAAGATGCAACATGATCATAGCTTTGTTCCAATCTTTAAGGTTCTTAATAGCGAGGCCCCCTTCCAAAACAGGGAGAGTGATCTTGTTCCAGGCAACCTTGGAACCATATTTCAGCATAGAAGTGCCCTTCCATAAAAATCTAGACATAGTAGATTGGAGGTCTTTTAAAGCAGCAGGGAGGATAAAGTGAGAAGACCAATAAGCTTGGGTGGTATAAATAACAGATTTTAGTAGCTGAAGTCTACCGGCATAGGACAAAAATCTGTTAGTCCACGAGCTTATTCTAGCTTTAACCTTTTCAAGCAGAGGTTGGCAATCCGCAATACTTAACTTGGAAGTGAGCAAGGGAACTCCTAGGAACTTAGCAGGAAATATCCCTAACTGGAAACCCAAAGCAAGGATAATGGAATCCGCAGTTTCAGGAGGAACATGAGACAGGAAACACATACTCTTCGAAGCATTTGTGTATAAGCCCGAAAAGGAAGTAAATTTCTCAAGGCATGCTTAACTATCATTACCGAATTAAGGTCTCCATGGCAGAAAATAATGAGATCATCCGCGAAGCAAAGGTGAGTAAGAGAAATGGGAGCAGTTTTCCAGTGATGATGAAAAGTAGGAAACTTAGAAGCCTTCGCGAGCATGAAGAAAGGACCTCCATAACGATAACGAATAGATAAGGAGATAGCGGGTCACCTTGCCTGAGACCTTTCACCCCTTTAAAATAGCCACACAGAGCACGATTAAACTTCACAGAAAAACTTGTCGTAGTAATACAGGCCTTAATCCAATACAAGAATTTGGGGGGAAACTTAAAGAGCTTAAGGGCTGCTAATAAGAAGTCCCAAGAAATAGAATCAAAAGCTTTCCTTAAGTCAATTTTCATAGCACATCTGGCCGGACCCGAAGGTCGGTGGTAGTTCCTGAATAATTCTTGAGCCAAGAGAATGTTGTCTCCTATTCTCCTTTCCGGAATAAAGGCCGATTGATTAGGAGAAATGAGATTCGGGAGGATACATTTAAGCCTAGCAGCAATAATCTTGGATATGCATTTATAAGTAGTATTGCAACAAGAGATGGGCCTATAATCATTCATAGAAGTGGGGTTAGAAATTTTCGGGACAAGAACAATCGTTGTAGAATTAGTACCACGAAGCAAACAGCCCTGCCGGAAGAAAGATTGAACAGCATTGGTAAAAACATTTCCAACAATGTCCCCGGTATGGATAAAGAAATTCACATTAAACCCATCCGGGCCAGGGCTTTTATTCTGCTTCATGTGCTTTAAAGTGCTCATAATTTCATCATCAGAGACAACCCTTTCAAGTAACAAAGCTTGTTGAGGAGAAACACAGTTATGCTCTGCAGACTCCCAATCATGTAAAAAATGGCCATCCACAAGAGAAGGAAAACCTAAAAGGGATTTGAAGTAATCAACCGCAATACTTTGGACATACATATGCCCATAACACATTTCACCTTCTGAGTTCTCAATAGCCAAAATTTTATTCTGATTCCATCGGTTTTTAACTTGGTTATGAAAATAACCAGTATTCTTATCCCATTCCTTAAGCCATTGGATTCTGGATTTTTGATTTATCAATTTCTCTTCACAAATGAGAGCAGCCCACAAGCTAGAAGATTGGGTCTGCTGAAGATCAAGGAGACTAGAATCAGCAGGGTTAGAGGCAAGAGCTAGCTGAGTAAAGTGAAGACTCGCCCTTAAAAGCTCAACATTTGAAGCAAGTTTCCCATTAAGCTTGTTCAGATCAATCAAGGCCCTTTTCACCACTTTAAGCTTTCATGCAAGGATTTGCAAGGGGTCACCAAAACATGGAGTACTTCAAGCCGCCTGCACTACGTCTTGAAAATTATCCAGCCCCGTCATAAAATTAAAGAATTAAAAAGGTTTAGGACTATAAGACATGACCAAACCAGAATTGATAACTACTGGACAATGGTCAGAGAGCTCCCGGGGAGTAAAGTTAGCTAAAGAATTAGGGTAAGAATCCAGCCAGAGATTATTGACCAAAGCTCTATCAGGTTTCTTGTAAGTAGTATTCGATACTTGAGAATCCCACCAAGTGAGATGAGGACCAACAGCCCTCAGATTAACCAAATGCAAGTCATTGAGCCAATCCTTGAAATCCTGCATCCCATAATCCCACAAACTAGCCCCTCCATCAATTTCAGAAAGAGATTGAACAACATTGAAGTCCCCCAGAAGAGTCCAAGGTTTATCAATATATGCAGCAAGCGCCCTTATGTCATTCCACAAAGCTTTACGTTCAGCCGGGGTATTAAGCCCATAAATAATTGTAACAAAGGAATGGAAGTCAAGACTGACAGAGGAAATATAACAGTGAATAAATTGAGAAGACTTAGAAATAATATTAACATTCCAAAGAATTGGATCCCAACCAACCCAAATACGACCATTAACATGATGCTCATAGTTAAAATGCCATTGCCAATTCCTGCAAATAGCTTTAGAAATTGAATTAGCTTTATGACACTTGACCCTGGTTTCAACTAGGCCGACAAAAGAGAGACTATGCTTACTAATAATAGCATGGACACTATCCTGCTTAGGAGACATATTTACACCTCTAATATTCATAGAGCAAAAATTTAACATAATAAATTTAAAAATGTCCCGCTGGGGACTTATTGCTCCCCCCTCCCTTGATCTTTTTCTTAGAAGCTTGTATAACATCCAGAGATAATCTTGCTTTATGCTTTAGATCCTTGACCTCCTTCTCATCAATTTGTTTCAGCTTATCTACAAGAGGATTAGGAATAGGAGTAATATCAGTGTCGGAATAGCTATCACAAATGCCTCCATCCAAAGGAGATATAGGCTTAAAAGGATTAGGGCATGGTCCAACTGAGGATGGCAAAGATCCCTTGAGCACAGATGGGCCAACTTGAGGCTTTGGACCTTTAGTGACTATAGTCCAACACTCAGAATCCCCAACAGGAGGAGTATCGGTAGCAATGAGTTCCCCTAAGGATCCAGAAGCCACAAACTCAGGGGTTAGAGAAGGGGCTTTGGGAATCCATTTATAGTTTGCATTTGGACACCGAACAAAAGAATGCCCGAAAGACAGACAATGCGAACATAATTGAGGCCTATTTTGATATTCAACTTTAACCACCACAACTTTCTCCACTTTTGATTCCTCATCTAGAACAACAACATCCAGGCAAGGAGGGAAGGTAGAAGAGGAGGATATTTCAACAAACATCCTAGCAAAGTTCATAGGTTCTAGTTTTTTAGTAACCTTATCCATAGATAGCGGCTTGCCAATACCGCTAGCAATATAGCTCAACCCAGGAGCCGAGAGATATGATATAGGGACATTATGAAATTTGACCCAAACCGGGGCTTGAATACAAGCTTCAGACTGAAAATCCATTCCCTCCTTCCAACGTTTAAGACACAGAAACTTGTTAGAAATATACCACAGACCCAAGGCAAGAACATTGTCACGTTCCTCATGAGAAGAGAACTTGAAGATAAACAGTCCTTTATCCTGGAGGAACACCTTTTGTAACCCAAACTTATCCCACAGTTTATGAACACTATCTTCCACAAGCTTGAAAGGAAGCCTAGAATGGATAAAACTACCAACAAGACAAGAGCTCCAAAGTTTATTGCCTAACTGAAGGACCTCGGAGGGAGGCTTAATAAGGGTAGAACCATTTTCAATAACAGGAGGAGTAGGGGGAAGAAATTCTAGAACTAGACCTGGTTTAGGAAAGTCCTAGGCCACGACTGAGCTCTAAAATTTCTTCACTACACTAGGAGAGCCCGAATGCCCAGCTAAGCCAGCCCCAACAGCAACTGCAGCAATGTTCTCCATAAACTTAGCAGACTTAAGCGAACCAGTCCCAACAGCAGCTACAGCACCAGCAGACTGAGACGAACAGGGCAGCTCCCCTTCTCCTAACCCGGCCTCAGCTGACTTGTGAGAGCCAACACCCACACCTGAACCCATTGGCAACATTCCAGAACAGCCTTCTCTCACAGGACATATATCAAACATATTAAGCTCATTAACCTGACGAATATGCCGACCCCCATTAGCGAACTCAGCAACCTCCTGGATATTAAACCCCTTAGAGAGTATAAAGTCCAGAAGAGTATTACTCTTCTTACGCTCATCTGCTGCTTCTACATGACCTCGACTAGAAAAGTGCTGAGCAGCACTAAAAATCTCCTTCAAAGCTGAACCGTGTTTAAGCCCTAAGCTTGCTTCAATCTCACTATTAGCATCTGAATCATCAGATTCAACCGGAACATTGCAAGGGTTAACGTCAGACTCAGTCATAACCGGCTCAACCAATAGAGAAAGAGGACGAACATCTGCCCCAAGACCAAGCCTGATGGCCGAACCAGCCATTAAAGCATACCCAACCAAGGTCTCTGAGCTAGGGATAGAAACCCCCAAATCTGAAGAGCTAACCCTAGAGGAACTACTCAAGGAGTTTCCCCCCCCCCCCCCCGAGAGGTGGGAGTAATCCACCATAGAACCAGGAACCGCACAAAGGAATGATAGGAGGGAAGAAAAATGAAGAACAAGAAAGAAGAGAGAAGGTAGAGAACGAAATCTAGAGATAGAAAATTACATGGTGCCAAATATTGCATAATTAAAACTCTTTTTGGTGAATTAAGTGCAGGAATCGGCCTATTTTGGTGGTGTTATTGAACACAAGGCTAATGGATGCTTGAGACGAGGCAAAAGATGGGATATGCATGGCATGAAGGTGCAATGGAACAAGGAGATAAAGTATGACTGAACAAGTAGCAGTAGTAGTAGCAAAACAGGAACCAAGATCTGCAGATTGCAAGCTGCGCGGCCGCGTGATAGAATAGCCTTGAGAGCGCGCGCCCGCGCGATTACCCAGCCAGACCTTGGAACCTACTACTGCAAGTTACGCGGCCATGAGAAGGACAAGCCTAGGGAGCACGCATCCGCGTGTGAGATCGGCCAAACATACAAACTTACTGCAAGTCTCGTAACCGCGAGAATATAAAGCTGGAGGAGCACGCGGCCGCGCGCGAGACCTGTAGCTACTTACTTGTTTTATTTTATTTCCAATTTTTAAAGGTTGTAATTAATTTAAAAATGATTCCTGACTGGTGTCAGGGGTATCGCTTGACATTTTATTAAGTTTTAACGTATCTTTACATCGTAATTAGGGTTTACTCTTTGGGGGAGATTCCAACGTAGAAGGAGGCCACAGGTCTACTTTTTTACTCCTTTGGGATTTTCTACCAGAGTGGATTATTATTATTAGTTTTTGCTGGAATCTTATGAGGATTTGAATATTGATTTGTATTCAGCAATTGGGTGTGATAGTTTCATCTTTTATCTTTCAATTGTCATTTATTGACCATGTTTAGATTTGATCCCATAATGGCTTTTGGTTCAGTCATGAACTAAACTCCATTATAGGATTCTAACATATTTTAATATATAGTTTGATTGAATGCTTAAATGCCGGATTGTTTTGCATATCATATGGGATGTCTATCATGATTGTTTTGCATGTATGAATGATTGATCACCATTCATTTCAGTATTTGTATGGAATTGACAATGAACATGCAAATATGGAATGTAATCATGATAGTATACATATATAAGGTTGTGTTATAGGGCTTATGTATTTCATGAACTAGATAGACATATACTGTTTCATCGTATAAGTTAGAATAAGGGCTTGAACTTTAAAATCAATATAGTTGCAATTTCACATAAACATATAGTGATTTTGGTTATATTGATGATTACATAGCGTCTATCATCCGTGGATGCTATGTAAGTAGGTCTTAGTGCACTAAAAATGGCTAATACTCTTTTAGTGCTCTTGGCTACTTTCCTGCGATATGTGATCAAGTCATGCATGATAGTGGCGATTGAACGAAGTATTAAATGAAGTTAGGATCCCATTAGTTCCAATATAATGTAGTCTATCATTATTATTGTTTTAGTTATTATTTGTAATTCGAGAACAAACCAAGTTTAATCATTAGTTTGAGCATATAAATATAGTGATTTAATTAATGAATAGTAGTTTAAGTTAAACAACTTTCTTAGTGGGATCGATACTTTACTTGCTCTGTATTACTTGTTGACGCATGTATGCTTGCATGAGTTAGAGCTCTATTGTTAAGACTAAAAAAGAGGCAACACCCGTTTGAGGATGCCGTCATCTACAGACTTTGTCATTACACATCATACAATAGTGGAACAACGATTTAAGATCAAATTCAACACTAAGTATTCCTGCATTTATAACTCCATCAACTTTTTATCATCTCTGCACCAGGTTACATGGTACATAAGTGATAAATAAAAGGATATTTTGATATTTCAAATCATTATCGTCTAGCCAAAACAGGTAGCATAGAGTATACTTTAAATCGTTCAAAAAATCATTACAAATCTGTTTTTATCATCTCAACAGGTAACGAGGTGTAGGTGGCCCGAAGTCAACTCATACACATGGTCACCATGATTTGAGAATAAAAATTCATTTCAAAAAGCACATAGTGCGTTTTTAGCATGATGTACAAAAATTTCGAGTCTGGCATAGCTAGAAGATTTGGAAAACTTATGTCTCCACTAATGATCAATTGCTTAGTAATCTATCTATTCTTATTATCCTCAATACACATAACTATTCCCAGTTCGTCAAACCACACTCATGAGTTCAAGAACTTTCTACAATCATATGAGTTTAAGAACTTGTCCTAGTCAGACCTTTGGTGTCCATTCGCTGAGGGGTTCATAAAAAATTCATATAATCACGAGTCACAAACGTACCATAAGTATGAGTTTTAAGAACTCTTACTTAACATGATATTCTTTACTTATAACCTATTTATCTGGTATACACCTGATAAAAGAATCACCTTCTCAACATGTATATAGCAAATAGCGTGACACATATATTTCAATGATTATCAGCACCCGATGCTAAGTGGTTGTTACACTAAGTACGATTCAGCTCCCACACGAAGAATCATACAACTTAGATGCTGGCATGAGTCCTCAATTGAAATCCCGACCTAATCTTAACTCCCTTCTCAATACGAATTTCATTCAACTCGTATTCATAATCCTTTCTTGAATCTGTACCAATTCATAGTACCACTGACACACATCAATCTTGCTATAAACTTTTCAATCATTCAATTGATTCTATATCATATCACATTGTGATCTCATCGTATATATTACGATTCATTTTTATGTCTTGATCGTTTTTTTTTACGATCTCCTATCCCGATTCTTTTAGTCTTTTAAACTCTATCTATTTACCACTATAATTCAATTTTATTATCAGAGTTAGGGAACTCCGTATCTTTATATCTCACCGAGATTCGTCTTTGAATCTTACCGACTCACTAACTCTATTTGAGTTGGTATGTATCCTAATCACTGCGGTTATTAGTCTCAGGTAACCCTACCTATTCTTTATAACCTACAACTTTGATACGACTGTGATAGCCCCAAATTTGGGTCCCAAATCACCGCAGATCTGGTACCATCATTCTACAACTATTGTGAAAGATATAAACATAAATTGCTTATACAATAAACTTTACACAATATTCCCCAATGTCGAGTAACCTTAACTTATACACAATTCATAACCTATCTAACATATAACGTTATTATCATACTATACTATTACAATTTAGCTGCACACATAATCCCAAGCTAAACTTGGCTTTGTCCTTTCTTGTATCTGACGTATTCGTATTAATCTGTAATGTTAATCATGATATAGCAAGGGTGAGTAATAAGTTTGCCCAGCAAGTTTAAGTTCAATAAATTAAGGAGATATCATGATTGAAAGAATTGAACAAAAGTTGGCTATAGTTCTACAATATAGTTGCGAACTAGCATGAACAAATTTTTACATAGCTGAACGAACATTGAACATTAATATATATATAGACCGAATGGTAATGAAGGTGATCAGCCTTTCATACCTGATGAATACTTGCAGTATGCACATAGTGCAATTTAATAATTCTTAGAAATTGCAATCAGAAATGATTAACCACAAGTATATATGAATAAACAACTCGAGGTCGAGTTAAGAAAAACTTGCATGTTTCGTTGATTATCGTTACACATTTTAATAATCTTTGTCTGAAGACCTATTATATAAATAATATCGATATACAAATTAGAATAATATCATCACAATATTTAAAATAACCTAAATGCATTATCACATACTCCTATCCGTCTATAACACATATAAAACCTATCATCAAGTCAAACTATTTCTGTTTGAATTGAATTTGGTACAATTCTGACATCCCGACGGTCTAGTCGGAGAATTATCAAGTATAAGTTCAATTAAACTATGCCTAAAAACTTAACCATTATATAAGATAATTTATTATCAGTCAAAATATTTTTCGTAAGCTCGTAATAATTTTCAGATAATTATTATCATTTATCATGAATTTTTAATCATTAATATCGTATTTATATGAATTAAATACCACATAATTCATTTATCATAAATATTTATTTAATACTAAATATTAATAAAAATCATAACATAATATTATAATATATCAAAGTATTTTTAATACCTTAAAATCACATTTATATGATTTTTAAATAATTAAATTTATTATCCGATAATTGTTTTTAATATTTAAAATACTAATATTTTCATGACAAAATATCAAAAGTTATATTTTATAACTTTAATTTTTTTTTTATAATTTTTATATGATTTTTAAATCATTAATTCTATTTTCCAATAATTTATTTAATATATTTATTAAATAAATTAATTTCCATTAATATTAATTAATTAATGAAATTCCTCACAAAATATTAAAAGTCACTAAAAATAACTTAAAATATTTTGTTAAACCATAATATAATTTTTCATGATTTTTAATGTATTAAAATTATTTTTAAATAATTTATTAATATTATAATTAAATAAATTAAATATCATTTTTATTCCAAAAATATCAAATATTTATGAAATATATTCAAAATTATTAAAAACTCATTTTTAGAATTTAAAATAAGTTTTAGGAATTTATTATGTATTTTTAATAATTAAAAACTAATTTTCTCTAAGTATTTAATAAAAATATTAATTCTAAGTAATTAAATGTCGCTAAAGGGCCCTATAGCGAAGAAACTGTCGCTATAGGTGTTCTTGAGCTGTTTTTGAGCCTGCCCAGAAGCCCATGTCAGTTACCAAGTTCCCTACTTTGACCAGTTCTAGATTCTTGATATCGAAGTTGATGAGTCAGATAAAGTGTTAGTATTATAGTATTGATGTATTACTACAATATCAATCAATTTACATGGCAATCCTACACCAAAACAGAGAGTTATAATCCACCAAAGTGGCTGTCAGAGGCTGTTCTACATTTCTGGGTTACCCAGAAATGAAGAACAGTTCAAGGTACCCTTTTTAGAGCCGTGTAACTTTGATTCCGTGTATACTCAGTGTGATATAAGAGTTCAGTTTTGAAGTAGAGATGACAGGTTACAATTATCATTCACTAGATCTGTAAGACCCCAAATTTTATGAAATAAAAGTATTTAATTTTTCTTATAATTACTATTCAGTAAATAGTTAAATTGATAAAAGTTATTGTTAAGGGTGATATATGATTTTTTTTTTCAAAATACGCAAGTGGTTATAAAATATTCATTGTTGTCGGGGAATATTCGTTTAGTCAGTGGAATATTCTTTCTGTCGGAGAATATTCGTACGACGGCGCAACCATTTGTGGGCCCCATAACAGAATAACTGTCGAATGAAGAAAATAACAAATTTGAGTTTTTATAAATAACGGTGTAGTTGTTACCGTTAACACTGTTGGAATACCTGGTGGTTAAAATACAGTAATACGCGTAGTTGTATAGTAGCACACGGTATTGCACAGCATTTTTTTTCAATTATTGATTCTTACGTGAGAAGGCACTACTCAATAATTGTTATAGTAATTACTGTTCAATATTTTATTTTATTTAATCAATAATTGCTGCGTTGATATTTTATATTATTGTTGTTTCAATAATTATCACTGCACAGTATCTCCATTATCAGATCAATAATTCATATTATATAAATAATGCTATTAGATAACATTATTGGCAAGGAGAGGTTTGGTCACCTAATTGCGTGCCAGTAAGGAGAAATCCTTATCGAAAAGCCCCCTCTTTCCTGGAAACTGCCTGGTTGTCATTATTGTGATTCTGTAATATTATTTGTGAATAATTAATTATTGATTTATATGATAATAAAATATTTATTTGATGTGGATATAAATAATGAATTTATTTATGTGGTTATAAATGAAAGAATTAATGTTGAGGTATTTTATCAATATTTTGTCGTATTGGAGATATTAAAAGATCAAATCAGTGTTCATATAGCTTTATTGTGTGAGTTATAATTTTTAATCTGACCGTTGGATCGTTGTGATTTTTGGATATGTTATACATATATAAGTTGAGTATATGTTCACAAATTTTGAATCGTTAAAAATGAACGAATGATTTATTATGAATTTTAAGAGGTGACTGATTCGGAAATTAGGTTTATAAATGATTTTGGTGAAAAAAATCTAGAAATGGGTGGGTCCCACTTTTGGTTATTGGGGAAGATGACTGATTTTTGGTGGGTAGAATAGTAGCAGGTAAAGCCATCAGGTAGCAGGTCAAGTCCGCTTCGGCGTGCTAACATTTTCCTATAAATAGAGGGCTAAGTTAGAATTAAAAATCACATCAGAATTCAAAAGTTTTCTCTCTAGATTATCGAGTGTATTTTGTTAGTATTTAGATACTTGGTGAGTTGCTATTCATAAGTGCAAGTTTCCTTCAGCGTCATATCTGATATCTAGTCAGAAGTGTTGCTCTTTTAAGGTAAGGGATAGTAAAGGATTTTAAGGGTTGTTATGTTTTTAAGTTTCGTAATTTTTCTGACCTTCAAAAATTTTGGAAAAATTTAAATGATAATTTGATGAGTTTTCTTGAATTGTGTACAAAAATGGCGATTTTTTGATGCATAGATTAAGAGTTATGAATTTTATGAGAAAAGACTATTTTAAAAGTAACCGCTTATAACTCCTTGTGGTTAACTCCAAAATTGGTAAAAATTTTATTGGGAGTACATGTATATGATAGAAGTATACTCTGTAAATTTTGGAATTTTTGGATAAAAGAACAATTTTTGATAAATATCTAAATATTCGGCTGTTTTGGCAATATGAAAAATAATAAATGATTTTTAAAAATTCTGAGAAAAATATATGTTCAATATGAGACTATATTCTACTAAATCTCAGAAAAGAAAATTTGTTTGTACTGATTCGGTATTTTTCATGAAAATGGACTAGTTATGAGTAAATGAATTAAATATGTAATGTGAAGTAAGAAAATTGGAAAATAAGATTTTATGGCTTGAGAATCCTATATGAGGTATATGCAGATTTTTGATGAGGGTTTTGGTTATTGGTGATGAAATCTTATGAGTTTGAAATTTTAGTATGATTAAATACATTATTTAGTAAAGTGTAAACAATTAAAATAAATTGTTTATAAGTTTAAGAAATGTTATTTCAATATCATTATACCGAAATATTGATATAGATTTTATTGTGGAATTTCTACCTTTTTGTGTTGGGTTTACTATTCACGAGTTACTATTCATGAGTTACTATTTACGAAGTTACTATTCATGGATTACTATTCATGAGTTACTATTCATCACAAAATTGGTTTCTTTTTCTAACCAAATTATAGTTGATTTATGAATATTACTCTTGAGATTAAATATAGATGTTTTGATTATATTGATTTTACTATTATATATAACATTTTTATAACCCTAATGATGATATTTCTCTTTGACTTGAGTATAAAGATGGGTAGATTTTTAGTATGATCATGACTATGGGTTCCTTTTGGCC
This sequence comes from Panax japonicus, assembly GCA_020205505.1. Classification (NCBI taxonomy): domain Eukaryota; kingdom Viridiplantae; phylum Streptophyta; class Magnoliopsida; order Apiales; family Araliaceae; genus Panax; species Panax japonicus. The sequence continues at coordinate 34,298,003 of CM035109.1, read as the reverse complement.
AGTAGTGCAAAGTTGAATTATTGACTAATATGATCATGACCATTGAATTTATAATTGAATATCTTTAGCTTAAGTGCAAAGGTGAAATGATCAACATGGTTATAATTATTGTTTATATAAATTCTGAAATGATTATATATTTCTTTGAGATATTAATATATTTGGCCTGTAGTGTAAATATGAACTGTTGATGAATATATTTGGCATGTAGTGCAAATATGAACTATTGAAGAATATCTTTGGCATGTAGTACAAAGATGAATTGTTGATGAATATTTTTGGTTCGTAGTGCAAAGATGACCTGTTGTTGAATATCGTTGGCCTGTAGTGCAAAGATGGTCTGTTGATGAATATCTTTGGCCGTAGTGCAAAGATGAAATTGTTAGTATGATTATAAACATAAACTGTGATTTGGTATAACCATGATCTCTTATGTTTCCGGTAAAGACATGTGATAAAAATTATCTTCGTCCTGGATACGAAGAGGAATTTAGAATTACAATTATGATTATGAGTTATTCATATAATTGTGAAAAGGAACTGTTGATTAATGTTACAGGGATAAAACATTGTTGGTGGACTTTTAATGTGGAGAAGATAATAGACTTTATGGTCTATTTGACTCTTCTAATGGATTGCTCGTTCCGCTGTAACTATGGTTGAAAATTTTTATCATCTACCATATGTTCTAAATCTCAGATTTATTACTGTTGAAGGCTATTGATAATTTATTTATCTTTAGTCATGATATTCTTTACTGAGCTAGTTGTGCTCACCCTTCTGTTTCAAAATTCCTTTCAGGTAATACGAGTGTAGCAGGGTCGAGCGAGGGTAACAAGGGAATAAAACGGTGGTCATCATTTAGTAGTTTTATTTGATGAATCCAATAGGGTGAGGCGAACCCAACGTTGGAAAGGTGTTTTGCCACTATCATACAAGATGTCTAATGTCATACAACCTCGTGTTATTATAAGACAGGGTTGTGCACATCCACTTGCTGAGTATATTTACGAGCACTACCTATATAATCTTGGTGTTTGCTTGAAGTATAATTCACGATTAGAGACAGTGAAGATAATGATACGTCAAGAGAAGACTCACCATTAGAAAGAATATGATAGTAATCTTCTTGTTTTTCTTTGGGTTCTATTAGGTCAACCAAGGATAATTTTGTGGACATATGATATCTATCATAACCTGGAAGCATGGCCTCCCATGTACGAAGGTTTCCTTGAGTACTTCCCAAAGATTCTAATTTCTAAAACAGTTTTTGACTATACCTTTATGTAGGTATCACTGTGAGGTGTTGTCCACTGATGGGACATTTGTCACATTACGGTTGGGACACGAGTCACAGTTGGTATATATTTGTATCCAAACTCACAGCATATGTGTTATTGTATTTTGTACGACAATTGTTGTAATAAAGTTGTACTTGTTTTCTGTACCGTGTATTTGGCGACTCAGAATAGGTTGGGTGAAATGGACCTATTTTGGGGTTGTCACATTTGGTATCAGAGCTTAGGGATATGGTCTTTGGCTGGATCGGGAATATAACTAGGAGGGGAGAGATGAGTAAATCTTTCGCTAGTGTGTTCTACCTAAGCTTATTTGTTGGTTTATCATAATATCGGGATATTATGTGATATGTTAATTTATTTAATTAACCCTTGTTTTATGACAGTATTTGAGAATGGCTGCTGAGAATGTTAACAATGGAGTGAATGAGACCGTGGGGATACCTCTAATCACCAACCAGGATAATGTGATGTCAGGAGAAGAAGGAATTAGAGAAATGCATGTAGTGTGTGAAGAATTGATAGTTGCACCCGAAATGGTTGCAGAGGTAACAACTGAGAGTGAGGAAGAAGAGGAAGAAGAGGCACCTGAGGAGAATTTATTAGAGGTATTATATGATCAAAATATAGAATTTCAAAATCGTATTCATGAGTTAGAAGAGCAGGTTGAAGAATGACAGGCGGTCGTGGAGCAAAAGGATGCAATAATTCAAGCTTGTGTTACCCGTTATGTGATGCTTGAAAAGAAGCATTCTTTGGCAGAGTATAAGATGAGCTGGAATCTGAGCTGAAATAAGAAAAAACTGAACGAGTAAGAGTGAGTGATGCATGGGGAAAAGCCGCACGACACATTGATATTGTGGAAAGAGATGTCCGATCTAAGAAGGTTAAAATACTTGATATGTATTTCTCTTTTTGGACAGCAATTGGGAGAAACCCAACATCGAGTTTTGAATTACCCTGTACAGAGCGGTCAACCTAAATTCGATATGGATCAAAGATTGATGATTCAGATCATGAATCAGGAGTACGACGAAGCTGTTGAGGGTGGAATATGTCCTATAGAAAAGTATATTTCAACGGTAGTGATGACACCAAATGCTGCCCCAGACAAGTCAAAGCCGAGTAGTTCAAGGGATAGCGGTTGTCATGACTTCCCAACAAGTGAGGAACCCAAATGAAGTTATCATGGGAGATGAGCAATGGAGAAATCATGGTGACCGGGGAGATAGAATTTGGAATGAAAGCAAGGTATTCTCAACTTTTCGAAATATCAGGTACGTAAATTACGAGGACGAAATTTCATAAGGAGGGGAGATTGTAAGACCCCGAATTTTATGAAATAAAAGTATTCAATTTTTCTTATAATTACTATTTAGTAAATGGTTAAATTGATAAAAGTTAAAGTTGAGGGTGATATATGAATTTGTTTTTCAAAATACGCAAGTGGTTATAAAATATTCATTGTTGTCAGGGAATATTCGTTAAGTTGTGGAATATTCTTTCTGTCGGGGAATATTCGTACGACGCCTCAGCCATTTGTGGGTCCCATAACAGAATAACTGTCAAATGAAGAAAATGACAAATTTGAATTTTTATAAATAACAGTGTAGTTGTTACCGTTAACACTGTTAGAATACCTGGTGGTTAAAATACAGTAATACGCGTAGTTGCACAGTAGTACATGGTATTGCACAATATTTTTCAATTATTAATTCTTACGTGAGAAGGCACTACTCAATAATTGTTACAGTAATTAATGTTCAATATTTTATTTTATTGAATCAATAATTAATGCGTTGATATTTTATATTATTGTAGTTTCAATAATTATCACTGCACAGTATCTTCATTATCAGATCAATAATTCATATTATTTGAATAATACTATTAGATAGCATTATTGGAAATGTCTAGAAAGTTCTGTCAAGGAGATGTTTGGTCACCTAGTTGCGCGCCAGTAAGGAGAAATCCTTATCGAAAAGCCCCCTCTTTCCTGGAAACTGTCTGGTTGTCATTATTGTAATTCTGTAATATTATTTGTGAATAATTAATTATTGATTTATATGATAATGAAATATTTATTTGACGTGGATATAAATGATGGATTTATTTATGTGGTTATAAATGAAGGAATTAATGTTGAGGTATTTTATCAGTATTTTGTAGGATTGGAGGTATTAAAAGATTAAAATCAGTGTTCTTAGAGCTTTATTATGTGAGTTATAATTTTTAATCTGATCGTTGGATCGTTGTGATTTTTGGATATGTTATACATATATAAGTTGAGTATATGTTCATAAATTTTAAACCGTTAAAAATGAACGAATGATTTGTTATGAATTTTAAGAGGTGACTCATTCAGAAATTAGGTTTATAAATGATTTAGGTGAAAAATTCTAGAAATGGGTGGGTCCCACTTTTGGTTATTGGGGAAGATGGCTGATTTTTGGTGGGTGGAATAGTAGCAGGTTAAGTCTGATTCGGCGTGCTAACATTTTCCTATAAATAGAGGGCTAAGTTAGAATTAAAAATCACACCAGAATTCATAAGTTTTCTCTCTTTTTCTCTCTAGATTATCGAGTGTATTTTGTGAGTATTTAGATACTTGGTGAGTTGCTATTCATCAGTACAAGTTTCCTTCAGCGTCATATCTGATATCCTGTCAGAAGTGCTACTCTTTTGAGGTAAGGGATAATAAGGGATTTTAAGGGTTGTTATGTTTTTCAGTTTCGTAATTTTTCTGACCTTCAAATATTCTGGAAAAAATTGAAATTATAATTTGATGAGTTTTCTTAATTGTGTCCAAAAATGGTAATTTTTGGATGTATAGATTAAGAGTTGTGAATTTTATGAGAAAAGACTATTTTAAAAGTAACTGCTTATAACTCCTTATGATTAACTCTAAAATTGGTAAAATTTTTATTGAGAGTACATGTATATGATAGAAGTATAATCTGTAAATTTCGGAATTTTTGGATAAAAGTATAATTTTTGATAAATATCTAAATATTCGGCTGTTTTGGCCATATGAAAAATAGTAAATGATTTTTAAAAATTCTGAGAAAAATATATTTTCAATATGGGACTATATTCTACTAAATCTCAGAAAAGAAAATTTGTTTGTACTGATTCAGTATTTTTCATGAAAATAGACTAGTTATGTAATAACCCATATTTTTTAATTAAATATTAATTAATTTTATTTTATACAATTTTATTCAAATTAGAAAAGGTAAGTGATTTTTTTTCTTCCATGTTTTGTTTGGCAAGTTAAATTCTGTTAGTAGATATTAAAAAACTGATTAATTAAAATTGAGGAAGATAATTTTTTTTGTTAAAGTCTTGTGGTAAAATCATTCGGAGCGGGAGGCTACATGAGAGAAGGGAGAGACTATTCGGCAAGAGTATCATCACCTCTTTAATGTCAAGTAAATCTTTGTTATTCTTTTGATTCCGGAGACGAAATCCTTTTTAAGGGGGAGGTAATGTAATATCCCGGAAAAAATAATAATAATATTAAATTTATATTCTTAAAACATATTGTTTGGACTTTGTCATTTATTTGGGTCAAACTAGTTATTTAATTTGTGTGGGCTAATAAATATTAATAAGAGATGGGTAAATTAATTTAGTACAATTTGGGCCTTATTATTATTTAAACCCAATTAGAAGTTTATTATAAATAAAAAAAAGGTCTGTTAGTTAATAAACAGCTCGACCTAATTTTATTTCATTATACGAATTGAGGGAAAGAGAGGAGGAAGACTTGTGCGACTCTACGGAAGAAAAAAAATCTCAGGTATGCTTTTATTGTATTGGGATACTTTTGATTGCTATGTCAGGGGCTATATAGAGAGAAATATAATAGTAATGATCCATGTGCAACTTTTTTTTTGATGGAATGAAAAGTACTAATTTATATATATAAATAGAAATTGTTCATAGAATGAAACATAATTCATGAATATATATATATATATATATATATATATATATATATATATATATATATATATATAAACTTTGGTTGTAGAAGGATTATTATACATGTTCACGTGGTTGCATGCCCGTAGCACTGCTAAAGACATTGATTTCATATTATTATTATTTTTGTGTATATATATATATATATATATATATATATATATATATATATATATATATATATATATATAATATTTTAATATATATTTGGCCATAAAGCTTATAAATCGGAATTGGAAAATTAAATTGAAATTATGTATATTAATATAAATTAATAAATTTTGGAGACATAGTTATAAAAGTTTTTAATAATAAATTTAATAGTATTATGTTATTAATGATTGGATTGTAATAAAATCTTATTAAATTATTTAAATTGAACGGAAAGAATTATAAGAGTTATACTTAGTATATAAATTTTGGAGTATTAATAATTGATTTAAGGCGATGATTAAATGTACCTTGAATGAATTGCGAATTATTTTGGAGTTTATGAGTTAGATTATATTTAATTTGAGGTGAATATGTTTAGGTGGTGAATAACGTTTCATATTTGATATCGTTGGCTCTTGAGGGTAAGACTTTGTATAGTGTGCTATAAATGGGTTGGAAGTATCAGGTACGAATTTCGTACTCTTTCAGTGACATTCTTGTTATATTTGATTTGTTTGTTTTATCCCTTATTTCGAATTTCGTTATTATTTCACATAATTGTTTCTTGTGAAATTCATATAATAGTTTCATTTTGGAGTTGATAAATATGACTAGTATTTGTACTCCTTGAGTTAGGTTATCATGCTTAGTATTTATTCTTGATAATCGTAGAGCGGTACATGTTGCTACCTTCTTTTTGAGATATTGTGACTATAATTTGATTTGGTTCAACATTTACATATAGAACCCTTTTGTTGGTATTATGTCGCATGTGTTGTGACATGATGTTTTTGTTAAAATATATCGTAGGGTATACCTGAGCTATAACCACCTGTGGGGGTATCACAGGCATGTCGTCTTGGCACGAGAGGCATGACACTTTCCGTGGCGGTGTGATTAGTCCACGACGTCTTTGTTTTGGGCTCCGGAGGAAGTGGGCCATTTGGTCTTTTGTTGTGGGAGACGTACGGGTTAACCCTAGTTTTTTGTTCTGCGGATTGGTGATGTTGTGCCAAACACACTATCCGATTTGCATACATTTGGATTAGCGGTCCAATGTGTGATTTGCCTGTGTGGCATTATTTTGGTTGCCTGTGTGACATCATTTGATTTGCCTGTGTGACATTAGTTTGACTTGTCTGTGTGGCAAGATATATTTCTGAGCTCATTCGGTATTAAATAACTCCAGCCATTTGTTTCAACCTATTATTTTATTGGATTAGTTTTTTTGGTTTCTGTTCAGTTCAAGTCATTGAGTTAGGTACTTCAGTTCGTTATTTCTTTATTCTTTTATTTCTTCGTCAATTATGTTGATTCGACTATATTCCATTCAGATATTTGGATATTATATTTTCGTTCGTATTTGTACTTGAGGCTTGTTCAGTATTTTGACTTAGTTGTTTTCGTATATCAGTTGTATATCTGTATTCATACCGGGCAATTGGCTCATGTTGTGTTTTTCTTCCTGTAGGTTTGCAGCGGTGATTCAGGGCTAGTGTGATGAGAGTTTTGCCGTTGACCATTTAGGCTGATTCGAATTTTAAGTTTTGATTATTTTGACTCAGTTTGGAGAATTGTATTTAGTACTTCATTTATGGATATCACTATTAATATTTTGAACTTATTAGTGCTATGTTTAATTATTTTGAGGTTTGTTGTGCTTTACACGTGACCTCCCTTTCCTTTTCAAGAAGGGGGTATTACAAGTTATGAGTAAATGAATTAAATATGTTATGTGAAGTAAGAAAATTGGAAAATAGGATTTTATGGCTTGAGAATCCTATATGAGGTATATGCAAGTTTTTGATGAGGGTTTTGGTTATTTGTGATAAAATCTTATGAGTTTGAAATTTTAGGATGATTAAATGCATTATTTAGTAAAGTGTAAACAATTAAAATAAATTATTTATAAGTTTAAGAAATGTTATTTTAATATCATTATACCGAAATATTGGTATGGATTTTATTGTGGAATTTCTACCTATTTGTGTCGGGTTTACTATTCATGAGTTACTATTCACGAAGTTACTATTCATGGGTTACTATTCATGAGTTACTATTCATGAAAAAATTGGTTTCTTTTTCTAACCAAATTATAGTTGATTTATGAATATTACTCTTGAGATTAAATCTAGATGTTTTGATTATATTGATTTTACTATTATATATAACATTTTTATAACCCTAATGATGATATTTCTCTTTGACTTGAGTGTAAAGATGGGTAGATTTTTGGTATGATCATGACTATGGGTTCCCTTTGGCCAGTAGTGCAAAGTTGAATTGTTAACTGATATGATCATGACCATTGAATTTATAATTGGATATCTTTAGCTTAAGTGCAAAGGTGAAATGATCAACATGGTTATAATTATTGTATATATAAATTCTGAAATGATTATATATTTCTTTGAGATATTAATATATTTGGCCTGTAGTGCAAATATGAACTGTTGATGAATATGTTTGGCATGTACTGTAAATATGAACTGTTGATGAATATATTTGGCCCGTTGTGCAAATATGAACTATTGAGGAATATATTTGGCCTATAGTGCAAAGATGAATTGCTGATGAATATCTTTGGCCCGTAGTGCAAAGATGACCTGTTGTTGAATATCATTAGCCTGTAGTGCAAAGATGGTCTGTTGATAAATATCTTTGGCCGTGGTGCAAAGATGAAATTGTTAGTATGATTGTAAACATGAACTGTGATTTGGTACAACCATGATCTTTGATGTTTCAGGTAAAGACATGTGATGAAAATTATCTTCGTCCTGAATGCGAAGAGGAATTTTGAATTACAATTATGATTATGAGTTATTCATATAATTGTGGAAAGGAACTGTTGATTAATGTTACAGGGATAAAACATTATTGGTGGACTTTTAATATGGATAAGATAATAGACTTTATGGTCTATTTGACTCTTCTAATGGATTGCTCGTTCCGCTGCAACTATGATTGAAATTTTTTATCATCTACCATATGTTCTAAATCTCTGATTTATTACTATTGAAGGCTATTGATAATTTATTTATCTTTAGTCATGATATTCTTTACTGAGCTAGTTGTGCTCACCCTTCTGTTTCAAAATTACTTTCAGGTAATACGAGTGTAGTAGGGTCGAGTGGGGGTAACATGGGAATAGAACGGTGGTCATCATTTAGTAGATATATTTGATGAATCCAATAGGGTGAGGCGAACCCAACGTTGGAAGGGTGTTTTGCTACTATCATACAAGATGTCTAATGTCATATGTTGATTGATTTGGAAATCAAAGAATACATGCAAGTATACACGGTCAACAAGTAATAAAGTGATAAGAAAAGTATCGTTCCCACATAGAATCTTAATTAATAAATTCAAACTACTAGCACAATATCAACCCAATTTTATTTAAACAATGATAAATTATGATTTTTTGAAATATTAAAACTAAATTAAACAATTAAATATATTAATCTAAAATAAACAAATAAATAAACTCAGATTTGAATGATTGATTTCCGATAAATAAGGATTAAAACTTCAATATTCCCAATTATGAACTATAACTCAATATCCAATTATCCCAATTATTATGTCTACTAAATTGTTAACAGGAATTCTCAAATGTCAAAAGTCCTTTTTCAAGTAATCAACTGACTTCTATTTAATCCAGATTAATCTTACTATATTCCTATGCAAAACAAGTGAATTAAACTCTTTCAATTCCAATTCCTTATGTGTTACATGCGGTTAAAAGATATTTCCATTCAATTCAAAAACCTAATTATTCACGGTGCAAATAAATAAGTCACACGTTATCAAACCCAGTTCTTACCCTAGAATTCCTCTTTCAATTCTTTCTAGAGTAACACGGTAATTATTGGCCAAATAATTAATCAATAGATGCAAGGCATGATAAATAATTCACTTCAACAAAAATAATTGGAATAAACTGAATAACTAATTTATAGCCATAAAAGGTTCAATTGAATTCTTAATAAAAGAATTAGTTCATAACGGAAATAAAAACCAATAATCGTTTGCAAATCATCCTTAAAGAATTACAAATTGAAAATAAGGAGAAGAAGAAGAAAACTCTGTAGCCAATCCTTAGTCTCCAAGTAATCCTTGTGTAGCCTCCAATGAATGAATGAATAGATTGAATAATTTGATGATAACCTAATTTCAGTACTTAATCTCCTTTTATACTTTTTCACAATCCTAATCCAAATCAGCTTTAAATAACCTTCAATAATCAAGTCAGCTGAAAGTCAACGCTCGCGTCTTGGTCAACAAGCAGCTCGACCTAGCGCCCCGGCGTTGGGATTTACACAGGATAAAGCTCCCCGACGCTGGAAGTTAAAATATTTACCAATTTGCCATTTTCAGCTTAAATTCCCCCGTAAATGCAAACGCAAATGCAACTAGCTAAATGAACGTAATTCCATCAATCCAATAGCTCACGTATATACATAGGCCTCAGAAAAATCACAAAAACTTTTTGATCAATTTCGCAATCAATGAATACGTACAAGTATACACGGTCAACAAGTAATAAAGTGAAAGTAGAGTATCGTTCCCACGAGGAATTATTTAATAAAAATCACCAAGCACTAATTCTTAACCAAACTAATTTTATTTAAACAATCTCAAATTGTGATTTTTCTAATTAAGAAAACTAAATTAACTAACTAAGATTTGAATGAATGAATTCAAATAAATAAACATTAAGACTACAATATCCCCAATTATGAACTATAAACTAATTATTCTACTATCCCAATTATTATGCCTACTGAATTGTTAACAAGAATTCTCAAGTGCCAAAAGTCCTTTTCCAAGTGATCAATTGCCTTCTATTTAATCTAGATTAATCTTGCTATATTCCTATGCAAAATAATTGAATTAAACTACTTTCAATCCCAATTTCTTATGTGTTACATGCGGTGAACAGATATTTCCATTCAATTCACAAACCTAATTATTCACAGTGCAAATAACCAAGTCACATGTTATCATGCCCAGTTCTAACCCTAAAATTCCTCTTTCAATTCCTTCTAGAGTAACAAGGTAATTATTGATCAAATAATTAAGCAATAAGCACAAGACAATCTCAATCCGGAGCATTAAGACTAATTTGATTGAAATTAATATTGGTAAAAAATTATTAAATTAAGTCCCCGGCAACGGCGCAAAAAACTTGTTGATCGATTTCGCAATCAATGAATACGTGCAAGTATACACGGGCAACAAGTAATAAAGTGAAAGTAGAGTATCGTTCCCACAAGGAATTATTTAATAAAAATCACCAAGCACTAATTCTTAACCAAATTAATTTTATTTAAACAATTTCAAATTGTGATTTTTCTAATTAAGAAAATTAAATTAACTAACTAAGATTTGAATGAATGAATTCAAATAAATAAACGTTAGGACTACAATATCCCCAATTATGAACTATAAACTAATTATTCAACTATCCCAATTATTATGCCTGCTGAATTGTTAACAGGAATTCTCAAGTGCCAAAAGTCCTTTTTCAAGTGATCAATTGCCTTCTTTTTAATCAGATTAATCTTGCTATATTCCTATTCAAAACAATTGAATTAAACTCCTTTCAATCCCAATTCCTTATGTGTTATATACGGTGAATAGATATTTCCATTCAATTCACAAACCTAATTATTCACAGTGCAAATAACTAAGTCACATGTTATCATGCCCAGTTCTAACCCTAGAATTCCTCTTTCAATTCCGTCTAGAGTAACAAGGTAATTATTGATCAAATAATTAAGCAATAAGCACAAGACAAGATAAAAAAACTCACTTTAACATAAATAATTGGAATATAATGAATAACTAATTCATAGCCATAAAAAGTTCAATTGAAATCTCAATAAAAGAATTAGTTCATAACGGAAATAAAAACCAATAATCGTTTGCAAGTCATCCTTAAAGAATTACAAATTGAAAATAAGGAGAAGAAGAAGAAAACTCTGTAGCCTATCCTTAGTCTCCAAGTAATCCTTGTGTAGCCTCCAATGAATGAATGAATTGATTGAATAATTCGATGATAACCTAATTTCAGCACTTAATCTCCTTTTATATTTTTTCACAATCCTAATCCAAATTAGCTTTAAATAACCTTCAATAATCAAGTCAGCCGAAAGTCAATGCTCGCGTCTTGGTCAATGAGCAGTTCGACCAAGCGCCTCGGCGCTGGGATTTACACAGGATAGAGCGCCCCGGCACTGGAAGTTGAAATATTTACCAATTTACCATTTTTAGCTTAAATTCCCCCGTTTGCTCCTGCCGCTCCCAAATCTGTAAAATAGCACATAACCACAGTAAAAAAAGTCCTAAACGACTCGAAGATACAACAATTTAAACCTAAGTATATCCGATTTATGGGTATATTATCCAATCATCAAATACCCCCAAACTTAAATCATTGCATGTCCTCAAGCAACAAACACAAAACAATACTAACAATATGAAAACAACAACTTATGCAAATGCAACTAGCTAAATGAACGCAATTCCAGCAATCCAATAGCTCGCGTATATCCATAGGCCTCCAAAAAATCACAAAAACATGTTGATACATCATGTGAACACAGATCAATGATATCCCAACAATCAACGAATCTGAAGGATGGGGTAAACCTCCTGTGGTTCCACCTCGAGATGCTCAGAGAATGGACTGTTGGATCACGTGACCGACATCTATTTGCAAGCCTTGAATAATTGAATATAGCAACATCGCTCTTTCTTTGGTAACATGGCTCACATACGTGCATGGCATGAGTTTGGCACAGATGAAGGCATACCACGCCTTCCCATACAGGCTGAGATGAGAGTGGGGGAAGGTCATGCTACCACGTTCATGCACTATCCATGTGGTGCCCGATTGACACAGCTCTCGGATTATCTTCTCATAATCTGGACCTTGGCTCAGAAGCCCGGCATATTCATCAGTTCAGGTCCTCTAAATCCATTTGATAGCACCCATTTATGTCCTCGTCTCCGATTTCCACAGTTTTCCCTGACAAACACTTCATAGTGATCGTGTTCTGGAACGTTGGCAAAGAATTCTTTCACGACTGCAATCACTGCTGGGTCAGGTTGTTCGGTGAGGGAAAATCAGTTTCTTTCAGCTATCATGACTGCTATATCCCCGTCTTTCGATTGGTCAAGTCTTAAACCACGTTCGGGGATGAGAGAGCGGGTTGCTATGCGATTATAGCGTTCTTGTGCCTCGGCGAAGACAAATCTATGGCTATCAAATCTTGGCGGGACCGAGGCGGCACCGGAACCGTCTCCACGTTGTCGTTTGGAAGCCATGTAGAAAAATTTTACACAGATTCACATATAGAGGAATTAGAATTGATTGTACAGCAAAGTGGGACATATATGCCCATAACATTTCCCCCAAACTTCAGAACTATCGAACCTTATGTTTTATGAATGGGAGTTTGGAGAAACACAAAGTAGCATGGGATACCAAGTTAACCACGTAATCGTATTTTATAGACAACATGCACAATTGACAAAAACAACATAAGTTGTGCGTACAAGAGTATCGTGCATCGGGATGTGATCTAACGTATGTCTCTAAATAGTATAGGCCCCCACAACAGAATAAAAGTTTAATCAGTGAATTCAGTGTGTGGGAATGGTGTGGGGCGAATTGAATAAAAATTTTGGTTCAGGAATAATATCGAACACTTTGTGGGCAATTCATACTTTGCTTGAAAACACACCAGCATTCAATCATAACACCTCCTTGATAGACATGCATCCCATATGCATGATATCTCAACCAAATGTGGTGTAAAATTTACGTTAAGCACATGCCAGTAGTATGAGATAATCAAAATCCAAAAGATGAACAATTATAGTGTAGATGTAGCGATATGGAATCAAAATGTAAACCAATTTACCCTTCTCACAACTGACATGATTTACTTTCACCATCTATTGAGTAGAGTGCAGTAACATACCTTTTCAGATTGAGTGATTGGATGAGAATTGTATTGCAATTGAAATCCCAATATGATGTGTGATGTTATGTTTTGGGAGTTATATAAAGTATAAAGAGCAGTTACCAGATGATGAGAGGAATCGTGCAAGGAAGTTGGAAGAAATGGAGTGGAAAACTCGTATTTTAAGCCAAATAGGAGTCAATTTCACGTTCTCAGCGCCGGGGTACTGAGATTGAACCTTCCCACAGTACCAGGGCGCTGCACGACAGTATCTATTGAGCGAGCCCAGCGCCGGGGCGCTGGAATTTCATAGAGACCTAGCGCCGGGCCGCTGAGAGGCAGAGACTTCAATAGGGGCTAGCGCCGGGGCACTAGGACATGACTTGTGGGTAGCGCCGGGGAGCTGGCCTGGGTTGTTGCGTCTGGACTTCAGAGCTGGGGCGCTGAATCCCTTGTATGTTGGGCGCCGGGGCGCTGTGATTCTAGCAAGCCTAGTTTGGCTGAAATTCATGTTCAGTTGTAACCCAAAAAAAATAAAAATAAATAAATAAATAAATAAATAAAATGCATGAAGTCAAATAAAATAAAATAAAATAAGATTTAAAACGAAACTACGATAAAATAAAATAAAAATAAAACTCTTGGGGTTGCCTCCCTATAGCGCTTGGGTTATAGTCCTCAGCCCGTCTTTTCTGTGTCGCTCAATTATCCACTGGTTCGGAGAAGTACATGACCGTAGCTTGACTTTCGATGGGTCCACTCCAGTAATGTTTGAGTCACTGATCGTTTACCTTAAACTTTTGTTTTGAATTCGGTTCTTCGACCTCAATGTTCCCGTGTGGAGCGACAGATATAATCACGAAAGGCCCGGACCACCGGGACTTCAATTTCCCAGGAAATAAACGCAAGCGGGAGTTGAACAGTAATACTTGTTGGCCCAGTTCAAATGTCCGATCGAGAATTTTCTTATCATGCCAGGCTTTGACTTTCTCTTTGTAAAACTTTGCGTTCTCGTAGGCATTGAACCTAAATTCGACCATCTCGTTTAACTGTAGTAATCTTTTCTCACCCGTCGCTTTTAGATCAAAGTTCAGTTTCCGAATGGCCCAGTGTGCACTATGTTATAGCTCAACTTGAAGGTGACACGTTTTTCCGTAGACCATGCGATAAGGTGACATGCCGATCGGATTCTTATATGCTGTGCGGTATGCCCATAGAGCATCATCAAGACGCAAAGACCAATCTTTTCGTGACGGGTTGACCACCTTTTGAAGAATTCGCTTGACCTCCCTATTCGAGACTTCCGCTTGACCATTGATTTGGGGATGATACGCAGCTGCAATTTTATGCCGAACCCCGTACTTTACAAGAAATTTAGTGAACTGCTTATTACAAAAATGATTCCCTTCGTCACTTATTATCGCCCTCGGTGTCCCAAATCGTGTGAAGATGTTTTTCTTTAAAAATCGGAGGACAACGTTGGCATCATTCGTGGGTAAAGCTGCGGCTTCTACCCATTTTGAAACGTAATCTACCACCAACAAAATGTACTGATTATTAAAAGATGAAGGGAAAGGTCCCATAAAGTCGATTCCCCATACGTCGAACAGTTCTACCTCCAAAATTGTGTTGAGTGGCATTTCATTGCGCTTGGAGATATTACCTATGCGTTGGCACTGATCACATTTAAGCACATAGAGGTATGCATCTTTGAATAAAGAAGGCCAGAAAAATCCCGATTGTAGTGTTTTTACTGCTGTTCGATCACCGAAATAATGACCTCCATAATCTGAGGAGTGGCAATGGCATAATATACTATCCATTTCTTCATGAGGCACACAACGTCTTATCATTTGATCGGCACAGGCCTTAAACAGAAATGGTTCATCCCAATAGTATTGCTTCACATCGTGGAGAAACTTCTTTCGTTGTTGTGAGGTCAAATCCGGAGGTAACACTTTGGCAACAACATAGTTTACATAGTCAGCATACCAAGGCAATATTATGGTTACCCGGAACAGTTGTTCATCCAGGAATTTTTCATTAATCAATAAGTTGTCCTCTTTCTGTACCTCCGTGTTTTCTAACCGAGATAGATGATCCGCCACTTGATTTTTTGTACCTTTTTTATCTCGGATCTCCAGATCAAATTCTTGTAAGAATAATACCCACCGTATTAACCGCGGTTTTGCCTCTTTCTTCTCAACCAGATATTTAATGGCAGAATGATCAGTGTAGACAATTACCTTGGTACTAATAAGATAAGCTCTGAATTTCTCGAAAGCAAACACCACTGCAAGTAACTCTTTTTTGGTGGTTGTGTAATTCAATTGAGCATCCGTCAACGTCTTACTAGATTAGTAGATAGTGTGAAAAATCTTGTCGTGGCGTTCTCCCAACACTGCTCCCACTGCGTAATCACTGGCGTCGCACATCAATTCAAACGGTAAAGGCCAATCGGGCGCTACAATGATTGGAGCAGAGACCAACTTCTTCTTTAATACCTCAAATGCCTCGATACATGACTGATCCATCTTGAACGGTACATCTTTCTCCAAGAGTGAACATAGGGGTTTCGAAATCTTTGAAAAATCTTTAATGAAGCATCTGTAGAAACCTGCATGTCCCAAGAAGCTCCAAATGCCTTTTACAGATAATGGAGGAGGTAGTTTCTCAATTGAATCAATCTTTGCTCTATCCACCTCTAATTCGGATGCAGAAACCTTATGTCCCAGAATAATCCCTTTTTGCACCATAAAATGACATTTTTCCTAGTTAAGCACCAGGTTAGTCTCCACACATCTTTTTAACACCAAGATCAGATTCTTCAAACATAAGTTGAAACTAGCACCGAACACGGAGAAGTCATCCATGAATACCTCTAAATTCTGTTCAACCATATTGGAGAAGATTGCCATCATACATCGTTGAAAGGTTGCCGGCGCATTACATAAACCTAAAGACATACGCCGGAATGCAAACGTACCGTATGGACATGTGAACGTGGTCTTTTCTTGATCTTCCGGAGCTAAGGCAATTTGATTGTACTCAAAATATCCATCCAGCAGATAGTAGAATTGATGTCCCGCTAAACTGTCCAACATCTAATCAATAAACGGCAAGGGAAAGTGATCCTTGCGTGTGGCTTTATTCAACTTGCAGGTAATCCATACATATTCTCTAGCCTGTAACAGTTCTAGTCGGGATGAGCTCATTAGCTTCATTCTTCACCACCGTCATACCCCCTTTCTTCGGTACTCATTGTATAAGACTTACCCACGAACTGTCTGAGATTGGGTAAATAATACCGACATCCAACCATTTTATAATTTCCTTTTTCACCACAGCTTTCATAATGGGATTTAACCTTCTTTGCATCTCAATGGTTGGTTTTGACCCGTCTTCCATTAAAATCTTAAGCATACAGAAACATGGGCTAATACCTCGAATATCCGCTATAGTCCACCAAATCACTATTTTGAACTCGCGCAGAACCCGTAGCAATTTTTCCTTTTGGGTTTCAGTTAACTCTGTCGAAATAATAACTGCTAGAGTCGAATCTTTCCCCAGATAAGCATACTCAAGATGAGAGGGAAATCGCTTTAATTCCAACACCGGTGGCTCTTCTATCGAGGGTTTTCACTTTTTACCTTCCGTTTTGGGCTTATCAGTCGAATGGTTGATTGTTTTTCCAGTAGAACGATGCTGTATCTAGCCATTTGATCTGCTCAATGTCCTCATCAATACCATAGTCGTCTATGCAAAACAACATGGATTCTATCGGTTCCTCTGAGTAATTGCCGCAAATCTTGTGATTAACTAACTCATCCATTAAATCAACCCGCAAACACTCACATTTTTCCTTCGGATAAGACATTTATTTAAACACATTAAATGTGACTTGTTGATCTTCAACTTGAATTGTCTATTCTCCTTTCTGTACGTCAATCAAAGTTCTCCCCGTTGCTAAGAATGGTCGTCCGAGAATGATGGGAATTTCCTTATCTGCTTCATAATCCAAGATAACAAAATCTGCTGGGAAGATGAATTTATCCACTATTACTAATACGTCTTCAATGATACCTTATGAATATGTAACTGATCGGTCTGCCAACAATAAACTGATATTTGTCAGTTTTGGTGCCTTGAGCCCGAACTGACTGTAGACTAATAATGGCATTAAATTAATATTGGCCCCCAAATCACACAGTGCTCTCCCCGAAAACTGATTACAAATGTCGCACGGAATAGTAAAACTACCTGGATCTTTCAACTTCGGAGGCAACTTGTTCTGGATAATTGCGCTGCATTCACCGGTTAGCGCTACTGTTTCATAATCACCCAGTTTCCTTTTCTTGGACAACACATCCTTCATGAACTTAGCGTAGCTCGGCATTTGTTCTAAAGCTTCGGCAAATGGGATGTTGATATGCAATTTTTTGAAAATATCCAAAAATCTTGAAAACTGCTTATCTAACTTGGATTTCTGAAACCTTTGCGGATACGGTATGGGCGGCATAGTGATCGTTGGTTTCGGTGCATTCGGATCTATGACTTCATCTTTATCTTTCCTGGTTTGCATAACTTCTTTTATTTCAGCTGTTGCGTTGTCCCCATTTTCATTATCCTTAACTGTCTCTTGCAAATCCTTCCCACCACGTAAAGTTACAGCCTTGCAATGCTCGTTTCTGCACGGATTTATTTCGGTATCACTCGGGAGCGTTCCTAGTGGACGGTTATTCAATGCATGTGCTATTTGCCCCACTTGATTTTCCAGATTCTTTAACGATGCCCCATGGCTTTGCAAAGTCAGCTCTACTTGATTCATTTTCTTGTCTTGTTCCTCGTTCCTTTTGTCAGATGCTCTAATGAATTTTTCTAATGCTTCTACCCAACTTGGTTTCCTTTCTAGTTGTTGTTGAGTCTGATTTTGGAATTCGTAGGTGTTTTGTTGTCTAGGTGCTTGAGCTGCACCTTGATTGTTACTCCATGAAAAACCCGGGTGATTTTCCAACCTGGATTATACGCATTTTGAGTCGGATACAGTTGAGTTGAGCGATTATAGTTTCCTACGAACTGTGTTGATTCAGAATTTATGGCACATTGATCCGCATCATGACCCCCAGCACACAACTCACAAACCATTGCTACCTGTTGTGTGGCTTGTGGACGCCATATTTCCATATGCTTAGTTATTGTGGTTACTTGTGCTGTTAATGCTGTCATCGCATCCACTTCATAATTTCCCGATGCTTTCAGATGATTAGACCTCGTCATGGGCCACTGATAGTTGTTGGTGGCCATTGTCTCTAACAATTGATATGCCTCATCAAAACTCTTGGACATGATCGCTCCTCCTGCTGCTGCATCAATACTAGACCTCGTGGACGCGTGCAAACCATCACAAAATATCCCTAATTGCATCCACTGCGGAATTCCATGATGAGGGCACTTACAGAGCATATCCTTGAACCTTTCCCACACCTCATATAACGACTCTGAATCAAATTATGCGAAAGTATGAATATCGTTCCGTAGTTTTGCCGACTTCGCAGGTGGGAAGAACTTAGCTAAAAATTTTTGAGCTAAGTCATCCCAAGTGGTGATTAAGCCAAGAGGCAAAGAGTGTAACCAGCTTCGTGCTTTATCTTTTAAAGTAAACGGGAACATCCTCAACCTTGTAGCATCTTCCGATACATTGTTAAATTTGAAGGTATCGCAAACTTCCAAGAAACTCAAGATATGCTCATTAGGATCATTTATCGAATTACCCCCAAACTGACATGTATTCTATAGCATCTGAATTGTTCCTAGTTTTATCTCAAAATTGTTCGCATTGATTGCCGGCCTCTTAATACTCAACTGTAAATCCGTGACATTTGGCATGGCGTAATCTCTAAGTGATTTCTGTTCGTTCTCTGCCATGTTCACGGTTATTTCCTGGTCTGCCAGTTCTTCTTCCAAATGTATAACCTCACTATTCAAACGTGCTTTTCGTAACTTCTTTTCGATGTCGTATGTACACGGAAAAAGTTCCTTTTTAGCCTTCGATCTAGTGTCCATACACGCACAAGAATTCCTGCCAATCCACGAAGAAAAGTAAGTAACATTTAAATTAAGACAGAATTGATTATAACTAATATGAAATTAATATTAATAAAAATTCCCCGGCAGCGGCTCCAAAAACTTGTTGGTTGATTTTGCAATCAAAGAATACGTGCAAGTATACATGGTCAACAAGTAATAAAGTGATAAGAAAAGTATCGTTCCCACAGAGAATCTTAATTAATAAATTTCAACTACTAGCACTATACCAACCCAATTTTATTTAAACAATGATAAATTATGATTTTTTGAAATATTAAAACTAAATTAAACAATTAAATATATTATTCTAAAATAAACAAATAAATAAACTCAGATTTGAATGATTGATTTCTGATAAATAAGGATTAAGGCTTCAATATTCCCAATTATGAACTATAACTCAATTATCCAATTATCCCAATTATTATGTCTACTGAATTGTTAACAGGAATTCTCAAATGTCAAAAGTCCTTTTCCAAGTAATCAATGACTTCTATTTAATCCAGATTAATCTTGTTATATTTTTATACAAAACAAGTGAATCAAACTCTTTCAATTCCAATTCCTTATGTGTTACATGCGGTGAAAAGATATTTCTATTCAATTCACAAACCTGATTATTCATTGTGCAAATAAATAAGTCACACGTTATCAAACCCAGTTCTAACCTTAGAATTCCTCTTTCAATTCCTTCTAGAGTAACACGGTAATTATTGGCCAAATAATTAATCAATAGATGCAAGGCATGATAAACAATTCACTTCAACATAAATAATTGGAATAAACTGAATAACTAATTCATAGCCATAAAAAGTTCAATTGAAATCTCAATAAAAGAGTTAGTTCATAATCAATAAATTAAAACCAATAATCCACAATTAAATTGACATTAAAAGATAAAAGTATGATAAGAGAAGAGAATAGAATTTGTTGTCAGCAAATCTGATGCTCCCCTCTTGCTCTTTCTCTTGATCTTCAATGTTCTTCAAGTTGCTTCAATCTCCAAAACTAATAAGAACTAGGGTTAATGTCTAATCTAATGGAGTGTTTAATCTAGTCTAATATATCTAATCTCCCTTTATTTTATGCTTTACATCATGTATTTATAGGCTATAAGTCCAATTTTTAGCTTAGGAACAAACCCAATCCAATTTGGAGTAAAAAAGGAGTCAAAATTCACCCCAAAACGCGTCTAGGCCATCACCAAGCCCTTCCCCAGTACCCCAGCACTAGGGTTAACGCTCAACCACTGCTCCCCAGCGCCCCGACACTGGGCATAGGCATATTTTGGGCGCCCCGCGCTGGTCCCATGTTCTGACATTTTTTGCTCCAACGTACTTTGGGAAAATGGCCATAACGTCTTCGTCCGAACTCCAATTTTGATGATTCAAGATGATCTGGAAAGAGAATAAGTAGATCTACAACTTTCATTCTTTAAGTATTTCGAAAAAAGGTCCAGTGCATTACTCAAATTGGCTCTAAACTGACTATTGTGTAAATGGCAAGCCGAAAACGCGCATCTAGCCACCCCAAATGTCTATCCAAGTAACTTTTGTCCCAATTCCTACAAAACAACATAAAACATACATGAATAAATATAAACACTTAAAAAATCCAAAAGATTAAGTTCAAACGCACTCAATTATGAGTAAAACACTCACTTATCGTCATACAACCTCGTGTCACTATAAGACAGGGTTGTGCACATCTACTTGCTAAGTATATTTACGAGAACTACCTATATAATCTTGGTATTTGTTTGAAGTATAATTCACGATTAGAGACAGTGGAGATAATGATATGTCAAGAGAAGACTCACCATTGGAAAGAATATGCTAGTAATCTTCTTATTTTTCTTTGGGGTCTATTAGGTCAACCAAGGATAATTCTGTGGACATATGATATCTATTATAACCTGGAAGCATGGCCTCCCATGTACGAAGGTTTCCTTGAGCACTTCCCAAATATTCTAATTTTTAAAATAGTTTTTGACTATACCTTTATGTAGATATCACTGTGAGGTGTTGTCCACTGATGGGACATTTGTCACATTACGGTTGGGACACGAGTCACAGTTGGTATATATTTGTATCCAAACTCACAGCATATGTGTTGTTGTATTTTGTACGACAATTGTTGTAATAAAGTTGTAGTTATTTTCTGTACCATGTATTTGGCGACTCAGAATAGGTTGGGTGAAATGGACCTATTTTGGGGTTGTCACAAGATCAGTCTAACAACACTACCAAATGAAGATTTAAGCCGGTCAAAGTACCTGTCAGGAACGTGTTCATGAACAATCTAGGTTTTCTAGATTATTCTTCAGGCAGATCGGTCAACTTAGTTTGACCATGATTAATTTCCATTATGTTCATGATCTAAGTAATATAAAAGCATGGATGTATAGAACGCATTTCAGGCTACAAGATTAAATAACTAACACTGACTAAAACACAAACAGTGGCAAGATCTGAAGCCTAAAAAATAGTTGTCAGAGTTTCTGGGAAATCTGGGTTGCCCAGAAACCAGACTTCGTGCTCGGTCAACGCACTTTGATCGATCATATCTTGAAATCTATACATAATCTGGGCTTGATTCAAGTTCGAGATCATAGGCCTTACAACATACTACAAGTCTATAACTTAAAACTTAACAATAAATTAACAGATAATGATCTATGGGTCTTGACATATGGCTGTCAGGCCATATTTCAAACGTTTCCAGATTTTTTTAAAACTTCTATTTCGAGCAATTTGATGTTATAAATCTATGTTCTAGCAACCCATATCACTAATTGACTCCCTCTAACACAACTTAAAACATCAAACCATAACATCTAACATAAAAGACATGGATCTTCAAGGTCTAGGGTTTATACCTCCTTTAAAGCTTGATCTTGATTCTGATCATCATGATCTGATCATGACTTGTTATGGATCATAAAAGGGACTGAATAACTTAAGAATTTCGAGGGTCTAGAAAGAGAAAGACTTGGTTGGGTGTTTATGAACAAATGAGCCATATTAGTGTACTTTTCTCTCTCTAAATCTATATATAATTTGATGCAATAATGTGTCTAAGATGTTATGGCTGATTTGCTGGAGATATTTGTCACATGGAGTTGTTAGAGTTGGTGGCCAACTCATTTGGCAAGATTTGCAAGTTATCACATAAATAATGCAATAAGGATATTTTGGTCTTTTAACTAGCAAATTTAATAGCATATTGGTCTTTTGATCCAACCCTTAGGGTTAAAACCTAAAGTTTCAAAAATTTAAATATCTAGAATTTCTAATTTAGGTTTTCAAAATAGAAAAATTAAAATTTCTAAATTATAATTAGGATTCTATAATTATATTAAAATTTCCTAATCATAATTTAAGCTTGCTATTTAGGATTAATATTTCCTAATTAAAATTGCTAATTTAGCAATTAGGGTTTCCAATTCAAAATTAGGGCTTCTAATTTATAAAATAAGGTTTCTAATAATTAGGGCTTCTAATTATTAGAATTTCTAATTAATCATTAGGGTTATCCCTACTTAGATTGTAATTAATACACAAAAGCCTTATACATTGCATTTAAATTCCCAAATTAGGATTTTAATATTCCGAATTAGTGTTTCAAATTCCCAGAACTGAAATTAGGGTTTCCAGAACCAGTATCTGGGTTTCTTATCAATCGCTAGGATTTTCAAACTGAACGTCAATGTTCTTAATATAATATTAGGGTTCGCCACTAATATAGTTTATCTGGCCAAACCTTGACCCTTAACCACATACTGTACACATATAATACCATATACACATAACATATTCACTTGTACCCTTAATCCTGAATAATTCACCAGAAAAATTTTAAATTCACAAAATTCCTTCTCGGAAATCTCAAATACATTCACTTATTTTCTGTCTAGGTTTATTATTTAACCTTAATTAGATATTTTAATATTTTATAAATATCCAAATTCTCGGTTTGTGACATATTTGATAATTAGGTTTTATACCTACTTATTGGTTACCAACTCACTAGAATTTTGCTCAACTCAAGTAATTTTGGTATGTTTTAACCTTAATTATTTGTTCATAGTAAAACTATAATAAATGTGGAGGACGACAATGAAGTAATCTAGTTAGATGGCGGAGATGAACCACATGAATTAGATCCTGAGTCAATACTTGTGTCAGATGACATTGATACTGAGGATGAAGAGTTATTGACTTAATCTGACACTAAATCTGAAGCTGATGATGATTATGAATCTGCAACACGTATATAAGATGATTTTGTATCAGACATTGACACTTGAACAAATGAAATGTATGTTTAGCATTACATGTTTTTTATATCATTGCCATTTTATGTACTTAACTATTTAAATGCAATTTTTGTTTATTGTCATTTTATATTCATATATATACATGTTTATATCACTGTCATGTTTATTGTCATTTTATATATTCATATATACATGTAATCAAATATAACTGATATATACATCTTGAAATTTGTAATATACAGGCTTCTGAAGCAGCGCAGAAAAAGCGCGGCTTGGGTAGGGGACCTAATCATGTGCCCAAGGCCCCTACTAATCCGAATGATCAAATTCTTATTCAGATTCGCCCTTCTCCTAATAGCACGTACGTCCCGCATCATTTATATATAAGCATTTTAGATTCCATTTATACAAGATATATAGAACTTAGATGTAAATTGCTTTAATATATCTACTTATCGCTGATGTAAATTGTTGTATACTATAGTGATTTTTCAGATAATAAGATCGTCAAGTGCATATCACAACTGTCTTTATAGAATTGGCCTACACCTGTGATTACGTGGGCGAGCACACCTATCGCCCACAAGGATGCTGTTTGGGCTGAATTTCAGGTATGTTTTTTTTAATTATGACAGATAATATAATATTCTAATTAACGATAAATGTTTAGTAATGTTATTATTGTTGTTTTATTTGCAGAAAAGGTATAGATGGGAGGACGCGCATGCTTCAGTGATTCAGACATTATTCTAGCAGAAGTGCGTCATCCGCACCAAGGATAATTTGAATAAACAACGAAAAAAAGCCCTTCACAATGCCGAGATCGACCATCCAGGCCAGGGAGAGGATTACATGCATGATCATAGCCCCTTGTGGTGCCCCCAGTCCATATGGGCTGAGATGTGTGCCCAATGGAGAGCTGAGAGCTGGGTGAAAAGACGATGGACTGCCGCCACCAACAGATCCTCGGGTGTACTCGATGGCGAAAAGGCTAAAGGAACATACAACGGCGGCAGTATTTCACGGTTGCAGCATGTCACTTCCAGGGTACGTATTTACAAGTTTTACTATATTTACAATCATGAATTGTAGAAAATATATCACATTTTTACCTAGTAATATTGTGATATTTTTTGTATAGGAGTCTCAGTCTCAAGGTCAGCCTATCCATTGGCTGGATGTGTATGTGGCCAGCCGTGATGGTCTGCCTGATGCTATCCAGATAGCGGTAATAACTTTTAACAACTTGATCTTGTTTATCAATGCTTACATAAATTTTTTTTAACTATTTAATTGTTAACATGATGACATGATACTTATAATCGTTTATTGAATGAGCGATATCCTGAAGCCACACCATGTCGGCATATTGATCAAGAGTTGTGGGAGAGGGCATCTGTTGTGAAGAAGAACTACATTAAAGGTCAAGGACAATGACGACGCCCATCCTTCAGTGGCTCAGTCATCTCTGCTACCCAGTCTTCACAGTCATCGAGTCATCCAGCTGTTCATACTCTGGCTAACTATGTGAGAGCTATATGTCAAGATCGAGATCTTCTGAAGATACTGGGCAGGCATCTGGGGGCTCTGAGTCCTGAGGAGTTAGCTGAAGCAGTAGCGACAATAGCAGCATGACAACATGGGGATGGAGACGAGGTATAAAATCAATTTGTTGTATATATTGTCGTAATATATACTAGTATCAACATAGTTACTGTATTTGTAACTTGTTTTTATTATTTTGTTAATTACAGGGTGATCAAGGAGGCGATGATGACGTACCTTCTTTAATGTTGTTTTGTAGTTATTTGATAAGCTTGTACTTGTATATTCATTATTTGGATGTCTGTATGTTACTTAAACAATATTAGATTTGTTTATATTTATTCAATTCATATTGGTTTTTAAAGGTTTATATAGTTTATATACTAGTTTGGTGTATGTGTCGGTGGACGATGGATGTTTACCCCCAAATCCTGGTACTTCATTTCATCAAGATTTGGTGTTCACTTAATCAAAACATTCATTACTAACTACTCAATCATAATAAAATTGAATAATAAGAACCTGCCAATACAGGATTACATTTAATAAAAATCTCTCAGGTTATCTAACCTTTACATTACAATCATTCAAATGCGGAATTTAAAATTTATTACATCACATCATATATAAAAGTCTATTATCATAACAATAAAAATAAAATTACAAGTATTCATCACTTGTACATTTTCCCTTTCCTTTGCTAGTGGTAGGTTCATTGACCTTCTTAACCTTAGCTGCAATAAGTTTATAAATATGCAAGAGTGAGCAAACAAAGCTCACTTGAAGAAGAATGAATAACTTTACAACATTACAACAATTTCCTGAAATAGGCTCAATAGAACTGAATGATATGTCCTATTAACATTTTGAAACATACTACTGAGGGTCTAATGACCACGAATCATGTCCACAGTTATACGTAATCTTTCAACTTTAACTTTAACAGTCATAAGACTATAAGGACTCCTCGTACTTAGGGGGATCAACCCTTCGTACAATGTATTGTGCATAACCATTTCAACGCTAAACGTAAACCTCTAATAAAAGAGTTGTTCATCTCAGTATTTAAAGTACAAGTCTGCACCAAAGTAGGTTTGGTTTGGATACATTATAAGGTCATTTAGAATTCAACGGTCATCAACTAAGGATTAGTTGAATACAAAAGAACTAACTGTATGCTATGGAATAATCATAACTGAATCGCTGTTTGTAAATTAATATCATGCTTTAGGAATAATTTAATAGCTTAAACATTGAATAATCATAACATAATTTGTTTGAACAATATTAAGTCAAGGTTATTGAGAATTGGATACTAAGAATGCATAGTGAATAGTAATTTGAACTATAAAGTTGTTCAGTACTAGAAAATTAAAATATAGCGACTCGCACGCTAAATTACAAGTTACATATTAAAGAAACTTGCTCAATATTAAGATATAAGATTTGGGATACTTGCATCATTATGAGTAACTAGATACAAGAACTTACTCAATAATAGACAATCTAGCTCTACGAAAGTGTAGAGGTAGCAACTTGCAAAATTCTAATTGAATTTGAAAGCAATAACGTACTTAACGAAATTAAACTTGCACAATCGAAGTTTTAGGGTTATAGAACTTGCCTTGAACACATACTAAACCTTACAACTTGAATCTCAATACCCTATATATATGTCATCAAAACATAATTAGTCACTACAAACATTTTGTATATATATATATATATAAACAAGTATACACATCATGTAGGTTTAACTAATAAAATCACATAATCGAATTACGTTCACACTAATACTAGTTAATCCTTGATAACATGCTCATTCTTAGTTTAGTACTACTGAAATCATAATTTAGCAGTCCACATAACATTTATTTTTAGACTTTATATAATTAAATAAAACTGTCAGACCATTATGCTAACTCGCGCTACGGCGCCACAGTTTACCTTGTGGGCCGGCGCTGCGGCGCGAGACTCAGGCTAGCAGTTGGCGCTGCGCCGCCAAACTCCAGACTTCGGTGCCCAGCCTTGGCAACAACATTAACAAAAGCCAAATTAGCCTACAAGCTCCAATCTAACAAACTAATTAACATGTAATACCTACAAAGACTTTATGTAAACATATTGTAAAGACTCTTAACATTATTCTGCCCATAAAATAACATAAACATCAAATTTATAACACCCAATTTCACTGTTTTTTGATAAAAAAAAAACTCCTATTTTTGACATTTTTTAATGAAAATCATCACTGTAACTTTGTTTTTCAATCAAAACAGTCAATTCAACATATCATGTTTATGTTTATTCATCCTCTTACAAATTCAATAGTTAAATTATAATTTAAACAACCAATAAATTCTTAATTATACTTTAAACTAAGCCATATTCATATATATATATATATATATATATATATATATATATATTCATATGAACTCGCTGTAATATATTTTCTTTCACAAAATACATACACACATGAATTAGTTTATCTATAATCATATATAAACTCATGAAACCATCTTATAGCAAACAATTTATCATATAAAACATATACCACATACAATTTATCCTTAATGAAGATTTTTATAGAGAACTTTTGGAGAAAAAGATAACCATAGCTTTTAGAAAAATAGGACCAAGATGATACCTTAATTTAGAAGAAGATGATGGCTATTCTCAAGCTTCTTCTCTTTATCGAAACCTTCATTTCTTTCAACTTTTCTCTGTATTCTTCTTCTTCTTTTTCTCTTCTTTCTTCTTCTTAGTCTTTCTCCTAACTCTATTCTAATTCACGTACTAACCAAATAGCTATAACGTATAATAATAATATAGATATTAAGTATAAGATTTTTAACTGACATCAATTATAGATTATTTGAAAATCAAAAGACATAAAGCTTGTTTTGCTAGCTAACTAAAAATAACCCATTAACTCTTACTCCTTGTTTGGTAAACCTAATTAAAATAAATGGATTAAAACATTGTTTGATAAAATACTATTAGATTATAGACTTAATATGCATTAAGGCTTGTTTGGCCAAAACTAAATTAAACTCCTTTAATTTATTTTAATAACTCATTTATAGCAAGGTTCTTTGTCACACTTCTATTAAATTAAATAATCAATTTAATCAATTCAAATACAAATCTATTAAATTACTTTAACACATAAATCACTACCACATAATTATAATTTCCTTTATAATTATAATTTTATTTAACCAACTAACACCTTATTTTAATTACAAATTCCAATTAAAATATTATAATTCATTTAATCATTATAAGATCTCTAACTTAATTATTAAATTAAATTAGTATATAATCTCATAACAATTAATTTTCTTAACTCCATAATTATTTACTTAACAAATAATTAACTAGATCAAATCAAATCAAATTGTACAATTATTTATTCAACAATAAACATATCCATTAAATACTTATATAATTCAATAAATATTTAATATTACAATTTAAAATTCTGGAATGTTACACGTACAAAACAAGTACATGTTTTTGGAAATTCTGCAAAACAGCAAATATCTTGTTCTTAGTTTTTTTTCAGATCAGCGACCGCATACGATCGCTGATAGTTATTAGTGACGGCTAAACATTTGAGGCTATTAGCGAACGCATGCGGTCGCTGATAGTAATCACTGCCATGTTGACCACGTCAGCTTTGGTTCTGGACCATGCTAACTCAGCATAGCGACCGAATTTGTCATTTCGGTCGCTCATATCGGTCGCAGATAGATCGGTCGCTAGTAGTGGTCGCTGATGAGAATCCCAGCGACCAGATTTTGTGCAAC
This sequence comes from Panax japonicus, assembly GCA_020205505.1. Taxonomy (NCBI): domain Eukaryota; kingdom Viridiplantae; phylum Streptophyta; class Magnoliopsida; order Apiales; family Araliaceae; genus Panax; species Panax japonicus. The sequence continues at coordinate 34,268,863 of CM035109.1, read as the reverse complement.
GACTATCAGCGACCGCAGTCGGTCGCGGATAGCTATCAACGACTGCGTACGGTCACTGATAGATGGTCGTTGATAAACCTTTTTCTTGTAGTGACAAGGCATAACGGATCCAATGCTGGCCTAGGATTCAGAAAAGAGAAGAGTAACTTAGTCACTTCTCTCCAACCTCGAAGGATCGTGGAGTCGAGCAAAATTAACTCCATGAACCAACCAGGAGGGAATAATATAGTTAAGTTATACTTTTCATAAATCATGAATCACAAGGACACGTTGAAAAGGAAGGATTGCCAGAAATCCACATAAGTTCTATAAAAACCCAAAACCCTAATAAGACTCGTATGTATAAATCTCGTTATATAAATAAAATTTCTCTGTTCTTAATGTGTTACATGTTATTATATAATTGGTTTGACAAAATTGACCAAAAAAAAATTTTATCCGAAAAAAGTCGTGCTTGACACCTCGTGCTTCAAATTTTTTCCATAATCGGACTTTTCGATAAAATTATTTTGACAAGTTTCTTTGTCGTGCTTACACTGACAAAATGCTTTGTCGTGCTTGTTAGGATTAGTGAGAAATTTAGGTTAGTAAACCTAGGTTAATAAACCCTAACCCTAATTTATTAATTAAGCCCTAATTAGCTAATCTAACTCTAATTAGCTTATGTTAACACTTAATCATGGTTAGTAAAATTCTATTAGGTACTAATTAACATTACTTAACATTCCTAATCATTAGAAACAAAACCCTAATAAAGATTAGTGAAGATTTAAACCTAATTAAGCTACTAACTTAATCAACTAGCTCACAAGTAGGTTGGGAGTCACCATTACAAGTTCCAAAACATCACATGACATGCTTCCAAACTATCAAGCAGCAGAAGAGTCACAGATCAGATCTTTATGGAGGCAAGTAGGTGGAAAATGATCAAAAAGCCAAGTTGGAGAATTCTATAAATACGAACCTTAGGGCTGAGCAAACCCATGAATTCTCAAAGCATAGATACACTTATAAACCTACCATATCAAGCCTGGGTGTTATCAGCAACAAGATCAGAAGCTAGAATCACAAATTTCTCAAGAAAAGGTGCAAACCCTAGTTCATAAATTTCTCTTTGATCTTATGTTAGATTTGTTGTTTAGATGTTTAGAATATTGTATTAGGATGTTAGAAAGAATGCTAGAGTGGTAGAACACGTTTTCATAACATCTAGATGCCTTAATTAAGAGTTTTATGAAATCTGGGGATTTTGAAAAAAATGGTCTGACAGCCGAATGTCAAGGCTTTTTGATTCATGTGTGTTTATGTTTTGGTCTGTTAATCGATTGATATTCGTAGCCTGTAAGTAGCTCTTTAATCTGGAAAAGAAAACAGGTTCAGATGAACCATAGATTCCAAGATATAATCAGTTAAAGTGGGTTGACCGTTCACGGAAGTTGGTTTTCTAGGTTGCCCAGAAAGCTCAAGAACAGCTGAACCGGCTACTTTGACCGACTTGTTTAATCATCTTCTGATTGTTAATTGTTTATGTTTTTGTTATAAATTGGTACTCTAGTATACATACTACATATCTATGATCTTCAATCGAACAAACAACTCATAGGATTACCGGAATTATTGGTCAAAAATAGTTGACCGGGCATGACTGAGTTTTCTGGGTTTTCCAGAAAACTGAAGAACACGAAGAACAGTTGTTAGCTGTACTTTGACCATCATAAATAGAGATATTAGAATTACGATTTGTTCATGTTAATGTTATATATATGTACCCTGGTATATAGACTACATGTTACAACAAACAAAACATACATCTAATACACCGAATCAAAGTTATTCAAGCCACAAAACCGTTGACCGGCCTTAACCACTGTTCTGGGTTACCCAGAAACCCAAGAACAGCTCAGACAGTAACTTTGAATCTTTATAATTTCTTGTTAGATGTTGATTAAAGCCTGCTTATTGCTTGATCTTGTACTATTACATGAGTACTATAACACCAATATTGATCTAACCAAATATCATTACAAATACCGAGTTATTTAATGGTCAAACTAGCCACTCGACCACGAGCAACGACTGCCCAGAAACTCAAGAACATCTACAGCGACAGTTTCTGTCACTGTAGAGCTTTAACGACAGACAAAAATTATTTTTTTAAAAATAAATTATAAAAAATTAGAAATAATTAATAAAAACAGTTATAAAAATTATATTAAAATATTATAAATTATTTCTGATATTTCTACAAAAATGTAATAATTATTTTATTTTATTTAGATATTATTTATAATTAACTTATTAATAAAGTAATTAGAATAATTACTTTTAAATACTAAATAATTATGTAAAAATATTATTATTGAAATAAAAATCATAATAAATGATTATAAATTATTTAATAATATTAAATAATGTTTTTATAAAATTTTAGTAAATATAAATTACTTATAAATAGAGATAAATGGTTTAAAAATCATTTAAAGTATAAATAAATATTTTAAAAATACTTTAAACCTTCTAAAATATATTATAAGGATAATTAAATTATTTAAAAATATAACCAAGTTTTATAAATAAAATTTAGTTCATTTATCAAAGGTATTAAAAGTCAAACCTTATTAAATCTAACCCGGTATTAAATAAATATTTTATTTGAGTAATGTTATCAATACTAACGTGTTAGATTTATATTCTTGAACGTTATAGGTACTTAATAGCGTTCGAATAGAATAACTTGACTGATCTACGCTCAGGCAAGTCTTCTATACCCAATTTATTACTTATGCAAAATTTATCAACCCTGTTTATTTACTGAACAAGATTTTATCTTGCTATACTGTTGATATAATACACCTATGTTGAATTACCTATTTTTGAAAAGTTATTGCTATAGTTCCAACATGAGTAAGAAATGAATTATTTATTCAAATGATATTGTTTATTGAGTAAAAACTGTTGTGTCAAGCCAAATTGTTTTGGAAAGACAATCATATACTGAAGTTGAGTATCCCGTAAGGGAGCAAAGTGTAGTCAATAAATATATTGACAGTAAATTGTAAGTGTAAATGAGCATTGTAGGTGATATGGATACTCCTAGGATGTTGAATAAACTGATCCCCTATCTCACACATGAACAGAATTTCTAAGTCTTTGTGACTGACAGAAATGATAAAAATTCCAGAATTAGTTGGAATTAGAAATCCAGAAATGGTAACAACTATTAGTCGAAATTTGAATTGTTATAATTCTTCAAATCCTATATTGTTATAAATATAAAACTTGCTGAGCATGTCATAGCTCACCCTTACAAATTATTCCCTTTACAGTATTAGATGGTAATCCTGGAACATCTGGAGTAGATAATGGGAAGCGTCCCTATATAGATTAGATTATATTATTGTCTGTATGAATACTTTGTAATAAGAACTCGTTATGAGAATTTTGTAATCGAATTATAATATTATGATATATATAACATCTTTTATTTCCGCAACTGTGTTTTCTTACATATATAGATGTAAATTAAGATGTCTTCTATTCTAGTTGAGATCCTTGGGAACTATTTACCCTGAGTGAGGGTGTTAATAGCATGGACTGTTCATGTTGTTATTAATACTCTGAATTTAAGATAGATAGTTATTATCGATATGATAGTATGTAACTACATTACATAGACTATACATCTGGGTGAGGGTATTGGTAATATGGACTGTTCATGTTATTACTGATACTCTAAATTTCGGATAGATAGACTCTAGTCACAGATACAGTTCATATATTCAAGTGAGGGTATCCAAACACAGTAATATTTCTCTTGGGAATTACCATCTGTTATGGGATACTATGAATCTTGAATCTATGGGAATTATATCTGATAGTCCCTCTATCTAATGTAATGTTTTAATCAGATACCATGGGTGTATAAATTTAAATGCATTATGTTAATTCTCTGTAAACACCATACCGGATACCACGGGAGTATAGGTATGAGGGTGTTACAATTTTGGTATCAGAGTTGTTAAAGCTATAGATATAAGGAAGAGTTTTCTTAGTATATAGTCTTCGAGTCCGTAAAAAAAATAAAATTAAAAGACATAAAAAATATAACATTAAAATTATTATGTTGTGTAAACCTTTATACCAGTATTTATGGAGTTTTCTTTTATAGATGGCCAACTCTAATGCTGAAGAAAGAGTGATCAATCCACCGCAAATAGAGTCTTTTATAGCTAGTGATGCAGAAGAAGAATTGCTTCATGATCAACAACTGCTTGATGCTGAAGAAGAAGAAGATCTAGTGGCTGGACAATTAATGAGAATAGATGGGCATGATGAGACAATGGCATCACTACTGCAGACAACAGAATGTGAGAACAATAAGTTAAAGTTTAGGGCAGATTTAGCTGAGTGTATGCTAATGGATGAAAGGAGTCATAGTCATCAACTGAAAGTACAACTGCACCATGCACATAGGAGCAGGAGGGAAATTCAGTCAAGGTCTCTTAAAACATCTCTGGGAGTTCGAGATACTTTTAATGTTTTGCAGCGTCGTGTAACTCGATATCCAGTAGAGGAGAAGAAAACTGCTTATATTATCGATCGATCTGTGGTTTGTCACATGATCCAGGATTCCTTTGATGATATCAATGAATTCTAGAGAGTAGCATAGGAGGTTGGATGCTTTATATTAGTACAATAAAGAAGCATTCAAAGTTTGTATTGTGATAACTATTGTGTAATATACTAGTATGTTTAAAGTTGTTGTAAGACTGTGAGTTATAAATAAACAATATGTTGTGGTTATTTAAGAATCTTATGTGAATCTTTGTTGTTGTCTTATAGAATCATGCCAACAACCAGAAGACCCCAAAGAGAAATGAATAATGAGGATAATCCAACTCAACAGTTAGTAAATATGATGTTAGGCGTAATAAACAGACCTGTAAACCAAAATACATCCTTTAAAGACTTTAAATTAGTTGGACCACCTGAATTTAAAGGTACATTACAACCTGTAGATGCACAGATTTGGATTTCTGAGATATAAAAATTCTTCCTAGTAATCAATGTTAGTAATAACCAGAAGACAACTTTTGCAACTTTCTTTTTGAAAGGTGAAGCTAATTATTGGTGGGAATCAACCAAAGGTCGGGTAGAAACTAAAATTGTTCCTTGGAATAGATTTAAAGAGTTGTTCTTTGAAAACTATTTTCCCAATCCCTGAAAGACCAAATGGAAATAAATTTTTTGGACTTAAAATAAGGAGATCTTACTGTAACCCAGTATATAGCTAAGTTTAATGAACTATCCAGGTTTGCTCCTCATCAAGTGACTACTGAACTTAGAAAGACTCGTAGGTACCAAGAAGGTTTAAAACCTTAGATTTGGAGTAAATTATCAGTACTTCAAATCAAAACTTTCTCTGAAATACTAGAGAAGGCCACTAAAATTGAAAGTGGGAATGAAAATCTCGCTAAGTTTCATTAGGACAAAAAGATTCAGAATGAGACGGGGAAAAGTAAGACAGAACTCAGTTCAGGTGGGTTTAATAACAAGCGTAAATGGAATAATTCTTTTTCTAACAATTCAGGGAAAAAGATAGGAAATACTAATAACAATTTTAGTAACAATAATATTAAACCTTATCCTTAGTGTAATAAGAAACATAGAGGAGAGTGTCTTCTTAACAAATGCTTTAATTGTGGACAGTCAGGACATTATCTTTCACAGTGTCCTCTTCCAAAGAAAAATAAATGTTTTAATTGTGGTTCAATGGATCATTTTTCTAAGAACTATCCCACAAACCATGGAGGAAAATGGTTTAAAATACCATAGAATAATCAATCAACAGTAGCTGCAGTTGAGGTTCAAAATTGGCCTACCGTAAGAACATTTAATATGTCAGTGAGGTCTTGTACATTAGCATGGGCCACCATGAGATTACAACATTATCTTCATGGGCACACAACTTATCTCATATCCCGCATGGATCCTCTCAAGTATGTATTCAACAAACCCATATTGAATTGCCGACTGTCCAAATGGCAGTTGATCCTCTAACAATTCGACATCGTCTACGTGACTCAAAATTTGATCTAGGGTCAAGGAATTGCAGATCAATTGGTCGAAGAACCATTAGGGAATTTTGAACCCTTAGAAACGTATTTCCTGGATGAAGGAGTAATGACAATTCAACAAATCCATTAGGAAAATACAGGTCGATCTTGGAAATTATATTTTGATGGAGCCGTAAACATGGAAGGTGTCGGAGCATGGGCAGTTTTGGTATGTATTTTGGGAGAACAATATTTTGTGGCTATCAAGTTACAGTTTGTCAACACCAACAACATACTAGATTGTGAAGGCTGTATAATGGGATTAAAACTGGCCCAATCCATGGATGTCAAATGGTTAGCTATCTTTGGGGATTCTGAGCTGGTCATCAAGTAAACCACTAGGGCATATGACACCAAAGAATTGCATTTGCTAACTTACCATCATCAAGTTATTAAGATGGCTATGAAATTCGAAGAAATATCCTTCATCCACATCCCTCATAATAGGAATGATTTCACGGATGCACTAACAACCATGGCTTCCTTAATCAACATATCTGAAAGAGGAGGCATCCCAAATATCAAATTATCAAGCCAGAAGGCACTAGCCTATGCAAATTACATTGGAGAAGTATCAGATGAACTGCCTCCCATCAAATAGTCCTGGTATCATGACATCAAAGAATATCTCCGAGATGGATCTATGCCCACTGGGAAAGTTAAGTTGAAACAAAGCGGATCCATAAAATGGCCATGAAATTTTACCTAAGTGGAGACACACTTTACAAAAGGGATGCATGGTTAGTCCTTCTAAGATGCTTAGACAAAGACCAAGCTCAAAGACTAATAGATGAAGTCTATGGTGGAGTATGTCGTCCACACATGAGCGGTCCTTTACTTGCCAAGAAGATATTAAGAATATGGCATTAATTGATTTCTCTCAAAGTCGACTGTGACGATCATGTCAGGAGATGCTACCAATACCAAATTCACGAAAATGCCATTCACGCTCTTCCAAATGAACTACACAATAAGAGTTCACTATGGCCCTATTCAATGTGGGGAATGGACGTGATTGGGCCAATCAAACCCAAAGCCAAGAATGGTCATCGATTTATCTTCACCAAATGGGTAGAAGCGACCTCTTTTCCCAAAGTCACCAAAGAGTTACCATTGGTGTAAGACCCCAACTTTTATGAATAAAAATGAATTTTTCTATAAATATCATTTTTTAATATTAAGGAGGAATTTGATATAATGTTATAGTTGTAGGTAATATTTATAAATTTTGCAAAGTACGCAAGTTGTTATATTATATTCGATTGGTCGGGGAATATTCATTTTAACAGGGAATATTCGTACGACGACACAATCATTGGTGGACCCCACAACAGAATTATTATCGGATTGAGAAAATGATAGAAATATCTTTTTTATGAAAATAACGGCGGAAGTTTTACCGTTAACTGTTGAAATAACCGGTGTTAAAAGTACAGTAATATGTGTGGTTACATAGTAGCACACGGTATTGATTATTAATGCTTACGTGAGAAGTCACTCAGTTATACTTAATTATTACTACAGTAATTGTTGCATCATATCTCTCATATTATTGATTCAATTATTGTCACATTATCATCTGCATAATATTTTATGTTATTAAATCAATAATTGAGACGACAAAGTTATTAATATTATTATTTCCAATATTGACAATGTCTAGAAGTTCTGTCAAGGAGAGGTTTGATCACCTAATTGTGCGCCAATAGGGAGAAATCCTTATTCGAAAGCCCCATCTTTCCTGGAAACGACCTGGTTGTTAAATATTGCGAATTATAATAATGATGATAAATATTGTTAAACATATTGAGAGAATTTTTATGAAGTAATTGTGTAAATTTTGCTTATTTTATGGACCCCCATTTACCTATTTTTCAAAATAATCAGAAGGAAGTTATAAAGTATATATATATATATATATATATATATATATATATATATATATATATATTTATAACATGTGGGTGGGTGGTGGTGGTCCTGGTGGATGAATTTGGCAGGTTATGGGATGATTTTTTAAAGCTTGGACATTATTGGCCAAACTTTTCCAATCATGTATTATTATTGATAACTTGTAAATTAGGGTGCATTCTACTTGGTCAAGGATTTTATATTGGCATGTTTTTGTTTTTCTCATTGGCCAACTTCTTGAAAAAAGAATACTGATACGTTGGAACCGTGAAGTTGTGATGTTTCGTCCGTGATTTTAAAAAAAATAACTGTTGCATCCGTTTCTTAACAGTACCCCTTCCATTCTCCTATAAATAGGATGCTTAATTAGAATTGAAAATCACACCAGAATCAGAGAATTCTTCTTCTATAATATTGAGTGTATTTATTTTGTGTTTTAGAAAGCTTTGAGCGTAGAAATCAGTTCAAGTTTTCTTCAAGAATATCTCCGCTATACCAGTTGGAATACTCTTCTTTTCAAGGTAAAGGATGTTATTTTTGTTCAATATTCTCTTGAAATAATATTTTCTTCCATACTCTTTCGTATATAAGTAATATTATTTCGTTTCAAATTTCGAATTTTATACTCATTTGGTTAAAGTTTTGGCTTCTATACTCCATGAAATTAATAGAATATCTTTCATATTTGTGTTTCATCTAGTACCTTTTCATAGAAATATTATTTTGAGCATTCTATATATGTTTTAACTTTTTTCATGTCGAAGTACTATTCACGGGTTACTATTCTCAAATTACTATTCACGGGGTACTATTCACTGGAGTACTATTCATCCAGGGTACAATTCATGATAAAAACTGATTCATTTTTGGCCCAAATCAATTTTGGTACAATATTATTCTTGAATTTTACTCCACAAAGTAGTATCATGTTGACAATTTAGACGTTATTAATTTCTGGATAAATTAAATTATAAATCTCTAAAAATTTATCATTTGCTTTCATTTAATTGAATTCCTATATCATTGTCATCATCCTCATGTTTATATTATGTTGAAAGTCATCTGTGATCGTAGTGCATAGATGGACTTGGTATGATTATGACCAGAGATTATTCGGTATAATCATGACCGTAATGTTACAAATGATGTGGTAAAAGTCTTCATTGGCCCGTAGTGCATTGATGGACAGTTGTTGGCATGATCATGACCATTGATGAATACACGAATATTCTTAGCCCGTAGCGCATGGATAATTTGTGTAACATTCCAGAATTTTAAATTATAATATTAAATATTTATTAATTTATATAAATATTTAATGGATATATTTATTGTTGAATAAATAATTGTTCAATTTGAGTTGATGTGGATATGTTTAATGGATATGTTTATTGTTGAATAAATAATTATTCAATTTGAGTTAATTATTTGTTGAATAAATAATTAAGGAGCTAAAAAAATTAATTGATTTAATTTAATAATTAAGTTAGAGAGCTAAAATTGATTAAATGAATTATAATATTTTAATTGGAATTTGTGATTAAAATAAAGTGTTAGTTGATTGAATAAAATTATAATTATAAAGGAAATTATAATTATGTGATAATGATTTATGTGTTAAAGTAATTTAATCGATTAGTATTTTAATTGATTAAATTGGTTATTTAATTTATTAGAAGTGTGACAAATAACCTTGCTATAAAGGAATTATTACAATAAATTAAAGGAGTTTAATTCAGTTTTGCCAAACAAGACCTAATGCCTATTACGTCTTTAATCTAATTGTATTTTACCAAACAAGGCATAAGGATTAATTGATTATTTTTAGTGGTTAGCCAAACAAGCCTTATGGCTTTTGATTTTCAAATAAAATATAACTGATGTCAGTTAAAGTTAGAATTATATTATATATTTAATACCTATATTATTATTATACATTATATTGTTAGTACGTAGTTAGAGTTAGGGAGAAAGAACTCAGTGGAAGAGAAGAAGAGAGTTTACAAAGAGAAAAGAAGAGAGGAAGGAAGGCTAGAGAATTTGAGAAAGGAATTGGGGAAAAGATTCTTGATAATCAAAAGGATAGCCATAATCTTCTTAATCAAATGTAGGATATTAATCCTTGTATTTTATTTTTAAAGTTTAGTTTTCTTCTCCAAAAAGTTCTCTGTAAATAATTATGGATGATGAATTTCTTGTGTATATAGCTTGAGATGATGATTGTTGTTGTAAAACTGTTTTTCATAGGTTATGTATGATTATAATCAATTACTTTATGTATGTATGTAAATTGTGAAGAAAAATATATCACAGTAAGTTCATATAAAAATATATATGAGTATGGCTTAGTTTAAAGTAAAAATTAAGGTTTAATTAGTTGTAAATTGACTATTGAATTTGATAGAGTATGTATAATCATAACTATGGTATTTTGAATTTACTATTTTGATTGAAAAATAAAATTACAGTGTTGATTTTAATTAAAAATGTCAAAAATGGAGTTTTTGCAAAAAAAAAAATGAAATTGGGTGTTGTAAATTTGATGTTTATGTTATTGTATAGGTAGACTCATGCTAGGAGCCTTTTCAATATGTTTACGTAAAGTCTCTATATATATATTACATGTAATTAGTTTGTTAGATTAGCTTGTAGGCCAATTTGGCTTTTTGTTCATGTTATTGCCGAGCTTGGTCGCCGAATTCTGGAGTTTGGCACCGCAGCAGGGCCCAGCAGTACAAGTTTCGCGCTGTAGCGCCGACGCCATGTCGCAACGCCAATCATTTGAAAATAATATTCTGACAGAGTTTATTACACAAAGTTTGAAAATAAATGTTATGTGTTAATAATAGGAATGTTAAATGATGATTTCAGTGGTATTAAACTATGAATGAGCATGTTATCAAGGGTTAATTAGTATTAACATGGTTTGATTATGTGAATTGGTAATTTAACCTACATGGTGTATATATTTGTTTATATAGATATAAAGGTTGGTAATGACTAAATATGTCATGATGACATTTATATAGGGTATTGAGATTCAAGTGGTAAGGGTTAGCTTGTGCTAAAGGCAAGTTCTCTAACTCTACTTTTATAATTGTGCGAATATTTAAACTCTTTTGAGCAAGTTTTCTAACTACATACTTTCATTTAGTTAGTTGTTTATGCAAGTTTTCTAACTCTAAAACTTCATTGTGCAAGTTCAATTTCGTTGAGTACATTATTGTTTTTAATTCAAATTCAATTATACAAGTGGCTAACTCTACACTTTCGTAAAGCTAGATGGTTTATTATTGAGAAAGCTATTGTATCTAATTGTTCATAGGGATGCAAGTATTCTAAATCGTTTATTTAGTATTGAGCAAGTTTCTTTTATATGTAACTTGTTATTTAGCATGCAAATCGCTATATTTTCATATTCTAGTGTTGAACAACTTTATTGTTCAAATTACTATTCATTATTCATGCTTGGTATCCAATTGTCAATAACTTTGACTTAATATTATTCAAAGCAAAATATGTTATGATTATTCAATGTTTATGTTATTAGATTATTCCTAAAGCATGATATTAATTTACAAATATCGATTCAGTTATGATTATTCCATAGCATACAGTTATTTCTTTTGTATTCAGCTAATCTTTAGTTGATGACCGTTGAATTCTAAATTACCCTGTAATGTATCCGAACCAAACTAACTTTGGTGTGGAATTATATTCTAAATACTAAGATGAACAACTCTTTTATTAGTGGTTTATGCCTAGCGTTAAAATGGTTGTGCACAATACATTGTACGAAGGGTTGATCCCCTTAAGTACGTGGAGTCCTTATAGTTTTATAACTGTTTAACATGTTAAAGTGGAAAGATTACTTATAACTGTGGACATGATTCATGGTCATTAGACACTCAGTGAATGTTATAATTTTTAGAAATTTAATAGAACACATTATTCAGTTCTATTGAGCCTAGTATTGGCAATTGATGTAAAAGTTTAAAGATTTACTTGTTGTTATTCCAAGTGGGCCTTGTTTGCTCACTTTTTCCTGTAAAATTTCTTACAGCTAAAGCCGAAAAGGGTGACGTACCTAGCACCAATAAGGGAAAAGGAAAGATGACCAAATACTGAAGACTTGTAATAGTTTTGATAGTTTTATTATCAGACTTTGGTTTAAGATTGTAATGAAGTTAATTTATTTTCTGCATTTGAATGTTTGTAACTAAAGGTTAGATAACCTGGGAGATATTGTTGTATTTATGTTTAATCCTGTATGCGCAGGCTTTCATTATTCAATTTTATTTTGATTGGGTAGTTAGAAATGAATGTTTTGATTAAGTGAACACCAAATTTTGAGGAAATGCAGTACCAGGATTTGGGGGTGTTGTAAGTTGGTATCAAAGCCTTAGGTTATGAACCTTAGATGGGGGAGGGGGGGAAGCCTTAGGAAGTAACCTTTGAAAAGATAGTGGAGATAACTCTTATTGAGTTTTAAGGAAAAAGTAATAAAATACTTACGTGCTTATGTGTTTATAGTTTATGTACTCGTGAGTGTCGAGTAGTAATGAGTAATGTCGGAGAATCCAGTCAGGCTAGGGAGGAGGGACCTCAAATGCCTATAGAGGAGGAGCCTCGCTATATTCAGGTAGTTTGGGAACAACTACTGCCACAGGAGTCAGCCCCGTTGGTCACAATAGTTGAAGATGAGGATGATGACATGTAAACGGATGAAGAGGATCCCATTGAGTTACCACAGGAGGATGAGGATGACGAGGACGAGGACGAGGAGACTCCACTAACCTCGATTACTTCTCATATGTACGATGAAGTTTACGACCGTAACGTGGAACTTTAGGATACAATTGAGGAGTTGCAAGAAATCGTAGCTGAACAACAGACCGCAATGACACAAAAAGACGGTGAGATCCAGGATCGTGAAGAACGACTGACAAATTTCGAGGAGAAACTAGTACAGACTGAAGGAGAAAAAGAATAATTGATTGAAGTGGTCGCTGAACTGTAGAACAAGCTGAGAGAAGAAGATACTAAGAGGGCAAAAGTTGAAGATGCCTATGAGGAAGCTTTTCAACGAACCTAATTAGAAGCAAGAGACACGCAAGTAAAGAGGATGAAGATGGAAGAGATGGATAAAGTATTTAACAACGCAATTAATCGAGCTCAAGATCGGGTCATGGGATATCCGATTCAGTTCGAGACGCTACCATCATATGTATTAGATAGTAGAACAATGTTCCAGGTCATGGAGGAAGAACGAGATAGGGCTAAGAAGTATCTTAATAGAACATCGTAGTTATTGTACGATGAGTGAAATATTAAATAAATTGTAAATCCCAAGTGTTGTGCAACCTATGGGATATGACTATGATGTTGTCCTGAAACTTTTGTACTTCAAGAAAGTAATGTATATAGCAGTGATGTTATTGTTTTAAGTTTTTTTTAAAAAAGGTTATGAATAAATAAAAGTTGTTACTTTATTCAAAGTGTTATGTGTTATGTGGTTATTTCTTTTGGAGGTAAGTTAAGTAGAAATTTCTTAATAAAGTTGAATAATAATCTAATGAATGTATTTTAACAGAAAATGCCTCCCAGACGTCAACCACCACGACAGAGAACCACTGAAGGAACCAATAACGACAATGTTGATGGTAATCCCATTCAACAACTAGTGGCGCTACTAATAGGAGCGTTGCAAAATCAACCACAAAACCAAGGTACAACGTTTAAGGATTTTAAGGCGGTTGGACCACCTGAATTCCGTGGGTCCATGAATCCAGTCGAAGCACAGACCTGGATTATGGAGATAGAAAAGGTGTTTGATGTCTCTAGGGTAGGGGATGACCAGAAGACTACTTTCGCAACATTCATGTTGAAAGCCGAAGCTAGTTATTGGTGGCAGGCCAATAAAACTCGTGAAGGGCCAAGAGTGATGACCTGGGATAGGTTCAAGGAGTTATTCTTTGAGACCTATTTTTCGGAGAGTTCGAAGAGTCAGTTAGAAGTGCAGTTTCTGGAATTAAAGCAGGGAACGATGACGGTATTTGAGTATGCCGCAAAATTCAACGAATTGGTGAGGTTTGCGCCATATCAGGTCAGCACAGACGAGCGTAAGGCGAAGAGATTTGAATAGGGACTGAAGCCCTGGCTGTACAGTAGGGTTTCCCTGTTCCAATTGAAGATGTTTGCAGCAATGATGGAGAAGGCAGTACTCGCTGAAGGTGGATGCGAGGCAGTGACAAAGTTCAACCAGGAACAAAAAAAGAAGAAGAATGAGAATGAGATTAAGAATGGAGGTGGTAGTGGTGGAAACAACAACAACAACAACAACAGCTTGAAGAGGAAGTGGAATGGGAACATCGGTGCTCGAAACCATCAAGGTAACCAGCAAAACAAAAAGTTTGAAGCATGTGCGACATGCAGAAAATTTCACAAGGATGCGTGCTTAATGGGGAAACGAGTTTGCTTCAATTGTGGCCAGGTGGGTCACGTCGCCTCAAATTGCACTCAACCAAAGAAGAATGTGTGCTTCACGTGCGGATCAAAGGATCACTTTACTCGTGAATGCCCTAAGAAGAAGGATGGAGTGACTACCAGAAGCAATAGAGGTAACAATGGAGGTACATGGGCCATTGTATGACCTGCAGCATCAAACAAACCCACAGCCAGAACCTTCAACATGATTGTGCAAGATGTTGTGCAATCAAAAGATGTAGTTTCAGGTATTATCCCAATCAATGATGTAAATGCTTTTGTATTATTCGATTCGGGTGCTACTTGTTCATTTATATCTGATGAATTTGCTAAGAGGTTAGAATTGCCTAGAGAAAAACTGAATTTTCCTTTGAACATAGAAATTGCGAATAAGGAAGTAATCCATGTTAGATTCGTATACAAGAACTGTAGGGTGAATATTAAGGAAAATAAATTATTGGTAGATTTGATTCCGATTAGGCTTGGAGAGTTTGATGTTATTTTAGGAATGGATTGGTTGTTCAAATATGGAGCGGTAATTAATTGTCACAAGAAGTGTGTAAACCTTATAACTCCGTCAAAGGTAGTATTTTATGGTAGCAAGTTGCCTAGACAAATGAAATGTCTGACGACTATGCAGGCCAAGAAATTGTTAAGTCAAGGCTGTGTGGGCTATTTAGCTTACATAGTGGATAATCAGAAGAAGGGTGTGAAACTAGAAGAGATACCAGTGGTGAGGGAATTTGAAGACATGTTTCTAGAGGATCTGTCAGGACTTCCGCTTGACAGAGAAATAGAGTTCGTGATCGACTTGGCACCGAGAATAGCACCAATATCGAAGGCCCCATACAGAATGGCTCCAGTAGAAATGAAGGAACTGATGGAACAGTTGCAAGAGATGCTGGACAAGAAATATATTCAACCAAGCGTATCGCCGTGGGGAGCGCCAGTTTTATTCATGAAGAAGAAGGACAGATCAATGCATCTTTACATTGATTATAGGGAGTTAAACAAGGTCACTATTAAGAACAAATACCCGTTGCCAAGAATAGATGACTTATTTGACCAGTTGAAGGGTGCTAAATACTTTTCGAAAATAGATATGAGAAGTGGGTATCACCAATTGAAAGTGAGGTAGGAGGAAATACCACGAACTACATTCAGAACTCGGTATGGACATTACGAGTTTCTGGTGATGTCTTTTGGTTTAACCAACGCCCCTACTTCATTCATAGATTTGATGAATAGGGTGTTTACACCATTCTTAGACAAGTTTGTAGTGATATTCATCGACGACATTCTTGTGTATTCCAAAACTCAAGAAGAACACGTGGAACACTTACGTTTGACATTGGAAACACTAAGAAAGGAAAAGTTGTATGGAAAATTCTCTAAGTACGAATTTTATCTTGACCGTGTACAATTTTTGGGTCATGTGATTGACAAAGATGGAATTTCAGTGGATCCATAAAAAGTGGAAGCTGTGATCAATTGGGAATAACCAAGAACACCGTCAGAAGTGAGGAGTTTCTTGGGACTGTCCGGTTATTATAGAAGATTTATTCAAGATTTTTTTAAGATAGCCACTCCGCTAACAAATTTGACAAGGAAAGCTGTAAAATTCGTTTGAACAGAGAAATATGAAGAGATTTTCAAAGATTTGAAGAAGAAGCTAAGTGTGGCACCTGTGTTGACATTACAGATAATACAGTAAATTTTGTGGTGTATAGTGATGCCTCGCACAAAGGGTTGGGTTGCGTTCTTATGCAGAACGGCAAAGTTATTGGTTATTCATCAAGACAACTGAAGGATTATGAGAAAGGGTATCCGACTCGTGATTTGGAATTGGCTGTAGTTGTATTTGCTCTGAAGTTATGGAGACACTATCTTTATGGAGAGAAATGTGAGATCTACACAGACCACAAAAGTTTGAAGTATATTTTCACTCAGAAGGATTTGAACATGCTTCAAAGAAGGTGGATGGAATTGATAAAAGATTATGATTGTGAGATCTTTTATCATCCGGGCAAAGCGAATGTGGTTGCAGATGCTTTAAGCAGGAATGGTCGGGAAAATTTGATGTTGATAACAACTCAGGAATAACTCATTTCAACAATGACAAACTGGAGTTGGAAATCAAATTTTTAAAGAATCCGACGAACAACTATTCTAGATAGAAGCTGGTTCAACTTTAGTGGACAAAGTGAAGGATGCTCAACTACAAGATGAAGAGTGTGGGAAAATCAAATAGAATCTGATTGAGGGTAGTGATGTAAAATACAAGATCGATACCGAAGGACTACTACGGTTTGAGCGAAGAATCTGGGTTTCAGCAACACCAGAGCTGAAAGAAGAAATTTTGGCCAAAGCTAATAGCTCAAGATATTCAATTCATCCAGGAATAAGGAAAATGTATCAAGATTTGTGCCGACATTTTTGGTGGCCGAATATGAAAAAGGACGTTGCAGAATGCGTAGCGAAATGCTTGACATGTCAAAGAGTAAAAGCCGAACATCAAAGACCCAACGGATTACTTCAACCGTTGGAAATACCAGAATGGAAGTGGGAACACATCACGTTGGATTTTGTGGTTGGTCTTCCAACTACTCAAAGAGGATGCAATGCGATTTGGGTGATAGTGGACAGATTGACGAAATCAGCGCACTTTCTACCAATAAAGATTAGATTCAATCTTGATTAGTTGGCAAGATTGTACATTAAAGAGATCGTTTCGAGGCACGGAGTGCCAGTATCAATTGTGTCCGATAGAGATCCGCAATTCACGTCAAATTTCTGGAAGAGACTACAAGAATGTATGGGGACGCAGTTGCGAATGAGTACGGCTTATCATCAATAAACAGATGGCCAAATCGAACGAACAATTCAGACATTGGAAGATATGCTAAGAGCATGTGTCATGGACGTCAAAGGAAGCTGGGAAGAACATTTACCGTTGGTGGAATTTTCTTACAACAACAGTTACCATGCGAGCATCGGCATGCCACCTTACGAGGCATTGTACGGCAGAAAGTGCAGAACTCCACTGTGCTGGGATAAAGTCGGTGAACATCAACTGTTAGGACCGAAACTAGTGCAACAAACTGCTTAGATTGTCAAACTCTTCAGAATAAGATTGGTAGCAGCCCAAGACAGACAAAAGAAGTATGATGATCAACACATGCAAGATCGTGCATTTAACGTAGGAAGTTATGTATTCCTAAAAGTTTCTCCTTGGAAGGGGAAAATTTGTTTCGGTAAAAAGGGAAAGCTAAGCCCGAGGTTTATTGGACCCTTCGAGGTGTTACGAAAAGTGGGAGAAGTGGCTTACGAGGTAGCTCTACCTCCAGAATTGGAAAACATTCACAATGTTTTTCACATTTCGGTGTTACGATCGTATAAACCCGATTACAAGCACGTGATCGAGTACGAACCATTACAGTTTGATAAAGACTAATCCTATGAAGAGATTCCTATCCAGATAGTTGACAGGAAAGAATAGGTGCTCAGGAATAAAGTTATACCTTCGGTGAATGTGTTTTGGAGGAACCACAACACTGAAGAAGCTACGTGGGAACTCGATGATAAAATTATAAAAGATTACCCTGAGTTATTTGTTTAATCCGTGTCTTCGATTCTGGGGACAGAATCTTTGTAAGTAGGGAAGAATGTAACGAATGATTTATTTGAGTTGTGATTCTGAGGACAGAATCCTTGTAAGGAGGGAATGATGTAACATTCCAGAATTTTAAATTATAATATTAAATATTTATTGATTTATATAAGTATTTAATGGATATGTTTATTGTTGAATAAATAATTGTTCAATTTGAGTTGATGTGGATATGTTTAATGGATATGTTTATTGTTGAATACATAATTGTTCAATTTGAGTTAATTATTTGTTGAATAAATAATTAAGGAGCTAAGAAAATTAATTGTTATGAGGTTATATACTAATTTAATTTAATAATTAAGTTAGAGAACTAATAATGATTAAATGAATTATAATATTTTAATTGGAATTTGTGATTAAAATAAAGTGTTAGTTGGTTGAATAAAATTATAATTATAAAGGAAATTATAATTATGTGATAATGATTTATGTGTTAAAATAATTTAATAGATTAGTATTTGAATTGATTAAATTGGTTATTTAATTTATTAGAAGTGTGATAAAGAACCTTTCTATAAAGGAATTATTACAATAAATTAAAGGAGTTTAAATCAGTTTTGCCAAACAAGACCTAATGCATATTAAGTATTTAATCTAATTGTGTTTTACCAAACAAGGCATAAGGATTAATTGATTATTTTTAGTGGTAAGCCAAACAAGCCTTATGGCTTTTGATTTTTAAATAAAATATAACTGATGTCAGTTAAAGTTAGAATTATATTATATATTTAATACCTATATTATTATTATACGTTATATTGTTAGTACGTAGTTAGAGTTAGGGAGAAAGAACTCAGTGGAAGAGAAGAAGAGAGTTTACAGAGAGAAAAGAAGAGAGGAAGGAAGGCTAGAGAATTTGAGAAAGGAATTGGGGAAAAGAAGCTTGATAATCAAAAGGATAGCCATCATCTTCTTAATCAAAAGTAGGATTTTAATCCTTGTATTTTATTTTTAAAGTTTAGTTTTCTTCTCAAAAAGTTCTCTGTAAATAATTATGGATGATGAATTTCTTGTGTATATAGCTTGAGATGATGATTGTTGTTGTAAAACTGTTTTTCATAGGTTATGTATGATTATAATCAATTACTTTATGTATGTATGTAAATTGTGAATAAAAATATATTATAGTGAGTTCATATTAAAATATATATGAGTATGGCTTAGTTTAAAGTAAAAATTAAGGTTTAATTAGTTGTTAAATTGATAAATTGACTATTGAATTTGATAGGGTATGTATAATCATAACTATGGTATTTTGAATTTACTGTTTTGATTGAAAAACAAAATCACAGTGTTGATTTTCATTAAAAATGTCAAAAATGGAGTTTTTACCAAAAATATGAAATTGGGTGTTGTAAATTTAATGTTTATGTTATTGTATAGGTAGAATCATGCTAGGAACCTTTGCAATATGTTTACGTGAAGTCTCTGTATATATTACATGTAATTAGTTTGTTAAATTAGAGCTTGTAGGCCAATTTGGCTTTTTGTTCATGCTGTTGCCGAGTTTGGTCGCCGAATTATGGAGTTTGGCGCCGCAGCGCGGCCCAGCAGTACAAGTTTTGTGCCTCAGCGCCGATGCCACGCCACAGGACCAATCGTTGGCCTAACAGTTTTAGTTTATTACACAAAGTTTGAAAATAAATGTTATGTGTTAATAATAGGAATGTTAAATGATGATTTCAGTAGTATTAAACTATGAATGAACATGTTATCAAGGGTTAACTAGTATTAAATAGTTTGATTATATGAATTGATAATTTAACCTACATGGTGTATATATTTGTTTATATAGATATAAAGGATGGTAATGACTAATTATGTCATGATGACATATATATAGGGTATTGAGATTCAAGTGGTAAGGGTTAGCTTATGATAAAGGCAAGTTCTCTAACTCTACTTTTATAATTGTGCGAATATTTAAACTCTTTTGAGCAAGTTCTCTAACTCCATACTTTCATTGAGTTAGTTGTTTATGCAAGTTTTCTAACTCTAAAACTTCATTGTGAAAGTTCAATTTCGTTGAGTAAATTATTGTTTTTAATTCAAATTCAATTATACAAGTGGTTAACTCTACACCTTCGTAGAGCTAGATGGTTTATTCTTGAGAAAGCTATTGTATATAATTGTTCATAGGGATGCAAGTATTCTAAATCGTATATTTAGTATTGAGCAGGTTTTTTTATATGTAACTTGTTATTTAGCATGCAAATCGCTATATTTTCATATTCTAGTGTTGAACAACTTTATCGTTCAAATTACTATTCATTATTCATGCTTGGTATCCAATTATCAATAACTTTGACTTAATATTATTCAAAGCAAATTATGTTATGATTATTCAATGTTTATGCTATTAGATTATTCTTAAAGCATGATATTAATTTACAAATGTCGATTCAGTTATGATTATTCCATAGCATACAGTTATTTGTTTTATATTCAACTAATCCTTGGTTCGGATACATTACAAACCAAACTCACTTGGGTGCGGCCTTGTATTCTAAATACTGAGATGAACAACTCTTTTATTAGAGGTTTACGCTTAGCGTTAAAATGGTTGTGCACAATACATTGTACGAAGGGTTGATTCCCCAAAGTACGTAGAGTACTTATAGTCTTATGACTGTTAAAGTTAAAGTTAAAAGATTACTTATAACTGTGGACATGATTCATGGTCATTAGACCCTCAGTGAATGTTATAATTTTCAAAAAGTTAATAGAACACATTGTTCAGTTCTATTAAGCCTAGTATTGGCAATTGATGTAAAAGTTTAAAGATTTACTTGTTGTTATTCCAAGTGGGCCTTGTTTACTCACTCTTGCCTGTAAAATTTCTAATAGCTAAAGCTGAAAAGGGTGACGTACCTAGCACCAGTAAGGGAAAAGAAAAGATGACCAAATACTGAAGACTTGTAATAGTTTTGATAGTTTTATTATCAGACTTTGGTTTAAGATTGTAATGAAGTTTATTTAATTTCCGCATTTAAATGTTTGTAACTAAAGGTTAGATAACCTGGGAGATCTTGTTGTATTTAAGTTTAATCTTGTATGGGCAGGTTTTCATTATTCTATTTTATTATGATTGGGTAGTTAGAAATGAATGTTTTGATTAAGTGAACACCAAATCTTGAGGAAATGCAGTACCAGGATTTGGGGGTGTCACAATTTGTGGTCGTGATACTAAAGAATATCCTTGGCCGTAGTGCAGCGGTGAATCGATGATGTGGATTATTTATAAAGCTGAGTCTCAGTGATAAAAGTGATGAAAAACCTTTTAAATCATAGAAGATTGTAGATATCATGCTCTACTTGACTCTTCTAATGGATTGCTTGTTCCGCTGCAGTTAAACTTGATGGTTGTTATATTTTATCAGTTTAACACTATTGAAGACTAACGATAAATTATTCTGCATTATCTTAGTCATAATATTTCTTACTGGGCTAGTTGAGCTCACCCTTTTGCTTTCATTGTTCTCTTCAGAAAATGAGAACGTAGCCGGGACTATTCGGGGAACGGAGTGACAGTCCAGATGTTTGCATTAGTAGTCCTCACTATTCTATGAAATAGTGTGATAATAACTGTATTGAGGAATCCATTTGAGTTTGAATACTGTCTAGAAGACAATATTCGTATTAAAACTCTTAGTTTATGTTTCGTCGTATTTTACACGATAGTTGTTTTATTAAGTTGTATTTGAATTTTGTACCATGTATTTGGCGACTCAAGATGGGTGATGTATACCTATTTTGGGGGCGTCACAGTTGGTCTCAAAGCTTAGGGATATGATCCCTGGCTGAGATGTGAGACAGGAACTAGGAGGGGAGAGATGGGGAATTCCTTCGCTAGTATGACCTACTTAAGTTTATTTGGTATTTAATTGGTCGGTCAGAGTATAAAGATAATATGCGACATGTCAATTAACCCTTGTTTTGTGGCAGTATTTAAAAATGACATCCGAGAATGTTGAGAATAGCAATGGAGCACAGGAGACCATTGAGTCACCACAGATCCATACACAGGATAATGTGCAACAGGAAGACAATAATCCTCAGATAAACAACAACACAGATCAAATGATGAACGATGGAATTGTCAGAGG
Source organism: Panax japonicus (assembly GCA_020205505.1). Taxonomy (NCBI): domain Eukaryota; kingdom Viridiplantae; phylum Streptophyta; class Magnoliopsida; order Apiales; family Araliaceae; genus Panax; species Panax japonicus. The sequence goes on along the minus strand of CM035109.1, from coordinate 34,246,571 downwards.
CTTTATACATTTCATGCAACATCAGGCGAGAGCGGCTCCTGTCCAAAATACAGGTGGAAACACTGGCAACTCTCGGACAATCACAACTAAGAAGTTCAAGGAGTGGGACCACCAGAGTTTATTGGAGAGACAAAACCACTTAAAGCGGAGACGTGGATAAAGCAGATCACCAAGATATTTGATGTCTTGGGATGCTCCAAGGAGCAAAAGGTTCCCTTTGCCACCTTCATGTTTCGAGGAGAGGCAGATTACTGGTGGGAATCTGTAAAGCGTACACTGCCTACCGTACTCAAAATGCCTTTGGAGAAGCTCCACGAACTGTTCAACGACAAGTACTTTCCCGAAAGTATTCGTCATATAAAAGAAGTAGAGTTCATCAAGCTGGAGAAAAATAATATGAACATGTCGTAGTACGAAGCCAAGTTTGCCAAGTTGTCCCGGTTTGCTTCCCACTTAGTTGATAATGAGGAGAGAATGACGTGAATATTTCTAAGAGGTTTGAAACCTGAGATGCGTCAATACCTCATTTCTCACAAACTTTGCTTGTATTCAGATATTGTTAATACGGCTCAGTTATTGGTGCGTGATAATGAGTCAAATCAACCAAGAGAGAACAGCCGGCAAAATGATAATACCAGTGGTAGCAGTCATCGAAACGGTGACAACAAACGTGGAGGGAATCAACATGCCAGAAATGTAAACCACTTCGGTGGTAATCATGCCCCAAATAATAAGCATGGACAGTTCAAGAAGAGAAGATTCAACAATGATGGAAAGACATCAGCATCAGCACCCGTTGTTAAGGAAGGAGAATGACCACCTATCATATGCTTCAAATGCGGAGGGGAGGGACATATCAGTCCAAACTGTGCGCAGTATTCCAAAACGTGTTACAATTATGGAAGAGAAAGTCACCTAGCTTGATTTGTCGTTTAGGGAAGCCAAGTCCAGCTGGTATGGAGGCACCAAAGTCCGTTCCAAATGAGTCAAAATCAGTAGTTCAAGGAAGAGCGTTTGTTGTGACCTCCCAGAAAATAAGGAACTCGAACGAGGTCATCACGGGTAAGCTTATCATAAACTCTAGCGAAGTATATACCTTATTTGATACCGGTTCTACCCATTATTTTATTTCCCCTACTTGCGCTCAATGTTTAAATTTGACTCCAGAGAAATTATACTTTGACTTATCTATTGAAACTCCGTTGGGAGAAACCTTTATTACACCCACTGTTTATAAGTCTTGGTTGGTTCAAATCGGTACCCTCACATTACCTGTCGATATTTCATTGAAAATACTTGTATTTGACGTAATTCTAGGGATTGATTGGTTAACTACTCATCATGCAAAAATTGATTATTTTCGTAAGGTTGTTAGCTTTCATATTCCTAACCAACCTATTGTGTGAATTCAAGTAACCAAACCATTAAAATCAATCATTGTCATCTCAATCCATAAAGCTATTCGTTTATTAAAAAACGGATGTCAAGCTTTTATAACTCATGTCACGGATTTAAACAAAAATACGTCAATTTTGAATGATATTTCTATTGTTAATAAACTTCCTGACGTATTCCCTGAAGAACTTCCTGGCCTACCCCCAGAGCATGAAATTAATTTTGTATCGACCTTGAACCCAGTACAAAACCATTTCCAAAGTCACATATCGAATGACTCCTATTGAACTTCAGGAGTTAAAGATCCAACTGCGTGAATTGTTATACATCGGTTTCATTCGTCCTAGTACTTCTCCTTGGGGTGCTCCTGTTCTATTCGTGAAGAAGAAAGATGGGAGTATGCAACTTTATATTGATTATCGGAAGTTGAATCATGTCACTGTCAAAAATAGATACTCGTTGCCTCGCATTGATGACCTGTTTGACCAGTTGCAAGGCACCAAATTCTTTTTAAAGATTGATCTTCATTTCGGATATCACCAATTGAAGATTAAAACCGATGACATTCCAATGACGGCTTTCAGAACTCAGTACAAGCATTATGAATTCCTAGTCATGCCTTTTGGATTGACTAATGCTCTTGTTACCTTCATGGATATGATGAATCGAGTATTCAAGGAATATTTGAATCATTTTATGGTTGTTTTTATTGATGACATTCTCATATACTCCAAAAGTCGTGAAGATCATGAGCAACACTTGAGGCTGATACTCCAAAAGCTTCGTGAAAACAAGCTTTATACCAAGTTAAAGAAATGCGAGTTCTGGCTTGAGGAAGTAGAATTCCTTGGACACGTAGTATCAAGTCATGGAATATCTGTTGACCCAGCAAAGATTGAAGCAATACAAAGCTGGGAGAAACCTAAATCAGTGACCAAAGTACGTAGCTTTCTCGGCTTAGCTGGTTATTATCGGAGATTCATAGAAGGGTTTTCTCGAATCGCTACTCCATTAACTCAGCTGACTCAGAAAGATACAAAATTCGGTTGGAGAGAGGAATGTAAGAAGAGTTTTCAAGAACTCAAGAGGAGACTCATTTCAGCACCTGTTCTGATAATACCATCTGGTTCGGAGGGATTTGTCGTCTATAGTGATGCTTCAGGAAAAGGGTTAGGATGTGTTCTCATGCAACATTGGAAAGTCATAGCCAATGCCTCTCAACAACTCAAAGAATATGAGAGGAATTATCCTACTCATGGTGTGACGCCCCCAAAATTAGGTATACATCACCCATCCTGAGTCGTCAAGTACATGGTACAAAATTCAAATACAATCTTAAGTATACAACATGAGCTGTGAGTTTTAATACAAACATTGTCTTCTAGACAGCATTAAAACTCAAAATAAGTCCTCAATACATTTATTAACACACTATTTCATAGAATAGTGAGGACTACTAATGTTATCCTCTGGTCCATCACTCCGTTCCCCGACTCATCCTAGCTATATTATCATTTCTTGAAGAGAACAATGAAAGAAAAGATGAGCTCAACTAGCTCAGTAAGAAATATTATGACTAAGATAATGCAGAATAATTTATCATTTGCCTTCAACAGTGTTAAACTGATAAAATATAATAACTATCAAGTTTAACTGCAGCGGAACAAGCAATCCATTAGAAGAGTCAAGTAGATAATAAAATATACTATCTTTTATAATTTAAAAGGTTTTTCATTACTTTTATCGCTGAGACTCAGCTTAATAAATAATCCACATCATCAAATCTTCCCTGCACTACAGGCCAAGGATATTCTTCATTATCACGACCACGAATTATCCATGCACTACGACTAAAGATAATCATGTTTTCATCAATGGTCTTGATCATGCCATAAAATAATTCATCTTTTCACTACGGCCAAAGAGAATCCATAGCCATAATCATACCAAAAACTGTCCATCAATGCACTACGGGCCAATGAGGACTTTTTCCACATCATTTGTAACATTACAGTTATGATTATACCGAATAATCCCTGGTCATAATCATACCAAGTCCATCTATGCACTACAGGCCACAGATGACTTTCAAAAAAATAAACATGAGGATGATGACAATGATATAAGAATTCAATAAAACAAGTTCAAGAATTAATTTATCTAGGAACTGATAACGTCCAAATTGTCAACATGATACTGCTTTGTAGAGTAAAATTTAAGAATGCTCAAAAGAATATTTCTATGAAAAGATACTGGATGAAGCGTAAATATCAAGGATATTCCACTAATTTCATGGTGTAAAGAAGTCAAAACTTTAGCCAACTAAGTATAATAAAGAATGAAATGACAAAAGAAATCACCATGCACGCGGTACTTCGCATAGACAGGTTATTCCAACAGAATAATAATAACGGAACCAGGTCAGGCGAAATTCGCACCGACAGGATGTTCTAACAGAATAATAAAGACGGAACCAGGTTCGACGTAAAACGCACAGATAAGATATTCTAATAAAATAATAAATAATGGTACCAGGTCCGGCGTAAAACGCACAGACAGGATATTCCAATAGAATAAAAAAGAATGGAATATTAGAAGAATTTCACCATGTATGCAGTACTTTGCATAGACAGGTTATTACAACATAATAATAAAGAATGGAATAACAGAAGAATTTCACCAAGTATAGGGTAGCCCGCGTATATAGGTTATTCCAACAGAATAATAAAGAATGCAATAACAGAAGTTCTCTTCATAAATAAGAAAGAAAGAGTACACCTTACGAGTACAACAAATAATATTCCCTACCTTAGAAAGAAGAGTACTGGATATAAAAGTAGTGAAGTAGCAGAACACTTTTCTTCTTTCTCTCTATAGTTTCTCTCTCTAGAGTTTCAGTGAATTCGTAAGAAATAATGAAGGAATGAGCTTCTATTTATAGAAAAATGGACTGCATAGTAACTAACTCATGAACGGTCCAGATTGATTTACTTTAATCTGATGGTCCATATTTAAAGCAAAATCTTTTAAATAAAATAAAATATATTCTATTTATAATCTAATAAAACAAATAACTTTATAAAAGATTTTACTATACAAATATTATACATAATAAAATATAATATATTCTAATTATTGTCTAATAAAACAGATAACTTTATAAAAGTATTTTGTTTTATATAAAAAGATTTTCTGTATTATTACATTAATAATACCAACAAAACTGAGTGACTTATCACGCAAGCATCAATAATTAATACCGTGTTCTACTATGCAACCACGCGTATTACTGTACTTTTAACACCGGGTGTTTCAACAGTTAATGGTAAAACTTCCGCCGTTATTTTCATAAAGTATTTTTGTCGTTTTCTCAATCCGACAATAATTCCGTTGCGGGGTCCACCAATGATTGTTCCATTGCACGAATATTCCCTGATAAAACAAATATTCCCCGACCAATCGAATATAATATGACAACTTGCATACTTTGCAAAATTTATAAATATTACCCACAACTATAACATTATCTCAAATCCACACCATAATATTTAAAAAATATTTCGAGAAAATTAAATCTTTATTCATAAAATCTGGGGTCTCACACATGGTCTAGTGTTGGCAGATGTTGTCTTCGCATTTAAAATTTGGAGACATTACTTATATGGGGAGAAAGTGGAGATCTTTACGGATCATAAAAGCCTCAAATATTTCTTCACTCAAAAGGAACTCAACATGCGGCAACGACGTTGGCTTGAAATGTGGAAAGATTATGATCATACCATTCAATACCATCATGGAAAAGCAAACATGGTAGATGACGCATTGAGTAGAAGATCATATGCAGGTACGAGTGCGTTATTGTAAATGCAAAGGCCCATTTTGTATGACTTGCAAAGGATGGAGTAGAGTTAAAGATTCCAGGGACCCACGTGATGATGGCGAATATACAGGTAGAACTTACTTTAATCAATAAAGTTAAAGCTGCTCAAGCTACAAACCTGGAGCTGATGCGTATGAGGAAGAAAGTGCAAGAAGGTGCTATGCCAGAAGCAAGAATCGATGAAGAATGAATACTTCGAGTCAACTCCAGACTTTGTGTTCCTAACGATCCTGATTTAAAGTATAAAATCATGATGGAGGTGCACAACACATCATTTATAATCCATCATGGGAGTACCAAAATGTATCATGATCTTCTACATATATTTTGGTGGAGCAATATGATGAGAGAGATAGCAGGGTTTATCTCAAGGTGTCTAACTTGTCAACGAGTCAAGGGAGCATCAAGTGCCAAAAGGTCCATTGCAACCACTTGAAATTCCAGAATGGAAGTGGGATCACATTACCATAGATTTCGTTACTAGTTTTCCCAAGGTTTCTCAAGGTATAGATGCAATTTGGGTCATTGTTGATAGATTGACCATGTCTGCTCATTTCTTACCTATACGAGAAACTTATAAACTTGAACGTTTTGCTCGTATTTACATAAATGAGATTATAAGATTGCATGGCACGCCAGTATCCATAATTTCTAATCGAGACCCAAGATTCACTTCAAGATTTTAGGTTAGTTTTCAAAAAGCTATGGGCACGGATTTACGATTTAGTTCGGCATATCATCCTCAAACGGACGGGCAGATAGAGAGGACTATTTAAACTCTTAAGGATCTATTAAGACTATGTGTCCTTGACTTCAAAGGAAGTTGGGACAAGTTCTTGCCATTAGTGGAATTCTCCTACAACAACAATCAAGCAAGTATTGGCATGGCTCCATTTGAGGCGTTGTATGGAAGAAAGTGTAGTTCTCCAGTATGCTGGGATGAGGTGAGTGAAGCAACGTTGTTGGGACCAGAGTTGGTACGTATGACTACAGAAAAGATTCAAACGATCTGACAAGGTATAAAAATCTCACAAGATCGACAAAAGAGTTGTGTTAATCTTCATCAAAAGGACGTGAAATTCAATATTGGAGATCATGTGTTGTTACGTGTTGCTCCATTGAAAGGAGTTACGAGATTTGGAAAGAGAGGAAAGCTCAATCCTTGATTCATTGGCCCATTTTTAATCCTCGATCGAGTAGGAACTGTGGCCTATAGACTCGCTTTACCCCCAAGTATGTCTCGTGTTCATAACATTTTTCACATATCCATGTTATGTAAATATGTGAAAGACTCGAACCACATTATTGAGTTAGAACCGGATGAAATAGTGGAAGATTTAATGTATGAAGAGGTACCTATTAAAATCTTGGATAAGAAGGAACATATTCTACGCTCCAAGGTTATACCTCAAATCAAAGTTTTATGGAGAAACCATGATGTTGAGGAAATGAACTGGGAGTTAGAATCTGAAATAAAATCAAGGTATCCTCACCTCTTTGACATACCAGGTATGTACCCTAATTTCGAGGGCGAAATTTCATAAAAAGGGGAGGTTGTAATACCCCAACTTTTATTCTCGAATTACTATTCACGGGGTACTATTCACCCTGGGTACTATTTATGATAAAAATTGAATCGTTTTCGGTCCAAATCATTTTTGGTACAATATTATTCTTGAATTTTACTCTACAAAGCAGTATCATGTTGAAAATTTGGACGTTATTAATTTATGGATAAATTATATTATAAATCTTTAAAAATTTATCATTTGCTTTCATTTAATTGAATTCCTATATCATTGTCATCGTCCTCATATTTATATTATGTTGAAAGTCATCTGTGGCCGTAGTGCATAGATGGACTTGGTATGATTTTGACCAGGGATTATTCGGTATAATCAAACTGTAATGTTACAAATGATGTGGTAAAAGTCCTCATTGGCCTATAGTGCATTGATGGACAGTTGTTGGCATGATCATGACCATTGATGAATACACGAATATCCTTGGCCCGTAGTGTATGGATAATTTGTGGTCGTGATACTAAAGAATATCCTTGGTCATAGTGCATGGGTGATTGAATGATGTGGATTATTTATTAAGCTGAGTCTCAGCAATAAAAGTGATGAAAAACCTTTTAAATCATAGAAGATAGTAGATATCATGCTCTACTTGACTCTTCTAATGGATTGCTTGTTCAGCTGTAGTTAAACTTGATGGTTGTTATATTTTATCAGTTTAACACTGTTGAAGACTAACAATAAATTATTATGCATTATCTTAGTCATAATATTTCTTACTGGGCTAGTTGAGCTCACCCTTTTGCTTTCATTGATCTCTTCAGGAAAGGAGAACGTAGTCGGGACTAGTCGGGGAATGGAGTGACAGTCCAGATGTTTGCATTAGTAGTCCTCACTATTCTATAAAATAGTGTGATAATAAATGTATTGAGGACTCCATTTGAGTTTGAATACTGTCTAGAAGATAATATTCGTATTTAAACTCTTAGTTTATGTTTCGTCGTATTTTACACGACAGTTGTATTACTAAGTTATATTTGATTTTTGTACCATGTATTTGACGGCTCAAGATGGGTGATGTGTACCTATTTTGGGGGCGTCACAATTGGTTTCATCAGAAATAATATCATCTATCGATATGAACAACCGGAGGTGATCGTATTAGACAATTCCAAGAATCTAAATAACCATATGATAGAAGAATTATGTAACAAATTCCACATCAAACATCTTAACTCCATCATTTATCGTCCCAAGATGAATGGTGTTGTAGAAGCAGATAATAAGAACAATAAGAAGATCATGCAAAAGATGTCCGCCAATCACAAGGGATGGCCTAACTTATTTCCTCTGACTTTGCTAGCCTACAGAACATCAATGCGCACTATCAAAACGCACTTCTACTGGGGCTACCCCCTACTCATTGGTCTATGGCATGGAAGAAGTACTCCCCATAGAAGTAGAAATGGATTCATTAAGAGTGTTGATAGATGCTCAAATGGAGGAAGACCAGTGGTTGCAAGACTGGTACCACCAGCTATCTCTAATAGATGAGAGGAGGGATGCAACCATCTTTCATGGTCAATTATATCAGCAGAGGATTGCTCGGTCATACAACAAGAAAGTCTGGCTTCGGCAATTCAAAGAAAATGACTTGGTATTAAAGAAAGTCCTTGGGTGTGATCATACCAGCAATAATGCAACGGATCCCATCAGAACTTCGAAGTTAAGCGTTCTTAGGCGAGAGTAGTACTAGGATGGGTGACCCCTAGGAAGTCCTCGTGTTGCACCATCTTGGTTTTGAACAAAAAATCTAATCTAATCAGATCAATTAAGTCAATTAAGGTTTACACTAGAGAGCTTGAACTACGAAAGACCTAATCTCCCCTCACCAATGGGAGTACGTAGACAATCATCTATGGTGCGGTCAAACCAAACAAAAAGTATAAAAACCCCTCAAACCAAAGAAGAAACCCAAACAAACACTTCTCAAACCATTCAGCTCAAGAAAGAGTTGGAACTACAGAAGACCTGATCTCTCATACAAGGGAGTACGTAGGCAGCGGTTGAACCCTCAAAGAGGAAAGCCAAACCCTTTGCTTAAACCTTAACCACATCAAAAGACCAGTCCAAAGACACCAAAAAGCTGGTACACCAGAAAAACCCAAGGATCAAAGACCCATTATGAAAGATCGTAGGACACCTCAATGTCAATTCATCAAGGAGAAGTTCGGGACACATCAAAATGGAAAGTCATAAATAAAACAGTAATTATTAAGCAAGTGACAAGACATATCTAAAAGGGAAGTGAACCAAAACATATTCCCTTGCCATATAATGTTGTTTGATATATACAATGTATCATGTGCATGAAAAAAATAGCTTGTGACGCCCCCAAAATAGGTATAAACAACCCATTTTGAGTCGCCAAATACATGATACATAATTTAAATACAAACTTCATTTATACAATACGACAAAACGTAGCTGAGAGTTTTAACACGAATATTGTCTCAAAGACAATATCCAAACTCAAATATAGTCTTCATTACAATTATTATCACACTATTTTATAGAATAGTGAGGACTACTACAGCCACCATCTCGGACCGTCACTCCATTCCCCGACTAGTTTCGGCTATGTTCTCATTTCCTGAAGAGAATAATGAAAGATAAAGATGAAGCTTAAGGAGAGTGAAAAGTTGTTTCTCTCACTAGGAATTTTGATCTTCCTTTTCTCTAGTTTTATTTTCAAAACTCGCCCTCCTTTTGCCCCCACCTAACTATTCCATCCTTCACCTATTTTTTGCGTTACCACTATCCAGTCCACTTTTTGCCCTTTCTTTCTTTTTTTGCTTATTATTCCCCTCAAATCTCTCCCAACCTTCCTTCTCTGGTTCTTTTCTTTCCTAATCTATTTTTTTATCCATCTACACCTCCCCTGTTCGGCCCCCGTTCCCTCTCGTTCTCTCTCCCGTCCTCTCCCCTAGGTTTATTTCTAACCTAATCATGGTTGATTATTCACATCTCTTGGCAGACAACTCCCTAAGCAGCCTTTCTTGGGATCTTTTTGAAGAATTTGGGGTCTTTATCTCTAACTCCTTGGTTTCTTATGATGCGACTATGGCGGAATCAGAGCCTATTCCGATTCAGACCACCTTGGTATCCATAAACTCCTCTGGTTCAGATAATCATAGCTTTGAGAATGAAAATGAAGGACCGCAGCTTGGCCATGCTATGTCTGATATCTTTAAAGTAGCCCATCAACTCTCTCAGTAAGGCCGTAGTGATGCTGCTGAAGAGCGTAGGTGTAGCAATACCATAATGGACTTCATTTTATTCCAAGGATTTTTTATTCACAATATTAATAACTTTGCTAACAAAGGTATATCGATCAGGCAAGTTAATGACCGTGACCTATTCGATAAAAGTACTCTGCAAGGGTCCTCCGGGCTACATGTCCTAGGTTCTGTTTCTATGCTAATACCTACCACCGACTTAACTGGACACCTGGGGGGGCTCCTGCTAATCTTTCCCCTGATCCTCCTGGGCCTCCGTTTAGGGAGGGGATCATCAAGCCTATGGAGGAGGTCCTTATTCATATTGATATGGTTGATTCTATGTCTAAGACTGAGGAAAAGGGGGCTATGCCCTCTAACATGGTGGAGAAGAAAAAGAACTCTTGGAGAGAAGTGGTTGTTCAAGGTGAGAAGCCTAATTTTACTCTTGATTATTTCCCCCCTCGTCCTCCTTCCTCTGAAAATGGGATTATTCGCATCAAACCACGATCTGATATTCTCATCCAAGGTAATTTAATGTGGAATTCATGCCTCATGGGTAGTTTCATCACCTCAAGACTTCCTTTTAAACTAGTGGAGGAGAGTGCCCATAAGCTTCGGGACAAACATGGGCTGCAAAGGGTGTTCCTGCAGGATAAGGGGTATTTTGTGTTTAAGTTCTCTAGCCCACAAAATTGTGAGAATGTGCTTGCTCTAGTCCCTTGGTATATTTCAAACAAGCTGAAATGCCTTAAACATTGGAAGGCAAGGTTAGACTTTCATGATGAACCTTGCATAAAAGCACCCGTTTGGGTAAAATTTCACAATGTCCCCATGTCTTATCTCTCTTGGGTTGGGCGTAGCTATTTAGTGAGTGGTATTGGCAAACCCCTTTTCGTTGATAAGCTAACTGAGAAATTGGAACCTATAACGTTTGCCAAAGTCTGTATTGAAATTACTGCAGCTTCTTCCATGCCTTACTATTTGGAAGTTGTTATTATAGAGGATGAGACTCTATCTGAAAAAGTTTGCATGGTAAAGGTGGAATATCAAAATAAGCCTCTTTTCTGCTCCCACTATAAATCTTTTGGCCACTCCCTTGCTAGATGCCCCAATGCAAATTTTAAGTGGATTCCCAAAAGTCCCAAAGGTATAGTTCTGGCCCCTTCCCTTCCTAAGGTTGATATGGTTCTTTGCCCTGAGCCTCCTAACCCCCTTATCGGTGGGTCTGGCCCTCCTTATAAGGCTTTAAATCTGCTTGAGCCCTCGTCCTCAAGACTCAAGGATGCATGGACTGTAGTGTCTAAGAGTCCTAAGATGCCTCCTTCTCCCAATCAGCCCTTGGCAGGTGCTCTTCCACCCTCTCTGGTCTGCCCAAATTTATTTGGGCTACTTTCTCCAATGGTTGATCCTCGACCAAATCCTTTCTCTGACATGGATATCACTCCTCCCCCTGGTCCTCTAGTAGACAAGCTTAAGCTGGTTGATGAAAAGGATGGAAAGGACTTAAAACACAAAGCCAATAACTCCTTTGTCACGAACAAAAGCTCCAAGAAGAAGAAAAGGGGGGGAACCCCATCTCACAATCTTAATTATTTATGATTATTTTTTGCTCTATGAATATTAGAGGTGTAAATAGTAGGGCCAAGCAAGCTAGTGTTAAAGACCTTATTTGTAAATACTCTATCTCTTTTGTTAGCCTTCTGGAAACTCGGGTCAAAGCTCCCAAAGCCAATCCTATTGCTAAGGCTATCTGCAGGAATTGGAAATGGCAGTTCAACTATGAACATCATGATAATGGGAGGATATGGGTTGGCTAGGACCCTTTTGTTTGGGATGTTACTTTTATTTCAACGTCCTCATAACTTATTCACTGTCGGGTTACATTTTTGGAACTCAAAATTAGTTTCTTTGTTTCTTTTATCTATGGGCTTAACACTACCGTGGAGAGGAAACTTCTTTTAGGGGGGGCCTAAGGGCTTCTCTAGTGTCAACTGACAAGCCATGGTGCATTCTAGGTGATTTCAATGAGGTTTTGAATTTATCTAAAATCAATGGGGGTATTGAGTTATGGGATAGAGGCATGCAAAATTTTAAAGACTACATTGGTGATTTATCCCTGTTGGACCTTCGGGCAGTGGGCCCCTATCATACTTTGTGGGACTCTAATAGTGTGAACCCTATTTATAAAAAATTGGATAGAACTATGGTAAACTCTCCATGGTTGCATTATTTTCCTCTATCACATACCATCTTTTCTCTTCGTGACCTTTCTGACCATTGCCCGGTGATAGTCCAGACGTGACTGCAGATGCCTCATATCCCTAAACCTTTTCAATTCTTCAACTTTATGGTGGACATGGGTAATTTCAAAGAGGTGGTTAGGACTGCTTGGAAAATCCCCGTGTTTGGTGACCCTCTTTAAGTCCTTGCAGAGAGGCTAAAATCTGTTAAAAAGACTCTTATTGGGTTGAATAGGAGCAATGGTAGCCTGTCTTCAAATGTTGCTCAAATTCGGTCACTTCTTCATTCCAATCAAACTTCTATTGCCCACAACCAAAATGATTTTGTTTTGCTCAAGAGGTAGAAGGATCTCACTAACAGTCTATGGGAAGCTATTTTATGGGAGGAAAAGCTTCTCAAATAAAAATCCAGGGTACAGTGGCTTAAGGATGGTGATAGGAACTCTGGATTCTTTCATAACCAAGTTAAAGCTAGATAGAATCAACACAAAATTGTGTCTATTGCAAATGATGAGGGCCTCCTAGTGAGTGGGCATAATAACATCCAGTTGATTATAGTGGCCCATTTCCAATCCTCCTGTGTTCCCCCTCTCAAGCAAACTTCTCTAACATTCATCTCCTGCCAAGCTCCTTTAAAAATTTTATTACCCTTGCGGATGCCACTGTTCTGGACAGGGACATTTCTGACGCCGAGATCTTCGCCTCTCTCAAAAGTATAAAGAAAAATAAAAGCCCTGGCCCTGATGGCTTCAACATCAATTTCTTCCTTGCGTGTTAGGATATAGTTAGCTTAGATTTTTCCCTTGTCGTTAAGTCCTTCTTCCAGCAGGGTTGTCTTTTACGGGGAACGAACTCTACGGCTATTGTACTTCTCCCCAAAGCCCCAAACCCCACCTCTATTAATAACTTCAGGTCAATTTCCTGTTGTAATACAACTTACAAATGCATTTCAAAGATCCTTGTGAATAGGATGAACGGTCTCCTACCAAAGATCATATCTCCATACCAAGGTGCTTTTGTCCCAGGTAGGAGGATTGGTGACAACATCCTTATTGCTCAGGAGCTTTTCAAAAACTATTATAGGAAATCTGGACCACTTCGATGTGCCTTGACAATTTATCTCCAAAAAGCCTTTGACTCGGTTTCTTGGGAGTTTATTCTGGAAGCTCTGAGAATTTTCAAATTCCTTCTAAAGTTCATATTTTGGATAAAGGCTTGCATCTCCACCACTACCTTCTTAGTAAAAGTCAATGGGGGTTTGTATAGCTATTTTAAAGGTGCCAGAGGGCTTAGACAGGGTGATCCCTTATCCCCTATTCTATTTGTCATTGATATGGAAGTTCTTTCCATTATTTTCACAAAGGAGTCAAATGGGCCTAATTTTAAATTTCATTAGAAAACCAAACAACTAAGGATAACCCATTTGTGTTTCGCTGATGATCTTATACTCTTTTGCCACGGCGACCCTCGATCAGTCAGTATCCTTAAAGAATGCCTCAACCTGTTCTCCTCCCTTTTTTGCCTTCGTTTGAATCCCTCAAAAAGCACTTGATATTTGTCAAATGTCCTTCTGGAAAACTCTACCTCCATCCTTTCCTTAATAGAGTTTAGTGAGGGGACCTTCCCTGCAATGTTCCTTGGGGTTTCGCTTCTAACTTCAAATCTTAGCCTGGCTGAGTGTAGACCTCTCCTTGATAGAATTATAAATAAGATTTCCTCTTGGACCAACAGGTTCCTTTCCTATGCGGGCTGCCTGTAGCTTATCAAATCAGTTCTTTTTGCTATCCAAACCTACTAGTCCTCAAATTTCATTCTCCCTGCTGCTGCCTTAAAAGACTTGAAGACCACCTTTTGTCGATTCCTATGAAAGGGCCCTACTCTTTTGAAGCATGGTGCTAAAGTGGCTTGGAGTAAAATTTCCCTCCCCACTCCTAACTTGTAACGCCCCCAAATCCGGGTCTCTTCCAACACGACTTATGGTGCTACATGGTACTCATAACTGTACATTCATTCTACTAAAACGACATTAAAATGTGTGTTCCAACGACATTTTTATTACATTAATAATAATAAATCATGTTCCCATGTTCTTAAACCATTACATTCTTTGTTCATCATAATATAATACATATACTTACTAGTCTATTACAAGATAAAATAATCATTCATCTTCGCCTTGCCTTTATCTCTACTGGAAACCTCGGTTTGCTCATCTTTAGCTGCATTCATATGGTTCAAGCAAGAGTGAGCATAAAAGCTCAGCAAGTACAACAATTTCTTTTAAACAAAATGCTTGAAACATAGGAATAATATATCTTCTATAACTGGATAATAGTTACGAAGTACTATCATTAATTTAGAATAACATTTCTTTTCGTTCAAAACCTTTTATAATAACAATATTCAGTAAAACATCAATTCTGGTACTAGACCATGAGCATTTCATAGTTTCTTTGAAAAGGACAACCCGACACGAAGTCTGTAAGTCTGACATAGCTTACGAGTACTTCTAGGTGATCAACCTATAGTACTCTATATTGATCAACACTACATCCATTAAATGTGTGTACGTTTAAGTTGTGGCAACCTCACGTGCCCATCGAATACTCGATGAAAATACATTTGTTTATTCATAATTAGGCTTACCTTGAATCCGTACCAAACAATTGGCGTAGGATATCGTTATCAATTCTATATGGAAAAAATGTAAAGAAATCAATAAACTCTTTCATAAAACCATTCATGCATCTCATAACTTGAATCATTTAAAAACTTAACTAACACGAAGGTTAAACAAGTGTTTAAGAAAAACTTGCCTTCAGCATCTGCTACAGTAAAATTATGTTTCCTTTGAGTCTTTACAGTCTCTACAACAGATAACAAAATAACATACCATATTAGGTTATGAATGAACATACATAGTTCCTAAAGAATCTTACCCTTCTTCTCAATCTGATTATATATTAGATTTGTTATTTATTGGTTCCGGCTTTCCATCGTTCTTTTACATCGTTCTTACCATCTTATTTTCTTTCTATAACTTAATTGAAATTATTTCATTAATATAACTCGGTTCGAGTTAAACATCCTTCCTTAGGGCTTATTAACGTTCTTACGTTATTATTCAAAACTCGATCGTCATAGGTTAAGTACGTTTATTGAATACCATTCATGTTCATATTCGACTTATCTTCAACCTTTAGTGTATTACTTAAGGTTTACAATTATCTTAATGATGCTACATTAAGTTTAATTATGTATTGGTCCATTACTAATCAATTATCTTTATTTCCTTACTTGTAAGCTTTTATTACTGTGCATGTTCTAGTGCTGGCGCTACTGCGCCAGCTTCTCCTCTTGTGCTCACATTGCGGCGTGGGCTTTAGGTTCCTAGAATTCGGTTAAGGCGTTGCAGCGCCATGCCTAGTGTATTCGGCCCCGCTGTAGTGCCAATTAATTGGGGCTATGGTCCGGTCTCGCGCTACGGCGGCGGACTTTTATTCCTTGAGTCACGCCGCGGCGCGAACTCTGTGCCTTGGATAATTTTGAAAGATTTTTTGACTTTGTGAGATTCCCGAACTCGTAACTTCTTCGTTATAAGTCTGAATTGGCTCGTTCAAGAGCCTACGGTTCACAAATTACATACTCTACGTGTTCATGCAAGAAGTTTATCTATTCAACTTTGTTTGCTAAAAAATCACCTATTAGTCCATTTTTAACGAAAATTATAAACGTTCATGAACGCTCAATGCTCGTTTCTTCGTTCTAAGTCGGAATCTGGTGATTTTTGAGTCCACAACTTTATAATGCCAAATAAGATTTGTCTCCATTGAAAACCAATGTTTCCAAGCTCAATATCAAAATTCTACTTCCATTTCGAGAATTTCACGAATTCGATGATTATCGTCCAATCGTGTGAATTCTGGCAAAACTTCGTTACTTAAGATTTGTTCATCGTTTTAAATGAATTCAATCCATTATATAGACATCTCCACTTACATATTACAACATTTTATTTTCATGTGAAGTCATTACATGTTCTTCATGAACTTATTTACTTATTTAAGTATATCATACTTGATTTCATTGCTTATGACTTATTAATGAGTTAAGTCCTTTAATCACTATTTTTATATCTCATTAATCATACTATCTTCTTAAGGTAAACATATGACAAGATCATATAGGTTCCTCATGATTTTGCAACTTATTTAGGTTTGAATTACTTATCCGTGACTTATACGGCTTAATTTCATTGAGTTGTTCATTCTCTTCATTTCTTAGCATACAAATCCTCCCACTACCCACTTCTCTAACAATGGAAGAGAAAGAGAATCAGGTTCAAGATTGCTTACCATTGATGATCACTTGGTTAATCTTTGATCTTCTTCTTGCTTCTTGAAATATGTAATCTAGCTTTTCTAGCTTATTATCTCTAACCAATAAGTTCTTAACTTGTGGGATGAAATGAACAACCCACAAATTGAAATCCAAGCTCTTTATTTATAGGAAAACCAAAGTTAGGGCATAATGGTCATAAAACCACTCCACCTCCTTACTATGCTTAGCTTAAGCATTAAGTAACTTGCTCCCCAAGTTATTTACTCAGCCATTAAGTTATCTTGTTCCCCACAACACTTGGCCATTAAGTCTACTTGGTCATTAAGTATACTTGGTTATCACACTTACTTAGCCATTAAGTTACTTGCTCCCTACTTTGGATCATCCATGGTTCGCCCCATGGGTTTAAACCATCCCATAACCCATTGGTTCTTACTTTAGGCCTTTAGTTTTAATTAGCTTAGCTTAAGTTTTGGGCTTTACATTTAATTAGCTTAACTGACTTAACTTATACATTGGGCTTGCAATTAAACAAACACTTGGGCTTGTTCATTAATTCTATTGAACTTTATCATTCCTACACAATCCTACAAATCCATTTCTTTTTGGCTTAAAGCCTCATAACGTATAATTTACGTATAATTCTCGTATTCTAACTCATATACTTATTCATTATATACGATATACTATCATTCATATATACTCGTATAATATTTTGTATCATACTCGTATACTCTACCTCGCACAATACCTACGTATCATACAATCATTACCCTAACTTCTTAACGCTTGATTTTCTTAACGTTCTCAAATTAAGTCCACAGTCGAAATATTTCATTTTCCATAACTGAAATATTATTTGATATTCCATCTCACTTTGATATTATATCGGTAAGTATTTCTCGAAAGTTCAAAAATAATTCCCGAGCAGAAATGCATGAATAGTGTTTTTCGGAAAATTTCTCAGATAGCTTTTATTTTCGTCTTGGAAATTTAAACACTTTAATTCTACCACGTAGCCAAAATACTACGACGTTCTGATATGTTTATGTCATAGAATGACCTCCAATTAGTTTGCTCCCATAAATAATAAATTAAATTTATTTAATCCACATAATAAAAAAAAATTAATTCTCCTAAAAATCCGATTTTCTGGGGCGTTACACTCTTCCCTCCTTATAAGGATTATGTCCCCAGAATCTCGCTAATAATACTTACACCATTGAGGAAAATTTTTCCTTTATTTTAATCTCGAATTCCCACAATGCTTCTTTGACATTGTTGTTCTTTCATTTCACCTTTACTGAAGGTATTATCTTAATTCACATGACTCGTCACTTCCTAGTAATAATCTTAGCTGGAAGTTAAACACTTATTAACACATTACGGTATCTCTCTATTATATTAGTTATTCTTTTAACTTGTAATCATTTGGGATTCAAATTCTTCCTTCAAAACAAGATTATACTTGATCTTCTATTTATCCTGCATCCTCTTCTTCATTCGCTTGTACTCCTTGTTACCTAGTTGTACTTAATTAACTCGTTCCATTTCTGTGGATTGAGTCTATATTGTGAATAACCTTTCTACCACTTCATTCCGTAATTTAACTTCTAACTCTGATCTTTCCATCTTCGTTATTAACTCATTCTGAGTCACTAATATCGATAACTTCCCCTACACTTCCTAGTTAATGTGTCGGCTTCTACATTAACTTTCCATGTATAATATAAGATATCACCATCCTTCTCTACCGCATATTCCACTCCTTCTGTGTGAAGATATATTTCAAACTCTTAGAGTTCGTATATATCTCACACTTCTCCCCATATAATTTCTATCTTCATATCTTAAATTCAAAACTTCAGCTGCCAATTATTGATCATAAGTAAGATATACCTTCTCAAAATCCCTTAACTGGAATGATGCATGCACAATGACATTGTCATGTTATAAGAGCACGCAATCATGTCATCTATGTGAAACATCGAGATACGCTACAAAATTCCTCGTATCATCTGATAAAGATAATACAGGTGCCTCAATTAACCTTCCCTTTTAGTTCCTAAAAACTATTTTCTCACTTCTCATTCCCAACATACTTCTCAATAACAAATCTGTCTATCTCTTAAGCTAAAATTCACACATAGTGAATTCCGTAACCAACTTCTCCCTCCGTAGTGTTTCTCACACTATCTTCAAATGTTCAACGTGATCTTCTGACGTCTTGGAATAGACTAGAATATCACCAATGATCATTACGACAAACTCGTCAAAATATTATTTGAACACTATGTGACGCTAATGGTACCTTCAACCATATCACCTCACAAGAATACCTATATGTTTACTGTGACGCCCCCAAAATAGGCATACATCACCTATTCTGAGTCGCCAAATACATTGTACAGAACATAAATACAATCTTAATTATACAACAAGAGAGCTGTGAGTTTAAATACAAATACTGTCTTCTAGATAATATCCACTCTCAGAATGAGTCCTCATTACATTTATTGTCACACTATTTAACAGAATAGTGAGGACTACTAACTAATACTATCATCCGGACCATCACTCCATTGCCCGACTCGCCCCCAGCTACGTTCTCATTTCCTGAAGAGAACATTGAAAGAAAGGGTGATCTCAACTAACCCAGTAAGAAATATTATGACTAAGATAATGTAGAAATAAATTATCATTATCCTTCAATAGTGTTAAACTGATAAAATATAATAAACATCAAGTTTAACTGTAGCGGAACAAGCAATCCATTAGAAGAGTCAAGTAGATAATAAAATCTACTATCTTCTAATATTTAAAAGGTTTTTCATGACTTTTATCGCTAAGACTCAGCTTAATAAATAATCCACATCATCGAATCACCCCTGCACTACGGCCAATGATATTCTTTAGTATCACGACCACAATTATCCATGCACTACGGGCCAAGAATTTTTGTGTATTCATTAATGATCATGATCATGCCAACAACTGTCCATAAATGCACTACGGGCCAATGAGGACTTTTTCCACATCATTTGTAATATTACGGTCATGATTATACCGAATAATCCTTGGTCATAATCATACCAAGTCCATCTATGCACTACAGGACACAGATGACTTTCAAAAATATAAACATGAGGATGATGACAATGATATAAGAATTCAATAAAACAAGTTCAAGAATTAATTTATTCATAAACTAATTACGTCCAAATTGTCAACATGACACTGCTTTGTGGAGTAAAATTCAAGAATGCTTAGAAGAATATTTCTATGAAAAGATACTGAATGAAGCACAAATATCAAAGATATTCCCTTAATTTCATGGAGTATAGAAGTCAAAACTTTAACCAACTGAATATAATAACGAATGGAATAACAAAAGAAATCACCATGCATGCGGTACTTCGCATAGACAGGTTATTACAACAGAATAATAAGTAACGGAACCAAGTCAGGCGAAATTCGTACCAACAGGATGTTCCAACAGAATTAATAAAAACGGAATCAGGTCTGGCGTAAATGCACAGACAAGATATTCCAACTGAATAATAATAAAGACGGAACCATGTCCGGCGTAAACGCACAAACAGGATATTCAATCAAAATAATATTAAAGACGGAATATTAGAAGAATGTCACCAAGTATAGGGTAGTCTGCGTATACTGGTTATTCCAGTAGACTAATAAAGAATGGAATAACAGAAGTTCTCTTCATGAATACAAAAGAAATAATACTCCCTACGAGTACAACAAATAATATTCCCTACCTTAAGAAGAAGAGTACTGGATATATGAGTAGTGAAGTAGCAGACTACTTTTCTTCTTTCTCTCTATAGTTTATCTCTTTAGAGTTTTAGTGAATTCGTAAGAAATAATGAAGGAATGAGCTTCTATTTATAGAAAATGGAATGCATAGTAACTAACTCATGAACGGTTGAGATTGATTTACTTTAATCTGACGGTCTATATTTAAAGCAAAATCTTTTAAATAAAATATAAAATATTCTATTTATAATCTAATAAAACGAATAACTTTATAGAAGATTTTACTATGCAAACACTATGTAGGCACTATGCAAACACTATGCATAATAAAATATAATATATTCTAATTATTGTCTAATAAAACAGATAACTTTATAAAAGTATTCTGTTTTATATAAAAAGATTTTACTATTAGCCTAATAAAACGAATAACTTTATAAAAGTATTCTATTTTATATAAAAAGCTCTTCTATTTTATTACATTAATAATACCAATAAAACAAAACTGAGTGACTTATCACATAAGCATCAATAATCAATACCGTGTGATACTATGCAATTACATGTATTACTGTACTTTTAACACCGGCTGTTTCAACAATTAACGATAAAACTTCCGCCATCATTTTTATAAAGTATTTTTGTCGTTTTCTCAATCCAACAATAATTCCGTTGTGGGGTCCACCAATGATTGTGCCGTTGTACGAATATTCCCTGTTAAAATGAATATTCCCCGACCAATCGAATATTATATAACAACTTGCGTATTTTACAAAATTTATAAATATTACCCATAACTATAACATTATATCAAATTTATTTCATAATATTCAAAAATGATATTTATAGAAAATTCATCTTTATTTATAAAAGTTGGGGTCTTACAACCTCCCATTCTTATCAAATTTTGCCCTCGAAATTAGGGTACGTACCAAGTATGTCGAAGAGATAGGGATACCTTGATTTCATTTCAGATTCTAACTCCCAAGTCATTTCCTCATCATCGTGGTTTCTCCAAAAAACTTTAACTTGAGGTATAACTTTGGAGCATAGAATATGTTCCTTCTTATCCAAGATTTGAATAGGAACCTCTTTATACGTCAAATCTTCCGCTATTTCGTTCGGTTCTAACTCAATAATGTGGTTCGGGTCTTTCACATATTTACGTAACATGGATATGTGAAAAACGTTATGAACACGAGACATACTAGGCGATAAATTGAGTCTATAGGCCACAGTTCCTACTCGATCGAGAATTAAAAATGGGCCGATGAATCGATTATTAAGTTTTCCTCTCTTTCCAAATCTCGTAACTCCTTTCCATGGAGCAAAACGTAACAACACATGATCTCCTATATCGAATTCCACATCCTTTCGATAAAGATCAACATAACTCTTTTGTCGATCTTGTGATGTTTTTATACGTTGCCGGATCGTTTAAATCTTTTCCGTAGTTATACGTACCAACTCCGGTCCCAACAACTTTGTTTCACCCACCTCATCCCAGCATACTGGAGAACGACACTTTCTTCCATACAACGCTTCGAATGGAGCCATGCCAATACTTGCTTGATAACTGTTGTTGTAGGAAAACTCCACCAATGGTAAGAACTTTTCCCAACTTCCCTTGAAATCAAGGACACAGAGTCTTAATAGATCTTCAAGAGTTTAAATAGTCCTCTCCGACTGTCCATTCGTCTGAGGATGATGTGCCGAGCTAAATCGTAAATCGGTGCCCATAGCTTTCTGTAAACTAACCCAAAATCGTGAAGTGAATCTTGGGTCTCGATCAGAAACTATGGATACTGGCATACCATACAGTCTTACAATCTCGTTTATGTACAGACGAGCAAGATGTTCAAGTGTATAAGTTTCTCGTGTCGGTAAGAAATGAGAAGACTTGGTCAATCTATCTACAATGACCCAAATCGTATCTATACCTTGAGAAACCTTAGGAAGACCGGTAACGAAATCCATGGTAATGTGCTCCCACTTCCATTCTGGAATTTCATGTGGTTGCAATGGACCTTTTGGTACTTGATGCTCCGCCTTGACTCATTGACACGTTAGACTCCTTGAGATAAACAGCGCTATCTCTCTCTTCATATTGCCCCACCAAAATGTATGTCGAAGATCATAATACATTTTGGTACTCCCAGGATGGATTGCAAACGGTGTGTTGTGCGCCTCCATCATGATTTTATACTTTAAATCAGGGTCGTTAGGAACACAAAGTCTGGAGTTGACTCGAAGTATTCTTTCTTCATCGATTCTTGCTTCCGGCATAGCACCTTCTTGCACTTTCTTGCTCAAGGTCTGTAGCTTGAGCAGCTTTAACCTTATCAATTAAAGTCGGTTCTACTCGTATGTTCGTCATCATCACATGGGTCCCTGGAGTCTTTAACTTTATTTCCATCCTTTGCAAGTCATGAAAAATGGGCCTTTGCGTTGTCAATTTGCAAGTCACACAAAATGGGCCTTTGCGTTGTCAATATTGCACTCGTACCTGCATATGATCTTCTGCTCAATGCGTCAGCTACCACGTTACTTTTCCAGGATGGTATTGGATGGTATGATCATAATCTTTCAACAGTTCAAGCCATACGTTGTTGTCGCATGTTGAGTTCCTTTTGAGTGAAGAAATATTTGAGGCTTTTATGATCCGTAAAGATCTCCACTTTCTCCCCATACAAGTAATGCCTCCAAATCTTTAGTGCGAAGACAACAGCTGCCAACTCTAGATCATGAGTACGATAATTCATCTCATATTCTTTGAGTTGTCGTGAGGCATAAGCTATGACTTTCGCATGTTGCATGAGAACACATCCTAACCCATTGCCCGAAGCATCACTATAGATGACAAATCCCTCCGAACCAGATGGTATTGTCATTACAGGTGCTGAAATGAGTCTCCTCTTGAGTTCTTGAAAACTCTTCTCACATTCCTCGCTCCAACCAAACTTTGAATCTTTCAGAGTCAGCTGAGTTAGTGAAGTAGCGATTCGAGAAAATCCTTCCACGAATCTCCGATAATAACCAGCTAAACCGAGAAAGGTACGTACTTCGGTCACTGATTTAGGTTGCTCCCAACTTTGAATACTTTCAATCTTCGTTGGGTTAATAGATATTCCATGACTTGATACCACGTGCCCAAGGAATGCTACCTCCTCAAGCCAGAACTCGCATTTCTTCAACTTGGTATAAAGCTTATATTCACAAAGCTTTTGGAGTATCAGCCTCAAGTGTTGCTCATGATCTTCACGACTTTTGGAATAAATAAGGATGTCATTAATAAAGACAACAACAAATTGATCTAAATATTCCTTGAATACTCGGTTCATCATATCCATGAAGGCAGAAGGAGCATTAGTCAATCCAAAGGACATGACTAGGAATTCATAATGTCCGTACCTAGTTTTGAAAGTCGTCTTTGGAATGTC
Source organism: Panax japonicus (assembly GCA_020205505.1). Classification (NCBI taxonomy): domain Eukaryota; kingdom Viridiplantae; phylum Streptophyta; class Magnoliopsida; order Apiales; family Araliaceae; genus Panax; species Panax japonicus. Next base: position 34,222,697 of record CM035109.1, on the reverse strand, counting down.
ATCGGTTCTAATCTTCAATTGGTGATATCCAGAACGAAGATCAATCTTTGAAAAGAATTTGGCTCCTTGCAACTGGTAAAACAGATCATCAATACGTGGCAATGGATACCTATTTTTGATGGTGACATGATTCAACTCCCGATAATCAATACAAAATTGCATACTCCCATCTTTCTTCTTCACAAATAGAACAGGAGCACCCCAAGGAGACGTAATAGGACAAATGAAACCAATATCTAACAATTCTTGCAATTGGGTCTTTAACTCCTAAAGTTCAATAGGAGCCATTCGATATGAGGCTTTGGAAATTGGTTTTGTACCGGGTTCAAGGTCGATACAAAATTTAATTTCACGCTCTTGCGGGTAGGCCAGGAAGTTCTTCTGGAAATACGTCAAGAAATTCATTAACAATAGAAATATTATTCAAAACTGACGTATTTTTGTTTAGATCCGTGACATGACCTAAGAAAGCTTGACATCTGTTTTTCAATAAACGAATAGCTTTATGGCTTGAGATGACAGTGATTGATTTTAATGATTTGGTTGCTTGAATTCGCATAATAGGTTGATTAGGAATATGAAAGCTAACAACCTTACGAAAATAATCAATTTTTGCATGATGAGTAGCTAACCAATCAATCCTTAGAATTACATCAAATGCAAGTATTTTCAATGAAATAAGATCGACAGGTAATGTGTGGGTACCAACTTGAACCAAACAAGACTTATAAACCGTGGATGTAATGAAGGTTTCTCCCAATAGAGTTTCAACAGATAAGTCAAAGTCTAATTTCTCCGGAGTCAAATTTAAATGTTGAGCGCAAGTAGGAGAAATAAAAGAATGGGTAGAACCAATATCAAATAAGGTATAGACTTCGCTAGAGTTTATGATAAGCTTACCCGTGATGACCTCATACGGGTTCCTTTCTTTTTGGGAGGTCACTACAAACGCTCTCCCTTGCACTACCGGCTTTGACTTTTCTGGGACGGCCTTTGGTGCCTCCATCCTAGCTGAACTTGTCTTCGGTGAACGACAAAATTGTGCTAGGTGACCTTCTCTTCCATAATTATAACATGCTTTGGACAGCATCGCACAGTTTGGACTAATGTGTCCCTCTCCTCCGCATTTGAAACATACGATAGGTGGTCGTTCTCTTTCCTTAACAATGGGTGTTGGTGCTGACGTCTTTCCATCATTATTGAATCTCCTCTTCTTGAAATGTCCATTCTTATTGTTTTGGCCCTGATTACCACCGAAGTGATTACCATTTCTAGCCTGTTGATTCCATCCACGCTTGTTGTCACTGCTTCGATGACTACTCTCACTGGTATTATCATTTTGTCGACTGTTCTCTTTTAATTGCGTTGACTCGTTATCGCGCTCCAATAATTGGCAATTAATGTAAAAGTTTAAAGATTTATTTATTATTATTTCAAGTGGGCCTTGTTTTCTCACTCTTGCCTATAAAATTTCTTACAGCTAAAGTTGAAACTGGTGACGTACCTAGCACCAGTAAAGGAAAAGAAAAGATGAACAAGTACTAAAGACTTGTAATAGATTTGATAGTATTATTATTAGACTTTGGTTTAAAGATTGTAATGAAGTTTATTTAATTTTCGCATTTGAATGACTGTTGTTAAAGGTTAGACAACCTGGGGAGATTTTTATTTGAGTTTAATCCCGTATGGGCAGGTTTTTATTATTCAACTTTATTATAATTGGGTAGTTATAAATGAATGTTTTGATTAAGTGAGCACCAAATCTTGAGGAAATGAAGTACCAGGATTTGGGCGTGTCACAGGTTGGTATCAAAGCTTTAGGTTATGAACCTTAGGTTGGGGGAAAAGCCTTAGGAAGTAACCTTTGAAAATATAGTGGAGATAACTCTTATCGAGTTTTAAGAAAGAAGAAATAAAAAATTTATGTGCTTATGTGTTTATAGTTTATGTACTCGTGAGTGTCGAGTAGTAATGATTATTAATTAAAACTTTAAAACTTTGTTGTCAGGATGACTAATGTCGGAGAATCCAGTCAGGCTAGGGAGGAGGGACCTCAAATGCCTATAGAGGAGGAGCCTAGCGACATTCAGGTAGTTTGGGAACAACTACTGCCACGGGAGTCAGCCCCGTTGAACACAGTAGTTGAAGATGAGGATGATGATGTGGAGACAGACGAGGAGGATCCTATTGAGTTACCACAGGGGGATGAGGATATCAAGGACGAGGAGGAAAGGATTCCACTTAACTCGATAGCTGGCCGTATATACGATGAGGTGCATGACCGTAACGTAGAACTTCAGGATACAGTTGAAGAGTTGCAGGAGATAGTAGCTGAACAACAAACTGTAATGACACAAAAAGATGGCGAGATCCAGGATCGTGAGGAACGGCTGACAAACGCTGAGGAGAAACTAATACAGACTGAAGGAGAGAAAGAACAATTGATCGAGATGGTTGTTGAACTAAAGAGCAAGCTGAGAGAAGAAGCTGCTAAGAGGGCAAGAGCTGAAGATGCATACGAGGAAGCTTATCAACTAACTGGAAGAGCAGTAAGGAACTCACAGGCGAAAAGGATGAAGATGGAAGAGATGGATAAAGTATTTGACACCAGCAATTAATCGAGCTCAAGATGGGGTCATGGGATATCCGATTCAGTTCGAGATGTTGTCATCATTCATGTTAGATCGCAGAACAATGTTTCGAGTCATGGAGGAAGAACGTGATAGGGCTAAGAAATATCTTAATAGATCATCATAGAAAATGTGTCTGTAATGCATTTAATAAGTATTAAATAATGTTTAAATCCCTAGTGTTAAGTAACCATGGGATATGATAATAATGATGTTGTCCTGTAACTTTTGTAGTTCAGGAAAGGAATGTAAATAGCAGTGATGTTATTGTTTTAATGTTTTTCGAAGTAATGAAGAATAAATAAAAGTTATTACTTTATTCAAAGTGTTATGTGTTATGTGGTTATTTCTTTTATGTAGGCAAGCTAATTAGAAAATACTTAAAGAAGCTGAGTAAAATAGTCTAATAGATGTTTTGTTTTAACAGAAAATGCCTCCCAGACGTGAACAGCCCCGACTAGAGAAACAATGAGAGAACTACCAATAACGACAATGTTGACGGTAACCTCGTTCAACAACTAGTGACACTACTAACAGGAGCGTTGCAGAATCAACCACAAAACCATGGTACAACGTTTAAGGATTTCAAGGCAGTTGGACCACCTGAATTCCGTGGGTCCATGAATCCAGTCGAAGCACAAACCTGGATTATGTAGATAGAAAAAGTATTCGATGTCACTAGGGTAGGGGATGACCAGAAGACTGCTTTCGCAATGTTCATGTTGAAAGCAAAAGCTAGTTATTGGTGGCAAACCAATAAAACTCGGGTAGGGCCAAGAGTGATGACCTGGGATAGGTTCAAGGAGTTATTCTTCTAGACCTATTTTCCGGAGAGTTCGAAGAGTCAGCTAGAAATTCAATTTCTGGAACTAAAGCAAGGAACGATGACGATATCTGAATATGCCGTGAAGTTCAACGAATTAGCGAGGTTTGCGCCATATCAAGTCAGCACAGACGAGCGTAAGGCGAAGAGATTTGAGCAGGGACTAAAGCCCTGGCCGTACAGTAAGGTCTCCATGTTCCAGTTAAAGACATTTATAGCGGTGATGGAGAAAGCAGTACTTGCTGAAGGTGGAGGCGAGGCAGTGACAAGGTTCAACCAGGAACAAAAGAAGAAGAGGAATGAGAATAAGACTAAGAATGGAGGTGGTAGCAGTGGAAACAGCAGTAACAACAACAACACAACAACAAAAACTTAAAGAGGAAGTGGAATGGGAGCATGGGTGCTGGACACCATCAAGGTAACCAGAAAACAAAAAGTTTGAAGCATGTGCGACATGCGGGAACTTCCATAAGGGTGCGTGCTTGATAGGGAAGCGAGTATGCTACAATTGTGGTCAGGAGGGTCACATCGTCCCAAATTGCACTCAACCGAAGAAGAATGTATGCTTCACGTGCAGATCCAAGGATCACTTTGCTCGTGAATGCCCTAAGAAGAGGGAAGGAGTGACAACCAGAAGCAATGGAGGTAACAATGGAAGTACATGGGCCATTGCAGGACCTGCAGCATCAAACAAACCCACAGCCAGAACCTTCAACATTACTGTGTAAGATGTTATGCAATCAAAAGATGTAGTGTCAGGTATTATCCTAATCAATGATATAAATGCTTATGTATTATTCGATTCGGGTGCTACATGTTCGTTTATATCTGATGAATTTGCTAAGAAGTTAGAATTGCCTAGAGAAGAACTGAATTTTCCTTTGAACATAGAAATTGCGAATAAGGAAGTAATCCATGTTAGATTCGTATACAAGAACTGTAGAGTGAACATTAAGGAAAATATTTTGTTGGTATATTTGATTCCGATTAGACTCGGGGAATTTGATGTAATTTTGGGAATGGATTGGCTGTTCAAATATGGACCAGTAATCGATTGTCACAAGAAGTGTGTAAACCTTATGACTCCGTTAAAGGTTGTATTCCTAGACAAATGAAATGTCTGACGACTATGCAGGCCAAGAAATTGTTGTGTCAAGGTTATGTGGGCTATTTAGCTTACATAGTCGATACTCAGAAGAAGGGTGTGAAACTAGAAGAAATACCGGTAGTGAGAGAATTCGAAGACGTGTTTCCAGAAGATTTACCAGGACTTCCGCCTGATAGAGAAATTGAGTTCGTGATCGACTTAGCGCCAGGAACAGCACCGATATCGAAGGCCCCGTACAGAATGGCTCTGGTAGAAATAAAGGAACTGATGGTACAGTTGCAAGAGTTACTGGACAAGAAATATATTCAACCAAGCGTATCACCGTGGGGAGCGCCAGTTTTATTCATTAAGAAGAATGACGGATCAATGCGTCTTTGCATTGATTATAGGGAGTTAAACAAGGTCATTATTAAGAATAGGTATCCATTGCCTAGAATAGATGACTTGTTTGATCAGCTGAAGGGTGCTAAATATTTCTCAAAAATTGATTTGAGAAGTGAGTATCACCAATTGAAGGTAAGAAATGAGGATATACCTAAAACGGCATTCGGAACTCGGTACGGACATTACGAGTTTCTGGTGATGTCTTTTGGTTTAACTAATTCCCCTGCTACGTTCATGGATTTGATGAATAGGGTGTTTAAACCATTCTTAGACAAGTTTGTGGTGGTATTTATTGATGACATTCTGGTGTATTCCAAAACTCAAGAAGAACACGTGGAACATTTACGTTTGACATTGGAAACACTAAGGAAGGAAAAGTTGTACGCGAAATTCTCTAAGTTCGAATTTTGGCTCGATCGTGTATAATTTTTGGGTCACGTGATTGATAAAAATGGGATTTCAATGGATCCATCAAAAGTGGAAGCTGTAATCAATTGGGAACAACCAAGAACACCGTTAGAAGTGAGGAGTTTCTTGGGACTGGCTGGTTATTATAGAAGATTTATTCAAGATTTTTCTTGGATAACAACTCCGCTAACAAATTTGACAAGGAAAGTTGTAAAATTCGTTTGGACGGAGAAATGTGAAGAGAGTTTCAAAGATTTAAAGAAGAAGTTAAGTATGGCACCTGTGTTGACATTACCAGATAATACAGGAAATTTTGTGGTGTATAATGATGCCTCACATAAAGGGTTGGGTTGTGTTCTTATACAGAACGGCAAAGTTATTGCGTATGCATCAAGACAACTGAAGGATTATGTGAAAGGGTATCCGACTCATGATTTGGAATTGGTTGAAGTTGTATTTGCTCTGAAGATATGGTGACACTATCTTTATGGAGAGAAATGTGAGATCTACACTGACCACAAAAGTCTGAAGTATATTTTCACTCAGAAAGATTTGAACATGCGTCAAAGAAGATGGATGGAACTGATAAAAGATTACGATTATGAGATCTTTTACCATCCGAAAAAGGTGAATGTGGTTGCAGATGCTTTAAGCAGGAAAGGTCGAGAGAAATTGATGTTAATAACAACTCAGGAGGAGCTCATTTCAGCAATGACAAAACTAGAGTTGGAAATTAAATTTCCAAAAGAATCTGACGAACAACTATTCCAGATAGAAGCTGGACTAACTTTAGTGGACAAAGTGAAGAATGCTCTACTACAAGATGAAGAGTGTGGGAAAATCAAAGAGAATCTGGTTGAAGGTGGTGATGTAAAATACAAGGTCGATACCGAAGGATTACTACAGTTCAAGGGAAGAATTTGGGTTCCAGCAATGCTAGAACTGAAAGAAGAAATTTTGACCGAATCTCACAACTCAAAATATTCAATTCATCCAGGAAGCACGAAAATGTATCAAGATTTGCGCTGACATTTTTGGTGGCCAAACATGAAAAGGGATGTTGCTGAATGCGTAGCGAAATGCTTGACATGTCAGAGAGTAAAGTCGAACATCAAATACCCAGCGGATTACTCCAACCGTTGGAAATATCGGAATGGAAGTGGGAACACATCACGATGGATTTTGTGGTGGGTCTTCCAACTACTCAGAGAGGATGCGATGAGATTTGGGTGATAGTGGACAGACTGACGAAATCAGCACACTTTCTACCAATAAAGATTAGATTCAATCTTGATCAGTTGGCAAGATTGTACATTAAAGAGATCGTTTTGAGGCATGGAGTGCCAGTATCAATTGTGTCCGATAGAGATCCGCGATTCACATCAAATTTCTGGAAGAGACTACAAGAATGCATGGGAACACAGTTGCGAATGAGGACAGCTTATCATCCACAAACAGATGGCCAAAGCGAACGAACAATTCAGACATTGGAAGATATACTGAGAGCATGTGTTATGGACTTTAAAGGAAGCTGGGAAGAACAACTACCGTTGGTGGAATTTGCTTACAACAACAGTTATCACGCAAGCATCGGCATGCCACCTTACGAGGCATTGTACGGCAGAAAGTGCAGAACTCCATTGTGCTGGGATGAAGTTGGTGAACGCCAACTGTTAGGACCAGAACTGGTACAACAAACTGCTGACGTTGTTAACCTCATCAGGACAAGATTAGTAACAGCCCAAGACAGATAGAAAAAGTATGTTGATCAACACCTGACAAGATCGTGCATTCGACGTAGGAACTTTTGTATTCCTAAAAGTTTCTCCTTGGAAGGGAAAAATTCGTTTCGGTAAAAATGGAAAGCTAAGTCCGAGGTTTATTGGACCCTTTGAAGTGCTAGTAAGAGTGGGAGAAGTGGCTTACGAGGTAGCTCTACCACCAGAGTTGGAAAACATTCATAATGTTTTTTATATTTCGGTGTTACGACCATATAAACCCGACTACAAACATGTGATCGAGTATAAACCGTTGCAGTTCGAGAAAGATTTATCTTATGAAGAGGTTCCTATCCAGATAGTAGACAGGAAAGAACAAGTGCTCAGGAATAAAGTGATACCTTCTGTGAAGGTGATATAGAGGAACCACAACGCTGAAGAAGCTACGTGGGAACTCAAAGAGAAAATGTTAAAAGAGTACCCTGAGTTATTTGTTTAATCTGTGTCTTCGATTCTGGGGACAGAATCTTTGTAAGTAGGGAAGAATGTAACGAATGATTTGTTTGCATTGTGATTCTGAGGACAGAATCCTTGTAAGGAGGGAATGATGTAACATTCCAGAATTTTAAAGTGTAATATTAAATATTTATTGATTTATATAAATATTTAATGGATATGTTTGTTATTGAATAAATAATTGTTCAATTTGAGTTGATGTGATTTAGTTAATTATTTGTTGAATAAATAATTAAATATTAAATATTAAATATTTATTTGCAATATTAAATATTTATTAAATTATATGGCAATTTGAGTTGATGTGGTTTAGTTAATTATTTGTTGAATAAATAATTAAGGAGCTAAGTAAATTAATTGTTATGAGATTATATACCAATGTAATTTAATAAGTAAGCTAGAGAGCTTATAGTGATTTAAATAAATTATAATATTTTAAATGGGAAATTATAATTTAAAATATTAGTTTGTTAAATAAAATTATAATTATAAAGAAATTATAGTTTTGTGATAATAATTTAAATATTAAAGTAATTTAATAGATTAATATTTGAATTGATTAAATTGATTATTTAATTAAATAGAAGTGTGACAAATAATCTTGCTATAAAGGAGTTATTAAAATAAATTAAGGGAGTTTAATTTAGTTTTGCCAAACATGTCTTATTGCATAATAAGTCTTTAATCTAATGGTGTTTTATCAAACAATGTATAAGAATTAATCCATTTGTTTTAATTCAGTTTACCAAACAAGGTGTAAGGATTAAAGGTTATTTTATTAGCTTAGCCAAACAAGCCTTATGGCTTTTGATTTTCAAAAAAAAATATAACTGATATAATTATATCTATATTTATATTATATCATTAATAGATATTATATCATATACGTTATATTTTTATTACGTAGTTAGAGTTAGGAAGAGAATAAGGCTCAGTTGAAGAAAAAGAAGAAGAAGAAAAATACAAAGAGAAAAGTTGAGAGAAACTTAGAGAAAATTGAGAAAAGAATTGGGGAAAAGAAGATTGTAATCATAACCATTTTCTTCTAAACTCTAGAGTATCATCTTCTTAATCAAAGGTAGGATATTAATCCTTGTATTTTATTTTTAAAATTTAGTTTTCTTCTCCAAAGAGTTCTTTGTAAATAATTATGGATGATGAATTCTTGTGTATATAGCTTTAGATGATGATTGTTGTTGTAAAACTTTTTTGTTGAGATTGTGTATGATTATAATCAATTACTTTATGGATGTATGTAAATTGTGAAGAAATATATCACAGTGAGTTCATATGAAAATATATATATATGAATATGGCTTAGTTTAAAGTAGAAATTAAGGTTTTATTTGTTGTTAAATTGATAAATTGATTGTTAAAATTGATAGAGTATGTAAAATCATAATCATGATGTTTTGAATTTACTGTTTTTGGTTGAAAAACAAAATCACAGTGTTGATTTTCATTGAAAGTATAAAAAATGGAGTTTTGCCGAGAACATTGAAATTGGGTGTTGTATATTTGATGTTTGTATTATTTTATGAGTATAAACATGTTAGAAGTCTTCACAATATGTTTATATGAAGTCTATATGTAAATTACATCATAATCAGTCTATTAGATTCGAGCTTTTAGGCCAATTTGGCTTTTTCTGGTACTATTGCCGAAGCTGTCAGTCAAAATTGCAGTTTCGCATCGTGGCGTGGCCCAGCAGTATGTTTGTGGCGCCGCAGCGCCACCACCACGTCGCAGCGCGGCTTCGTAGTATAATCACCGCGCCGCAGCGCCATCACCACGCCGCAGCACGGCCCACAGTGTAAACTATGGCGCCGCGGTGCGAGTTAGCAGAATGTTTTGACAGTGTACTTTTTGTACACAAAATTTGAAGAAAACATTTTCGTGATGATATTAGGATTGTAAAATATAGATTTTAGTATTTCTATATTACGAATAATTATGTTATTAAGGATTAACTTGTGTTATAAGTTGATTATATGATTAAATAATCAAACCTATGTGATGAATGTATTAGTTATGTGATAATGACTAACTATGTCACGACGACATATGTATATAGGATATTGTGATTCCAATTGATTCAGTTTAGTCTAAGAGCAAGGCAAGTTTTCTAACTCAAAACTTCATTGTGCGAGTTTAATTTCATTTGGTACATTATTGTTTTCAAATTCAATTACAATTGTTGTAAGTTGCTACTTCTACACTTTCATAGAGCTAGATTTCCTATGATTGAGTAAGTCATTGTATCTAGTTACTCATGATGATGCAAGTTTTCAAATCCTTTGTCTTATTGAGCTAATTATTGTTTTCAATTCGATTATCTTAGAATGATGTAAGTGGTCTAAACTTTGGTTTGATGTTAAACAAGTTATTCTTGTATTTCAATTATTGATTAACATGCATAACTGAATTGCCATGCATGTTTAGTATTCATTCCTAATTAACCTTGGCTTAGTATTTTTCAAGCAAGGTATGCTATATTTATTCAAATTGTATACTATTAGATTATTCCTAATGCATGACTTTAGTTACTATGATTGATTCAATCACTATTATTCTGTAGTATACTATTATTGGTCTTATTCAACTACTCCTTAGTTGATGTTCGTTAAATTCTAAATTTCCTTGAAAGCTTATCCAAACCAAACTTACTTTGGTGCGAACTTGTATTCTAAATACTGAGATGAACAACTCTTTTAATAGAGGTTTACGCTTAGCGTTGAAATGGTTGTGCATAATACATTTTACGAAGGGTTGATCCCCCTAAGTACGTGAAGTCCTTATAGTCTTATGACTGTTAAAGTTAAAGTTGAAAGATTACTTATAACTGTGGACATGATTCGTGGTCATTAGACCCTCAGTGAATGTTATAATTTTTAGAAAGTTAATAGAATATATTGTTCAGTTCTATTGAGCCTAATATTGGCAATTGATGTAAAAGTTTAAAGATTTATTTATTGTTATTTCAAGTGGGCCTTGTTTGCTCACTATTGCCTGTAAAATTTCTTACAGCTAAAGTTGAAACTAGTGGTGTACCTAGCACCAGTAAAGGAAAAGGAAAGATGAACAAGTACTGAAGACTTGTAATAGATTTGATAGTATTATTATTAGACTTTGGTTTAAAGATTGTAATGAAGTTTATTTAATTTTCGCATTTGAATGATTGTTGTTAAAGGTTAGACAACCTGGGGAGATTTTTATTTGAGTTTAATCCTGTATGGGAAGGTTTTTATTATTCAATTTTATTATAATTGGGTAGTTATAAATGAATGTTTTGATTAAGTGATCACCAAATCTTGAGGAAATGAAGTACCAGGATTTGGGGGTGTCACATCCCTAAAGTCTTTAACTTTATCCTCATCACTTGTAAGTTATACAAAATGAGTCTTTGTGTTAATAACATCGCACTTGTAAACGCATACGATCTTCTACTCAACACGTCAGCTACCACATTTGTTTTCCCACAATGGTATTGAATAGTACGATCGTAATCTTCAACAGCTCGAGTCAACGTATTTGGCATGTTATACATTCATTTTAGTTGAAGAAATATTTGAGGGTTTTAGAAATGGGTTTTGTACTGGGGTCAATACAAAATTCGATTTCACGCTCTAGGGGTAGGCTAAGAAGACTTCAAGAACACTTCAGGAAATTTATTAACAATAGAAATATCATTCAAAGTTCTGACCCTCATCAAAGACTTGGATAGTACGTCACATTGATACCTATCAACTTGCCATCGTCATTCACGATGTCGCCTGCAAAAAGTCTGGCTTCGGTGCATTCCACTCAAGGAAGTCAACAACGAAAGGACCGGGGCTCTTTACTTATGGCTTAATATGACAATGATTGACTTTAGTAGTTTGGTTGCTTGAATTCGCATAACAGGTTGGCTAAGAATATGAAATCTAACAACCTTACGAAAAGCATGATGAGTAGTTAACCAATCTATTCCTAAAATCACATCAAAGGCAAGTATTTTCAAAGAGATACGATCGACAGGTAACGTGAAAGTGTTGATTTGAACAAGATTTATAAATAGTGGAGGTAACAAAGGTTTCTCCGAACTGAGTTTAAATAGATATATCAAAGTCTAACTTCTCTGGAGTTAACTTCAAACATTGAACACAACTAGGTGAAATAAAAGAGTAAGTAGAACCGTTATTTAACACGGTATAGACTTCGCAAGAGTTTATGACTAACATACCCGTGAAAATTTTATCCAGGTTCCTCGTCACGAAAAAAAAACGCTCTCTCTTAAACTACCGGCTTTGGCTTGTCTGGGACATCCTTTGGCATCAGCTATCCCAGCTGGAATTGACTTCACCATACGACAAAATTGAGCTAGGTGACCATCTCTTCTGTAATTAAAACACATTTTGGATTGTTGCGTACAGTTTAGACGGATGTGTCCCTCTTGTCCGCATTTGAAACATACGACCGGTGGTCGTTCTTCTTCCTTTGAAACGGGTGCTGGTGTCGACGTCTTTACGTCATTGTTGAACCTTCTCTTCTTGAAATGTCCATTATTATTGTTTTGGTCATGAATACCACCGAAGTGCTTACCATTTCTGGCATGTTGATTCCCTCCATACTTATTGTCACCGTCTTGATGACTGTTATCACCGGTATTATCATTTTGCCGGCTGCTCTCTTTTAGTTTGGTTGACTCATTATCGCGCTCCAGTAACTGAGCCTTATTAACAACATCTGAATACAAACACAGTTTATGAGAGATAAGATAGTGAGGTATCTCTGGCTTCAAACCTCTTAAAAACATCCGCGTCATTCTCTATTCATTATCAACCAAGTGGGACGCAAATCGGGACGAATGCTTTCGGGAATGTACTTGTCATTGAACAGCTCTTGGAACTTCTCCCAAGAAATCTTGAGTGCATTCAGGCTGGGTACGTTTTACAGATTCCCACCAGTGATCTGCCTCTTTACGCAACATAAAGGTGGCAAAAGGAACCTTTTGCTCCTCGGAGCATCCCAAGACATCAAATATCTCGGTGATCTGCTTTAACCACGTCTCCGCCTTAAGTGGTTATGGCTTTCCCAAAAACTCCGGTGGTCCCAACTCCTTGAATTGCTTAGCGGTGACCAACCGTGGATTGCCATTGTTTCCTCCAGCATTATGAACAGGATCCGCCTTCGCCTGATGTTGCATGAATTCTAAAAAGCTCTTAAACGTACCGTCGTTCGTCAATTGATCAGTGTTGTTGTTTACAGGAGGATTATCGCCATCCTGTTGTACATTGTCATGATTATTGTTCTGTGGAGACTCAACAATCTCCTGTGCTGCATTGCTTATCTCAACATTTTCAGATGCCATTTTCAAATACTGCCACAAAACAAGGGTTAATTAACATATCACATATTATCTCTATACTCTGCCTGACCAATTAAATACCAAATAAACTTAGATAGGTCATACTAGCGAAGGAATTCCCCATCTCTCCCCTCCTAGTTCTATTCTCACATCATAGCCATGGATCATATCCCTAAGCTTTGATATCAACTGTGACGCCCCCAAAATTAGGTATACATCACCCATCTTGAGTTTCCAAATACATGGTACAGAATTCAAATACAAACTTAAATATACAACATGAGCTGTGAGTTTTAATACAAATATTGTCATCTAGACAATATCCACACTCAATTGAGTCCTCATTACATTTATTATTACATTATTTCACAGAATAGTGAGGACTACTAATGCACCATCTAGGACCATCACTCTGTTCCCCGACTAGTCCCAGCTACGTTCTCATTTCCTGAAGAGAACAATGAAAGAAAGGGTGAGCTCAACTAGCCCAATAAGAAATATTATTACTAAGATAATGCAGAATAAATTATCATTAGCCTTAAACAGTGTTAAACTGATACAATATAACAAACATCAAGTTTAACTACAGCGGAATAAGAAATCCATTAAAAGAGTCAAGTAGAGAATAAAATCTACTATCTTTTATGATTTAAAAGATTTTTCATCACTTTTATCGCTGGGACTCAGCTTAATAAATAATCCACATCATCGAATCACCCCTGCACTACGGCCAAGGATATTCTTTAGTATCAGACCACGAATTATCCATGCACTACGGGCCAAAGATAATCATGTTTTCATCAACGGTCCTGATCATGCCATAAAACAATTCATCTTTGCACCCTTGGCCGAAGAGAATCCATAGCCATAATCATACCAAAAACTGTCCATCAATGCACTACGGGCCAATGAGGACCTTTTTCCACATCATTTGTAACATTGCGGTCAGGATTATACCAAATAATCCCTGGTCATAATCATACCAAGTCCATCTATTCACTACAGGCCACAGATGACTTTCAAAAAAAAAATATAAACATGAGGATAATGACAATGATATAAGAATTCAATAAAACAACTTCAAGAATTAATTTATTCAGGAACTAATAACGTCCAAATTGTCAACATGATACTTCTTTGTAGAGTAAAATTCAAGAATGCTCAGAAGAATATTTCCATGAAAAGATACTGGATGAAACGAAAATATCAAGGATATTCCACTAATTTCATGGAGTATAGAAGTCAAAGTTTTAACCAACTGTGTATAATAAAGAATGGAATAACATAAGAAATCACCATGCATGCGGTACTTCGCATAGACAGGTTATTCCAACAATATAATAATTAACGGAACCAGGTCATGCGTAAAGTACAGACAGGATGTTCCAACAGAATAATAAAGAACGGAATAACAACAGAAATCACCATGCATGCGGTACTTCGCATAGACAGGTTATTCCAACATATTACCAATAAAGACGGAACCAGGTCCGGCATAAAACGCACAGACAGGATATTCCAACAGAATAATAATATAGACGGAATCAGGTCCAGCGTAAAACGCACTGACATGATATTCTAACAGAATAATAAAGAATGAAATAACAGAAAAATTTCACCAAGTATAGGGTATCCCGCGTATACAGGTTATTCTAATAGAATAATAAAGAATGGAATAACAGAAGTTCTTTTCATGGATAAGAAAGAAAGAATACCCCTTACGAGGACAACAAATAATATTCCATACCTTAGAAAGAAGAGTACTGGATATAAAAGTAGGGAAGTAGCAGAACACTTTTCTTCTTTCTCTCTATAGTTTCTCTCTCTAGAGTTTCAGTGAATTCGTAAGAAATAATGAAGGAATGAGCTTCTATTTATAGAAAAATGGACTGAATAGTAACTAACTCATGAACGGTCCAGATTGATTCACTTTAATCTGACGGTCCATATTTAAAGCAAAATCTTTTAAATAATGTGACGCCCCCAAAATAGGTATACATCACCTATTTTGAGTCGCCAAATACATGGTACAGATTACAAATACAACTAAATTATACAACTGTCGTGTAAAGTACGATAAAATATAAGCTGTAAGTTTTAATACAAATATTATCGTCTAGACAATATACAAACTCAAATTTAATATTATTACATTTATTTTCCACTATTTCACTGAATAGTGAGGACTACTAATGCTATCATCTGGTCTGTCACTCCGTTCCCTGACTAGTCCCTACTACGTTCTCATTTCCTGAAGAGAACAATAAAAGTAAAAGGGTGAGCTCAACTAGCCCAGTAGGAAATATTATGACTAAGATAATGCAGAATATATTATCATTAGCCTTCAACAGTGTTAAACTGATACAATATAACAACCATCAAGTTTAACTGCAGTGGAACAAGTAATCCATTAAAAGAGTTAAGTAGAGAATAAAATCTACTATCTTTTATGATTTAGAAGGTTTTTCATCACTTTTGTCACTGGGACTCAGCTTAATAAATAATTCACATCATCGAATCACCCCTGCACTATGGCCAAGGATATTCTTTAGTATCACGACCACAATTATCCATGCACTACGGACCAAGAATATTTGTGTATTCAATAATGGTCATGATCATGCCAACAACTATCCATCAATGCTCTACGGGCCAATAAGGACTTTTTCCACATCATTTATAACATTACGGTCATGATTACACTGAATAATCCCTAGTCATAATCATACCAAGTCCATCTATGCACTATAGGCCACAGATGACTTTCAACAAAATATAAACATGAGGATGATGACAATGATATAAGAATTCAATAAAACAAGTTCAAGAATTAATTTATCCAGGAACTAATAATGTCCAAATTGTCAACATGATACTGCTTTGTAGAGTAAATTCAAGAATGCTCAGAAGAATATTTCCATGAAAAGATACTAGATGAAGCACAAATATCAAGGATATTCCACTAATTTTATGGAGTATAGAAGTCAAAACTTTAACCAACTAGTATAATAAGGAATGGAATAACAAAAGAAATCACCAGGCATGCGATAAACCGCACAGGCAGGTTATTCCAACTGAATAATAAATAACGGAATCAGGTCCGGCGTAAAATGCATAGACATGATATTCCAACAAAATAATAAAGACGGAATCAGGTCCGGCGTAAAACGCACAGATAGGATATCCTAACAGAATAATAAATACGGAATCAGGTCTGGCATAAAACGTACAGACAGGATATTCCAACAGAATAATAAAGACGGAATCAAGTCCGGCGTAAAACGCACAGACAGGATATTCCAACAGAATAATAAAGACGGAACCAGGTCCGACGTAAAATCTACATATAGGATATTCTAACAGAATAATAAAGACGGAACCAGGTCCGGCGTAGAACGCACAGACATGATGTTCCAACAGAATGATAAAGAATGGAATAATAGAAGAATTTCACCAAGTATAGGGTAGCCCGCGTATACAGGTTATTCCAACAGAATAATAAAGAATGGAATAACATAAGTTATTTTCATGGATAAGAAATAAATAATACTCCCTACCTTTAGAAAAATTGGATACTAGAATAGTGAGGTAGCAGACTTCTCTTCTTCTTTCTATAATTTCTCTCTATAATAATAGCTCTAAAGCTTTTGTGAATTGGTGAGAAATGAAGGAAGAATGAGCTTCTATTTATAAAAAAATATAGTTTCGATAATTGCACGTTTTGGGGCTCAAAAAATTACAGTACAATACCTCTAACTTTTTCTTTATTTTTAATTTAGTCGTGGAAGTATTATCAAACTTGCACCACCTCCCCTAATAGAAAATAATGTGATTCAATAGTAAATTATGTGAATCAATAGTTCTAGACATGTGAAAATACGAATTACAGTATAGTACCTCCATCTATACCTCCTATTTTTAACTTAGTCATGCAAGTATTATCAATCTTGCACCAACTCCCTTAATAGTAACAAGAATGTGAAACAATAGTATACACATATGAATAAATAGTTATAATCATGTGAAATAATAGCAATCAATTGCTCATTTATCCGGTTAAATACCTGATTGGTCAATATAACCTCCAAAACTTGTTGGGTAAAATCTATATACGTACAACATGCAAGTATACGTGGTCAACAAGTAATAAAGTGAAAGTAGAGTATCGTTCCCACGAGGAATTGTTTAATAAAAATAACCAAGTACTAACCCGTAACCAACTCAATCTTATTTAAACGAATGAATTTCAATTTATAAGTAAACTAATTCTAATTTCCACTAGTTAAATTAAGATAACGGAGATTTAAGATCACAACTTCACTTATTGTTTCGTTTAATTTAACACACTTCTCATCAATTATTCTCTATCCTGAATTGTTAATCAAGAACACTAAAGCAGATAAAATCACCTCTCGATGCAAAATACCCATATTAACGTCAATCTACAATTAAGATAGAAATCTGTTAAACACCTTAATCAACTAACCCACTATATCTCTATGTGAATTACAAATAAGAAGGTTGAAGAATAAGTTCTCTATCCGATTACATGCGATGTTAAGCGTATCTCTACCTTAACAATAATCAAAAATCTGCTATTGACAAAATTCATGACAGATGCTATCATGATAAGATCTAAATCAATACTTCATATCTCGAGTTCATATAGATTATCACGGTAATTGATGGCCAATCAATTAAACAATTAAGTCCAAATCACAATAGACGATCCTCACAATAGAACATAATAATTGATAGCGAAGCATATTAAAATAAACTACACAATAAGATCCATTGTAATCTCAAACAAAGAATTAGTTCATGATTATTGAATTAAAACTAAGAATCCAAAATTGAATAGACATTGAAAGATAAAAATAAGAGTAGAGTAAAGAATAAATCTGTTGTCGGTAGATCTCCATCTTCTTCAAGCTCCTGCTCTTGATCTTCAATGGTCTTTAAGTTGCTTCAATCTCCAAAACTATTTAGAACTAGTGTTTTGATCTAATTTACTCTAATCTAATCTAATGGAATCCTTTCTCTAGTCTCTAATCTCCTAATCCTTGTGATTCTCCTCCTTTTATAAGTCTCTTCATATGTCTTTAAGTCCTCTTGGAAGTTCTCTTGGAAGTCCTTGTGTAAATCGGATCGAAACAATACTTCCCGAACTCAAATTGGACAAAAATTCACACTTTTCGCGCATTTTCTAGGCTACCCCGGCCCCGACGGGGGTTTATGCTTGATTTGGGCCCGCCCCGGTAGGCTAGGGTTCTAACTTGTGGCTAGTACGCCCACCCCGGCGGTAGTTTTGTGACGAAAAATTTTCTGCTCTGACGTCCCTTGGGAAAATAGCTATAACCTTTTATCCGGGACTAGTTACGAGGCCTGCCACCTATCAAATCGAAGATATCGACGAGATCTACAACTTTTAGTTTTTAAGAGTTTAGAAATAACAAACCGATGAAGGTCAAAATTGGGCTGGAAGTGACTGCTGTGAAAATGGCCATACAAAATAGTGACGTTCGACGTCCGTTGGTACATATGTCATAACTCTTGCATCCGAAATCCAATTTTGATGTTTCAAGATGTTCCGAAAAGCTACGAAGACGATCTACAATATAGTCTAAGTTCCAAGCCACGAACATGAAGTAACATGAACGCCCAAATGATGTCCGGATTGCTTTTCTTTGAGTTTTCATACCAATTCTTTGCGATTTCAACTCCCAAGCATATAATCTATAAAACGATCACAAAATGCATTAAAAGTAACTAAGAAACATGAGATTAAGCAAATAATTCAAGTAATAGATACCGGATAAGTAGGTATAAAACCCACTTATCACTCCTCTCAGATACAGCATTCCATTGTGGTGTTCCTAGGTGGAGTGAGTTGTGATATAATACCACACTCCTTTAGAAGGTCATCAAAGTCTTGACTTAAGTATTCACCTCCTCAATCGGATCGAAGGGCTTTTATGCTTTTGCCAAATTAGTTTTGAACTATATTCTTGAATTCCTTGAACTTTTCAAAGGATTCGGATTTGTGTCTCTTAAGATACACATATCTATATCTACTAAAGTCGTCAGTAAATGTAATGAAGTAATAAAACCTACTTCTTGCTAACGAACTCATGGGCCACACACATCACTATGTATAAGTCCCAATACATCGCTAGCCCGTTCAATATGTCCAGTGAAAGGGGCTTTAGTCATCTTGCCTAATAAACAAGACTCGCATTTCTCATATGATTCAAAATCAAATGAATCCAAGAACCCATCTTTATGGAGTTTGGATATGCGTTTCTTATTTATATGGCCTAAACGACAGTTCCAGATATATGTCGGATTTGAATCATTTGATTTAAATTATTTGTATTTATGTTATAGATAGGCATTTCTAAATCAATAATATAGAGACCGTTAAACAATTGTGCAACACCATAGCAAATATCGTTTAAGTAAAACAAATAACGATTGTTCTTTATTATAAATGAAAAACCTTTCTTGTCCAAACAAGAAACAGAAATAATGTGTTTGCTTATAGCAGGCACAAAATAACAATCTTCTAATTCTAAAACTAGCCCAGTGGGCAAAGATAAATGATAAGTTCCTACGGCCAGTGCAGCAACTTTTGTTCTATTCCCAACTCGTAGGTCAACCTCTCCTTTCGCCAAAGTCCTACTCCTTCGGAGTTCCTGTACATTAACATAAATGTGAGAACCACATCCAATATCCAATACCCATGATGTAGAAGTAGACAAGTTGACTTCTATAACATATATACATGAATCAGAAGTAGCACTTCCTTTCCTTTTCTTCACATTTTCCAAATAAGCATGACAATTCCTTTTCCAGTGTTTAGGTTTTCAACAGAAGTGACACTCACCTTCTTTAGCCACCCCACCTTTAGGTTTTAAAGCCTGTTTGATTTTGGAATTGGGTTTGGCTAAAGATTTAGATCATATCTTCTTCTTGCCTTTCCAATTTCCCTTAGCATTCCCCTTTTGTACCATCATTATGGGAGCGGGTCCTGCCTTTTTCATGTTGTTCTCGGCAGTTCTTAACATGCTCAATAACTCATTAAGGGGTTTCTCAATTTCATTCATAAGATAGTTCATAACAAATTGAGAGTAGCTGCTGTTCAAAGATTGCAAAAAAAGATCAGTTTGGGCTTCCGGAGTGATTGGAAAACCCAACCTATCAAGGTACTCAATATACCCAATCATTTTCAGCACATGTGGACCAATTGGATCACATTCACCCATCTTGCAGTGATACAACACCTTGCTTGTATCGTACCTCTCCTGTCGAGCATGCCTTTCGAACAATTTTTTGAGATGCTCAATCATCTCATAAGCATCCATCAACTCATGTTGCTTCTGAAGCTCAGCATTCATGGTTGCTAGCTTGACACAACTCACGTCCAGAGCATCATCTTGATGCTTCTTGTAGGCATTATGCTCCGCACGTGGTGCAGTGACAGCTGGTGCTGCAGGAATGGGCCCATCAAGGACATATAGCTTGCCCTCTTATTTGAGGACAATCCTCAAGTTCCTATGTCAGTCAAGGAAATTAATTCCACTCAGCTTGTCTTTCTCAAGGACTGATCGTAGTGAAAGACTACTTGTATTGTTGTTGTTTGCCATTGATATCTATAATTTATAAGTGCAAAAATAATAAGTCAAATTGCAGAGTTGATATTATGTAATTGATAATAGTACATTCAAAATATACCTCCCACTATTTTATTCAAATTAATAGCCCTCACCATTAATTCGGAAAGCATTTTCTATTAAATCTTTCTACTGAGCCAAGATCCATATTTCATTATGCCTTAAGTTAGCTTTGGCTATTCTCTCAAAACATAATTATTTAGGTAGACAACCCCTTGTCAATTATATTATATATAACTCCTGGATAGTTTGGTATACAACATTTGTTTCTAGTCCATCTAATGGTACCTACCAAACTCCATGCCTCTAAGTCCACAATCCTATTGAGATAACTTAGTTAAGTCGGGCCCAATGATTTTAACAGTTTGGATATCACAATTATCCTATCGCATCTTACCTAGATAAATAGGGTACTTTGCTTTAGCAAACCTACCTCTATTGATCAAGGTCTTGATGAGTGTTATTCATTGGAAGGCATCTGATTTAGACTTAATAATTTATTGAGGGATTTTATAAATTAATTTAGATCTCACCAATTTTAATCTTATTAAGCATGCACATTATTTATCATTTCATATCGCATACAAGCATAAATAAAGTGCAAAAAATAAATGTGTCACAGTTATGGCCCAATCCACTGTCAATCTTTACAAGCTAATAAAAGATTGAAGGTCAATCTAAGGTGGTAAAAGATCTTCAAAATAGTAGCTCCCTTGGATCTTCCTCATGCATGTGCCTCTTCTCCATCATCATCTTTCCATCGTGTTCTCCATCTTGTCATCTTCATCGATTACAAATTATTATATGACATAAAGAAACCTCGAGTTACATTCGAGGGGATTTAGATGAGAAAAGAATATTACATTAGAATTTATAGAAGGCACGACATGCAAGCCGTATTTCAAAACCAAAAACCATTAACTTATGGGTCAAAAGGCCATAACTGTGCACCATGCATATCACAATAAGCACATAACATTTTATATATAGTTAAAGAAAACTATATATAATATATTGGGGTCACGACCATCGTGCGCTACGACGGGGTGGGGGGGGTCCAAGGGAAGGTCTCCCCCTGGCGGTGGTCGTGACCCCAATATGTTATATATAGTTTTTCCATACGAATCTTTGAAACAGTTTCAGAATCATATATTTAATCCACAAAAACAATCATAATAACAATACACCCAGCACATATCATATATGTCCAGTTTCAATTAATCATAGTAAACCGAATCTTCATACTTCTAATCCAATTAGAACATAAGTTGTATACTGTTATTACGCCATATAAGATACAATTAAAAGAACATCATATACATGCATATCTATCACTGATATTCATAATACCAGAATACACTTACATACATAATATTATATATTCAATTTCTGATCGATAAAATTGTATCATCATATATCATATATATCTCGAAAACAATATAATCAATTTTAGATCGGTAAAATTGTAACATCATATATCATATATATCAAAAGTAATAAAACACGTAATCTGAATTAATCGTTTCGCAAGTAGCTCTGATACCACTGTTGGGTTTCGGCATATAAAACGCAACAGAAATTAAACAATTTAAAGTCCAATTTTGAAACCCTAAAACAGGATCCATGCGAATACCAAATTAATTCAGTGGTTAAAAATTATACCGATTAAGAAAGCTAGAAACGATGCGGTCGAATCTCCAATGCAATCCAACAGAATAGCGTCTCTAAGGTATCCACACGAACGCTCGCAAATCGTCGCATGATTCTGCAATTGAAGGGAGCTGCGGTACTAGCCACCAAAGGAACATGTTTTTGAACTTTTCTCTAGTCTCTCTCTAAGAGCGACTAGGGTTTGTGAGATTATTATCTTTAACCCTAAAATAGCTGCTACATTTCATATATATAGCAATTAAAAAGGATAAATCCAAAACCCTTTTAAAATCTGAATTTATTTATTTATATATATATATATATATATATATATATATATCTTAATTAAGTCTTACTTAATTAATATACCTATATATAAATTATCCTATTAATTTAAATTCGTAATTTAAATATTATCAATTATATTGACATATTTAAATCTTTATAATTTAAATTAATTCCATTTTAATTATGTTCTATGTGTGTGACCCTATAGATTATTATTACGTTGGAAATAATTTTAAAATCATATTATAAAATTATAAACAGTGAGAGACATCTAGTAATGCATCACTGCTACCCAAGTAATAATAAGATCGATGATTCGATGCAACTTTTTCGTGACCAATGTTTCAATGTAATTTAATCCTTATAACCTTGACATCCTAGATTAAACTCGAGTCATGGAATGTGTCATACTCTTCATAATTTAATCTGAGTTTTCTTGATCAATGAGTAGACTATATGAAACAAATCACTACTTGAGCATGGCCATGCATTTCATAGTCCTACTCAATCAAGAGGCCTATGGATATCACCCCTATTACATATGAGGGTTAAATTCTATTTAGATCACTCATATTTCTCACACGATTCATGATGTACCCAATAATCACCTTTATAGTCCACCCTATTAAAGGTTTCCTTTGATGATATCAAAGTACATAAATTCTCATGTAGCAATATTGTGATTTCAGGTCGGAGGACCATTACATAATTGTCACTATGAGAATCGCTAATGACACTTTGATGCTCTGCATAGAATTCTCATGGTGGGTCTGTCCAGTACATCGTTCTCTAATACATACCTATGCATTGACTTAATATCTCATATATTTATGACCAATGACATTTGGTCATCAGTCAATCCACATACTAGTCTCAATGCATCATTGTTGTCTTATCAACAATGATACTCTACTAGGGACATTTAGGAGCAATGATACTAATTGTAATTATATAATCTCATGTTCAAGTCACATACTTGAAACTATATAAATTGTATCACTATTCTAAGTAATTTTATTATCTTAACATATATATAATGCAGTAAATAAATCATAATAAATCATTCATTTATTAAATCAAATATAATATCAAAATGTTAGGCAATTATATCAAATAATTGGCCTCTAGGGCATAAACTCTAGCAGCGTATTACTGTACTTTTACTACCGGGTAGTTCAACAGTTTTAATGGTAACACTTTCGTCGTTATTTTTATAAAAAGATAATTCTGTCGTTTTCTAACTATGGCAATACTTTCGTTGTGGGGTCCACCAATGATTGTGCCGTCGTACGGATATTCCCTGACAAAAGAATATTCCCCGACCAAACGAATATTTTATAACGACTTGCATATTTTGTAAAATTTATAAATATTACCCACAACTATAACATTATATCAAATCCACAATATAATATTTAAAAAAAATATTTCGAGCAATTTAAATCTTTATTCATAAAATTTGGGGTCTCACAATCTCCACTCCTTATGAAATTTCACCCTCAAAATTTTCGTACGTACCTGGTATGCCGAAGAGATGAGGATACCTTGACTTCATTTCAGATTCTAACTCTTGAGGTATAACCTTTGAGTGTTGAATACAATCCTTCTTATCCAATATTTTAATATGTATCTTGTGACAACCCGATATTTTCTATATAAATAAATAAGAAATTTTGTGTATAAATTTTTTTTATATATATTAAGGATGAGGATTTGTACAAGATATTGTGTATATGTATTTATGTGGTAAATATAAAATATATTTATTACATGAAAAATTGTAAATGATTTTATTTTAGAATCATTGTTTATTATCAAATATAATTTTATAATAATTAATTCCATATCGGAAAGGTTTTTATCAATTATTTTCTATGAAAATAAAATTAACTATTATTTAAATAATCTATGAAATGATTTTAGAATATTTAAAAAAATTATTTTATTAAATGAATTTTGTTCAGATTATTAAGTTATTTATGAAAGGTAAACCAGATATAGAATCCAAACCCTAATTTCGGGTTTTTATCAGGGAATGAGAATAATAATATAATATTATTATTTGTTAGTATTATAAATATGTATGATTATGTGTGCAATGTTAATGTGTGAAACAATTTTATTATATTAAGACCAAACCCTAATAATATTTTTACCAACCCTATTCTTGGTTTTGGATAAAGAATAATAATAACATTATGATATTTTAATATTTTAAGTGTTATAATATGAACTGCATGTACGAGAGCTTATAATAATTGATCAATTGTGTTATAGTATTCGAAAACCCTAGTTTCGCTGTATAAGATTTAATATTGTTATATATCTGTGTTATATGATATAAATTTATGTGTTACTTTAAGGAGTATTAAATTGGAGACATCAATTATAGCTGTATTTTCTAATTATTAGAAACCCTAATTGTGTTTTTAGAAATCCTAGTTAATTGATTTGATAAACCCTAATTGCTAAAATTAGCAAGGTTAAATATACTAGTGTTGTTAAACCCTAATACTTTGTCCAAATTATTTTTTTGTTCCATTAAAATTAATAATAAAATGACTTTTATGCCCTTTTTGCACATGTGCTAGAAGATGGAGTGTGAATCTTGCTATGATTTGGGTTGGTCACCAACTCTTGATATTTTGCAGATTTAAAGCAACATGTGGCAGCAATCTAATTCAGCAAATCATTCCTTAGCTCTAGTATATAAGATTAAGAAAGAGAAAAAAATGTTCATTTTGCTATTTTGTTCAACAACACTCCACTTAGACTTTCTCTCTCTAAAACCAACGAAAATCAGTGTTAAATTAGTCCCAAAATTCAGCCCCACGAAATCCCATATCAAATCAGTAGCTTAAAATCAAGATCAAACCAAGAAAGGTATAAAACTCAAGCTAGAAAATCTGTCCATAATTTGTTGTTAGATTTTGTGTTTAAGTGTTGTATTATGTTGGTTTTAGTATGTAGTGATGATCTGGGTTGCTAGAAGTTAGATCCATAACATCTAGAAGCTCAGGATTGAAGATCTACAAAATCTGGGAAAAGCTTGATTCTGTGGCCTGACAATGAATGTCAGTGGCCACAGATCCTTGCTCGATTATGTTTTGTGTTGTTTTTAAGTTGTTATTAGTAGCTTACAGTGTTGTCTTTTATCTGCAAAAAGAAGCAAAGTCATATCTGTTATAGATCAAAAGTTATTTAAGGTCAAAGTGCGTTGACCGAGCTTGACCGGCTGAGATCTGGGTAACCCAGAAATAGTTTTCAGCGTCTGACAATAAGTTTGTGGCTTCTGATCTTGCTGGTAGTTGTTGTTTTGTTTGGTTTGTTGAAGCTAGGTTGTAGTCTAGTATATTAACTATAGAATCATGCTTTTATATCGTTAAGACATTTCATATACTGAAATTGGTGGCTAGTCAAAGTAGTAGAGAAGCTCATGTTCTCGGTTTTCTAGAAAACCCAGAAAAACCCATGAACACGGATTCTGTCAGTAGTTGACCGGCTTGTAACTGATTGATGTGTTGATGTTTTGTTTATTTTATGTAATGAATATGTAGTCCTACATGTTGTCTACACATTAAAGCTCTTAGGTCTCAAAAACAGTTAATATGTTGCAAGTTGCTGGCGATCAAAAGTGGTCAGCCGGCCTGTTCTTCAATTCTGGGAAACCCAAAAATGAAGAACGGCCTCTGACAGTAAGTTTGGACGATTAAATCTGGTTGGTGTTATGTGATTTGTCCATGTTGATTGTTGTATCTTATAGTCTTGTAATTGTACTACATAATCTGACCAAAACCGAGTCCAGAATCACAATACACACTGAGTTATTCACGGTCAAACATAGCCACTCGGTTCTGACATTGAAATTCTGGGTTTTTATGAAGAACATGAAGAACACCTATAGCGATGGTTCTGTCGCTATAGGTGGTCTTTAGTGACAGAAAATGTTTTATTTTCTGAAAATAATTTAATAAATAGAAAAAAATAGTTTTTAATTATTAAAAATACAAAATAAATTATTAAAAATTATATCAAATTCTGAAAATTAGTTTTTAATTATTTTAAATATATTTCATAAATATTTAATATTTTTGGAATATTAAAAGTATTTAATTTATTTAATTATAATATTAAATAAATTATTTAAAAATTATTTTAATATTTGAAAAATCATTTAAAATTTTATTATGATATAAGAAAATATTTTAAGTTATTTTTAATAACTTTTAATATTATTTGATAATTTTCATTAATAAATTAATATTAATGATAATTAAGTTATTTAATAAATGAATTAAATAAATGAATTAAAAATGATTTTATGATATTAAAAATCATTTTAAAGAATAATAAGGTATTTAAAAATATTTTAAGTTATAAAATGTAACTTTTAATATTTAAAGGATAAATTCATTAATTAATGATTATTAATGATATTAAAGTTATTTAATATTTATATTAAATGATTTAGTTTAAAAATGATTTTATTATTATAAAAATCTTTTTAAATAAAAATAAAAGTGTTTAAAGATATTTTAAGTTATAAAATGTAACTTTTAATATTTAAAGGATAATTTCATTAATAATTTAATATTAATGATATATTAACGATATTAAATTTATTTAATGTTTATATTAAATAAATAGTTTTAAAATGGTTTTATTTATTTAAAAATCATTTAAAAAAGAAATAAGTGAATTAAAAATATTTTAAGTTGTAATTCATAACTTTTAATATTTGGATAATGATAAATTAATATTTTAATAGAATTATTTGATATTGAAATCATTTAATAATGATTCTGATATTTCAAAAATTATGATAAATGGTAATAATTGTTTTAAAATTATTATGAGGTCATGAAAAATAGTGTGATTGTTGTTTAAGTTATCTATTTAAATATTCCGATACAGAATAGAGTCTTAGACTCGATTATTATATAATAAGGCTGTCGATAAGTTGGCATGTTTCAGAAATTGATCTGAACTTAGATAGGATTGACTTGTAAATTGTTTAATTGTGATATAATGGTCGTTAAGTTATGTGACAACGTGATTAGGAATGTACCGACTGCTATATACAGTATTATGTGTTATGATATAATGTTCTAATCGAATGATTGATTTGCTTAATGATAGGTTGTGATAAAAAGGGTAGAATTAAGTTAAGATTTTGTAAGCAGCGCATCAGGCAAGTACCCTACCTTTGCATTTTCTTTATGCATTGGATAAATGTAAGAATGTTTCAAAGTTATATTATTACTGTACAGATTTTAAAGTCTATATTATATACACCCATTGATTATCAACATGTTAGTATATGATAATTCAGATATATATTCTGTTCGTTAATTTCTATAAATGATTATACAAGTGTCCCCACTTGGATAGTCATAGTATTTAATCGCATGTTTATACCTCTTTGATATTCATATATGTTAAATTATAGATTTTTGTTGGCTAAGATAAAACCTTTGGCTTGGAACCCTGACAAATATGAACATCCCTTACCAGGGAAAACTTTTATGCGCCTAAGGCGGATCAAGTAAATGGTAACACCATTTTTGTAATGTAGTATTGATCAATGTAGGGCACAACGGGCTGATCACCCCCGTGTTCGTAAGTTATGACGGTTTACAGATGAATTTTCTGTTTAACCTTTTCAAAAATGAAAATAATGTTCATACTATGTCATATAAAACCTTTATATAGTCTATACGTAGTTTCAAAAATTTGAAATAGTTATGTAGTTATTATTGGTATATATTGCTTCACAACTTTTGCCTTGTTGTAGAAGAATAGTATATAGAAAATATTTAAATGCTTTCAGTTTATATATATATATTGTTAATACTTGTTAGGGCACTCAAATGCTCATCCTTGCTTAATTTAAATGTTTTCAGTTAAGAGCGAACAACCTAAAGGTTCTGTCAAAAACAAAGGGAAAGGGAAGATAGCTGGTTGACTGCAGTTATTATTACTTGAATAGTTAAGATTATGAAGACTATGATATATGTTTTATTATTAATATGACTGGTAATGTATGTTTAAAGGTTACGTACTTGGGAGATGAACTCTGATGAATAAGTATTGTAAAATGATTGTTTATATATTATTGTTATTATTATTAGTAGATTTCCGCTCATAGAAATGATATCGTGAAGTACCGAGTTCGGGTTTCAAGTATCCGAGTTCGGGGACTTTACATATCTCCTCATACGTTAAACCTTCTGCTATCTCGTCTAGTTCTAATTTAATAACGTGGTTCGGGTCATCCACATATTTACGTAACATTGATACGTGAAAAAAAAATGTTATGAGCACGCGACATATTTGGCGGTAAAACGAGTCTATAGGCCACAGTTCCTACTCGATCAAGGATTTCAAATGGGCCAATAAAATCGAGGGTTGAGATTTCGTCTCTTCATTGATTCTTTCTTTTAGAATTACGCCCTCTTGAACCTTCTTCTTCACATTCATCAGCTCTGAGTATGTAGCTTGCTCGACTTAAACTTTATCGATTAAAGTCGATTCTATTCGTATATTTGATATCACCATGTGGGTCCTTAGAGTCTTTAACTCTATCTTCATCATTTGTAAGTTATACAAAATGGGTTTTTGTGTTAACAACATCGCACTCGTAAACGCATACGATCTTCTACTCAACGCGTCAGCTACCACGTTCGCTCTTCCACGATGATATTGAATGGTATAATCGTAATCTTCAACAGCTCGAGCCAACGTCTTTGGCGCATAATACGTTCGTTTTGGGTGAAGAAAATATTTGAGGGTTTAAGAAATAAGTTTTGTACTGAGGTCAATACAAAGTTCAATTTCACGCTATAGGGGTAGGCTAGGAAGTCTTCAGGAATACATCAGGAAATTTATTAACAATAGAAATACCATTCAAAACTGTGACTCTCATCCAACACTTGGATAACACATGTAATGAAGGTTTCTCCTAATGGAGTTTCAATCGATAAGTCAAAGTCTAATTTCTCTGGAGTCAAATTTAAACGCTGAGTGCAAGCAAGAGAGATAAAAGAATGGGTAGAACCGATATCTAACAAGGTATAGACTTCATAAGAATTTATAATTAACTAACCCGTGCTAACTTCGTTCGGGTTACTCACTTTTTGAGAAGTCACGAAAAACGCTCTCCCTGAAACCACCGACTTTGTTTTGTCCGTATCCGCCTTTGGTGCCACCGTCCTAGCTGGACTTGATTATACACAAATATCACATATCACAAAACAAGGGTTAATTGACATATCACATATTATCCCCATACTCTGACTGACCAATTAAATACCAAATAAACTTAGGTAGGTCATACTAGTGAAGGAATTCCCCGTCTCTCCCCTCCTAGTTCTTGTCTCACATCTCAGCCAGGGATCATATCCCTAAGCTTTGATACCAACTGTGACACCCCCAAAAAAGGTATACATCACCCATCTTGAGTCGCTAGATACATGGTACATAAATTCAAATACAAATTAATTATACAACAGTCGTGTAAAATACGACAAAACATAGCTGAGAGTTTAAACAAGAATATTGTCATCTAGACAATATCCACACTCAATGGTGTCCTCATTACAATTATTATCGCATTATTCCGTAGAATAGTGAGGACTACTAAAGCCATTTATCCTGGACCATCACTCCATTCCTCGACTCGTCCCAACTATATTCTCATTTCCTGAAGAGAACAATGAAATAAGGGTGAGCTCAACTAGCACAGTAAGAAATATTATGACTAAGATAATTCATAATAAATTATCCTTATCCTTCAATAGTATAACAACTGATAGAATACAATAGACAACGAATTTTAGATCAACAACTGCAGTGGAAATAAGCAATCCATTAGAAGAGTCAAGTAGAGCATAAAATCTACTATCTTCTATGATTTAAAAAGTTTTTCATCAACTTTATCTCTGAGACTCGGTTTAATAAATAAAATTAAATCATCCCTGATACCACGGACAAGGATATTCATGTAATCATCAATGGTTATGATTATACCGAATAATCCCCGGTCATAATTATATCAACAACTGTCCATCAATGAACTACAGGTTAATGTGGACTTTTACCACATTATTCGTTACATTACGGTCATGATTATACCGAATAATTCCTGGTCATAATCATACCACGTAAGCCAAAGATGACTTTCATCACATTATAAACACGAGGATGATGACAATAATATAAGAATTCGATAAAACAAGTTCAAGAATAAATTTTTAAAGATTTATAATTTAATTTATCCAGAAATCAATAACGTCCAAATTGTCAACATGATACTGCTTTGTGGAGTAAAATTCAAGAATAATATTCATGTACCAAAAATAATTTAGACATAACAAAAATATATTTTTTGGGTAAATGGTACCCCGTGAATAGTACCCTAGGAATAGTACTTCGGCAATAGTACCTCGTGAATAGTAACCCAACATGAAAAGTACCCCAAATATCCGAGTGAATAGTAATTGGGTGAATAGTAACTCATGAATAGTACTCTGGCATAAAAAGTGCCCTGAATACCCGAGTAAATAATATTCGAGTGAATAGTAATCGGGTGAATAGTAACCCATGAATAGTAACTCATAAATAGTACTCTGGCATGAAAAGTGCCCCGAATACATGAGTGAATAATATTCGAGTGAATAGTAACTGGGTGAATAATAACCTATAAATAGTAACTCATAAATAGTATTCTGTCATGAAAAGATCAATAATTATAAACAAAGCTCAGAAGAATATTTCCATGAAAAGATACTGGATGAAGCGCAAATATCCAGGATATTCTACTAATTTCATGGAGTATAGAAGCCAAAACTTTAATCAACTAAGTATAATAGAATATATGAAACTGCAAATAGATTTTCGCCCGCCATGCGGTAATCCACGTAGACAGATCATTTCCATAATTTAATAAGGAATGAATATGAAGGATCATTCACCATGCATGCGTTAATCCACATAGACATATTATTCCAACAGAATAATAAAGAATGGAATAACATAAGAATTCACCATGCATGCGATAGACCGTACAGACATGTTATTCCAACAAAATAATAAAGAATGGAACCAGGTCATGCGTAACCTGCACAGACAGGATATTCTAACAGAATAATAAAGAATGGAACCAGGTCATGCGTAATCCACACAGACAAGATATTCTAACAGAATAATAAAGAATGGAATAACAACAGAATTCACCAAGCATGCGATAGACCGCACAGACAGGTTATTCCAACAGAATAATAAAAAATGGAATAACAGAAGAATTTCACCATGTATGCGGTACTTCGCATAGACAGGTTATTCCAACATAATAATAAATAATGGAATAACAATAGCTCTATTCATGAATACAAAAGAAATAATAGCCCTTACCTCAGAAGAAAACTGGAATAGTGAGGTAGCAGACTTCTCTTCTCTTTTCTCTCTATAATTTTTCTCTATAATAATTGATCTATAGCTTTAATGAATTGGTTAAAAATAATGAATGAATGAGATTCTATTTATAGGAAAATATAGTTTTGATAATTGCACATTTTTTAGCTCAAAATATTACAGTATAATACCTTCCTCTTTTCTTTCATTTTTAATTTAGTCCTGCAAGTATTATCAAACTTGCACCACCTCCCCTAATAGTAAATCAAGTGAATTAATAGTAAATCATGTGACTCAAAAGTTCTAAACATGTGAAAAAAATAATTACAGTATAGTACCTTCATCTATACCTTCAGTTTTAACTTAGTCATGCAAGTATTATCAATCTTGCACCAACTCCCCTAATAGTAAATGAATGTGACTCAATAGTACACACATGTGAACACATAGTTATAATCATGTGAATCAATACCAATTAATTGCTCATTTATCCTGTTAATTACCCGATAACTTCCAGACATCAATTATTATCAAAATAAATGTCGATTTTCACTAACACTAATAATTCCAATACAATAGAACTATCAATTTCATCTTTAATAAACACAAACTTATTCATCATTAATATTATAATTCACAATATTTAACAACCAGGTTGTTTCCAAGAAAGACGGGGCTTTCCGAAAAGGATTTCTCTCTAATGGTGCGTAATTAGATTATCTAACCTCTCCTTGACAGAACTTCTAGACATTGTCAATATTGCAAATAATAATATGAATAACTTTGTCGTCTCAATTATTGATTTAATAATATAACATATTATACAGATGATACTGTGATAATAATTGAATCAATAATATGAGAGATATGATGCAGCAATTACTGTAGCAATAATTGAGTATAAATGATTTACTTCTTACGTAAGCATTAATAATCAATACTGTGTGCTACTATGCAACCACGCGTATTACTGTACTTTTACTACCGGGTAGTTCAACAGTTTTAACGGTAACACTTTCGCTGTTATTTTTATAAAAAGATAATTCTGTCGTTTTCTAACTACGACAATACTTTCGTTGTGAGGTCCACCAATGATTGTGCTGTCGTAAAGATATTCCCCAACAAAAAGAATATTCCCCGACCAAACGAATATTTTAAAATAACTTGCATATTTTGCAAAATTTATAAATATTACCCACAACTATAACATTATATCAAATCCACACAATAATATTTAAAAAAATATTTCGAGAAATTTAAATCTTTATTCATAAAATTTGGTGTTTCATAGTCCAATCATGTGAATTACGGCAAAACTTCGTTACTTAAGATTTGTTCATCGTTCTAAAATAATTCAATCCATTATATAGACATCTCCACTTACATATTACAACATCTTATTTTCATGTGAAGTCATTACATGTTCTTCATGAACTTATTTACTTATTAAAGTATATCATAATTGATTTCATTGCTTATGACTTATTAATGAGTTAAGTCCTTTAATCACTATTCTTACATCTCATTAATTATATTATCTTCTTAAGGTAAACATATGACAAGAGCATATAGGTTCCTCATGATTTCGAAACTTATTTAGGTTTGAATTACTTATTCGTGACTTATACGTCTTAAGTTCATTGAGTTCTTCATTCTCTTCATTTCTTAGCATACAAATCCTCCCACTACCCACTTCTCTAACAATGGAAGAGAAAGAGAATTATGGTTCAAGATTGCTTACCATTGATGATCACTTGGTTAATCTTTGATATTCTTCTTGCTTCATGAAATATGTAATCTAGCTTTTCTAGCTTTTCTAGCTTATTATCTCTAACCAATAAGCTCTTAACTTGTGGGATGAAATGAATAACCCATAAAATGAAATACAAGCTCTCTATTTATAGGAAAACCAAAGTTAGGGCATAATGGTCATAAAACCACTCCACCTCCTTCCTATTCTTAGCTGAAGCATTAAGTAACTTGATCCCCACATTATTTACTTAGCCATTAAGTTATCTTGCTCCCCACAAGTGTGAGACCCCAGATTTTATTAATAAAGATTTAATTTTCTCGAAATATTTTTTTAAATATTATGGTGTGGATTTGAGATAGTGTTATAGTTGTGGGTAGTATTTATAAATTTTGAAAAGTATGCAAGTTGTTGTATAATATTCAATTGGTCAGAGAATATTCTTTTTGTCGGAGAATATCCATACGACGGTACAATCATTGGTGAACCCCGCAACGAAATTATTGTCGGATGGAGAAAACGACAAAAATATTTTTATGAGAATAACGGCGGAAGTTTTATCATTAAAACTGTTGAACTACTCGGTAGTAAAAGTACAATAATACGCATGGTTACATAGTAGCACACGGTATTGATTATTGATGTTTATGTAATAAGTCACTTAGTTTTGTTTTATTGGTATTATTAATGTAATAAAATAGAAAAGTTTTTTATATAAGATAAAATACTTTTATAAAGTTATTCGTTTTATTAGGCTAATACTAAAATCTTTTTATATAAAACAGAATATTTTTATAAAGTTATCTATTTTATTAGACAATAATTAGAATATATTATATTTTGTTATACATCGTATTTGCATAGTGCATGTATAGTGTTTGCATAGTAAAATTTTTTATATAAAATAGAATACTTTTATAAAGTTATCTGTTTTATTAGATAATAATTAGAATATATTATATTTTATTATGCATAGTGTTTGCATAGTGCCTGCATAGTGTTTGTATAGTAAAATCTTTTTATATAAAATAGAATACTTTTATAAAGTTATCTGTTTTATTAGACAATAATTAGAATATATTTTATTTTATTATGCATAGTGTTTGCATAGTGTTTGCATAGTAAAATCTTTTATAAAATTATTCATTTTATTAGATTATAAATAGAATATATTATATTTTATTTAAAAGATTTTGCTTTAAATATGGACCGTCAGATTAAAGTAAATCAATCTGGACCGTTCATGAGTTAGTTACTATGCAGTCTATTTTTCTATAAATAGAAGCTCATTCCTTCATTATTTCTTACGAATTCACTAAAACTCTAGAGAGATAAACTATAGAGAGAAAGAAGAAAAGTATTCTGTTACTTCACTACTCATATATCCAGTACTCTTCTTCTTAAGGTAAGGGATATTATTTGTTGTACTCGTAAGGAGTATTCTTTCTTTCTTATTCGTGAAGAGAACTTCTGTTATTCCATTTTTTATTATTATGTTGGAATAACCTGTTTATGCGATGTACCGCATACATGGTGAAATTCTTCTGTTATTCCATTCTTTATCATTATGTTGAAATAACCTGTTTATGCGAAGTACCGCATACATGGTGAAATTATTTTGTTATTCCGTTCTTTATTATTCCGTTGGAATATCATGTCGGTGCGCATTACGCCTGACCTGATTCCATTATTTATTATTTTGTTCTTTATTATTCTGTCAGAATATCCTGTCTGTGCGTTTACGCCGGACCTGGTTCCATTATTTTTTATTCTATCGGAATATCATGTTTGTGCATTTTACGCCGGACCTGGTACCATTATTTATTATTCTGTTGGGAATAACCTGTCTGTGCAGTCTATCGCACGCATGGTGAATCCTTCTGTTATTCCATTCTTTATTATTCTGTTAGGATAACCTGTCTATGTGGATTACCACATGCATGGTGAATGATCCTTTGTATTCATTCCTTATTAAATTGTGAAAATGATCTATATACGTGGATTACCGCATGGCGGACGAAAATCCATTTGCAGTTTCATATATTATATGATACGCTTTTGGTTAAAGTTTTGGCTTCTATACTCCATGAAATTAGTGGAATATGTATTTTTTCATGGAAATACTCTTCTGAGCATTCTTGAATTTTACTCCATAAAGCAATATCATGTTGACAATTTGGCTGTTATTGGTTCCTGGATAAATTAATTCTTGAACTTGTTTTATTGAATTATTATGTCATTGTCATCATCCTCATGTTTATATTATGTTGAAAGTCATATGTGGCATGTAGTACATAGATGGACTTGGTATTATTATGACCATGGATTATTCGGTATAATCATGACCGTAATATTATAAATGATGTAGAAAAAGTGCTCATTGGCCCATAGTGCATTGATAGACAGTTTTTGGTATGATCATGGCTATGGATTCTCTTCGGCCAATGGTGAAAAGATGAATTGTTTTATGGCATGATCAGGACGGTTGATGAAAACACGATTATCTTTGGCCCGTAGTGCATGGATAATTCGTGGCTGTGATACTAAATAATATCTTTAGCCTGTAGTGCAGGGATGATTTGATGATGTGGATTATTTATTGAGCTGAGTATCAGCGATAAAAGTGATGAAAAACCTTTTAAATCATAGAAGATAGTAGATTTTATTCTCTACTTGACTCTTCTAATTGTTTGCTTGTTCCGCTGCAGTTAAACTTTATGTTTGTTATAATTTATCAGTTTAACACTGTTGAAGGCTAACGATAATTTATTCTGCATTATCTTAGTCATAATTTTTTTTACTGGGCTAGTTGAGCTCACCCTTTTGCTTTCATTGTTCTCTTCAGGAAATGAGAACGTAGCAGGGACTAGTCGGGGGAAATAGAGTGATGGTCCTAGATGGTGCATTAGTAGTCCTCACTATTCTATGAAATAGTGTGATAATAATTGTAATGAGGACTCCTTTTGAGTTTTTATACTCTCTAGTAGCAATATTTGTATTTAAACTCACAGTTTATGTTTTGTCTTATTTTACAGAACTGTTGTATAATTAAGTTGTATTTGAATTTTGTACCATGTATTTGGTGACTCAAGATGGGTGATGTATAACTATTTTGGGGGCGTCGCAGTTGGTATCAAAGCTTAGGGATATGATCCTTGGCTGAGATGTGAAACAAGAACTAAGAGGGGAGAGATGGGGAATTCTTTCGCTAGTATGATTTACCTAAGTTTATTTGGTATTTAATTGGTCAGTCATAGTATAGGGATAATATGTGATATGTTAATTAACCCTTGTTTTGTGACAGTGTTTGAAAATGGCATATGAAAATGCTGAGATAAGCAAGGAAGCACAGGAGACCGTTAAGTTAGCTCAACCAAAGGGTAACGACCAACAACAAGATAATAATCATACTAGGTGGGAACGGCCATCAGAACAATGATAACCATCGTGGGAGAAATTATCATGCCAAGAATGGTAACCACTTCGGTGGTAATCATGGCCAAGATAATAGAAGTGAAAATTTCAAGAAGAAAAGGTCATTTAGATCGATTTTGTCGTATAGTGAAGTCAAGTCTAGCTGGGACGGTGGTACCAAAGGCGGATACAGATAAAACAAAGTCGATGGTTTCAAGAAGAGCGTTTTTCGTGACTTCTCAAAAAAAAGCGAGTGACCCGAATGAAGTTAGCACGTGTTAGTTAATTATAAATTCTTGCGAAGTCTATACCTTATTAGATACCGGTTCTACCCATTCTTTTAACTCTATTGCTTGCGCTCAACGTTTAAATTTGACTTCAGAGAAATTAGACTTTGACTTATTGGTTGAAACTTCGATAGTAGAAACCTTCGTTACCTCCAATATTTATAAATCTTGTTTAATTCAAATTGACACTTTCACGTTACATGTCGGTCGTATCTCTTTGAAAATACTTGTCTTTGATGTAATTTTTGGAAACGATAGATTAACTACTCATCATGCTTTTCGTAAGGTTGTTAGCTTTCATATTCCTAACCAACCTATTATGCGAATTCAAGCAACCAAACCACTAAAGTCAATCATTGTCATATAAAGCCATAAGTAAAGAGCCCCG
This sequence comes from Panax japonicus, assembly GCA_020205505.1. Classification (NCBI taxonomy): domain Eukaryota; kingdom Viridiplantae; phylum Streptophyta; class Magnoliopsida; order Apiales; family Araliaceae; genus Panax; species Panax japonicus. Next base: position 34,184,902 of record CM035109.1, on the reverse strand, counting down.
GTCCTTTCGTTGTTGATTTCCTTGTGTGGAATGCACCGAAGCCAGACTTTCTATGACGGTGGTAAGTTGATAGGTATCAATGTGACGTACTATCCAAGTCTTGGATGAGGGTCACAGTTTTGAATGATATTTCTATTGTTAATAAATTTCCTGACGTATTCTTGAAGACTTCTTAGCCTACCCCTAGAGCATGAAATTGAATTTTGTATTGACCCCAGTACAAAGCCCATTTCTAAAACCCTCAAATATTTTTTTACTTAAAACGAACGTAACATGCGCCAAAGACGTTGGTTCGAGCTGTTGAAGATTACGATAGTACCATGCAATACCATCGTAGGAAAAACGAACATGGTAGCTAACGCGTTGAGTAGAAGATCGTATGCGGTTACAAGTGCAAATATACGAACCCACGTGAAGATAACGAATATTCGAGTAGAATCGACTTTAATCGATAAAGTGAAAGTCGCTCAAGCTATATACGCAGAGCTGATGAATGTGGCTTATAGACTCATTTTATCGCCAAGTATGTCGCGTGTTCATAACGTTTTTAACGTATTGATGTTACATAAATATATGAACGAACCGAACCATATTATTAATTTAGAACCGGACTAGATAGTAGAAGATTTAACGTATGAGGAGATACGTGTTAACATCTTAGATAAGAAGGATCATATTCGACGCTCAAAGGTTATACCTTAAGAGTTAGAATTTGAAGTGAAGTCAAGGTATCCTCACCTCTTCGGCATACCAGGTACGTATGTAAATTTCGAGGGCGAAATTTCATAAGGAGGGGAGATTGTGAGACCCCGGATTTTATTAATAAAGATTTAATTTTCTCGAAATATTTTTTTTAAATATTATGGTGTGGATTTGAGATAGTGTTATAGTTGTTGGTAGTATTTATAAATTTTGAAAAGTATGCAAGTTGTTGTATAATATTCGATTGGTTGGAGAATATTCTTTTTGTCGAGGAATATCCGTAAGACGGTACAATCTTTGGTGGACCCCGCAACGGAATTATTGTCGGATGGAGAAAACGACAAAAATATTTTTATGAGAATAACGACGAAAGTTTTACCGTTAAAACTATTGAACTACTCGGTAGTAAAAGTACAGTAATACGCGTGGTTGCATAGTAGCACACGATATTGATTATTGATGTTTATATGATAAGTCACTCAGTTTTGTTTTATTGATATTATTAATGTAATAAAATAGAAAAGCTTTTTATATAAAACAGAATACTTTTATAAATGTATTCATTTATTAGGCTAATAGTAAAATCTCTTTATATAAAACAGAATACTTTTATAAAGTTGTCTGTTTTATTAGACAATAATTAGAATATATTATATTTTATTATGCATAGTGTTTGCATAGTAAAAATCTTTTTATATAAAACAGAATACTTTTATAAAGTTATCTGTTTTATTAGATAATAATTAGAATATATTATATTTTATTATGCATAGTGTTTGTATAGTGCCTGCATAATGTTTGCATAGTAAAATCTTTTATAAAGTTATTTGTTTTATTAGATTATAAATAGAATATATTATATTTTATTTAAAAGATTTTGCTTAAAATATGGACCGTCAGATTAAAGTAAATCAATTTGGACCGTTTATGAGTTAGTTACTATGCAGTCCATTTTTATATAAATAGAAGCTCATTCCTTCATTATTTCTTATGAATTCACTGAAACTCTAGAGAGATAAACTATAGAGAGAAAGAAGAAAAGTATTCTGCTACTTCACTACTCATATATCCAGTACTCTTCTTCTTAAAGTAAGGGATATTATTTGTTGTACTCGTAAGGGGTATTCTTTCTTTCTTATTCGTGAAGAGAACTTCTGTTATTCCATTCTTTATCATTATGTTGGAATAACCTGTTTATGTGAAGCACCGTATAAATGGTGAAATTCTTCTGTTATTCCATTCTTTATCATTATGTTGGAATAACCTGTTTATGCAAAGTATCGCATATATGGTGAAATTCTTTTGTTATTCCGTTCTTTATTATTCTGTTGCAATATCATGTCGGCGCATATTACGCCTGACCTGATTCCATTATTTATTATTCCGTTCTTTATTATTCTGTCAGAATATCCTGTCTGTGCGTTTACACCGGACCTGGTTCCATTATTTATTATTCTGTCGGAATATCCTGTCTGTGCATTTTACGCCGAAACTGGTTCTATTATTTATTATTCTGTTGGGAATAACCTGTCTGTGCAGTCTATCACACGCATGGTGAATCCTTCTATTATTCCATTCTTTATTATCCTATTTGAATAACCTGTCTATATGGATTACCACATGCATGGTGAATGATCCTTTGTATTCATTCCTTATTAAATTGTGAAAATGATCTGTATATGTGGATTACCGCATGGCGGACAAAAATCTATTTGCAGTTTCATATATTCTATGATACTCTTTTGGTTAAAGTTTTGGCTTCTATACTCCATGAAATTAGTGGAATATCCTTGATATTTGCGTTTCATCCAGTATCTTTTCATGGAAATATTCTTTTGAGCATTCTTGAATTTTATTCCATAAAGCAGTATCATGTTGACAATTTGGACGATATTGGTTCCTGGATAAATTAATTCTTGAACTTGTTTTATTGAATTATTATGTCATTGTCATCATCCTTATGTTTATATTATGTTGAAAGTCATCTGTGGCATGTAGTGCATAGATGAACTTGGTATGATTATGACCAGGGATTATTCGGTATAATCATGACCGTAATGTTACAAATGATGTGGAAAATGTCCTCATTGGCCCGTAGTGCATTGATGGACAGTTTTTGGTATGATTATGGCTATGGATTCTCTTCAGCCAAGGGTGCAAAGATGAATTATTTTATGGCATGATCAGGACCGTTGATGAAAACACGATTATCTTTGGCCCGTAGTGCATGGATAATTCGTGGTCGTGATACTAAAGAATATCCTTGGCCTGTAGTGCAGGGATGATTTGATGATGTGGATTATTTATTGAGCTGAGTCTCAGCGATAAAAGTGATGAAAAACCTTTTAAATCATAGAAGATAGTAGATTTTATTCTCTACTTGATTCTTCTAATGGATTGCTTGTTCCGCTGTAGTTAAACTTGATGTTTGTTATATGTTATCAGTTTAACACTGTTGAAGGCTAACGATAATTTATTCTGCATTATCTTAGTCATAATATTTCTTATTGGGCTAGTTGAGCTCACCCTTTTGCTTTCATTGTTTTCTTCAGGAAATGAGAACTTAGCAGGGACTAGTCAGGGGAAACAGAGTGATGGTCCTAGATGGTGCATTAGTAGTCCTCACTATTCTATGAAATAGTGTGATAATAATTGTAATGAGGACTCCTTTTGAGTTTTTATACTCTCTAGTAGACAATATTTGTATTCAAACTCACAGTTTATGTTTTGTCATATTTTACACGACTGTTGTATAATTAAGTTGTATTTGAATTTTGTACCATGTATTTGGCGACTCAAGATGGGTGATGTATACCTATTTTTGGGGGTCACAACAAGACTTGGCCATTAAGTCTACTTGGTCATTAAGTATACTTGGTTATCACACTTACTTAGCCATTAAGTTATTTTCTCCCTACTTTAGATCATCCATGGTTTGCCCCATGGGTTTAAACCATCCCATAACCCATTGGTTCTTACTTTGGTCCTTTAGTTTTAATTAGCTTAGCTTAAGTTTTGGGCTTTACATTTAATTAGCTTAACTAACTTAACTTATACATTGGGCTTCCAATTAAACAAACACTTGGGCTTGTTCATTAATTCTATTGAACTTTATCATTCCTACGCAATCCTACAAATCCATTTCTTTTTCGCTTCAAGCCTCATAACGTATAATTTACGTATAATTATCGTATTCTAACTCGTATACTTATTCATTATATACGATATAATATCATTCATACATACTCGTATAATACTTCGTATCATAATCGTATTCTCTACCTCGCACAATACTTACGTTTCATACAATCATTACCCTAACTTCTTAACGCTTGATTTTCCTAACGTTCACAAATTAAGCCCACAGTCGAAATATTACATTTTCCATAACTGAAATATTATTGGATATTCCATCTCACTTTGATATTATATCGTTACGTATTTTTCTGAAGTTCAAAAATAATTCCCGAGCAGAAATGCGTGAATAGTGTTTTTTGAAAAATTTCTCAGAAAGCTTCTATTTTAGTCTTGGAAATTCAAACTACTTTAATTCTACCACGTAGCCAAAATACTACGACGTTCTAATATGTTTAGGTCATAGAACGACCTCCAATTAGCTTGCTCCCATAAATAATCAATTAAATTTATTTAATCCACATAATAAAATAAAATTTTAATTCTCCTAAAAATTCGATTTTCTGGGCCGTTACAAGGAGGGCTGGGGATTAAACAACTGGATGAGTGGAAATGTACAGCCATTATTCAGCATCTCTGGGATATTATCAAGCCCTCTTCTTCTTCTATTTGGGCTGAATGGATTATGACTTTTGCCCTAAAGGGAAAACATTTCTGGTGCATGGACATTCCTAGAGACTGCTCCTGGATTTAGAGGAAAATCCTCAACCTTAGGCATGTTGCTCTGAGCAACACATCATACCTCATTGGAAATGGTTGTCGCACAAAATTATGGTTTGACCCATGGATCTTGAGAAAACCACTTGCCTACTCCAACTCCTCTTATCTTATATCCAACTCTGGATTGGGCCCTGATGTGACGCCCCCAAAATAGGTATACATCACCCATCTTAAGTCGCCAAATACATGGTACAAAATTTAAATACAACTTAATAATACAACTGTCGTGTAAAATATGACGAAACATAAACTAAGAGTTTTAATACGAATATTGTCTTCTAGACAGTATTCAAACTCAAATGGAGTCCTCAATACATTTATTATCACACTATTTCACAGAATAGTGAGGACTACAAATGCAAACATCTGGACCGTCACTCCGTTCTCCGACTAGTCCCGGCTACATTCTCATTTCCTGAAGAGAACAATGAAAGAAAAATGGTGAAATCAACTAGCCCAGTAACAAATATTATGACTAAGATAATGCAGAATAATTTATCGTTAGTCTTCAACAGTGTTAAACTGATAAAATATAACAACCATCAAGTTTAACTGCAGCGGAACAAGCATTAGAAAAGTCAAGTAGAGCATGATATCTACTATCTTTTATGATTTAAAAGGTTTTTCATCACTTTTATCACTGTAACTCATCTTAATAAATAATCCACATCATCGAATCACCCCTGCACTATGGCCAAGGATATTCTTTAGTATCACGTCCACAAATTGTCCATGCACTACGGGCCAAGTATATTCATGTATTCATCAATGGTCATGGTCATGCCAACAACTGTCCATCAATGCACTACGGGCCAATGAGGACTTTTACCACATCATTTGTAACATTACGGTCATGATTATACCGAATAATCTCTGGTTATAATCATACCAAGTCCATCTATGCACTACGGCCATAGATGACTTTCAACATAATATAAACATGAGGATGATGACAATTATATAGGAATTCAATTAAATGAAAGCAAAAGATAAAGTTTTAAAGATTTATAATTTAATTTATCCAGAAATTAATAACATCCAAATTGTCAACATGATACTGCTTTGTGGAGTAAAATTCAAGAATAATATTGTACCAAAAATGATTTGGACCGAAAACGAATCAATTTTTATCATGAATTGTACCCCGGGTGAATAGTACTTGAGTGAATAGTATCTCGTGAATAGTAATTTAGAAATAGTAACCCGTGAATAGTACTCCGACATGAAAAAAGTTAAAACTTATCAAGAATGTTCAGAATAATATTTTCATGAAAAAATACTAGATGAAGCGCAAATATGAAGGATATTCTACTAATTTCATGGAGTATAGAAGCCAAAACTTTAACCAAATGAGTATGGAATTCGAAATTTGAAATGAAATAATATTACTTATATACTACAGAGTATGGAAGAAAATATTATTTCAAGCGAATATTGAACAAAAATAACATCCCTTACCTTGAAAAGAAGAGTATTCCAACTGGTATAGCGGGGATATTCTTGAAGAAAACTTGAACTGTTTTCTATGCTCAAAGCTTTCTAAAACTTGAAAGAAATGCACTCAATATTATAGAAGAAGAATTCTCTGATTCTGGTGTGATTTTCAATTCTAAGTAAGCATCCTATTTATAGGAGAATGGAAGGGGTACTGTTAAGAAACGGACGCAACAGTTATTTTTTAAAAAATCACGAATGAAACATCACAACTTCACGGTTCCAACGTATCAATATTCCTTTTCAAGGAGTTGGCCAATGAGAAAAATGAACACATGCCAATATAAAAGTCTTGACCAATTAGAATGCACCCTAATTTACAAGTTATCAATAATACTACATCATTGGAAAAGTTTGGCCAATAATGTCCAAGCTTTGAAAAATTATCCCATAACCTGCAAAATTCATCCACTAGGACCACCTGTAACAACCCGATATTTTCTATATAATTAAATAGGAAATTTTGCGTATAAATTTTTTTTTATTTTAAGGATGAGGATTTGTACAAGATAATGTGTGTATGTAATTATGTAATAAATAAAAATATATTTATTACATGAATATTTGCAAATAATTTTATTTTAGAATTATTGATTATTATAAAATATATTCTTATAATAATTAATTTTACAGTGAAAATAGTTTATTAATTATTTTTAATGAAAACATGATTATTATATTATTTAAATAATATATGAAATGATTATAGAATAATTATAATAATTATTTTATTATACGAATTTATTTCGGATTAATTAAGTTATTTATTTTTAACTTAATTAATAATATTATATATGAAGAATAAATCAGATATGGAATCCAAACCCTAATTCTAGATTTGGAATAAGGAAAGAGGATAATAATATAATATTAATTATATTTCAGTGTTATAAATATGTATGCTAGGTGTGTAAGGTTAAGCTGGGGAGCAGCTTTAGTATAAACCTGAAAACCCCTAATTTTACTGACAAACACTAATTTCAAAGTCAAATAAGACTTTAAAATCTGTTAAGTCAATATGTTATGTGATTCATGATAATTATAATTATTAATAATCAAGGGAAACCCCTAATTGTAAATTAAAACCCTAATTTCTTAAATTAGAAACATTAAATAATAATTAGTAAATTGCTAAATGAAAACCCTAATTTAAAACTCAGGTTGAGTTCGACACTGTTATAAAACTGTGTTATATGGTGCATGCATGTTATGTATTATATAATTTTATATTGATTATGTAAACCCTAATTAATGTTTAGAAATATTAATTTTTAGAAACCCTAATTAATATTTAGAAAATCCTAAGTTATTGTTAAAACCCTAATTTGTAACTCAAATTAGAGTTCAAAATTTATTGGTAGTGATGTTAATATGATTTATGATTGGTGTTATAGGTATTAACCCTAATTAGGGAGAACCCTAATTTTCACAACCCTAATTAGCTAGAAACCCTAATTTGTAAATTAGTAACCCTAATTATCCAATTGGAGCCTTAATTGCTAATTTATCAATCTCAATGATGATTAGTGAAGCTTAAATCTAATTTTCAATTCTATAAAATTAGATAACCTATGTTAATTAAAGAAACCCAAATTATAATTTTTAGAAACTAAAATTATTTATTTAATTAATTTTTTTTGTTGTGCTAACCCTAAATTGGAAATTCTAGAAATTATTGTTAAATCCTAAAATGGTTCAAACCCTAAACCCTAAATCAAACCCTAAACCCTAAGGATTTGCCAAGATTACAATTTTTCCATTTAAATAATTTACCAAATGACAAAAATGCCCCTCTTGTATTATTAAAGCTAATATAGGTTTTGACAATTAAGGGAAATTGGTGACCAAACCCAACAACCCCATGTGTTCAATAATTCACAGCAACCAGCAGCCAACCTTATACATCTCAGCCACATGTATTGCACCAAGATATAAATAGATTTAGAGAGAGAAAAGTCTCATTTTTGCCTCATTTATTCACAATACACATCCAAGACCTCTCTCTCTCTCTCCAAACCCACGAAAAATACTAGTATATCAGTCCCTTAATACAGCTCCACGATCACCAATAACAAATCAGAAACATAGAATCAAGATTTGCTCATGTAAAGGTATAAACCCTAATCAAAAAATCTGACCTTTGATCCACCGTTAGATGTTATGATTATGTGTTTTAATATGTTGTTAGTGATGTATAATGATGATCTGGGTTGCTAGATGTTAGATCCATAACATCTAGAGGCTCGGATTTGAAGATTTAAAAAATCTGGAAAATTTTTCTATGTGTTCTGACAATCAAATGTCAGGCCTTGTAGATCGTTGTCTGTGTTTTATTTTTGTGTTTTGAAAGTTTGTAGTTGTAGTCTGATATGTGTTCTTTGATCTGAGCTTGAAATGAATCTTAGATCATATGTACATTGCAAGTTATGGAAGGTCAAACTGCGTTGATCGACCATGACTTGCAAGTTTCTGGGTAACCCAGAACTACTTTAACCGTGTCTGACAAGAATTTCCTGAGCCTTGATCTTGATTCTGTTTATTTTTTGTGTTGTTGTTGTTGTTGTAATAGAATAGTCATATGTTATGTGAACTACATATATATATGCTCGTAAAAAACCTAATTGATAACCAGAATATAAGTAGTGGATTGGTCAAACCAAGCAGGAGATCATGGAATCGGTTTTCTGGGTAACCCTGAAAACTGATGACCATGTCTTCTGATATGGTTTGACCGGACCAGATCTATTCATTGTAATGTTTTTAGTGTGATTTTGTGTAATGGATCTGTTGTACTACATGTTTTCTACACACTGAAGTTTATAGAACACTCAAATATTACACGATCAGCATATAGTGGAGGTTGGAAAATGGCACCCTCGACTATTCTTCATTTCTGGGTAACCCAAAAATGAAGAACATGTCTGACAAGACGTTTAGATCATTATATCTTGCAATTGTTTTATGATATGAACATGTTAATGGCTGGATCGTGTAGTCTTACACGAGTACTATAAGCTCTGATCAATATCATGCCCAGAATCATTACGATCTAAAAGTTATCACTGGTCAAACATGTCATCTCGGTGACTGTCTATGAATTTCTGAGCAGGCTCAAGAACACGAAGAACATATGTCGCTATAGGTGGTCTTTAGCGACAGTTTCTATATAAAAATTATATTTTTATTAAATATTTAGTATTAATTAGTTTTTTATTATAAAAAATACAAAATAAATTATTAAAAAATATTTTAAAATCCAAAAATTAGTTTTTAATTATTTTGAATATATTTCATAAATATTTAATATTTTTGGAATATTAAAAGTATTTAATTTATTTAATTATAATATTAAATAAATTATTTAAAAATGATTATAATACATGAAAAATTATTTAAAATTATATTATGGTATAAGAAAATAATTTAAGTTATTTGTGATAACTTTTAATATTTTGTGATGAATTTCATTAATTAATTAATATTAATGATAATTAAGTTATTTATTTAATATATTAAATAAATTATAAAAAATATAATTAATGATTTAAAATTTATAAAAAAAATGATTTAAAGGTTATAAAAGTATTTTAAGTTATAAATATAACTTTTGATATTTTGTCATAAAAAATTTTAATATTTTAATATTAAATGGTATTAAATTTATTTAATAATTATATTAAATAAATTAGTTTAAAAATGATTTTAATATTAGAAAATTTATTTTAAATAAAAATAAATAGTTTAAAAATATTTTAAGTTATAAAATATAACTTTTAATATTTAAAGGTAAATTTCATTAATTAATTATTATTAATGATATTAAAGTTATTTAATAATTATATTAAATACATTAGTTTAAAAATGATTTTAATATTAGAAAAAATCATTTTAAATGAAAATAAAGTGTTTAGAGATATTTTAAGTTATAAAATATAACTTTTAATATTTAAAGGATAATTTCATTAATAATTTAATATTAATGATATTAATTTAATAATAAATGATATTAAGTTTATTTAATAATTATATTAAATAAATAGTTTTAAAATGGTTTTATTTATTTGAAAATTATTTAAAAATGATATAAATGAATTAAAAATATTTTAAGTTATAAATTAATGACTTTTAATATATTTATAGAAAATGCAGTAATATTTTAATATTAATGGAAATTATTTAAAAATGATTTTAATTGTTTTAAAAATCATTTAAGGGTAATATTAATACTTTAAAAGTATTTTAAGTTATTATAAATAACATCGATATTTTAGCAATGGTTTCATTAATGGTTTAATATTAATTAAATATTAATGATAATAGAATTGTTTAATATTTAAATCATTTAATAATGATTTCAGTGTTTGAAAATTTATGATAAATTATAATAAATGTTTAAAAATTATTATAAGTCATTTAAAAATAATATGACTGATACTTATAGATATTGAACTATAGGATAGAGTCTTAGACTCGATAATTACCCTATAAAGCCGTCGGTACACCGACATATTTCAGAAATTGATCTGGACTTAGATAATTTAATTAGATATGTGTTTATTTGTGATTCAATGGTTGTTAAACATATGTGACAATGTGATTAGGTTATGTACTGACTGCGAATTGCAGTATTATGTGTTATTGCATGTTGTTCTAATCGAACGAATGATCTTATTACTGATAGGTGTTATATAAAGATAGAACTAAGTTACGAACTGTAAGCAGCGCATCAGGCAAGTATCTTAACTTTGCATTTCCTTTATGCAATGGACGTGAGTAAGAAGTTTCAGAATTATATTATTAACACTATTGTGATATATTCTATATCCGATCATTTTTTATCAACATGTTAGTATATGGTAATTCAGATATATATTATGTTCGTTAATTTCTATATATGGTTATACAAGTGTCCCCACGTGGATAATCATTATACTTAAACACATGTTGATATATATATATATATATATATATATATATATATAAGCCGTCTAAGCTATTTGGTTAGCAATGCACAAATTTTGAAATGTTGTTAAATATGATAAAAACCTTTTTTTATCCAATCAAATTGTGTTGGTTCTGATTCCAGACTAAGTATGAATATCCCGATCACGGGAAAACTTTTATGCGCCCAAGGAGGACAGAGTGAACGATCTTATCGTTCTTGTAATGTAGTATTGATCAATACAGGGCCTATGGGAAGTACAACCTAAAGCCCGTAAGTTATGACGGTTTGTAGATGAAGTTCTGCTAAACCTTGTCGAAAACTAAAAACAATGTTCATAGTATGTCGACTAATACCTATATATATAGTCAATACGTAGTTTCAAAATTTTGGAGATAGAATTGTTATGTTATTATTATCGGTTCATTTTACTTCATAACTATAAATTCGTTGTAGAAGTGATGTACAAAGAAAACATTTATTTCTTTTAGCTACTTATATTTCTAATTGTTATTACTTGTTGGGCACCCAAATGCTCACCATTGCTTAAATTTAAATATTTTCAGCTAGGCATGAACAACTCGAAGGTTCAGACGAGAACAAGTTAAAAGAAAAGCAAACAGAACATGTTTAATGGTATCTTTTGTAATAGTTAGACAATATATAGACAATGATATGCACTGTATATTATATAAAGAATTATAGTAAAGGTTGCGTAATTGGGATTAGACTCTGATAAATGTAAGATAAGTTTGATATTTATATTATTGTTATTATTATTAGTATTATTCCGCTCATAGAAATGGTATCATGAAGCACCGAGTTTGGGTTTTAAGTACCCGAGTTTGGGGGATTTATAACATGGTATCAGAGCTTTAGGGTTAAAAACCTTAGGTGAGTTAGACTTTAGGCTATAACCTTGGAATAGTGGGAAACGTTGAAAATACAATTAACTCATATAGAGTTTAAAAAGGAGATGAATTGAATTAGTTCATCGTCAAACAAAATAAAAGATAACTTGTATAAAACTATTAATTATTGTGTGTATATATTAAGTGATAATCAGTATAGTTTGTGTGTAGATGTCATATAGAAAAGGATTAGGATACCCTCAGGTAGTAAAGTTGGATCAAACCCGTAACCCGAGCCAATATCAAAGCTAATAGCTGAAACGGAGGCTCACATTGAAAGCTACCTCAATGAGGTGGTTGATTTGAAAAGTGTAGTACCAGACCCTGAAACGATAGTATGACTGATAGGTAAAGTATAATTAAAGAATATGTGGTCAATGTCGAGTTCTTAAACTCATACGTTTGTGGTGAGTTTTTAAACTCATAATGTGTGGTAAGTTGGACGAACTAGGTGTAGTTAGGTGCGAATGGATTATTGAGGATAATGGGAATAGACAGATTACTAAGCAATTGATCCTTAGTGGAGGTGTAAAAAATAAGTAGTACTAGTATTACTTGAATATGTATGATTCTATGTTAAATATATAATAGGTATGTTTGTATAAGGTAATATTTTTCAAATTTTGCATAAGTTGTGGCAGCGATTCCCGACTTTTGAGTCACAAAGGGATAGCGGATGATTAAAGCAATATATGCTATGGTATGTCAAGTGATATGAGTATGAATTTATATGAGATTAATGAAATAAGTTGGTATAAAGATAGTAGTTAATTGTATGAGTACTGGTTAATGCAGAAAACAAAAATTTTAAAATATATAATATTTTGAGTACATGATAATCAAAATATAGAATTTCATGTTATATGATTTTACGTATACGATAAGGCTTAGAATAAAGAATAAATTATGATAATGTCGCCAAGAAGATGTAAACGAAATACACGGACATAAGAACCTGTCAACAAAGCTGAAATACCACCAGACCAGATACAGAATTTTACGAATATGGACGATCAAGCTATGCAGAACGGAATACCATTCGCAGGAAAGATCAGCCAAATAATCGATCGACGAACGTCAAAGACTTCAAGGCAATCAGACCGCCAGGATTTAGAGGATCAACTGACCCGGTGGAAGCATTTGTGATAGCTAGGATAATGAAGGGGCAAAAGACAGTTTTGTCACCTATACGATAAAAGAAAAGGAGATAAAGGACAAGTCTGTGTGATTTAAGTGTGAATCAATGGAGTATAAGGTGAAAAACTGTCCAAGAAGGAGAAAGGAGGCAAGGAATGCGAATACGGGAAAATGCAGCAGGACATTGGCAACGACGGGACCAACATCAACAAATCAAACCAACGAAATCAACCGCAAGTGTCTTCAACATAACCATTCAAGAAACTGTAGCAGCCGGGTATGCAACTCCAGGTATTATTCTAACAAATTTTATTTCTTATATATTATTTTCTTATATATAGTAAATTATTTTATAAATTATTTTGAAGGAGGAATTTGAGTTCTTTTAGAAATCAAATTTCTGTTTAAGAATATAGATAAGCATTATGCTGAATAGTTAAAGATCAGTTCGATCAATTTTGATCGAAAGCTACTCACAATAATTGTGTATGCTATGTACCCTGGTAGGTATAGGTTTTAAAACGGTGATTCCGGGGACGGAATCTTTATAAAGGAGGGTGAATGTAACAACCCGATATTTTTTATATAATTAAATAGGAAATTTTGCGTATAAATTTTTTTTATTTTAAGGATGAGAATTTGTACAAGATAATGTGTGTATGTAATTATGTAATAAATAAAAATATATTTATTACATGAATGTTTGCAAATAATTTTATTTTAGAATTATTGATTATTATAAAGTATAATCTTATAATAATTAATTTTACAGTGAAAATATTTTATTAATTATTTTCTATGAAAACATGATTATTATATTATTTAAATAATATATGAAATGATTATAGAATGATTATAATAATTATTTTATTATACGAATGTATTTCAGATTAATTAAGTTATTTATTTTAAACTTAATTAATAATGTTATATATGAAGAATAAATCAGATATGGAATCCAAACCCTAATTCTGGATTTGGAATAAGGAAAGAGGATAATAATATAATATTAATTATATTTCAATGTTATAAATATGTATGCTAGGTGTGTAAGGTTAAGCTGGGGAGCAGTTTTAGTATAAACCTGCAAAACCCTAATTTTACTGACAAACACTAATTTCAAAGTCAAATGAGACTTTAAAATTTGTTAAGTCAATATGTTATGTGATTCATGATAATTATAATTATTAATAATCAAGGGAAAACCCTAATTGTAAATTAAAACCCTAATTTCTTAAATTAAAAACCTTAAATAATAATTAGCTGATTACTAAATGGAAACCCTAATTTAAAACTCAAGTTGAGTTCGACACTGTTATATAACTGTGTTATATGATGCATGCATGTTATATATTATATAATTTTATATTGATTAGGTAAACCCTAATTAATGTTTAGAAATATTAATTTTTAGAAACCCTAATTAATATTTAGAAAATCCTAAGTTATTGTTAAACCCTAATTTGAAACTCAAATTGGAAGGGGTCCTCAAGGTGCTGGATTTCCATCACTTCCTTCCTCATTTCCCATCCTAGCAGCTATGTTCAGCAGGGTATTCTTCATCTCAGTTTTTCTACGGTCGCTTATCACATTTGGTAGGAAAAAAATATCAGGCTTCATGGTAAAGGGTCCATGCTGGTCCGGGCTATCTCCCGCAATGTTACGCAAATCTTGAAATGCAAGCTTCACTCCATTTGAATATTCCAAAAAGTGAAAGATAGGCCTTGGTTCTCTAATCTGGCCCTCTAGGGCCCTCTAGAGTCGGTTATGCTCTGCTAATATGTAGGAAGATTGTTGTTTGTTCCTCAAGTGTCGCTCCTTGGATGTTTCTGCTCAATTTCTGGGCTAGATTTTTCTTCTATATTCGGCTTGGGCTTATGTTCTACTTTGGTTCCACTTTGTGGGATATGCTCTTGAGGAGAAGTCTTGCTCTTGGTCACCCTCTATTGGTGGGGTTGTCTCTTTCTGTTATGAGTTCAAGCTCTCCTTTGATCACTGCTAGTTGTTATCAATATGTGTTATGGGTCATGGATTTGGTGGGTTTTAATTGTCATCTTCTAGACATGCCCAGTCTGCCAGCAGTTCAGGAAGACCAAATGGGTGAGGTGGTTGGGTGAGGGGAGGGGCTGGTTGGGCGAGGTGGTTGGGTGGGAGGAGGGGCTGGTTCAGAAAGATCAATTGGGCGTGGTGATGGTTTTGTGACGCCCCAAAATCCGTCCTACTTTCAGACCCGGACTCCGTGTATCACTATTCCATTTCCTTCTAAACATACTTCATTATATAGATAAATATAATGACATACATTCTCAAATCCCAGGTTTTCGAAACCTTATAACCTCTTTCATTACAAATAATGATAATTACATTATTCTTTTCATCTTACACGAGTGACTTTCATCCGCCACCAAGGATACATAACTGTTCATTAAACTAGTCAATAGTTTAATTCTATCATTCTATATTACAAGTCTTCAATTGCTCTTCACGCACATTCATATACTGAATGACACTTCGTCTGGATACCGATCAGCTTGATCTTTATGGGATCCTTAAGTTCTTTCTAACATCGTTTGCTGAAAATGTTTTTCATTTAAAGCAAGTGTGAGCATTCAATTGCCCAGCAAGTCATAACTGTTGAACAAACAACTTCAAGAGTTTAAACATTTTTTAGAACTTCGATAACCGAACAAAGGTTATGAAGCAGCTTGAATAATAGGAATAGTCTCAATTCATATCATCTTAAAACATTCATGACATATTCTTTACACTACTTTCATTCTTCTACCTTTTTCCATACATATCATGTCTGGCTAGAATCATTAGCACAGACTTAACAATAAAGGTTCATGTATAAACCGAGCATACTTGTACTGAACAGCTCAATTATAGAACAGTTCATCTCAAAGAAACACCGAAGTGTTCAAATTGTGGCACAAGGCCTCATACGTTCTACCACTGTGACACCCCCAAATCCGGGTACTTCAATTCCACAGGATTTGGTGTTCACTGTACAAATATCATCTATCTATCTACCCATAATAAATGCAAGCCATGCAATAGATAGAATAAAAATCTTCCCCTTAAGGGTTACAACATCCGAATAATAATAATACAACCCCAGGTTAAACTAACCTTAAACATCTGTTCAGAATCATAAACAAATAAGTCTTAACAACATCATTAAATCAAGTCTTAAACAAAATACATCATCAAATAAACAACAAGTCTTCATCACTTGCTAACTTTGCCCTTGCCTTTACTAGTGGAAGGTTCATCAGTTCTTTCAGTTCTTAACTGCAATGTTATTATTAAGCAAGAGTGAGAACTATTGCCCACAAGTATAATAATGAAATAACAGTATAATAACATGCGAGTAAATCAAAGACATGTGAATAAAAGCTCAACTTTTGAATCAAGAATGAATAAAAAGAATCAAAAGAATTATGAGGGTCATAAGACCTTGAACTATGTCCTAAGTTATCAAGGGTTATACTTGAAACCTTTAACAGTCATAAGACTATGGACCTTTCTACTCGTACTTAGTACCATATTGTGCACAATATCTTAACGCTAACACATAAGTAAATCCCTTTACAGGGTTGTTCATCTCAGTTTGACATTTGAATCCGTACCAAAGGAAGTTTGGTTTGGATAATTCAATAAGGGTTCTGAAATTTAGAACGTTCATCAACTAAGGACTAGTTGAATCAATAAAGTTCACTAGTCTAATAAGGTTCAACAATAATGATATTCAATTTCAATACTAATCTCAAGAAGTATACAATAGAACAATTATTGTATAACTGAATCATGCTTTGAAAAGATAATAAATCTAAAATATAACATTCAAACTTGAATAATAGTAATGATAATTTACTCGAGGTAAATAATAAACTTGAACAATAATGACAAGTAGGGTTAAGAAACTTGCCTCGTGCGTAGGCTAAACGATTACTACTTCCGTTCATCACAAATTCTACACACATACCATATGTATTCACGACATTCATTAGTTACATTTTCAATTAATTATTTAATATAAACTCCACTTTATTTAACAAATCATTACACTTATAATTTAATTACTTAATTAAATTAGAATATTTTCATTCTCTTACTATTATTACACTCGAATAAATTATTTCATAATAATTTCCATCGAATATTTATTTTATTCCATAAATATCTCAATTAAAATATTTAATTTATTTTATAAATATTTTAATAATAATTTTCATCGAATATTTATTTCATTCCATAAATATCTCAATTAAAATATTTAATTTATTTTATAAATATTTTAATAATAATTTTTATCGAATATTTATTTTATTTCATAATATCTCAATTAAAATATTTAATTTATTTTATAAATATTTTAATAATAATTTTCATCGAATATTTATTTTATTCCATAAATATCTCAATTAAAATATTTAATTTATTTTATAAATATTTTAATAATAATTTTCATCAACTATTTATTTTATTCCATAAATATCTCAATTAAAATATTTAATTTATTTTATAAATATTTAATAATAATTTTCATTAAATATTTATTTTTATTTTTTTATTTTATTTTTTTTGACCGTCGGGGAGGAGTAATTTAGTTTAGTAACGCCCGCCGGGGGCTGGGTTACCCAGGCTCATTTACAGTTCTGCAGTTCGCGAACATAACAAGGTCAAATTAAGCCAAAAATCAATCACAGGTAAAATTATACATGAATATGACCATAACTTCCAACTAGTTATTTTTACACGAATTTAGACTTACCCAATCATTGTAATACATATATAATCATTACTTAACCTATCTAGCGTGATTTTTAACAAGTTACAACACATAATTTGCAAAATCAACACATTTACTTCCACTATTCTTGATGTTCTTGAATGTTTTGAACATAAAACATAATTTCAACACTACGGATTCGTTATAACACCGAATCCGTTCAATTAAAGTTCGGTCTCTTCATATTAACATGCATAATAATATACGAGTATAAATTTTAGGGATAATAAATGATCAACACATGAAATATCACGTATAAGGCCATATGGCCAAAACCCAAACTCTATAAATTTTTGAAATAAAAATTCAACGTATTATGAAACAGATGATATGGTTTGTGAAATATATATAATTAAATACAATATGGTAACATTTAACACATATACAACACATAATCCATACCCTTTATAAATACAGAGACTTTACAGAAAACTTGGAAGCCATTTTCATAAAACTTAAACAACGTAACTTTAAAATTTTGGGAAGGAGGAGATTACCCTGAGTGTAAGGTATAGATTAGAAGGGAATAATTCTTCTCAACTCTTCTTCAATCAAAATTCTCTCTCAACACTTCTCAATCTCTCTCTGAAACTCTCTATGTTTCTACTTTTCTAGACTTAAGAAAAATGAAGAAAGAAAAGGAAGACGTCAATTGAAATAAAGAACTGACGCGCTGAGTGGTCAGTTAACCCAATAATGGGTAACTGCTCCAACTCCTCATAAGGCCTTGTTTGGCTAGCAAAATAGATTTAAATACCGTTTAATTTAATAAAGCTTTATCATATAGTTTAATTAATGTCACACTCCTTCATAAAATAAATCAATATCTTATTTATTTTAAATAAAATATAATAATTTCTTATAAATTCACATAGTCGCATAATTAATTTTCTCATTAATAAATAATGTCAAATTATTAACTCTCTAATTAATAATTAAATTAATTAAATAACATCATGCTTAACTAAATATTTCATTTAATTCGATAAGCTCACATAATTACATATTTGAATAATAATTATTCTCTACATTAATTTAAGAAATGTAACACATATAATTAAATTAATATACCATAATTGCATCAATTAATTATTAAATCTAATAATTAAATCATCAAAAAATATTTATTTAATTCAATAAATATTAAAATTAATTTACAAAAATCTCGTTCGTCACATCTTTCCTCGCTTAAAAGGATTCTGTCCCCAGAATCACGACTTAATAAATTCAACCCGTTACATTCTCCCCCCCCCCCCCCTTACAAAGATTCTGTCCCCAGAATCGTTTACAAATAATTAAGTAAATTTAGTTCTTCATCATATTCTCTTCGAGTTCCTACATAACTTCTTCAGCGTTGTGGTTCCTTCAAATTACCTTAACAGAAGGTATAACTTTATTTCTGAGAACTTGTTCTTTTCGGTCGACAATTTAGACAGGAATTTCTTCGTAAGATAAGTCTTTCACAAAATATAGGGGTTCGTATTCAATTACATGCTTGTAATCGTCTTTGTTGGGTCGTAACACAGAAACATGGAAGGCGTTGTGGACATTCTCAAGTGCTGGAGGTAAGGCTACCTCGTACGCGACTTCTCCGATTCTTCTTAGTACTTCAAAGGGTCAAATAAATCTTGGGCTCAATTTTCCTTTCTTTCCGAACCTTATCTTCCCCTTCTAGGGAGAGACCTTCAAGAAAACGTAACTACCTGATTCAAACTCGATATTCTTACGATGTGGGTCAGCATATTTCTTCTGTCGATCTTGAGCTGCTACCAGTCATGCTCGGATCACTTTGACTATTTCTGCTGTCTGCTGTATCAATTCTGGCCCTAGCAATTGTCTTTCACCAACTTCATCCCA
The DNA here is from genome assembly GCA_020205505.1 of Panax japonicus. Lineage (NCBI taxonomy): Eukaryota > Viridiplantae > Streptophyta > Magnoliopsida > Apiales > Araliaceae > Panax > Panax japonicus. The sequence goes on along the minus strand of CM035109.1, from coordinate 34,165,149 downwards.
ATAAAGCGGAGTTTTGCACTTTCTGCCGTATAACGCTTCGTAAGGCGGCATACCAATACTAGCGTGGTAACTGTTGTTGTAGCCGAACTCTACTAACGGTAGGTGATCATCCCAATTTCCTTTAAAGTCCATCACACCGGCTCTTAGCATATCCTCTAATATTTGAATCGTTCTCTCGCTCTGCTCGTCTGTTTGAGGGTGGTAAGCTGTACTCATTCGCAATTGCGTACCCATGCATTCTGAAGATGTTTCCAGAAATTTGATGTGAAGCGCAGATCCCTATCTGAAACAATTGATATCGGAACTCCATGCCTCGAAACAATCTCTTTTACGTATAGCCTCGCCAACTGATCTAAGTTGAATCTTATTTTGATCGGAAAGAAGTGTTAAGATTTCGTCAATCGGTCAACGATAACCCATACTGAGTCGTCAGAAGGCCAACCACGATGTCCATTGTAATATGTTCCCATTTCCATTCTGGGATCTCTAATGGTTGTAGCAATCCACTCGGTCTCTGATGTTCTGCTTTTACTTTCTGACAGGTCAGACACTTGACAACACATTCTGCAACATCACGTTTCAAATTCGGCCACCAGAAAAGTTGTCTAAAATCTTGGTACATCTTGGTACTACCAGGGTGAATCGAATATCGTTAACTATATGAGCCCCATTCAAAATATCTTCCTTAATCTTTTGTACTGGCGGTACCCAAATTCTACTCTCAAATCTCAATATTCCTTCCTTATCCATCTTAAATATTGGTTCGGTTCCTTCAGATATCTTCTTTGTCACCTTTATACATTCTTCGTCCTGAAGCTGAGCCTCCTTCACTTTATCTAGTAGAGTTGTACCAGATTGCATCTAAAATAGCTTCTCATCGATCTCCATAGGATACTTCACTTCTAACTCCAGTTTCTCCATTTCTAAAATTATCTCCTCCTGAGCAGTTAACATCATCAATTTCTCACGACCCTTTCTACTTAAGGCATCTGCAACTACATTTGCTTTCCCCGGGTGGTATAAAATCTCATAGTCGTAATCCTTAATTAATTCCAACCATCTTCTTTGACGCATATTCAAATCCTTCTGTGTAAAAATATATTTCAGACTCTTGTGGTCCGTATATATTTCACACTTCTCCCCGTATAGATAGTGCCTCCAAATTTTTAAAGTAAAAACAACTGCAGCTAACTCCAAGTCATGGGTTGGGTATCCCTTCTCGTAATCCTTCATTGTCGTGATGCATACGCAATGACTTTGCCGTTTTGTATCAGCATACATTCAAGTCCTTTATGCGACGCATCACTATAAACAATAAAATTTCCTGTATCCTCCGGAAGAGATAACACATGGGTCGTACTCAACCTCTTTTTCAATTCTTGAAAAATTTCCTGACACTTATCCGTCCAAACAAATTTCACAGCTTTTCGAGTTAAATTCGTTAACGAATTTGCGATCTTGGAAAAGTCTTGTTTGAACCTTCTATAATATCCCGCCAATCCAAGAAAACTTCTTACTTCCGACGGCGTTCTCGGCTGATCCCAAATAATCACGTCTTCTACTTTGGATGGATCTACCGAAATTCTATTTTTATCAATTACGTGACCAAGAAATTGTACTCGCTTGATCCAGAATTCGCATTTCGAAAACTTAGAGTACAACTTCTCCCTTCTCAATACTTCCAACATTAACCTCAAATGTTCTTCGTGTTCTTCATTAGTTTTGGAATATACCAAAATGTATCTATAAATACCACTACGAATTTGTCCAAAAACGGCTTGAAAACACCATTCATTAGTCCCATAAATGCTGCAGGAGCATTCGTTAGACCAAACGACATTACTAAAAATTCATAGTGACCGTATCGCGTTTTGAACGCTGTCTTCGGTACATCCTCTGGCCTCACCTTCAGTTGATGATAACCGCTTCTCAAGTCTATCTTTGAAAAGTATCTCGCTCCCTTCAATTGATTAAACAGGTCGTCGATCCTCGATAATGGATATTTGTTCTTAATCGTGACCTTATTCAGTTCTCTATAGTCAATGCAGAGTTGCATCGATCCATCCTTCTTTTTCACAAACAACACCGGCGCTCCCCACGACGATACGCTCGGTTGAATGTACTTCTTGTCTAATAATTCTTGTAGTTGTACCAATAATTCCTTCATCTCTATTGGTGCCATTAGGTATGGTGCCTTCGATATTGGAGCAGTTCCGGGCGCCAAATCGATTACAAAATCTACCTCTCTATCTAGTGGAAGTCCTGGTAAATCGTCTAGAAATACGTCGACGAATTCCCTCACAATCGATATTTTTTCTACCTTCAGATTCTCTTTTCGACTATCGACTATGTAAGCTAAGTATCCTACACAGCCTTGTCTCTACAACTTCCTGGCCTGCATCATCGTCAGATAACTCGCTTGTCTAGGTGACTTGCTACCATAAAATACAACCTTTGACGGAGTCATAAGGTTAATACGCTTCTTTTGGCAATCAATTACAGCCCTGTAATTGAATAACCAGTCCATTCCCAAAATAACATCAAATTTCCCAAGTTGAATAGTGATAAGATCTACGTTCATGATATTATCCTTAATATACACTCTACAGTTCTTAAACACATACTTAATAGGAATTATCTCTCTATTCGCAATTTCTATATTCATGGGATATTCCAACTCATTCATAAGCAAATCTAAACTCTTAGCAAAGTCTTCGGATATAAAGGAACAAGTAGCACCCGAATCAAATAAAACATAAGCATTAATTTCATTGATCGGAATGATACCTGACACCACATCACGAGACTGGATTGCACCATGCACCATCATATTGAAAGTTCAGGCGGTCGGTCGGTTTGTTGCGGTTGGTCCGGTGATGGTTAAGGCATTTCCACTATTATTTCCCCGGTTTCCTCCTGATCCTGACCCTCCCGATCCCTTCTTGTGACAATCTCTTTCCAGATGGTCCTTCTAACCACAAGTAAAACAAGCACCCTTCTTTGGGTTTGGACAGTTTGGTGCTATGTGGCCTTTCTATCCATAATTGTAGCACACTCTTTTTCCTTTCATACAAACTCCCAGATGGGCTTTCCCCTAAGTCGGGCATGCTTCGATTCTTTTCTTCTGATTACCTTGTTGATTCCCCGATGATGAGCTGTCGTTCTACCTTTTCTTCTGATTGAAATTTCCACCTCCTGTGCCACTTCCACTGGCCTTGTTATTAGTTTCACCTTCATTCTTCTTCTTCTTTTGATCTTGATTATACTTCGTCACTGCATCGCTTCCTCCTTCAGCGAGGATGGCCTTTTCCAGTACTCCGGCAAATGTGTTTAGCTGAAATATTGATACCTTGTTGTGCAACCAAGGCTTTAGTCCTTGTTCGAATCTTCTGGCTTTTCTCTCGTCAGTGTGTACTTGGTAGGGAGAGAACCTTTCAAACTCGTTGAATTCAGCCGCGTAGTCAGGTACACTCATGTTTCCCTGCTTCAGTTCTAGAAATTGAACCTCCATCTAATTCTGCGAACTAGTTGGGAAATACATTTCGAAAAACATTTCTTTAAATTTTTCACACGTAATCACGCCTTCACCTCCTCGCACTTTGTTTGCTTGCCACCAGTAGCTAACCTCAGACTTCAACATAAACTTTACAAAAGCGGTCTTCAGGTCTTCTCTAACCCTAGCAACGTCGAAAACCTTCTCCATTTCTATAACCCATGTTTGAGCCTCGATTGGGTTCATGGAACCTTTGAACTCTGGCGGTCCCACCGCCTTGAAGTCTTTAAAGGTTTGTGTTTGGTGGAGCTTGCAGTTGATTATTCATGGCTCCAGTCAGTAAGTTCACCAACTGCTGAACGGGATTAGCGTTGGCATTATTATTATTATTGGTTGACTCTTCCTGAGTCGGGTGACGTTGTTATCTTCTCCTTGGCGGCATTTTTCTGTTAAATAAACGCTTATTATAACTTTATTTATTTCTTTAAATAGTTAAGGCATTACTTAACAATTTAACATATTCATTTAACACATCATCTCAAACAACTTGATATATTTTCATTCAAATCAAAAGTTTTAACATTAAACGATAGCATAACTGCTATTTACATCAACTATCCTGGAATAAAGAATCCACATGATTAAAACATTTAAATATTCTTTCGTTCATAAACACGTCAGAATTTACATCTAAAAACTAATTAAGTTCTTTACATAATTAACCAAATCATATCACTGCCGGTTAAGGTGTTGAATAGCCTTGTTACGCTCCTCTTCTAAGATGCGATACATCGTCCTGTGATCCATCATGTACAATGGTAGTCCTTCGAACTGGATTGGGTACCTCAAAACTCGATCTTGGGTCTCATTCATTGCCTTGTTAAGTGTAAAGTATGTTTCCCCAATCTTCGCTTTCTTTGCATGACTATCATCCTCTGCACGATCAGCTCGACGCGATTCTCTTACCCAGCCTTCCTCTGCTATGTTCAGCCTTTCGGAGGTTTCCTTCAGTTCCTTCTTCAGTTTCTTTATCTCCTCGGTTTTATCTTCAGTTTGACCTTTCTCATGGACCAAATCCCATTCTACATTTGTCAGTCGAGAGTGAAGAGTCGAAATCTCCCTATCTTTCTCCTCTAGAGTAATATACTGAATAACCGCTCGCTCAGTCAAATCCTGGATCTCGTCTCGTAACTCCACGTTATATTCGTATAACGTGTCATACATCTCAGCATCAACGGTGTACCGTGGTAACTCCTCTTCTTCCACTTCCTCTTCCCCAAAAAATTCCTCCTCAAAATCCTCCTCAGGATCAGTCTCGGGCTCATGCTCCTGACCAACAATGGTGATCAATAGAAATGACTCCCTCTGTACCAGCTGCTCCCTAACGACATGAATGTCTCGGGGCTCCTCCTCTTTCGATACTATAGGTACACGGGGTTCCTCCTCAGTAGGTACAATAAGTACTCGGTGTTCTTCCTCCCCAGCTTGACTAGCTTCTCCAACATTCGACATCCTGACAACAAAATTTTAAGTTTTAGTTACTAAGTCGTATCATCTAACGCATACTTTAACACATAAACACATAAGGTCTTTTATTATCTTTAATGAATTACATAAATTCATTTCTTATAACTCGATAAGAGTTTTCCATCACTATCTTCTTTCTATAAGGCTGCTACCTAAGGTTGTTCCCCCACCTAAGGTTCATAACCTACAGCTTTGATACCAACTTGTGACACCCCCAAATCCGGGTACTTCAATTCCACAGGATTCGATGTTCACTGTACAAATATCATTTATATATCTACCCATAATAAATGTAAGTCATGCAATAGATAGAATAAAAATCTTCCCCTTAAGGGTTACAACATCCTAATAATAATAATACAAACCCAGGTTAAACTAACCTTAGACATCTGTGCGGAATCATAAACAAATAAGTCTTAACAACATCATTAAATCAAGTCTTAAACAAAATACATCATCAAATAAACAACAAGTCTTCATCACTTGCTAACTTTGCCTTTGCCTTTACTAGTGGAAGGTTCATCAGTTCTTTCGTTCTTAACTGCAATGTTATTATTAAGCAAGAGTGAGAACTATTGCCCACAAGTATAATAATGAAATAACAGTATAATAACATGCGAGTAAATCAAAGACATCTGAATAAAAGCTCAACTTTTGAATCAAGAATGAATAACAAGAATCAAAAGAATTCTGAGGGTCATAAGACCTTGAACTATGTCCTAGGTTATCAAAGGTTATACTTGAAACCTTTAACAGTCATAAGACTATGGACCTTTCTACTCGTACTTAGGGGGATCAGCCCTTAGTACCATACTGTGCACAATATCTTAACGCTAACGTATAAGTAAATCCCTTTATAGGGTTGTTCATCTCAGTTTGACATTCGAATCCGCACCAAAGGAAGTTTGTTTTGGATAATTCAATAAGGGTTCTGAAATTTAAAACGTTCATCAACTAAGGACTAGTTGAATCAATAAAGTTCACTAGTCTAATAAGGTTCAACAATAATGATATTCAATTCGAATAATAATCTCAAGAAGTATATAATAGAACAATTATTGTATAACTGAATCATGCTTTGAAAAGATAATAAATTTTTAATATAACATTCGAACTTGAATAATAGTAATGATAATTTACTCGAGGTAAATAATAAACTTAAACAATAATGACAAGTAGGGTTAGGAAACTTGCCTCGTGCGTGTAGGCTAAACGATTACTACTTCTGTTCGTCACAAATTCTACACACATATCATATGTATTCACGACATTCATTAGTTACATTTTCACTTAATTATTTAATATAAACTCCACTTTATTTAACAAATCATTACACTTCTAATTTAATTACTTAATTAAATTAGAATATTTTCATTCTCTTACTATTATTACACTCGAATAAATTATTTCATAATAATTTCCATCGAATATTTATTTTATTCCATAAATATCTCAATTAAAATATTTACTTTATTTCATAAATATTTTAATAATAATTTTCATAAAATATTTATTTTATTCCATAAATATCTCAATTAAAATATTTAATTTATTTTATAAATATTTTAATAATGATTTTTATCGAATATTTATTTTATTCCATAATATCTCAATTAAAATATTTAATTTATTTTATAAATATTTTAATAATAATTTTCATCGAATATTTATTTTATTCCATAAATATCTCAATTAAAATATTTAATTTATTTTATAAATATTTTAATAATAATTTTCATCAAATATTTATTATATTTTATTATTTTATTTTTTTTGACCGTCGAGGCGGAGTAATTTAGTTTAGTAACGTCCGCCGGGGGCGGGGTTATCCAAGCTCATTTTCTGCAGTTTCTGCAGTTCTGCAGTTCGCGAACATAACAAGGCCAAATTAGGCCAAAAATCAATCACATGTAAAATTATACATGAATATGGCCATAACTTCCAATTAGTTATATTTACACGAATTTAGACTTACCTAATCATTGTAATACATATATAATCATTACTTAACCCATCTAGCCTGATTTTTAACAAGTTACAACACATAATTTACAAAATAAACACATTTACTTCTACTGTTCTTGATGTTCTTGAAGGTTTTGAACATAAAACATAATTTCAACACTACGGATTCGTTATAACACCGAATCCGTTCAATTAAAGTTTGGTCTCTTCATATTAACATGCATAATAATATACGAGTATAAATTTTAGGGATAATATATGATCAACACATGAAATATCACGTATAAGGCCATATGGCCAAAACCCAAACTCTATAAATTTTTGAAATAACAATTCATCGTATTATGAAATAGATGATATGGTTTGTGAAATATATATATATAATTAAATACAATATGGTAACATTTAACACATATACAACACATAATCCATACCCTTTATAAATACAGAGACTTTACAGAAAACATGGAAGCCATTTTCATAAAACTTAAACAACTGTAACTTTAAAAATTTGGGAAGGAGGAGATTACCCTGAGTGTAAGGTATAGATTAGAAGGGAATAATTCTTCTCAACTCTTCTTCAATCAAAATTCTCTCTCAACACTTCTCAATCTCTCTCTGAAACTCTCTATGTTTCTACTTTTCTAGACTTAAGAAAAATGAAGAAAGAAAAGGAAGACGTCAATTGAAATAAAGAACTGACGCGCTGAGTGGTCAGTTAACCCAATAATGGGTAACTGCTCCAACTCCCCATAGGGCCTTGTTTGGCTAGCAAAATAGATTTAAAAACCATTTAATTTAATAAAGATTTATCATATAGTTTAATTAATGTCACACTCCTTCATAAAATAAATCAATATCTTATTTATTTTAAATAAAATATAATAATTTCTTATAAATTCACATAGTCGCATAATTAATTTTCTCATTAATAAATAATGTCAAATTATTAACTCTCTAATTAACAATTAAATTAATTAAATAACATCATGCTTAACTAAATATTTCATTTAATTCGATAAGCTCACATAATTACATATTTGAATAATAATTATTCTCTACATTAATTTAAGAAATGTAACACATATAATTAAATTAATCTACCATAATTGCATCAATTAATTATTAAATCTAATAATTAAATCATCGAAAAATATTTATTTAATTCAATAAATATTATAATTAATTTATAAAAATCTCGTTCGTCACAACCAGCTTGTACAAATATCGCACATTCGCACATAGACAGAACTTCTTAAGTTCAACATCTGAGAAGTTTAAGAAACTAGCATTCATATAGCATGAATGAAGTTAGAAAACTTGCCTTACGCACAGCTACAGCTCATAGTTTATGCTGAACTGCTCATTCCAAATCCCTATATAACACATAAGGAAATAACACGTACACCAATTAGTCATATACTTGACTTACGCATTAGTTTACTTAACTTTACTTCTTAGGGTTCGCGTTCTTGCAATTTAAGCTTACGCGACTAACTTTCATTACCGGTTTACGGCTTCATGACATACGGAGATGTCTTACTCAAAATGTTCATCACCTTTGATGATTTACATTCTTATCTTCTTCTTATAACCTTTCTAGGACTCAGTACACATCGCGTCTCTGCTAGTAGTCCATATAGTACTCTGATTGGTTTCCCACAAACAACCAACAAACAAGTTCTCGTCTCATCTATACCGCTCACACAGTGAGTTAGATCAGTTGCCAGTTTTGTATATACCTTCGCTCTCTGAAGGAATTGTTTAGCCCAGCTCCCATATGTCAACCACCAAAGGTTACGATTGTACCACAACCTAAACTCATCTTAACTTATTCGAACTATTAAACTTTAACATTCGTTAAGTCAACTTCTTATTCCTTACGGCTTTCTGGCAACTAAATGTCATACATCAAGATCCATTCTTTATCGTGTAAGTCATACAGTCTTTTGTATACTCGGAACGATCATTCAATGTCAATACTATGAGGTCATAGCGTTAAACATTTCATATTAACTTATTCATACCTTACAACGTCCGGTTCATTCGATTCGGAACATTGTCCAAGTTATACTTATTAACTCGGCTTCTTAACGTTATACATTATTATTCTTAACTCAGTTTCTTCACCATTCACGGTTAAATCTTAGTCTTCATTATAGGTTCTGCCCGTTTAATATTCATATACACTTAACCCTTACATTGGTTAAAGTGTTTAACACTTACCTTTAATTCTAATATTCTCTATCCGACTCACATCGGACTTTCATTACTCTTATTACTGTTCGCTACGGTTTTTTACGATAATCCATATCTTCCTTAATACTTTCGTTAACGTCCAAGTTATACAACTATTGTATACTTAGAACGTTCGTCCAACGCGAAATATGATTCATGAGGATCGTTTACGTATTCGACGTTCACATTGCTCGTCTCTTAATTTCCCACTTAACCTTTACTCAAGGTTTCAATTACTTTCATCGTTATCCATCCCATTAACCCCATGTTCATTACTCATTCTTAATGTCGAATCCATACCGTTCGTTGTATACTAAGACCGATCGTTCATCGCAACAACGTTGCGTTCACAGCGTCTATACGCTTTACTCTTATATCTCATTATCACAACATAACATCGAAATGTTACTTGTTACCTTCATCACTCAATGTCTAATGAATCACAATCATAGTAATCCTTCACCTTCATTCATCATGACTACGGTCCCCGGATATCGATTCCGTAACCCGCGTTTGCATTCTTTTAGTCTCGTTTAATCTTTCCGTTCAACCTTTACTAAAGGTTTAACTTGCTTGCTTAAGCGTTATTTTAGGTGAGCTATATGTTCATACTTTTTCTTGCACATCCCCCAGTATCTGAGAAATAAAAATCTCATTTCTGGGCATTACCCCGCACCGGCGATGCGGCGCCGTGCCCCTTCCTCTCTCTCGCGCTGCTGCGCGCCCTACTTCACCTTCTTCCTTGGTCTGGCGCTGCGGCACCAAACCCTTTGTTATCTCTCGCACTGCGGTGCCACTCTCTAGAAGTTTATGGCTGAGTTCGCGCTGCGGCGCCACTTCTCACAGTCTATTTGGAGCTGTGGCGCCCAGACAAAACCCTAGAAAAATTTCTAAGTCTTGCATTAAGTTTGAGACGCGTACTTTACGATCTCATAACTTTTTCGTTATAACTCGGAACGAGGTCGTTCCAAAGCCATTCTCTTCCTTATCTCACGTACTTTAATACCCATTGAGCAGAAATTCATTCTAAATCCGGTACGTGCCATTTGATTTGCTTAATCTTAACCTTTCGTTTATTTTTACGCTTTTAACGTTCTTCGCTCGCTCGTCCGTAATTCGGTCATTCGAACTCAAAACTCGTTCGTTCTTGAGTTTACGACTCACGTTTTCTACGTTATGTTACTTCCTTATGAAACCCTACACGTTTGGGTTCATTATCTAACTTTCTAATTCTCGTTCGTCTTTTACGAAAATTTCTCCATAACTTTTTTTTTTTGTTATTCGTGGGTTTCCGACCCGCAGGCCGACTAATCCCCCGAGCCCAGTACCAGAGCGGTTTGCTACCCGACTTGCGCCAGGGTTACCGTGGCCACTATGACCATTTCTGGCTTAACAAATGTTGCTAGTGGGGATCGAACTGAAGACGTTCGGGTTTACGACTCGCCCCCAATCAATCCTTAACCACTGCGCCAAGTGCTGATGGTTATTTCTCCATAACTTCGTTATAGCTAAATTTTAATTTGTTCTTCATGAACATTTCTACCGTTCCTAACCAAGAAATATGCAACTAACTTGTACACGATGGTTTTAAACTTGTCCATCAACAACAATTATCCTACGATGGTTTTAAATTTGTCCATCAACAATATTCTTCGTGTTCTTATCGTGTTCTTTGCGTTCTTCATTCGTTCTTCATTTTAATCGATATTTTGGATTACGATTCTACTTTTTCTTGGAATTTGATGTTATAGAACATCATTCCTTACTTATTTCACCTACTCATTCATAAGATTCATTTGGATCGCTCAAAACCCTTATGAATCTTATACTTCCTTAAGAAATTTATAAACTAAATTTCTAATTCTTATTTCTTCGTTTTCTCATGATTTCAAGCATATGAAATCATTTCTAACATCATCTACTCCTTATCTTCATTAAGCTATGTTTTAAACATATTAAACTTAAAGAAAATATTAGAAGAAACTAGGGTTCGGATTACCGTTCTTCTTTAATCCTCTTCTGTTATACAAAGTCGGCGATTTGCAAGCTTTTATATTTCACGATCACTTTTGATCCGAGCATTCATGCTCAAACTCTTCCTTCTCCCTCTTCATTCGAGCTCTCTCTCTCAAGTGTAGGATTTTTCAAAATCTCAAAATAATGAAATCTAGCTTCATATTTATAGAAAATCAAAGCTAGGGCAATTTAGTCATTTCACCCCCTTAACCTCCTTACTATTCCAAACTTAGCCACCACCCTTACTTGGTGGCCAAGTGGCTGGCCCACATGCCCATGGGTCACCCCATGGGTTTCCCCATTGGTTCTTACCCATCTGTTTACCCATCGGTTCGATCTGCGATTTATATTCTTGGTTTGGGTCTTAACATTAATTCTTATTGGGCCTATCTTGGGCTTGATTTCATAAATCATTGGGCTTGACATAATCCAAGTCCAATTGGATTCTACAAGGTCCATGAACTCAAAGTCCATTAAGACTAATCGTATTCTATGCATTCTATTCTCGTATTCACGTAATCTCTTCGTATTTAGCTCGTACGATGTTCGTTTTTTACGTCATACTATTCTTCTTTCTATACTAGTATAATAACTCGTATCATACTCGTATTTCTCACGCATAATAACCCTAGTTATTATACATACTCATTACATTCTCAGAACTCACTTTTCCTAACCCTTAGGTTTTGAGTCCGTAGGCGAAAACTTTTCTTTTGCCATAATTGAAATATTATTGAATATTTCATCACGTCTCAACATTTTACGTAATCAATAACTTCTCGGAATTTCAAAATAAATCTCCAAGCAGAAACGGATGAATAGTGCATATTTCGTCTTTTTCTCCAAAAAATATTTTATTCCCGGAAAACTTTCATTTTCGTCTTAAAAATTCTTACTCGTTAAATCTAGCTCGTAGCCAGAATCCTCCCGACTTATAATCATCCTAGGTTATAGAACAATTAATAAACACATAGCATATAATAGTATTATTAAAAATTTCTTTTATTAATAACTAATTCTTTAAACCTAAATTCTGGATAATTGTTTCCTAAATTTTTAATAGCACTTTACCACGCAAGTATACGCGTTCAATTGTAATATTCAGCAAGCAAGGATATCGTTCCCACGAGGAAATAGACTTATATTTATCAATTACTAACTCTAATGCAATTAATCCTACTCCCTCCGTCCCAAATTAACTGCTCAGTTTTGACTTTTTTTAGTCAAATTGACTCTTTTTAGAATTAATAATTAAGCATATATAAATATATTTCTAAAATTATAAAAATTAGGATTAGTAATAAATTGTATATACTTTCTTTTGGTTATAATCTCTTCACCTATATTTTAGAAAAAATAGTAAAAAGATTAGTTTTAAAAATGGTCAATTTGACTTTAAAAAGTCAAAACTGAGCAATTAATTTGGGACGGAGGGAGTATTTTAAACTAAGAAAATTTTGTTTATGATTTGAAATTAGACTTAACAAACTAATAATTAAAATAAGAATTTCACAAGAATAATTGCAGATTTAATAGGTTAAGATTACAACTTCCCTTTGTATTTCATTTAAACTAACTTACTTCTCATTTAAAATAAATCAATTAATATGAATCATTATCCAAGAATTCTTTATGAATATTCACACACTTCTTCCAAAGACACGTGAACAAGTCCTCCTAAATCCAATCTTTAAGACGTGGAATTACAAGGAACACCCCAGTTAATCAACTCACTATATTCCTATGTGAATCAAGTTAATTAGGGTTTTACGCACAAATTCTTTCAATGGATACAAAAGACACATAGGTATATTCCTATCCTACACGCTAATCATATTAACCCTATTTAGATTATATGAACAGATGTTATCATATCCAGATCTCAATCTATACTCCATCTACCAATTTTATATAGATTATCACAGTAATTGTTGGCCAAACAATTAATCAATAAACATAAGATATAATAAACAATTCAATAAAAACCAACTTTCATTCAATGGGAAGCTTGCAATTTAAACTACATACCAAGTTCCGTTGCAATCTTAATTAAAATTTAGTTCATGATAATAATAAAGAAAAACATTATCCAAATTAATAATACAAACATCCCAGATAGTTACAAAAGATAAAACTAGAGAAGAGAAGAAGAAACTCTGAATTTGCTCCAATACTCTCTCTTTGATCTTCAGCCCTTGCAATTCTCCTTTTTGTTTTTCTTGTTGTTCTCTCTGCAAATCTCTTGAAAAATTAGTTGATCCGTCTTTTCTAAAGTCTTCTCCTATTTGTATTGGTCTCAGCCCTCATTCAGACTCCTATTTGGCTTCAAAAACCCACTTAGCAGTAGAAAAACGCATCTTTTTACGCACTAGAGCGCCTAGGCGCTCATCATAGGCCAATTCCAAGCGCCTAGGCGCTTGACCAGGACCACGTAATTACAAAAATGCCACTCAGCTTTAATTTTCATGATTTTTTGACCTTTTTCTTCTCTGAAATGACCAATTTGTCCCTCCAGCTCCAACCTACAACAAATAAACACAAAACACATAAAAAGATACTAAAAAAAATAAAAGATAACAATAATTAAGTTTAATAATATCTGATTCATAGGTATAAAACCTACTCATCAAATACCCCTAAACTTAACCAATTGCTTGTCCCCAAGCAACACAACACAATGCAATAACTAAATATGCAATGCAAATGCAACTAGATAAATGCTTAAATTCCAGCAGTCAAACAGAACAAAATCTATTCATCAAGCCTCAGAGAAATCACAATAAACATGCTAGTACATCATATCAAGACAGATTAATAATTTCCTCGTCAATCATCAAATCTTAACCTGTTATTATTGATATAGTGTGTGTGTGCTTAACATCCATGCTAACTGATATGATGCTAAATACAACACATAATAAATCTCTTTAAAGGAATCATACAGTTTAAACTCACAAAATTCACGAACAAGCTAAAACCAACTAAAGACAAATATCCACCAAAATTTAAGAGTCCAATCCGGGATACTTATGCTTTATTGTGCTTTACGGGGGCTTTTTGCTCTTTTTCCCGTTTTATTGTTTTTGTTTTTTTTTATATATATAATTTTTTTTAACCATGACTGTGCAATGTCTCATTCCATTAGGCTAACAGTGCTACCCCTTAGCGAGCTTTCGACCAACGACTCCCAAACCATATAAGACCTTAGGGCGCTAGGTTTTAAGATACCCCTTCGGGCGTACTTGCTCAAGTAACAAAGGCCCCGAAACAAAACTAGCCACTGGTATTATTATTTTTTTTAGATATTTTTTTTCTTTTTTCTTTTTTTTTCTTTTTTTTTGCTTTTTTTTAAGCTTATATATCCCAAATTTTTCCCCCAAACTTAAGTTTTTGTCTAAATTCAGTCATCTTCACCTATTCATGTCTTTTATTCATTTAAACTAGCATTATCCTCTAGAAGTCCATTATGTGTCAATTTAAACTCAATCAGTCAACATAGGTTATTTTTATGTGATATCCTTATTATATCAGTTTCAAACAGGTAAAGATTTAAATCATGACAAGAAATCACATCAAAGTCTTAACAGACAATACTATACTTGTCTACTCAATTCCAATATCATCATTGGCCAAAACAGACTTAAACTATCTAACAGCTGGAAACATGCAAATACTTGATTTTTTTTTAATTAAAATGAAAACTACATGAATGCAAACTACATGAAAAACTATTAACTGAATACTATATGAATGCACTAGATGAATACTACATGCATGAACTGGAGCTGGAAAATTACACCCCCAAACTTAATCGATGCAATGTCCTCATTGTATATAACAAATTAAATTTAAGAATTTAAGCACTGAGGACTTCCCTGAAGATAGAAGCTTTATTCCTCGTCAGTATCATCCTCCTCTTCTTCTTCTTCATCTGGGGGGTATGCAGACAATGGTGGAAATTGGTAGGGAGCGGCACCTGGATTCATGCGGGCAAACATCTCTTGGAATGCTGCATTAAAATTCTGATACACCTCCGTTTGTCGCTGAGCTAAACTATCCTGATTTCTTTCCATTCTGTCAAAACCCTGCTGAACTCGAGTGGCCACCATGTCGATCCTTCTAGTTTGATTTCTTAAATCTCGACGGATATCTTCAAAAACATTTGGTGGTGGCCCAGAACTTCCAGCTACAGAAGGATTGTCGTGGAACTGTTGAGTAGGCTCGTCTGCAAGCTCGGGAGGAACAATAATGAATCCTAACCCTCTCGGGTGTGGTATACCCCCACCCCATACCTTGTACTTCTTAATAAGCGAGTGGTCAATTGCGGCTAAAGGAGGTTGTGTAGCTTCCTCGGCATCCCATTTTACCCCAGCTTGTTGACATAGTCCAGTGATCAAAGATGGGTGTGGTAATCCTCCTGAGGTCCCTCCTTGAATTGCTCTATTAATGGAATCATGAATAACCTGACCCACATCTATAGTTTTTCCTGATGCAATGCAGAAAAGCAACGCTGCCCGTTGATTTATAACATCACTCATATGCCTACACGGCATCAACTTGGCACAAATAAAGGCATGCCATGCTTTTCCATAACTGCTTAGTTTGGATGCAGGGAACAAAATAGCTTCTTGTTGATCTGTTAATTTCCATGTTGTTCCAGGTAAACACAAGGCTTGAATGATCTCACTGTAGCCTAGCTCGTGCTCTAAATATTGCATGTATCCATTATTGGGTATCGTGTTCAAGCCATAGTAAGCATTTATTGACCCAAAACTGACCTCCACTGATTTTTCGCGAACCCAAATTATGTTACCAACATGATCTTTTGCATTGGCGTAGAATTCCTTAACAATTTTAACAACCGATGCGTCTGGTTGGGCTGTAAAGTTCACCCATCGTCTACTCCCAATCATTTGTAATAATTCCCCATCTTCTATCTCTGACAATAATCCTCGCTCGGGAATTAGTGCTTTATTAGAAAGTACATTATAATATCTTTCGGACGCTTGAGCACTTGTAAATCTCTTTTTGTCATACTTTTGTGAAGTGCCCAAAGTCTCGCCTCTTTGTCTCTTAGTAGCCATAGTCTTATCTAATATGTTCTTGCCAAACCAAATGATACTCAGTGACTTAGGATAGCCAAAATCCTCTTTGTGACAAATTATCGAACACTTGGTGTGCACAGATTTGGAACACTATTGGTAGGCACTCCCCCAAACTTAATTTTCACCAATTTTTCCAATTACTAAGCACACTATACTTCAAAGGTAATACAAGCAATAATTAAGAATACCCACACCCACTTGAGCCAACACAATGATAGAAACTAGCTTCAAAGTACTAACATAGTTATTATCCAAGTGAATCCAAATAATTTGCAATAAAATCTTGTGTACTTACTTGGGTATAGCCAAATATGATGTTTCAATCAAAGTTGGATGAGAAATTTGAGCTTTAAACCCTTACCTTATATAGATGTGGCTTGAATGTAGTTTGATGCCCGAATTGGTGAAGAAGGATGACAATATGGAGCTTAGGTGCCTTAGTTTGGGTAGAGATTTAGTGTTTGATTAGGATTTGGAAGAGTGTAGCCCGATTAGGGCTTTTATTATTATTATTTTTTTGTATTGGAGCACCTAGGCGCTTGAGAGTGTACTGTCTGGACCGCCTAGGCGGTTGGCTGCAGAAAGCTTAGGTCGTGTGGAGCGCCTAGGCACTTGGTTTGGCCTTGGCTGGACCGCCTAGGCGCTTGGTCAGAAGAATAGTTACTGACTTTGAGCGCCTAGGCGCTTGATTTGGCCTTGGCTGGACCGCCTAGGCGCTTGGTCAGAAGAATAGTTACTGACTTTGAGCGCCTATTTTGGTGTTTTGTGCTTCTTGTATGCCATACCTCCAATAACTTGTTTCCTTCCACACCAAAATTTGCGGAATTAATTAGAAATATGAGATTTTGACGAGTGGACATTCAACTTATTAAGATCATAAATGTTTGGCCTCCTTTCCTGCAATAAATTGAATATCTGTTAGAGAACGATGGATGTAACAAATCCTAAATTATAAAAGTTTAACCACTAAATAAACTAACAGTAGAACAAATTAATAAAAGTAAAAATAGCAAATAACAATAAAAATTCCTGGGTTGCCTCCCAGTTAGCGCTTGGTTTATAGTCTTCAGCCTGACTTTCTCCTCTTTTCTAATCAGCAAGGTTGACCGATGTCTTTTCACGATCAACACAACCCCCATAGTAGTGCTTCAATCTTTGACCGTTGACTTTAAAATTATGTTTTGAATTCGGGTCTTCCACTTCCACAGCTCCATGAGGATAAACTTTTGTAATGATAAATGGCCCTGACCAACGAGATTTCAACTTTCCAGGAAACAGTTTAAGCCTTGAATTATATAATAACACTGTTTGCCCTGCTTCAAACTTTCTTTCCATAATTTTCTCATCATGCCACTTCTTAATCTTTTCTTTATATAACTTCACGTTCTCATACGATTGGAGTCTGAATTCTTCCATTTGGTTCAATTGTAAGAGGCGCTTCTCTCCCGCAGCAGACATATCAAAATTTAACTTCCGAATTGCCCAATAAGCACTATGTTCGAGTTCAACTGGAAGATGGCATGCCTTCCCATAAACTAACCTGTACGGAGACATCCCTATCGGAGTTTTGTAAGCTGTACGGTATGCCCATAAAGCATCGTCCAACTTGCTAGACCAATATTTCCGACTAGGATTCACTATCTTCTCGAGGATTCGTTTCACTTCTCGGTTAGATACCTCGGCTTGACCACTTGTTTGTGGATGGTAAGCAGTAGCTATCTTTAAGTTACTCCGTACTTAGCAAGGATAGCTGAGAACTGCTTATTACAGAAGTGCGTGCCTTCATCACTAATGATTGCGCGAGGAGTGCTGAATCTAGAGAAAATGTTCTTCCGAATGAACTTAATCACAACCTTCGCATCATTGGTGGGCGATGCTATAGCTTCTACCCACTTCGAAATGTAGTCCACCGCTAGAAGTATATAGGAGTTACAGAAAGATGGTGGAAATGGTCCCATGAAGTCAATGCCCCAAACATCAAATAATTCAACTTCCAGGATCATGTTAAGTGGCATCTCGTGTCGCTTTGATATATTACCAACTCTTTGGCATCTGTCACATTTTAATGAAAACACACGGGCATCTTTAAAGAGTGTTGGCCAGAAAAATCCACATTGAAGCACTTTAGCTGCCGTTCTTTCTCCCCCAAAATGTCCACCATAGTCAGATGCATGACATTGGTATAGAATATTCTCCATTTCAACTTCCGGGACACACCTTCTTATTACTTGATCGCCACATTGTTTAAATAAAAATGGCTCATCCCATAAATATTGTTTCACATCATGGAGAAATTTCTTCTTCTGTTGGCTTGTCAAATCTGGCGGAAACACCTTACTGACAATGAAATTTACATAATCTGCATACCATGGTGTATCCATCCTTACCGCAAATAGCTGTTCATCCAGAAAAAATTCGTTGATCACTGTTGTATCATTTTTCTTTAGTTCTGAATTCTCTAATCGTGATAAATGATCAGCAACCTGATTTTCTATTCCTTTTCGGTCCCGGATCTCCAAGTCAAACTCTTGTAGCAATAATACCCATCTAATTAATCTCGACTTCACGTCTTTCTTTGCTATTAAGTACTTAATTGTCGAATGATCTGTAAACACAATCACCTTTGTCCCAATAAAATATGAGCGAAATTTATCAAATGCATAAACAACTGCTAATAACTCTTTCTCGGTAGTGGTATAATTCAGTTGAGCATCCGTCAATGTCTTACTAGCATAGTATATAGCATGAAAAATTTTGTCCTTTCGTTGGCCAAGAACTGCGCCAATCGCAAAGTCGCTAGCATCACACATTAATTGGAACGGGATATTCCAATCTGGCGCTATGATTACAGGTGCGGTAACAAGTTTCTTCTTCAACACATCAAAAGCTTCTAGGCATGCTTGATCAAAGTTGAATGGGACATCCTTCTCCAAAAGATTGCAAAGTGGTTTTGTGATTTTGGAGAAGTCTTTTATAAATCGTCTATAGAAACCAGCGTGTCCCAAAAAACTTCGAATACCCTTTACAGAAATAGGTGGTGGCAGGTTCTCAATGGTTTCAATCTTAGCTCTATCAACCTCAATTCCTTTTGTTGATACTCTGTGACCCAAAATTATCCCCTCTTGCACCATAAAATGACATTTCTCCCAGTTTAAAACTAAATTCGTTTCCATACACCGTTTGAGCACGAGTGTGAGATTTTCCAAACAATAATCAAACGAATCCCCAAAAACTGAAAAATCATCCATAAATACCTCAAGATTTTGTTCAACCATATCTGAAAAAATAGCCATCATACACCGTTGAAATGTTGCTTGGCGCATTACATAACCCAAAAGACATTCTGCGAAAAGCAAAGGTGCCATATGGGCATGTGAATGTTGTTTTCTCCTGATCCTCGGGTGCAATGGCAATCTGGTTATAGCCTGAGTATCCATCCAAGAGACAATAATACTCGTGCCCTGCAAGCATGTCCAACATCTGATCTATGAATGGTAGAGGAAAATGGTCCTTACGAGTGGCCTTATTCAACTTTCTGTAATCCATACACACCCGCCAACCCGTAACTGTTCGAGTTGGGATCAATTCATTATGCTCATTCGCAACTACTGTCATTCCCCCTTTCTTTGGCACGCATTGAACCGGAATTACCCATGAGCTATCTGAGATAGGGAAGATAATTCCCGCATCCAACCATTTAATGATTTCCTTTTTGACAACTTCCTTCATGATGGGATTGAGTCTTCGTTGTTGTTCAATAGTTGGTTTTGCTTCATCTTCCAACAAAATCTTATGCATACAAATTGATGGGCTTATCCCCTTGATATCTGCAATAGTCCATCCAAGAGCAGTCTTGTATTGTCGAAGTACCCTTAGTAGCTTTTCTTCTTGAACCTTATCAAGTGATGCAGAAATAATGACTGGCAAGGAGGAAGAAGAACCAAGGTAGGCGTACCGGAGGTGGTTAGGCAATGGCTTAAGTTCCAAGGTAGGAGGTTCTTCTAAGGATGATGTCACCTTTTCATCTAGCTTTCCCCATAATCTAGAGGTTCAAATCTTTGCAAACATCGTGTGAACTTCGGAGTTGAATCTAACATTTGAACCCATTCTAGCACAGTTGAATCATCAAATAAATTTTCACTAACCAATGCGGTTTCAAGAGGGTCTTCAATCACAGATTCACTAAATACCTCTTCAGTTGCTTCTTCAATTAGATCAACTCTTAAGCACTCTTCCTCTCCCTTCGGAAATTTCATAGCCTTGAAAACATTAAAAGTTATTTCTTCATCTTGAACTCTCATTGTTAACTCTCCCTTTTGTACATCAATTAATGTCCTTCCAGTTGCTAAAAATGGTCTTCCAGGGATAATGGGTATGTCTTTATCCTCTTCATAGTCCAACACAATGAAGTCAGCTGGAAATATGAATTTGTCCACCTTCACTAATATGTCTTCCACAATGCCCCTAGGGTATGTCACTGATCTATCTGCGAGCTGTAGAGAGATATTTGTTGGCTTTGGTGCTGGTAATCCCAACTGAGTGTAGATCGAAAGTGGCATCAAGTTAATACTCGCACCCAAATCACACAAACATCTGTTAAAGAACTGGGGCCCAATCGTGCACGGTATGGTAAAGCTACCCGGATCCTTCAACTTCGGTGGTAACTTTCTTTGCAGAATTGCGCTACATTCTTCTGTCAATGCTACAGTTTCGAACTCCCCTAGCTTCCTCTTTCTTGCTAAAATATCTTTCATGAATTTTGCATAACTAGGCATTTGTTCTAAAGCATCTGCGAATGGAATGTTGATTTGCAGCTTTTTGAACACTTCTAAAAATTTTGAAAATTGTCTATCTAATTTCTGCTTTTGAAATCTTTGAGGAAACGGTACAGGTGGTACGACTGTTGTTTGCTTATCTTCTTGTTGTTTTTTCACAACTTTTTCCCCAGATTTACTTTCCGAATTTCCACTCTCTTGTTCACCATCCTCAGCAGAAATTATTTTCTTGTGTCCGTCCAAATCTGTAGTCAACTCCTTCCCACTTCTGAGTGTAACTGCCTTACAGTGCTCATTTCCATCATTCCTTGGATTTTTCTCCGTATCACTAGGTAAAGAACCTGGAGTTCTAGTATTCAAAGCATTAGCTATCTGCCCCATTTGGTTCTCAAGATTCTTTATTGCAGCTGATTGGTTTTTCGTTGTGGCTTCAAACTGAGTTGCCAATCTGGCCAACAATTCTTCCATTTGTGATAACTTATCAGGTTGATGAGGTTGTGGGTGTTGTTGAGATTGTTGATGTGGCTGAAATCCAGGTGGATATGTTTGCCTTGGAGCTTGGGCTTGAGCATGTGACTGATTATTACTCCAAGAAAAATTCAGGTGGTTTCTCACTCCTGAATTGTAGTTGTTTGAATAACTGCCCTGCTGCCTGTTATAATTGGAAACAAACTGGACTGACTCAGGATTTATTGTGCATTGATCACTTGAGTGGTTACCCGCACATATTTCACAAATCGTTTCCATTTTATGAACTGATTGTACCCCAAGTGCATCTATCTTCTTTGTAAGAGCAGAAATCTGAGCTGTCACTTGAGCTGACAATGATGTCATTGCATCCACTTCATACACCCCGACTATCCTTGGCTGAGTCGTTCTTGCCGTTGGCCACTGATAATTATTAGCTGCCATGGTTTCAAGCAACTGATACTCCTCATCACAATTCTTGGCCATAATAGCTCCTCCTGCTGCAGCGTCTATACTCGATCTCACTGTGCTGAATAAACCGTTATAAAAAGTTTGCACCTGAAGCCATTTAGGAATCCCATGGTGTGGACATTTTCGCAATGAGTCTTTGAATCTCTCCCAAGCTTCATATAGTGATTCTGAATCGTGCTGAACGAAAGAGAAGATATCGTTCCGCAACTTTGCTATTTTTGTAGGCGGGAAAAACTTTGCAAGAAATTTATGGGCTAGATCGTTCCATGTAGTAATCGAGCCTGGTGGTAGTGAATGGAGCCAACTCTTAGCCTTATCTCTGAGAGTAAATGGAAATAGCCTTAGCCTTATTGCATCCTCTGACACATTATTGTACTTGAAAGTATCGCAGATTTCTATAAAGCTGACTATGTGATCGTTCGGATCATCGTTTGGTAACCCTCCAAACTGACATGAATTTTGAATCATCTGTATTGTCCCCGATTTTATCTCAAAACTTGTAGCAGTAATGGCAGGCCTCATAATACTCGACTGAATTTCAGTAACTCGCGGCGTAGCATAATCCCGCAGTGCTTTTTGCTCTTCTTCAGCCATAGTATCTTTCTTATCAAGTGCTTCTTTGGTTTCTTTAACCCACTTACACAACCGCTGAAATTTTTTCTCGATGTCGTCCTCGTGAGGCAATAAATCTGGCTTCTTCGATCGCGTTTGCATACACTAGTCAATAAGTTTAAATTATTAATCATTATTACTCAACACTCACGAGCACATAAGTTATAAACACATGAGCACATAAGTGTTTTATTACTTCTTCCTTAAAACTCGATAACAGTTAATCACCACTATCTTTTCAAAGGTTACTTCATAAGGCTTTTCCCCACCTAAGGTTCATAACCTAAGGCTTTAATACCTACTTGTGACACCCCCAAATCCCGGTACTTCATTACCTCAAGATTTAGTGTTCACTTAATCAAAACATTCATATCTAACTACCCAATCATAATAAAATTGAATAAAAAAACCTGCCCATACAGGATTACATTAATAAAAACAATATCTCCCAGGTTATCTAACCTTTAATTACAATCATTCAAATGCGAAATTTAAATAAGTTCATTACAATAATCAAATTAAAGTCTGATAAATAACTGTCAAAATATTACAAGTCTTCATTCATCTTCCCCTTGCCCTTACTAGGTACATCTACCTTCTCATCCTTAGCAGTAATGGTTATATAAGCAAGAGTGAGCAAACAAAGCTCACTTAAAATAAGAATGAATAAACTTTACAACAATAGCCAAATAATAGACTCAATAGAACTGAATGATATGTTATATTAACATTCTGAAATATACTACTGAGGGTCTAATGACCACGAACCATGTCCACAGTTATAAGTAATCTTTCAACTTTAACTTTAACAGTCATATGACTATAAGGACTTCACGTACTTAGGGGGATCAACCCTTCGTACAATGTATTGTGCACAAACATTGTAGAGCCCCCAAATTCGGGTACTTGAAACCCGAACTCGGTGCTTTACAATACCATTTCTATGAGCGGAATAATACTAATAATAATAACAATAATATAAAGATCAACTTAATTTACATATCATCAGAGTCTGAATCCCAAGTACGTAACCTTTAAATATTCATTACAAGCCATGATAGATAATATATATCATACTTATCTTAATAGTCTCAAACTATTACATAGAATAACACAAATCTTATTTGGTTAGTTTTCCTTTTCCTTTGTTCTGCATGAGCTTTCTGGTTCTTCACACTTAGCTAAAATATTTAAATTAAGCAAGGATGAGCATTTGAGTGCCCAGCAAGTAATAGCAATTATATATATATATATATATATATATATAAGCTGAAAGAATTTAAATATTTTCTTTATACTACCCTTCTACAATTATTCAACAGTTGTGAAGTAATCTGTACCAATGATAATAAAATATCAATTCTATACCAAATCTTTGAAACTACGTACTGACTATAAATAGGGTTTAGTTGACATGCTATGAACATTGTTTTCAATTTTCAAATAGGTTAAACAGAAATTCATCTGCAAATCGTCATAACTTACGGGCACGGGGGGTGATCAACCCGTTATGCCCTGCATTGATCAATACTACATGCAAGAACGAGGGTATCGTTCAGTCTGTCTGCCTTGGGCGTATAAAAGTTTTCCCGTGTTGGGATGTTCATACTTGTCTGGGTTCCAAATCAAAGGTTTTATCTTATTCAACAATAATCTATAATTCAACATATATGTATACGGGTAATTGACAAAGGTGTATCAATACGTGATTAAATACAATGATTATCCAAGTGGGGACACTTGTATAACCATTTATAGAAATTAACGAACAAAATATATATCTGAATTACCATAAACTAACATGTTGATAATCAATGAGCGTATATAATATAGGGTTAATAATCTGTACAGTAATAATATAGTATAATAATAATATTATTCTGAAACTTCTTACTCATGTCCATTGCATAACGAAAATGCAAAGGTAAGATACTTGCCTGATGCGCTGCTTACAGTTTGCAACTTAGTTTTATCTTTTATATAACCACGTATCAGTAATAAGATCATTTTACTAATTAGAATATCATATTATAACACATAACATTGCTTATTGTAGTCAGCACATACCCTAATCACATTGGCACATATGTTTAATAATCATTGAATCACAAATAATCACTTATATCTAATCAATTTATCTAAGTCCATATCAATTTCTGAAACATGTCGGTGTACTGACAGCTTTATTGGGTAATTATCGAGTCTAAGACTCTATTCTGTAACTCAATATCTATAAATATCAGTCATATTATTTTTAAATGACTTAATATAATTTTAAAACATTTATTATAATTTATCATGAATTTTCAAACATTAGAATCATTATTAAATGATTTAAGTATTAAACAATCATATTATCATTAATATTTAATTAATATTAAACTATTAATGAAATCATTTCCAAAATATTAAAGTTATTTTATCATAACTTAAAATACTTTTAAAGTATTAATATTACTCTTAAATGATTTTTAAAACATTTAAAATCATTTTTAAATAATTATCATTAATATTTAAATATTAATGTACTATTTATCAAAATATTAAAAGTCATTAAGTATAACTTAAAATATTTTTAATTCATTTATATCCCTTTTAAATGATTTTTAAATTAATAAAACCATTTATAAACTATTTATTTAATATAATTATTAAATAAATTTAATATCATTAATAATAAATTAATAATTATTAATATTAAATTATTAATGAAATTATCCTTTAAATATTAAAAGTTATATTTTATAACTTAAAATATCTTTAAACACTTTATTTTTATTTAAAAAGATTATTATACTATTAAAACCATTTTTAAACTAAATTATTTAATATAATTATTAAATAACTTTAAGATCATTAATTAATGAAATTTACCTTTAAATATTAAAAGTTATATTTTATAACTTAAAATATTTTTAAATACCTTGTTATTATTTAAAATGATTTTTTAAAATAATAAAATAATTTTTAATTAATTTATTTAATTCATTTAGTAAATAACTTAATTATCATTAATATTAATTTATTAATAAAATTTATCACAAAATATTAAAAGTCATTAAAAATAACTTAAAATATTTTTTTATATCATAATATAATTTTAAATGATTTTTCAAGTATTAAAATCATTTTTAACTAATTTATTTAATAATATAATTAAATAAATTAAATACCTTTAATATTCCAAAAATATTAAATATTTATGAAATATAGTTAAAATAATTAAAAACTAATTTTTAGAATTTAAAATAATTTTTAATAATTTATTTGGTATTTTTAATAATTAAAAACTAATTTTTTATAATTATTTATTAATTTCTAGAAAATAAAATACTATTTATCGCTAAAGACTGCCTATAGCGACAGAACTGTCGCTATAGGTGTTCTTCATGTTCTTCATACAAACCCAGATATTCATACGCAGTTTCGAGTGGCTCTGTTTGACCATCAATGATTTAGTGTGTGTTGTGTTTCTAGACATTCTGTTGAGCATATCGTGTAAAGTTAATGCAATACTACAATATACAACAACATGATCATAATAAAGCATAACAAAATAGATCTGAGCCATCAAAGTAACTGTCAGAGGTTGTTCTTCTTTTCTGAGTTGCCCAGAAATGAAGAACAGTTCGAGCATGCATTTTTGGACTTCCACAACTTGAACTCCTTGTAATGTTTTAGTGATTTAAAGGTTGCAATGTGTAGACAACATGTAGGACAAGAGATCTATATATCACATACCATCAACAAAAACACATCCCAATCGTCAGATCCGGATCGGTCAAAGCATGTCAGAAACTTTGCACATAGGTTTTCTGGGTTGCCTAGAAAATCGGATCCGTGCTAAAGATACCTACTTTGACCAGCCAGTAAGATCATAATATTTGATGTTTAGGTGATCTTAAGGCATGATATTGTAGAGCATACTACCTACTACAACATAGATGCAACAAAACCATAAATCAACAAACAACGTAAAGATCAAAGCCCAAGAACATCTTGTCAGACGTTTCTGAGCACGATCTGGGTTTTCCAGAAATCCGATAGTCATGGTCGGTCAATGAGGTTTGACCACGAATAACTTTCAAACTAGACATCAAATGACTGATTCTTTTTGTAGATTAAAGACGACATTACAAGCTACACATACCAACTTAAAAATAACAAAAATCATAATCGACCAAAGATCTGTGGCCACTGGCATTCGTTGTCAGACCACAGTTCAATTTTTTTTTCAGATTTTACAAATCTTCACATCCGAGCCTCTATATGTTATGGATTCAACATCTAGCAACCCAGATCATCATTAGACACTAGTAGCAACATCTTCTAACACTCAAACATAACATCTAACAACAGAAAATTGGATAGATTTTTGGGCTAGGGTTTATACCTTTGCGATCCAATTCTTGATTCTGGCTGCTGATGTTGTTATATGTATTAGTGGGGCTTGACTATGTGACTGATATGCTACCAAATTTCGTGTGTCTTAGAGAGAGAAACTCTAGGATAAGTGTTTGTGCAAAAATAAGCTAAAATGGGACTTTCTCTTTCTCTTGATCTATTTATATAAGTTAGATGCATGGAACTTGTACAATATAATGGCTGATATGGTAGATTTCAGTCACATGGAAAAGTCAAGGTGGTTTACCAACTCCAAACAACTCTTAACACTTGGCAAATTCCAATAATTCAAGAGGGTATTTTGGTCTTTTCGCTTGGAAATTTAATGATCATTTTGTCATTTGGTAAACCCATAGGGTTCGACCCTTAGAGTTTAATCCTAAAGTTTAGCACAAATCAAATGTAGAATTTCCAATTTAGGGTATGCACAAAAATAAAATTAAATAAATTTTTACTTTCTAAAATTTTGAATTTAGGGTTTTCTTAATTATGATTAATTTTCTAATTACTTTATACAGTTCATTTGGGTTTAACATCTCTAATTATAATTAACTTTACTAATTTAGCAATTAGGGTTTATACTTTTGGTAATTAGGGTTACCAAATTAAAATTAGGGTTTCCAATTATTAAATTAGGGTTCTAGTTCAGTAATTAGGGTTTAACAATTTAGGGTTTCTATAATTAACAATTATAATTTTAATACTTGTTTATCAATCACCTTATCATAATTACCAACAATCTCAAACTCTAATTTGAATTTCAAATTAGGGTTTTTCATTTTCAAAAATTAGGGTTTTAGAAATATTAATTAGTGTTTTCTATAAATTAGGGTTTTTAGACTTTAATTAGGGGTTAACATTATTACTAGGGTTTGGTCAAAATACACCTTAATTGATCAACCATTATCAATACGGACATACAATACATATTTATAGCACTGAAAAATCAAAATATAATTAATATTATATTATTATTCTCATACCTTGACAATAATCCAAAATTAGGGTTTGGATTCATATCTGATTTATTCTTTCATATTTAACCTTAATAATTAAGGTAAAATAATTAACTTAATAATTTGTACTAAAATTCGTATAATAAAATAATTATTATAATTATTCTAAAAATCCCTCCATATATTATTTAAATAATTTATGATTATATTTTCATAGAAAATAGTTAATAAAAACATTTCCACTATAAAATTAATTATTATAAAAATATACTTTTTAATAATCAATAATTCTAAAATAAATTTACTTGTAAAAATTTATGTAATATATTTTTATTTACCATATAAATACATATACACATTATCTTGTACAAATCTTCATCCTTAAAATAAATAAAAAATATACGCAAAATTTCTTATTTATTATATAGAAAATATCGAGTTGTTACAAACATTTCAACGCTAAGCGTAAAGCCCTAATAATAGGGTTGTTCATCTCAGTATTTAGATTACAAGTCAGCACCAAAGTAAGTTTGGTTTGGATACATTTTAAGGTAATTTGGAATTCAATGAACATCAACTAAGGATTAGTTGAATAAAAGATAATCACGTTATGTTATGAAATAAATCATAAGTGAATTAACAATGTATATTAAAGTTATGCTTTAGGAATAAGCTAATAGCATAAATATTGAATAACTATCACATACCTTGCTTGAACAATATTAAGCCAAGGTCATTTAGAATTGAATACTAAGCATGCATAACGAATAGCAATTTGAATAATAATAACTATTCAACAACAATATATTGGATTAAATAAACTTGCATGCTATTTGACAAGTTAAATACAAGAATAACTTGATTAACATAAAACTAAGGTTTAGAGAACTTGCATCGTCATGAACAAACTAGATACAAGAGCTTGCAAATTTACAGTTTAAATAAGACAAATAAATTTGCATAACAATAAGCAAACTAGCAAACTAGCTCAACGAAAGTGTAGAGTTAGAAAACTTGTTCAATTGTAAAAGTAGAATTAGAGAACTTGCTCAATGTAAAAAGATAGGTTTAGAAACTTGCCTCGAGTGTAAGATATAATATTAACTCACGTTCACCAACATGTAATTTTAGAATCATCATCTATTAGATATACTAACATTCACGTTCTAACACAACACGCATTTCTAGTTAGAGTTACTATTTTAGCACAAGTCTTAAGATACCATGCAAATATCCGAAATTACAAGTGTTAACCTTAACAACACATGTTTACTATTCATCATGCTCACTAAGTCCTAATATACCACATTCACCATGCTCACTAAGCTCACTAAGTCCTAATAGTACCCCGTGAATAATACTTCGGGAATAGTATCCCGTGAATAGTATCCCGACACAAAAAGTGTCCCGAATATCCGAGTGAATGATACTAGAGTGAATAGTAATTGGATGAATAGTAACCCGTGAATAGTAACTCATGAATAGTACTCCGGCACGAAAAGTGCCCCGAATACCCGAGTAAATAATACTAGAGTGAATAGTAACTGGGTGAATAGTAACCTATAAATAGTAACTCGTAATAGAAAAATACCAAAGAAAATGAAATTCCATGACGAGTACAAAAGAAATGATATCTCATACGAGTATAATAGAATGTACGAAACTGCAAATGGATTTTCGTCCGCCATGCGATAATCCACGTAGACATATCATTTCTACAATTTAATAAGGAATGAATATGAAGGATCATTCACCATGCATGCGGTAATCCACATGGACAGGTTATTCCAACAGAATAATAAAGAATGGAATAACAGAAGAATTCACCATGCATGCGATAAACCACACAGACATGTTATTCTAACAGAATAATAAATAATTGAACCAGGTCATGCGTAATCCGCACAGAAAGGATATTCCAACAGAATAATAAAGAATGGAACCAGGTCATGCGTAATCCGCACAGACAAGATATTCCAACAGAATAATAAAGAATGAAATAATAACAGAATTCACCAAGCATGCGATAGACCGCACAGACAGGTTATTCCAACAAAATAATAAAGAATGGAACCAGGTCATGTGTAATCCGCATAAACAGGATATTCCAACAGAATAATTAAGAATGGAATAACAACAGAATTCATCAGGCATGCGATAGACCGCACAGACAGGTTATTTCAACAGAATAATAAAGAATGGAATAACAGAATAATTTCACCATGTATGCGGTACTTCGCATAGACAGATTATTCCAATATAATAATAAAGAATGGAATAACAACCCTTACGAGTATTGAAAGAAAATAACTCTCTTCATGAATACGAATGAATAATACCCCTTACCTTAGAAGAAAACTGAATACTGGAATAGTGAAGTAGCAGACTTCTCTTCTTCTTTCTCTCTATAATTTCTCTCTATAATAATTGCTCTATAGCTTTAGTGAATTGGTGAGAAATGAAAGAAGAATGAGCTTCTATTTATAGAAAAATATAGTTTCGATAATTGCACGTTTTGGGGCTCGAAATATTACAGTATAATACCTTCATCTTTTTCTTCATTTTTAATTTAGTCCTGCAAGTATTACCAAACTTGTACCACTTCCCCTAATAGTAAATCATGTGAATCAATAGTAAATTATGTGACTCAATAGTTCTAATCATGTGAAAAAAATAATTACAGTATAATACCTTCAACTATACCTCTATTTTTAATTTAGTGATTCAAGTATTATCAATTTTGCACCACCTCCCCTAATAGTACATGAATGTGAATCATTAGTACACACATGTGAACAAATAGTTATAAGCATGTGAAATAATAACAATTAATTGCTCATTTATCCAATTAATTATCCGATTGGTTAATATAACCTCCAGACATCAATTATTATCGAAATAAATATCGATTTCTACTAACACTAATAATCCCAACACAATGAAACTATCAATTTCATCTTTAATCAACACGAACTTATTCATCATTAATATTATAACTCACAATATTTAACAACCAGGTCGTTTCTAGGAAAGAGTGGGCTTTCCGATAAAGATTTCTCCTTATTGGCGCGCAATTAGGTGATCAAACCTCTCCTTGACAGAACTTCTAGACATTTTTAATATTGCAAAAAATAATATGAATACCTTTGTCGTCTCAATTATTGATTTAATAATATAACAAATTAATACTGTGACAATAATTGAATCAATAATATGAGAGATATGATGCAGTAATTACTGTAGCAATAATTGAGTATAACTGAGTGACTTTTCACGCAAGCATCAATAATCAATACCGTGTGTTACTATGCAACCACGTGTATTAATGTACTTTTACTACCGGGTAGTTCAACAGTTTTAACGGTAACACTTTCGCCGTTCTAAAAAGATAATTTTGTCGTTCTCTTACTACGACAATACATCCATTGTGGGGTCGACCAATGATTGTGCAGTCGTATGGATATTTCCCGACAAAAAGAATATTCCTCGACCAAACGAATATTTTATAACAACTTGAATACTTTGCAAAAAATTTCACATATCACCCTTAACTTTAATCTTTTATCAATTTAACCATTTACGAAATAAAATAATAATTATAAGAAAATTAAATACTTTCATTTCATAAAATCTGGGGTCTTACATTATACGTAATGTTAAACTAAAACCAACGCCCACCTTTCAAACGTAAAAAAACTGACATTATACTAATTGCCCTTAATAAATTATCAGTTACTAAAATTATATATATATATATATATTATTTATATTTTGTTTATTTAATTACTATTATAAATTCAAAATTCAAAAGAAATCAAAAAATCATAGTGCTTTGTTTGGCAAATCATTTAAAATTAAAGAGTTTATATCCTTAAGCATTGTTTGGGTAAAACTAAATTAAACTACTTTAATTTATTTTAATAACTCCTTATATTATAGTTATTTGTCACACTTTATTTAATCAAGCTTTCATATTTAATTTAATTAATTCAAATAAAAATTAATTAAATAAATCATTTAATCACATAACTCAATACAAATAATTAACCATCAAATTGAAATATCAATATAATAATAATTTCCTTAACTCATTAATTATTTATTTAGCAAATAATTAACCAACTAAAATCAAATCAATTAAACAAATATTTAACGATAAACACATCCATTAAATATTTATATATAATTCAATAAATATTTAATATTACAATTAAAATTTTGGAATGTTACACCTACCCCTAACCGCAGCAACACAAACTCTATAATGTGGGGAGCATGGGACATCAAAACAGCCAAAGTCAAGCATCTATGGGACAGCATCAGATCAAGGTTACCGACTTTCTCATGGCACAATATTATCTGGAATGGACTACATGTCCCTCGATACTCTCTCATCATGTGGCTCAGTATCCTAAAGCGTCTTCCAACTAATGATCGTACGAGCCAATATTCAGGAAGTTACTGGGCCTGCCCTCTCTGCCAACAAGAAGCTGAAACTTTTGACCATCTCTTCTTCAACTGCAGGTTCTCCTCAGCCATCCTTCTGCAAGTCCTCAGCTTGGAAATTTTAGGAATGTCCCACTACTATGGGATGACCCTACGTAATCTCCTTTCAGGGTTCAAAGCTATGCTAGAATTCACACTTTCCTCTACTCTTGCTTCCAGCATAGCAGCGGATGTTATTCAGCTGATTAAAGCCCGTCTCTCCACTTGTAACACCTTTAATAGAGCCACAAATTTTAGCCAATATTTTTGTAATTGGCTAATGCACTGATTATTTTATGATGTTCATCTCCTTTGTTGTTCGGATTTCATTCCCTTCGTAGTATTCTCATCTGTTGGCATGTCACCAGATGACTTTACTATATCCTGGGGTATGGCCCCTTAGCCATTGTATAATGTTTTTTTTTCTATAAACAAACCAAGCTTAGCAAAAAAAAAAAAAAAAAGAATGAGAACACAACAAAAATCTAGTTCACCTCTTATATGGGGTATATACAAAATCAAGACACCAGATATATACAAGAACACATCATGTTTTTCACATGGAAACAAGGGCTAAAAATAGAATCATGCAATATCAAGCAGAAAACCTGTGACTGATCGCTCCCTCTGAAAGAAAGGTGACCATTTCATACAACAAGCAAGATGTTTTAATTCTTAATTTACAAGAAAAAATTCCCAATTCTATTGTTTGCAGTCTTGATATACTATGATGAAGCCCCACTGCTTTAGGGGTACAGAGATGTTTACTCCAAGAACTAGTATTCTTGACTTTCTTAATGCTCTCTTTCATAGAATTAAAAAATAAAAATTGAATCCACTGTAAGTTATGGTTCTGAGTAGTCTTTTGTATTCATGGATTTAGGTAGCAAACCTCATCAATCAAGAGAAACAAAAAACCCGTCTATCAATCTTTAGAATGCACGCATTTATGCCTGTCAAAAATTAAAAGAAATGTGTCAATGAAAGGGGGAAACCCCCCCAGACTAATTCTCCAGGTTCTTTAATACTCCCTCTGTTCCACAAAATAAGTCTCGTCAGGCCATTTGTAAATTTTGCAAGATTTTTTCCCATGTTTAGGGTGAAATAATAAGTTGTTAGTATAATTCTGATGTAATAATAATAAAATTATGACGGAAAACTTGAGGATATCTTGTCATTTTGTATGTTACTATCAATAAATAAAAGGACTATTATTGTCGAACTTTTTTTTTTAGGGGGGGGGGGGGGGGGAGGGTAAATGGGTTCTTATTCTATTTAATCCCATTTGAACTATATGTTACCTTAGCTACCATCCTTCTTGCAGTATTGGCAAATCCTGTATTTCGGTTAGTTCCCGAGGACTCAGTAGTATCCTTCTCGGATAAATGCATTTCTTCAGACTCTTGTACTGCTTGCTTCAAGCACTCCACCACCTCATTCATCGTCGGCCGATCTTTCGGATTCTTGTTCAGGCAGCTATCAGCCAATTTTGCAATTTTTCTAGCAGCACTGAGCGAATATTTATTTCTCATTCGGAGATCAATTATCATATTAAACTTCTTGCTATCAGCTGGAAACTGTTTCACCCAATTTAAAAGTTTCTGTTCCATGGTTGGACGATTTCTTTCCAACGCCCGCCTACCAGTGAGGATCTCATATAGCACAACCCCAAAACTCCACAGGTCACAATGAGTAGTGAGATGTCCGGTTTCAACATATTCAGGCGCGGCATAACCATATGTACCAACAGGCTGACAAAAATACAAACTTGTTTAGAATTGTGATTGCCACACCAGTGATATTCAATATTCAAATTCCAATAAGATAATGAGAAGGTAAAAAAGTGAAAAACACAACCAAATGCAAAGAATTTAGTTCAAATGCCATTTAGCATAGCAGGGAATAACTCAAAACAGGTGCAAAACTTAATGAGAATCATAAGAAAATTATAAAAGAAACAAAGAGTTAGAAGGTTTTTCACTTGGCTTGGTCTAAGATCCGCTAAAAAATAGATGCGATAGATGTTACTGGTTTAAAAAAAAAGAGTCACTCATGGAAAATTGGCATTTGCTGAAACCCAAACAAGTTGATAAAAGCCTTCAAAGAGGATGCAGTTATAAATACTTTGCACGTAACACGTGTCACAAAAGAAATAGAAATTAATGGTTATCCATTCTAAAAATAAACCATTCAATCTTATCATGTGTGATTTACTTACTGCTGTAGATACATGAGTATGATTTCCTATTGGCCCTTCCCTAGCAAGCCCAAAATCTGAAAGTTTAGGCTTGAAGTCCGCGTCCAAGAGCACATTTGATGGTTTGAAATCTCGATATATCACCTTCCAAATTCAGGAAAAAGAAACATAATTAAAGTATTCAACAATGTATACACAAGTATCTTGTTCCTAAACAGCTAAAATAAATAAATGAAAAATACATGGTATCTTTCTTTTTTGTCTCTCGGGCTATCATTCACTGATAAAGTATGTATAATACTCCGATCAGCTTACATAACAGTCTCTGGTATTCTATCTTTAGTTAGAGATTATCTGTGTTCCAACTTGTATTACCATATAAAAATGCACAGATTTGAAAAGATTTTTGCTTTAAACAATAAAAAACTTGACTTTCCATTGCTAGAATATGTCTCCGGCACCTTTGGATCTGTACACTATTCTGCAAGATGGATTATAGGATTACAAAACATATGGGATTTGCAGAGAGATCTGGTAAGTACAAAGGATCAAGTTCATTTATATCTATACTCCACAAAAATGTGACAAGTTATAGTTCGTGGTCATTTTTAGTCCACTTAATAATCTAAAATTCTAAATTATACCTGGACTTCCAATCCGCTGTGCAAATAAGCCAATCCTTGAGCTGCTCCTAGTATAATTTGTAATCTTCTGTTCCAAGGAAGGATTTCCAAAGCCCTGCTAAAAAGATGATCTTCCAAGCTCTTATTGGGCATGTACTCATATACCAAAAGACGTTGTATCCCTCTTTCTCCATCTACAGAACAGTATCCTAAAAGTTTTACAAGGTTAGGGTGTTCAACAATGCCAAGAAATTGAACTTCAGCGAGCCATTGTTTATGACCCTACATGAGAGAAAAAAATAACCATAAGAAACAAATAATAATTTGGGTAGAAGAGGAAAGGTTCACTGTTATTAGCAACTAAAGAAAAGAGATATCATAATTAATTACCAAGACGAAGAAAGATAATTTTCAAAGCTTGCAAGAAAAGACAAGGTTTCAATTTGAATATTCTCACAGATGTTGTATCATTCGTACTAAAAGGCTAACATCCTGGAGACTATATATTTAAAAATCATCAACTAAGTAATATATGAGGGGTGTGCTTTCGTATAAAGTGCCAAAACATTTTATACTAAAAATTATAATACATAAAGGCTACAAAAGGAAATAATAGTACTAAATATGCACCTGAATGGCTGATGAAAATGACACAATCCTTGGACTCATCTCAAATCCTATGTGACCTGTGTTATATGAACACGGAAAGAGTGTCCGGTTGGACACGGTATTTTGAAGAGTCCGACATGCGTACTCCTTAGTTTTGCCAATTTTTTACACTAAAATGAAGTGTCCAGAACCCATACCCTTGTCCGACCGTCAAATGTCGGACATGAGTACCTTAGGACAAAGTGAAGAGTCCCTGTAACATAGATAATAGCCCTATCGTGGTACTAAACTTTCTAGCAATTATTAAGACGATGGCTTTCAGCCTTCATATACTGGAAACAGAATGCTTTATCCCACGGATCATCCATGGAGACAAAATGTGCACCGTTTCTTGTCGGATGGCTCACCACATAAGTTCAAGTGTTCAACAATGAAGATGATCAAATTGTTTGCAACTAAGCACCGTAGGAATCTCATTTTAACATCTCTGATGTCACGGAAAATATCATTTTACTTCGGAATAAGAATCTGATAATGAAGCAGAAACGCTTCTTCCTTTTATAAAAAATACCTTCCTACCTCAAAATTTGGAGAAAGTCTAGAGTTCTATGATCTATATGACATTCACAGAATCACAATATTTCTATACCAATCAAGAACTTAAATAACTTCAGAACTTAACGAAAACGGTGCAACCACAACAACAACTACAACTACGAAGAAAGGCCACAAGCTCTTTCACTCTTGTTAAACAAACAAATCAATATTCTTTGTCAGTTTTGATTAAATCTTTTTAAATCAAATATCTATTACCCAATTCGAAAAGCCAAATATGTCCCTTGGAAATCATTCCAATGATCCCATTAGAGCCTTCCGGAAGCTTGAATACTAGAAAAATCTAAGAACGACTGACAAGAGAATACCCAAATAAAAACAAAAAGTACCATATAAAAATCTAGAAAAGAATAAAATAAAATATATAATAAATGGAATAATAGGACAAATGCAGAGAATATTTAAAGACCCTTCATTTGATTATACACCAAACTAAGATATAATAAATATTTAAAGTAAAATTACCTGCAATCCATGCTTATTAAGCTTTTTAATAGCAACCACAAAAGGCTCACCCTGCCCTTCTGCAGGTCTGATTGTCCCTTTATACACACTCCCAAAACCACCTTCCCCAATCTTTAGCAACCTATTGAAATTATTAGTAGCATTTCTGAGCTCCGAAAAAGAAAACACCCTCAAATTGTGTTCTTTCTCTTTGTAAATTTCTGGTATGCTCCTTGGTGATGGAATTGAGCCTGTGGACTTAACCACACGGCTAGTAGATGGCAAATCAGCTGATTCACCGCTTGGGTCTCTCAATTCTGGTGAGGAATTCCCTTTTCTGGCCTTGAAAATGGGAAAACACTTCATCTTTTTGATGGGAACCAAAAGGGGAGAAAAAACAAGGAGTTAAAAAAAGGCTAAAAGGAGTAAAGAACTTGATGAACCCAAAAACCCAAAAAGAAAACTTGAAAGGACCCAAAAGAAGATGAAACTACAAAAAAGAATGTGAATGGGTCAGAAATAACAAAACCCAGGTGGGAATTGAAGTGATCAACAAAAGAATGAGAAAAATAAGGAACAGAGAAAATTAAAAATAATTATTTATGTGCATATGTGTATATGTGTGTGTTTGAGAGAAAGTAAAGTAAAGAAATTAGTTGGGAACCAACAAATTAACGCGTTGAACAGAAATACTATAATACGAAAACAAAACCCAGAAGATTTCAATGAGAAAAGAAGAAGAAACCCCGTGGAAGAAAAGACAGTACACCTCAAGAAAGACCGTCATAATGTTCAGCTCTATCTCAAAAAAAAAAAATTCCTTTCCGTCTTCAAATAAATATCTTCACATGCAAATTTTTTTATACACAAAAAGATATTTAAAAGTACATATATCAAATATAATATATATATATATATACTAGCTGGGTCCCGTGCCTCCGGCACTGTATGGGCTGTAACACCCCCTTCCAGAAAAGGAAAGGGAGCTCACGTGCAAAATACAACCAACCTCAAAATAAGAAAACAGAGCACTAACAACCTCAAAACATTAATAGTGGTGATCCATTAATAGCGTACTAAATACAATTCTCCAAATATAGTCAAAATAATTAAACTTAAAATTTGAAACAACCTAGATGGTCAAGGGCAACTCTCTCATCACACTAACTAGCCCTGAATCACCCCTGCAAACCTGCCGGAAGAAAAACACAGCATGAGCCAATTGCCCAGTACGGATACAGATATACAAAAGATATACAACTGATATACGAAAACATCTGAGACAAAATACTGAATAAAGTACTCAAGTGTAAATACTGACAAAAATATAATCTCTAAAGATTTGAATGGAATATATCCGAATTAACAGAAGAGTAAAGAAATAATGAACTGAAGTAACCAACTCAATGATTTAAACTGAACAGAAACAAACAAAACCAATACAATGAAAATAATAGGCTGAATCAAATGGCTGGAGTTATTTTATACCGAATGAGCTCAGAAATATACATTGCAACATAGGCAAGTCAAAACAATGTCACACAGGCAAGTCAAAATAATGCCACACAAGCAAGTCAAAACCATGCCACACAGGCAAGTCAAATGATGCCACACAAGCAAATCAAAACCATACCACACAGGCAAGTCAAAATAATGTCACACAGGCAAATCACACATTGGACCGCGAATCCAAATGTATGCAAATCGGATAGGTGTGTTTGGCACAACATCACCAATCCGCAGAACAGAAAACTAGGGTTAACCCATACGCCTCCCACAACAAAACACCAAATGGCCCACTTCCTCCGGAGTCCAAAACGGAGACGCCGTGGACTAATCACACCGCCACGAAAAGTGTCATGTCTCTCGTGCCAAGACGACATGCATGTGGTACCCCCACAGGTGGTTATAGCTCAGGTATACCCTATGGTATATTCTAACAAAATATCATGTCACAACACATGCGACATAATACTAACAAAAGAGTTCTATATGTACATGTTGAACCAAATCAAATTATAGTCACGAGATTTCAAAAAGAAGGTAGCAACATGTACC
Source organism: Panax japonicus (assembly GCA_020205505.1). Taxonomy (NCBI): domain Eukaryota; kingdom Viridiplantae; phylum Streptophyta; class Magnoliopsida; order Apiales; family Araliaceae; genus Panax; species Panax japonicus. The sequence goes on along the minus strand of CM035109.1, from coordinate 34,126,088 downwards.
GCTCTACAATTATCAAAAATAAATACTAAACATGATATCCTAATTCAAAGAGTACAAATACGAGTCCAATGTGTCAACTCCAAAATGAAACAAATATATGAATTTCACAAGAAACAATTATGTGAAATAATAACAGAATTTGAAACGAGGAACAAAACGAATAAATCAAATTTAACAAAAGTAGCGCTGAAAGAGTACGGAATCCGTACCTGAATATAATACCGAAATAATTCACCGAACACAAATATCACACTGTTAGACCTCCTCAATTCGATCTTTTTTTATATATACAATTTCTGTTGAATATCATCCCATAATCTTCTTCCCAAATTTTCTTTTTATTTCACAACCTTCTCTTCCGCCTCTTTTTCGTTTCTCGCTGCGTCAAACCCTCTCCTATAGATTCCACATATGATCCACCCAGCAATTATAATTAAATATTCTTTTCTATTGCAGCAACGACAGTAGCAAGATCTTCATCCAGGAAAATATCCCACTGCCCATTCCACTTAATAAATTTTTTTTTTGGCATCCTCAAATACTTCACTTTATTCACATCCCCAGCTGGAGTAAATAATTAATCCCCAACACCCAAGTCATATTTTTCCTCTTTACTCAAATTCCAGACCTTTTTGCTCCTTTTTAATACTACTAATCATGCCCAACAGTATGGTGATGTGCCGCCTCAATGCTCCCAGTCCTAAGAGGAAAGAACAAACAAATATAATAAATAAATATCCTATAAACCAACAAAATAGGAAAATTAGACTATTTGAATTATTTGATCCAATTTTTCTATCAGTGTAGAAGAGCTCATAACCCAAACCCCCTCAAATCTCTTGTTGGTCTTGACGACCAGGTCATCTCGTCGACTCCTCTCTTTCTCTTTCTTTCGGTTGTATAGATATAATGAAGTAACTAGGTTTAGCTAATTATTAAATAGGTTTCCTCAATAAACTTCTAATTGGGTTAAATTAATATTAAGGCCCAAATTTTAACCACATAATATTATCTAACACTTATTAATATCTATTAGCCCACACAATTTAAATAACTATTTTGACCCAAAATAATGGACAAAGTCCAATTAGTATGTTTAAAAACAATTTTTTTTTATTTCATATTATTTTGTTCCGGGTATTACATCACCTACCCCTTAAAAAGAATTTCGTCCCCGGAATCTAAAGAATGAAACGTATCTAATTATCAAAAAGATGCAGATACTCCGCTCGAATAGACTCCTCTATCTCCCAAGTAGCTTCCCGCTCCGAATGATTTTATCACAAGACTTTAACAAAAAGAAATATCTTTCTCAATTTTAATTTAATCAGTTATTTAATTATTTACTAAACGAATTTAATTTTCCAAACAAAACAAGGAAGAAAAGAGAGAAACGAAAATCATTTACCTTTTTCCAATTTAAATACAATTGTATACAATAAAATTAATTAATATTTAATCAAAAAATATAGGTTATTACATAGTGAGATTTATCTCAAAATTAGAACGGTCCAGATGATTTATTAAGTGAGCGAAAAATTCAAAATCATTATTAGATATATTAGATAGATAGATGTATTTTATTAGATAGATGTATGGACGGTGTGATTTATCTCAAACTTTGGACGGCCCAGATGATTTATTGAGTGAGCGGGAAATTCAAAATCATTTGTATTTTATTAGATAGATATATATATAAATTTATTTACCTTTAAAATTATACTTAAATAGGGGTCTATTAAATTTAAAAAAGATAAATTTCATTAATATAATTATATAAAATCCACTATATATAAAAGTTTTACTTATTTGATTATCGTTTTATTGTATTAATTTTTTTAATTTTTATGAAATGTGTTTGGACATCGTTTTAAAGATGAAGAGAATAATTAAGACTAGTGTTACATAATAAAGATATTTCATTCTTAGTAATTTACTTTTTATAAATCACTTTCTTGATCCAGTGGCGGAACTAGGGGGGTAGGTAGGGGGCGCGGGGGGGCATCTGCCCCCGGTAGCAACTGCAGTCCAGGCGAGGCGGGGTGGGGCAGCAGGGCGGCGGGGTTGGGCGCGGGGGGGGGGGGGGGGGGTGACCAGCCACTGCTCCGGCTTCTGACTTTCCGGCTTCCGGCGAGTCTGCAACACAGGTGTAAGCAAAGGCTGCAAATATTTAACCGTGGTTAGTTATTTAACTAAAGTGATTGTTTGACCAATTTCAAGGTTCAAATGGTGCGGGATATCGGATTTGGAGAAGTAGAGTAAAGGGAGGAGCTGTCATGCATGTGTAGTTTCTAGTTTTAGGGTCTAAAAAGTTAAAGAACTTTTGTCTTTTTGTCTATTTGGGCTATTTGGCCAATGTGCATTTGACAAGTTGTCTTAATTATGTAAGGTTGAGTTCCTGTAATTTTTTGTACTCCTTTAGATTATTGTTTTTGAACACTGATTGATGCACTTCTCCCCATTTATAAAAAAAGTTTTATTTATAAATTATTATTAAAAAACAATAATTCTATATTGCATGCAAAATTATTACTTTTTCGATACTATTTAATAAAAAAAAAATATTTCGACCTTATATTTTTTAAAAAAATAAGAAATTTTAATTTTGTTAACAGATATGCAGAATTATTTATCGTAAAAATGTTATTTAATTATTTATAACACGATCAAATTTTTTCTTAAAATACAGAGTTGTAAAGTTTCAACTGGATCAAATTATTTTTTCTGATCAAATTATTTTGCCCCCCTATAAAATCGTCCTGGTTCCGCCACTGTCTTGATCCCTTGTTGGAAGTTTATAATTCAAATCTTTTTTTTCCTTCTCAAGTATGAAAAGACGATCACATATTCTTGTCTTTCTACTATCATCTCGAAAAGGGAAATATGTTTACGTGTTCGAGTCTTTTTATGACAAAAATAGCACAAAACACAAATAAATTTTCCAAGTTTGGGTTAATTTTTCTTGTCCCGCATCTTTGAACTGTTTAGGTATACTTTATTTATGAATTTATGAATTATTTTAGAGGTCTCAAATTTGTTTTCAATTGCAAGTAATATGGCATTGCCGCATTGAGTAGGATAATTTTTCTTCTTCTTCTTAAAATTACCTTTAGGGGGTGTTTGTTACGGGACACATGGATACTCACCTAACATATCTGATTATTGGTAATAAAAAATAGTCAATTGTGTCATTGATATTTAGTAAAAGATATATGATTATCGGTAATTGTTATTGTAAGAGTCTGATGTAAATTCAAAAATATTAGGTATATTTTTATAATATTGATCTTTTATTAAAATATTATTGTATTACTTAATTTTAGTTGAATTATTCACCCATATGATTATTGTCAAATATAATTATCAATAATCATCAAAGTACTATCAAACTAATTAATTCAATATTACTTAGTAAATTGTATTTAAAATTTTAATATTTTTATAAAATAACAATTCATGATTTATTCAATTATTAAGTACAAAATTAAGTATGGCATTAGTTGTAAGACCACAACTTTTATGAATAAAGATTATTTTTTTCTTGAAATATATTTTTGAATATTATGATGTGGATTTGATATAATGTTATAGTTGTGAGTAATATTTATAAATTTTGTAAAGTAAACAAGTGGTTTTAAAATATACGATTGGTCGAGGAATATTCGTTTTAACAAAGGAATATTCGTATGACGACACAATCATTGCTGGACCCCACAACGAAAGTATTATCGGAGTTAGAAAACGATAGAAATATCTTTTTTTATAAAAATAACGACGAAAATTTTACCGTTAAACTGTTGAACTACCCGGTGGTAAAAATACAGTAATACACGTGGTTGCATAGTAGCACACGATATTGATTATTGATGCTTACGTGAGAAGTCACTCAGTTATACTCAATTATTGCTATAGTAATTGCTGCATAATATCTCTCATATTATTAATTCAATTATTGTCATAGTATTATCTGTATAATATTTATATTATTAAATCAATAATTGAGACGACAAAGTTATTCATATTATTATTTACAATATTGACGATGTCTAGAAAGTTCTATCGAGGAAAGGGGTTTGGTCACCTAATTGCGTGTCAATAGGGAGAAATCCTTATCTGAAAGTCCCCTCTTTCCTGAGAATGATCTGGTTGTTAAATATTGTGAGTTATAATATTAATGATGAATAAGTTCGTGGTCGTGATATTAATGAATATCCTTGGCCTGTAGTACAGGGATGATTCGATGATGTGAATTATTTATTAAGCTGAGTCTCATCGATAAAATTGATGATAAACTTTTTAAATCATAGAAGACAGTAGATATCATGCCCTACTTGACTCTTCTAATGGATTGCTTGTTCCGCTGCAGTTAAACTTGTTGTTTATTATCAGTTTAATACTGTTGAAAGCTAAAGATAATTTATTATGTATTATCTTAGTCATAATATTTCTTACTGGTCTAGTTGAGCTCACCCTTTTGCTTTCATTGTTCTCTTCAGGAAATGAGAAGTAGCTGGGACTAGTCGGGGAACGAAGTGATGGTCCGAGATGGTGGCTATAGTAGTCCTCACTATTTTATAAAATAGTGTGGTAATAATTGTAATGAGGACTCCTTTTTTAGTTTGAATACTTTCTTTTAGACAATATTCGTATAAAAACTCTCAGCTACGTTTGGTCGTATTATATAAAAGAAGTTTGTATTTGATTTCTGTACCATATATTTGGCGACTCAAGATGGGTGATGTATACCTATTTTGGGGGTGTCACAATTGGTATTAAAGCTTAGGGATATGATCCCTGGCTAAGATATGGGGCTAGAACTAGGGGGAGAGACGGGTAAATCCTTCGCTAGTATGACCTACCTAAGCTTATTTGCTATTTTATTGGTCGGTCAGAATATAGGGATAATATGTGGCATGTCACTTAACCCTTATTTTATGGCAGTGTTTGAAAATGACATCTAAAAATGTCGAGATAAGCAATGAAGCACATGAGACCAAAAGTCACAAACGATTAATACTCAGGATAATGTGCATCAAAAAGGCAATAATCCTCAGGAAAATAACAACACTGACCAAATGATGAACAATGGGATGTTCAGAGGCTTTATGCAATTCATGCAACATCAGGCGAGAACGACTCCTGCTCATGGCAATTCTCGGACGGTCACCGCTAAGCAGTTCAAGGAACTAGGACCACCGAAGTTTTTGGGAGAGCTAAAACCACTTAAGGCGAAGACATGGATAAAGCAGATCACCAAGATATTTGATGTCTTGTGTAAGACTCCGAATTTTATGAAATGAAAGTATTCACTTTTTTTATAATTATTATTTTATTTAGTAAATGGTTAAATTGATAAAGGTTAAAGTTAAGGGTGACATTTGAAAATTTTGCAAAGTAAGCAAGTTGATATAAAATATTCGTTGTGTCGGGGAATATTCGATTGGTGGGGGAATATTCATTTTAACAGGGAATATTCGTACGAAGACATAATCATTGGTGGACCCCACAATAGAAGTATTGTCATAGTTAGAAAATGACAGAATTATCTTTTTATTAAAATAAAGGCGAAAGTTTTACCGTTAAACTGTTAAACTACCCGGTGGTAAAAGTACAGTAATACGCGTGGTTGCATAGTAGCACACAATATTAATTATTGATGCTTACGTGAGAAGTCACTCAGTCATACTCAATTATTACTACACTAATTGCTGCATAATATCTCTCATATTATTGATTCATTTATTGTCATAGTATCATCTAGATAATATTTTATATTATTAAATCAATAATTGAGATGATAAAGTTATTCATAATATTATTTGCAATATTAACGATGTCTAGAAAGTTTTGTCGAGGAGAGGTTTGGTCACCTAATTGCGCGCCAATAGAGAGAAATTCTTATTGAAAAGGCCCATCTTTCTTGGGAATGATCTGGTTTTTAAATATTGTGAGTTATAATATTAATGATAAATAAGTTCGTGTTGATTAAAGATAAAGTTGATATTTCCATTGTGTTGGAATTATTAGTGTTAATGGAAATCGACATCTATTCTGATAATAATTGATGTCTGGAGGTTATATTGACCAATCGAGTAATTAATCGGATAAATGACCAATTAATTGCTATTAATTCCCATGCTTATAACTATTTATTCACATGCATGTACTATTAGGGGAGGTGGTACAAGATTGATAATAATTGCATGACTAAATTAAAAATGGAGGTATAGATGAAGTTACTATACTGTAATTATTTTTTTCAGATGTATAGAACTATTGATTCACATGAATGTATTATTAATTCAAATGATGTACTATTAGGGGAGGTGGTGCAAGTTTGATAATACTTGCAGGACTAAATTAAAAATGAAGAAAAAGATGAAGGTATTATACTGTAATATTTTGAGTCCCAAAACGTGCAATTATCGAAATTATGTTTTCCTATAAATAGAAGCTCATTCTTATTTCATTCTCACCAATTCACTAAGACTCACAAGAGCAATTATAAAGAGAGAAATTATAGAGAGAAAGAAGAAGTGTAGTCTACTACTTCACTATTCCAGTATCCAGTCTTCTTCTAAGGTAAGGGATATTATTTATTTCATATTCGCTTACGATATTATTTTTCGTATTCATAAGAAATTTTATTTCGTTCAATATTCACAAGAAATATTACATTCGTTTAATATTTGTAAGGAATATTATATTCGTTCAAAATTCGTAAGGAATATTATTTTTGTTCAACAGTTGTAAGGGGTATTATTTTTGTTCAGTATTCATAAGGAATAATATTTTCTTCCATACTCTTTAGTATGTGAGTAATATGATTTCGTCTCGTATTCCTGATTATACCCTCATTTTGTTAAAGTATTGCTACTATACTCTGTGAAATTAGTAGAATATCTGTGAAATTTGCACTTCATCTAGTATCGTTTCACAATGATATTTTCTGCACATTCTTGTACTATACTATTCACAAAGTACTATTCATGGGGTACTATTCACAAAGTACTATTCACGAGTACTATTCTCGAAGTACTATTCACGGGGTACTATTCACTCGGGGAATTATTTATGACAATTTTTTTTTCTTTGTTGTCCAAATCATTTTTGATACAATATTATTCTTGAATTTTACTCTACAAAGTAGTATCATGTTGACAATTTGGACATTATTAAATTATGGATAAATTAAATTATAAATCTTTAAAAATTTATCATTTGCTTTCTTTTAGTTGAATTCTTATATCATTGTCATCATCTTCATGCTTATATTATGATAAAAGTCATATGTGGCTTACGTGCATAGATGTAATATTGATTGGTGTGATTATGACCAGGGATTATTTGGTATAATCATGACCGTAATATTATAAATGATGTGGTAAAAGTCCTCATTGGCCCGTAATGTATTGATGGACAGTTGCTGGTATGATCATGACCATTGATGATTACATGAATATCTTTGGCCTGTAGTGCAGGGATGATTCGATGATGTAGTTTATTTATTAAGCTGAGTCTCAGCAATAAAGTTGATGAAAAACTTTTTAAATCATAGAAGATAGTAGATATCATGCTCTACTTGACTCTTCTAATGGATTGCTTGTTCCGTTGCAGTTAAACTTGATGTTTATTGTATTTTATCAGTTTAACACTGTTGAAGGCTAACAATAATTTATTCTGCATTATCTTAGTCATAATATTTCTTACTAGGCTAGTTGAGTTCACCCTTTTGCTTTCATTGTTCTCTTCAAGAAATGAGAATGTAGTCGGGACTAGTCGGGGAACAGAGTGACGGTCCGAGATGGTGGCTATAGTAGTCCTCACTATTTAGTGTGATAATAAATGTAATGAGGACTTTTTTTTGAGTTTGAATACTGTCTATTAGACAATATCCGTGTAAAAACTCTCAACTCATGTTGTATAATTAAGTTTGTATTTGTATTCAGTACCATGTATTTGGAGACTCAAGATGAGTGATGTATACCTATTTTGGGGGCGTCACATTTGGTATCAAAGCTTAGGGATATGATCCCTGGCAGAGATGTGAGACAAGAACTAGGATGGAAGAGACGGGGAATTCCTTCACTAGTATAACCTACCTAAGTTTGTTTGGTATTTAATTGGTTGTTCAGAGTATAGGGATAATATTTGACATGTCAATTAACCCTTATTTTGTGGCAGTATTTGAAAATGACAGCTAAAAATGTTAACAATGGAGTGAATGAGACAGTGAAGACACCTCTAATCACCAACCAAGATAATGTGATGTCAAACGAAGAAGAAATTAGAGATATCCATGTGATGAGTGAAGAATTAATAGTTGCACCCGAGCTAGTCGTAGAGGTAGCAGCTGAGAGTGATGAAGAAGAGGAAACTGATGAGAATTTATTAGAAGAACTTTATGATCAAAATGTAGAAATGCAAAATCGTTTTCATTTGTTAGAAGAACAGGCTGAAGAACGGCAGGCGGTCGTGGAGCAAAGGGATGCAACAATTCAAAATTGTGTTACCCGATGTGCGATGCTTGAACAGAAGCGCTTTTTGGCAGAGTATAAGATATTAGAGCTGGAATCTGAGAATTCTATGATCAAAATTTTGATAAAAGAATAAACAAATGAACGAATGAGAATGGAAGATGCATGGGTAAAACCCGCATAACGCACTGATATTGTAGAAAAAGACGTCTTCTCCAATAAGGCCAAAATAGATGAAATGGATTTCGCTTTTTGGACAGTAATTGGGAGAATCCAACATTGAGTTCGGAATTACCCTGTGTAGAGCAGTCAACCCCAATTCAATATGGATCAGAGAGTAATGATTCAAATCATGGATCAGGAATGCGACAAAGTAATTGAGGGTGGGATTTACTCCAAAGCGAAGTTAAGTCCAGTTGAGACGGTGGCACTAAAGGCGGATATAGACAAAACAAAGTCGGTGGTTTTAGGAAGACCGTTTTTCGTGGAGAAGAACTCGAATGAAGTTATCACGGGTAAGTTAATCATAAACTCTAACGAAGTCTATACCTTATTTGATACCGGTTCTACCCATTATTTTATTTCTCCTACTTGCGCTAAACGTTTAAATTTAACTCCGGAGAAATTAAACTTTGACTTATCTGTTGAAACTCCGTTGGGAGAAACCTTCATTACATCCACTGTTTATAAGTCTTGTTTGATTCAAATCAGTAATCGCACGTTACCCGTCGATCTTATCTCTTTGAAAATACTTGTATTTGATGTGATTTTAGGAATTGATTGGTTAACTACTCATCATGCTAAAATCGATTATTTTCGTAAGGTTGTTAGCTTTCATATTCCTAACCAACCTATTATGTGAATTCAAGCAACCAAACCACTAAAGTCAATCACTGTCATATCAAGCCATAAAGCTATTCGTTTATTGAAAAAGGGATGTCAAGCTTTCTTAGCCCATGTCACAAATTTAAACAAAAATACGATAAATTTCAATGATACTTCTATTGTTAATAAATTTCCTAACGTATTCCCTGAAGAAATTCCTAGCCTACCCCTAGAGCGTGAAATCGAATTTTGTATTGACCCCAGTACAAAACCTATTTCTAAAATCCTCAAATAGTTGTTCACCCAAAACGAACGTAATATGCGCTGAAGACGTTGGCTCGAGCTATTGAAGATTACGATAATACGACTCAATACCATCCTAGAAAAGCGAACGTGGTAGCTAACGCATTGAGTAGAAGATCGTATGCGTTTACGAGTGCGATATTAATATCACAAAGACCCATTTCATACGACTTAAAAATAACGGAGATAGAGTTAAAGACGAATTATCCATGGCAAAAATTAATTTCTTTGTTGTCCAAATCATTTTTGATACAATATAATTCTTGAATTTTACTCCACAAAGAAGTATTATGTTGACAATTTGGACATTATTGAATTCTGGATAAATTAAATTATAAATCTTTAAACATTTATCATTTGCTTTCTTTTAATTGAATTCTTATATCATTCTCATCATCCTCATGTTTATATTGTGATAAAAGTCATCTGTGGCTTGCATGAATAGATGTACTATTGATTGGTATGATTATGACCAAGGATTATTTGGTATAATTATGACCGTAATATTACAAATGATGTGGTAAAAGTCCTCATCGGACCGTAATGCATTGATGGACAGTTGTTGGTATGATCATGACCATCGATGATTACATGAATATCCTTGGCCCGTAGTGCAGGGATGATTCGATGATGTGGTTTATTTATTAAGCTGAGTCTCAGCGATAAAGTTGATGAAAAACTTTTTAAATCATAGAAGATAGTAGATATCATGCTCTACTTGACTCTTCTAATTGATTGCTTGTTCCGCTGCAGTTAAACTTTATTGTTTATTATATTTTATCAGTTTAACACTGTTGAAGGCTAACAATAATTTATTCTGCATTATCTTAGTCATAATATTTCTTACTAGCTAGTTGAGCTCACCCTTTTGCTTTCATTGTTCTCTTCAAGAAATAAGAACGTAGCCGGGACTAGCCGGACGATAGAGTGACGGTCCGAAATGGTGGCTATAGTAGTCCTCACCATTTAGTGTGATAATAAATGTAATGAGGACTCCTTTTTGAGTTTGAATACTGTCTATTAGACAATATTCGTGTAAAAACTCCCAACTCATGTTGTATAATTAAGTTGTATTTGTATTCAGTACCTGTATTTGGTGACTCAAGATGGGTGATGTATATTTATTTTGGGGGCGTCACATCTTGGGATGCTCCGAGGAGTAAAATGTTTTTTTTGCCACCTTCATGTTGCGAGGAGAGGCAAATTACTGGTGGGAATCTGTAAATCGTACTCAACCTGCCGCACTAAAGATGTCTTGGGAGAAGTTCCAAGAACTGTTCAACAACAAGTACTTTCTTGAAAGTATTTGTCACATGAAAGAGGTGGAGTTTATCAAGTTGGAGCAAAACAATATGACTATGTCGCAGTAAGAAGCTAAGTTTGCCTTGTTGTCCCGGTTTGCGTTCCATTTGGTTGATAATGAGGAGAAAATGACGCAAATGTTTCTGCGAGGTTTGAAACCCGAAATACGTCAATATCTCATTTCTCACAAAATGTGTTTGTATTCAGATGTTGTAAATAGGGATCAATTATTGGAGCGTGATAATGAGTCAACCCATTCAAGAGAGAGCATCCGTCAAAATTATAATACTAGTGGTAGCCGTCATCGAAGCAGTGACAACAAACGTGGAAGAAGTCAACATGCCAGAAATGGTAACCACTTCGGTGGTAATCATGGCCAAGACAATAGGAGTGGAAATTTCAAGAAGAGGAGATTAAATAATGATGGAAAGACGTCAGCACCAGCACCCCGTTGTTAAAGAAGGAGAACAATCACCGATCGTATGCTACGAATGCGGAGGGGAGGGACACATCATTCCAAACTGTACGAAGCAGTCCAAAACATGTTATAAGTGTGGAAGAGAAGGTCACCTACCCTAATTTTGTTGTGCAGTGAAGTCAAGTCCAGATGGGATGGAGACACCAAAGGTCGTCCCAGACAAGTCGAAGCCGGTAGTTCAGGGGAGAGCGTTTGTCGTGACCTCTCAAATAGTGAGGAACCCGAAAGAAGTCATCACATGTAAGCTAATCATAAAGTCTAGTGAAGTCTATACCTTATTTGATACCGATTCTACCTCTATTTTATTTCTCCTACTTGCGCTCAACGTTTTAATTTAACTACGGAGAAATTAGACTTTGACTTATCTGTTTAAACTCTGTTGGGAGAAACCTTCATTACATCCACTGTTTATAAGTCTTGTTTGATTCATATCGGCAACCACACGTTACCTATCGATCTTATCTCTTTGAAAATACTTGCATTCGATGTGATTTTAGGGATTGATTGGTTAACCACTCATCATGCTAAATTTGATTATTTTCGTAAGGTTGTTAGCTTTCATTATAATAACCTGATATTTTCTATTTAAATAAATCAAAAATTTTGCGTATAATTTTTTTTAGGATGAGGATTTGTACAAGATAATGTATGTATGTAATTATGTAATAAATAAAAATATATTTATTACATGAATGTTTTCAAATAATTTGATTTTAGAATTATTGACTATTATAAAGTATATTCTTATAATAATTAATTTTAAGATAGAAATGTTTTTATTAATTATTTTCCATAAAAATATAATCATATATTATTTAAATAATATATGAAGTAATTTTTAGAATAATTATAATAATTATTTTATTATATGAATTTATGCAAGATTAATTAAGTTAATTATTTTAACTTAATTAATTATGTTATATATGAAGAATAAATCAGATATGGAATCCAAACCCTATTTTTGGGCTTTTATCAATGGATAAGAATAATAATATAATAATATTATATTTTGATTTTTTCAGTGCTATAATTATGTACTGTATTTTTTTGGGGACTGACAATGGTTGGTCAATTATGGGATATTATGACCAAACCCTAATTTTACTAACAAACACTAATTTTGAAGTCAAATAATACTTTAAAATCTGTTAAGTCACTGTGTTATATGATAATGACATGTATTATTAGAATTTAATTTTAATTAGGAAATACCTAATTTCTAAACTTAAAAACCCTAATTTCTAAATGTTAGAAACCTTAATTAGAAACCCTAATTTAAAACTCAGGTTGAGTTCGACACTGTTATATAACTGTGTTATATGGTGCATGCATGTTATGTATTATATAATTTTATATTGATTAGGTAAACCCTAATTAATATTTAGAAATATTAATTTTTAGAAACCCTAATTAATATTTAGAAATTCTAATTTCTAGAAACCCTAATTTTTAAATCTGTAACCTTAATTTACTAAAATGAAACCCTAATTGCTAATTATAATCCTTAATGCTAATTAGTGGACTTCAAACCCTAATGATCATGTATAAAGTAATTAGAAAACTAATCTAATTTAGAAAACCCTAATTATAAATTTTAGAAACTAAAATTTGTTTTTATTTTTATTTTTTTGTACAAACCCTAGTTGGAAAATCCTACAATTTGTGCTAAACCTTAGGGTTAAACCCTAAGGGTTTGACAAGTTACCAAAATTCCATTAAGATTTATAAGGCTAATGACAATTTTACCCCTTGCTGCATTATTGGACAAAACTTGTAAATCTAGCTATAATGTAGTTGGTGACCAACCATTGACTTGCAAAAGTGTTAGAATCAATACAAATCAGCCAACACACTCAGCCAATTCATTACATTCCTTATATATGTAGAGTTAGAGAGAGAAAAGTGCATTATTTGTCTCATTTTCTCTCATACACACAACTGAATTCTCTCTAACTCAAGACCCACGAAATTATGTAGTATATCAGTCCCAAAAGCAAGCCCCACGAACACCAATATCAAATCAGTAGCCTAGATCAAGGAATTGTCCAAGAAAGGTATAAACCCTAACCAAGAAATTTGATCTTTGATTCCATGTCAGATGTTAGTTTTTGTATGTTAAAAATGTTTTTTGGAGTCCAGGGTTGGTAGTTGCTGGATCAATAACATCAAAGTGCACGAATTTGAAAATTTTCAAAATCTGGAAAATGTTGTTTTTGGGTCTGACAGTCAAATGTCAGACCCCATAGATCTTTGGTTGTTAAGTTGTTTTGTTGTTTAAATGTTGGATCTTGTTGTATGATGTGAGCTCTGTGTTCTAGAACCTTTAGTAGGACCAGAGCATGCATAGGTTGTAAGATAATCATGGTCAAAGTTAGTTGACCGACCATGAAAACTGAAAATCTGGGCAGCCAGATTTCCCAGGTGTCTCTGACAAGGTTTTCAAAGCTTCTGAGCTCGCTACGTTTTAATGTTTTGGCCAAGTTGTTGTTTGGTTATTGTAACCTGACATTAGAACTACAGATCCATGCTTTTGTATTACTCAGATCATGACCAGAATAAAAACTAATCACGGTCAAACATACGTTGACCAACTGCCTGGTTCCATTTCTGGAAAACCCAGAAAGTTTAAGAACACAGTTTTGAATGAACTTTGACCAGCCTTAATCTTGTAAATGTAATGTTGTTTGGTTGATTTTGTGATACTAAATTGTTCTATGACATAAGTACTACAATCTAATATATTGGAATCACTTAAAACATGAACAGAGACCAGATTAATCAAGGCTCCAAACGAGACCCTTGACACTGCTTGAGTTTCTGGGCAGCCCAGAAACTCAAGAACACGCCTGACATGCTTTTTGAAGGCTCAGATCTATTTCATTTTATGTTGTTTGCTCATGTTTGTTGAATCTTATAGAATTACTTTAGTACTACAAACTGTGATAAATAGATAGACTAGAAACATCCTTATTTGATTGTTACGCCTGGTCAAAGTAGGACCCTCGTTAACTGACTTTGCATTTCTGGGTTTTCATGAAGAACACCAAGAACACCTATAGCGACGGTTCTGTCGCTATAGGCACTTTTAACTACAGTTTATTTATAAAATTAATTATTTTTATTAAATAAATAGAAAAATTCGTTTTTAATTATTGAAAATACAAAATAAATTCCTAAAAATTATTTTAAAATCTAAAAATTAGTTTTTAATTATTTTGAATATATTTCATAAATATTTAATATTTTTGTAATATTAAAATTAATTAATTTATTTAATTATAATATTAAATAAATTATTTAAAAATAATTTTAATACATGAAAAATTATTTAAAATTATATTATGGTATGAGAAAATAATTTAAGTTATTTTTGATAACTTTTAATATTTTGTGATAAATTTCATTAATTAATTAATATTAATGATAATTAAGTTATTTATTTAATATATTAAATAAATTATGAAAAATAGAATTAATGATTTAAAAAATTATAGAAAAATGATTTAAAGATTATAAAAAATATTTTAGGTTATAAATATAACTTTTGATATTTTGTCATGAAAAATATTGATATTTTAATATTAAATGATATTAAATAAAATAGTTCAAAAATGATTTAATATTAGAAAAATCATTTTAAATGAAAATAAATATAATTTAAAAATATTTTAAGTTATAAAATATAACTTTTAATATTTAAAGGTAAATTTCATTAATTACTTACTATTAATGATATTAGAATTATTTAATAATTATATTAAATAAATTAGTTTACAAAATGATTTTAGTATTATAATAATCATTTTAAATAAAAATAAAGCGTTTAAAGATATTTTAAGTTATAAATTATTAATTTTAATATTTAAAGGATAATTTCATTAATAAATGATATTAATTTAATAATAATTGATATTAAGTTTATTTAATAATTATATTAAATAAATAGTTTTCAAATGGTTTTATTTATTTGAAAATTATTTAAAAAGGATATAAATGAATTAAAAATATTTTAAGTTATAAATTAATGACTTTTAATATTTTTATAGAAAATGCAGTAATACTTTAATATTAATGATCATTATTTAAAAATGATTTAAATTCTTTTAAAAATCATTTAAGGGTAATATTAATACTTTAAAAATACTTGGAGATATTATAAATAACTTTAACATTTTAGAAATGGTTTCATTAATAGATTAATATTAATTAAATATTAATAATAATAGAATTATTCGATATTTAAATCATTTAATAATGATTTCGGTGTTTGAAAATGCGTGATAAAAGATAATAACTGTTTAAAAATTATTATAAGTCATTTAAAAATAATATGACTAGTACTTACGGATATTGAACTACACGATAGAGTCTTAGACTCGATAATTACCCGATAAAGCTGTGGGTACACCGACATGTTTCAGAAATTGATTTGGACTTAGATAATTTGATTAGATATGTGTTTATTTGTGATTCAATGGTTGTAGAACATATGTGACAATTTTATTAGGTTATGTGCTGACTGCAATAAGCAGTGCTATGTGTTATAGTATGTTATTCTAATCGATCAAATGATCTTATTACTGATAGGTGTTATATAAAGATAAAACTAAGTTACAAACTATAAGCAGCGCATCAGGCAAGTATCTTACCTTTGCATTTCTTTTATGCAATGGATATGAGTAAGAAGTTTCAGAATTATATTATTATTATGCTATATTATTAAACCTATTGTGATATATTCTATATCCGATCATTGTTTATCAACATGTTAGTATATGGTAATTCAGATATATATTATGTTTGTTAATTTCTATATATGGTTATCCAAGTGTCCCCACTTGGATAATCATTGTATTTAATCACATGTCGATATATATATAAGCCGTCTAAACTATTTGATAAGCTAGACACAAGTTTTGAAATGTCGTTGAATATGATAAAAACCTTTTTGTATCCAATCAAATTGTTTTGGTTAAGATTCCAGACTAAGTATGAAAATCCCGATCATGGGAAAATTTTTATACGCTAAGGCGGACAAAGGATGAATGATAATATCGTTCTAGCAATGTAGTATTGATCAATACAGGGCCCATGGGAAGTACAACCTAAAGCCCGTAAGTTTTGACGGTTTGCTGATGAAGTTCTGCTAAACCTTATCGAAAACGAAAAACAATGTTCATAATATATCAACTAAATTATATATATAGTCTATACGTAGTTTCAAAAATTTGAGATAGAATTGTTATGTTGTTATTATCGGTTCAGTTTACTTCACAACTATAAATTCTTTGTAGAAATGATGTACAAAGAAAACATTTATTTCTTTCAGCTACTTATATTTCTAATTGTTATTACTTGCTGGGCACCCAAATGCTCACCCTTGCTTAAATTTAAATATTTTCTTCTAGACATGAACAACTCGAAGGTTCAGACAAAAATAAGTGAAAAAGGAAAGCAAACAGAACATGTTTAAGGGTATCTTTTGTAATAGTTAGACAATATATAGACAATGATATGTATTATATATCATGTAAAGAATATAGTAAAGGTTACGTACTTGGGATTAGACTTTGATAAATGTAAGTTAAGTTTGATATTTATATTATTGTTATTATTATTAGTATTATTCCGCTCATAGAAATGGTATCGTAAAGAACTAAATTCGGTTTTCAAGTACCTGAATTTGAGGGCATCACAAGTTGGTATCAGAGCTTAGGGTTAGAAACCTTAGGTGGGTTAGACTTTAGGCTATAACCTTGGAACAAAGGGAAATGTTGAAAATACAATTAACTCATATAGAGTTTAAAAAGGAGATGAATTGAATCAGTTCATCGTCAAACAAAATAAAAGATAACTTGTATAAAGCCATTATTTGCTGTGTGTATATATTAGTTGATAATTAGGATAACTTAAGTGTGTAAATGACAGATAACAAAAGATTAGGATACCCTCAAATCGTAAAGAAGAAGCCAATCTCCATAACCAAGCCAATATCAAAGCCAATAGCTAAAACAGAGGCTCACATTAAAAGCTACCTCAAGGAGGTGGTTGTCTTGAAAAGTATAGTACCGAACCTTGAAACGATAGTATGACTGATAGGTAAAGTATAGTTAAAGAATATTTGGTCAATGTCAAGTTCTTAAACTCGTATGTTTGTGGTGAGTTATTAAACTCGTAATGTATGGTAAGTTAAACGAACTAGGTGTAGTTAGGTGTGAATAGATTATTGAGGATAATGGGAATAGACAGATTTCTAAGCAAATGATCTTTAGTGGAGGCTTAAGAAATAAGTAGTACTAGTATTACTTTAATATGTATGATTCTATGTTATGTATATGATAGGTATGTTAGTATAAGGTAATATTTTCAAATTTTGTATAAGTTGTGGCAGCTATTCCTGACTTGTGTGTCACAAAGGAATAGCTGAGGTTTAAAGCAATATGTGTTATGGTATGTCAAGTGATATGAGTATGAATTTACATGGGATTAATGAAATAAGTTGGTATAAAGATAGTAGTTAATTATATGAGTACTGGTTAATGCAGAAAACAAAATTTTCAAAATATCTAATATTTTGAGTACATGATTATTCGAATAGAAAGTTTTATGTTATATGATTATATGTATACGATAAGGCTTAGAATAAAGAATAAATTGTGATAATGCCGCCAAGGAGATGAAAATGAAATACACGGACAGAAGAACCTGTCAACAAAGCTGGAAGACAACTAGACCCGGTACAGAATTTTGCGAATATGGACGATCAAGCTATGCAGAACGGAATACCAGCCAGATAATCGATCGACAAACGTCAAAGACTTCAAGGTGGTCGTACTGTCAAGATTTAGAGGATCAACTGACCATGTAGCAACGTTTATGATTGCTAGGATAACGCAGGGGCGAGAGATAGATTTGCCACCTATACGATAAAAGGAAAGGAGATAAAGGGCAAGTCTGCGTGAGTTAAGTGTGAATCAATGGAGTATAAGGTGAAAGACTGTTCAGAATAGAGAAAGAAGGCAAGGAATGCGAATACGAGAAAAGGTAGATGGCGATAACGGGACCAACTTCAACAAACAAACCAACGAAATCAACCGCAAGCGTCTTCAACACGACCGTTCAAGAAACTGTAGCAGCCGGGGATGCAACTCCAGATATTACTCAAACCAATTTTATTTCTTATATATTATTTTCTTATATATAGTAAATTATTTTATAAATTATTTTGAAGGAGGAATTTGGGTTCTTTTAGAAATCAAATTTCTGTTTAAGAATATAGATAAGCTTTATGCTGAATAGTTAAAGATCAGTTCGATCAATTTTGATCGAGATCTACTTGTAATGATTGTGTATGTTATGTACCCTGGTATGTATATGTTTTAAAACGGTGATTCCGGGGACAGAATGTTTATAAGGGAGGGTGAATGTAATAACCCGATATATTCTATTTAAATAAATCTTAAATTTTGCGTATAATTTTTTTTAGGATGATGATTTGTACAAGATAATGTATGTATGTAATTATGTAATAAATAAAAATATATTTATTACATGAATGTTTACAAATAATTTGATTCTAGATTTATTGACTATTATAAAGTATATTCTTATAATAATTAATTTTAAGATAGAAATGTTTTTATTAATTATTTTCCATAAAAATATAATCATATATTATTTAAATAATTTATGAAGTGATTTTTAGAATAATTATAATAATTATTTTATTATATGAATTTATGCAAGATTAATTAAGTTAATTATTTTAACTTATTTAATAATGTTATATATGAAGAATAAATCAGATATGGAATCCAAACCCTAATTTTGGATTTTTATCAATGGATAAGAATAATAATATAATAATATTATATTTTAATTTTTTTTTCAGTGCTATAATTATGTACTGTATTTTTGTGGACTGACAATGGTTGGTCAATTATGGGATATTATGACCAAACCCTAATTTTACTGACAAACACTAATTTTGAAGTCAAATAAGACTTTAAAATCTGTTAAGTCATTGTGTTATATGATAATGACATGTATTATTAGAATTAAATTTTAATTAGGAAAAACCTAATTTCTAAACATAAAAACCCTAATTTCTAAATATTAAAAACCCTAATTTAAAACTCAGGTTGAGTTCGACACTGTTATATAACTGTGTTATATGGTGCATGCATGTTATGTATTATATAATTTTATATTGATTAGGTAAACCCTAATTAATATTTAGAAATATTAATTTTTAGAAACCCTAATTAATATTTAGAAATTCTAATTTCTGAAAACCCTAATTTCTAAATTAGTAACCTTAATTTACTAAAATGAAACCCTAATTGGTAATTGTAATCCTTAATGCTAATTAGTGGACTTCAAACCCTAATGATCATGTATAAAGTAATTAGAAAACTAATCTAATTTAGAAAATCCTAATTACAAATTTTAGAAACTAAAATTTATTTTTATTTATTTATTTATTTTTATTTTTTTGTACAAACCCTAGTTGGAAAATTCTACAATTTGTGCTAAACACTAAGGGTTATACCCTAAGGGTTTGACTAGTTACCAAAATGCCATTAAAATTTACAAGGCTAATGACAATTTTACCCCTTGTTGCATCATTGGACAAAACTTGTAAATCTAGCTATAATGTAGTTGGTGACCAACCATTGACTTGTAAAAGTGCTGAGAATCAATACAAATCAGCCAACACACTCAGCCAATTCATTACATTCCTTATATATATAGAGTTAGAGAGAGAAAAGTGCATTATTTGTCTCATTTTCTCTCATACACTCAACTGAATTCTCTCTAACTCAAGACCCACGAAATTATGTAGTATATCAGTCCCAAAAGCAAGCCCCATGAACACCAATATCAAATCATTAGCCTAGATCAAGGAATTGTCCAAGAAAGGTATAAACCCTAACCAAGAAATTTGATCTTTGATTCCATGTTAGATGTTAGTTTTTGTATGTTAAACATGTTATTTGGAGTCCATATAGTTGATCTGGGTTGGTAGTTGCTGGATCAATAACATCAAAGTGCACGAATTTGAAAATTTTTAAAATATAGAAAATGTTGTTTTTGGGTCTGATAGTCAAATGTCAGACCCCAATAGATCTTTGGTTGTTAAGTTGTTTTGTTGTTTAAATGTTGGATCTTGTTGTATGATGTGAGCTCTGTGTTCTAGAACCTTTAGTAGGACCAGAGCATGCATAGGTTGTAAGATAATCATGGTCAAAGTTAGTTGACCGACCATGAAAACTGAAAATCTGGGCAGCCAGATTTCCCAGGTGTCTCTGACAAGGTTTTCAAAGCTTCTGAGCTCGCTACGTTTTAATGTTTTGGCCAAGTTGTTGTTTGGTTATTGTAACCTGACATTAGAACTACAGATCCATGCTTTTGTATTACTCAGATCATGACCAGAATAAAAACTAATCACGGTCAAACATACGTTGACCAACTGCCTGGTTCCATTTCTGGAAAACCCAGAAAGTTTAAGAACACAGTTTTGAATGAACTTTGACCAGCCTTAATCTTGTAAATGTAATGTTGTTTGGTTGATTTTGTGATACTAAATTGTTCTATGACATAAGTACTACAATCTAATATATTGGAATCACTTAAAACATGAATAGAGACCAGATTAATCAAGGCTCCAAACGAGACCCTTGACACTGCTTGAGTTTCTGGGCAGCCCAGAAACTCAAGAACACGCCTGACATACTTTTTGAAGGCTCAGATCTATTTCATTTTATGTTGTTTGCTCATGTTTGTTGTTGAATCTTATAGAATTACATTAGTACTACAAACTGTGATAAATAGATAGACTAGAAACATTCTTATTTGATTGTTACGCGTGGTCAAAGTAGGACCCTCGTTAACTAACTTTGCATTTCTGGGTTTTCATGAAGAACACCAAGAACACCTATAGCGACGGTTCTGTCGCTATAGGGCACTTTTAGCGACAGTTTATTTATAAAATTAATTATTTTTATTAAATAAATAGAAAAATTCTTTTTTAATGATTGAAAATACAAAATAAATTCCTAAAAATTATTTTAAAATTCAAAAATTAGTTTTTAATTATTTTGAATATATTTCATAAATATTTATTATTTTTGGAATATTAAAAGTATTTAATTTATTTAATTATAATATTAAATAAATTATTTAAAAATAATTTTAATACATGAAAAATCATTTAAAATTATATTATGGTATGAGAAAATAATTTAAGTTATTTTTGATAACTTTTAATATTTTGTGATAAATTTCATTAATTAATTAATATTAATGATAATTAGGTTATTTATTTAATATTTTAAATAAATTATGAAAAATAGAATTAATGATTTAAAAAATTATAGAAACATGATTTAAAGATTATAAAAAATATTTTAAGTTATAAATATAACTTTTGATATTTTGTCATAAAAAATATTGATATTTTAATACTAAATGATATTAAATTTATTTAATAATTATATTAAATAAATTTGTTCAAAAATGATTTTAATATTAGAAAAATTATTTTCAATGAAAATAAATATAGTTTAAAAATATTTGAAGTTATAAAATATAACTTTTAATATTTAAAGGTAAATTTCATTAATTATTTACTATTAATGATATTAGAATTATTTAATAATTATATTAAATAAATTAGTTTAAAAATGATTTTAGTATTATAATAATCATTTTAAATAAAAATAAAGCTTTTAAAGATATTTTAAGTTATAAATTATAACTTTTAATATTTAAAGGATAATTTTATTAATAAATGATATTAATTTAATAATAAATGATATTATATTTATTTAATAATTATATTAAATAAATAGTTTTAAAATGGTTTTATTTATTTAAAAATCATTTAAAAAGGATATAAATGAATTAAAAATATTTTAAGTTATAAATTAATGACTTTTAATATTTTTATAGAAAATGCAGTAATACTTTAATATTAATGATCATTATTTAAAAATGACTTTAATTCTTTTAAAAATCATTTAAGGGTAATATTAATACTTTAAAAATACTTGGAGTTATTATAAATAACTTTAACATTTTAGAAATGTTTTCATTAATAGATTAATATTAATTAAATATTAATGATAATAGAATTATTCGATATTTAAATTATTTAATAATGATTCCGGTGTTTGAAAATGTGTGATAAAAGATAATAACTGTTTAAAAATTATTATAAGTCATTTAAAAATAATATAACTGGTACTTACAGATATTGAACTACACGATAGAGTCTTAGACTCGATAATTACCCGATAAAGCTGTCGGTACACCGACATATTTCAGAAATTGATTTGGACTTAAATAATTTGATTAGATATGTGTTTATGTGTGATTTAATGGTTGTGGAACGTATGTGACAATGTGATTAGGTTATGTGCTGACTGCAATAAGAAATGCTATGTGTTATAGTATGTTATTCTAATCGATCAAATGATCTTATTACTGATAGGTGTTATATAAAGATAGAACTAAGTTACAAACTGTAAGCAGCGCATCAGGCAAGTATCTTACCTTTGTATTTCCTTTATGTGATGGATATGAGTAAGAAGTTTCGGAATTATATTATTATTATTTTGCTATATTATTAAACCAATTGTGATATATTCTATATCCGATCATTGTTTACCAACATGTTAGTATATGGTAATTCAGATATATATTCTGTTTGTTAATTTCTATATATGGTTATACAAGCGTCCCCACTTGGATAATTATTGTATTTAATCACATGTCGATATATATATATATATATATAAGCCGTCTAAGCTATTTGATCAGCTAGACACAAGTTTCGAAATGTCGTTGAATATGATAAAAATCTTTTTGTATCCAATCAAATTATTTTTGTTCGGATTCCAGACTTAGTATGAACATCCCGATCACGGGAAAATTTTATTGCGCTAAGGCAGACAAAGGATGAACGATAATATGGTTCTAGCAATGTAGTATTGATCAATACAGGGCCCATGGAAAGTACAACCTAAAGCCCGTAAGTTATGACGGTTTGCAGATGAAGTTCTGCTAAACCTTATCAAAAATGAAAAACAATGTTCATAATATGTCAACTAAACTATATACATAGTCTATACGTAGTTTCAAAAATTTGAGATAGAATTGTTATGTTGTTATTATCGGTTAAGTTTACTTCACAACTACAAATTCGTTGTAGAAGTGATGTACAAAGAAAACATTTATTTCTTTCAGCTACTTATATTTCTAATTGTTATTACTTGCTGGGCACCCAAATGCTCAACCCGAAGGTTCAGACAAGAACAAGTGAAAAGGAAAGCAAACAGAACATGTTTAATGATATCTTTTGTAATAGTTAGACAATATATAGACAATGATATGTATTATATATCATGTAAAGAATATAGTAAGGGTTACGTACTTGGGATTAGACTCTGATAAATGTAAGTTAAGTTTGATATTTATATTATTGTTATTATTATTAGTATTATTCCGCTCATAGAAATGGTATCGTAAAGCACTGAATTAGGGTTTTAAGTTCCTGAATTTGGGGGCATTACATTCATATTCCTAACCAACCTATTATGCGAATTCAAGCAACCAAACCACTACAGTCAATCACTGTCATATAGAGCCATAAAGCTATTCGTTTATTGAAAAATGGATGTCAAGCTTTCTTAGCCCATGTCATAGATTTAAACAAAAATACGTCAGATTTGAATGATATTTCTATTGTTAAAAAATTTCCTGATGTATTTTCTGAAGAACTTTCTGGCCTACCCCGGAGCGTGAAATCGAGTTTGGTATCGACCTTGAATCCCGTACAAAACCCATTTCCAAAGCCCCATATCGAATGGCTCCTATTAAACTTCAGGAGTTAAAGACCTAACTGCAGGAATTGTTAGACATTGGTTTCATTCGTCCTAGTACGTCTCCTTGGGACGCTCCTGTTTTATTCATAAAGAAGAAAGATGGAAGTGTGCGACTTTTTATTGATTATCGGGAGTTGAATCATGTCACCATCAAAAATAGGTACCCATTGCTTCACATTGATGAACTGTTTGACCAGTTGCAAGGCGCCAAATTCTTTTCAAAGATTGATCTTCGTTCTGGATATCATCAGTTGAAGATTAAAACTGATGACATTCCAAAGACTGCTTTCAGAACTCGGTACGGGAATTACGAATTCCTAGTCATGCGTTTTGGATTGACTAATTCTCCTGCTGCCTTCATGGATATGATGAACCGAGTATTCAAGGAATATTTGGATCACTTTTTGGTCGTCTTTATTTATGACATCCTCATATATTCCAAAAGCTGTGAAGATCATGAGCATCACTTGAGGCTGATACTCCAAAAGCTTTGTGAAAACAAGTTGTACGCCAAGTTGAAGAAATGCGAGTTCTAGCTTGAGGAAGTAGCATTCCTTGGGCACGTGATATCAAATCACGAAATATCTGTTGACCCGGTAAAGATTGAAGCAATTCAAAGCTGGGAGCAACCTAAGTCAGTGACCAAAGTACGTAGCTTTCTCGACTTAGCTGGTTATTATCGGATATTCGTATGGGTTTTCTCGAATCGCTACTCCATTAACTCAGCTGACTCGGAAAGATTCAAAATTTGGTTGGAGTGAGGAATATTAGAAGAGTTTTCAAGAACTGAAGAGGAGACTTATTTCAGCACATATTCTGACAATACCATCTGGTTCAGAAGGATTTGTCATATACAACGATGCTTCAGGCAAAGGTTTAGGATGTGTTCTCATGCAACATGGTAAAGTCATATCCTATGCCTCACGATAACTCAAAGAATATGAGAGGAATTATCCTACTCATGATCTAGAGTTGGCAGCTGTCGTTTTTGATCTTAAAATCTGGAGGCGATACTTGTATGGGGTGAAAGTGGAAATCTATACGGATAATAAAAGCCTCAAATATTTCTTCACCCAAAAGGAAGTCAACATGCGACAACAATATTGGCTTGAGCTATTGAAAGATTACGATTATACCATTCAATACCATCTTGGAAAATCAAACGTAGTAGCTAACACATTGAGTAGAAGATCATATGCGGGTACGAGTGCGATATTGTCAACGCAAAGGCCCATTTTGTACGACTTACAAAGGATGGAAATAGAGTTAAAGACTCTAGGGACCCATGTGATGATGACAAATATACGAGTATAACCGACTTTAATTGATAAAGTTAAAGATGCTCAAGCTACAGACCTGGAGTTGATGCGTACGAAGAAGAAAGTACAAGAAGGTGCTATCCCGGAAGCAAGAATCGATGAAGAAGGAATACTTCGAGTCAACTCCAGACTTTGTGTTCCTAACGAATCTGACTTGAAGTATAAAATCATGATGGAGGTGCACAACACACCGTTTCCAATCCATCCTGGGAGTACCAAAATGTATCGTGATCTTTGACATACATTTTGGTGGAACAATATGAAGAGAGAGATAACAGAGTTTATCTCAAGGCATCTAACTTATCAATGAGTCAAGGCGGAGCACCAAGTGAAAAAAGGTCTATTGCAACCACTTGAAATTCCAGAATGGAAGTGGGAACACATTACCATGGACTTCGTTACTGGTCTTCCCATGGTTTCTCAAGGCATATATGTAATTTGGGTCATTGTTGATAGATTGACAAAGTCTGCTCATTTCTTACCTATACGAGAAACTTATCTACTTGAACGTCTTGCTCGTATTTATATAAATGAGATTTTCAGACTGTATGGTATGCCAATATCCATAGTTTCTGATCGAGACACAAGATTTACTTCATAATTTTGGTTTAGTTTGTAAAAAGCTATGAGCACGAATTTATAATTTAGTTCGGCATATCATCCTCAAATGGATGGGCAGTCAGAGAGGACTATTCAAACTCTTGAATATCTATTAAGACTATGTGTCCTTGACTTCAAAGGAAGTTGGGACAAGTTCTTGCCATTGGTGGAATTCTCCTACAACAATAATAATCAAGTAAGTATTGGCATGGCTCCATTCGAGGTGTTATATGGACGCAAATGTCGTTCTCCAGTATGCTGGGATGAGGTGGGTGAAGCAACGTTGTTGGGACCGTATTTGGTACGCATGACAACGGAAAAGATTCAAATGATCCGGCAACGTATAAAGACCTCACAAGATCGACAAAAGAGTTATGCTGATATTCATCGAAAGCTCGTGAAATTCAATGTTGGAGATCATGTGTTGTTACGTGTTGCTCCATGGAAAGGAGTTTCAAGATTTGGAAAGAGAGGAAAGCTCAATCCTCGATTCATTGGGCCATTCAAAATCCTCGATCGAGTATGAATTGTGGCATATAGACTCGCCTTACCGCTAAGTATGTCTCGTGTTCATAACGTTTTTCACATATCTATGTTACGTAAATATGTGAAAGATCCGAACCACATTATTGAATTAGAACCGGACGAGATAGCGGAAGATTTAACGTACGAAGATGTACCTATTAAAATCTTGGATAAAAAGGATCATATTCTACGCTCCAAGGTTATACCTCAAGTCAAAGTTTTGTGGAGAAACCACGATGTTGAGGCACCTGGGAATTAGAATCTGAAATGAAGTCAAGGTATCCTCACCTCTTCGACATACCAGGTACGTACCCTAATTTCGAGGATGAAATTTCATAAGAAGGGGAGGTTTTAAGACCCCAACTTTTATGAATAAAAATTAATTTTTCTTGAAATATATTTTTCAATATTATGGTGTGGATTTGATATAATGTTATAGTTGTGGGTAATATTTATAAAATTTTCAAAGTAAACAATTTGTTATAAAATATTCGATTGGTCGGGGAATATTCGTTTTAACAAGGAATATTTGTACGATGGCACGATCATTGGTGGACCCCATAACAAAAGTATTGTCGGAGTTAGAAAACGACGAAAATGTCTTTTTATAAAAATAGCGACGAAAGTTTTACCGTTAAACTGTTGAACTAACCGGTGGTAAAAGTATAGTAATACGCGTGGTTACTTAGTAGCACATGGTATTGATTATTGATACTTACGCGAGAAGTCACTCAGTTATACTCAATTATTGCTACAGTAATTGATGCATAATATCTCTTATATTATTGATTCAATTATTGTCATAGTATCATCTGTATAATATTTTATATTTTTAAATCAATAATTGAGACTACAAAGTTATTCATATTATTATTTTCAATATTGACGATGTCTAGAAAGTTCTGTCGAGGAAAGGGGTTTGGTCACCTAATTGCGCGTCAGTAAGGAGAAATCCTTATCGGAAAGCCTCCTCTTTCCTGTGAATGATCTAGTTGTTAAATATTGTGAGTTATAGTATTAATGATGAATAAGTTCGTGTTGATTAAAGATGAAATTTTTGATAAAAATATTTCCATTGTGTTGTGATTATTTGTGTTAGTGGAAATCAACATTTATTTTGATAATAATTGATTTCTGGATGTTAAATTGACCAATCGGGTAATTAATCGGATAAATGAGCAATTAATTGCTATTAGTTCACATGCATATAACTATTTGCTCACATGAATGGAACTATTAGTTCACATGCATTACTATTAGGGGAGGTGGTGCAAGATTGATAATATTTGCATGACTAAATTAAAAATGGAGGAAAAGATGAAGGTATTATACTATAATAATTCGAGCCCCAAAACGTGAAATTATCGAAACTATATTTTCCTATAAATAGAGCTCATTCTTTTTTCATTCTCACCAATTCACTAAGACTCACAAGAGCAATTATAGAGAGAGAAGCTATAGAGAGAGAAGCTATAGAGAGGAAGAAGAAGAGTATTCTGCTACTTCACTATTTCAGTATCTAGTCTTCTTCTAAGGTAAGAGATATTATTTTTGTCCAGTATTTATAAGGAATAATACTTTCTTCCGCACTCTACAGTATGTGAGTAATATTATTTCGTCTCGTATTCCTAATTATACCCTCATTTTGTTAAAGTATTGCTTCTATACTCCATGAAATTAGTAGCATATCCTTAAAATTTGCGCTTCTTCTAGTATCGTTTCGCAAGGATATTTTCTGCACATTCTTGTTAAATTTTATGCTTTTCATGTTGGAGTACTGTCCATGAGTACTATTCATTTATACGGTACTATTCATAAAGTAATATTTACGGGATACTAGTCACAAAGTACTATTCATGAGTACTATTAACGAGTACTATTCACGGGGTACTATTCCCGAAGTACTATTCATGGAGTACTATTCAGTCGGGTACAATTCGCCCGAAGTACTATTCATGACAAAAATTAATTTTTTTTCGGTCCAAATCAATTTTGATACAATATTATTCATGAATTTTACTCCACAAAGCAGTTGTGCTGACCCGGGTAAGGGTGTGGTTTTAAGAAATTCTGAGGACGAAATTTTTATAAGGAGGGAAGAATGCGACGACCCGAAAATTCGGATCGTCCAGAGTTTAAGTTTAAAGAATTAGTTATTAATAAAATGAATTCTTATTAATATTATTCTGTGTTATGTGTTTATTAATCGTTCTATAACCTAGGATGATTATAAACCGAGAGTATTATGGCTAAGAGCTAGTCTGAGCGAATAAGAATTTTCAAGATGAAAATAGAAGTTTTCCGGGAACAAAATATTTTTCGGGGAAAAAGACGAAATAGGCACTATTCATCCGTTTCTGCTCGGAGATTTATTTTGAAATTCTGAGAAGTTATTGATTACGTATAATTCTAAGACGTGATGGAATATTCAATAATATATAAATTATGGAAAAAAATGAAGTTTTCGCCTGCGGACTCAAAACCTAAGGGTTAGGTATAGTGAGTTCCAAGAATTTTATAATCACGTATAATAATTAGGGTTATTATGCATGAGAAATACGAGGATAATACTAGTTATTATATGAGTATAGTAAGAAGATTAGTACGACGTATATTACGAATATCATACGAGCTATATAAGAAGAAAATACGAGAATACAAGAATGAGATGCGTAGAATACGATTAGTCTTAATGGACTTTGAGTTCATGGACTTTGTAGATTCTAATTGGACTTGGATTATGTCAAGCCCAACGTTTTGTGAAATCAAGCCCAAGATAGGCCCAATAAGAATTAGGGTTAAGGCTCAAACCAAGAAAAGAAACCGCGGATCAAACCGATGGGTAAACGGATGGGTAATAATAACCAATGGGGAAACCCATGGGCCAAGAGGGGCGGCCACTTGGCCACCAAGTAAGGGTGGAGGCCAAGTTTACTTGGTGGCTAAGTGCTGGAGGAGGTGTGAATAGTAACTTTAGGGGCGAAATGACTATTTTGTCCCTAGCTTTGAAAATCTATAAATAGGAAGCTTAATTTCATTTTTTTGGATTTTGAAAAATCCTTTCACATTTGAGAGAGAGAGAGAGAGCTCAGATGGGAAGGAGAAGGAGGAGGAATAGATTGCCCGCGTAGAAACTTTGTCCGACAGGAGAAGATTAAAAAAGAACGGTAATCCGAATCCTAGTTTCATCTAATATTTTTCTTTAAGATTTCTATGTCAAAAACATAGCTTAATGAGATTAAGGAATAAAAGTAGATTGAAATGATTTTATATGGTTGAAATCATGAGAAAAGAAGAAATAAGAACTTAGAAAATTAGTTTATAAATTTCTCAAGGAAGTATAAGATTATTAATGAATTTGAACGATCCGAGTGGATTATATGAATAAGTAGGTGAATTAAGTAAGGAATGGTGTTCTATAACCTCAAATTCCAATAATAAGTGAAATCATATTCCAAAATATCAATTAAAACGAAGAACGAATGAAGAACACGCGAAGAACACGAAGAGCGTTGTTGATGGACAAATTTAAAACCATCGTAAGATAATTGTTGTTGATGGACAAGTTTAAAACCTTAGCATATAAGTTAGATGTGTATTTCTTGGTTAGGAATGGTACAAACGTTCATGAAGAACAGATTAAAACTTAGCTATAACGAAGTTATGGCGAAATTTCGTAAAAGACGAACGAGAATTAGAAAGTTAGTAAATGAACCCGAATGGGTAGGGTTTCATAAGAAAGTAAGAGAACATAGAAAACGTGAGTCGTGGACTCAAGAACGAACGAGTTCCGAGTTCGGATGATCGAATTACGGACGAACGAACGAAGAGCGTTAAAAACGTAAAATGAATAAAGGGTGAAGATCAAGCCAATCGAATGGCACATTAACGGATTTAGAATGAATTTCTACTCAAGGGGTATTAAAGTACGTAAGATAAGGAAGAGAATGGCTTTGGAATGACCTCGTTCTGAGTTATAACGAAGGATTTATGAGATGGGGAAGTAAGCGTCTCAAATTAGATTTAACACTTAGAAAAATTTTAAGTTTAATGGTTTGGATAAGATAAGAACATAAATCATCCAAGATGATGAACGTTTTGAGTAAGACATCTCCGTATGTCATAAAGCCGTAAACTGGTAAAGGAAATTAGTCGCGTAAACTTATATTGGAAGAACGCGAACCCTAAGAAGTAAAGTTCAGTAAACCAATGCGTAAGTTCAATATATGACTAATTGATGTTTATGTTTTCTCTTTATGTGTTATATAGGAATTGAAATGAGCAGTTCAGCGTAAGTTGTAGCAGGGCGTAAGGCAAGTTTCCTAAATTCTTTAATATTATATGAATGTTAGTTTCTTAAACTTCTCAGATGTTGTACTTGAGAAGTCTTGTCTATGTGCATATGTGCGATATATGTACAAGGTGGTAGAATGTATAAGGCCTTGAGCCACAATTTGAATACTTCAGTGTTTCTATGATATTCATTGTTCTGTAATTGAGCTGTTCAATACAAGTATGTTCTGTTTATACATGAACCGTTATTGTTAAGTCTGTGCTAATGATTCTAGCCAGATAGGATGTGTATGAAAAAGGTAGAAGCATGAAAGTATTTCAAAGTGAAAATGACTGATGTTTTAAGATGATAGGAATCGAAACTATTCCTATTATTCAAGCTGCTTCATAACCTTTGTTCGGTTATAGAAGTTCTAAAGAAATGTTTTAATTCTGAATTTCTTTGTTCAACTGTTATGACTTGCTGGGCAATTGAATGCTCACACTTACTTTAAATAAAAAACAATTTTTAGCGAACAAAGTTAGAAGAACTTAAGGATCCCGTAAAGATTAACCTGACGGTCTCCAGATGAATTGTCATTCAGAGTGTGAAGGTAGCGAGAAGATCAAGTGAAGACTTGTAATGTAAAAAGATAAAATTGAATTATAGACTAGTTTAATGAACTGTTATGTATCCTTGGTGGCGGATAAAAGTCACTCTTGTAAGATGAAATGAATAATGTATTTAATATTATTTGTAATGAAAAAGGTTATAAGGTTTTCAGAACCTGGGATTTGAGAGTGTATGTCGTTATATTTCAGTATATATTGATGTATGTTGGATGAATGATGTACTCGTGACGTACGGAATCCGGGTGTGAAGATAGACCGGATTTCGGGGCGTTACAGTAGTATTATGTTGACAATTTGGACATTATTAAATTCTGGATAAATTAAATCATAAATCTTTAAAATTTATCATTTGCTTTCATTTAATTGAATTCTTATATCATTGTCATCATCCTCATGAATATATTGTGATGAAAGTCATCTTTGGTCGTAATACATAGATGGACTGTTGATTGGTATAATTATAACTAGGGATCATTCGGTATAATCATGACCCAAAATGTTACAAATGATGTGTTAAAAGTCCTTATTGGCCCATAGTGCATTGATGGACAGTTGATGGTATGATCATGACCATTGGTGAAAACATAAATATCATTAGCCCGTAGTGCATGGATAATTCGTGGTCGTGATACTAATGAATATCCTTGGCCTATAGTGCAGGGATGACTCGATGATGTGGATTATTTATTAATCTGAGTTTTAGAGATAAAATTGATGATATACTTTTTAAATCATAGAAGATAGTAGATATCATGGTCTACTTGACTCTTCTAATGGATTGCTTGTTCCGCTGCAGTTAAACTTTTTGTTTATTTTTAGTTTAACATTGTTGAAGGCTAACAATAATTTATTCTGCATGATCTTAGTCATAATATTTCTTACTGGGCTAGTTGAGCTCAGCCTTTTGCTTTCATTGTTCTCTTCAGGAAATGAAACGTATCCAGGACTAGTCGGGGAAAGAAGTGATGGTCCGAGATGGTGGCTATAGTAGTCATCACTATTTTATAAAATAGTGTGATAATAATTGTAATGAAGACTTCTTTTTTAGTTTGAATACTGTCTTTTAGATAATATTCGTGTAAAAACTCTCAACTACGTTTTGTCGTATTGTATAAAAGAAGTTTGTATTTGATTTCTGTACCATGTATTTGGCGACTCAAGATGGGTGATGTATACCTATTTTGGGGATGTCACAACACTGCTCCATAACTTGATAATGACTGTGACTAATTCAAAACACTACTTTATACACATGTTCTCTCTGCTAGGCTCAGCTACACTTTTATTTCCTAAAAGGAATTGTGAAGTAAAATGGTGAACACAAATAGCCCAGTAAAGAATATTATGACTAAAGATAATTAAATTATCAATAGTATTCATCAGTAATAAACCAGATATTTAGAACAAATGGTAGATGATAAAAGTTTTTAACCATAATTGCAGGCGGAATCAACAATCCATTAAAAGAGTCAAGTAGAACATAATGCCTAATATCTTCTCTAAATTAAAAATCTATCATCAATATTTTATTCTTGTAACACCAATCCACAGTTCTTTGTTGTACCCAAGACAAAGAGAACTTTAACCACCTGTCTTTACTTGAAATACAAAGATTATGGTTATACCAATTCATAGTTCATATTTATAATTATGCCATTAAATTCATCTTTGCATTCTAGGCCAAAGATATTCAATTGTAACACAATAGTCATGCTAATTAACAATCCTTCTTTGCTTTACGAGCCAAAGACATACAACTGTAAAATCAATAATCAACAGTCCATCTTTGAACTATGAGCCAAAGACATACAACTATAAAACCAATCATCAACAGTCCATCTTTGCACTACAGACCTAAGATATACAATTGTAACACCAATGGTCATGATTGTAATACACCATTTCGATCATGATTTTAACAATACAAAATTCTTTGTCATAATCATACCAATCAACAGTCCATCTTTGCACTACGAGCCAAAGATAACTTTCCAACACAAATTTAAGTTTGAGGATGATGATAATGCTATATATATTGAATGGACATAAATAATTAGAATAATAAGATAAAATAGGTCTTAGTGATTTTTAACTTAATTATCCAGAGTCCAAATTACCAACATGATATCTAGAAAATCGATTAGAATTCTTAATAGAATATAAAGTTCAAGTAATGTAAAGTTCCTGACTTAAAAATAATAACTTAAAAATGTATAGAAAGATTCAGGTAAAGATATTATATGAAGCACAAATTATTAAGGATATTCTAATCATTTCGGGACTTTTCACCATTTAATGATAAGCTGAAGAAACGAATAATAATATCTTACCATAATATGAAGTACGAAAGAAAATGATATCCCTTTACCATAAAAAAATGATATCCCTTACCTTAGCATGTGACTTGATTCCGTTTTCTATGAAATTGATCAACTTAAACAATGTTTGCATTCTTTATCTACACTTGGAATAACCTTACACTCAACAAAAAATACTCACAATATTGTAGTAAAATAATTTTATATTTTTAGTGTAGTAATGGTGTGTTTTCTTTCTCATCTGAGCAATCTATTTATACTAAAAATTGAGGAGACAACTAGCACACCCCTTTTAACAAAATAACCAAATGAGGTATATAATAATGCTGGTAGTGGAATTTGTGGTCTCACAGAAAAAATTAAACCAACTTATACACGTTTTAACAATAATTGAGTGGTCCAGACTACTTTAGGAAAAGTAGTGTCAGCAAGTCCTGCCAAACTTACTTTTGTAAAAAAATAATAATTGAACAAACATATGCATATCATACTTATCTTTAATTAACACTTTTTTCAATCTTTGAACCATTATTCATAAGTATTAACATAGACTCACAATACTGCCAATTGATCTAATTATATCATATCGAATAATATGAGTTACTGTGCAATAACTACTGTGACAATTATCGAATGAAATATTGAGTGACTTCTTTTGTAAGAATCAATAATATGAATCACTGTGCAATAACTACTGTGATAATTATTGAATGAAATAATGAGTGACTTCTTACGTAAGAATCAATAATATGAATCACTGTGCAATAACTACTGTGACAATTATTGAATGAAATACTGAGTGACTTCTTACATAAGAATCAATAATATGAATCACTATGCAATACCGTGTGCTACTGTGGAATACCGTGTATTACTGTACTTTTATCACCGGTATTTCAACAGTTAATAGAAAAAAATTTGCCATCAATTTTTTAAAAGGTTATTTTAGTCGCTTTCTATATCCGACAGTTATTCCGTTGTGGGGCCACCGATGATTGCTTATTTTGGTGCCGTCATATGAATATTCCCCGACCAAACGAATATTCGTAATAAATAATTACATGCATGATATGGAGAAAATAAGTGCACGATAACCAAAATTTTTGGAGGCCTCAGTGGTGTCTTCATCGACACAACTCAGCTTTCCCCGAATAAATCCAGGGCTCAATTTACCCCCGAATAAATTAAGGGGTGTTAGACCACTTGAGCATACAAGAGTTTACTAGGACTTGAACCCACGTTCATGAGGACTTATGTCCGGCTTCCCAACACTAAGCCACCACCTCAAACGATGATAAAATACAACAATCTAAATATATAAATATTTATTAAATCAACACCTTACTATAAAAAATTTAAATTCTTTTAAAATTCGGGGTCAACACAAAAATATATTTACCTCGAATAACATATAAATCAAATTATAATTCATTATTCATTCAAGTTGTCTTTATTTATCGTATTATATTCCAAAACTTATAAATGAATAACAAAACTTAAGAAACCAATATATGATAATTTATTTTAAAAACATCAGTCCACTGTTATGATATTATTAACATTAACCAAAACGTAACTATCAATTTAATTAATTTTAACAGAAATTAGACTTCAAATTCTCTAATTCAGCATCAAAAATCACCCAAATCAAATTTAAAATCATTAAGTTATACATTTTTAAAACTGAAAGCTTGTTGCTAAAAATTATCCTTGAAAAATTCCAAACCAGCCACCTCACGAAATTCATAACAAATCATACGTTAATCTTTAACGGTTAAAAATTTGTAGACATATACTCAACTTATATATGTATAACGTATCCAAAAATTATAACAATGTCAACAGTGAGTTTCACAGGGGTAAAGTTGGCGGTAACACCTTTTTAAGACAAACAGAAGCGGTTTCTTACCCTGTCTGTGAGTAAGGGAACGCTATTTCACTGCTTGCTCTTTTATCTCAACTCGTGGGTTTAGCCCTTTCCCTGGATGCTTTCTTTTTAGTTTCTTAGGTATCTTGCATTGAGGAGTCTACGGTCGGATTAAGAATTATAACTCACGCAATAAAGCTTAAGAAAACTGATTGTTCAGACTATGAGTCCTTCAGACCAGTTTCATTCGAACAAGCACCACGAAAAAACCACAAGAAATTTTTGAGTAATTCTTGATTCTATGTTTAGCTTACTTTTAGGGATTCCTTTTGATATATGACTCATCTCCTAACTCATTATATACAAGGAGTTATAGATTTTACAAAATCAAGTAGTTAAACTATTTTTTTTGAAAATTTAGATTTTTCATTCTTCTTTTAATTTCTAGATTTCTCTTGTGACGCCCCCTAATCCGGGTATCTCCCAACTCGACAGATGGTACTACATGATACTATAATTCATACAGTCATTCCATTGAGATAACAAAAAAATGAGTGTACTTACTATATTCTTATTACAATAGTAATAAATCCTTTCCCAGGTTCATAAACCGAATACATTCTTTGATATTCATGAGTATATTAAATACAAATACTCTATTCTATTACAGGATAATTACTATCCATCTTAGCCTTGCCTTTATCTCTCTTAGAACTCTCAGTTCGTTCGGCTTTAGCTGTAATCATATAATTCAAGCAAGAAGTGAGCATAAATAACTCAACAAGTCTATCAAAGGATCATATGAATATCACATCAAGAATTATATGATTATCTTCCATAACTGAACAAATAGATATAAATCACCATGAAGCATTGACTAGTACTTCTCATTTCATAACAACAATTCCAAAGTATATATAATAGCTTAGGAATTCTGAACCGGTTAAAAGACCATGAACATACTCTTTTCATTTTCATACTTGAAAAGGACATCCGGCACTAAGGCCATCCATCCGGCATTACTTACGAGCACTTCTAGGTGATCAGCCTATTGTACTCTATGTTGATCAACACTCTTCCCTTAAACGTATTTACGTTTAAGTTTTGTCAACCTCGCGTGCCCATCGAATAATCGATGAAAATACCTTTGTTTGTTCATAGACAAACTTACCTTTACATCCGTACCAAATACTTGGCATATGATAGCGTTAACAGTTCTATATAAAAAAACTTGTAAGCAAATCAATCAGTTCTTCAAGACTAGTCTAGCCGAGTTAAAACAAGCATCGACTCTTTCTTTAAAACCATTCATGCATTTCAGAACATGAATCACAGAAAACCTGACTAACACGGCGGAGGTTAGACAAGCGTTAAGAAAACTTTCCTTCAAGCGTCTTCGAATATACTATTCAATAATTCTCAGTCTTTACAGGATCTACATGATATATTCATATAGCACACTGTAATTAGTTTACAAACAACTAACTTTATTTGTTTTAACCAACTTCTTTCTCTTCTATGTCTTACTTGAATTTATTTCAGTAATAAAGTCAATTTGACTTACTATACTTCATTACGGTTTGTTTAACATTCTTACGTTATTAACCGACATTCGATCATCATTGGTGAGATATCAACGTTGAAAACCCTTCACGGTTTACTTGCTTATACTTTTGCGTTCTTCGTTTAATTCTTATTAAACCATACTTAATCTTCTAACGTTATCACTTATAAGTGATTTAAAGTCAGCCTTATTATGTACATTAAGTACATTCATGTCTTACTATTGGTTTACATTCAAACAAAATTAAAAACCTGACTTGGTTAACTATTCTACACTAATGGCGCGGCGCGGCGGCGCGGCGGCGCGACGGCGCAGCATCTCTTTAGTATAGTGGCGCTGCGGCGTCACTCTCCAGGGGTTTTACCCAGACTCGGTGCTGTGGCGCGAGTCCTTGTACTAACTATCACGCTGCGGCGTGAGTCTCCAGACGATTTTGGTTTCTCTCGGCCATGCTTGGTGCCGCGGCGTAACAAAATTACACTGTGTTGGCGCTGCGGCGTCGCCCCTGTGCACCAGTTAGTTTTAACAGTTGGTTTTTCCAACGAACTTCCCGGCTTCATAACTTATTCATTTTACATCTGAATTAGCTCATTCGAAAGCCCATAACTCACAAATTACATACTCTAGGTGTTCATATAAGAATTTTACATTTTTAAATCCGTTAACTCAGAATTCACCTTTTGTTTCATTTTGAGCAGTTCGTTTATTGTTTACGAGCGTTCAATACTCGTTTTCTTCGTTATAAGTCAGAATTCGACGATTCTTGCGCCCACGACTCTTAAATACCTTATCTCACATGTTGACATTAAAAATCAAAGTTTCCAAGTCTCACGACAACTTTTGACCCCTAATCCGAGATTTCTACGATTTCGACGTTTAACGTCTATTTTTCGCAAAATTTGCCATAACTTTGTTACTTGTGTTCTATAAGCCAAATCAAATGGAACACTCCATTGATTCATTATCTACATCCTAACCAAACAATATGCATATACCCTAGCTATGGTGGTTTTCAAATCATGCATTCACAACTAAGTTAACGTCATCACTTTTTACAGTTTTAACTTACCTAAACACTTACAGTTTCTATTCGATCATGACTTATCAATATTTTCATTATCAATAGTCATCCTTATTCCTCCTCACTAAACATGCTCCACCAATCTACGATTCTCTACGAGAAAGAAATCGAAAAAGATGAAGATTAAGGTTTACGAACTATTACCTTTGTCGTTCTTCGTGTTTTTGGTAAATGTCTTATGTTTTTCTTGGAAGTAGCTTGATTATGTGTTTCTAGCTCTTTTTCTCTCTCAATATGTATTGGAGACAAGATTTTCAAAACACAAAATACACCAGCCAAGTGATAAGTGGATTTTATATACACTTATTCGGTATTTTTTACTTGATTTAGTTGCTTATATTTATGTGTCTTAGTTAATTTTTATGCATTTTGTATTCATTTTGTAGGTTATACGCTTGGGAGCGGTGTGAGCGACTATTGGTAAGGAAAAGCAAGGAAAATGCAAAGAAAAAAATCCGGACATCATTTGGGCTTTCATGTTTACTTCATGTGCTTGGTTTAGAACTTAGCTTACATTGTATAGCGTCTTTATAGCTTTCCGGAATATCTTGAATCGTTCTAATCAGAGTTTGGATGCAAGAATTATGGTCTTTGTACCAACGGACGTCAAACTTCGCTGTTTTGGTTAGCCATTTTCATAGCAGTCCCTTCCAGCCCAATTTCAACCTTCATCCGGCAAGTATTTCTCAATCATCAAAGAATGAAAGTTGTAGAGCTCGTCGATATATTCGATTTGATAGGTTTCAGGCCCCGTAACTCTTTATGGATCAAACGTTATGGCCATTTACCAGAGCACACTGCAGTAGAAAAATAAACTTCGCGGGCGCGCGAATTCCTGCGCGGCCGCGCGACTTACAGTAGCAAAAAGATGCGATTTAACACTTGTGCGCGGCCGCGCCCAACTTAGGCCAATTCTTGCGCGGCCGCGCGACTTCGGAAGTTGACCAAAGCTGACTTTTCATTAAATGGTGTAATTGAAGCGTAACAGAGAGGGGGATTCAATTAGGGCTTATATATTAGATGTATTTCCATTATGTAAGACACACCACCCCTTGGGGACTGAATGAAGATTACATATGCTCTTTTCTTCTCTTTTTTTTAGATTAGATTAGAACCCTAGATTAGATTAGAGTTGATGATTGAAGCAATTGGAGAGTATAGGAAATTCAGAATTGGAGCAAGAGATATCAGATTTGCATTCCCAAATCCCTAACTTCTCTTTACTTCTATTTTTATTTCTCAATGTATAATCAATTGTGGATTGTGGGTTTTAGATTCTATGATGAACTAAACTCTATTTTGAGATTACAATGGATGCTATTGATTAATTTGATCTGATATACTTCGTTGTTAACCTTATTGATTGCTATGGGATTGTCTATTAAGATTTATGCTTATTTGCTTAGTTGA
Organism: Panax japonicus; assembly: GCA_020205505.1. Classification (NCBI taxonomy): domain Eukaryota; kingdom Viridiplantae; phylum Streptophyta; class Magnoliopsida; order Apiales; family Araliaceae; genus Panax; species Panax japonicus. Next base: position 34,086,224 of record CM035109.1, on the reverse strand, counting down.
TTGGCCATCAATTACTGTGATAACTCATATGAACTTGAAAGACGAAGTATGAGTTTAGATTTGATCTTGATAGCTTGTGTTTGTATGTTCTACATTGTGATGGAATGTATGATTCGTGCTTAGGATAGACATATACCGAGGCATCACTCGTAGTCAATTGAGAATTTGGGCTTAAACCCTAATTATTTGTAAATCACATAGACATATAGTGGTTTAGGTAATGTGGGTGTTCATGTGTATTCTATTAATTATGGATTATATGTGATGTGTATGGTACATTGAGAGATGGTTGTACTTTACTTTTATGTTCTCGACTAACAAACCGGTACAATTAGTTTGGCCTAACATGAAGTGTATGGATTTGAATGAGTCAATAGATGAAATTGTAATCTCAGGTCTTTATTATCTAGTCTCACTATAGGAATAGTTAGGTTTATTTAATTAATAGTTTAAATATAAAATATAATACCATTCATTTAAATAAGACTGAGATGGTTATGGGTTAATGCTCGGTGAATTTTATTAGTTAATTCTCCGTGGAAACGATACTTTACTTACTCTTTATTACTTATTGACCACGTATACTTGCGTGTTGTGCGTAACTAGAATTTATCCAACAAGTTTTTGGCGCCGTTGCCGGGGAATTAGCTTAACAAATTTTTGCCAACATTAATTTCAATCAAATTTGTCTTAATTTAAACAATTTTTGGTTGTTATTTTAATTATGTTCTTATATTTCTCTCTTTTCAGGTACTATGGGTGACTTTTCTTATCAATGGCCTTATGCAAATATGATTCAACGAAGGGACACGAGCACTGAGGGACTCAATGTATTTTCTACATTGTCAGCACAAATTGTAACACTTTTGGAGAGGTTGGATATTCTTGCAGCCCAGCGCACTCGAGAGATAGTAGTTACATGTTAATACTGTCCTAGCGAGCATCCGAGTTATCAGTGCAACATCAAGGTTGGACAAGTGCAGTTTGGAGGTGATTACTTCAACAACGATGTTTATCCTGATTATCAACAAGGTTGGGGGTATCACCCAGATTATGAATGGAGTTATAACTATCCCAACCAATACTGCATCCCAAGTCCAACACATCCATCAAATTTCTCATATCCACCTTCAACGCAACAAGAGGAAAATTCAAGGTTGAAGGAATTCATGTCAAAAAGCATAGCAGACCACGACGGGATGATGACGAGTCAGGAGTTATCAAGCCAAAATCTTAACAAATAGACGGAACAACTCATTAACTCCTCAATGAATGGTCCTCAATACATGGATTTTGAAACTGAACAAGATAATTCAAGAGTGTAGGATTTATGGTTTAAGTTTGTAGCATCAACTGAGGAGAAGATGATTGAGCAAGGGAGGTCAATTCGAAATCTATAGAATCAAATGGATCAAATACTCGAAGCCTTGAACAATCGCCCTCAAAATAATTGGTGTTATGACATGGACGATGAAACTGATGGAGAGCCAGAGGTGTTCATGCCACTGAATGAACTGAAAGGAGTGGACATTGAGGAGACAACTGGGGGTGTGGAAAATGAAGATCATGTGCTGACTTGTATACCCCAAGTGCCTTCTCAGATAGAGTTGAAAAATTTAGTGAAATTTACACACCCGTGTCCCCTTGGTAGTCACATCCAAAGAAAGAATTTCTGCCATTATGAGGCCTCTTACAAACCATGGTGGGCTGAGGAAGAGATAATAGAAGAAGAGAAACATGTTGTATCCGTCATGCCTCAATGCAAAAATCTATTAACAGACACAACGGAAGGAGCACCTGGCTAGCAATAGAACTGAGAGCATCATGTACATGAAATGTGCTAGGTTATTTCAATTCACAGACACGCAAGATGGGGAACCTACCTACGCACATTGCAGTTCTAATGGATGGAGGGTTCCTATTGTAGAGGAATTGGATAGCGGTGTCCAGAAAAGAGTCCAGCTAACGGAATATAAATCGAGCGCTCGATGGGAGGCACCCTATCCAATCTTTCTCCCTCCTTGTTTAATTTTTTTTTTGACATTTCCATATTTAGTAGGTGTTAGATAGTGGTAAGTCTTAATAATAGTTTTATTGTTTCTCCTCTCAGGTTCAATCTAATTGGTATAAGCATTTAGGATCACACAAAAGTCAAAAACTGAAGCTGCTAGAGTACAGGGTTGTGCGGTCGCACCTAACTACAAGCAAAACACCGCACGACCGCGCCATAGCTCAGTCACAGAAAAATGCTAAAATTTTAGAATTTTTGACTCAAGCATTCAGACAGTTAGAAGCCCACACTAAGACTCCAACTATAGAATATCTCAAACTTAGTCATCGCCTGATATACCATCGGATCATGAGGAGGTGAACGGAGATGAAATTGCCACTTAGGGGAGTATTCTTTCACTTTTAATTACAATGAGGGCATTGTTTATTTTAAGTTTGGGGGTATTGGGTTGTAGTGAGTAGTTGTTGCATATAGTTTGATTGCATGTTTAAGTTGCATACTAGGGGTATTTTAGTATGATTTTTTTAGTTTTCTTTTGTCTTGATTACTTAGTATCTGTTTAGTTGCATAACATTGCATAATCCCAGGCTTTTAGTTAGTTGAATTCTAATTTGGCTAATGATGACATAGAAATTTGATAGATTTTTAAATTTAATGGATATCTTGATCTTAGTTATAATTTTATACAGGATATAATTCATGCTTGTTGTTTAGATGTTAGCAGGTAGCACGACAATGTTCCTATTTACTTGTTGGTTAGGATCAGCATGCTTGTCTGCTGTGAGGAAAATGTTGTTTTTAATGATAGAATTGTGTAGGAAGTGAGTAATGACCATAAAGACACTTAACTCAAGTTTTGGGAACACATGGGTATGCTTGCTTTATATAAAAAAAAGAAAAAAAATTCGAATAATTACCGTGGCTAGTCTTGTTTCGGGGCCTTTGTTACTTGAGTAAGTACGCCTGAGGGGATTGTCTCTACACCTAGCACCCTAAGGTCTTAATGGTCTGGGAGTCGTTGGTTGAAAGCTCGCTAAGGGGTAGCATATTAGCCTAATGGAATGAGACATTGCACAGTCATGGGAAATATATAAAAAAAATAAAAATAAAAAAATAAATCAATAAATCAATAAACACCGCGGGAAAGTGCGAAAATCGCCCCGTGAGTAAAAATAAAGCAGAATAAACCCTTTGCTAAACCGTAGTTTGTACTGATGTGTTGGAGTAGTTCTTGTCTCATTTGTATGCATAGTTCTTGATTTAAACTTCAATTTTCTGTCTTAAGCAATTTAGCATGTGGTATCTTCATCTTTGTCAAGCTTATCTGTGAACACATCACACACACACACAACATCTTTATAGCAGGTTAGGACTATCTGATTATATGTCATTACGCCTTTAGCTTAGTTTGATGCTTTGTTCTTGAATCTTGATATTTCTCTAAGACATGTCTCACTGGAATTCATAACATGACTGAAAATCTGGGGAATCATTGTCATAGTAGCGTAGCCTGCATAGCATGTAGATTGCATTATATTGTGTTACTTGCGGACAATCAACGGTTTAAGTTTGGGGTTATGTGATAAGTGGATTTTATATACACTTATTCGGTATCTTTTACTTGATTTAGTTGCTTATTTTATGTGTCTTAGTTACTTTTCATGCATTTTGTAGGTTATACGTTTGGGAGCGGTCTGAGCTACTATTGGTAAGGAAAAGCAAGGAAAATGCAAAGAAAAGAAATCCGAACATCATTTGGGCTTTCATGTTTACTTCATGTGCTTGGTTCGGAACTTAGCTTACATTGTAGAGCGTCTTCATAGCTTTCCAAAACATCCTGAATCGTTCTAATCGGAGTTCGAATGCAAGAATTATGGTCTTTGTACCAACGAACGTCAAACTTCGCTGTTTTGGTTAGCCATTTTCATAGCAGTCCCTTCCAGCCCAATTTCAACCTTCATCCGGCCCAAATTTCTCAATCCTCAAAGAATGAAAGTTGTAGAGCTCGTTGATATCTTCGATTTTATAGATGGCAGGCCCCGTAACTCTTCCTGGATCAAACGTTATGGCCATTTTACCAGAGCACACTGCAGCAGAAAAATAAACCTCGCGGGCGAGCGAATTCCTGCGCGATCGCGCGACTTATATTAGCAAAAAGACGCAATTTAACACTTGCGCGCGACCGCGCCCAACTTAGGCCAATTCTTGCGTGGCTGCGCGACTTCTGAAGTTGACCAAAGCTGACTTTTCATTAAACAGTGTAATTGAAGCGTAACAGAGAGGGGGATTCAATTAGGGCTTATATATTAGATGTATTTCCATTATGTAAGACACACCACCCCTTGGGGGTTGAATGAAGATAACTTAATCTCTTTTCTTCTCTTTCTTTTTAGATTAGATTAGAACCCTAGATTAGATTAGAGTTGAAGATTGAAGCAATTAGAGAGCATAGGAAATTCAGAATTGGAGCAAGAGATATCAGATTTGCATTCCCAAATCCCTAACTTCTCTTTACTTCTATCTTTATTTCTCAATGTGTAATCAATTGTGGATTGTGGGTTTTGATTCTATGATGAACTAAACTCTATTTTGAGATTACAATGGATGCTATTGATTAGTTTAATCTGATATACTTCGTTGTTAACCTTATTGATTGCTATGAGATTGTCTATTAAGATTTATGCTTATTTGCTTAGTTGTTTGGCCATCAATTATTGTGATAACTCATATGAACTTGAAAGACGAAGTATGGGTTTAGATTTGATCTTGATAGCTTGTGTTTGTATGTTCTACATTGTGATGAAATGTATGATTCGTGCTTAGGATAGACATATACCGAGGCATCGCTCGTAGTCAATTGAGAATTTGGGCTTAAACCCTAATTATTTGTAAATCACATAGACATATAGTGGTTTAGGTAATGTGGGTGTTCATGTGTATCAATTGTGGATTATATGTGATATGTGTATGGTACATTGAGAGATGGTTGTACTTTACTTTTATGTTCTAGACTAACAAACCGGTACAATTAGTTTGGCCTAACATGAAGTGTATGGATTTGATTGAGTCAATAGATGAAATTTTAATCTCAGGTCTTTATTATCTAGTCTCACTCTAGGAATAGTTAGGTTTATTTAATTAATAGTTTAAATATAAAATATAATACCATTCGTTTAAATAAGACTGAGATGGTTATGGGTTAATGCTTGGTGAATTTTATTAGTTAATTATCCATGGGAACGATACTTTACTTACTCTTTATTACTTATTGACCACGTATACTTGCGTGTTGTGCGTAACTAGAATTTACCCAACACCAAGCTTCTTATTTATAGGATTTCAAATGGAGGGCAAAATGGTCAAAAAGGACACCTCCTTACTATTCCACCTTCCTCAACAACCTAGCCACCAAGTAATCATTTTACTTGGTGGCCAAGTGGCCGATCCACCCTCCATGGATCATTCCATGGGTTGCCCCATGGGTTTTTACCCATCCTGTGAGCCGCTGGTTCGTTCCGCGTTTTGACTTCTTGGATTGGGCTTGAAATAACTTAACATTGGGCCTTAACTTGGGCTTGATTCCATAATTCATTGGGCTTGTTATTAATCCAAGTACCATTGGATTATACAAAATCCTTAACTCATAATCCTATAATAACTTCTCGTATTCTCTTCGTCTAGTTCTCATACAATATTCGTATTATATGTTGTACTATTCTTCATACCATATTCGTATTCGAACTAGTATAATACTCGTATCTCATACATATAATAACCGAAATAATTATACGCCTTTCCTTTCCCATTCAGAAATCTCTTTCATTAACCCTTAGGATTTAAGTCCACAGGCAAAACCTTCGTTTGTCATAACCGAAATATTATCGGATATTCTATTATATCTTCATATTCTATCATTACGCTTTTCTCGGAATTTCAAACCTAAGCTCCGAACAAAATCAGATGAATAGTGTTTTTACGAAAAAATTCTCAGAAAACATTTATTTTCTTCTGGATAATTCAAAACAATTAATCCTAGCACATAGCCAGAATACTAACCACATCCACATCTTCTAGGTCATAAAACGACCTTCAAATATCTTATCCACATAATTAGTCAATTAAATTCATGTAATCCACATAATCAAATAAAAATTTAATTTATTCAAAATCCAAAATTATCGGGCGTTACATCTCTCATTTGATTCATGTTTATGAAAGTTTAATCTATAAAAAACAAACAAAAACATGATGTCCATTCATAAACTTCATAAAATTTAATAACCATAATGCATAATAAAAAGATTTAGCTTAGGATCGATTTACCTTTCTAAAGTCTCCATTTCTTCTTCTTTCTTCTTATCTTCCTTTTCTCTCTATTTTCTATTTTTAGCTGAGTGGAATGGGAAATGGGTGGTGTACTTCCACTTTCTTCTTTCTTTTATATTTCTTTTCTTTCTTTTTCTCTTCCTCTTTTCTCCTTCTTTTCCTCCTTCTTGTGTCCCAAAAATAATTTCATCTCTCCTCCAATTCCAAGTTCAGCCGCCCACTTGGGCCCATGCCATAATAATTAAATTTATTTCCTCTTTTAATAATTCACTTATCCGTTTAATTGTCCGTTTGACCATTTATCAATTTAACATTTTACAGTTTTAGAATAATAATCATAAATTAAATTAGACTCTTATTTCATCAGAGTAGGGATTTTACAACTATTAATCCCAAGTGTTGTTTGTTTTCAAATTTAGACTTGAAACTAGTAGTCTCAGGATTATAAAATGACTTAATAGTCTTGATATAATAATTATAATCCTAGGATTATAATCATTGCAAATAAACTTATGTTGGGTTTGTATATAGCACGATCATGCAATCAAATTACACAAAAGGTGCGGAAGCGCGATAAAATAGGAATTTAAAATTTTCATACAAACCCATAACTAAAATCATACTATGTACATAATTATCAATCAATAGAAAAGAGATGGAGAACAAATTCACACCCTTGTAGAAACTAGCTTCTTCAGGTACGAGTTCACCTTCAATCCTTTTCGCGTTCAACTTGAGTCCACCAGGTTTGATTCCTTCTTTTGATCAACGTTACCCACCCAAGTGTTTGGCCTCTAGAGGTGATCCACCAAGGAAGAACAAATATTCAAGAAGACATGTGTTTGGCTCAAACCCTAGTTTTTCTATATTATAAAAAAGGGGAGTACTCTACAACTATTGGAATCACGTCTATTGTGAAAAACGTCAACTCTCACCCATAATAAGACTCCTCTTATTTATAGATGTAGGCAACCCTCCTTAACAATTAAGGAATTGAGTTTTATTTTAATTAATTAAACTCTTTTAATTAATTAGGCTCCCAATCTTATTAGGAATAATTAATTAAACACTTTTAATTAATTAGCCTTCTAATCTTATTAGAAATATATGAGAGTACTTATATTAAATTAATTCCCAAACTCCTTTAGAAATTAAAATAATAATAATTGTAATAATATTAATAAGACTCCTCTTATTAATTAATATTTAATATTTCCAAAATATTAAATAATAAACATTAAGCTATTTAATGTATTCTATCATCATAAATTAAATTAAATACACTTAACATATTATTATGATTATGCCATTAACTTCTTAAATAAATATTCTTCCTTTTATGGTGTGACCATTTAGGTTCTCCATATTAATCGGTTGTGAATAAATCAATTAAAACAATTCTAATCTTATTTAAATAAATAAATTAAACTATTAATTCATTTAAATAAGTAATATTTATTCTACAATAGAGATAAGCCTCCCTAGCGATTAATGAATTTCTAGATAATATAGATTTCAACATTAATCATAAAAGAACATTTGAGTAAATAGTTACCGTACAATCCAATCCTTCCACCATATAATGTCCCAATTAAATATAAGACATGGATTTACTGTTAAGTCTTATTTTATTTAATTATATGTATTTCGATTCTTAAATGCACAACACCATATAATGCAAATTAAAAACTCCTTTCTAATTTCATTCTGCCTTGGCCAACGATTACTGGGTTATCATTTATCGAATCATATGACATTTCTCTTATTTTACTAGAAGTGGTAGATTCTTTATTGATCATACATTATCTCCATGTAAAACTTATTATATCCAAACATACCCTTTGATATACCCTAAAGATTTTAAGGAATAAGTCAAAGTATAAATCATCATACACAAGATACTATGATGATCTCAAGTCCAATGATCACTTGTAATACTATCACTACGAGAATTTGTATTGACAGGTAAGTAAAACTCCATTAGGTATTCCTTAACAAGCCATGTTCAGTGAACTTATTCTCCAATAAGCACTTACATACTTGCTTTAGTGTCTCCACACAAATGATCATGAGATCAATCATTCTCATCTAATGAGCAAGCAACGTATGTACCAATCTATCCAGATTCACTAATCCTTTTTTAGTAATCCATCGGTTAGGAACATTTTAGTTTTAAGCTATCTAAGAATTTAGATCTCATTAGCAGGATCTCATTATGATTCTAAAAGCATTGCTTAAAACTATGAGTTTATCACATATTATTAAATTAACACCATGCAGATAAATTAAAGCCTTTAGTAAATGAATACTTTTATTAATAAACAAATAAGATTGTTACAAAGTATATGCTTTATCATCAACATAATTGGCTTGTGTGCATACTACTTTCAATCTCCCACTTGCACTAAAGCCAATCGTCATGCTATCTTATACCCTTATTCTCTAAGTGACGATCATCCTACTGCTGGATAAGCTTCAGTATATGGATATGTAATGTTGTTCTTGAGATTCCACTATCTCTATAGTGATTCCCATCTTTTAATGATTCCTCTAATCAAATGAAAGTGCCACAACCACATGTTTAGATCCAAGATGAGACTTGGGAACTATTCCTAGTTTTGTAATGAACTTTTCATCCAAACAATCAACTTACAACTTCATTTACAGCTATATATTTTGTCTTTATCACTAAACCAACAACTTTTTACTATTTTGAAACTTTCAAATTCACTGCACCACCATTCAAGGTAACACTTTGCCTTAAGTGGATTTTCTGTCATATTGGCTTGTCTAAAAAAAAACTTGAGTCTGTTAAACCCTCTAGTTTTAATTCAGATCCACTATGAATCCTTAATACTGGTTAAGTACTTTCAAATATTTTTCAATGTCTTATAATTATCTTCTCCAGAATATGACTGATCAACATCAGGTCTCGTACATTTCATTGCATACATGATAGTTACTCATGCGATCTCTCTTTTGGGAGTCTATGTGAATTATTATTAAGAGAGATACACTCTAAGGCTAATCAACATGATACATCTCTTGGAGTTTGCCATGCTAAACACCTTTTTTTGCTAATTTTTTTAGCACCAAATGAATATACGATCATTGGGTTAAGCCAAGCATCCTTTTAAATCTATCTATATAGATTTTTATCCGCAATTAAGATACTCTTCGCAAATCATTCATGGATGAATGTTTAGACAACTTTATCATTACTGATTGTAGCATTGGTATGTCATTCCTTATCAATCGTATATCAACATATAATATTAGAAATGTCATGGCGCTCCCACTGACCCTTTTGTACACACTAGGTTCATTCTTGTTTTTGATAAATTCAAACTCTTTTGATTATCTCATTAAAACGAATATTCCATTTTTGAGAAGCTTGCTTCAATCCATTTCTCTGAGTGTCTACAACTCTTACCTCATCGTATGTAATTGGATCATCATCTTTCATAATGCGTACCTCATCATCATCATCTATGATGAATCCATACCTCCCGGATATCTTCGGTACTATTCTAGATTTACGATTCGGTTGTGGTATAATAGGTCTATCTACAGGTTCCTCTTATTTGACTTATAGTATTTTGTGGTTCTTGAACTCTTCAAGATTCTATTATCCTCCCACTAGCCCCTTCAATGATAAATACCTAAATCTTAGAATGCAGTGTGTTTCACAATAAACACCTTTTGTTTAGTAGAATTATATAACATATATCCTAAACATACTTTAGGATGTCCCACAAATCGACACTTGTCAAATTTTATCCCAAACTTATCCTTTTGAAACCTTTTCACATAAGCTGGACAACCCCTTATCTTAATATGCTTAAGATTAGGAATTCTCCCTGTCCATAACTCTTATTGAGTATTTGGCCCGGATTTGGAGATTACCTTTTCGTAGATATACAACCATTTCTAGGGCATGACCCCAGAAAGATACTGGAATAATGGTGAAATAAATGGACATCACCTTGTCCAACAAGGTATAATTTTTCTTTTCAGATACATCAATCAATTATTGTGTATCAGGAGGTGTCCATTGTGAGAAAACATTTGAGATGATCTAGAAACTCAATTCACAAGTATTCCTTCCTTGATCAGATCAAAGAATCCTAATACTTTGCCAATTTATTTCCCTTCTGAATTCTTTATATCTTTCAAATAATTTACACTTGTATTTCAACAAATACACACATTCAACTCTTTGAATGACCATCTCCTTTTCTTATACTAATTTATTCAATATGAAAAATTATTTTCACGTAAGTCAAGTATACTAAATCAATTAAGTAATATTCCAGTTCTATAAAAATATTATTATTATAAATAGAATAACGATTGTTCTTAAATATAATACCAAAAATTTTGTTATCCAACAATAAATTGGAAATAATGTTTTAACAAGAACTGAAATACAATAACAACTTATTGACTTAATAGACTTACCCGTAGGCTATGCTAAACTATAAGTTCGTATGGCTAATGCAACACCATTACTTCATTTCCCACATATAGGATTACTTATTTGTTGTTTAGCTTTCTACTTCTGCTTGGTCCCTTCATAAATCTATATTTATGAGAACCAAAGTCGGAATCCAATACCCAAATAGAACCTTAACTTAAAGAAAGATTTATTTTAATCATGAACAAGACTATATTTGTAACCGAAACTTCACTAAGCTTCTTCTAGTTAGACTCTGCAAGATGTTTCTCAAAGTCTTCTTTCCAGTGTCCTGGCTTATTACAGTGGAAGCAAACTCCTTGGCTTATTATCCTTTGTTTTTGCCTTTCTATTTACCTTCTTTGAATCGTTCTTCTTTTCAGAAGATCCTTTGGCCCCTACCAGTAAGACTTGGCCTTTCTTGGTTGGAAAGTGACTCTCAACATTTTTCAACATGTTAAGCAATCAGCGAGGCTGATATATAGCTTGTTCATATGAAAAATTCACAACAATTATGAGAAGGAGTTCGGGAGTGGCTACATGATCAAATCTTGGCTCAACTCTCCATCCATGAAAAAATTTGTTGTCCTAATTGTTCAATCAAATTGATAATGTAAAGGACATAAGTCTGTACTGTAGTGTCGTTGGTCATTATATATCTGAAGAGCTCCTTAGATATCTTATATCTATCAGTTCTACTTTCCTCACCATCAACTTCTTGATGTGCAGGAGTATAGTAGTAGTTTCATGCTGATGCTGAAGCTCGTTACTCATGGATGCGAGCATGATGCATTGAGCCAACTGTGCATCATCTTGCCACTTTCTAAAAATATCAATCTCTTCCTCAGAGGCATATAGGGATTTCGGCACAAAAACACACAGCAGAATATAATAATTTACAAAATAATTTCTGAAACCCAAGACATGATCTATGCGAAATAGAAATAATTCAGTGGTTTAGAATTTATACCGATTATTGAAAAATCTGAAACCGCTTCGAATCTCCAACGCAATCCAACCAAACTGCGTCTCTATAGTATCCACACGAACTCCCCACAAATCGTCACATGATCTGCAGTCAATCCACATACTAGTCTCAATGTATAAATGTTGTCCCATTAACAATGATACTTGACTAGGGACATTTAAGAGCAATAATACTAATTGTAATTATATAATCTCATGTTCAAGTCACATACTTGAAGCTATATAATTTGTATCATTATTCTAAATACTTTTATTATGCTAACATTTATATAACGCAGTAAATAAAACAATAATAAAATCATTCATTTATTCAATCAAATATAATATCAAAATGCTAAGCACTTATATCAAATAATTGGCCTCTAGGGCATAAACTCTAATAGTCTCCCACTTGCACTAGAGCCAATCACTCATGTATCTAATACTCATGGAACTAGTGTGACCTTTGTGCTTCTGCTAGGACAAAGCCTTGGTCAGTGGATATGCAACACTATCATCTGTTGGCACTCTTTCAATATGTACATCTCTTATATCAATGATTTCACGGATGAGATGGTACCGCCTACGTATATGCTCGGATTGTTGATGAGATCTGGGTTCCTTAGCATGTACAATGGATCCATTATTATCACAATATAGCTCAACCAGATTAACAATGGTTGGAACAACACCAAGTTCAGTGACGAACTTTTTAATCGATATAGCTCCTTGGCCGCACTAGAAGTAGCAATATACTTAGCCTCTGTTGTAGAATCGGCTACTGTCTCTTTCTTTGAACTCTTCCAGCTAACAGCACCATTATTAAGGCAAAACACAAAACCTGACTGAGATTTATAGTCATCATCGTCAGTCTAGAAACTAGCATCTGTGTAACCCTTTACTGCCAGTTCATCTTCACCTCTATATACCAAGAATGAATTCTTAGTCCTTTTCAGGTACTTGAGGATATTCTTAACTGCTGTCCAGTGACCTTCACCTGGATTCAACTAGTATATGCTCGTCATGCTCAAATCATACGAGATATCCGGACGAGTACATATCATTGCATACATGATAGATCCAATTGCCGAAGCATAAGAGATCTTTTTCATACGCTCCTCATCATCCCGTGATTTAGGACATTGGGGCCATAGAGATCTTTACACCATGAGTCATGGGTAAGTGTCCTCTTTTTGTCTCTTGCATGCTAAACCATTTAAGCACTTTATCAATATATGTACTTTGATTTAGGCCGAGCATTTTTCTCAATCTATCTCGATATATCCTGATACCTAAAATATAGGTTGCATTGCCCAAATCTTTCATGGAGAAACATTTTCCTAACCATGTTTTTACAACATGTAATGAAGGAATGTCATTTCCAATAAGGAAATTGTTAAATCCATACTTGAAAATGTTATTTCCACAATAAAAGTGTAGTTATAGATCCTATGGTGACGGTTTTCACCGTCGCTATACATCTACAATGACACTTTAGTTGTGGAAATAACAAAAAGTGTTGTGGATTTAAAAATTCCCTTCCAATAATTAATATGTCGTCAACATATAATACCAGGAATACAATGTGACTCCCACTAACCTTCTTATATACACAAGGTTCATCTTTATGTTTTATAAAGCCAAACTCTTTGACTGCTTCATCAAATTGAAGATTCCAACTCCGAGAGGCTTATTTCAATCCATAAATGGATCGTTGTAGCTTACATACATTTCCAGCATCCTTTGGAGTGACTAAAACCCTTAGATTATGTCATGTACACATCCTCAAGGAGATTTTCGTTAAGGAAAGTAGTGTTGACATCCATCTGCCAGATTTTGTAATTATAAAAGGCTGCAACAACAAGTAAGATCCTGATGGATTTATCCATTGCCACTGAAAAGAAGGTTTCATCATAGTCAACTCCTTGAACTTGTTTGAAACCTTTTTCTACTAGTCACCCTTTATAGGTTTGTACATTACTATCCGTGTAAGTTTTCTTTTTGAAAATCCACTTGCACCCGATTGGTTTTACCCCTTCGTGTGGATCAACCAAAGTACATACTTGGTTATTATACATGGAGTCCATCTCATATTTCATGGCTTCAAGCCATTTCTCAGAATCTGGTCCATTCATAGCTTCTTGGTAGGAAGGAGGCTTATCTTGATTTATGAGCATCACATCACCGTTTTGAGTCACAAGATATCCATAATATCTCTCGGGCTCTTTGCGTGTCCTATAATATCTACGAATGCCTTTTGTAATTTGTGTAGGTTCACTTTCCACAATATCTTGTGGTTCCTGCTCACATTCCAACTCAGGTTCAATGATATTTTGTGGTTCTCGAATTTCTTCGAGTTCTACTTTCCTCCCACTTTCCTTTAGAGACAAATTCTTTTTCTAAAAAAATACCAGTTCGAGCAACAAACATTTATTCTCAGAAGGTTTATAGAAATAATACCCTTTTGTTTCCTTTGGGTATCCCACAAAATTATATTTGTCAGATTTGGGTCCGAGCTTTTCAGAATCCAGACGTTTTACAAACTCCTCCTAACCCCAAATCTTCATAAACGACATACTAAAACGTTTCCCAGTCCACATCTCATATGGTGTCATCTAAACCGTCTTTGTAGGAACACGATTAAGTGTGAATGCAACTGTCTCTAGGGCATGACCCCAGAAGCTTATTAGAAGATCTACATGACTCATCATTGATCGTACCATGTCCAACAAGGTGCAATTCCTCCTCTCAGATACACCATTCCATTGTGGTGTTCCAGGTGGAGTGAGTTGTGATATAATACCACACTCCTTTAAAAGGTCATTAAAGTCTTGGCTTAAGTATTCCCCTCCTCGATCGGATCGAAGGGCTTTTATGCTTTTGCCAAATTGGTTTTGAACTTCATTCTTGAATTCTTTAAACTTTTCAAAGGATTCAGATTTGTGTCTCATAAGATACACATATCCATATCTACTGAAGTCGTCAGTAAATGTAATGAAGTAATAAAACCTACCTCTTGCTAATGAACTCATGGGTCCACATACATCACTATATATAAGTCCCAATACATCGCTAGCCCGTTCACTATATTCAGTGAAAGGGTCTTTAGTCATCTTGCCTAATAAACAAGACTCACATCTCTCATATGATTCAAAATCAAATGAATCCAAAAACCCATCTTTATAGAGTTTGGATATGCATTTCTCATTTATATGGCCTAAACGACAGTGCCATAGATATGTCGAATTTGAATCATTTGATTTAAATTATTTTTTATTTATGTTATAGATAGACATTTCTAAATCAAGAATATAAATACCATTAAACAATTGTGCAACACCATAGAATATTTCATTTAAGTAAAACTGTAAGACCCCAACTTATTATTAATGAAATTTAATTTTCTCTATTTATTATTTTGAAATAGTAAGGGTTGATTTGATTAATGTGGATAGTTATGGGTAAAATACGCAAATATTTCAAAATAAGCAAGTGGTTATAAAATATTCATTGTTGTCGGGGAATATTCATTTGGTCGTGAAATATTCGTACTGTCGGGGAATATTCGTACGACGGCGCAGCCATGTGTGGGCCCCATAACGGAAAGTGAATGGATGAAGAAAACGACAAGTATAAGTTGTTTAAAAATAACGGCGTAGTTGTTATCGTTAATACTGTTAAAATACTCGGTGGTTAAAACACAGTAGCACACGATATTGCACCAATTATTGATTCTTACGTAAGAAGGCACTACTCAATAATGGTTACAGTAATTACTATTCAGTATTTTATTTTATTGATTTAATAATTGCTGCGTTGATATTTTATATTGTTGTTGTTTCAATAATTGTCATTACACAATATTTTTCATTATCGAAGCAATAATTCATATTATTTGAATAATATTATTAGAAAATATTATTGGCAATCTCTAGAAAGTTCTGTCTAAGGAGAGGTTTGGTCACCTAATTGCGTGCCAGTAAGGAGAGATCCTTATTGGAAAGCCCCCTCTTTCCTGGGAACTGCCTGGTTGTTAATAATGCGATTCTGTAATATTACTCGTGAATAATTAATTATTGATTTATATGATAAAAAAATATTGATTTTATGTGGATATAGATGGAGAAAATTTTTAATATGACAATTGTTGAAAATTAAAATTTTATTTTATTTTTTATGATAAAATAATTCATTTAAATATATTATTATATTTTTAATAATATAATAATGGTGATATTTTTATAATGAATGGAGGATATATGAGTTTATAAGGAAAAAGAGTATTTTTATTGCAATAAATATTAAAAACAGATTTTATGTGTCACTAGACTCTTTTCTTGACTGAAATTTGATTATAAACTGTAAAATCGCCCGTTTGTGGATTTCAGTCAATTTCTGTTTGGAATTTGGAAAAACTTTCTTCAGCAAAGTTGTAGAGAATTGAATTTCCTATATAAATTCGCGATATTCGAATTTTCTGACAAAAGAGCTATTTATTGTGAATTATTGAAGTTTCGAAGCTTCGAAATAATTGATTTTTGGAAGTATAAAATATTTAAAATGACAAAAAACATTTTTTGTCATTATTGTGGGTCTTGCATGTGTTAGAAGTGGCTGATTTCAGATCTCTAAATGTGGGTGTAGGAATAAAAATTAATAAATTAATATTTTATTAAATTTTCTGCTTTAGTGTTCTAAGCATTTTCCTATAAATAGGGTGCTTAGGTTAGAATTAAAAATCACACCAGAAACTGAAGTTTTCTCTCTCTATATTATCGAGGGTATTCTTGTGAGTATTTTGAGTATAATTTGAGTATTGCTATACGGTGCAAGTTCAAGTCATAGCCTATATTCGGTGTTTCAACTAGAAGTACTGTCTTTCGAGGTAAGGGATATTATTTTCTTTAAAATGATATTATTTCTTCTAATATCATTATGCCGAAGTATTGATCTGAACTTTTAATCAAATTTGGAACCTTTTGTGTCGGAGTTACTATTCACGTATACGACACTATTCACGAATACGGCACTATTCATCGAAAAGTGAAAATTTTCCTTTTCGTCTAAAATATCTATTGTGGATACTAGCTTTGATTGTATCCATGTTTTGATCATTCTTGAATTTTACACCACTATGATTATTTGAGGTATTTTTGGACATGGTTAAAACAAAGTACGAATCTCTAATCCTTAATCCTTGTCATTTTGTTTCACTGGATTCGTTTCTTTAAAAATATTTTTTATCATCCTTAGTATTAAATGATGATATTATTGAATATCTCTGGCCTGTAGTGCAAAGATGAATGATTTCTGATGAATATCTTTGGCCCGTAGTGCAAAGATGAATAGGTGTTTAGATGAACATGACCAACTGATGAATATCTTTGGCATGTAGTGCAAAGATGAATATTTGATTCCAGATATATATTGATTGATGTTACAGGGATAAAAGATAGACGATGAACTTTTAAATTCATGCATAGAAGATAGTAGTTTGCATTCTCTACTTAACTCTTCTAATGAATTATTATTTTCGCTGCAAATATTGATTTAAAACTTGTTGTCTATTGTATTCTATTAGATTTTTTTCCCTATTGAAGACTAATGATAATTTGTTGTATATTATCTTAGTCATAATATTATTTACTGGGCTAGTTGAGCTCACCCTTTTCCTTTTTGTTCCATTTTTTTTCTCAGGAGGCGAGAATATAGTGAGTACGAGTCGGGGTATGGAATGAAAGTTCTAGAGAGAGTTGTTTAGTAGTCCTCACCGTTTTTGTAAAATAATGTATCAATAAATGTTATGAGGATTTATTTGAGTATAGATATTGTCTAGAAGATAATGTTTGTATTCAAACTCACAGTTTTACTGTTGTAATAATAAAGTTGTAGTTATTTCTGTACCATGTATTTACAACTCAGAATGGGTGATATATACCTATTTTGGGGGTGTCACAGTTGGTATCAGAACTTAGGGATATGATTTCTGGCGGAGATCGGGGAATAGAACTAGGAGGGGAGAGACGAGTAAATCCTTCGTTAGTGTGTCCTACCTAAGCTTATTTGTTAGTTGGTCAGTATATAGGGATATTATGTGATATATTGATTTTCTTAATTAACCCTTATTTTATGACAGTATTTGAGAATGTCGACTTAGAATATTAACAGTGGAAATGAGACCGTGGAGACGCCTACTCACCAACGAGGAGAACGTACAACAGGCTGTCAATGTTCCTCTTGTGAACAACACCATTGAGCAGATGATGAATGATGGGATGTTTAGAAGCTTTTTGCAGTTCATGCAAAATCAGACGAGGGAGACTCGTGTTCAAAATACAGGAGGATATGATAGCAATTCACGAGTTGTCACAGCCAAGCAGTTCAAAGAGTTGGGACCACCAGAATTTAAGGGAAAGCCAGATCCGATCATGACTGGAAACATGAGTCAAGCAAATTACCAAGATATTTGATGTCTTGGGATGCACAGAGGAACATAAGGTTCCATTCGCCACCTTTATGTCCCGTGGCGAGGCAAACTACTGGTGGGAGTCTGTGAAGCGTACCCGTCCAGGCACAATCAATATGTCTTGGGAGACGTTTCAGAAACTATTTAATGACAAATACTTTCCTGAAAGTGTTCGTCATATGAAGGAAGTGGAGTTCATCAGATTAGAACAAAATAACATGACGGTGTCTCAGTATGAGGCAAAGTTTGCAGAGTTATCCAGGTTTGCACCTCATTTGGTGGAGAATGAGGAAAGTATGACGCGGTTGTTTCTGAGAGTTTTGAAACCCGGCATACGACAATATCTCATTTCTCATAAATTTTCTCTCTATTCAGATGTTGTAAACAGGGCTCAATTATTAGAGCGAGATAACGAGTACGGTCAACCGAGGGACCACAACCAGGATCATACAGGGATAGCAGTCAACAGAATAACGATAACCAGCGAAGAAAGAAAAAGATGGACAAAAATGGTAACCACTCTGGTGGTAATCATGACCATAAAAATAGAAGAAACGAGCCAGGAGGAGATTTTAAAAAGAGGAGATTTAACAACGACCATGTGAAGATGACAGTGCCGGCAGCAACTGGTTCTAAGGGAGGAGAACGACCACCGGTCATATGCTATAAATGCGGGAAAGAGGGACATATCAGTCCAAACTGCCCACAACAGTTCAAGGTATGCTATAATTGTGGAAAGGAAGGACATATCGCTCGAGATTGTACGGTAGCGAAACCTAGTTCAGCGGGGACGATGACTCAAAAGACTGTCCCAGAAAAGTCAATGTCAACGGTTCCTGGAAGAGCGTTTGTTGTGACTGGTCAAAATGCGAGGAACCCAAACGAGGTGATCACGGGTAAGCTATTTATAAATTCTTGCGAAGTTTATACCTTACTTGATACCGGTGCTACCCATTCATTTATCTCTCCTGCTTGTGCTTAACGTTTAAACTTGACTTCGGAGAAATTAGACTTTGACCTATCTGTAGAAACTCCGTTAGGAGAAACTTTCATCACATCCACTGTTTATAAATCTTGTTTGATTCAAGTTGGTACCATCACCTTACCTGTTGACCTTATCTCTTTAAAGATACTTGCTTTTGATGTGATTTTAGGGATTGATTGGTTGACTACTCATCATGCCAAAATTGATTATTTTCGTAAGGTTATTAGTTTTCATATTCCTAACCAACCTGTTGTACGAATTTAAGCAACTAAACCATTAAAATCAACCACTGTCATATCTAATCATAAAACTATTCGTTTATTGAAAAACGGATGTCAAGCTTTCTTAGCCCATGTTATGGATTTGAATAAAGACACGCCAAATTTGAATAATATTCCTGTTGTTATTGACTTTCCTGACGTATTTCCCTGAAGAACTTCCCGGTCTACCCCCAGAACGTGAAGTTGAATTCTTTATTGATCTTGAACCTGGTACAAAGTCTATTTCTAAAACCCCATATCGAATGGCTCATATTGAACTTGTAATAGCCCCGAATCCGGGCCCCAAATTGCCGCGGATCCGGTTCACTATAATTTCTATAACTATTTGTGGAAGATATAAAAATAAATTGTTTATACATTACATTACTCACTATTCCCCAAGGTCGAGTAACCTTAACTCAATACACATTTCATAAACTTTTTATCATACAACACATTTATCAAAATACGCTATTACAAACTAGCCGCACTTTATATCCCAAGCTGAACTTGGCTTTAACCGTTTTCTGTATCCGAACGCATTCGCCTTATCTGCAATGTTTTATCATGATATAGCAAGGGTGAGCATGAAAGTTGCCCAACAAGTTTATATATAACAATATAACAATATATCATGATTGAAGAGTATGAATAATGAGCTTGCTATAATTCATCAATATAATTGAGAACTAGCACGAACAAATTTTTGACTGAACAAGTATTATACATGAACAAACATTTCTGAACCAACTGGTAATGAAGGTGATCAGCCTTTCATACCTGACTTATACATGTAAGATGTACAGAGTACAAATTTCATGGCAATCAGCAATGATTAACCATAAGCTTGAAGAAACTACTCTTATTAGAGTTAAGTAAAAGAAAACTTACCTGAACCGTTGATTACCGCAACGCAATTTATAACGCTTTACCCGAAGACCTAATATTAATAATATAGATCTCCAATATTATAATAATATCATCACAGTATAATACTGTTATATTTATACACACAGAATAACCTAAACACATAACACATAACCCTATCAGTCTTTAACACACATAAAACTTAGTATCAGGTCAAACTATTTCAGTCTGACTTGAAACCGACACAATTTTAACATCCCGACGGTCTAGTCGGACTTTTATCAAGTTTAAGTTCAATTAAACTCTATCTAACCACTTAACAATTATCACAGATAATTTCTAATTAGACAAAACATTTTTCCTAGGCTCGTAATAATTTTCGGATAAATATTACCATTTATCACCATTTTTCAATCATTAAAACCGTATTTAAATGAATTAAATACCACATAATTCCTTAATCATTAATATTTATTTAATATAAAATATTAATGAAAATCATTACATAATATTATAATATAATTATAATATATCAAAGTATTTTTAATACTTTAAAATCATTTTTATATGATTTCCCAACAATTAAATCTATTATCCGATAATTGCTATTAATATTAAAATATTAATATTTTCATGCCAAAATATCAAAAGTTACATTTTATAACTTAAAATATTTTTATAATACTTAAATCATTTTATATGATTTTTAAATCATTAATACTATTTTTCCATAATTTATTTAATATATTCATTAAATAAAATAATTACCATTAATATCAATATATTAATGAATTTCATCACAAAATATCAAAAGTCATTAAAAATAACTTAAAATATTTTCTTATACCATAATATTATTTTTCATGATTTTTCATGAATTAAAACCATTTTTTAATAATTTATTTAATATTATAATTAAAAAAATAAATACCATTTACATTCCAAAAATAATTAATATTTTCGAAATATACTTAAAATAATTAAAAACTATTTTTTAGACTTTAAAATAATTTTTTCATAATTTATTATGTATTTTTAATAATTAAAAACTAATTTTTTCTAATTTTTAATTAATTTTCTGTAATTTCTGAATTTAAGCGTCTCTAAAGGGGCCCTATAGCGACAGAACCGTCGCTATAGGTGTTCTTGATGTTCTTGATCATGTTCTTCAGCTTCATAGTCAGACTACATGATACCTACTTTGACCGGCTATACTTCTTTGTCTGTCATGATTCTGGGCCATGTTAAATATTGATCGTGTAGTGTTTATGTAATACTACACGAATCAGTCATCAACTATGTCATACAACATCACACTTGGAAGATCTGGGCCTCCAAAATATCTGACAACACTGTTCTTCATTTTCTGGGTTTTCCAGAAAATGAAGAACAGTCGAGGGTACTAGCTTTCGATCCTTATATCTTGGGTTCTGTACTTGTGTTGTGTAATCTAAAGGTTGAATCTTGTAGAAAACATGTCAGTGTACATTTCTATTACATCAGATCAACATATAAACATCATCAAAGAAAAATCTGGGTCGGTCAAATTTGACAAGAAAAACTGTTCTTGAACATTTCTGGGTTACCCAGAAATGTTCTTGAGCAGTTTTTCATCCCACGTTTGACCACATATTTTATACGTTTTGGTTATGGATCAAAGTGATCTAAAGACTTTAAAATGTAGTATTCATGTCAGGTTACAACACAAAGACAATAACTTATCATAAACACTAAACACTAGCAAGATCTAGAGCCTGCAATCTTGCTGTCAGACAAGATCTGGGTTTCTTGGTTGCCCAGAAACCAGATTTCTTGACTGGTCAACGCTGTTTGACTACCAATATCTCTTAACTTAATCACGATCAATCCTTGATTCGAGTTTCAGAGCATAGATAACATAACAGAGAACAAATATATATCATAAAATACACAAACTAATAAACACACACTGATCTAAAGGCCCTGACATTTGCTTGTCAGTCAACATTTTTATAGATTTCCAGATTTCAAAAATCACCAAAATCGTGCATCTAGATGTTATAGATCCTTGATCTATCAACCCAGATCACTTATAAACACCATATTACATAACTTTAACAAATTAATTTCATCAATTAACAAAGAATCATAGGATTTCTAGATTTTGGGATTTTATACCTTTTGAGCTTTGATTTTCGATTCTGACTTTTTGATTCTGATCTTGGCTTGCTAAGAGGCTAAAATAGCTTCAATTTTATCTCTCTCTCACTCTAGAATTTCGAAAATGAGGAGAGAGAAAAGATTTGGCTTGAGAGAAAACTAATGTAAGTTAGTTTCTTTTAACTTTTAAGTTTATAACTTTGATCTAATGTACCAAGACTTGCAAGGTGGCATGCTAGACAAATAAATCACATGTAATGCTAGGGTTAGGGCTAGGGTTGTTCACCAACCCAATATTTTGGCCAAAATTGCAACTAACCTTATTAAAGAAATAAAAAGGGTATTAATGACATTTTACATACCATTTTAATTCTAAAATTGGCATTTTCTCAAACCCTTAGGGTTTAGGATTTGGACATTAAGGTTAGGGTTTAACTATTTAGGTTTTAGGTTTTAAACCTTAAAAATTTAGCAACTTTAAATTCTAAAATTTTCGGATTAAGGTTTTCGAAATAGAAAAAAAATTTAAAAAATTTGAAATCGTAATTAGAATTCTCTAATTACACTATAATTTCCTAATCATATATCAATCTTGCTAATTAGGACTAATTTATCCTAATTAAAATTACTAATTTAGCACTTAGGGCCACAATTATACATTAGGCTTCAAAACCACATTTTAGGGTTTTAAATAGAAAAAAAAATAATGTTTCAATTTTAGAAATTAGATTTCCTAATTAGATTAGCGTTTCTAATAACTTGACAATTAGGATTTATATTTTCTAATTAACATTGTTAGTAAAGCAATTAAATCCACCACTGCACAATTAGGGTTCAAAATGGTCATTAGGGTTTTCAACCCATAAATTAGGGTTTACAAAATAATATTCTAAAATAGAAATTAAATATTCGTAATTAGATTAAGGTTTTCTAATTACTCATAAATTAAAATAATTAGGATTAGGGTTTCCTAATTAGCATTGCTAATTTTAGCAATTAAATCCATAATTGAGCATTAGGGTTTCTGTCGGAACAATTAGGGTTCCAAAAATCGTAAATTAGGGTTTTTTTAATTAATTAACCTTTACCCTAATTAATACTTAATTATTAGCACTCTAGCATTAAAATTCTCCGTTATATTCCCAGATTAGGGTTTTATTTTATCAGAATCTGAAATTAGGGTTTTTAGATCTGGTATTAGGGTTTTTAAATAATCAATTAAGATTTTAGATAATTCATTAGGGTTTTCCCTAATTAATTTAATATTAATGACGTTTAACCTTGTACATACATTGCATTCCCAATCTAGGGTTTTCAATATCCGATTTAGGATTTCGGATTCCCGGAACTGAAACTAGGGTTTCCAGAACCGATTTCTAGGGTTTCTTATTAGACGTTAGGGTTTTCTAACTGAACGTTGTCGTTCTTAATATAAACTTTGGGTTTGTCACAGATTTAATTTATCTGATCAACCCATGACCCTTAACCACATTCTGAACACATCATTAACCATATACACAGAGCATATTTACATAAATCATTAATCCTAAATAATTCACCTATATCCTTCACCGAATTTTGAAATCCTCAAAATTTAATCCCAATAACATCAAACGCATACACTTATTTTATGTCTAGGTCTATTATTTAACCTTAAATTAATCATTTAAGATTTTTATAAATTGTCTAATTTCTCGTGTTGTCACAGAACTTCAGGAGTTAAAGGTCCAACTACAGGAATTGTTGGACATCGGTTTCATTCGTCCTAGTACATCTTCTTGGGGTGCTCCTGTTTTATTTGTAAAGAAGAAAGACGGGAGTATGCGACTTTGTATTGACTATCGGGAATTGAACCATGTGACCATCAAGAATAGGTATCCTCTACCTCGTATTGATGACCTGTTTGACCAGTTGCAAGGAGCACAATTCTTTTCAAAGATCGATCTTCGTTCTGGATATCATCAGCTGAAGATTAGAACTGAGGATATTCTAAAGACTGCCATCAGAACTCGGTATGGGCATTATGAATTCTTAGTCATGTATTTCGGATTGACTAATGCTCTTGCGGCTTTCATGGATATGATGAACCAAGTATTCAAGGAATATTTGGATCAGTTCGTTGTTGTTTTTATTGATGACATCCTCATACATTCCAAAAGTCGTGAAGATCATGAGAACCATTTGAAGCTGGTACTCTAAAGGCTCTGTGAAAACAAACTATATGCCAAATTGAAGAAAATGCGAGTTCTGGCTTGAGGAAGTAGCATTCCTTGGGCACGTGGTGTCGAAACATGGAGTATCTGTTGATCCGGCGAAGATTGAAGCAATACAAAGTTGGGAGCAACCGAAGTCGGTGACTGAAGTACATAGCTTTTTGGGCTTAGCTGGTTATTATCAGAGATTCGTGGAAGGGTTTTCTCGAATTGCTACTCCATTAACCCAGCTAAGTCGGAAGGATACAAAATTCGTTTGGAGTGAAGAATGCGAGAAGAGTTTCCAAGAACTCAAGAGGAGACTCATTTCGGCACTTGTTCTAACAATACCATCTGGTACAGATGGATTTGTTATCTACAGCGATGCTTCAGGCAAAGGGTTAGGATGTGTTCTCATGCAACGTGGGAAAGTCATAGCCTATGCCTCGCGACAACTTAAAGAGTATGAGATGAATTATCCTACTCATGATCTAGAGTTGGCAGCAGTAGTTTTTGCGCTAAAGATCTGGAGGCACTATCTATATGGGGAGAAAGTGGAGATATATTCAGACCATAAAATCCTTAAATATTTCTTCACTCAAAAAGAACTCAACATGCGGCAGCGACGTTGGCTCGAGCTATTGAAAGACTACGACCACACTATTCAATACCATCCTAGAAAAGCGAACGTGGTAGCTGACGCGTTGAGTAGAAGATCATATGCAGGAACGAGTGCGATGATGTCAAGTATACGCATAGAGCCAACTTTAATAGAAAAAGTTAAGGTTGCTCAAGCCACCGACCCGAAGCTGATGCGTATGAAGAAAAAAGTACAAGAAGGAGCTATTCCGGAAGCGAGAATTGATGAAGAAGGAATACTTCGAGTCCACTCTAGACTTTGTGTTCCTAACGACTCTGATTTGAATTACAAGATTATGATGGAGGCACACAATACACCATTTGCAATCCATCCTGGAAGTACTAAAATGTATCGTGATCTTCAACATACATTTTGGTGGAAAAATATGAAGAGATAGATTGAAAAGTTTATCTCGATGTGTTTAACTTGTCAACGTGTAAAGGTGGAGCATTTAGTATCTAAGGGTCCGTTGCAACCATTTGAGATTCTGAAATGGAAGTGGGAACACATTACCATGGATTTCGTTACGGGTCTTCGTACGATTTCTCAAGGCATCAATGCCATTTGGGTTATTGTTGATAGATTAACCAAGTCTGCTCATTTCTTGCCGATACGGGAGACTTATTCCCATGAACGTCTTGCTAGTATATATATAAATGAGATTGTGAGGTTGCATGGCATGCCAGTATCCATAGTTTCGGATCGTGACCCAAGATTCACTTCAAGATTTTGGGTTAGCTTGCAAAAAGCTATGGTCACAGATTTACGATTCAATTCGGCATACCATCCTCAAACGGACGGACAATCAGAGAGGACTATTCAAAATCTTGAAGATTTAACAGGATATTCCAACAGAATAATAAATAATAGAACCAGGTCCGAAGTAAAACGTACAGACAGGATATTCCGACAGAATAATAAATAATGGAACCAGGTCCGACGTAAACGCACAGACAGGATATTCCGATAGAATAATAAATAATGGAACTAGGTCCGGCGTAAACGCACAGACATGATATTCCGACAAAATAATAAAGAATGAAATAACAGAAGA
Source organism: Panax japonicus (assembly GCA_020205505.1). Taxonomy (NCBI): domain Eukaryota; kingdom Viridiplantae; phylum Streptophyta; class Magnoliopsida; order Apiales; family Araliaceae; genus Panax; species Panax japonicus. Next base: position 34,059,862 of record CM035109.1, on the reverse strand, counting down.
ATTTCACCAAGTATAGGGTATCCCGCGTATACAGGTTATTCCACCAGAATAATAAAGAATGGAATAACAGAAGTTCTCTTCATGATTAAGAAAGAAAGAATACTCCTTATGAGTACAACAAATAATATTCCCTACCTTAAGAAGAAGAGTACTGGATATATGAATAGTGAAGTAGCAGAATACTTTTCTTCTTTATCTCTATAGTTTCAGTGAATTCGTAAGAAATAATGAAGGAATGAGTTTCTATTTATAGAAAAATGGACTCTATAGTAACTAACTCATGAACGGTCCAGATTGATTCACTTTAATCTGATGGTCCATATTTAAAGCAAAATCTTTTAAATAAAATATAATATATTCTATTTATAATCTAATAAAACGAATAACTTTATAAAAGATTTTACTACGCAAACGCTATGCATGCACTATGCAAACACTATGTATAATAAAATATAATATATTCTAATTATTGTCTAATAAAACATATAACTTTATAAAAGTATTCTGTTTTATATAAAAAGATTTTACTATGCAAAATACTATGCAGACACTATGCAACACTATGCATAATAGAATATAATATATTCTATTTATAGAATAACTTTACAAAAGTATTCTGTTTTATATAAAAAGTTTTTCTGTTTTATTACATTAATAATACTAATAAAATAAAACTGAGTGACTTATCACATAAGCATCAATAATCAATACCGTGTGCTACTATGCAACCACACGTATTACTGTACTTTTACTACCGAGTAGTTCAACAGTATTAACGGTAAAACTTCCGTCGTTATTTTCATAAAATATTTTTGTTGTTTTCTCAATTTGACAATAATTCCTGTTGCGGGGTCCACCAATGATTGTGTCATTGCACGAATATTCCCTGATAAAATATTCCCCGACCAATCGAATATAATATGACAACTTGCATACTTTTCAAAATTTATAAATACTACCCACAACTATAACATTATATCAAATCTAAATCATAATATTCAAAAAAAATATTTTGAGAAAATAAAATCTTTATTCATAAAATCTGGGGTCTCACATTTGCAGCTTGCAAAATCTGTGTATCCTATTAGTTCAAATGAGGACTCCTTGGGATACCACAGCCCCAAGTGAGGTGTACCCTTGAGATACCTAAAAATCCTCTTTACAGCAGTTAATTGTGATTCTTTAGGATTAGCCTGAAATCTAGCACAAATGCATGTTGCAAACATTATATCTGGTCTACTGGCAGTTAGATATAAAAGAGAGCTTATCATACCTTTATATTGAGTTATATCATTACTTTTACCTTTTTCATCTTTATCAAGCTTGGTTGCGGGAGCAATTGGGGTTTTCATGGGAGAGGCTGATTCCATGCGATATTTCTTAAGTATGTCTTTAATGTACTTGGCTTGGTTTATGAAGATTCCTTCATTAGCCTTCTTTACTTGCAGTCCAAGGAAGAAGTTCAGCTCACCCATCATGCTCATTTCAAACTTTCTCTGCATAAGCTTGGAGAATCTCTTGCATAACTTTTCGTCAGTAGAACCAAAAATGATTTCATCAACATATATTTGAACCAATAAGAGTTTGCCTTTATGCTTTCTAAGAAATAACGTGGTATCTACTCTACCTCTAGTGAACCCATTTTCAATAAGAAAGTTAGGCAGTGTTTCATACCATGCTTTAAGTGCTTGTTTAAGACCATATAAGGTTTTGTCCAATCTATAAACATAATTAGAAAGAGATGAATTGATGAAACCTGGAGGTTGTTGTACGTAGACTTCTTCTTGAAGTTCACCATTCAGGAATTCACTTTTGACATCCATCTGAAAGACCTTGAATTTCATGTGAGCAGCAAAGGCAAGGAATATTCTAATGGCTTCTAGTCTGGCAACAGGTGAAAATGTCTTATCGTAGTCAATGCCTTCTTCCTGAGAGTAGCCCTTAGCCACTAGTCTTGCCATATTCCTGGTTATCACTCCATCTTTATCCATCTTATTTCTAAAGACCCTCTTGGTTCCAATGACAGGATGACTTTTTGGTCTTGGTACCAATCTCCATACTTTGCTTCTTTCAAATTGATTAAGTTCTTCCTGCATGGCTTCTGTCCAGCTGGAGTCTTCCATATCATCCTGTATCTTCTTAGGTTTCATTTGTGACAGGAAGCTTATATAAAAACATTCATTTTGGGTGGCAGCTCTTGTTTTGACTCTTGCACTTGGATCTCCAATGAGTAAATCTTAAGTGTGATCTCTTTCCCATCTATTTTTTGTTGGGACATCTGTCCTGATGCCTTCTTGTCTTAGGTCTTCAAGATTTATTCTTTCTTCTTGGTGTGGAGTTTCGTCGTCTTGCATAGGCCTCTCTATGATCTCATTTTCTTGCTTAACGATTTCACTATATGGCACTACGATCGTAGTGTTGAGCTCGACGACCTCATTCGTAGTGTTTGAACTGTCGGTCGTAGTGTCTTGAAGCACTATTTTGTCCAAGTCTGTCTCATCAAAGATGATGTGAATCGAGACTTCAACACTCAGTGTCTTTTTGTTGAACACTCTGTAGGCTTTACTGTCTGTGGCATATCCAAGAAAGATTCTTCGTCTGACTTGGGTTGAAACTTTGTCAAGTACTGTTTTCCATTATTGAGAATGTAGCATGCACAGCCGGATACATGAATGTAACTGACACTTGGCTGTCTTCTTTTCCACAGTTCATAGAGACTCTTCTTAATCGTAGAGTGTATGAGTGATCAGTTCTGAGTGTAGCATGCAGTGTTGACAGCTTCAACCCAAAAGTATTCAGGCAGATGGGCTGCTGCTAGTAGAGTTCTTCTAGCCTCTATCAGTGTCCTGTTCTTTCTCTCAGCTACTCCATTTTGTTGAGGAGTTCGTGGAGCTGAGAAGTTGTGACTGATGCCATTGTCTGTACAGAAATGGTCTATTTCTGAGAAGTCAAATTCTTTTCCATGATCATTCTTATATCCTTGATTTTCTCTCCTTTCTCGTTCATCACCAGCCTGAACATCTTGATCAAGTGGGAGCTTGTTTCATCCTTTTAGGTTAGAAAGAACACCCAAGTGAATCTGGTGTAGTCGTCGATTATGAACAGTGAGTATCTCTTCTCTCCAAGGCTTGTCATTGGAATTGGCCCAAATAGATCCATATGGAGCAACTGCAGAGGCTTGTCAATTGAGTTGGCAGTTTTTCTCTTGAATGAGCTTCTGGTCTGCTTTCCAAGCTGACTTGCATTGCACGGCTTTTCTTTAACGAAACTAAACTTGAGGTAAGCCTGTAACTAGATCTTTTGAGGAAAGTTTGGCATACTCTTGAAGGTTAGATGAGACAGTCTTCGATGCCATAAGCAGCTTATTTCTTCAGATGCTTTAGCCAGAAAGTATATTATCTCATCTGAGCTTAGTTGTCCAAGATTTATTGTGTAGACATTTCCTTCTCTTGTTCTGGTTAACTTTACAACAGATGTATTTAGGTCTCTGACTTGACATTGATTGTTGAGGAATGTCACTTGATGACCCTTTTCATAGAGTTGGCTAATGCTCAGAAGATTGTGTTGTAGTCCTTCCACATATGCCACTTTACTGAAGGACACTGCACCATTTCCAGCTGAGCCATATCCTCTTGTCTTGCCAGAGCCGTTGTCTCCAAAGATTATTGAGGGACCTTCCGTCTCTATGTAGTTAGAAAAAGGGCTTGGTTCTCAGTCATGTGCCTTGAGCATCCACTGTCTAGATACCAGGTTGTGATCGTGGAGCTCTTTTCCTATGGTAACATTAAACCTTCATTTTGCTTCCCATACTTGCATGAGTCCTACTTTGTTAGTACCCTTGGGAACCCAAATCTGCTTGATTTTGGGTCTCACATGCATGGAATTATAATAACACTTTGCAGCCTTGTGACCAACTTTATAGCACACAAAACATCTAATATGATGCATGCTTGCGTGTGTGTGAAAGTTCTTCCTCCATTTGGACTTTTGTGGATCTTTAGTCATCCTTCTGTTATGCTGGTTTTCCTTCTTCCATGTGTCCTTGTGTTTCATGATTTTTGAGGAGTGTATCTTACCTTTACTGTACCTTCCCAGTTGGTTCGTAGAGTTGGTCTTACTTGACTCTACGATCCTTCGAGTTTTGTGAGTAGTGGCTAGGTTACTCTTCTCTTTTCTGAAACCCAGGCCAACATGAGATCCCTTACTCCTTGGAATATGAATTGAATCAGTAAAGCAGGGTTTGACTGGCTCATCCTTCTGTGAGGATTTCACAAATATAATACCTCTACTAAAACTTGAAGCATTACTGATGCTAGTTTCCTTTACCTTTTCCACACATGGCTCTGAGATAGATTTCCCAAATACTTAGCCTGTTCTGTCAGAGTCACTTCTCTGGCTAGAGATCAGGGAGTCCATGGATGAAGAGGATTTATTCCATGTAGAGATTGTCTTTTCTAGTTCCTCAATTTTAGAGGTTAGACTTGACCCTATTTGTGCATTGAGCTCATTGGTTTGTTTTAAGAGCTTATTCTCAGCTTCAAACATGGAGAGAGAGTTAGTACTTAGAAGAGCTATTTCCAGTTCTTCTTGAAGTTTCTCTTTCTCCTTTTGAAGAAGTGAATAGTCCTTAGACAGAACTCTAAACCATTTCATGTATTGATGCAGATCAGATGTTATGTCATGCAGTGCAATTCTTAAATCATCAATGTCTACATCAGAAGAGTTGAAGTCAAATACCTCATCTATACTTACTTCATATATGTTGGAGTTCTGTTTGTCTTTTGCATTCTTGGCCATTAGGCAAAGATTTGCCATTTGAGGATCTTCATCATCTCCAGATTCAGGAGTTGAGTCATTGTCTGAGTCATTCCACTGATCCTCTAGCTACAAGGCCTTTGTCTTTCTTCTAAGGCCTTTTGTTGCCTTTGTATTCCTTCTTTGGATGTGATTTCTTCTTTAGTTCTTCTCTGAGAGGTTTGTTGCAGTTGGCCAATGGCCAGGCTTCTTGCAATTGTAGCATAGATCATTCATTTGTTCCTGGCTGCTGTAGTTGCTGACTTTGTTTGGCTTGCTGGTTTTGCCTTGATGCATGAATCTTCTGAGTCTTTTTACCAGCATTGCAAAGTCCTCATCATCATCTTCATCATAGTCAGAGTCAATTTCAGTGTTGACCTTGGAGGTACTTTCAGTTGCTTTGAGAGCAACACCCTTATCCTTCTTTCTTCCTTCTGGTAGAGTTTCTGCTCGTTTAGTCAGCTCTAGTTCGTATGTAAGATGGTTGCCATATAACTGTTCAACAGTAATCTCATGGAGATTCTTTGACTCTCAAATAGTAGTGGTTTTGTCATCCCACCTGCTTGGTAAGGCTCTCATGAACTTTATAATTAGATCTTTGTTTGGATAGATCTTTCCATAGGCTCGTAGAGAGTTTAGAAGAACGTTGAATCTTTCGTAGGTGGCAGTGGCGTTTTCTCCTTGAACGTGTGAAAATATTTCATATTGCTGTGTTGGGAGAGATTGTTTGTTTTCTCTGATTTTTTCCATTCCTTTATGCATGTTGAGCAGTGTTTCCCAAACCTCCTTTGCTGTTTTGCTGTTGACCACATTTTCGAAAAGATCATCTTCTAAGGATTGAAACAAAATGTTCTTGGCCTTCTTGTCGAGTTAAACATCTCTCTTCTCATTGTCAGTCCATTCTCCTTTGACCTTGATCTGTATTCTGTTTGGATTGTCTGTAGTTGGTGCAAGCTTTGTAGGAACGTAGGGCCCATTCTGAACAGTTTCAAATAGATCTTCATCTATTGAGTCCATGTATGCTTGCATCCGAACTTTCCAATTGGTGAATTTATCTTTGTTGCACATAGGTGGCTTGCTGCCTCCTCCAGTCCCTGATTTGCTTGGTAAGTGTGCCATTGGATCTACTTAAGCTTTGTAGGCTATATAATAGAACTTTCTTTGATACTAATTGTTAGTTCCTGGAGGCACAATAGTTATCTAGAAGGGGGGGGGGGGGTTGAATAGATATTTAAAAATTCTTTTCGTTTTACTTTGTTAGTTTGATAATGATTAAAATATAGCAGAATTATTGTTTGTTTAATCTCCCTTTTAGATATGGTAAGTTGGTGTGAGTGAGGCAATTATAGCAGTTATAACAGTTATAGCAGTTATAGCAATAATGTAAGAGACACAATAGTTTTAAGTGGTTCAGAGCACTTAAAGCTCCTAGTCAACTCTTCTACTCCTTGATTAGGAAATCCACTAAGGATATCTTTCACACTTTCTGAATCTCGCAGATTCATTCTAGACCAGCAGTCTAGGAACTTCTTAGTTCACTCTTGAACTCTTCAAGTTCATCAGACTTGGTTCTTCAAAGTTCACTTAGAACTCTTCAAGTCCATCTGACTCAGAACTCTTACTTCAGTTGATTGGTAGTTGTTGAGTTCTTGGTTGGTGCTACTCAGTTGTCGTTAAGCACTTGTTCAAAAGAACTTAGTAGCTGAGCAAGCTTTCCTCTTTTTCTCAGATCGTAGAGTTGAGCGTTGACTATTCTTGTGCATTTTGTTCAATGCTTGCTTTTTTTTTTTCTCATCTGCATATGTTTTGAATATATGTGATCCTTGAAATCTATCCGTTGAAGCATTTCGTTGAATCATTAAATGCGTTTGACATTTCTGAACTTTGATGGAGAATTTTCAGCACACCTTCTGAAATGCATTCTGGCCCACTGACACAGCAGACTGCTTTCTCACCTAACACCTGAAAAGGTGGTTTCCTCTGCCCTATGATCCTTTTCTTAGCTTCTTGAATACGTTTCTTTTGTTGTATACTGAGGATATCTTTTATGCTGTTGGGACTGGTGAGGACTTCAACGTTTAAAACCCATTCCACATTTAATACAAAAGGTAGAGCTCGATGCTTCTAACACAAGGTAGATGATGCTCTACGATCCAGATCGTGGTGTCTTGTCATCTTGGTTCTTGGTCTGATGAGAATACTACGATTTCTCTCAAGGACTTGCACACTGCGATCTTCACTTGCTTGTCTTGCAGACTCTACATTTCCGAAAGAACACTATGATCTCTGAGTTAGCTTCTGCAAATGTCTAGACCACTCTACGATTTGTGGAGAGACCCTTCAAGGCAGGTACACAACGTTCTTCTAAGCTTTACGATCCTGCCTTGGTTTCTGCAATTCCTTGATCAGCTCGATAGACTGCGATTCGTATTGAAGCCTATCTATTCATTTCAAGACATAGATCAACCTAACATCTTTGATCTCTTTATCTATACATTCGTTTATAAAATGATAAACATTAAAAGCTTAGATCAACCTAACAAATTTGATCTATCACTAAGTCTTTGTACATATATTCCTTGAAGGACTTTATATATAATCATGAGCATTTACTTTAAACATCAAATCAACATATGCATTTACTCTATGATAGATTTACGTACAGGGTATCATCAACTGAAAGTAAGGAGGGAGGATATACCGAAAACAGCGTTCAGAACTCGTTATGGTCATTATGAGTTTCTAGTTATATCGTTTGGGTTGACAAATGCGCCAGGCGCATTTATGGATATGATGAATAAAGTGTTCAAACAGTATTTGGACAAGTTCGTTGTAGTGTTCATTGCTGATATTCTAGTCTATTCTAAGACGGAAGAAGATCATGCTGAACATTTAAAAATAGTGTTGGAAACACTACGGAGAGAGAAGTTGTATGCGAAATTCACTAAGTGTGAATTTTGGCTTGAACGAGTGCAGTTTCTAGGACACGTTACAGATAAAGATGGCATATCTGTAGATCCAGCGAAGGTAGAAGCAGTAAATGAGTGGGAGCAACCAAAAATGCCGACCGAGGTTCAGAGTTTTCTAGGGTTAACGAGATACTATATAAGGTTCATTCAGGACTTTCTAAAATAGCTACTCCGTTGACGAATCTGACAAGGAAGTCAGTGAAGTAGGTGTGGATGAAAAAGTGTGAAAATAGTTTTCAACAACCAAAAAGGAGGTTTAGTGAGGCACCTGTATTATCCTTACTAGATGATACTGGAAATTTTGTAGTATATATCGTTGCTTCTCATAGAGGACTCGGTTGCGTGCTCATGCAGCATGACAAGGTCATTGCGTATGCGTCTTGCCAGTTAAAGGTTTATGAGAAGGTCTATCCTACTCATGACCTAGAATTGGCAGTTGTAATGTCCCAAGAGTTTGATCATATAATATATGATAATGATCCTTAGAGAAAGATAATGAACGGGTCAAAGAATATGTAATACTAAAATATAATTGAGTCTAAGTAAATGTTATGAAATAAAACTTATAAGAATTTATTATTAAGAATGGTAAGAGTAGAAAATCTAAAACATATATTAAGGTAATGTGTTGAAGTTATTCAATGAATAGATTTGAGGAAAACCTGAGTAAGGCAGGGTTTCGATGATTCCAAGGACAAAATCTTTATAAGGAGGGAAAGATGTGACATCCCAGATTTTTTGAAATTATATATGAGAATGTTATAAATAAAAGTATTATTTATGAGATATGTTGGGTGTGAGTATGTGTATGTCATATATTGTAGAATATGTGAATTGATGTGAAGAGAATGTTATATATTAATTTTAATATATATAAATATTTAATTGAATTATTTATTGAGTTAAATAAATAAATTTTGTTTTGATTATAGAGTAATGTAATTAAGTGTAACAGATTAATTAAATGAATATTTAGTATTTAATTTAATTAATATAATAATTTTATGTTATAGTTCTAATTTAATTGAGATAATTAAATTAGATGAGTTATGTGATGATTGTTACACAAAATTATAATTAACAAGTAAATATAATTATGTGACAATTTGATGAGATTGATTGATGTTAAGCTATTGATTAATTAAAATAATGAGTATTTGTCAAACATGGTCTTAGGCTTTTCAAGTTCAAATTGGTGTAACCTATGTATTAACTAGTAATTAGTATATCTAATAATTACTAGGAGTTACATATATTATATATTATTAGTATTGTATATTATATGTATATACTACAAGTTAGTATGTTAGTTTTAGAAAACAAACCAAAGAAATAAGAAGGGAAAGCTTTGAGAAGACAAAATAAGCCCCATCATCATCATCATCATCTTCATCTCTCTCTTAAATTCATACTAATAAAGTTATAATCTAAATTCCTTGTTTTAATTATATTTTTATGTTCTTCATAATGTAGATAATTGTTATGTAGAAGTTGTATTGAGAAATTGAGAGAGATAGAGAGAAATAGAGGAATTGAGATGAGCTAGAAGAAGAAGAAGAAGAAAAAGCTAGAAGAAGGTAACTTCTAAACTCTTATTTAATCCTTGATTTCTTTAGATAGATTTATGTTCTAGGGTAGTAGATCATGCTTAATCTGTTTGTATTGGTTTAATCTTGAATTATCAATAATCAAACAAGAGGATTCAAGAAAGAAAATGAAATGAAAGAAAATTTGAAGAACAAAATTCGTAGATTTTTAGTAATTGTAGACATATCTTGTGAAATTCTTATCTCTTTAGGTATAATGAGTTAGAAAGTGAGCTTTATATCAAATCGAAGATATGGAAGTAAGCTATATTTTGAAAGTAGAATCACATGAAAACTCTTTATAGATTTCCTGCAATGTCTATTTTAGTAAGGTTGGTCCGAAGATAAAATAATTTGTCCAGAAAATCAAAACTGTTACGGTTTCGGACTTCGAAAAATTCATATAAATTCATGTCTTTTGAATCTAAAGAAACTTAAAATTGCAAAGTTGTAGATATGGACGTTTACTAGCTAGACTCATGAGATTGAGCCATTTTATGGACCGGATCATGTCCGAAATAAATTGTTTAGTAAGGGTATCCAGAAAATGAAATTTTCTAGACTAGTTGATGAATTACAGAATCTAGTTTAGATGGATAAGGCTCTGACTTTAAGTCGTAGATGAGGTTGTAGTACATTGAGTAAGGGTTAATTCTATATAAGAAGGAACAAAAACAGACATGTAACGAACGAGTTACGTTAAAAACAAAAACAACGTTTTGTTAAAGAAATTGTGAAGATGAGTTTTATAATTCTGTTTGAATTAATATTTTGGGTGATGATATATTTTGATGAATAAAAATATGTGTTGACATATGTAATGAGTATAGATATGTGTTATCATATTCTATGCATAATTAACCATTTAAGATCAAGAGTTAAGATAAGTTAATGCGCACATAACGTGCTCGATAAAATGCCTAAAAGTAATAGTGTTTCTAAACTTTGGTATACAAAGTGTCTAACTAATGGCTAATATTGGATATCTAAGTATGAAAAGATGATAATACAAGAATAATTATGGACAGAAATCGAAAAGGGTAATTTTTTATTTATGAAGGAAAATTAAACATGTAAACAATGTGTTGAATATGCATTTTTGAAACCAAAGTGGTATAATAAAATGGTTTGATATACGCACATTAAACTACAAGTGTGATAGTCTAGCATGTGTGGTGATGAAAATGAAAAATAAAATCGAGTTGCATATAAAATAGTTAGATGTCTATAAAGACATTATAAAGGATAATAAGATAAAGTAAGGTCTTAGAATAAATTTGACCATGAGATTGAGTATTGATTTTATTTATTATCAATCTCACATACAGTGTAGGTTGTACAAGGACGCGAAGTATTAGCGTGTTCGTAAAACGCCGGTAAAGGCAAGTCTTTCAGTTCCTCTTTGCTATGTGAACTTGATGATGATCTACTTTAAAATTTTAGTGTATGATGTATTATATATGTCAAAAGTATGAAATGTGAAAGTCAATCTATGACTATGATGATTGAACTATGAATGTTGATTGAGTAAGGAACTCAATCTTTATAGTTGTTATGTGAACTACAACATGTATGCTATGTTTGTTTATGATTATTCTTGTATGTTGAGCATGTTATTATGTGCTATGTGATGCATGAAAACTGTTAGATTTTGCTGAGCTGTCGAGCTCATACTTGCAAATAACCATTTTTGCAGATTCAAGAATTGAAGGTAACGCTATGTGCTACTTGATTGTTATGGATCAAAAGTGATATATGAAGATTTAATATCCTAGCTAAGTTGTTATTCTTGTAAAACATGTCTAATGTTTCGGTAAATGTATTAATGTTGTAATTATAATATTGTTTTGCGAATGTAAACTATTGTTGTATTAAAATGATTCTGAGATATTTAGATGTAAAGGTTGAAGGTTTTGGGAACGAGGATAGTATGTAATAGAAATTTTAATTATTCCGCAAATTTCAATGGTTGTATTATCGTTTAATGATGTAAAAATTAAAGGTTGAATGTATTATTAACGACCGAAATCGAGAATTAAATTGTATGATTTTTGGGGTCGTTACATTAGCTGTAGTTTTTGCCTTACAAATATGGAGACATTATTTATACGGGGAAAAGTGTGAGATATACACAGACCATAAAAGTCTGAAATATATCTTCACACAGAAGGAGTTGAATATGAGGCAGATGAGGTGGTTAGAGTTGATAAAAGATTACGACTGTGATATCTTATATCATCCAAGGAAGGCAAATGTAGTAGCCGACGCATTAAGTCGAAAGGGTATGGAAAAGCTATCAATGTTAACGACTGCAGAATGAGTTAATAACAGAGATGACAAGGATGGAGTTAGAAGTCAAGTTGCCAAGTGAAACGGTGGAGATGTTATTTTTAATAGAGACTCAACCAACGATAGTGGAACGGGTTAAGGAAGTACAAATAGGTACTAAAGAATGCGAGCGAATGAAAAAGATAATGAAGGATGACGTGAAGACTAAGTATAACCTTGATAGAGAAGCTTTACTTCATTTTGAAGAAAGAATTTGGGTTCCAAATAATTTCAATTTAAAAGAAGAGATTATGTGTGAGGCCCATAGCTCGAGGTACTCGATACATCCTGGTAATACTAAGATGTATCAAGACCTTCGTCAAAATTTTTTGGTGGCCGAACATGAAGAGGGAAATTGTAGAATACGTTAGTAAGTGCTTAACTTGTCAGAAAGTTAAGGCTGAACACCAACGACCGAGTGGGTTATTGAATCCACTAGAGATTCCGGAGTGGAAGTGGGAGCATATCTGTGACAACCCGAATTTTCATAAGGTTTTAAAATAAGAATTTAATAATTAAATTTCTTTTTATGAGGTGTATATATTTTGAATTATATGATTTGGTGTGAAGAGAATTATATATCCATATATTGGAGAATGTGAGATTTAATAGTTAATTAAACTATTAAAGAAATTAAATAATATTAGTTAATTTAATTAAGTTAAAATTATGTTATGAGATAATATAATTTTAATTAGTATGCCTTGTGGGCAATGGAAATTATTATGAGTTAAGTTTCATAAATAGTGTGAATAATTCACTTAATTAAAATAGTGAATTAATACAACTATAATTGATTTAATAAAGTGAGAAGGTAATATATTGCATGAAAATGTAAATATTAGTATAATGTGAGTAAAATATTTATTAAGTACATTAAATATTTTAGTTGGAAACTTTATGGAATAAAATGAATATTTATGATATTAAATAAATATTTGATGAAAATTATTATGGGATAGTTTATTTAACTATGATAAAATAGATGAGATTTATACGTATTTTATTACGCGAGTATAATTGTGATATTCTAATTTAATTAAATAATTAAATTAGAGGAGTGAGAATTTGTTAAATAATGTTATGATTATAATGGTTGAATAGAAATTATAATTTTACTGATAAAGTTAATTTTATTTCTTAAGGAATTAAAGGTACATAATCTAGTTTATATTTCTAGTTTATGCGTTCTTGAGTTTCTTTTAAAATTAGATTTTGGTTAATGAATTTGTGGGTTACGATGTTATATATGTTATTAGATATTTATAATTTGATAGTGGTCATCTAGAAACAAATTTTCCGAAATCAAATTCATGTATTTATACTAAAGAAGAGGAATTTGGGTTTTGATTATAATATGTGTTATGTTGTACTTTGGAACTAAAGTTGATGATGAATTCGTGAGGGAAACTTTAAATTGATGGATGATTGTTGTTCTCCTCTATAAAACGAAAATAACACAACTTGAACGGATCGAATTGGTTAAGAAACAAATTCGTGATGAATGAATACACTCAGCATGTTGAAAATAGGAAAAATTAGTATAAACCAAGTCCCACATCAACTAAATTGAGAACTTTACCCTTTGTTAAACCTATAAATAGAAGGGCTTGATCCTTTGTTTCATTCACCAACAATAAAGCCTCCAATTTTGAGAAAGACTTTGTTATGGGAGGACTTTTTATAAAGATCTTCTTAGTTAAATTATTGTCGAGTACATATTCAGTTTCTGGAATTCATATTTTCGAGTATGTTTCTTATTTAATTTTTGGTAATGTTATTATTTTAAATATTGTATTTAGTTTGTTAGTTAAAGTTTGTATTTTGGAAGTTTAGTTAGTTTTCTTAGTAAACTAGTTAGTTTACTATGTTTATTTTGGCTTATAATTGATTATGTAAATGAGTTCTAATGATTGTAATTAGAGATATGAAGCCTTAACATCATCCAAGTGTAACCAAAACTCACAATATAAAAGATTTACAAAGAATCTTGTTGGGCAGTTTTTGGGACTGAGCTTGAGGACCATTTGTTCTTTTCATTTATGTCTAAAAGCTTAATTTGATGATTGTATGTTATATCCCTCTAAGTTCTGAAGATTTCCTAACTTGAATGAACCAAAACGGAGTTAAAATGAATTCGTGGTGACAATTTTAGTAAACCATGTTTAGAAATGAAAACTGAATGAACAATGACTATAGTGTCAAATTCTAGAATAGCTATGTTGCCTGAAAAATTCTGAGTTTCTGGGTACTTGTAGTACACTGAGTTAGGAAGCCATAGGCTTTAGAATGAACTCATTCCGACCTCGGATGAGGGAGTTACGGTGATTAGAAAGAAATGTGTCGAATTTGTCAAACTGAAAGCCAGCAGTGGGATGTACTATTAGGACACTGTTTTGATCAGTTAATATTTCCACAAACTTCTGGGCTTTTGGTATGTTATAGTAAACAGAATTATCTTTCCATATACTCTGGAACGGACTAATTCCGACTTCGGGGCAAAGAGTTATGACTATTTAAAGTAGTCGCGTCAAAACTGTCTAACCAAATCGGGGCAGTCACCTTGAACGAATTTCTGGAATTCTGTCTTTTGAATTTGGAAATGGTCAAAGAATAAAAGTTGTATCCTCGAAAGTTAGCTTCGCGTGTGCTCAAGAATCGCTCCAAAATGTTTTGAAATGAATTAGTTATGACTGTTTTAGTCAGAGAGGGTAAAGCTGGGAAAAATTGAAGAATGCTCTGAACGTCAATTTTTGGCACGCTTTTTAGACTACTTAACAAACCCAAAATGAGAGGTTAGTATTTCTTAAAAATAGTCTTGTATGCCATAAAAAATATACTAAAAAATTCCTTACGATTGGATAAGTAGATTGTAAGCTATTAAGCCGCGAAGTGGGTGCCAAAGGTGAGGAGCTGCTGCCTAGTGGCAGCAGCAGATAGCAACAGTCATGGGCTGTTCAGCGTGCTATTTTTCTGTAACTCTTTTGGGTGGTTTTGTGGCTGTTTAACATATAATAAAATACCGAGAGAGATGTATAAATATTATATAATGCTTATATATCGCGAAAACTAACTTTAAATGTAAAGAAAACGATATAAATGTAATATAAATGTAAGTTTTCGTAACTATGCGAGCGTAATTCGGAAAATGATATGTAAAATGTATATGTAACATAATGAAATGCGCAAATCTGTTTGAAATTATATTGAACCTAGTAATGTAAAACGAAGTTGATATAAATGGTTTATGTTTTGATACGTAAAGTATTTATATACTAAATTCATGAGAGAACCTTTTTGAGGCGTAAAAAGGTTATAACGGACAAAAGTTTCAAAAGAAACATGGAATGGTTTTAAGACAAGAACAAAATATTATAGTTAAATAAAATTAGTCTACATTGAGTACGTGAATTTTGTATGTGAAACTAATATGTACAGGTATGTATCCTCAATTTGTGTACGATCATCACAGCGCAGATAAGTTATAAACATTAAACAACATTCAAGGCAAGTTTTTCAGTTCTATTATTTTTTTTGATTAAATGTGATTATGTGGTGAGTTACATACCATGCTTTATGAATTGTTAAAGTTAAAATATGACCAAGTTAATTGGGTTATGGAACTTAATTTATATTTGATATGTGATAGCACATGCATGTTGTGTAATGTAACTCGATAAATTAGAAATGTATAATGCATGAATTGTGTGCTATGTGAAACATGATAGATTGTTAAATTTGTTGGGCTGTCGAGCTCAACCTTGCAAATAACCACTTTTTCAGGTTCAAGATTCAAGGTAAAGTTATGTGTTACTTGAAAGACATGAATCAGATGTGATACTTTAAGATTTATATACTTTGGTTGTGTTATTATTATTTGAACCATGTTTAAGGTTTCGAATAATGTATTAATGTTGAATTGTAATATTATTTTGCGAATGTAAACTATTAGTAGTATTAAAATGATTCTGAGATATTTAGATGTAAAGGTTGAAGGTTTTGGGAACGAGGATAGTTTGTAATAGAAAATTTTAATTATTCTGCAAATTTCAATGGTTGTATTATCGTTTAATGATGTAAGATTAGAGGTTGAATGTATTATTAATGACCAAAGTCGAGAATTAAATTGTATAAATTTTGGGGTCGTTACAATA
Organism: Panax japonicus; assembly: GCA_020205505.1. Classification (NCBI taxonomy): domain Eukaryota; kingdom Viridiplantae; phylum Streptophyta; class Magnoliopsida; order Apiales; family Araliaceae; genus Panax; species Panax japonicus. The sequence continues at coordinate 34,044,031 of CM035109.1, read as the reverse complement.
TCACCATAGACTTTGTGGTGGGACTTCGAATTAATGAGAAAAGGATATGACACTATTTGGGTAATAGTGGATCGATTGACGAAATCGACTCACTTTCTACCAATAGGAGTTAGGTATAACCTGGAGCAACTAGCTAAACTTTATGTGAAGGAAATTATTTATAGACATGGAGTACCTGTTTCGATTGTGTCCGATCGTGATCCACGATTCACGACGAACTTTTGGAGGAGTTTGCAAGAGAAAATGGGAACGTATTTGAGATTGAGTACGACGTATCATCCCCAAACGGATGGACAAAGTGAACATACAAATCAAACGCTATAAGATATGTTAAGATCTTGTGTTATGGATTTCAAGGGAAGTTGGGTTGAACATTTACCTTTGGTAGAATTTGCTTACAACAATAGTTTTCACGCTAGTATAGGCATGCCGCCTTACGAAGCGTTGTATGGGAGGAAGTGCAGAACACCACTTTGCTGGGATGAAGTAGGTGAACGTCGAATGTTGGGGCCTAAGATGGTACAACAAACGACATACATAGTTAAGCTGATAAGAACTCGATTGGTAGCTTCTCAAGATAGACAAAGGAAGTATACAGATCCTCATCAAGAGAAGAGGGAATTTGAAGTAGGATCATATGTCTTTCTAAAAGTGTCGCCTTGGAAAGGGAAGATAAGTTTTGGGAAGAAAGGGAAGTTCAGTCCAAGATTTGTAGGACCTTTTGAAATTTTAAGAAGGGTAGGAGAGGTAGCCTATAAAATAGCCTTACCTCCAGAAATGGAAAGAATACACAATGTGTTTCACGTGTTAGTGTTGCGTCCTTATAAATCGGACTACAAGCACGTAATAGAGTATGAATCCATTCAAGTGGAAAAAGACTTACCGTATAAAGAACTTTTGGTTCAAATTGTTGATAGGAAAAAACAAGTCTTAAGAAATAAAATAATACCTTCAGTAAAGGTAATTTGGAGTAACCATGATGCCGAAGAAGCAACGTGGGAGCTCGAGAGTAAAATGAAGGAAAAGTTTCCTCATTTGTTTATGTAACTATAGCAAAATTCTGGGGACAGAATCCTTATCAGGAAGGAAGAATGTAACGCCCAAGAAAATTGGATCTTTAATAAATTAAATTGTTATTTGATTATGTGGATTAAATGAACTTAATTGATTAGTTATGTGAATAAGATATTTGAAGGTCATTCTATGACCTAGAAGGTGTGGATGTGGTTAGTATTCTGGCTATGTGCTAGGATTAATTGTTTGGAATTATCAAGATGAAAATAAATGTTTTCCGAGAATTTTTCCATAAAAATACTATTCATCCGATTTCGCTCGGAGATTAGGTTTGAAATTTCGAGAGAAATGCGTAATGATAGAATATGAAGATATAATGGAATATCTAATAATATTTTAGTTATGGAGAATGAAGTTTCCACCTGCGGACTTAAAACCTAAGGGTTAGTGAAAGAGATTTCCAAAAGGGAAATGAAATGCGTATAATCATTTCGGTTATTAAACGTATGATATACGAATATGGTATGAATATCGGTACGACGTATAATACGAATATCGTATGAATACTAAACGAAAAGAATACATGAGTTATACGCGTAGAATACGATTAGTTCTTATAGGATTTTGAGTTAAGGACTTTGTACAATCCAATGGGATTTGGATTAATAGCAAGCCCAATGAATTATGGAATCAAGCCCAAGTTAAGGCCCAATGTTAAGTTAAGACAATCTCAATCCAAGAAACCAAACTGTGGATCAAACCAGCGGGTCACGGGATGGGTAAAACCCATAGGGCAACCCATTGGAAGACCCATGGAGGTGTGGGCCAGCCACTTGGCCACCAAGTAAAGTGATTACTTGGTGGCTAAGTTGTTATTGAGGTGGAATAGTAAGGAGGTCACCAATTGACCTATATGCCCTCCATTTGGTTGCCTATAAATAGAAAGCTTGTGTTGGACATTTTGTGTTTTACATACTTTGTCCAATACATATTGAGAGAGAGAAGAAGTTATAAACAAGTAATCAAGCTACTTCCAAGAAAACCATATACGTTTAGCCACGAACGCGAAGAATGAAAAAGGTAATAGTTCGTAAACATTAGTCTTCATCTTTTTCGATTTATTTCTCGTAGAGAATCATAGATTGGTGGAGCATGTCTCTTAAGGAGGAATAAGGATGGCTATTAATGATGAAAACATTGATAAGTCATGATCAAATAGAAATCATAAGGGTTTACATAAATTAAAACCGTAAAATCATTGATCGTGAACTTGGTTGTTGATGGACAAATTAAAAACCATCTTAGATAAGGTATGTGCATCTTTCTTGGTTAGGATGTAGATGATGAATCACTGGAGTGTTCCATTTGATTTGGCTTATAGAACACAAGTAACGAAGTTATGGCAAATTGTGCGAAAGTAGACGTTAAACGTCAAAAATATAGAAATCTCGGATTAGTAGTCAAAAGTTTCCGTGTGATTTGGAAACTTTAGTTTTCAATGTCAACACGTGAGATAAGGTACTCAAGAGTCGTGGACTCGAGAATCGTCGAATTCCAACTTATAACGAAGAAAATGAGTACTGAACGCTCGAAAACGATAAACGAATGCTCAAAATGAACCAAACGTTGAATTCCGAGTTAACTGATTCAAAAATGTAAAACTCTTACATGAACACCTAGAGTATGTAATTTATAAGTTTTGGACTTTTGAATGAGCCAATTCGGATGTAAAACGAGTAAGTTAGGAGGCCGGGAAGTTCGTTGGAAAAACTAGCTGTCAAAATTATCTGAAGCACAAGGGCATAGCTATAGCGCACCAGACATGGCCGAGAGAATTCATAATCTTCTGGAGAGTCACGCTGCAGCGCGAGAATTAGTACAAGGACTCGCACCGCAGCGCCGAGTCCAGACAAAACCTCTGAAGAGTGACGCCGCATCGCAACTATTGTAAAGGGATTGCCGCGCCGCAGCGCCTGACAGTGAGAAATAGTTGACCAAGTTAGTTTTTTAATTCTAATTGAAGGTAAACCAATAGTAAGGCATAAATGTACTTAATGTTCATGATTCGACTAACTCTAAATCACTTATAAAGTGATAACGTAGAAAGTTAAGTATGGTTTAACCATAATTAAACAAAGAACGTAAAAGTGTAAGCAAGTAAACCGTGAAGGGTGTTCGACGTTGGTACTTCACCAATGATCACCGAGTGTCAGTTAATAACGTAAGAATGTTAATAAGACGTAATAAAGAATAGTAAGTCGATTTGACATTATTAATGGAATAAATTCAAGTTAAACACAGAAGAGAAAGAAGTTGGTTAAAGCAATAGTAAGTTTATTTGGTAGCTAATTGAAATGTGCTATCTGAATATATCATGTAGATCCTGTAAAGATTGAGAAATGTTGAATATTATATTCGAAGATGCTTGAAGGAAAGTTTTCTTAAATGCTTTTTTAACCTCCGTGTTAGCCAAGTTTCCTGTGATTAATGCTATGAAATGCATGAATTTTTTTACGAAAGGGTCGATGCCAGTTTTAACTCGGCTAGACTATTCTTAAGGGTTAGACTGATTTGTTTACAAGTCTTTCAATATAGAACTGTTGACGCTGTCCTATGCTAAATATTTGGTACGGATGTAAAGGTAAGTTTGTCTAAGAACAAACAAAAGTATTTTCATCGATTATTCAATGGGCATGCGAGGTTGCCAAAACTTAAACATAAATACGTTTAACGAATGAGTGTTGATCAACATAGAGTACTATATGTTGATCACCTAGAAGTGCTCGTAAGTAATGTTGGATGTACGACCTTAGTGTCGGATGTCCTTTTCAAGTATGAAAACGAAAAGAGCATGTTTATGGTCTTTTGACCGGTTAAGAATTCCTAAGCTATTATATATGTACTTTTGAATCGTTGTTATGAAATGAGAAGTACTAGTCAATGTTTCATAGTGCTTCATAGCTATTTGTTCAGTTATGGAAGATAATCATATAATTCTCGACGTGGTATTTATATTATCCTTTATTAGACTTGCTGAGCTAGTTATGCTCACTTCTTGCTTGAATTATATGATTGCAGCTAAAGCCGAACGAACTAAGAGTTCTAAGAGAGATAAGGGCAAGGCTAAGATGGATAGTTGATTATCCTGTAATAGACTAGAGTATTTGTATTTAATATACTTATGAATAATGAAGAATATAATCGGTTTATAACCTGTGAAAGGATTTTTTACTATTATAATAAGAATATAGCAAGTACACTCATTTTTTGTTATCTCAATGGAATGACTGTATAAATTGTAGTACCGTGTAACACCATCTATCGGGTTGGAAGATACCCAGATTTGGGGGCGTCACAGAGCACCTCACTTCACCCAAGCAGATCCAATCACATCCACACTCTGAGGTTAGTTCTATTTTGAGTTGCATTTGCAATTTACTGCTTCTGCACAGAGAACCTACATCTGAAGGCCCTATAACAGACCACCCAACACCAAATCAGACCACAAACAAGTTCATGGCAGTGACACCCAAGAAAGCAAGAATCAACACCAAATACAGAATCAAAGTAACCAGTTACAATAATAAGGAGAAGAGTGAGATGCTTTGATAAAAAGAGAAGAAGCGGACAACCTTGATTTGATGATATTGGCAGTGTCCTTTGTAACAATGGATGGGGGGTAAGCTTGTCCGAATGAATCTTTATATTTCTCACCTCCCAAATCCTATAGAAAGTAGAAGCAAAGGTAAGATAAATGATTAGCTTTGAGATTTTCCTACCTTGGAAAGAGATAATGAACGAAGAGATATCAGTCCAGTCCATGGGTACGTTAGATCAATCACCCAATTCAAGAGTTTTCTACAGAATAGAAGAGTAGTATGGGCATTAAAAAAATAGATGGTCAAAACTTTCATCATGCCGCTAACAAAGAGGGCAGAAGGATGTTCTGCCAGACGAGTAGTGCCTAGTAATATCATTTGTAGGAAGTTTTCTAAGGAATCCCAACCACAAGATAAAGGAGAAATGGGGGACATGAAGTATGTGCCAAACAATTTTATGCCAAATAGGTGTAGACTTTTTAGTTCTAATGCAATCCCAGACGTGTCGAGCTTTGAGGTTCGAAAGAGAAAGATCATTCCATTCAATGCAGTCATTAGAGAGAGGATGGATAGGCTGAGCCTCAATGAGACTTCTAAGTTCAATCTTCTCATGGTGGAAACTCGGGAGAAGTAACCAAGAGGGATCAAAGATGATATCAACCACTTTGGCCTTGGATGAAAGCCTAGAAAGTTGGTCAGCAGAGTCTGACTAAGGTTAATGGGGTTACCATTTATCCAACGGTCAAACCATAAACTCGTGTGAGAGCCATTACCAACAAGGTAAGAAACATGATTTCTAACTGTTGGACTTGAGGACTTGTTTCTAGATCCAAGAGCAATCTGAGAGATTTCTCCCTTTCAAAATAGTGGTGATGATCCAATTAGCCCATAGGGAGGACGAATCAGCTAGGATGATATTAAGCAAGTGCATCATAACCAGAGATTTATTCCATTCAATGATGCTCTTTAACCCTAACCCCCCTCAGAGATGGGGAAACATAGCTTATGTCATGCAACACGTGCCCCAAATCTTCCCAGAGAAGGGCCTTTACAAAGGAACCTGCACAAAATGGATTGAATAGCTCTGGACACTACTTTGGGAAAAATGAAATGTGCACTCCAGAATGATTGGATTGAGAACAAAACAGATTTGATGAGTTGATGACGACCAGAATAGGCTAAGGCAATGGAAATCCAAGATGTAACTCTAGAAGTGATTCAGTGAATAAGTAGAAGACAATCCAAGTAAGAAAGCTTTGATGAGATAAGAGGGACCCCGATGAATTTAATAGGAGGGTACCCACTTGAAACCCAAACAGAGAAAGAATAGTAGTGGAGGTCCTCTGATCAGTGTTACCAAAAAAAATTTGGCTTTTGTGGACATTATGAATGAGGCCAGAGAAGAGAGAGAAGGATTAGATGCAAGAAATAATGATGCTAACAGATTTGATGCTAGCATGGCAAAAGACAAGAATATAATCCGCAAAGAAGAGATGTGTGAGCTTGCACTCTTTAGTTCGCTAGTGAAATTTGAAATTCGGGAGCATAACACCTGCAGAAATCTTAGTTGACAACATTTCCATGACAAGAATAAATAAGTACCTTAGAAAGGGGTCACCTTGCCTAAGACCCCTAGTACTCCCAAAATAACTCGCAAGGGAACCGTTGACCTTGATGGAGAATATAGCAGTAGAAATGCAAGCGCGAATCAAGTAGAATGTAATCTTTATTAATCAAGTAGCACGTAATCTTTACCGTGAATCCTTAACCTCCAAAAGTAGTTATTTGCAAGGGTGAGCTCGAAAGCCCATCAATTCTAACAGTTTTCATGCAACACATAGCATATAATAGCATATTCAGTTCATGCATTCATAATCAATTAATATATACTACGCATGTTACTTCTCACATAACAAGCATAGAGATTTACTTCACAAGCATATCATCAAAGATCAACTTTCAAATTTCATAAATATTTCATATGCATTTCATATATATACATCACATTCTCATAGAAGAATATAGCTCAACTAACATTTATCGAATTCATGTAACAAATAGGAACTGAAAGACTTGTCTGATTTATAGTTTATCAACTACGACTTAACTGCTTAAAGCTTATCTGCACTTCGTGTATTCCTACACAGTTATATAATCATGGATTCATATCCATCAGTCATATATTCATACATTCTTAATGTAATAATAATGTTACATTGTTCCCTATCTTGGTTTTTAAGACCTTCCTTTTTGCTTTGTTACCAAACTCTTAGAATAGCTATCTATATATATAGTACACCTTAGCTACACATGCTTCATATCAACATTCATAAATCTTTATCACACACTTGACTTGCTATGTGTTCGACACATATTTAAAGTTTATAGATGTGTGATCTACATCGTCCATACATTTTGCAAACTTTAATAAAATCTAACAAATTTGGGTTTTATATGACCATCATAGCAATGAATATTTAAAATAGCATTGAGACTCTGTCTTATAGCTTAGAATAGTATTATAAGTAAGTTGCCAAAATTAGAAAGCAAATAAAATGTCCAGACCATTCTGTCCTGCAGCGCAGCTGGGCTGAGGTTAGACTTGGGACTGGCCCAGCTACACTATCCCCTGGCCAGACCAAACTTGAGCTTTTATCTTCTGGGTTTCATTCTACTTTTTAGTATACCAGAATATTAACACATAGCAAGCATACATCTTAAGAGATCTTGGACTTTCTTAGAGTCATATCAAGTCCACCTTTACACAATATGTCTCTAGTTGGAAATTTCTACGAAGTTAAGGCCAAATAAGTTTATGAAATCATGAGGTTAACTATATTATCCATCTATTTATATGAGAGGGTTATATAATGCACGCTCGCAAGTATTCACATCATTTATACATAACTAGTTTCGTCCATCACTTTAAACTCTTTTAAAATCATGTTCCAATGACTTACATTGTGTTAAATTATGTGTTTGCACTTATAGGCCATTTTTAAAGACCCAAAAGATACTAGTATGCCATCCTACAAGTTCAGAAGTTTAGATAACACAATGCTCACGAATAATGTTTTCAAAACGTCTAAGTTTCTTTTACTTCAAATCCATATCATGCCAACCTAATCATGAAAAGAAACTTCGAATCATATGTCATATTCATTAGTGCATATTTCTACACATTCTTACAAGGTTAAAATGTAGGCGACACCATGCTCATGATTATTAGTTTTTAAAACTTGAATTTCTCTTTGAAAACACATATTATCCAATCTATATAAGTTAACTTATACAAGGTAACTTAAGATCACATTTTATGCTCGCATGACTCCACCATATACTCATACTACAAAGTCAGAACTCAAATGACTTAAAGTTCGTCAAGCTTTGTTTTCGAAATCTTCAAGTTTCTTTTCAAAACGCATACTAAGTCATGCTAAAGCATTCCATTATGAGTTAGGTAATCTTATTTGTCATGTCTATTATCATGCATATTTAGTTTTTATTACTTAAAATAACATATTTCATCGTCGGGAGCACTATAATTGTGTATGTTCTCGCTCGATGCCCTCTGATTGTCTCCAAATACGTTACAGTCACAAAGATAACTGTTTTAAGCCCTTCTAACAACCTCAAATTAAATAACTTAAAGAACAAAAGTTGTAGGTCTATTCATCCTCGTTCCGAATCATCTTGAATCACCTCAATCGAAGTTTGTATGAAAATGTTATGCCTAATTTACTATAGCAGGTCAAAGCAGTCTACCCGACACTGATGTCTGGTGCATCTGTTCCCCAAATGGCCTTGGGGGCAGCGCAGCTGCGCCCTGGGAGGTATAACGACTTCTCAGACTCTGTTCTTCGTGATTTTATAGACCCATACTCCTTCCGATTTTCATAACATGAGTTATACTCATCCAAATTAGTCCATTATTGATTCTATGGGTTTGTAACTCATAAAACTACAACATACCAAATACCCAACAATTAACATAAACATTAACTAACCCAAATATTAATTATAAACTCATGTTTATACTAAATGTTCATGTTTTGACAAATTTAGCGAATTCATTCACTATGAATTCATTTTCCAAACAAATTGGTCCGTTTAACTTTTGTTATTTTTGTATATGACTATATTATCAGTATCTAGCAACAATTCAAGGATTTAAACAATCTTTAGCCATCAATTTTGTGACTCAAAAGCTACTTTTTCTTGACATTTCTGAGAAATTAAAACTTAGGAATCAAAAGCCTATAGGTTAGCATTATTACCTCTTGAATGCTTAGTTTGCTTAATTTCTCCCTTATGAGATAGCTAGACTCCTCTTTGAACCAAAAATCCTCAGGCTCAATTTCTCAAGGTTTCACAGATAAATCTCAGTAACGTAAAAATGAAGAATGTAGTTGCTTTATATAGAGAAATGATGGACTGGATTTTGAATTTACACTGAAGTTGAAATCCATGGTGTAGAAGAAGAAAACATTGGTTAATTAAGAGTTGTTTAACTACCACTTCTCAGCCATCTCCATAGCAATGATCACCTATGTTTGAGGTTACTGAACACTTCTTGAAGGTTACGCAATTGGAGTTTGAGCATGTTTTTGTTCAACTGATAAATCTTATTTCTCAGCCAAGGGATTAACCAGTTACTGTGCTTCCCAAAAATGAATTTTAATGTACAAGTGTTACCATATTAGGAAATTTATGGATTATTTATTTACTCACATCATATAATCCATATATATTAGGTCCACATAATAAATTAACGCAGTTAGGTATTATTGTTCGAGTATTTCACATAGATTTTTTACTACTCATATAACCACATAATAACATTATTCAATATTAAATGTTCATTCTAAACATTTAATTCATTCCCCCCTTTCTGGAGTATACAGTTACTTAATTATTTCTGTATTAAAATGTCACATATGATTTCATTGTACTACTTGGTACCTTATATCATTAGAATGTATTCTTATCATATGATTTATTCATGTCACACATTACTATAATGTCCCACTTAATTTCTACAGTAACAACCAATTTTTCCCAGACTGGCAACTAGCGCAGCTGCGCCAGTTTGTACTGCTAGGAGGGCGCAGCTGCGTCGGTCCCAGGCAGTGCCAAACTATTTTAGCTTTAAGCCAGTTCCGACCTCTATCACCACACTAGTTTTGCATGACCCGAATCAACTTCCATATTGGTAATATTACTAGTTAAAGAGTTTATTCATTCCTTATATGGAATCATATAATTACACATAATCAGTCTTCCTCTTAATAAACTATTTCTCTTTTAATTCACTTAGTGAATTTTCTCGTTCCACATTATGCCACACAAGGCATTTCACAATTTTCAATTCAATTTCCACTATATGAATTACTCATTTTGCAACACTGTAATATTTATATTCAAATAAATATTCATTTTCTTATTATTTTAATTATTTATTCAATATAAAATTTGTGTGACACACTTTACCTTAATGCTAAATTATTTAGCTTACCTTACCTTACACTTGTAATATGTATAACCCTTACACTTAAAATAATTAATATCTACTCTATTAATTATTTAAATTATACACTATTCGTATAATTATTTGATTGTCCCAAGACAACTTCTTCAATCTTTATATTTGACCACATCTTAAGTGCTAATATAATCCCTTCTTCTCTAACCAATATTCACTTATAGTATTTCCTTCTACCAACAAAACAAAATTCAAAATATAACACATATATACATTCCTTTAATCTTCATTTCTCGTCGTGTATCAAATTACTTAATAATTCTCTAACCAATTTTAAAGGTATATCGGTTTTCTTCTCTCGTCAACAACGTACATGCAAACAAGTCTAAACCTAGCATGCGTTGAGTCTTTAACAATATTCAATATTGTACACTGAGTGGTTTCCCACAAACAACCAATAAATTATTTTCCGTCTCGTCTACACTTCTTTCATAGTGAGTTTGATCGGTTACTAATTCGTATATACCTCCGCTCTCTGAAGGAATTGTTTAGCCCGGCTCTTATACATCCATCATTAAAGGGTACGGTTGCAATGCCTTAGACTTTATACTTACTCTTACATATACTCAAGAAATTGGTGATTATCAAATATATTTAATGTCACCAACTTACTATGATAAAATAATTTGACATAAATTATTTAATAACGATAGATAAATCTTATCCATCTTCTTATTAATTCATCTCTATATTTTATAACAAATATATAATAATGATATATATTTATTAAACTCAACATTACATAGCTCATATTACCCTATGTAACACAATACCACATACCTCATATCACATATATATTCTTGTCCTCGGAATCACCGAAACCTCCTCTACTATGTGCTATTCCGAATATTACATATTCTTTTAAATAATTTTATCCATTCTCTTTTTGAAAGTTTTTATTATTATAACTTTCTCTAATGCATTCTACAACTTTTTCCTTTCTAAGGAACATTCTACTTACTACATTCATCCTTCAGAAGAATAAGAATCTTCCACGATTTTTTAATAATCGGGAAGTAGTATGAAAAATCTTAGATTCCAAATTATGCTGAGGGGTCACAAAACTGTGAACTCTTCTTTAACCAGAGTGTTTATCAATTATAAAGACCGAAAACACCCTCCACACGTACACTAAGTGGCCAGCCTATTGTACCACTACGTTGGGCCACAACGTAGTGTTTTGTAATGACTATATGCGTTACGCTCGGAACCATTGTCCTCAAAAACATATCTCATTATAGGGTTGTTTATAACGCCCCCAAAATAGGTATACATCACCCATCTTGAGTCGCCAAATACATGGTACAGAAATCAAATACAAACTTCTTTTATACAATACGACAAAACGTAGCTGAGAGTTTTTACACGAATATTATCTAAAAGACAGTATTCAAACTCAAAAAGGAGTCCTCGTTACAATTATTATCACACTATTTTATAAAATAGTGATGACTACTATAGCCACCATCTTGGACCATCACTCCATTTTCCGACTAGTCCGGACTACGTTCTCATTTCCTAAAGAGAACAATGAAAGCAAAAGAGTGAGTTCAACTAGCCCAGTAAGAAATATTATGACTACGATAATGAAGATTAAGTTATCATTAACCTTCAACAGTGTTAAACTAATAAACAACAATTTTAACTACAACGGAACAAGAAATCCAGTAGAAGAGTCAAGTAGAGCATGATATCTACTATCTTCTATGATTTAAAAAGTTTATCAACAATTTTATCGCTGACTCAGCTTAATAATTAGTATCACAACCATGAATTATCCATGCATTACGGGCCAAGGATATTCATGTTTTCACCAATGGTCATGATCATACCAACAACTGTCCATCAATGTACTACGGGCCAATGAGGACTTTTACCACATCATTTGTAACATTACGGGTCATGATTATACTGAATGATCCTTGGTCATAATCATACCAATCAACAGTCCATCTATGCACTACGACCAAAGATGATTTTCATCACAATATAAGCATGAGGATGATGATAACGATATAAGAATTCAATTAAATGAAAGCAAAGGATAAATTTTAAAGATTTATAATTTAATTTATCCAAAAATTAATTATATCCAAATTGTCAACATGATACTGCTTTATGGAGTAAAATTCAAGAATAATATTGTATCAAAAATGATTTGGACCGAAAAGAAATCAATTTTTGTTATGAATAGTACTTCGGGTGAATAGTACCCAAGTGAATAGTACTTTGGGAATAGTACTCATGAATAGTACTTTGTAAATAGTATCCCGTGAATAATATTTTATGAATAATACGGTATAAATGAATAGTACTCCTAGACAGTACTCCGGCATGAAAAGCTTAAAATTTAACAAGAATATGTAGAAAATATCCTTGTGAAATGATACTAGATGAAGTTTGGCACAAACTTTATGTCCCCAGGTACTCCTTTATTCTGTGGTTGGGGTTCCTTAAAAAACTCCCAACAAATGATATCACTAGACAATACTCCTTGGTAAGAATCTCTCCATGCCCTCTTTGCTCACTTTTTTTTCGAGTGAACTTACTCCACTGCCATCCTACAACATTCCTTGGAACTGGGGGATTGGGTTATTTCCAATATGGATTGGATTGGTATTACTGATTTCATCCTTTCCTTCCAAGGTCGACGACTCACTAAACACATTCTCTATCTTACTCTTGGTGTTACATTTTACAAGATTTGGGAGTCGAGGAACTTGAAAATCCACAATGACAATTTTGTACTCCCGTCCTATATTGCTAAGGATGCTGTTTTCATCATTAAGTCTAGACTATCATCCTCCGCTTCCTTTTTGAATGCATCCTATTATGATACTTTTTACTGTAATTGGATCATGTAATGATGTGGGCATCGAGACTGTCTGGTATCTTACTACTGTATGCTACTGCTTTTGGTGCGGTGTCGTGCTGCTGCCTTTGCTGCTACAGTGGCTTGGTGGAAGCTATTATTTACTGCTGCTGATGGACTATACTGCTTGGGAAGGTTCAATGCTGCTAAGTTTCTGGTATTCTAGTGCTTGGTATGCTGCTACTGCTGTGCTTGGCCTTGGTATACTGCTATGCTCTAATTACACTCGGTTGCATCTTTTGGGATGGTTTAGGTTGCTGCTGCAGATATGGGTTTTAGTTCCTACTACTGTTGCTGGTTCTAATGACTTGGGTGGGGATCCTGTAGTAACTGGGGTGAGGTATCATTGCAGTGACTGGCACCCTCTATTAGCTTCTTTTGCTGCTCTTTTTGTCCTCTACAGGTGGCTTTCTAATTCTGCTTTGGCTGCTGGGTTGCAAACATTATGGATGTTGATAAGGGTGTCATTTGCCTCTATTGCTACTAAAACTAGTTTTGTCCCACCTATTGCATGATTTGAGTTATCACTGCAGGTGTTGTAGATGTATGTAGCAGTGTCTGGTCTATGTTTTGTGGGCTTTCGACTTTTGTTTTGGATCTGTTGTCGGTCTGATGCAGTCTTATGAGGTTCTGGCTAACTGATGATGTGGTTCCAAATTGGTGCTTCCTATGAGCTGGTGTGTTGGTTGCATCTTGCTTCACTGCTACTCAAGCTAGGGCCGGCTAGCTGATGTTGTCTTCTCTTGTATTGCTGCTGCGCTATGACACTTTCTCGATAGCTGTTGGATATCATTTGCACCAAGGTTTTCAAGCATATTGTCAGCTGTTTACTGTTGTTATTTGTTCTCTGTTGTATCATGTTCAGTGGCTGCTAAGCTTAGTTCAGATATGGTTTGTTCATATGGAATCTGTTATGTTATGCTATGAATTTGCATGTTTGTGTTGCACAGTTGCTGTTGGGGTCTGGTTAGGCAGTTCAGGTGTGTCTTGCATTTTGGGCTGGGCCCTCTGCTGCTGCAAACTGTTGTAGTCTGTTGGCCATTGTTGCTTTCTCGGCTGCTGTAGGTTATAGCTAGGTTGGTTGGGCTTTAGCTGGGGTGCACTGTGTATGTCTCGGCTACTGCTGGGGTTTCTAATGCTGTTGGTTTGGGTGTGTCATTGCCTGGACACTGCCGTTGGTAAGCCTAACGCTGCTACAGCTTGGTTTTCATTCTGCTGGCAGTTATGTGTTGTGCTGGGCATGCAGATTGGGCGGTTGGACTGTTGTGTGCTGTTGTTTGGGAGTTTGTCTACTAATGTACTGTTTTGTGATGTGCTGGGTTTACTGATTGAGTAGTTCTGTTTGGGAAGTTTGGCTATTGTTGTATTGTTGTTTGCTGATGTTCTGCATTTACTCCTTTCCTTGCTGGGTTGTGTGGTACTGCTACAGGATTGGATGATGTAGCATGTAATGTCTAATTTTATGCCAATTGTTAGTTGTTTATTGTTGTTGTTTTGTTCCTGGATTGGAACCTTGTATGCTAGTGACTAGCTTTGGTTTACTACTGCCATCATAGGGCATGTCCTATGAAGGCTATGGTATACTGTTTGGGGTTTGACCCCTGTACTTTGTACTTATTCTTTCTTTTATTTCAGTCTAAATTTAGCAAAAAAAAAAAATCAAGGATATTCTACTTATTTTACGGAGTATAGAAGCAATACTTTAACAAAAATGAGGGTATAATCAGGAATACGATACAAAATAATCTTGGGAAAAGGTCCAAAAATACCCCTGATGTTTACACGGATGTCCCACTTCCACCCTAAACTAATTTTTTTTCCAAAAATAACCTTAACGTTTCAAAAAGCAGGCCACCCATGCCCTTGTTGTCAACCGACCAGCCAGCTGGACTAACGTTGTTTACACGTGGATTATTTTGCTGATTAGGCACTTAGGGTTAGAACAAATTGAAACGTCATGGGTCAAAAGAACAAAACAAACACGTTGATCCAAAAAGGGGCAAAAAAGCCGTAATCAGTTTCTTCAAAGAGAGAGGCTTCGATCGAAAAGGAGAAGAAGACGCGAGAAGAAGGTGAAGCCATCGAAGAAGGTGAAGCCCAGTGTTGATCAAAGAAGGTGATGAAGAAGATTTAGGAGGAGATTCAGGAGGAGATACAGTGTTGATCGAAGAAAGTGATGAAGAAGTTCATGGAGGAGATTCAGGAGGAGTTCCGTGTTACGATGGAAGAAGACGGTGTCCTTCAGCTTGCCCAATTGGGTTGTGGATGATTTTTTGTTCAAAATTGTCTCTGTTTTTGAGGGGATTGTTTTGGTTTCAACACTCTATTTTTTCTTCCTTTGTTGCGGCTACCACTTTTGATGAGTTTCGGGTTAACGGGAAGTAAGCGGCGACGTTGCGCTGGACCCATGAGTTGGAAAATGACTGTTGTTTGGCGACGGAGTAGAGTAGTTCGTTGGGAAGGTCGACGATAACTTTGATACTTTGAGGCGATCAATTCCTTGAGATTTGAGGAGCTAAAGCTTATTAGTGTATTTTTATAAATTTTATACAGTTAACATGCGTAAGCTGCTATGGGCTCTTTACCTCGTGAGAGATCCATTCTTTTGCAAATATTCCCAGTAATCATTTTTTTCTCATGTCAGTCAATAACTTGTTTTTGTTGGGATTTCGTAAACAGAACCAAAATAACAAAAACCAAAAGGAAGACTCTCTAATGACTTATTAAATATTTCAGGCAAAGACTTGAAAGCACAGAAAAACTTTTGGAGCCCATACCAGTTATTGGGTTTCTTGCAGGTTTTTTGATATTATCTTCTCAATAAAATTTTCTCATCGCTTTACTTCAGTAAAAATATGTTTCTCAATTCTTATCTAGAATTTCCTCTCACTTTGCAGCAAAACTTATTGAGCTTATGGTTGGAGCTCAGACACGCTACACTTATACGCCCGATTCATGATATGGAAACGGCATGTTATGCTACACTTTTGTTTTGGTGAATTACTCTCCCATTTGGTTGGAGTTAATAAATGTTTGTATATATTACCTACAAGTGAGAAAACGTAAAAGAGGAAGAGAGAGATGATGAGTCGTCGGTCCATGCTCTGTTTGTTTATTTCTGGAGAGACTGGTTTGTGGAACAGAGCATAGCAGAGCGAATGAGAGAGAGTGACGAAGAAAGGAAAGAGAGAGAAAGATGGAGAAGATAGGAAGAGAAAAGCGAGAGAAGAGAGAATAAAAAAAAATTGCCACGTGTCAATTGTTGAGCACGTCCGTTTGTCTAGCTGGAATTTTTTAACGGGAGGGGCACAATTGACTCAAAAAATATAACGTTAAGGATACTTTTGGAAAAAAAATTAGTTTAGGATGGAAGTGGGACATCCGTGTAAACACCAGGGGTATTTTTGGACCTTTTCCCAAATAATATTACTCACATACTACAGAGTATAGAAGAAAATAGTATTCCTTATGAATACTGAACAAAAATAATATCCCTTACCTTAGAAGAAGACTGGATACTGGAATAGTGAAGTAGTGGAATACTCTTCTTCTCTCTCTCTATAGCTTCTCTCTCTATAATTGCTCTTGTGAGTCTTAGTGAATTGGTGAGAATGAAATAAGAATGAGCTTCTATTTATAGGAAAACATAGTTTCGATAATTGCACGTTTTAGGGCTCGAATTATTATAGTATAGTACATTCATCTATACATCCATTTTTAATTTAGTCTTGCAAGTATTATCAATCTTGCACCATTTCCCCTAATAGTACACACATGTGAATCAATATTCAATACATGTGAATCAAAAGTAAATTTGCGTGTGAACTAATATCAATTAATTACTCATTTATCCGATTAATTACTCGATTGGTCAATATAACCTCTAGAAATCAATTATTATCGAAAAAAATATCGATTTCCACTAACACAAATAATCCCAACACAATAGAAATATTAATTTTATCTTTAATCAACACGAACTTAATCATCATTAATATCATAACTCACAATATTAAACAACCAGATAATTCCCAGGAAAGAGGGGGTTTCTGATAAAGTTTTCTCTCTATTTGCGTGCAATTAGGTGAACAAACCCCTTTCCTCGACATAACTTTCTAGACAACGTCAATATTGCAAATAATAATATGAATAACTTTGTCGTCTCAATTATTGATTTAATAATATAAAATATTATGTAGATGATACTGTGACAATAATTGAATCAATAATATGAGAGATATTATGCAATAATTACTGTAGCAATAATTGAGTATAATTGAGTGATTTCTCACGTAATCATCAATAATCAATATCGTGTTCTACTATGCAACCACACGTATTACTGTACTTCTACTACTGGGTAGTTTAACAATTTAACAGTAAAACTTTCGTCGTTATTTTTATAAAAAGATATTTCTGTCATTTTCTAACTACGACAATACTTCCGTTATGGGGTCCACTAATGATTGTGTTGTCGTAGGAATATTCCCTATTAAAATGAATATTCCTCGACCAATGGAATATTTTAAAACCACTTGCTTACTTTGCAAAATTTGTAAATATTACCCACAACTATAATATTATATCAAATCCACACCATAATATTCAAAAATATATTTCAAGAAAAAATTGATCTTTATTCATAAAACTTGGAGTCTTAGATTGTTCACCTTAGCTTTTCAACATCTGAATCTGCACCAGAGCAATCTGGTTTGGCATAAATACTCAAGAATGCTTGAATTCCATAAATATTTTTCAATGACAGTCTAGCCGAATGAAATAGCTTAGACTTTTATCAATAACTCGGACATCAATTGAACTAATTTAGCCAACTTAATTGGCCTTCTTCATAATTTAAAAGAAAACCAAAAATTCTTTGATGATGTCATGATACCGTACTAGATTAGTAGTACGTTGAGGATTTTGCCATTTTGTGACTTTGTCATATTACATCATACCATAGTGGGCTGACGATCTTTCGATCACAACCAATACTAGGTTCGACTGCATTGATGACTCCATCGTTTACCATTTTCACACCATATCAAATGATGCACATGGTCAGAAATACATTTTGAAAATTTTTAAATCATTTTTGTCTTAGCTGAAATAATTAGTATAGACATATGAATAACGGTATTGTTTTTAAACATCATTGGTTCAATCACATGATCCAATGTTTTTCAAGAAAAACAGAAGCTGCAAACATGAACACGAAGTCAATAAATTTTGAAAATCTAGCAGAGCTAGAAGATTTAGAAAATCCATGTTTCTCCATAAATTTCAATCTTTACTCCATCGATCCATTCTATCAATCTCTAACACCATCAATGCTTACTATACCAAAATTTCTTAGTTCTTACCTCAAAAATTTTCTATACCCAGTATAGTTCATCAAACTTACCATAATTTGGAAGTTTAGGAATTTGCCACAATCATATGAGTTTAAGAACTTATCCTAGTCAGACCATAGGCGTCCATTCGCTGAGGAGTTTAAAACATTTCATATGATTATGAGTCACGAACTTACCATCACGAGTTTGAAGAACTCGCGCCTAATCTCAATATTATCTATCTTAATCTTAGTAGTCTCTATCTATCCAATATGATATGAGAAAAGAATCACCTTCTCACCATAAGCATATCGATAGCGCGACACCAACATTCCATTGATTATCATTGTGAGGAACCGAGCGTTAGTACAAAGCCTCCGCCCATACAAAGGTTTGTACAACTCAACTCTCACATGAGTTCTCAATTCAAATCTCACTTAACTTTATCTCACTCTTAACTTGCTCTTTGTTCGATACGATTTTTTTTGTATCTTATCATTTACAACTCCTCATGATTTTTTTGTACCGTTTCATAGTACCTTCTCTTATAGCACCAAGTTATACCGACTTAGTCGGTACAGACTATTTATCATTTCATAGCTCATTCTGATCACGTCGTGATCATCGGTTTACCGTACGATTCTTTCCCATTATCAACTAAACTCCATTCGAGTTCATTCTTATTATCTTTGTCATCTTCATCTTACAGGCATCATCTTAACATTTTTATTACCGGAGTTAGGAAACTCCTGAATTCTCATTCTTTAGATACTTCAAGATTCTTCTTTGAATTTCGCTTATATATTATAATCTTTATCTTTCTCCCTCTCATGTTATAGCCTAAGGTACTCTTACCTAAAGTTTATAACCTACAGCTTTGATACCAACCCGTGACGCCCCTAAATCTGGTTCACTTCGAACCTCAAATCTGGTCCGCCACGATACTACTATTGTCCAACTATTTATATCTTTTATTCATAACTCAATGAACATACCTTTTCTTATTACAAATTAGAATATAAATTCCTTCCATTTCCAGGATCTGCATAATGACCCCAAACTTTTATAAGTTTCAAATATTGTTCATTTACCATCCCTGTCTTACATCATATTCGATGTTATAAAATATGCGGAATAATTTAAACTTTTTCAATCTCCTTTAAAAATAAATGTTTTATTGATGTCTTAACTTGAATCAATTACATAACCTTGAATCAAATTATATTATGATTCATTCTATTCGAATTACTGTATAAATTTTTACATCTCGATTCAAATTCCTCTTGTATCCCATAGTATAACTTTACAACTTAACATGTATTACACACCATAAACTACTATAATGTACATCTCCTAGAACCTAAACATAGTTCAAGAGCATATATTTAAATAAATAGAACATTCTCCTTTGATACTATTGAACTTTATCAATCAAGTAGTATTTAAACTTTACCGTGAGTCCTTAACCTGCAAAAGTGGTTATTTGAAAGGGTGAGCTCAAAAGCCCATCAATTCTAACAGTTTTCATGCAGCATATAACATATAATAGCATATTCAGTTCATGCATTCATAATCAATTAATATTTACTACGCATATTACTTCTCACATAACAAGCATAGAGATTTACTTCGCAAGCATATCATCAAAGATCAACTTTCAAATTTCATACATATCTCATTTGCATTTCATATATATACATCACATTCTCATGGCATAATATTGCTCAACTAACAGTTATCGAATTCATGTAACAAATAGGAACTGAAAGACTTGCTTGATTCGTAGGTTATCAAATACGACTTAACTTCTTAAAGCTTATCTGCACTTTGTGTATTCCTACACAGTTATATAATCATGGAATCATATCCATCAGTCATAAATTAATAAATTCTTAATGTAATAATAATGTTACATTGTTCCCTATCTTGGTTTTTAAGACCTTCCCTTTTGTTTTCTTACCAAACTCTTAGAATAGCTATCTATATATATAGTACACCTTAGCTACACATGCTTCATATCAACATTAATAAATCTTTGTCACACACTTGACTCTCTATGTATTCGACACATATTTAAATTTTTACAGATGTGTGATCTACATCGTCCTTAAATTTTGCAAACTTTAATAAATTTTAACAAATTTGGGTTTTATATGACCATCATACCAATGAATATTAAAAATAGCATTGAGACTCTGTCTTATATCTTAGAATAGTACTATAAGTAAGTTCCCAAAATCAGAAAGCAAATAAAATGTCCAGACCAATTTGTCCTGCTGCGCAGCTGTGCTAAGGTTAGACTTGGGATTGGTGCAGCTGCGCCGTCCCCTGGCCAGACCAAACTTGAGCTTTTATCTTCTGGGTTTCATTCCACTTTTTAGTATACCAGAATATTAACACATAGCAAGCATACATCTTAAGAGATTTTGGACTTTCTTAGAGTCATATCAAGTCCACCTTTACACAATATGTCTCTAGTTGGAAATTTCTAAGAAGTTAAGGCCAAATAAGTTTATGAAATCATAAGGTTAACTATATTATCCATCTATTTATATGAGAGGGTTATATAATGCACGCTCGCAAGTATTCACATCATTTATACATAACTAGTTTTGTCCATCACTTTAAACTCTTTTAAAATCTTGTTCCAATGACTTACATTGTGTTAAATTATGTGTTTGCACTTATAGGCCATTTTTAAAGACCCAAAAGATACTAGTATGCAATCCTACAAGTTCAGAAGTTTAGATAACACAATGCTCACGAATAATGTTTTCAAAACGTCTAAGTTTCTTTTCTTCAAATCCATATCATGACAACCTAATCATGAAAAGAATCTTCGAATCATATGTCATATTCATTTGTGCATATTTCTACACATTCGTACAAGGTTGAAATGTAGGCGACACCATGCTCATGATTATTAGTTTTCAAAACTTGAATTTCTCTTTGAAAACACATATTATCCAATCTATATAAGTTAACTTATACAAGGTAACTTAATATCACATTGTATGCTCGCATGACTCCACCATATACTCATACTACAAAGTCAGAACTCAAATGACTTAAAGTTCGTCAAGCTTTATTTTTGAAATCTTCAAGTTTCTTTTCAAAACACATACTAAGTCATGCTAAAGCATTCCATTATGAGTAAGGTAATCTTATATGTCATGTCTATTATCATGTATATTTAGTTTTTATTACTTAGAATAACATATTTCATCGTCGGGAGCACTATACTTGCGTATGTGCTCGCTCGACGCCCTCCGATTATCTCCAAATACGTAATAGTCACAAAGATAATTGTTTTGACCCCTTCTAATGACTTCAAATTGAAACACCTAAGGAAACGTAAGTTGTAGGTCTATTCGTCCTCGTTCTGAATCATCTTGAATCACCTCAATCGAAGTTTGTATGAAAATGTTATGCCTAATTTACTATAGCAGGTCAAAGCAGTCTACTCGACACTGATGTCCGGCGCAGCTGCACCCCAAATGGCCTTGGGGGCAGCGTAGCTGTGCCATGGGAGGCACAACGACTTCTCAGACTCCGTTCTTCATAATTTTACAGACCAATACTCCTTCCGATTTTCATAACATGAGTTATACTCATCTAAATTAGTCCATTTTCGATTCTATGAGTTTGTAACTCATAAAACTACAACATACCAAATACCCAACAATTAACATAAACATTAACTAACCCAAATATTAATCCAAAAATTACAAAGATGTCAACAATGAATTTCACATGGGCAAAGTCGACGGTAGCACCTTTTTAGAACAAATAGAAGGGGTTTCATACCCTCTCTGTGAGTAAGGGAACGCTCTTTCGCTGCCTTACTCTTTTATCTCAACTCTTGGGTTTAGTCCCTCCCCTGGATGCTTTCTTTTTACTTTCTTAGGTATCTTGCACTGAGGAGTCTACGGTCAGATTAAGAATTATAACTCACACAATAGAGCTTAAGAAAACTGATTTTTCAGACTATGAGTCATTCGGACCAGTTTCATTCAAACAATAACCACGAATAAACCACAAGGAATTTTTGAGTAAATCTTGATTCTATGTTTAGCTTACTTTTAGGGATTTCTTTTTATATATTGCTCATCTCCTAACTCATTATACACAAGGAGTTATAGATTTTATAAAAATCAAGTAATTAAACTATTTTTTCTGAAAATTTAGATTTTTCATTCTTCTTTTGATTTCTAGATTTCTCTCATTTGATTCATGTTTATGAAAGTTTAATCTATCAAAAATAAATAAAAACATGATGTCCATTCATAAACTTCATAAAATTTAATAACCATAATGCATAATCAAAAGATTTAGCTTAGGATCGATTTACCTTTCTAAAGTCTCCATTTCTTCTTTTCTTCCTTTTCTATCTCTATTTTCTGTTTTCAGCTGAGTGGAATGGGAAATGGGTGTTGTACTTCCACTTTCTTCTTTCTTTTATATTTCTTTTCTTTCTTTTTCTCTCCCTCTTTTCTCCTTCTTTTCCTTCTTCTTGTGTCCCAAAAATAATTTCTCCTCTCCTCCAATTCTCCAAGTTCAACCGCCCACTTGGGCCCATGCCATAATAATTAAATTTATTACCTCTTTTAATAATTCACTTATCCGTTAAATTATGTGTTTGACCATTTAACAATTTAACATTTTACAGTTTTAGAATAATAATCATAAATTAAATTAGACTTGTATTTCATAAAAGTAGGGATTTTACAACTATTAATCCGAAGTGTTGTTTGTTTTCAAATTTAGACTTGAAACTATTAGTCTCAGGATTATAAAATGGCTTAATTGTCTTGATATAATAATTAAAATCATGGGATTATAATCATTGCAAACAAACTTATGTTTGGTTTGTATATTTCATGCAATCAAATTACACAAAATGTGCGGAAGCGCGATAAAATAGGAATTTAAAATTTTCATACAAACCCATAACCAAAATCATACTATGTGCATAATTATCAATCAATAGAAAAGAGATGGAGAACAGATTCATAACCTTGTAGAAACTAGATTCCTCATGTACGAGTTCACATCCAATCATTTTTGCGTTCAACTTGAATCCACCGGAT
This sequence comes from Panax japonicus, assembly GCA_020205505.1. Lineage (NCBI taxonomy): Eukaryota > Viridiplantae > Streptophyta > Magnoliopsida > Apiales > Araliaceae > Panax > Panax japonicus. The sequence goes on along the minus strand of CM035109.1, from coordinate 34,020,581 downwards.
TTGATTCCTTCATTTGATCAACGTTAGCCACCCAAGTGTTTTGCCTCTAGAGGTGATTCACCAAGGAAGAATAAATATTCAAGAAGATGGGTGTTTGGCTCAAATCCTAGTTTTCTATCTTTATACTCTCCAACTATTGGAATCACGTCAGTTGTGAAAAATGTCAACTCTCACCCATAATAAGACTCCTCTTATTTATAGATGTAGGCAACCCTCCTTAACAATTAAGGAATTATGTTTTATTTTAATTAATTACACTTCTTTAATTAATAAAGCTCCCAATCTTATTAGAAATAATTAATTAAACTCTTTTAATTAATTAGCATTCTAATCTTATTAGGAATATATGAGAGTACTTATATTAACTTAATTCCCAAACTCCTTTAGAAATTAAAATAATAATAATTGTAATAATATTAATAAGACTCCTCTTATTAATTAATATTTTTAAAATATTAAATAATAAACATTAAACTATTTAATTTATTCTATCATCATAGATTAAATGAAATACACTTAACATATTATTACGATTATGTCATTAACTTCTTAAATAAATATTCTTCCTTTTATGGTGTGACCCTTTAGGTTCTCCATAATAAATCGGGTGTAAATAAATCAATTATAACAATTCTAATCTTATTTAAATAAATTAATTAAACTATTAATTTATTTAAATAAATAATATTTATTCTACAATAGGGATAAGCCTCCCTAGTGATTAACGACTTTCCAGATAATATAGATTTCAACATTAATCATAAAAGAACCTTTGAATAAATAGTTACCGTACAATTCAATACTTCCACCATACAATGTCCCAATTAAATATAAGACATAGATTTACTGTCAAGTCTTATTTTATTTAATTATATGTATTTCGATTCTTAAATGCACAACACCAAATAATGCAAATTAGAAACTCCTTTTTAATTTCATTCTGCCTTGGCCAAGGACTACTGGGTTGTCATTTATCGAATCATATATGACATTTCTCTTCTTTTACTAGAAGCGGTAGATTCTTTATTGATCATACATTGTCTCTATGTACTACTTATTATACCCAAGCATACCATTTGATATACCCTAAGGGTCTTAAGTAATAAGTCAAAGTATAAATCATAATACACAAGATACTATGGATGATCTCAAGTCCAAGGATCACTTGTACTACTATCACTACGAGAATTCGTATTGACAGGTAAGTAAAACTCCATTAGGTATTTCTTAGCGAGCCACGTTCAGTGAACTTATTCACCAATAAGCACCTACATACTTGTTTTTGTGTTTCAACACAAATGACCGTGAGATCAATCATCCTCATCTAATGAGCAAGCAACGTATGTACCAATCTATTCAGATTCACTAATATCCTTTTTAGTAATCCATCAATTGGGAACATTTTAGTTTTTAAGCTATTTAAGAATTTAGATCTCATTAGTATGATCTCATCATGATTCTAAAAGCATTGCTTAAAACTATGGGTTTATCACATATTATTAAAACAACATAATGTAGATAAATTAAAGCATTTAGTAAATGAATACTTTTATTATTAAACGAATAAGATTGTTACAAAGTATATGTTTTATCATCAACATGATTGGCTTGCGTGCATACTACTTTCAACTTAGCCTCAAAGTTTTATGTTAGTCTCAATTTAATTTTGTCATAAAATTTATCAACATATAAATTATTATGTTTAAAATAAAAAGAGTTCAAATTTGACACACTGACCGTGTATATACAAGTTGTTAAGATTACGTGTAAGACCCCGACTTTTATAAATAAAGATTTAATGTTCTTTAAATATTATTTTGAATAATAAGGTGTGTATATGATATAATGTTATAGTTGTGGGTAATATTTACAAACTTTGCAAAGTAAGCAAGTTGTCATAAAATATTCATTTGGTCGGGGAATATTCATTTTATCAGGATATATCCGTACGATGACATAATCATTGGTGGACCCCACAACGGAATTACTGTCAGATATAGAAAGCGACATAAATAACCTTGTTATAAAAATAAAAGCAAAACTTTTACTGTTAACTATTGAAATACTCGGTGATAAAAATACAGTAATATGCGTGATTGCACAGTAGCACACGGTATTGTACAATATCTTTGATTATTGATGTTTACTTAAGAAGTCACTCAATTTTATTCAATTATTACCACAGTAGTTGCTGTATAGTATCTCATATTATTGATTCAATTATTATCACAGTATCATCTGCACAATATTTTATATTATTAAATCAATAAATGAGACGACACAGTTATTCATATTATTATTTGTACTATTGACAATGTTTAGAAAGTTCTGTCGAGGAAAGGAGTTAGGTCATTTAATTGCGCGCCAATAGAAATCCTTATCGGAAAGCCCCCTTTTCCTAGAAATGATCTAGTTGTTAATATTGTGAGTTATAATATTAATGATAAATAATTGTTGAAAGATTAAAAATATTTTTATTGAAGACAAGTTGTTCATGTGACCGATATAGTGTTGACACGCACAACGAGATCACATCTCGCCTACGTGTTGACACTATATGAGTCAATTGATCAAAGTTAACTTCATGCTAACCACTCCCAAGAAGAAGCCTTCTTTTTAGAAAATTGATATTTTCACAATACTACTCCCTCCGTCCCATGATAAAAGTCTTGGTTGACTTTTTACGCATATTAAGAAAGAGGATAAAATGACAAAATTGCCAATATTTAAATTCTTATTTAATTGTATAGTTTTCTTCACATTACTAGTGATGCTCCATAAATATGCATAAAGAAGAGAAATATAACAATTAATAATGAGGGTATTATAGGCAAATTATTATAAAAAATAGATAATTTAAGGTAAGTAGACATTTAACTTGAGACTGCCTGAAATAGTAATACAGACTTTTATCTTAGGACAGGAGTATTTGATATTTTCACATGAAAAGTGTCGTTATAAATATATAGTGACGGTGAAAATCGTCACTATAGGATCTATAACGATGACTTTTATGTGAAAATATCATTTTCTATTGTGTATTTATCAATTTTCTATTTTTATTACCGACTCTTGGGAAAATAAAATAAAGTTTTGAAAAGTAGGTGGATTGCCTTTTTAGGAAAGTTATATTTGGCACAAAATTGATATTTTAGTATAAAAATTTGATATATTTATTAACATATTTTATTATTTTAGGGAAACTGCCAGAGCTAGATTGATGTTACCGAAAAATGAGTATGCGATCTTGGACACACCAAATTTTAATATGTACCTCATTGTTAACGCCAGATTTTGTATGCTTGACGAAATCACCAAAACAGCAGGCCAAAATTGTGCTAAACGGTTGATTGTATTATTGTAAAATTAAACTCACGAAATACACTCACATAAACATAAACAAATAGATATAAAATATGAACACAATAATTTATGTGAAAATCCAATTGGGAAAAAACCACGGAGAGAGAGAAATCCACTATAATAATATGGAGAGTACAAAATATTTATTTGTGTCATATGTTATTGTGTTATGTATACCCTAAACCCTTGCTTATTGTTGTATTTATAGATGTCATGTCCACCAGAATCCAATGAGGAGTAGAAGTCCTTTGTAGATTACCTTATAACTGTAATTAATGTGTAATACCCAATAAAATAATAATAAAATATTTAAGTAAGATTTAAAATATTTAATTGGACATTTCTTATATTTGGGTCAAACTATAGTTAATTTATTTGGACCATAATAAGTAAATATTACATTAAATTGGGCCATTAAAATTAATTGGGTCTAAATTATATTTGTGTAATTTTAAATCCTAATAAAATTAAAAGAATTAATAAAACATATTAATTAATAATAAATAAGTAAAACCTAACTATTTCATTATATTTGATACCAACTAAGGAAAGAGAGGAAGGATTACGGCGACTGAGAAGAAAAGGATATCGAGTTGTGAAGGATACAACAATCATGTACGTTTATTATTTAATAGTTATACATACATATGAGTATTGCATGGCCGTGATTATGAAAGAAATAAACTAATAGGATATTTAATTTGATATTACATTATGGTTTACTCTCAGTTTTCCAGAATAAATATAACATGTTATATTTTGCAAAATCATGGGATTTCATTGGTCTTCATCAAACTGCTAAGAGAAAGTTACAAATGGAAATCAACATTATAGTGGGATTATGTGACATAGGTTAATTAATTTAATTAATGAACTTTAATTGCCATTTTAATAAGCTAATTGATTATGTGAGATTGTGTTAATTATATAAGTGAAGAAATTTAAATTAAATTTTGATGTTGGGCTGGTAGGGATCATGAGTCAAATTTTTATTCTTGTGTGAAGCCTGAATAGAGAAAAGGAATAGGAATTGGTATATATATATATATATATATATATATATGGGAAAAATGTATGTAAACAGCTGTGTATTACACAGTCTGCTATGGCGATGGTTTTTTGGGCTATTGCGACGGTTTCACCCATCGTCATAGCTATTCTGGGTTATGGTGAGAATTTACCGTCGTCATAGCCCAAAAAATTTGTCGCCATAGTCCTACTGTGTAATACACAGCTGTGTATATACATATAGCCCTATATATATATGTGTGTGTGTGTGTGTGGTGACTCATATGAGAAGATGATCAACAGCGCCATCCGGTGACTGTACCAACCGGAGCAGAGACGGACCAGTCAAAGAAGAAGACGCCAGAGGCATCTTCAGTTTTTGACAAGTGATGGCCCAACCATCATCTCAGCTTTTGCTTTTCGTAAAGAAAAAGTCTTTTACTTTAGTAAATGTAAATGTAAAAGTAAAAGAATAACTTTTGCTTTTACTTAAGTTAAATGTTTCTTACATTTACCAATGTAAAAGTAAATGTAAAATGTTTATTATGTTTTTGTTTTACTTAAGTAAATTACTTTAACTTCAGTTAATGTAATAATGAATCTTGTGTGATTCAATAGTAATTTACTTTTCAGTTTTCTATTTAAGTAACTCGAAATGTTCAGAGTTACTTCGGCTTACTTCATTATATCCTCAGAGCTTCTCTCTCTAGAAAGCTCTTCCGAGGTCTGCTCTCCCTTCTCTCTAGAGTTAACGAAGATGAAGCTTTCAGCTTCTCTTCTTCTAGTTAGATGAAGAAGAAGTCCTTTGTACTTCGATCTTCCCTCAAACATTTAGTATAGGTTAAAGATGTAATCCCTTCCCAAATGTTTATAAATAAAAGAAAGAGATTACTTTACCAATTCACTGATCATCTTCTTAATCTTTTCTTTTTCTGTTTAAGTTTTCTTTTAAAACTTAATCGCATCTTTTATATGGTATCAGAGCCACACGGTTGGTTCTTGATTCTGTTAAGTGGTTTCGATTAAAAATAGTTTGATTTGTTTTTAAATATTTCTTCAAACTTTCAATTTCTTTGGCTCTACTTTTAATTGTCTGACTTGCCGTAAAACACCTTAGATTGCCATAAGACCCGTTATGCTGTTGTAAGACTCCAGTGTGGGAGCAGTGTTTAGGCTAAGGGTAGCATTAGATCTAACAGTATGATTTTACTCATGCAAGAACGGTTTGAGTTTAAGTCAGAATGACCAAAGAAAGAATTTTTGTTTAAACAGTTAACAAAGAAGTCTTCTGTTTAGATCGATTTAACTGATAGATCAGGACCAATCGAGTGATCCTTTGTATCAGATTTCAGTCTGATTTATTTTTAAAAAAAAAAACATTTGGGAAAGGATTACATCTTTAATCTAAACTAAATGTTTGAGGGAAGATCAAAGTACGAAGGACTTCGTCTTCATCTAACTAGAAGAAGAGAAGCTAAAAGCTTCATCTTCGCTAACTCTAGAGAGAAGGGAGAGCGGACCTCGGAAGAACTTTCTAGAGAGAGAAGCTCTGAGGCTATACTGAATTAAGCCTAAGTAACTCTGAACATTTCGAGTTACTTAAATAGAAAACTGAAAAGTAAATTACTATTGAATCACGCAGGATTCACTATTACATTAACTGAAGTAAAAGTAATTTACTTAAGTAAAAGTAAAACGTAAGAAACATTTTACATTTACTTTTACATTGGTAAATGTAAGAAACATTTAACTTAAGTAAAAGAAAAAGTTATTCTTTTACTTTTACTTTTATATTTTACTAAAGTAAAAGACTTTTGCTTTACGGAAAGTAGAAGCTGAGATGATGGCTGGGCCATCACCTGTCAGAAACTGAAGATGCCTCTGGCGTCTGCTTCTTTAACTGGTCCATCTCTGCTCTGATTGATGATCAACAGCGCCATCCGGCGACTGCACCAACCGGAGCAGAGATGGACCAGTCAAAGAAGAAGACGCCAGAGGCATCTTCAGTTTCTGACAGGTGGTGGCCCAACCATCATCTCAGCTTTTGCTTTCCGTAATGCAAAAGTCTTTTACTTTAGTAAAATGTAAAAGTAAAAGAATAACTTTTGCTTTTACTTATGTTAAATGTTTCTGTCATTTACCAATGTAAAAGTAAATGTAAAATGTTTCTTATGTTTTACTTTTACTTAAGTAAATTATTTTTACTTCAGTTAATGTAATAGTGAATCCTGCGTGATTCAATAGTAATTTACTTTTTAGTTTTCTATTTAAGTAACTCGAAATGTTTAGAGTTACTTAGGTTTAATTCAATATAGCCTCAGAGCTTCTCTCTCTATAAAGCTCTTCCGAGGTCCGCTCTCCCTTCTCTCTAGAGTTAGCGAAGATGAAGCTTTCAGCTACTCTTCTTCTAGTTAGATGAAGAGGAAGTCCTTCGTACTTCGATCTTTCCCTTAAACATTTAGTCTAGGTTAAAGATGTAATCCCTTCCCAAATGTTTATAAATAAAAGAAAGAGATTACTTTACCGATTCACCGGTCATCTTCTTAATCTTTTCTTTTTCTGTTTAAGTTTTCTTTTCAAACTTAATCGCCACTGTTATATGGTATCAGAGCCACACGGTTGGTTCTTGATTCTGTTAAGTGGTTTCGATTAAAAATAGTTTGATTTGTTTTTAAATGTTTCTTCAAACTTTCAATTTTTTTGGCTCCACTTTTAATCGACTGACTTGCCGTAAAACACCTTAGATCGCCATAAGACCCGTTATGCCATTGTAAAACTCTAGTGTGGGAGCAGTGTTTAGGCTAAGTGTATCATTAGATCTAACGGTATGATTTTACTCATGCAAGAACGGTTTGAGTTTAAGTCGGAATGATCGAAGAAAGAATTTTTGTTTAAACAGTTAACAAAGAAGTCTTTTGTTTAGATCGATTTAACTAATAGATCAGGACCAATCGAGTGATCCCTTGTATCAGATTTCAGTCTGATTTGTTTTTAAACAATAAATTTCTACAAAATCTAAGAAATTTTGAAGATTCTGAATATATATATATATATATATATATATATATATATATATATATAAGTCTAGCAAGAACAATTTTTTTTAATATACCAATAATACTTATTATATGTGACGCCCCCAAAATAAGTATACATCACCTATTCTGAATCACCAAATACATGGTACAGAATACAAATACAACCTTAAATATACAACATTAGCTATGAGTTTTAATACAAATATTATCTTCTAGACCGTATTCAAACTCAAAATAAGTCCTCAATACATTTATTATCACACTATTTCATAGAATAGTGAGGACTACTAATGCTATCATCTGGACCGTCACTCCGTTCCCCGACTAGTCCCTGCCACGTTCTCATTTCCTGAAGAGAACAATGAAAGCAAAATGGTGAGCTCAACTAGCCCAGTAAGAAATAATATTATGACTAAGATAATGCAAAATAAATTATCATTAGTCTTCAACAATGTTAAACTGATAAAATATAACAAACATCAAGTTTAACTGCAGCGGAACAAGTAATCCATTAGAAGAGTCAAGTAGAGAATAAAATCTACTATCTTCTATGATTTAAAAGATTTTTCATTACTTTTATCGTTGAGACTCAGCTTAATAAATAATCCACATCATCCCTGCACTACGGCCAAGGATATTTATTAGTATCACGACTACAAATTATCCATGCACTACGGGCCAATGATATTCGTGTATTCATCTATGGTCATGATCATGCCAACAACTATCCATCAATGCACTACGGCCAATGAGGATTTTTACCACATCATTTGTAACATTAAGGTCATGATTATACCGAATAATCCCTGGTCATAATCATACCAAGTCCATCTATGCACTACATGCTACAGATGACTTTCAACATATAATAAACACGAGGATAATGACAATTCAATAAAACAATTTCAAGAATAAATTTTAAAGATTTATAAATTAATTTATCCTGAACTCAATAACGTCCAAATTGTCAACATGATACTTCTTTATGGAGTAAAATTCAAGAATGCTCAGAAGAATATTTCCATGAAAAGATACTGGATGAAGCGCAAATATCAATGATATTGCACTAATTTCTTGGAGTATAGAAGCCAAAACTTTAACCAACTGAGTATAATAGAATATATGAAACCACAAATGAATTTTTACGGCCATGCGGTAATCCACATAGATAGATTATTCCAACAAAATAATAAAGAATGGAACCAAGTCATGCGTAATCTGCATAGACAGGATGTTCCAACAAAATAATAAAGAATGAAACCAGGTCATACGTAATCCGCATATACATGATGTTCCAACAAAATAATAAAGAATGGAATAACAATAGAATTCACCAGGCCTGCGATAGACCGCACTGACAGGTTATTCCAACAAAATAATAAAGAATCGAATAACAGAAGAATTTTACCATGCATGTGGTACTTCGAATAGACAAATTATTCCAACATAATAATAAATAATGGAATAACAACCCTTACGAGTATTGAAAGAAAATAACTCTCTTCATGACTACGAATGAAATAATACCCCTTACCTTAAAAAGAAGAGTATTTTGACTGGTAGGGCGAGGATATTCTTGAAGAAAACTTATACTGTTTTCTATGCTCAAAGTTTCTTAAAACTCTAAAGAAATACGTTCAAGATTATAGAAGAAGAATTCTCTGAATTTCTGATGTGATTTTCAATTCTAACTAAGCATCCTATTTATAGAAGAATGGAAAGGATACTATGTTGCACTATGCAATAAAATATAATATATTCTATTTATAATCAAATAAAACAAATCTTTATAAAAAGTATTATGTTTTATATAAAAATTTTTACTATGCAAATACTATGCAGACACTATGCATAATAAAATATAATATATTCTATTTAAAATCTAATAAAACAAATAACTTTATAAAAGAATTCAGTTTTATATAAAAAGATTTTACAATGCAAATACTATGCAGACACTATGCATAATAAAATATAATATATTATATTTAAAATCTAATAACACAAATAACTTTATAAAAGTATTCTGTTTTATATAAATAAATTTCTGTTTTATTACATTTATAATAATAATAAAACAAACTTTATCATCAGTTATTATATTTCACAATATTAATCGACCAGGTCGTTCCCAGGAAAGAGGGGGCTTTCCAATAAGGTTTTTTTCTATTGACACGCAATTAGGAGACCAAACCTCTCCTTGACAGAACTTCTAGATATCGTTAATATTGCAAATAATAATATTAATAACTTTGTCATCTCAATTATTGATTTAATAATATATAAAATATTGACAATAATTGAATCAAATAACGTGAGATACTATGCAGCAATTACTGTAGAAATAATTGAACAGAACTGTGACGCCCCCAAAATAGGTATACAACACCCATTCTGAGTCGTCAAAATACATGGTACAGAAACAACTACAACTTTATTAATACAACATAAAAACCGTGAGTTTAAATATAAATATTGTCATCTAGACAATATCCACACTCAAATAAGTCCTCATTACAATTATTGATACATTATTTTTAAGAAAATGGTGAGGACTACTAAAACGACTTTCTAGAACCTTCATTCCATACCCTGACTAGTACTCGCTACATTTTCGCCTCCTCAGAAGAAAAATGGAACAAAAAGGAAAAGGGTGAGCTCAATTAGCCCAGTAAAGAATATTATGACCAAGATAATATAGAATAAATTATCGTTAGTCTTCAACAGGGAAAAATCTAATAGAATATAATAGACAACAAGTTTTAAATCAAAATTCGTAGCGGAAATAATAATTCATTAGAAGAGTTAAATAGATAATAATGTCTACTATCTTCTATATATGAATTTAAAAGTCCACCGTCAATATTTTATCCCTGTAACATCAATCAACATATATCTGGAATCAAATATTCATCTTTGCACTACAGGCCAAAGATATTCATCAGTTGGTCATGTTCATCTAAACACATGTTCATCTTTACACTATGGGCCAAAAATATTCATCAGAAATCATTCATCTTTGCACTACAGGCCAAAGATATTCAGTAATATCATCATTTAAGACTAAGGATGATGAAAAATATTTTAAAGGAAACGAATCCAGTGAAACAAAATAACAAATATTAAGGATTCGTATTTCGGTTTATCCATGTCCAAATATATCTCATAAATAATCATAGTGGAGTAAAATTTAAGAATGATCAAAATATGGATACAATCAAAGCTAGTATCCATAATAGATATTTTGGACAAAAAAAGAAAATTTCATTTTTCGATGAATAGTGCCGTATTCGTGAATAGTGTCGTATACGTGAATAGTGTCGTATACGTGAATAGTAATCCTGACACAAAAAGTTCCAAATTGGATAAAAAGTTCAAACCAATATTTCGGCATAATGATATTGAAGAAAATAATATCATTGAAGAAGAAAATAGCATCCCTTACCTCGAAAAAATAGCTACTTCTGACTGGAATACTAAATATAGTGCTGAAGGGAACTTTCACCGTGTAGCAACACTCAAAGTATCAAATTACTCACAAGAATACGCTCGATAATATTGAGAGAGAAAGAGAGAGAAAACTTGTTTCTGGTGTGATTTTCAATTCTAACATAAGCACCATATTTATAGAAAAATGCTTAAAACACAAAAGCAGAAAATTTAATATAATAATATATATATATTATAAATTCTTACGCACACCTTCATTGATCCAAAATATCAGCCACACATGTGCCAAACTTTCCAAAAACGTTTTTCATATAAAAGTTATTTAAAACTCCAAAAAAAAAAAAATAATCAATTAATCCAGAACTTCAATAATTCATAATAAATAGTCTTTTTATCAGAAAAAATCGAACCTTATGTCTTTTCCATAGGAAATTCCATTCTTTACAACTTTACAAAAGAAAGTTTTTCCAAATTCCAAACAGAAATTTACCGAAATCCACAAACGGGCGATTCTACAGGCTATAATCAAATTTTAGTCAAGAAATGGTCCCACAGACATGTTTAACATGTTTTAAATAACTTTTGCAATAAAAATACTCTTCCTCCTCATATACTCATATATCCCACATTCATTGTAAAAAAATATATTATATTATTAAAATATAATAATATATTTAAATGAATTATTTTATCAGAAAAAGATAAAATATTAATTTTCAAAAATTGTCACATTAAAAATTTCTCCATCTATATCCACATAAAATGAATATTTTCCTTATCATATAAATTAATAAATAATTATTCACAAATAATATTACAGAATCACAATACTGGCAACCAGGCCATTCCCAGGAAAGAGGGGCTTTCCAATAAGGATTTCTCCTTACTAGCGCGCAATTAGGTGACCAAACCTCTCTTTAGACAGAACTTTCTAGAAATTGTCAATAATGTTATCTAATAATATTATTCAGATAATATGAATTATTGCTCCGATAATGAAAAATAATGTGTTGTGAAAATTATTAAAACAACAGTAATATAAAATATCAACGTAGCAATTATTGAATCAATGAAATAAAATATTGAACAGTAATTACTGTAACAATTATTGAGGAATGCCTTCTTACCTAAGAATCAATAATTGGTGCAATACCGTGTGCTACTGTGCAACAACGCGTATTATTGTGTTTTAACCACCGGGTATTCCAACAGTATTAACGGTAATAACTACGCCGTAATTTATAAACAACTTATACTTGTCGTTTTCTTCATCCAATCGCTTTTCATTATGGGACCCACACAAGGATGCGCCGTCGTACGAATATTCCCCGACAGTAAGAATATTACATGACCAAACGAATATTCTTCGATAAAAATGAATATCTTATAACCACTTGCTTATTTAAAATATTTGCACATTTTACTCATAACTAACCACATTAATCAAATCAACCCTTACTATTTCAAAATAATAAATAGAGGAAATTTAATTTTATTTATAATAAGTTGGGGTCTTACAACCTCCCCTCCTTATGAAATTTCGTACTCAAAATTGACATATGTACCTGGTGTTTCGAAAAGATGAGGATACCTCGCTTTTATTTTTGTTTCCAACTCCCAGGTCATTTCCTCAATAACATGGTTTCTCCACAAAACTTTAACTTATGGTATGACCTTCATGCGTAGGACATGCTCCTTCCTGTCCAAGATCTTGACAGGTACCTCTTCGTACGTTAAGTCTTCGGCTATCTCGTCCGGTTCTAACTCAATAACGTGGTTTGGGTCTTTCACATATTTATGTAGCACATACATATGAACAACATTATGAACACGAGACATACATGGAGGTAACGCGAGTTTATAGGCCACATTTCCTACTCGGTCAAGAATCTAAAATGGACCAATAAATTGTGGATTGAGCTTTTCTCTCTTCCCAAATCTTGTAACTCTTATCCATGGAGCAACACGCAATAATACATGATCCCCAATACTAAATTCCATGTCCTTTCGATGAAGATCAACATAACTCTTTTGTCGATCCTGTGCCATTTGTATACATTGACGAATCATTTGGATCTTTTCTGTAGTCATACGTACCAACTCGGGTTCCAACAATGTTGCTTCACCCACCTCATCCTAAATATTGGAGAGCGACACTTTCGTCCATACAATGCTTCGAATGGAGCCACACCTATACTTGCCTGATAACTGTTGTTGTAGGACAATTCCACCAATGGTAAATACTTATCCCAACTGCCTTTGAAGTCTAGGACACAGAATCTTAATAGATCTTCAAGAGTTTGAATAGTCCTCTCTGATTGCCCGTCCGTTTGAGGATGGTATGCCGAACTGAACCGTAAATCCGTGCCCATAACTTTTTGCAAGCTAACCCAAAATCTTGAACTGAATCTTGGGTCACGATCCGAAACTATGGATACTGGCATGCAATGCAACCTCACAATCTCATTCACGTACATACTAGCAAGACGTTCAAGGGAATAAGTCTCCCGTATCGGCAAGAAATGAGCAGACTTGGTTAATCTATCAACAATAACTTAAATAACATTTATGCCTTGAGAAACCGTGGGAAGACCCATAACGAAATCCATGGTAATGTGTTCCCACTTCCATTTCGGAATCTCAAGTGGTTGCAATGGACCCTTTGGCACTTGATGCTCTGCCTTTACACGTTGACAAGTTAAACACCTCGAGATAAACTTTGCAATCTCTCTCTTCATATTGTTCCACAAAAATGTATGTCGAAGATCACGATACATTTTGGTACTTCCAAGATGAATTACAAACGATGTATTATGTGCCTCCATCATGATCTTGTACTTCAAATCAGAATCGTTAGGAACACAAAGTCTGGAGTGGACTCAAAGTATTCCTTCTTCATCGATTCTTGCTTCTGGAATAGCACCTTCTTGCACTTTCTTCTTCATACGCATCAGCTCCGGGTCTGTGGCTTGAGCAACTTTAACTTTTTCGATTAAAGTTGGTTCTACACGTATACTTGACATCATTGTATAGGTCCTCGGAGTCTTGAATTCTATCTTCATCTTTTGTAAATCACATAAAATAGGCCTTTGTGTTAACAACATCGCACTCGTTCCCGCATATGATTTTCTACTCAACGCGTCAGCTACCACGTTCGCTTTTCTAGGATGGTATTGAATGGTGTTGTCGTAGTCTTTCAACAACTCGAGCTAACAGTCGTTGCTGCATATTGATTTCCTTTTGGGTGAAGAAATATTTGAGGCTTTTATGGTATGAATATATCTCCACTTTATCCCTATATAGATAGTGCCTCCAGATCTTTTGCGCGAAAACGACTGCTGCCAACTCTAGATCATGAGTAGGATAATTACTCTCATATTCTTTAAGTTGTCGCGAGGCTTAGGCTATGACTTTTCCACGTTACATGAGAACACATCCTAACCCTTTGCCTGAAGAATCGCTGTAGATAACAAATCCATCCGAACCAGATGGTATTGTCAAATCAGGTGCCGAAATGAGTCTCCTCTTGAGATCTTGGAAACTCTTCTCGCATTCCTCGCTCTATACGAATTTTATATCTTTACGAGTCAGCAGAGTTAACGGAGTAGAGATTCAAGAAAATCCTTCCACAAATCTCTGATAATAACCAGCTAAGCCCAAAAAACTACGTACTTCGGTCACCGATTTCGGTTGCTCCCAACTTTGTATTGCTTCAATCTTCGCCAGGTCAATAGATACTCCATGTTTTGACACCACGTGCCCAAGTAATGCTACTTCCTCAAGCCAGAGCTCGCATTTCTTTAGCTTGGAATATAGCTTGTTATCACGAAGCCTTTGTAGTACCAGCTTCAAATGGTCTTTATGATCTTCACGGCTTTTGGAATATATGAGGATGTCATCAATAAAGACAATAACGAACTGATCTAAATAATCCTTGAATACTCGGTTCATTATATCCATGAAAGACGCGGGAGAATTAGTCAATCCAAAAGACATGACTAGGAATTCATAATGCCTGTACCGAGTTCTGAAGGCAGTCTTCAGAATATCCTCAGTTTTGACCTTCAGCTGATGATATCTAGAACGAAGATCGATCTTTGAAAAGAATTGTGCTCCTTGCAACTGGTCAAACATGTCATCAATACGAGGTAGCGGATACCTATTCTTGATGGTAACATGGTTCAATTCCTGATAATCAATACAAAGTCGAATACTCCCATCTTTCTTCTTTACGAATAACACAGGAGAACCCCAATGAGATGTACTAGGACGAATGAAACCGATGTCCAACAATCCTGTAGTTGGACCTTCAACTCCTGAAGTTCAATAAGAGCCATTCGATATGGGATTTTAGAAATGGGCTTTGTACCTGGTTCAAGATCAATAAAGAATTCAACTTCACGTTCAGGGGGTAAACCGGGAAGTTCTTCAGGAAATACGTCAGGAAAGTCAATAACAACAGGAATATTATTCAAATCTGACGTGTCTTTATTCAAATCCATAACATGGGCTAAGAAAACTTGATATCCATTTTTCAATAAACGAATAACTTTATGATTTGATATGATAGTTATTGATTTTAATGGTTTAGTTGCTTGAATTCGAATAACAGGTTGATTAGGAATATGAAAACTAACAACATTACAAAAATAATTAATTTTTGCATGATGAGTAGTTAACCAATCAATCCCTAAAATCACGTCAAATGCAAGTATCTTTAAATAGATAAGGTCAACAGGTAAGGTGATGGTGCCAACTTGGATCAAACAAGATTTATAAACAGTGGATGTGATGAAAGTTTCTCCTAACGGAGTCTCCACAGATAAATCAAAGTCTAATTTCTCCGGAGTTAAGTTTAAACGTTGAGCACAAGCAGGAGAAATAAATGAATGGGTAGCATCGGTATCTAGTAAGGTATAAACTTCGCATGAATTTATGATTAGCTTACCCTCGATCACCTCGTTTGGGTTCCTTGCATGTTGACTAGTCACGACAAACGCTCTTTCAGGAACCGTTGACTTTGACTTTTCTAGGATAGCCTTTTGAGTCACCATCCCCGCTGGACATGGTTTCTCTACAGGGTAATCCCGAGTGATATGTCCTTCCTTTCCATAATTATAACATACCTTAAACTGTTGTGGGCAGTTTGGGCTGATATGTCCTTCTTTTCCGCACTTATAGCATCTGATCGATGGCCGTTCTCCTCCCTACCAGTTGCTGCTGGTGCTGACGTCTTCATATAGTCATTGTTGAATCTCATCTTTTTAAAATCTCTTCCCAACTCACTTCTTCTATTCTCATGGCCACGATTACCACCAGAGTGGTTGCCGCTCTTGTCCGTATTTTTCTTTCTCCGCTGGTTATCGTTGTTCTTATGACTGCTGTCACTGGTATGATCCTGGTTGTGGTCCCTTGGTTGACCGTACTCGTTATCTCCCTCTAATAATTGAGCCCTATTGATAACATTTGAATAAAGAGAAATTTATGAGAAATGAGATATTGTCAGTATGTCAGGTTTCAAGCCTCTCAGAAACATCTGCGTCATACGTTCCTCATTCTCCACCAAATGAGGTGTAAACTTGGATAACTCCGCGAACTTTTCCTCGTACTAGGACACCGTCATGTTGTTTTGTTCCAATCTAATAAACTCTACCTCCTTCGTATAACGAACACTTTCAAGAAATTATTTGTCATTGAACAGTTTCTGAAATGTCTCCCAAGACATGTTGAGCACGGCTGGATGGGTACGCTTTACAGATTCCCACCAGGATATACTTGAGGAGTTGTAGGAGATATAGCGGAATAACAGACTGCAATGACACAAAAAGACGATGAGATCCAGGATCGTGTGGTACGACTGAAAAATGCTAAGGAGAAACTAGTATAGATCGAAGGAGAAAAGAACAATTGATCGAGGTGGTCGTTGAACTAAAGAACAAGCTGAAGGATGAAGCTACCAAGAGGACGAGAGCTGAAGATGCATACGAGGAAGCTTCATCAACGAACTGGAAGACCAGTAAGGAACTCACATGCAAAGAGGATGAAAATGGAAGAGATGGATAAAGTATTAAACACCGCAATTAATCAAGCTCAAGATCGGGTCATGGATCCTATTCAGTTTGAGACACTACAATCATACGTATTAGATCGCAGAATAATATTTCAGGTCATGGAGGAAGAACGTGATCGGGCTAAGAATTATCTTAATAGAACATCGTAATTGTTGTACGATGAGTGAAAGGTTAAATAAATTGAAAATCCCAAGTGTTGTGCAACCTATGGGATATGACTATGATGTTGTCCTGGAACTTTTGTAGTTCAGGAAAGTAATGTAGATAGCAGTGATGCTATTGTTTTATGTTTCAAAAAGGTTATGAATAAATAAAAGTTGTTACTTTATTAAAAGTGTTATGTGTTATGTGGTTAATTCTTCTTGGAGACAAGTTAAGTAGAATTACTTAAAAAGAATTGAATAATAGTCTAATGAATGTATTTTAACAGAATATGCCTCCCAGACGTCAACCACCAAGACAAAGAACCACTGAAGGAACCAATAACGACAATGTTGATGGTAACCCCGTTCAACAATTAGTGACACTACTTACAAAATTGTTGCAGGATCAACCACAAAACCATAGTACAACGTTTAAGGATTTCAAGGCAGTTGGACCACCTGAATTCCGTGGGTCCATGAATCCAGTCGAAGCACAAACCTAGATTATGGAGATAGAAAGGGTATTCGATGTCGTTAGGGTAGGGTATGACCAGAAGACTACTTTCGCAACATTCATGTTGAAAGCAGAAGTTAGTTATTGGTGGCAGTCCAATAAAACTCGTGAAGGGCCAAGAATGATGACTTGGGATAGGTTCAAGTAGTTGTTCTTCGAGACCAATTTTTTGGAGAGTTCGAAGAGTCAATTAGAAGTGCAGTCACAAGAATACGCTCAATATATCGAGAGAGAAAGAGAGAGAAATCTGTAGTTTCTGGTGTGATTTTCAATTCTAACCTAAGCACCCTATTTATAGGAAAATGCTTAGAACACCAAAGCAGAAAATTTAATAAAATATTAATATATATATATATATATTAATTTGTCTATGCCCACTAAGAATCATCTGAATTCAGCAACTTAGCATGTGTTAAAGATGCCCACCAAACACAAAAAACGTTTTTCTTATTTAAATTATTTTAAACTTCCAAAAATTAATTATTTCGGAGCTTCGGAACTTCAATAATTCATAATAAATAGCCCTTTTGTCAGAAAATTCGAATCTTGCGAATTTTTATAGGAAATTCAATTCTCTACAACTTTGCAGAAGAAAGTTTTTCCAAATTCTAAACAGAAATTGACCGAAATTCATAAACGGGCGATTTTACAGGCTAAAATCAAATTTCAGTCAAGAAATGGGCCCACGGACATGTTTAACATGTTTTAAACAACTTTTGCAACAAAAATACTCCTCATCCTCATATACTCATATATCCCACATTCATAGTAAAAATATCAATTTTTAACAATTGTCACCTTAAAAATTTTCTCCATCTATATCTACATAAAATCAATATTTTTATCATCATATAAATCAATAATTAATTATTCACAAACAATATTATAGAATCACAGTACTGGCAACCAGGCCGTTCCCAGGAAAGAGGGGACTTTCCAATAAGAATTTCTCCTTACTGGCGCGCAATTAGATGACCAAACCTCTCCTTAGACAGAACTTTCTAGACATTGCCAATAATGTTTTCTAATAATATTATTCAGATAATATGAATTATTGCTTCGATAATGGAAAATACTGTGTAGTGACAATTATTGAAACAACAGTAATATAAAAAAAATCAACGCAGCAATTATTGAATCAATAAAATAAAATATTGAACAGTAACTACTGTAACACTTATTGAGTAGTGCCTTCTTACGTAAGAATCAATAATTATTGCAATACCATGTGCTACTGTGCAACAACGCATATTACTGTGTTTTAACCACCGAGTATTCCAACAGTATTAACGGTCACAACTACGCCGTTATTTATAAACAACTTATATTTGTCGTTTTCTTCATCCAATCACTTTCCGTTATGGGGCCCACAAAAGATTGCGCCGTCGTACAAATATTCCTCGACAGCAAGAGTAATTTACGACCAAACGAATATTCCCCGACAACAATGAATATTTTATAACCATCTGCTTATTTAAAATATTTGCGCATTTTACCCATAACTAACCATATTAATCAAATCAACCCTTACTATTTCAAAAATAATAAATAGAGGAAAATAAATTTTATTTATTAATAATTTGGGGTCTTACACTTATAGACATTGAGTTACAGAATAGAGTCTTAGACTCGATAATTACCCGATAAAGCTGTCGGTACACCGACATGTTTCAGAAATTGATCTGGTCTTGGATAATTTAATTAGATATGTGATTATTTGTGATTCAATGGTCGTTAAAAATGGGTAATAATGTGATTAGGTTATATGCTGACTGCGAAATGCAGTACTATGTGTTATAGTATATTGTTCTAATCGAACGAATGATCTGATTAATGATAGGTCGTGATATAAACGATAAAACTAAGTTGTGAGCTGTAAACAGCGCATCATGCAAGTATCTTACCTTTGCATTTTGTTTATGCAATGGACATGAGTAAGAATATTTATGAATTATATTATTACTGTACAGATTATTTACCCTATATTATATACGATCATTGATTATCAACATGATAGAATATGATAATTCAGATATATATATTCTGTTGTTAATTTCTATAAATGGTTATACAAGTGTCCCCACTTGGATAATCATTGTATTTAATCACATGTTGATATACCTTTGTTAATTACCTATATATATATATGTTGAATTATAGATTATTGTTGAACAAGATAAAACCTTTGATTTGGAACCCAGACTAGTATGAACATCCCGTACACGGGAAAACTTTTTATGCATCCAAGGTAGACAGAGTGAATGATACCCTCATTCTTGCACGTAGTATTGATCAATACAGCGCATAACTGGCTGATTACCCCCCGTGCCCGTAAGTTATGATGGTTTGCAGATGAATTTCTATTTAACCTTTTCGAAAATGAAAATATTGTTCATAGCATGTCACCATACCCTTAGTTATAGTCAATATGTAGTTCCAAAAATTTGAAAGAGAGTTGTTATGTTATTATTATCGGTTCAGATTACTTCACAACTATTGACTTATTGTAGAAAGGTAGTACAAAGAAAATATTTAAATTCTTTCAGCTTATATATATAATTTCTATTACTTGTTGGGCACTCAAATGCTCATCCTTGCTTAAATTTAAATGTTTTCAGCTAAATGTGAACGACCAGAGAGCTCTGCTAAGAACAAGGAAAAGGGAAAGGTTGCTGAATGAGAGAAATGATATTTAAGGTAATAATTAACTTTATTAAGACAAGTATGATATATTATCTATTATGGGTTGTAATGAATGTTTAAAGGTTATGTACTTGGGATTCAGACTCTGATGATATGTAAATTAAGTTGATCTTTTTATTATTTTTATTATTATTAGTATTATTCGCTCATAGAAATGGTATCGTAAAGCACCGAATTTGGGTTTCAAGTACCCGGATTTGGGGGCTTTACAGGTTGGTATCAGAGCTTAGGGTTAAAAACCTTAGGTTGGTTAGACCTTAGGCTATAGCCTTAGAACAGAGGAAAATGTTGAAAATATAAATAACTCATATAGAGTTTAAAAAGAGATGAATTGAATAAATTCATCGTCAACCAAAATAAAAGATAACTTACATAAAACTATTATTTGCTGTGCATATATACTATATGCTAATCAGGCTAATTTATGTGTATAGATGTTTGGTGGAAAAGGCTTGTTATATGCATATAGCATGAAGAAGGTTCAAACCCATACACCCGAGCTGATATCGAAGCCAATACCTGAAATGGAGGCTCACAAAGAAAACAACTCGGATGAGGTGGTTATTATAGAAAACGTAATACCATATCCGGAGATAGTGGAGCTGACAGATAGCGACTCAGACACTAAAGTTGAAGCTGATCAAGCATCAACGGATGTGCAGGATTTGAGGAACAAGGTTTCTTCTCTGAAAAGGCTGTGGGAGATAGAAAAGTTGTTAAATAGTCAATTGCGTCAGGCGTTAATAGAAACAATGAAAGAACAAGATAAGCTTAAAATCCAAATTGATCATATGGGAGTCACAAGAAACACAGTGTGCAGCTCCAAATAAGAAGGGGAAAAGAAAGATAGAAGATCATGACTTAGGAAAATCCGGTAACAACCAAGAGGACGCTAACAAAATAGAAAAGTGTACAAACTGTGACGAGAAACATGAAGGCGTATGCAGGAAAGGGAGAAAGATATGTTACATTTGCAGATATGAGGGACATACCTCTCATCATTGTCCTGACTTTAAGCTATGAGCATGTTTTATCTGTGGGATAGAAGGTCATCAGGCAAAAGGTTGTCCAATGAAGAGGTGTAATAAATAAGTAGTATAGGTTATGTGGTGTAGGTGTGTTTAATGTAATATATAGGATAAGTATGTCTGTTTAATGTAATGTTCCTAACTTTTGTAATGATCAAGTTTGTAAATCCTGACTTTTGTAGTCACCAAGGGATGAATGATGTTTAAAGCATTATGTGCTATGTAAAATATTTGTTAAATGAATATGAATCTATGTTTGAGTAATGAAACAAGTTTAATATATTAAACTTATATGATAAGGTTTAGAATGTAAGTTAAATTTATGATTTTATTTAATCAGATAATGCCGCCAAGACGTCAAACTTGAAATCAAAGGGCAGAAGAATCTGTCAACAATGTTGAAGGAAAATAACAAGCCGACCCAATGCAGCACTTGGCAAACATGGTAGCACAAGCTATGCAGCAAGGAATACCAGTTGCTGGGAACCAGCCGGATAATCGCTTGGCAAACTTTAAAGATTTCAAAGCTGTAAGACCACCGGAATTCAAAGGTACAACTCACCCTGTAGAAGTCCAAACTTGGGTTAAGGAAATCGAAAAAGCATTCGTGATAGATAAGGTAGCTAAGGGGAAAAAGATCGCTTTTGCCACCTACATGATGAAGGGTGAGGCAAATTTTTGGTGGGAGGAGAATCAGGCGAGGGCAGGAGAAGGTGTAGTCACATGGGATAGGTTTTAAACACTGTTTTTCGAAAACTATTTTTCACCTAGTATGCAGGCGAGGATGGAGGTTAAATTTTTAGAATTGAAGCAGGAGAATATGACGGTGTCAGAATACGCCATGAAATTTAATGAGTTAGCTTGGTTTGCCCAACATAAAGTTGATACGGAGGCTAGGAAAGCTAGAAGGTTTGAGCTGGGATTAAAACCCTGGCTCTATAACAAGGTGTCAGTGTTGCAAATCCCTACATTTGCAGCACTCATGGGGAAAGCAATTATGGCTGAGGAGGGAGATGAGGCCATGAACCTCTACAACAAGGAGAGGAAGAATAAGGGTAAGACCGAAGGAGCTGGGAAGGTGAAAATTAATAGTGGGAGTAAGGGTGGTAGTAGCAAGAGGAAGGGGAACTACGTTGGGAATGTCCAGGTGAAACAAGAAGGTGTTAAGAAGCCAGCGGTACAATGTAAGACTTGTGGAAAGAACCACTCGGGGGAATGTTTAAAAGTGAAGTTTGTATGCTATAAGTGCGGGCAGGAGGGCCATATCTCTCCCAACTGCCCCAATCCTAGGATGAACAATGGGTGTTTTCTATGCGGATCGACTGAATACCAGGTGAAGGATTGTCCGAAGAGGAGGACGGAGGCAGGAAGTGTGAATACTGGCAAGGGCAGCGGGACGTTAGTAATCACAGGACCTACGTCATCTAGCAAGCCAACAAAATCAACAGCAAGGGTCTACAACATGACTGTCCAGGATTCGATGGCAGCTGGCAATGGAACTCCAGGTATTATTCATTCAACTTTTATTTTATTATACATGATTTTCCTATATATAGTAAACTATTTTATAAAGAAATTTTGACGGAGGAATTTGAGTTCTTTTAGAAATTAAATTTCTGTTTAATTAGAAAGACAAGCTTTATGAGGGTAGTTAAAGATCAGTTCAATCAAAGTCGATCGAGATCTAATTGCAATGATTGTGTATGTTATGTACTCGTGTATGTATAGGTTTTTAAACGGTGATTTTGGGGACGAAATCTTTATAAGAGAGGGTGAATGTAACAACCCGATATTTTCTATATAAATAAATCAAAAATTTTGCGTATAATTTTTTATTATTATTTTAAAGATGAGGATTTGTACAAGATAATGTGTATATGTATTTATGTGGTAAATAAAAATATATACATTACATAAATGTTTACAAATAATTTTATGTTAGGATTATTGATTATTATAAAGTATATTTTTATAATAATTAATTTAAAGTAGAAATGTTTTATTAATTAGATTCCATGAAAATATAAGCATATATTATTTAAATAATATATGAAATTATTTTTTTTAAATAATTATAATAATTATTTTATTATATGAATTTTAGTACAGATTAATAAGTTAATTATTTTACCTTAATTATTAAGTTTAAATAAGAAAGAGTAAATCAGATATGGAATCCAAATCCTAATTTGGGATTTCGATCAAGGAATGAGAATAATAATATAATATTAATTATATTTTATTTTTTCAGTGCTATAAATATGGACTGTATGTACATATAGATAATGGTTGGTCAATTATGTTGTGACATGTCAAAACGGTAGCATTAATTCGTTAAACCATAATTTTACTGTGTTAAACCCTAACTTGAAACTCAAACCGGAGTTTGTGATTGGTAGGAAATTGTGGTACATGAATTATGACCATTAATACAATAATTAATTAGGTAAACCCTAATTAAAAATCTTGAAACTCTAATTGTAAATTCAAAACCCTAATTTCTAATTTGAAACCCTAATTGCTAAAATGGTAACTCTAAATATTATTTTAGTAAATAATTATGTTAATTAGGAAACCCTAATTCATAATTTGGTAAACCCTAATCATATTAAGAAACCCTATGTATTTTTTTTAAACCCTAATTTTCTATTAAAACTCTAATTTTAATTAGTAAGTTATAATTAAAATTTTATTAAAAGTTAATCTTAATTCTTCAAACCCTAGAAATTATTTGGGAAACTTTATGTTTACAATCTAGTGATTAAAACCTAGATTCAAGCACCATGGACAAGTATACCCTTATAATAACAATGCAAATGACCAAATTACCCTTTCTTAATATTTAAAGTAAATATGGTTATGGCCAACAATAGTGCCACATCTCTTGAGCCCTTACCATACACCTTTCATTAGCCATTTGAAGCCACATAACAACATTCTCAACCACACGAATCAAATTGGAGTGATTAAAGAAAGAGAAAGTCCAAAGTATTGGCTCATTTGCTATTTAACACCAACCAAGACTCTCTCTCTCTCTCTCTTTCTCTCTCTCTCTCTCCAAGCCACGAAATCTGGTAGCATTTCAGTCCCAAAAATAGGTCCCCGCTATATCCTCTAGCAGATCAGAAGCCAAGAATCAAAGGATTGTTCATAAGAGGTAAACATCCTACTTGAAATATCTGTCAATTAATCCCATGTTAGATGTTATTTTTTTGTGTTAAATATGTTGTATAAGGTCTAATGATGATCTGGGTTGCTAGATGTTAGATCCATCAGATATATAGGCTCGAATTTGATGTTCTTCAAAATCTGGAAAAAGTTTGTTTTGGTGTCTGACAATGAATGTCAGGCGTTGTATCTCAGTGATCTTTAATGATTTTTGTGTTTTGAATGTTTGTAGATGTAGTCTGACATATAGTCTTTGATCTAGAACAAGAATCAAACTTAGATCTGGTCTAGATTGCAAGATATTTAAGGTCAAATGTAATTGACCGGCCATGACCGGGCATTTCTGGGTAACCCAGAACCGACCTGACAACATTTTAAACCGGTTAGATCTTTCAATGTATTTTTGTTTTATTATTTGTGTTGCATCTAGACTGTAGCCTTGTATATGAAGTTCATGTTCATGCCTTAGAATATCCTAATCATCAAACTGTGTGATTATAGAGGACGGTCAAACCAGGCCAAACGATCATGGAAGCTGTTTTCTAGGTAACCTAAAAAACGCTTGAACATGTCGTCTGACATGGTTTGACCAGTATGAATATGCTCGATCTGTTGTTGTTATGATAATGTTTAGTGCTAGATCTGTAGTACTACATGTGTTCTACAACCTGGACCTCTTAAATTACTAAAACATCACCTAGATCACAAGTTGTGGAAGCCCAAATACGAGCAGTCGATCTGTTCTTCATTTATGGGTAATCCAGAAAATGAAGAACATCTCTGACAGCTTGTTTGAAGGCTGAAATCTCTTTGGTTATGCATGATATGATCAATTTTGTTGTTGGATCTTGTAGTCCTGCACCAGCACTACATACTCTAACCAACAACATGCCTTGAAACTACTTGAGAAGCGTTTAATCAGTGGTCAAAGTAGCCAGCTCGTTAACTGCATATGAATGTTCTTGAGCCTCAAGAACACCTAAGGCGACAGATTTTGTCACTAAAGGCTATAGCGACAGATTTAATAATTATATTTATTTTAATTTCGAAAAATCATTTAAAAATAGTAAATAAATTCTGAAAAATTACAAAATTATTTTTAAGTTATAAAAAATTAACTTTTAATAATTTGACCTATTTTTCATAAATATTAATATTTATTTGGAAATTACTGGTATTTTATTTATTTAATAAATTCATTAAATAAATTAATTAAAAATAATTTTAATATAGTAAAAATCATTTTAAATGTTAAAAAGGTATTTAATAATATTTTAAGTTATAAAATATAACTTTTAATATTTTAAAGCAAATTTTATTAATTATTTAATATTAATGATATTAGAATTATTTGATAATTATATTAAGTTATTTAGTTTAAAAATGATTTTAATATTAAAATAATCATTTTAAATAAAAATAAAGTGTTTAAAGATATTTTAAGTTATAAAATATAACTTTTAATATTTAAAGGATAATTCCATTAATAATTATTAATTTACTATTAATGATATTAAATTTATTTAATAATTATATTAAATAAATGGTTTAAAAATGGTTTTATTAATTTAAAAATCATTTAAAAAGGATATAAATGAATTAAAAATATTTTAAGTTATACTTAATGACTTTTAATATTTTGATAAATAAAACATTAATACTTTAATATTAATGATGATTATTTAAAAATAATTTTAAATGTTTTAAAAATCATTTAAGGGTAATATTAATACTTTAAAAGTATTTTGAGTTATTATAAATAACTTTAACATTTTGGAAATGATTTCATTAATAGTGTAATATTAATTAAATATTAATGATAATTGAATTATGTAATATTTAAATCATTTAATAATGATTCTGATGTTTAAAAATTCATGATAAATTATAATAAATGTTTTAGAATTATTCTAAGTCATTTAAAAATAATATGATTGATACTTACAGACATTGAGTTACAGAATAGAGTCTTAAACTCGATAATTACCCGATAAAGCTGTCGGTACACCGACATATTTCAGAAATTGATCTGGACTTGGATAATTTAATTAGATATGTGATTATTTGTGATTCAATGGTTGTTAAATATGGGTAATAATGTGATTAGGTTATATGTTGACTGTGAAATGCAGTACTATGTGTTATAGTATATTGTTCTAATCGAACGAATGATCTCATTAATGATAGGTCATGATATAAATGATAAAACTAAGTTGTGAACTATAAGCAGCGCATAAGCCAAGTATCTTACCTTTGTATTTTCTTTATGCAATGGACATGAGTAAGAATATTTATGAATTATATTATTACTGTACAGATTATTAACCCTATATTATATACGATCATTGATTATCAATATGTTAGTATATGATAATTCAGATATATATATTCTGTTGTTAATTTCTATAAATGGTTATACAAGTGTCCTCACTTGGATAATCATTGTATTTAATCACATGTTGATATACCTTTGTCAATTACCCATATATATATATGTGGAATTATAGATTATTGTTGAATTAGATAAAACCTTTGATTTGGAACCCAGACTAGTATCAACATCCCGTACACGGGAAAACTTTTTATGCACCCAAGGTGGACAGAGTGAACGATACCCTCGTTCTTGCACGTAGTATTGATCAATGCAGGGCATAACGGGCTGATCACCCCTTGTGCCCGTAAGTTATGACGGTTTACAGATGAATTTATGTTTAACCTTTTCGAAAATGAAATTTATGTTCATAGCATGTCACCATAACCTTAGTTATAGTCAATATATAGTTTCAAAATTTTGAAAGAGAGTTGTTATGTTATTATTATCGGTTCAGATTACTTCACAACTATTGACTTGTTGTAGAAGGGTAGTACAAAGAAAACATTTAAAGTCTTTCAGCTTATATATATAATTTCTATTACTTGCTAGGTACTCAAATGCTCATCCTTGCTTAAATTTAAATGTTTTCAGCTAAGTGTGAATGACCAGAGAGCTCTGCTAAGAACAAGGGAAAAGGAAAGGTTGTCGAATGAGAGAAATGTTATTTTATATAATAATTAACTTTAGTAAGACAAGTATGATATATATTATCTATTATGGGTTGTAATGAATGTTTAAAGGTTACGTACTTGGGATTCAGACTCTGATGATATGTAAATTAAGTTGATCTTTTTATTATTGTTATTATTATTAGTAGTATTCTGCTCATAGAAATGGTATCGTAAAGCACCGATTTCAGGTTTCAAGTACCCGAATTTGGGGGCTTTACACTAAACCCACTTATGGGAGGGATAATTTAGTCATTAGTATGCATAATATAAAGCAAATATGGATGGAAGATTTAGGCCTTAGTGGCCAAAAATATAGAGGGAGAAGGGGATGTATGTAATTATTGCATACACTTTAGTAGGTGACTTGCTTTTGTGTTGTCAATTAATAAATGGGCCACTTGTTCAAATAAGAAGAGAAAAGAGAGATATTTATCTTATATCTATATTTAATAAAGGAAGCATATTTTCTTTCTTTATTCTCTTTCATCCCAATCCTTATTAGCTAACAAAAGAGAGAGAGAGAGAACAGTGAAAGGGAAAATCGAGAGGGAGAGAGAGAAGAGGAGCGGGAGCGGAAAGCCATGGAAGAAGGAAGGAGAGAAAAAAATTCTCCATGATGAAGAAGAAGAAGAAAGGTATAAAGTTATTATTTTTTTCCTAAACTTTCTTTCTTTATTTTTGTAATTTGATGAAAACGGGGGGTTTTGATTTGGAAGTTCAAACCCCTATAATCTAAGTTTTTTTCTTTGATTCAAGTATGGATCTATCCATAATGGATGTTGATTTTGTTTGAATCAAAAAGAAAAGAAAAATTAATTTTTCTAGTTTATGAAACCTAACTTTTGTGTGCTTTAAAAATCCATTATTTTTGATCTAGGCATTTTTTTCTCGATCCGTCGAAGAGAGGTGCTAGATATATGTGTTGACTAGTAAACCCAAGTGGTAGAACTCAAAAATCACGTTTCTAAAAGTTGTGGTGTTGATTTTGGTGAAAACAGTCCCCTTTTCTTAAAACTGTTTTGGATCAGTCTGAAATGGGGGTACTTTCGTCCACTTTTTGTGCTTTAAAAATTCTGGAAATATTTGGAGTGTTAATATCAGAAGATATGAAGGTTGTGTAAAAATTTGAGAATGTTTGGTCATACGTTTTGAGGGTTATAGATTTTACGGTGAATGACTATTTTTATGAAGTCATCCGAGTAATTCTCGATTTATGAAAAATCTGAGAATATTTGGTTATTATGGACTATTTTAATATAGTAAATGGAATTTAAAATTTATGGGGAAAATATATGTTTAATATGGAACTATATTCTGTCAAATCTTAGAAAAGAAATATTTTTGGGACTAATTTGGTATTTTTCATCTAAATGATGATAAATGGATAAATGGATTTAATTAAATATATGATGTCCAAAAATATGAAAATTATGATTTATAACTTGAGACCCTTGAGCATGGCTTATGCAGGTTTTTGATGAAGTTTTGGGTCGGGTGTGAAGTGTTGTGATGTTTATGGCATTTTAGAATGTTTAATGAGTTAATTAAGGAAAAGAAAACAATTGAACTAAATTATTTATTAATGTGATTAATGACTTCAATTATTTTTATATGGATTATAATATTGGATTTAGATATTATTAGTAGTATTTGACTGGAATATTATTAAAAGGTTAATAATCTTAGCGTAAAATATTATTACATAATTAATAAAATTCGACGGGAGATTAAAATAAGAGATTTATGTTATTTTTTGATATAATTGTTGAATTTGGTATTCAATAAACTATGGTATGCTTGTAATAGAACTAAAATGAGAATTCAGGGTGCTAAATTGGATTTTGGATTGCTGAAATGGTTTTAGTCTACTGAAATATTTTGTGATCTGCTGAAATAGTAATTTCAGGATGCTGAAATGTAATCCAGTTTACTGAAATGATATTTCAGTTTACTGAAAGGTTATTTAGCTTACTAAGATAACATATAAAGGGAAAAATTATAAGTATAAGTTATAAGTGATGAAAAGAATTATCAAAGTATAATGATAATACTAAGACTAAGGTGTAATGTCTAATACTTAACTTTGTGAGTGAAGGTTAGACAAGTTAATATAAGATGATGAGATTATAAGTAAGTAAATGAATATGGTGGTAAAATTATCTAATATGTGACTGTGTGATTAAGTTTTAGATAGTATTATGAAAAAAGGTATGATATTCTAATTGAAAGATCAATCTTATACTTGATAGGTCTTTTCAATAAAGAGAATAAATTAAATTGTGTAGTGGTAATTGACTATGCAGGCAAGTTTCCTTAACTCAAACTCGGGTTATATTTCAAAGTATGTTAGTGAATGATTATTGATGATTATTCATATCTAAACTGATTATTGATTCGCACTTAGTGTATGTTTCATATGTTCATCAGGTATGAAAGGCTGATCACCTTCATTACCATAATGTTCAGTTAAATTGTTCATGGTCATTGTTGACCTTCAAATATTATTGATTCAGTCATTCAATTATTGACATCTTAATTCATGTTCCTTCACAATTATTAAATTGTTGAAAACTTGAAAGCTTATTATTCTTTCTATCATGATATATCTTTATTGAATTTAAAGTTGCTGGGTAAAGTAGTTGCTCACCCTTGCTATATCATGATAATAAATTTCAGATAAAAGCGAAGGCTTGAAGAAGGACAGAGACAAAAGAAAAATACAATAATAGATTGTTATAAGAATAACTACTTAGTTATCTTATTGTAAACCTTTATAATTTTGAAGGTATGTATTTAGTTAAGGTTAATAAACCTGGGAAAATGTTATAGAATTATGTAAAATAAACAATATATATTTATTTGTTCCGCATTAGATGATAAAATATGTATGATAATGAAGTATCATAACGTACCAAGTCCGAGGTTCTTGGGACCCGAATTTGGGGACGTCACACCAATGAGGACTCTTACCACATCATTTGTAACATTACGGTCATAATTATACCGAAAAATCCCTAGTCATAATCATACCAAGTCCATCTATGCACTATGGGCCACATATGACTTTCATCATAATGTAAGCATGAGGATGATGACAATGATATAAGAATTCAATTAAATAAAAGCAAATGATAAATTTTTAAATATTTATAATTTAATTTATCCAGAATTCAAAACGTCCAAATTGTCAACATGATACTGCTTTGTAGAGTAAAATTCAAGAATAATATTGTATAAAAATTATTTGGACCGAAAAGAAATCAATATTTGTTATGAATAGTACCTCGGGTGAATAGTAATTGAGTTAATAGTAACTCGTGAATAGTAATTTGAGAATAGTACCCCGTGAATAGTACTCCGACATAAAAAGGTTAAAACTTATCAAGAATGCTCAGAATAATATTTTCATGAAAAAGATACTGGATGAAGCACAAATATCAAGGATATTCTACTAATTTCATGGTGTATAGAAGCCAAAACTTAACAAAAGGAGTATAGAATTCGAAATCTGAAACGAAATAATATTACTTACATAGTACAGAGTATGAAAGAAAATATTATTTCATACGAATATTGAATAAAAATAATATCTCTTACCTTAAAAAGAAGAGTATTTCAACTGGTATAACGGAGATATCCTTGAAGAAAACTTGAACTGTTTTTTACGCTCAAAGCTTCTTAAAACTCTAAAGAAATACGATCAATATTATAGAAGAAGAATTCTCTGATTCTGGTGTGATTTTCAATTCTAACTAAGCATCCTATTTATAGGAGAATGGAAATGATACTATTTGAATTTTAGAATCACGGACTGCACAATTTTTTTTTCATATTCACGGGCACCTTATACAAGGTCACGGATGAATTTCCATGTAAAACAAAAACTAAAATATAATATATATAATTTATACATCCCACGTGAATCCTTTTCTTCTCCACCACCACCCCTGACATATTTTTCAAACATGCATATATATATATATAATACATATATATTTAATCCTTCCATTACCTGCAACACATAAAAATTCCGTGAACCATCCCATTATTCCACCAACATGTGGGCCCCGACTAATATATCACCATCATAAGTGGATCCCACCATATAATATGTATACTTAATAACTTTCTACCGATTATTTTGAAAAATGAGTAAATGGGGGTCCATAAAATAAGAAAAATTTATATAAAATACTTCATAAAAATCTCCTCAATATTTTTAACAACATTTATTCATCATTATTATTATTCGCAATATTTAACAACCAGATCATTCACAGGAAAAGATGGGACTTTCCAATAAGGATTTCTCCCTATTGGCCCGCAATTAGGTGACCAAACCTCTCCTCGACAGAACTTTCTAGACATCGTCAATATTTCAAATAATAATATGAATAACTGTATCGTCTCAATTATTGTTTTAATAATATATAAAATATTGACAATAATTGAATCAAATAACGTGACTATATATAACTGAGTGATTTCTCACGTAAGCATCAATAATCAATACCGTGTGCTACTATGCAACCACGCATATTACTGTACTTTTAACACCGGGTCTACTAATGATTGTGCCGTCGTACGAATATTTTCTGTTAAAACGAATATTCCCCGACCAATCGAATATTATATAACAACTTGCATACTTTGCAAAATTATAAATATTACCCACAACTATAACATTATATCTAATCCACACCATAATATTCAAAAATATATTTTGAGAAAAATTAATCTTTATTTATGAAAATTGGGGTCTTATAACCTCCCTTTCTTATGAAATTTCGTCCTCGAAATTAGGGTACGTACATGGTATGTTGAAGTGGTGAGGATACCTTGATTTCATTTCAGATTCTAACTCCCAAGTCATTTTCTCAACATCGTGGTTTTTCCACAAAACTTTGACTTGAGATATAACCTTTGAACGTAGAATATGTTCCTTCTTATCCAAGATTTTAACAAGTACCTCTTCATGTATTAAATCTTCTGCTATTTTGTTCGGTTACAACTCAATAATATGATTCGGGTCTTCCACATATTTACATAACATAGATATGTGAAAAACGTTATGAACACGAGACATACTTGGCGGTAAAGCGAGTATATAGATCACATTTCTTACTCGGTTAAGGATTTCAAATGGGCCAATGAATCGATGATTGAGCTTTCTTCCCTTTCTAAATCTCGTTACTCCTTTCCATGGAGCAACACGTAACAACACATGTTTCCAACATTGAATTCCACGTCCTTCCGATGAAGATCAGTATAACTCTTTTGTCGATCTTGTGAGGTTTTTATACGTTGCCAGATCATTTGAATCTTTTCCATTGTCATGCGTACCAATTCTGGTCCCAACAATGTTGTTTCACCCACCTCATCCCAGCATACTAGAGAACGACACTTGTGTCCATACAACGCCTCAAATGGAGCCATGTCGATGCTTGTTTGATAACTGTTGTGTAGAAAAATTCCACCAATGGAAAGAACTTATCCCAACTTCCCTTGAAGTCAAGGACACAGAGTCTTACTAAATCCTTAAGAGTTTGAATAGTCCTCTCTGACTGCCCGTCCGTTTGAGGATGATATGCCAAACTAAATCGTAAATTTGTGCCCATAGCTTTTTGCAACTAACCCAAAATCATGACGTTAATCTTGGGTCTCGATCAGAAACTATGGATACTGGCATACCATGCAGTCTTACAATCTTGTTTATGTACATATGAACAAGACGTTCAAGTGAATAAGTTTCTCGTATAGGTAAAAAATGAGCAGACTTGGTCAATCTATCAACAATGACACAAATTGCATCTATACCTTGAGAAACCTTGGGAAGACCAGTAACGAAGTCCATGGTAATGTGCTCCCACTTCCATTCTAGAATTTCAAGTGGTTGCAATGGACCTTTTGGCACTTGATGCTCCACCTTGAATCGTTGACAAGTTAAACACCTTGAGATAAACTCCGTTATCTCTCTCTTCATATTGCTCCACCAAAATGTATGCCAAAGATCACAATACATTTTGGTACTCCCAGGATGGATTGTAAACGGTGTGTTGTGCACCTCCATCACGATCTTATACTTTAAATCAGGGTCGTTAAGAACACAAAGTCTAAAGTTGACTCGTATTATTCCTTCTTCATCGATTCTTGCTTCCGGAATAACACCTTCTTTAACTTTCTTCCTCATACGCATCAGCTCTAGGTCTTTATCTTGAGAAGCTTTAACTTTATCGATTAAAGTAAATTTTACTCATATATTGGCCATCATCACGTGGGTCCCTGGAGTCTTTAACTCTATCTTCATCCTTTGCAAGTCATACAAAATGGGCCTTTGCGTTGACAATATCACACTCATACCCGCATATGATCTTCTACTCAACGCGTTCGCTACCACGTTCGCTTTTCCAAGATGGTATTGGATGGTATGATCATAATCTTTCAACAGTTCAAGCCAATGTCGTTGCCACATGTTGAGTTTCTTTTGGGTGAAGAATTATTTGAGGCTTTTATGATCCGTATAGATATCCACTTTCTCCCCATATAGTTAATGCCTCAAGATTTTAAATGCGAAGACAACAGCTGCCAACTACAGATCATGAGTAGGATAATTCCTCTCATATTATTTGAGTTTTCGTGAGGCATAGGCTATGACTTTCCCATGTTGCATGAGAACACATCCTAACCCTCTGCCTGAATCATCGTTGTAGATGACAAATCCCTCCGAACCAGATTGTATTGTCAGAAAAGGTGCTGAAATGAGTCTCCTCTTGAGTTCTTCAAAATTCTTCTCAAATTCCTCACTCCTACAGTGCTTAATAGATTACATAATAATATCGAATAAAGACTTATTACATAATCCTACATAAGCTTAAATATAGTCTGGAAATAGTCTTAATACAACATAATCAATTTAAACATAAAAGGGACATGCTAGTCAGTAGCCTTGCCCTTGCCCCTGGCTTTCCCAGATACACCTCCCTGTTCCACCTTAACTGAAAGGTTTTAAATAAGAAAGAATAAGCACAAATTACCCAGCAAGTAATATACAACAATGGTAAGATTTTTATAACACGAGTGTGAAATATCGAAGTATCATCTCTAAGATAGTTCAGATTTTCAGCATAATATCATGAATAATGAATATCAACAATCCTTGGAATAAGATCAATAATTCAATAAAATCAACTGATATATATGAATTCAAAGGCTATCAAGGTATCCGTCTGGATCACGATTTATACTGAGCAGTCATTAAGGACTATTGAACATCTACTAGAATTACCAATATTAAACTGATAACCCAAAAGAATCAAGTACTATAGATAATCAGTCTATAATACTTTAAGTTATGCATAACACCACAATAAAAATATACTCATGTGTCGGGGTTTCCAACAACATACATTCCCCTTACCATAGCGGTTGTTCAACTCAGTTTTTAAGATTTCCACACCAATCAATTGGTTTGGACAGTTTTATAAACATGCATATAGTCTAGCCGAATCAAATGGCATCGCCTCTTTCACAATATTCAAGAACAATATCGAGTTCATCATGAATAATAGTTTACAAAAGAGTTTAAGAATACTAGCTCGATTGAACAAATAAGTAGGATAACTTACATTCAAAGAGATAAGTTTACGATATTCGCTGGAATAAAGTAAAGCAAGAGTTGCACAATATAAAGTAGGGTTCGGATACTTGCCTTACGCGTAGTTTATCCACGTTTAAGATTTCAACACTTTTGAATCCTATTTATAGCGTATTATATGTTCAAGAGGTTCATTAGCTAACATAGTCTTTAATCCATCTTGACATGATTCAAGTATACACATAGTCCTTGTTTTGATATTTATGAAAACATCTTTTTGGACTTATCATTCGAAAGTTATGAATAACCTTTATTTCTATCATATGGCATGTTCCTTATCATATTACGTAGCATGTTGATCAAATATTAAACATTAAAGAAATCATACAGGCATGCGTCAAACATCTGTTCAAAAATAGAAGCTATATATGACTGTTGCACGACGCGGCTGTACCCTGTCTAGGCTTAGGGACGGCGAAGCTGCGCTGTCCCCTGTCCAGACCAGAGCCGAGCTACTGCCTTTCAGTTTCTGCCTAATCCTTACATATCCATGTACTAATACTCTATCATATCTAAATGTCAGAGGTGTTCAAATAATCACATAATCGTTCTTGAGTTCATTTGTATAAGTTTGAACTTACGTCTTACATGACATTCAAGAAAAACATTATCAAGCGGTTACAATGACTCGTTACTTGACTATATATCTATATAGATTTTTCAAATGCATATACTTGTAGCATTCATATTGCTTGTTCATAGCTATTTTTGTTTAGAGCTTGAAATCATGCTTTAAACTCCGATTTATTTTGAAATCATCTTGTTCCATACATATAAATCATACTTAGAGATGTTATAGGCATACTATGGTATCTTATCTCATTAGCATTTAGATATTCATGTGATGCAACTAGATTTTGAAACTATGTTCAAGTTTGCTTTTGAAATTATTTTAGGCTTGAACTATGAAATCTAACACACATAAGACATCTTCAAAACTCTAAGCATAGGTAGTCAAGTTATGTTATATATCATGCTTGCAAAGTCATAACACACACGACATTTATACATATCAAGTTCGTTTCTAAGGTTATAAATCCATTTTAAATCATACACCTTTGTTAATCATGCAACTCTATTAAAACATGTTCAACTTAGCATAATATCCTTATATATACACATTACACATGCTTGCATACTAGTTTAAGCCGAAATAATTGCCTAACATTGATCAAAATTGAAAACAGACAGCTCAACTGATCTTAGGAATCGGCGCAGCGCCTTAGTGTTAATACGGCGCAGCTGCGCTGTACCTGGCTCGAGCCAGGAATAGTAAACCTTGACAACTGTTTAGCCCAAACATAGAAATTACTCACGAAATTGATTCTAAACATTCCTATTACAGTTATAACATGCTTATAAGGCCATATAACAACTATATGAACATTACCCATACTTATTAACATCCAATTTCATGAATTCAAGAATTTGAATTTTAAGAGTTCAAGAACTCTGTTTAACAGAAACCAAAAATGGAAGCAATAAAGAGGAGTTATACCTCTGCAAATATGAAAAGAACTTGCTCCAATGAATTCTTAAGCACTAAGAATGGTTGTATGCTTTTAACTCTTACTTAGTAAATACCAGACAATTTCCAAGCAACCCAACTGATAAACATGTCTGCTATTTATAAAAGAACTTTTACATAGACATTGCAATTTCCCATTGAATAAACCCATGGATTGTAGGATTGCATGAAGGTTATGGAGGAGTTGTTAGATAGTGGTTGAAACTCATGATGACCACCACTCCCTACCATGATCATCAGCTAAAAAAATTGGACGAAGAAATAGGCTTAGCCTTTTCGGAAGAATACATATTCTTGCCTTGAGTTACTGTTCATGGTACTTGGTGACACTAATTATGGGACAAGAGAAATCATAGCCACACTTAGCTCTACACTTGTACACATTTAGTTACTTTATTATAAAAAAATGGTTTTAATGTCCAAGTGTTACCATATTAGGAGAATTTAGGGTTATTTATATACTCACATCATATAATCTATGTATATTAAATACACGCAATAAAATAATGCAGTCAGGTATTATTGTTCGAGTAATTCCATAATTAACTCTAATACTCACATAACCAAAATATAACTTTATGTCACAGTATGATTTAACATTTCAAGGTAGTAGGTGTTATGTAACATACATATAATCCATGTACATTCTATTTTAATGTCTACTCACATGTATATGGCTACTTACACATTTCATGATATATTTATAATATATAGTTTCAATATGCTTAATCACATTGCTTCATACGATTTAGTTTTATAAGACTTAATATATAACCACATAAATGTTACACCACACAATATAGTTATATTTGTATTATTGTTCACATGCACATAACTGTCAATATAATATTATTATATTAATAACTTACTTATTTACGTTAAGTAAATAAATTATTCAACTCCTTGATTAATTACTACTAATATAATTTAATCCATTTCTTATTGATGAAATTATGGGTTTTCATAACCATTAATTATTGATACAACTCTTATTATATTTCTAGATATATTGCAAATAATAATAATCATATATTATTAATTGATTACAAAGAAATCAATATTTTCTCACGAGTAATTAATATTAACCAATTGTATTAACCAATTCATAAAACAGTAACACTTATATTCACATAAATATAAGTAGTACTTAACCTTAACCTTAACTGTGTTCACATCCTCTCTTGCAAGCTTTTCCATAATTTTGAAGTGAAACGCAGGTCTCAGTCAGAAACAATCGATATCGGCACTCCATGCCGTGACACAATCTCCTTTACGTACAGACTCGCTAACTGATTCAAACTATAGAGGATCTTGATCGGTAGAAAATGTGCAGTCTTTGTAAGTCGATCCACGATAACCCAAATGGCATCCAATCCTTTCTGTCTGACAGGAAGTCCTACCACAAAATCTATCATAATATGCTCTTATTTCTACTCCGGTATTTCCAACAGGTTGTAGCAACCCACTCGGCCGTTGATGCTCTACTTTAACGCGTTGACAAGTTAAACATCTACTAACACACTCTGCGACTTCCCGTTTCAAATTGGGCCACCAAAAATGTTGCCTCAAGTCTCAGTACATTTTAGTGCCTCCTGGATGAACGGAATACAACGTACTGTGTGCTTCGTGCAAAATCTCCACTCTCAACTCGGTTACCGCTGGTACCCTGTGACGACCCAGAAATTCGGGTTGTCCAGAATTTAAGTTTAAAGAATTAGTTATTAATAAAAGGAAATTTTATTAATACTATTATGTGTTTTGTGTTTATTAATCGTTCTATAACCTAGGATGATTATAAATCGGGAGTATTCTGGCTACGAGCTAGTCTGAGCGAATAAGAATTTACAAGACTAAAATAAAAAATTTCCGGGAACAAAATATTTTTCCGGGAAAAAGACGAAATAGGTACTATTCACCCAACGAAATCCTAAGGGTTATGGTTTGAATAACCTAGGCCGTTCTAAGAGTTTGGTATGTCGAAATGACATTCCATCGAAGGATTTGACGATAATATATTGTGAAAAGTTAAGTAAGCCGATAAAAGTTTTTCTCGAAAAACGTGCAGAAATCGGACGAAATTAAAATGACAAAAAGTAATGTTATGTACTTTTCACTCGTTTAGCTACGTTAGAGTAAAATGTGAAGGAAAACGCTTAACGTCGAAAAGTGTTTTTCAGTTTTTCGAAGATCCGAAGAATACGTAAAAATTAGTCAGTAAAGGACAGACAAAATATCCAAAAATATTTAGATTCCGGGAATCGCAGTTTTCGAACTATCGGACGAAAACCGAAATACGGAAGTACGAAGCTTCCAAGGGAAGCTACGTGAATAGTAAGGAGGTATAGTAAGGAGGTGTGAATAGTAAGGAGGTTAGGGGGAGAAATGACTAAAATACCCCTAGCTTTGGAAATCTATAAATAGTAAGCTTAAAATCATTTAAATGGAATTTTGAAAATCCTATAACATGAGAGAGAGAGAGAGAGTGAGAGTTCGGATGGGAAAAAGAAAAGGAAAAAGAAGAGGAAAAACTAGGCCGTGTACAAACTTTGTCCGACGGGAGAAGATTAAAGGAGAACGGTAATCCGAAAACTAATCTCTTATAAATTTTCTTTAAGTTTCGATGTTTAAAAACATAATTTAATGAAGATAATAAGTAGATGATGTTAGAAATGATTTCATATGATTGAAATAATGAGAAAACAAAGATATAAGAATTTAAAGTTTACTAAATAAATTTCTTAAGGAAGTATAAGATTCGTAATGAATTTGAACGATCCGAGTGGATTATATGAATAAGTAGGTTAAATAAGTAAGGAATAATGTTCTATAACATCAAATTCCAATAAAAAGTGGAATCGTAATCCAAAATATCGATTAAAATGAAGAACGAACGAAGAACACGCGAAGAACACGAAGAACGTTGTTGATGGACAAATTTAAAACCATCGTAGTGTAATTGTTGTTGATGGACAAGTTTAAAACCACCGCGTATAAGTTAGATGTGTATTGTTTGGTTAGGAACGGTAGAATCGTTCATGAAGAACGGATTAAAACTTAGCTATAACGAAGTTATGGCGAAATTTCGTAAAAGACGAACGAGAATTAGAAAGTTAGTAAATGAACCCAAACGTGTAGGGTTTCATAAGAAAGTAATAGAACATAGAAAACATGTGTCGTGGACTCAAGAATGAACGAGTTTCGAGTTCGGATGATCGAATTACGGACGAACAAACGAAGAGCGTTAAAAACGTAAAAATGAACGAAGGGTGAATATCAAGCCAATCTAATGGCATGTTAACAGATTCAGAACGCAGTTCTGTCTGAGGGGTATTGAAGTACGTAAGATAAGGAAGAGAATGGCTTTATAACGACCTCGTTTCAAGTTATAACGAAGGAGTTATGAGATCGGGAAGTGATCGTCTCAAAGAATTTATTTAACACTTAGGAAAAATTTCTAGGGTTTTGTCTCGGCGCCGCAGTGCCGCATAAACTGTGGGAAGTGGCGCCATAGCACGAAATCGGCCATAATCTTCTGGAGAATGGCGCCGCA
Organism: Panax japonicus; assembly: GCA_020205505.1. NCBI lineage: Eukaryota > Viridiplantae > Streptophyta > Magnoliopsida > Apiales > Araliaceae > Panax > Panax japonicus. The sequence continues at coordinate 33,980,318 of CM035109.1, read as the reverse complement.
ACGCAAGAGATAACAAAGGACTTGGAGCCGCAATTATAGCAAGTGGTCTTCCCCTTCAGCATTCCCCCTGTTGACTTTTATTTTAATTAATTAAACTCCTTTAATTAATTAGCCTTCTAATCTTATTAGGAATAATTAATTAAACTCTTTTAATTAATTATCCTTCTAATCTTATTAGGATATATGAGAGTACTTTTATTAATTAATTCTCAAACTCCTTTAGGAATTAAATAATAATAATAGTAGTAATAATAATAATAATAATCCACTTATTAATTTATATTTAATATTTCCAAAATATTAAATAATAAATATTAAGCTATTTAATTTATTCTATCACCATAGATTAATTTAATATACTTAATTTATTATTACGATTATGCCATTAACTTTTTAAATAATTATTCTTCCTTTTATGGTGTGACCTTTTAGGTTCTCCATATTAAACTGATTGTGAATAAATCAACTAGAACAATTCTAATCTTATTTAAATAAATAAAGTAAACAATTAATTTATTTAAATAAATAATATTTATTCTACAATAGGGATAAGCCTCCATAGTGATTAACGAATTTTCAGATAATATAAATTTCAACATTAATCATAAATGAATCTTTGAGTAAATAGTTACCGTACAATTCAATCCTTCCACCATACAATATCCCAATTAAATATAAGACATGGAATTACTGTCAAGTCTTAATTTATTTAATTATATGTATTTTGACTCTTAAATGCACAACTCTAAATAATGCAAATTAAAAACTCCTTTCTAATTTCATTCCGCCTTGGCTAAGGACTACTAGGTTGTCATTTATCGAATCACATAGGACATTTCTCTTCTTTTACTAGAAGCGGTAGATTCTTTATTGATCATACATTATCTCCATGTACAACTTATTATACTCAAGCATACCCTTTGATATACTTTAAGGGTCTTAAGGAATAAGTCAAAGTATAATTTATTATACACAAGATACTATGATGATCTCAAGTCCAAGGATCACTTGTACTACTATCACTACAGGAATTCCTATTGACAGGCAAGCAAAACTCCATTAAGGATTCCTTAGAGAGCCACGTTCAATGAACTTATTCTCTAATAAGCACCTACATACTTGTTTTAGTGTCTCTACACAAATGATCATGAGATCAATCATCCTCATCCAATGAGCAAGTAACGTATGTACCAATCTATCTGGATTCACTAATCCCCAATTTAGTAATCCAACGATTAGGAACTATTTTAGTTTTAAGCTTTTTAAGAATTTAGATCTCATTAGAATGATCATCATCATTGTTCTAAAAAGCATTGATTAAACCTATGGGTTTATCACATATTATAAAGCAGCATCATGTAGATAATTAAAAACCTTTAATAAATTAATACCTTTTATTAATAAATGAATAAGATTGTTACAAAGTATATGATTTATCATCAAACATGATTATTCTTGAGTGCATACTACTTTCAATCTCTCACTTGCACTAAAGCCAATCACCATGGTATCTCATACCCTTCTTCTCTAATTGACAATTATCCTGCTGTTAGATAAGCTTTAGTGAATGGATATGTAATGTTATTCTTGAGAGTCCACTATCTTTATAGTGATTTCCATCTTTCAATGATTCTTATAATCAAATGAAAGTGACACAACACATGTTTAGGTCCAGTATGAGACTTAGGAACTATTCCTAGTTTTTTGATGAACTTTTCATCCAAACAATCAACTTGTATCTTCATTTACAGCTATATACTTTGTCTTTATCACTAAACTAGCGACGTCTTGCTATTTGAAACCTTTCCAATTCACTGCACTATCGTTCAAGGTAACGCTTTACCTTAAAGTGTATTTTCTTTTGTCTTGGCTAGTCTGAAAAAACGCGAGTCTGTTAAGCCCTCTAGTTTTAATTCAGACCCACCATGAATATGATCACATCCTTAGTGTCGGTTAAGTACTTTAAGATCTTTTTCACTGACTCATACTGAACTTCTCCAGAATATGACCGATCAATATCAGGTCTCGTATATTTCATTGTATACATGATTGTCACTCATGTGATCTCTTTTTTTAGGCGTCTATGGGAACTATTAAGAGAGATACACTCCAGGGCTCATCAACATGAGACATCTTGTGACACCCCCAAATCCTGGTACTTCTATTCCACGGGATTTGGTGTTCACTGTACAAACATCATCTAACTATCTACCCATAATAAATGCAAACCATGCAATAAATAGAAATAAATCTTCCGCTTATGGGGTTACAACATCTGAATAATAAACATAATCCCAAGTTAAACTAACCTTAAACATCTGTGCAAAAACATAAACTAATTAATAAGTCTTAACAACATCAAGTCTCAACAGTAATGATATTCAAATTGAATAATAATCTCAAGAAGTATGCAATAGAACAAATATTGTATAACAAATTCATATTTTAAAAGGATAATCAATCTTCAATATAACAATTCAAACATGAATAAAAGTAATGAGAATTTACTCAAAGTAAATAATAAACTTGAACAATGATAACAAGTAGGGGTAGGAAACTTGCCTTGTGCGTAGATTACACTTTAATTAAACTCGTTCTTTGATTTAAATCTTACATATCATTTACATTCATAATACCAGTCAATTATAACATACTAGTCATCACAAGTTTATTCTCTTTGTCTAACTTTGATAATGACCACATTTAATCAATTTACTACACTCATTGTCTCATACTTTACAATTTACGAACAATAAGCTAATTATGTATTTAATAATTCAATCCACATGTAATTATGTTATTTACATGCTAAGCATCTATTTTAATATCTCATTATACTTCTAACATATTTTTATGTTCATTACATTAAGTTACTAACACATTGCTAGACTTAATCTTTTAAAAAACTACATTTTTGAACATTCTGGAGAGTGGCGCTGCGGCGCCAATTTTGTACTAAGCCTTCGCGTTGCAGGCGCCGTGGCGCTGCGGCTTGAGACCTGGCACTACGGCACGGGAATTCAGTTCTGGAGATGGGGCCGCGGCGCGAAACTCCAGATTCTGATTCCCAGTTCGCGAAGAACACAAATTTCAGCGAAATAAACATTACATGATCATTAATTTAACTAATTTAACGTACCCAAATGCTAGAATTCGTACATAATCATTACCCAACAATTACAGAATGAATTTAACCCATTAAACACATAATTATAGAATTAAATATGTAATTTTTCACTATTCTTGATGTTCTTGAAGGTTTTGAATACAAAACATGAAAATTAACACTACGGATTCATTATAACACCGAATCCGTTCATTTAAAGTTTGGTCTCTTCATATTAACATGCATAATAATATACAAATGTAAATTTTACAAAACCATTTATGTTTGACACATTAAAATTACGTATAAGGGCCATATGGCCAAAACCCATACTCTGTAAGTTTTGAGCAACATATACGACGTATTTTCATGAAACTAATGACATGGTAACTTATATAATATATAATTGAATACGATTTGATAACATTTAACATATATATAAACTCATAATTATACCCTTTCCCAATTACAAAGACTTTACAAAATCTTTGAAAGCCATTTTCATGAAAACTAAATTACGTGTAATAGAAATTGGGTTTGGATAAATTACCCAGAGTATAATTTAGAAGAGATGATCACAGATGACTCTTTCACAAAAACTTATTGATTACACACTTCCAATTTCTCTAAATCTCATAATTTTTCTCTAACAAATTCTCAAACTCTCTCCATCTCTGCTCTTCCAGACTTAGAATAATAAGAAAAGAAAAGAGAAGAGGACATCGTATTCAAATAAATTGATGCATTGTGGAGGTCAATTACCCATCATGGGTTAACTGCCCTCAACCTCCACTAGTGCCATATTTGATGTAAGACCCCAACTTTTATGAATAAAGAATAATTTTCTCGAATTATATTTTTGAATATTATGGTATTGATTTGATATAATGTTATAGTTGTGGGTAATATTTATAAATTTTGCAAAGTACGCAAGTTGTTATATAATATTCGATTGGTCGGGGAATATTCATACAATGACACAATTATTGGTGGACCCCACAACGAAATTATTGTCGGATTGAGAAAACAACAAAAATACTTTATGAAAATAACGGCGGAGGTGTTACCGTTAAAACTTTTGAACTACCCGGTAGTAAAAGTACAGTAATACGCATAGTTGCACAGTAGCACACGATATTGATTATTGATTCTTACGGAGAAGTCACTCAGCTATACTCAATTATTGCTACAGTAATTGCTGCATCATATTTCTCATATTATTGATTCAATTATTGTTACAGTATCATCTACATTATATGATATATTATTAAATTAATAATTGAGACGACAAAGTTATTCATATTATTATTTGCAATATTGAGAATGCCTAGAAGTTCTGTCAAGTTGAGGTTTGGTCACCTAATTGCGCGCCAATAAGGAGAAATCCTTATCGAAAATCTCCCTCTTTCCTGGGAACGACCTGGTTGATAAATATTGTGAATTATAATATTGATGATGAATAAGTTTGTGTTGATTAAAGATGAATTTTATAGTTCCATTGTGTTGGCCTTATTTGTGTTAGTGTAATTGATGTCTATAGGATATATTGTTCAATTGGGTATTCGGGACACTTTTCGTGTCGAGTTACTATTCATGAGTTACTATTCATGAATTACTATTCACGAGTTATTATTCATGGGGTACTATTCAGCCATAAGATATATTTATTTTCGGTCCAAATCATTTTTGGGTACAATATTATTCCATGAGTAGATGTGTTAATTTTTCAGACCGTTGGTTGAAGATATAATAGTAAACCAATATGGACCGCTGGTGGAAGATATAATAGTAAATTAATATGGATCGCTGATTTAAAGTTTTAATAGTAAATCAGTATGGACCGTTGTTTTAAGTTTTAATAGTAAACCAATCTGGATCGTCCGTTTAAAGTAAATCAATCTGGACCGTTCATAAGTTAGTTACTATGCAGTCCATTCTTCTATAAATAGAAGCTCATTCCTTCATTATTTCTTACGAATTCACTAAAACTCTAGAGAGAGAATTACAAGAGAACCTATAGAAAAGTATTCTGATGCTTCCTTACTCTTATATTCAGTTTCTTTTACGGTAAGGGATGTTATTTGTTGTACTCATGAAGAGAACTTCTGTTATTCCATTATTTATTATTCTGTTGGAATAACCTGTATACGCGGGCTACCCTATACATGGTAACATTCTTCTAATATTCCGTTCTTTATTATTCTGTCAGAATATCTTGTCTGTGCGTTTACGCCGGACCTAGTTCCATTATTTATTATTATGTCGAAATATCATGTCTGTCCATTTACGTCGGACCTGGTTCCATTATTTATTATTCTGTCAGAATATCCTGTCTGTGCGTTTACGTCGGACCTGGATCCATCCTTTATTATTCAGTTGGAATAACCTGCCTGTGCGGTCTATCGCATGCGTGGTGATTTCTTTTGTTATTCTATTCTTTATTATACTCAGTTGGTTAAAACTTTGACTTCTATACCCATGAAATTAGTGCAATATCTTTGATATTTGCGCTTCATCCAGTATCTTTTCATGGAAATATTCTTCTGAGCATTCTTGAATTTTACTCTACAAAGTAGTATCATGTTGACAATTTGGACGTTATCAGTTCCTAGATAAATTAATTCTTGAACTTGTTTTATTGAATTCTTATATCATTGTCATCATCCTCATGTTTATATTTTGTTGAAAGTCATCTGTGGCCTGTAGTGTATAGATGGACTTGGTATGATTATGACCAGGGATTATTCGGTGTAATCATGACTGTTACGTTACAAATGATGTGATAAAAGTCCTCATTGACCCATAGTGCATTGATGGACAGTTGTTGGCATGATTATGACCATTAATGAATACACGAATGTCCTTGGCCCGTAGTGCATGGATAATTTGTGGTCGTGATACTAAAGAATATCCTTGGCCGTAGTGCAGGGGTGATTCGATGATGTGGATTATTTTATTAAGCCGAGTCTCAGCGATAAAAGTCATGAAAAACCTTTTAAATTATAAAGATAGTAGATTTTATTCTCTACTTGACTCTTCTAATGGATTGCTTATTCCGCTGCAGTAAACTTGATTGTTATTATATTTTATCAGTTTAACACTGTTGAAGGCTAACGATAAATTATTCTGCATTATCTTAGTCATAATATTTCTTACTGGGCTAGTTGAGCTCACCCTTTCTTTCACTGTTCACTTCAGGAAATGAGAACGTAGCTGGGACTAGTCGGGGAACAGAGTGATGATCCTAGATGTTTGTATTAGTAGTTCTCAATATTCTATGAAATAATGTGATAATAATTGTAATGAGGACTCCTTTTGAGTTTGTATAATCTCTAGTAGACAATATTTATATTCAAACTCACAGTTTATGTTTTGTCGTATTGTACACGACAGTTGTATTATTAAGTTGTATTTGAATTATGTACCATGTATCTGGCGACTCAAGATGGCTGATGTATACCTAATTTTGGGGGCATCACAGTTGGTATCAAATCTTAGGGATATGATCCCTGGCTAAGATCTGAGAATAGAACTAGGAGGGGAGAGATGGGGAATTCTTTCGCTAGTATGACCTACCTAAGTTTTTTTGGTATTTAATTGGTCGATCAGAATATAGGGATAATATGTTACATGTAAATTAACCTTTTGTTTTGTGGCAGTATCTGAAAATGACATCTGATAATGTTGAGAATAGCAATGGAGCACAGGCGACCGTTGATTCACCACATATCAATAATCAGGATAATGTGCATCAGGAAAGCGACGATCCTCATGCAAACAACAACACTGACCAAATGATGGAATGTTCATAGGCTTTATGCAATTCATGCAACAGCAGGCGAGAGCGGCTCCTGTTCAACATATAGGTGGAAACACTGGAAACTCTCGGACGGTCACCGCTAAACAGTTCAAGGAGCTGGGACCACCAGAGTTTATTGGAGAGCCAAAACCACTTAAGCCGGAAGCATGGATAAAGCAGATGACCAAGATATTTGATGTCTTGGGATGCTCCGAGGAGCAAAAGGTTTCCTTTACCGCCTTTATGTTGCGAGGAGAGGCAGATTACTGGTGGTAATCGGTAAAGCGTACTCAACCTGCCGCACTGAAGATGTCTTGGGAAACGTTCCAAGAACTATTCAACGACAAGTACTTTCCCGAAAGTATTTGTCATATAAAAGAGGTAGAATTCATCAACTTGGAGCAACATAATATGACCGTGTCGCAGTATGAAGCCAAGTTTGCCGAGTTATCCCGATTTGCATCCCACTTTGTGGATAATGAAGAGAGAATGACATGGATGTTTTTAAGAGGTTTGAAGCCGGAGATACGTCAACATCTTATTTCTCATAAACTGTGTTTGTATTCAGATGTTGTAAATAGGGTTCAGTTAGTGGAGCGTGATAACGAGTCAACGCAACCAAAGGAGAGCAATCATCGAAGCGGTGACAAAAAGCATGGATGGAATCAACAGGCCAGAAATGGTAACCACTTCGGTGGTAATCAGGGCCAAAATAATAAGAATTGACATTTCAAGAAGAGGAGATTTAACAATGATGGAAGGACATCAGCACCAGCACCTGTTGTTAAGGAAGGAGAACAACCACCTATCATATGCTTCAAATGCGAAGGGGAAGGACACATCAGTCCAAACTGCGCGATGCCGTCCAAAGTATGTTATAATTATGGAAGAGAAAGTCACTTAGCCCGATTTTATCATTCACTGAAGATAAGTTCAGCTAGGATGGAGGTACCAAAGGCCGTCCCAGAAAAGTCAAAGCCGGTAGTGCAAGGGAGAGCGTTTGTTGTGACCTCCGAGAAAGCAAGGAACCCGGATGAGGTCATCACGGGTAAGCTTATCATAAACTCTAGTGAAGTCTATACTTTATGTGATACCGATTCTACCTATTCTTTTATTTCTCTTACTTACGCTCAACGATTAAATTTGACTCCGAAGAAATTATACTTTGACTTATCTGTGGAAACACCGTTGAGGAGAAACCTTCATTACATCCACTGGTTATAAGTCTTGTTTGATTCAAATCGGTAACCGCACATTACCTGTCAATCTTATTTCTTTAAAAATACTTGCGTTTGACGTAATTCTAGGGATTGATTAGTTAACTACTCATCATGCAAAAATTAATTATTTTCAGTAAGGTTATTAGTTTTCATATTTCTAATCAACATATTATGCGAATTCAAGCGACCAAACCATTAAAATCAATCATGGTCATTTCAAGCCATAAAGCTATTCGTTTATTGAAAAATGGGTGTCAAGCTTTCTTAGCTCATGTCACAGATTTAAATAAAAATACGTCAGTTTTGAACGATATTTCTATTGTTAATAAATTTCCTGACGTATTCCCTGAAGAACTTCATGGCCTACCCTCAGAGCGTAAAATTGAATCTTGTATCGACCTTGAACCCGGTATAAAACCCATTTCCAAAGTCCCATATCGAATGACTCCTATTGAACTTCAGGAGTTAAAGACCCAATTGCAAGAATTGTTAGACATTGGTTTCATTCGTTCTAGTACGTCTCCTTGGGGTGCTCCTGTTCTATTCGTGAAGAAGAAATATGGGAGTATGCGACTTTGTATTGATTATCGGGAGTTGAATCATGTCAACATCAAAAATAGGTACCCATTGCCACGTATTGATGACCTGTTTTGACCAGTTGCAAGGAGTCAAATTCTTTTCAAAGATTGATATTCGTTCCGGATATCACCGATTGAAGATTAGAACCGATGACATTCCAAAGATGACTTTCAGAACTCGGTACGGGCATTATGAATTTCTAGTCATGTCCTTTGGATTGACTAATGCTCCTGCTGCCTTTATGGATATGATGAACCGAGTATTCAAGGAATATTTGGATCACTTTGTGGTCGTCTTTATTTATGACATCCTTATTTATTCCAAAAGCCGTGAAGATCATGAGCAACACTTGAGGCTGACACTCCAAAAGCTTCGTGAATACAAGCTTTATTCTAAGTTAAAGAAATGTGAGTTCTGGCTTGAGGAAGTAGCATTCCTTGGGCACGTAGTATCAAGTCTTGGAATATCTGTTGACCCGACAAAGATTGAAGCTATTCAAAACTGGAAACAACCTAAATCAGTGACCGAAGTACGTAGCTTTCTCGGTTTAGCTAGTTATTATTGGAGATTCGTGGAAGGATTTTCTCGAATCGCTACTCCATTAACTCAACTGACTCAGAAAGATACAAAGTTCGGTTGGAGCGAAGAATGTGAGAAGAGTTTTCAAGAACTCAAGAGAAGACTCATTTTAGCACCTATTTTGACAATACCATCTGGCTCGGAGGGATTTGACATCTACAGTGATGCTTCAAGCAAAGGGTTGGGATGTGTTCTCATGCAACATGGGAAAGTCATAGCCTATGCCTCAAGACAACTCAAAGAATATGAGAGGAATTATCCTACTCATGATCTAGAGTTAGCAGCTGTTGTCTTTACACTTAAAATTTGGAGGCATTACTTGTATGGTGAGAAAATGGAGATCTTTACGGATCATAAAAGCCTTAAATATTTCTTCACTCAAAAGGAAATCAAAATGCGACAACGACGTTGGCTTTAACTGTTGAAAGATTATGATCATACCATCCAATACCATCCTAGAGAAGCGAACGTGATAGCTAAAATATTGAGTAAAAGATCATATGCAAGTACGAGTGCAATATTGTCAACGCAAAGGCCCATTTTGTGTGACTTGCAAAGGGTGGAGATAGAGTTAAAAACTCCAGGGACCCATATGATGATGGCGAATATACGAGTAGAACCGACTTTAATTGATAAAGTTAAAGCTGCTCAAGCTACAGACCCGGAGCTGATGCGTATGAGGAAGAAAGTGCAAGAATGTGCTATGCCAGAAGCAAGAATCGATGAAGAAGGAATACTTCGAGTCAACTCCAGACTTTGTGTTCCTAACGACCCTGATTTAAAGTATAAAATCATGATGGAGACACACTACACACCGTTTTCAATCCATCCTGGGAGTACCAAAATGTATCATAATCTTCGACATACATTTTGGTGGAGCAATATGAAGAGAGAGATAGTGGAGTTTATCTCAAGGTGTTTAACTTATCAATGAGTCAAGGCGGAGAATCATGTACCAAAAGGTCCATTGCAACCACTTGAAATTTCAGAATGGAAGTGGGAGCACATTACTATGGATTTCGTTGCTGGTCTTCCCAAGGTTTCTCAAGGCATAGATACAATTTGGGTCATTGTTGATAGATTGAACAAGTTTGCTCACTTCTTACCTATAAAAGAAACTTATACACTTGAACGTCTTGCTTGTATATATATAAATGAGATTGTAAGACTACATGGTATGCCAGTACCCATAGTTTCTGATCAAGACCCAAGATTCACTTCACAATTTTGGGTTAGTTTGCAGAAAGTTATGGGCACGAATTTTTAATTTAGCTCGGCATATCATCCTCAGACGGATGGAAAGTCGGAGAGGACTATTCAAACTCTTGAAGATCTATTAAGACTCTGTGTCCTTAATTTCGAGGGAAGTTGGGACAAGTTTTTACCATTGGTGAAGTTTTCCTACAACAACAGTTATTAAGCAAGTATTGGCATGGCTCCATTCGAAGCGTTGTATGGGAGAAAGTGTCGTTCTCTAGTATGCTGGGATGAGATGGGTGAAGCAACGTTGTTAGGACCGGAGTCGGTACGTATGACTACGGAAAAGATTCAAACGATCCGACAACGTATAAAAACTTCACAAAATCGATAAAAGAGTTATGCTAATCTTCATCGAAAGGACGTAGAATTCGATATTGGAGATCATGTGTTGTTACGTGTTGCTCCATGGAAAGGAGTTACGAGATTTGGAAAAAGAGGAAATCTCAATCCTCGATTCATTGGCCCATTTTTAATTCTTGAGCGAGTGGAAATTGTGGCCTATAGACTCACCTTACCGCCAAGTATGTCTCGTGTTCATAATGTTTTTCACATATCTATGTTACGTAAATATGTGAAAGACCCGAACCATATTATTGAGTTAGAACCAGACGAGATAGAGGAAGATTTAACGTATGAAGAGTTACCTGTTAAAATCTTGGATAAGAAGGATCATGTTTTACGCTCCAAGGTTATATCTCAAGTTAAAGTTTTGTGAAAAAACCACGATGTGGAGGAAATGACTTGAGAGTTATAATCTTAGATGAAGTCAAGGTATCCTCATCTCTTCGATATACCAGGTATGTACCCTAATTTCGAGGACGAAATTTCATAAGAAGGGGAGGTTGTAAGACCCCAACTTTTATGAATAAAGAATAATTTTCTCGAATTATAATTTTGAATATTATGGTATTGATTTGATATAATGTTATAGTTGTGGGTAATATTTATAAATTTTGCAAAGTACGCAAGTTGTTATATAATATTCGATTAGTCGAGGAATATTCGTTTTAACAGGGAATATTCGTACAATGACACAATCATTGGTGGACCCCACAACAGAATTATTATCGGATTGAGAAAACGACAAAAATACTTTATGAAAATAACGGTGAAGGTGTTACCGTTAAAACTGTTGAACTACCCGGTAGTAAAAGTATAGTAATACGCATAGTTGCACAGTAGCACACGGTATTGATTATTGATGCTTACGTGAGAAGTCACTCAGCTATACTCTATTATTGATACAGTAATTGATGCATCATATTTCTCATATTATTGATTCAATTATTGTTACAGTAACATCTGTATTATATGATATATTATTAAATCAATAATTGAGACGGCAAAGTTATTCATATTATTATTTGCAATATTGACAATGTCTAGAAGTTTCATCAAAGAGAGGTTTGGTCACCTAATTGCGCTCCAATAAGGAGAAATCCTTATCGGAAAGCCCCCTCTTTCCTGGGAACGACCTGGTTGTTAAATATTGTGAATTATAATATTAATGATGAATAAGTTCATGTTGATTAAAGATGAATTTTATAGTTCCATTGTGTTGGACTTATTCTTGTTAGTATAATTGATGTCTGGAGGATATATTGTTCAATTGGGCATTCGGGACACTTTTTTGTGTCAAGTTACTATTCATGAGTTGCTATTCACGAGTTACTATTCATGAGTTACTATTTATAAGTTACTATTCACAAGTTACTATTCACGGGATACTATTCACCCGTAAGATATATTTATTTTCGGTCCAAATCATTTTTGGGTACAATATTATTCCATGATGAGATGCGCTAATTTTTCAGACCATTGGTTGAAGATATAATAGTAAATCAATATTGACCGCTGGTGGAAGATATAATAGTAAATCAATATGGATCGCTGATTTAAAGTTTTAATAGTAAATCAGTATGGACCGTTGTTTTAAGTTTTAATAGTAAACCAATCTGGATCGTCCGTTTAAAGTAAATCAATCTGAACCGTTCATAAGTTAGTTACTATGCAGTCCATTCTTCAATAAATAGAAGCTCATTCCTTCATTATTTCTTACAAATTCACTGAAACTCTAGAGAGAGAATTACAAGAGAACCTATAGAAAAATATTCTGATACTTCTCTACTCTTATATTTAGTTTCTTTTACGGTACGGGATGTTATTTGTTGTACTCATGAAGAGAACTTCTGTTATTCCATTATTTATTATTCTGTTGGAATAACCTGTATACGCAGGCTACCCTATACATGGTGACATTCTTCTAATATTCCATTTTTTATTATTCTGTCGAAATATCCTGTCTGTGCGTTTACGCCTGACCTGGTTCCATTATTTATTATTCTATTAGAATATCATGTCTGTGCGTTTACGTCGGACCTGGTTCCATTATTTATTATTCTGTCGAAATATACTGTCTGTGCATTTAAGCCGGACCTGGTTCCATCTTTTATTATTCAGTTAGAATAACCTGCATGTGCGGTCTATCGCATGCATGATGATTTCTTTTGTTATTCCATTCTTTATTATACTCAGTTGGTTAAAACTTTGACTTCTATACCCATGAAATTAGTGGAATATCTTTGATATTTGCGTTTCATCCAGTATCTTTTCATGGAAATATTCTTCAGAGCATTCTTGAATTTTACTCTACAAAGCAGTATCATGTTGACAATTTGGACGTTATCAGTTCCTAGATAAATTAATTCTTTAACTTGTTTTATTGAATTCTTATATCATTGTCATCATCCTCATGCTTATATTTTGTTGAAAGTCATATGTGGCTTATAGTGCATAGATGAACTTGGTATGATTATGACCAGGGATTATTCGTTGTAATCATGACCGTAATGCTAAAAATATTGTGATAAATTTAGTAGCCCCGAATCCAGGCCCCAAATCGCCGCGGATTCGGTATACTAATTATTCTATAACTATTTGCGGAAGATATAAACATAAATTGTTTATACAATACATTACACATTATTCCCCAAGGTTGAGTAACCTTAACTTATACACAATTCATAAACTATTTATCACACAACAATATTTATCAAAGTATACTATTACAAACTAGCCGCACATTTTATCCCAAGCCGGACTTGGCATTATCTTTTCCTGTATCCGAACGCATTCGCCTTATCCGCAATGTTTTATCATGATATAGCAAGAGTGAGCATGAAAGTTGCCCAGCAAGTTTAAGTTCAACAATATAATGATATATCATGATTGAAGAGTATGAATAATAAGCTGGCTATAATTCATCAATATAATTGAGAATTAGCACGAACAAACTTTTGACTGAACAAGTTTTAAACATGAACAAACATTTCTGAACCAACTGGTAATGAAGGTAATCAGCCTTTCATACCTGACATATACATGCAAGATGTACAGAGTACAATTTTCGTGGCAATCAGCGATGATTAACCATAAGCTTGAATAAAATACTCTTATTAAAGTTAAGTAGAAAGAAACTTGCCTGAACCGTTGATTATCGCTATGCAATTTATAACGCTTTACCCGAAGACCTAATATTAGTAATATAGATCTCCAATATTAGAATAATATTATCACAGTATAATACTGTTATATATACATAGAATAACCTAAACACATAGCACATAACCCTATCAGTCTATAACACACATAAAACTTAGTATCAGGTCAAACTATTTCAGTCTGACTTGAAACCAACACAATTCTATCATCCCGACGGTCTAGTCGGACAATACTCGAGTTTAAGTTCAATTAAACTCTGCTTAAACGCTTAACAATTATTCCAGATAATTATCTTATTAGTCAAAATAATTTTTAAAGACTTATAATAATTTTCAAATAATTAATATCATTTATCAACATTTTTCAATCATTAAAACTGTATTTAAATGAATTAAATACCACATAATTCCTTAATCATTAATATTCATTTAATATAATATATTAATGAAAATCATAACATAATATTATAATATAATTATAATATATCAAAGTATTTTTAATACCTTAAAATCATAATTATATGATTTTTAAACACTTAAATCCATTATCCGATAATTAATATTAATATTAAAATATTAATATTTTCATGACTAAATATCAAAAGTTATAATTTATAACTAAAATATTTTTTGATCACTTAAATCATTTTTATATAATTTATAAAGCATTAATTCCATTTTTTCATAATTTATTTAATATATCTATTAAATAAACTAATTATCATTAATATTGATTAAATAATGAATTTCATCACAAAATATTAAAAAGACATCAAAAATAACTTAAAATATTTTCTTATACCATGATATTATTTTTCATGAATTAAAATCATTTTTAAATCATTTATTTAATATCATAATTAAATAAATAAATACCTTTTATATTCCAAAAATATTAAATATTTTCGAAATATACTCAAAATAGTTAAAAACTATTTTTCAGACTTTAAAATAATTTTTCAGAATTTATTATGTATTTTTAATAATTAAAAAACTATTTTTTTCTATTTTTAATTAATTTTTGGAAAATAGAAATTAAAACTGTCACTAAAGGGCCCTATAATGACAGAACCGTCGCTATAGGTGTTCTTGGTGCCTGCCCAGAAACGCATGACAGAGTGCGAGTGAGCATGTTTGACCGGATCTAATTCATTGTTCTTTATGTTTCTGGGTTGTCTATTGATCTAGGCATGTAATATAAGTGTAGGACTAAAACTAGAATTAATTTTTAAGGCTATTACATAACACCACTGCCATATCTAAGCCATCCAACTTAATGTCAGACCTGTTCTTCAAATTCTGGGTTTTCCATATTTGAAGAACAGCCTTAGCTGCTTACTTTGATGCCTTGTAACTTGTCGTATATGCATTGTTTGTGTGAAATAAAGGTTTTATCTTGAATAAAACATGACATGGTACACTAATACATCAACATATTGGTCTAACAACAATATATAAAAGAAATCATGGCTGGTCAAAGTGGTACTCAAGAACCGGATCTTGAACTTTCTGGGTTTTCCAGAAAGTTCATATGGCTGATCGGTCAACGTTTTTTTGACCAACAATATGTTCGATCCTGATCATGATCTGGTGGGTATAAGGGCTTAGACCTAGTAGTTCACATGACAGGCTATAAGTAAAACCAAATAAATGGACCAAAACATTAACAGAAAACAAGATCTGGGACTGCTAAAAGGCTTGTCAAGCAATCTGGAAATGTGGGCTTGCCCAGAAACCATCAAACGTGATCGGTCAACGCAGTTTGACTGCTCATAACTTTTGATCTAGACCTTCTATGACTCTGATTCAAGTTGGAGAATAAAGACCTCATGACATAGAGCAAGTATATAACTTAAAACACACAAAACAACTATTACACACGGATCTATGGGTCCTGACATTAGGCTGTCAGACCATATTTTTCCCATTTTTCTAGACTTCTAAAAATGCTTGATTCGTGTATCTAAGTATTATAGATCCATGATCTATCAACCCAGATCACTAATAGACACCTTATTACACATATCTAACCAATCAATTACAACAAATAACCTCAGATATTAAATTTTCTAAATTTTGGGATTATATACCTTTGAGCTTTGATCTTTGATTTCTGTCCTTGATGATCTGATCTTGTTAAGACAAGAGATGATTTTGTCTTAACTTCTCACTCCTTTTCACTCTCTTACCCGAATTTCTAGAGAGAAAAGGGACTAGGTTGGTTTTTGAAAGTAAAAGAAGCTATTTTACTTAACTTATATATTATAAAGCTTTGGTTCATTGCATCCCATGTTGCTAGGTGGCTGATTTGTATGGCTTTTAGTCACATGCTATGCTAGGTTTAGACTAGGGTTGGTGAACAACCATAGATAGAGCAAGATTTGCAAGTTAGCTATATAAAAAAAATGTGACATAATGGTATTTTTGACATTTCCTTTAATTTCTAGAATTTCCACTTGTTGTAAACCCTTAGGGTTTAGGTTTTGAGCAATCTAGGATTTAGGGTTTGGTCCTTAAAAATTTAGCAACTTGGATTTCTAAGATTTTCTAGTTAACTATTAAAATAGAAAATCTTGATTTTTAAATTATAATTAGGGCTTCCTAATTATATTATAATTTCCTAATTACACAACAATCTTTGCCAATTAGGACTAATTTATCCTAATTAAAATCTCTAATTTAGCACTTAGGGCCACAATTATACATTAGGTTTCAAAACCACATTTTAGGGATTTAAGTAGAAAAATAATATTTCAATTTTAGAAATTAGATTTCCTAATTAGATTAGGCTTTCTAATAACTTGACAATTAGGATTTATATTTCCTAATTAACATTGCTAATATAGAAATTAAATTCACCACTGTACAATTAGGGTTCAAAAATTGGAAATTAGGGTTTTCAATCCCACAATTTTAGGGTTTATAATAGAAAATAATTTTCTAAAATAGAAATTAAATATTCGTAATTAGATTAGAGTTTTCTAATTACTCAATCTTTAAAATTAGAATTAATATATCCTAATTAACATTAAAAGTATTAATTTAACACTTTCGTTTTACCTAATTATAAAATTAGGGTTTCAAATCCCGAAATTAGGGTTTTCTAAATTTGAAATTAGGGTTTGCTAATTAATTAAGTTTTGGCCTAATTAGTATTATAATTATACCACATAAGCATTATAATTCTTCGCTAAGTTCCTAGATTAGGGTTTCAAATTACCGGAAATCTGAAATTAGGGTTTCAAGATCGGGTATTAGGGTTTTCTAAATAATCAATCATGATTTCCAGCAATTCATTAGGGTTTTCCCTAATTAATTAAAATTAATGACGTTTAACCTTATACATAGAATTGCTTTCCCAATCTAGGGTTTTTAATATCCGAATTAGGGTTTTAGATTCCCGGAACTGACATTAGGGTTTCCAAATCCAGTTTCTTGAATTTCTTATCAGACGATAGGTTTTTCTAACTGAACGTTGTCGTTCTTAAAATAAACTTAGGGTTTGACACAATATAATTAATCTGGTCAACCCTTGACCCGTAACCACATTCAGTACATATACATAACAATATTCACGGAACTTAATCACGTAAATCCTTAATCCTGAATAATTCACTTAAATCCTTCACAAAATTCTGAAATCCTCAAAATTCCATCCTAATAACGTCAAAAACTTACACTTATTTTCTGTCTAGGTCAATTATTTGACTTTAAATAAATCATTTAAGATTTTAATAAATTGCCCAAATTCTCGGGTTGTCACATTCACCCCTCCTTATAAGAATTTCGTCCCCGAAATTCACCTTACACCTTACACCGTGCACCTTACACCATTCACACATGTCATTACATGTTACCCAATACACCTCTCACAAGAGTAAAAGTTTTTCAAATTTGTGCTGAGGAGTCATATAGACTATTTGTCTGTCATTTTTGCAAAAGGTTTTATGGAAATTCATCCGCAAACCGTCATTACTTACGGACACAAAGGGTGATTAGTCCGATATGCCCTGTACTGGCCAAGTACTGATTTTATCTGTTTTCTCGTCACTGCCGAAGGCATAAAAATTCTACCTCGGTCTTATTGGATTCCGCACCAAAACAATTTGGTTCGGGAAAATTCTTTCAATGAACACTTGGAGTTTTCATAACATTAGTCCAGCTGAATCAAATAGCATAGACTCGTATCAATAATTCAATTCAATCGAATTATTTAGGTGTAGCCAAACCCCGTTGACAAATTAAATTTTTTGAAAACATTTTCGAAAATGATGTCATGATGTCGTACTGTATTAACAGTCCGTTTGAGGATGCCGTCATTGTATGACTTTGTCATAACACGTTATACAATAGTGGAACAGCGACTTCAGGTCAAATTCACACTATGTATTCCTGTATTTACAACTCCATCACATTTTTATCATCTCTGCACCAGGTTACATGGTACATGAGTGATAAATAAAAATAATTTTTGATATTTCAAATCTTTTGCGTCTAGCCGAAATAAGTAGCATAGACTGTACTTTAAATTGTTTCAAAAATGGTTACGAGTCTACATTTTTTTTAAAAGGCACATAGTGCGTATTTAGCTTGATGTCAATCATTTTGAAGTTTAGCATAGCTAGGAGTTTAGGAAAACCTAAGGCTCCACTAATGATCATTTGCTTAATAATCTATCTGTTCCTATAATCCTTAACACTCCATTCACACACAACTATACCCAATTCATAAAACCACACTTATGAGTTCATAACCTGGCCACAATTATATGAGTTTACGAACATACCCTAGTCTGACCTTTGGCGTCCGTTCGCTGAGGGGCTCATAAACATTTCATATAACTATGAGTCAAGAATGTCACATAAGTATGAGTTCTATGAACTCGTACTTAATCCTATATTCTGTACCTATGACCTATTTATCTGTATATAATAACTAGCGTGACACAACATTTCAATGATTACCCATGCCACCAACTAAGTAGTTTTTACACCAAGTACAATTCCCCGCCCATACAAGAAATCATACAACTCAGTTGCTAACACGAGTCCTCATTGAAATCCCCACCTAATCTTAACCCCCTTTTTCAATACGAATTTCAATTCGTATTCATAATCCATAACTCTTTAATGAGTTTTCATAGTACAATTTCATAGTACAACTTACACACAGCATCTTGCTGTAAACTTTTCAATCATAAGATTGATTCTTTATAGCTGTCATAACCTTATCAGATCACGGGGTGATCTCATCGTATATATTACGATTTAATTCTATGACTTGATAGTTTTGTTTTACGATTTCCTATTCCTATACTTTCAGTCTTTTAGACTCGATCTATTTACCGTTACTGTTCAACTTTATTATCAGAGTTAGGGAACTCTGTGTCTTTACACTCGCCGAGATTTATCTTTGAATCTTACCGACCAACTAACTCTATTTGAGTTAGCACTTATCCTAATCACTGCAGTTATTGGTCTCAGGTATTCCTACCTAATCTTCATAACCAACAGCTTTGATACCAACTGTAGTAGCCCCGAATCCAGGCCCCAAATCGCCGCAGATTCGGTATACTAATCATTCTATAACTATTTGCGGAAGATATAAACATAAATTGTTTATACAATACATTACACACTATTCCCCAAGGTCGAGTAACCTTAACTTATACACAATTCATAAACTATTTATCACACAACAATATTTATCAAAGTATACAATTACAAACTAGCTGCACATTTTATCCCAAGCTGGACTTGGCATTATCTTTTCCTGTATCCGAACACATTAGCCTTGTCTGCAATGTTTTATCATGATATAGCAAGGGTGAGCATGAAAGTTGCCAAGCAAGTTTAAGTTCAACAATATAACGATATATCATGATTGAAGAGTATGAATAATAAGCTCGCTATAATTCATCAATATAATTGAGAATTAGCACGAACAAACTTTTGACTGAACAAGTTTTAAACGTGAACAAACATTTCTGAACCAACTGGTAATGAAGGTGATCAGCCTTTTATACCTGACATATACATGCAAGATATACAGAGTATAATTTTCGTGGCAATCAGCGATGATTAACCAGAAGCTTGAATAAAATACTCTTATTAGAGTTAAGTAGAAAGAAACTTGCCTGAACCGTTGATTATCGCTACGCAATTTATAACGCTTTACCCGAAGACCTAATATTAGTAATATAGATCTCCAATATTAGAATAATATTATCACAGTATAATACTGTTATATATACATAGAATAACCTAAACACATAGCACATAACCCTATCAGTCTATAACACACATAAAACTTAGTATCAGGTCAAACTATTTCAGTCTGACTTGAAACCGACACAATTCTATCATCCCGACGGTCTAGTCGGACAATACTCGAGTTTAAGTTCAATTAAACTCTGCTTAAACGCTTAACAATTATCCCAGATAATTATCTTATTAGTCAAAATAATTTTTAAAGACTTATATTAATTTTCAAATAATTAATATCATTTATCAACATTTTTCAATCATTAAAACTGTATTTAAATGAATTAAATACCACATAATTCCTTAATCATTAATATTCATTTAATATAATATATTAATGAAAATCATAACATAATATTATAGTATAATTATAATATATCAAAGTATTTTTAATACCTTAAAATCATAATTATATGATTTTTAAAAACTTAAATCCATTATCCGATAATTAATATTAATATTAAAATATTAATATTTTAATGACTAAATATCAAAAGTTATAATTTATAACTTCAAATATTTTTTGATCACTTAAATCATTTTTATATAATTTATAAATCATTAATTCCATTTTTTAATAATTTATTTAATATATCTATTAAATAAACTAATTATCATTAATATAGATTAATTAAAGAATTTTATCACAAAATATTAAAAAGTCATCAAAAATAACTTGAAATATTTTCTTATACCATAATATTATTTTTCATGATTTTTCATGAATTAAAATCATTTTTAAATCATTTATTTAATATCATAATTAAATAAATAAATACCTTTTATATTCCAAAAATATTAAATATTTTCGAAATATACTCAAAATAGTTAAAAACTATTTTTCAGACTTTAAAATAATTTTTCAGAATTTATTATGTATTTTTAATAATTAAAAAACCATTTTTTCTATTTTTAATTAATTTTTGGAAATTAGAAATTAAACCTGTCACTAAAGGGCCCTATAGCGACAGAACCGTTGCTATAGGTGTTCTTGGTGTTCTTGGTGCCTGCCCAGAAACGCACGACAGAGTGCGAGTGAGCATGTTTGACCGGATCTAATTCATTGTTCTTTATGTTTCTGGGCTGTCTATTGATCTAGGCATGTAGTATAAGTGTAGGACTAAAACTAGAATTAATTTTTAAGGCTATTACATAACACCACCGCCAGATCTAAGCCATCCAACTTAATGTCAGACCTGTTCTTCAAATTCTGGGTTTTCCATATTTGAAGAACAACCTTAGCTGCTTACTTTGAAGCCTTGTAACTTGTCGTATATGCATTGTTTGTGTGAAATAAAGGTTTTATCTTGAATAAAACATGACAGGGTACAATAATACATCTACATATTGGTTTAACAACAACATATAAAAGAAATCATGGCTGGTCAAAGTGGTACTCAAGAATCGGATCTTGGACTTTCTGGGTTTTCCAGAAAGTTCATATGGGCTGATCGGTCAACGCTTTTTGACCAAAAATATGTTCGATCCTGATCATGATCTGGTGGGTATAAGGTCTTAGATCTGTAGTTCACATGACAGGCTACAAGTAAAACCAAATAAATGGGCCAAAACATTAACATAAAACAAGATCTGGGACTGCTAAAAGGCTTGTTAGGCAATCTGGAAATGTGGGCTTGCCCAGAAACCATCAAACGTGATCGGTCAACGCAGTTTGACTGTTCATAACTTTTGATCTATACCTGCTATGACTCTGATTCATGTTGGAGAATAAAGACCTCATGAAATAGAGCAAGTATATAACTTAAAACACACAAAACAACTATTACACACGGATCTATGGGTCCTGACATTAGGCTGTCATACCATATTTTTCCCATTTTTCCAGACTTCAAAAAATGCTTGATTCGTGTATCTAAGTGTTATAGATCCAAGATCTATCAACCCAGATCACTAATAGACACCTTATTACACATATCTAACCAATCAATTACAACAAATAACCTCAGATCTTAAATTTTCTAAATTTTGGGATTTTATACCTTTGAGCTTTGATCTTTGATTTCTGTCCTTGATGATCTGATCTTGTTAAGCCAAGAGATGATTTTGTCTTAACTTCTCACTCCTTTTCACTCTCTTACCCGAATTTCTAGAGAGAAAAGGGACTTGGTTGGTTTTGAAAGTAAAAGAAGCTATTTTACTTAACTTATATATTATAAAGCTTTGGTTCATTGCATCCCATGTTGCTAGGTGGCTGATTTGTATGGCTTTTAGTCACATGCTATGCTAGGTTTAGACTAGGGTTGGTGACCAACCATAGATAGAGCAAGATTTGCAAGTTAGCTATATAAAAAAAATGTGACATAAGGGTATTTTTGACATTTCCTTTAATTTCTAGAATTTCCACTTGTTGTAAACCCTTAGGGTTTAGGTTTTGAGAAATCTAGGATTTAGAGTTTAACCCTTTAGTATTTAGGGTTTGGTCCTTAAAAATTTAGCAACTTGGATTTCTAAGATTTTCTAGTTAACTATTAAAATAGAAAATCTTGATTTTTAAATTATAATTAGGGCTTCCTAATTATATTATAATTTCCTAATTACACAACAATCTTTGCCCATTAGGACTAATTTATCCTAATTAAAATCTCTAATTTAGCACTTAGGGCCACAATTATACATTAGGTTTCAAAACCACATTTTAGGGTTTTAAGTAGAAAAATAATATTTCAAATTTAGAAATTAGATTTCCTACTTAGATTAGGGTTTCTAATAACTTGACAATTAGGATTTATATTTCCTAATTAATATTGCTAATATAGCAATTAAATCCACCACTATACAATTAGGGTTCAAAAATTGGAAACTAGGGTTTTCAATCCCACAATTTAGGGTTTATAATAGAAAATAATTTTCTAAAATAGAAATTAAATATTCGTAATTAGATTAGAGTTTTCTAATTACTCAATCTTGAAAATTAGAATTAATATATCCTAATTAACATTAAAAGTATTAATTTAACACTTTCATTTTACCTAATTATAAAATTAGGGTTTCAAATCCCGAAGTTAGGGTTTTCTAAATTTGAAATTAGGGTTTGCTAATTAATTAAGCTTTGCCCTAATTAGTATTATAATTATACCACATAAGCATTATAATTCTTCGCTAAGTTCCCAGATTAGGGTTTCAAATTACCGGAATCTGAAATTAGGGTTTCCAAATCGGGTATTAGGGTTTTCTAATCATCAATCGGGATTTCCAGCAATTCATTAGGGTTTTCCCTAATTAATTAAAATTAATGACGTTTAACCTTATACATAGGATTGCTTTCCCAATCTAGAGTTTTTAATATCCGAATTAGGGTTTTAGATTCCCGGAAGTGACATTAAGGTTTCTAGAACTAGTTTCTTGGATTTCTTATCAGACGTTAGAGTTTTCTAACTGAACGTTGTCGTTCTTGATATAAACTTAGGGTTTGACACATATATAATTAATCTGGTCAACCCTTGACCCTTAACCACATTCAGTACACATACATAACCATATTCACAGAACTTAATCACATAAATCTTTAATCCTTCACAAAATTCTGAAATCCTCAAAATTCCATCCTAATTACGTCAAACGCATACACTTATTTTATGTCTAGGTCAATTATTTGACTTTAAATAAATCATTTCAGATTTTAATAAATTGTTCAAATTCTCGGGTTGTCACAATAAAAGTCCTCATTGACCCGTAGTGCATTGATGGACAGTTGTTGTCATGATCATGAACATTAATGAATACACGAATGTCCTTGGCCCGTAGTGCATGGATAATTTGTGGTCGTGATACTAAAGAATATCCTTGGCCGTAGTGCAGGGGTGATTCGGTGATGTGGATTATTTATTAAGCTGAGTCCCAGCGATAAAAGTGATGAAAAACCTTTTAAGTCATAGAAGATAGTAGATTTTATTCCCTACTTGACTCTTCTAATGGATTGCTTGTTCCACGGCAGTTAAAGTTGATAGTAATTATATTTTATCAGTTTAACACTGTTGAAGGCTAACGATAAATTGTTCTGTATTATGTTAGTCATAATATTTCTTACTGGGCTAGTTGAGCTCACCCTTTCTTTCACTGTTCTCTTCAGGAAATGAGAACGTAGCTGGGACTAGTCAGGGAACAGAGTGATGGTCCTAGATGGTGCAATAGTAGACCTCACTATTTTGTGAAATAGAGTGATAATAATTATAATGAGGACTCCTTTTGAGTTTGTATAATCTCTAGTAGACAATATTTGTATTCAAACTCACAGTTTATGTTTTGTCGTATTGTACACGACAGTTGTATTGTTAAGTTATATTTGAATTCTGTACCATGTATTTGGCGACTCAAGATGAGTGATGTATACCTAATTTTTGGGGCGTCACATTTGGCTAGCCTAAAAACGCATATACCCAATTAATTTAATAAACTCTTAGTATCATATAGTTTAAATAATGTCACACCCTTTATAAAATAACTCAATTAATTTATTTAATTAATATAAATAAAATATAATAATTTCTCATAAATTCACATAGTCATATAATTAACTTTTCATTAATTAATAATATCAAATTATTAATCTCTGATTAATTATTACATTAATTAAAATAACATTATGCGTATTAAATATTTCTTTAAATTCAATAAG
Source organism: Panax japonicus (assembly GCA_020205505.1). Taxonomy (NCBI): domain Eukaryota; kingdom Viridiplantae; phylum Streptophyta; class Magnoliopsida; order Apiales; family Araliaceae; genus Panax; species Panax japonicus. Next base: position 33,955,376 of record CM035109.1, on the reverse strand, counting down.
CTCACATAAATACATACTTGAATAATAAATATTCTCCATATTAAATTAATAAATATAACACATATCATTAAATTAATCTATCACAATTTCATCAATTAATTATTTAATCTAATAATTAAATCATCGAAATTATTTATTTAATTCAATAAATATTAAGAATTAAATTACAAAAATCTCGTTCGTCACATCTTTTCCCCCTTAAAAGGATTCTGTCCCCAGAATCACGACTCAATAATTTTGACCCGTTACATTTTCCCCACTACAAAGATTCTGTCCCCAGAATCGCTTACACATAATTTAATTAAATAAATGAGGGTAATTCTTCATCATATTCTCTTCGAGTTCCCACGTTGCTTCTTCAGCGTTGTGGTTCCTCCAAATTACCTTAACAGAAGGTATTACTTTATTTTTGAGAACTTGTTCTTTTCTGTCGACAATTTGAACTGGAATTTCTTCGTAAGATAAGTCTTTTTCAAAATTCAGGGGTTCGTATTCAATTACATGCTTGTAATCGGGTTTGTAGGGTCGTAATACAGAAATGTAAAAGTCGTTGTGGACATTCTCGAGTGCTGGAGGTAGGGCTACCTCATATGCAACTTCTCCAATTCTTTGAAGTACTTCAAATGGTCCAATGAATCTTGGGCTTAATTTCCCTTTCTTTCCGAACCTGATCTTCCCCTTCCAGGGAAAGACCTTCAAGAAAACATAACTACCTGATTCAAATTCGATATTTTTACGATGTGGATCAGCGTATTTCTTCTGTCTATCTTGAGCTGCTACCAGTCGTGCTCGGATCACTTTGACTATTTCTGCTGTCTGTTGTATCAATTCTAGCCCTAGCAATTGTCTTTCGCCAACTTCATCCCAATAAAGTGAAGTTCTTCACTTTCTGCCGTATAACACTTTATAAGGCGGCATGCCTATACTAGTGTGGTAACTGTTGTTGTAGCCGAACTCCATGAGTGGTAGGTGATCATCCCAATTTCCTTTAAAGTCCATCACACAGTCTATTAGCATATCTTCTAATGTCTGAATCGTTCTTTCGCTCTGTCCATCTGTCTGAGGGTGATATGTAGTACTCATTCGCAATTGCGTACCCATTCATTCCTAAAGACGTTTCCAGAAATTCGATGTAAAGCGCAGATCTCTATCAGAAAAAATTGACACCAGAACTCCGTACCTCGAAACAATCTCTTTTACGTATAACCTTGCCAACTGATCTAAGTTGAATCTGATTTTGATCGGAAGAAAGTGTGCGGATTTTGTCAGTCGGTCAACGATAACCCATAATGCGTCATAGCCTTTCTGAGTCGTCAGAAGGCCAACCACGAAGTCCATTGTAATATGTTCCCATTTCCATTCTGGGATCTCTAATGGTTGTAGCAATCCACTTCGTCTCTGATGTTCTACTTTTACTTTCTGATAGGTCAAACACTTGGCAACACACTCTGCAACATCTCGTTTTAAATTTGGCCACCAGAAATGTTGTCGAAGATCTTGGTACATTTTGGTACTACCAGGGTGAATCAAATATCGTGAACTATGGGCCTCGCTCAAAATTTCTTCCTTAATCTCTTGTACTGGCGGAACCCAAATTCTGCTCTCAAATATCAGTATCCCTTCCTTATCCATCTTAAATCTCGGTTCAGTTCCTTCAGATATCTTCTTTGTCACCTTTTTACATTATTCGTCCTGAAGTTGAGCCTCCCTAACTTTATCCAGTACGGTTGTACTATATTGCATCTAAAATAGCTTCTCATCAATTTCCATAGGATACTTCACTTGCAACTCCAGTTTCTCCATTTCTGCAATTACCTCCTCCTGATCAATCAACATCATCAATTTCTCACGACCCTTTCTACTTAAGGCGTTGGCAACCACATTTGCCTTGCCCAGATGGTATAAAATCTCACAGTCGTAATCTTTAATTAATTCCAACCATCTTCTTTGACTCATATTTAAGTCCTTCTATGTAAAAATATATTTCAGACTCTTGTGGTCTGTATATATTTCACACTTCTCCCCGTAAAGATATTGCCTCCAAATTTTCAAAGCAAAAACAACTGCAGCTAACTTCAAGTCGTGGGTCGGGTATCCCTTCTCGTAATCTTTCAATTGTTGTGATGCATACGCAATGACTTTACCATTTTGCATCAGCACACAACCAAGACCTTTATGCGACGCATCACTATAAACAACAAAATTTCCTGTATCATCCGGAAGAGATAACACAGGCTCCGTACTCAATCTCTTCTTTAATTCTTGAAAGCTTTCCTCACATTTCTCCGTCCAAACAAATTTCACAGCTTTTCGAGTTAAATTCATTAGTGGAGTTACGATATTTGAAAAGTCTTGAATGAATCTTCTATAATATCCTGCCAATCCAAGAAAACTTCTTACTTCTTACTGCGTTCTCGGCTGATTCCAGTTAATCACGACTTCGACTTTTGATGGATCTACCGAAATTTCGTCTTTATCGATCACGTGACTAAGAAATTGTACTCGCTCGATCCAAAATTCACATTTTGAAAACTTAGCATACAACTTATCCCCTCTCAATACCTCCAACGTTAATCTAAAATGCTCTTCATGTTCTTCTTTGGTTTTCGAATATACCAAAATGTCGTCTATAAATACCACTACGAATTTGTCCAAAAATTGCTTGAATACACCATTCATTAGTCCCATAAATGTTGCAGGAGCATTCGTTAGACCAAATGACATTACCAAAAATTCGTAGTGGCCATATCGCGTTCTGAACGCTGTCTTCGGTACATCCTCTGGCCTCACCTTCAGTTGATGATAACCGCTTCTCAAGTCTATCTTGGAAAAGTATTTTTCTCCCTTCAATTGATCAAACAGGTCATGGATCCTTGGTAATGGATATTTGTTCTTAATCGTGACTTTATTCAGTTCTCTGTAGTCAATGCAGAGCCGCATCGATCCATCCTTTTTCATAAACAACACCGGCGCTCCCCACGGTGATACGCTCGGTTAAATGTACCTCTTGTCCATTAATTCTTGTAGTTGTACCATTAATTCTTTCATCTCTATTGGTGCCATTAGGTATTGGGCCTTCGATATTAGAGCAGTTCCGGGCGCCAAATCGATCACAAAATCCACCTCTCTATCTGGTGGAAGTCCTGGTAAATCGTCTGGAAAAACGTCGATGAAGTCCCTCACAATCGGTATTTCTTCTACCTTCGGATTCTCTTTTCGACTTTCGACTATGTAAGCTAAGTATCTTACACAGCCTTGTCTTAATAACTTCCTGGCTTGCATCATCGTCAGACAACTCGCTTGTCTAGGCGACTTGCTACCCTAAAACACAACATTTGACGGAGTCATAAGGTTAATACGCTTCTTTTGGCAATCAATTACAGCCCTGTAATTGAATAACCAGTCCATTCCCAATATAACGTCAAATTCCCCAAGTCGAATAGGGATAAGATCTACGTTCATAATATTACCCCTAATATCCACTCTACAGTTCTTATGTACATACTTAACAGGGATTATTTCTCTATTCACAATTTCTTCATGGGGTATTCCAATTCATCCTTAGGCAAATCTAAGTTCTTAGCAAAGTCGTCGGATATAAAAGAACAAGTACCACCCGAATCAAATAAAACATAAGCATTAATTTTATTGATCGGAATGATACCTGACACCACATCACGAGACTGAACTGAATCATGTACCGTCATGTTAAAAGTCCTGGCAGTCGGTCGGTTTGTTGCAGTTGGTCCGGTGATAGTTAAGGCATTTCCACTGTTGTTTCCCCGGTTTCCTCCTGATCCTGACCCTCCCGATCCCTTTTTAGGACAGTCTCTTGTCAGGTGGTCCTTCGAACCACAAGTGAAACAAGCACCCTTCTTTGGGTTAGGATAGTTAGGTCCTATGTGGCCTTCCTGACCACAATTGTAGCACACTCTTTTTCCCTTCATATAAACCCCCAGATGAGCTTTCTCGTAGGTCGTGCATGCTTCGATTCTTTTCTTCTGACTTCCTTGTTGATTCCCCGGTGATGAGTTTTCATTCCACCTTTTCTTCTGATTAAAATTACTACCTCCTATGCCACTTCCACTAGTCTTGTTATTTCCTTCACCTTCACTCTTCTTCTTCTTCTGATCTTGATTGTACTTGGTCACCGCATTGCTTCCACCTTCAGCGAGGATGGCCTTTTCCAGTACTCCGAAAAATGTGTTTATCTGAAACATTGATACTTTACTATATACTCAGGGCTTTAGTCCTTGTTCGAATCTTCTGGCTTTTCTCTCATCCGTGTGTACTTGATATGAGGCGAACCTCGCCAACTCGTTGAATCTAGTCGCATAATCAGGTATGCTCATATTTCCCTACTTCAATTCAAGAAATTGAACCTCCATCTAGTTCTGCGAGCTGGTCAGGAAATACATCTCAAAGAACATCTCTTTAAATCTCTCCCAAGTAATTACACCTTCACCTCCACGAACTTTGTTTTCTTCCACCAATAGCTAGCTTCAGACTTCGGCATAAACGTTGCAAAAGCGGTCTTCTGGTCTTCTCTAACCCTAGCAACGTCGAAAACCTTCTCCATTTCCATAACCCACGTTTTAGCCTCGATCGGGTTCATGGAACCTTTAAACTCTGGCGGTCCCACCGCTTTGAAATCCTTAAATGTAGTATTTGGTGGAGCTTGAGGTTGATTATTCATTGCTCCAGCTAGCAAGTTAACCAATTGTTGAACAGGATTAGCATTGGCGTTATTGTTATTTTTGGTAGACTCTTCCTGAGCTGGTTGACGTTGTTGTCTTATTCATGGCGGCATATTTCTGTTAAAAAGATATATGTTTATTAAATCTCTGTTAAATTCTCTAAATAGTTAAGACTTAACTCAACAATTTAATATAATTATTTAACATATTATCTCAAACAACTTGATATATATTCATTCAATCAAAAGTTTTACATCAAATGATAGCACCACTGCTATTTACTTCATCTATCCTGAGATAAAGAATCCACATGATTTAAAATATTAAATATTCCTTCGTTCATAAACACATCGGAATTTACATATAAAAATTAATTAAGTTTATCACATAAAAAACACATTCTATCACTGTTTGTCAAGGCGCTGAATAGCCTTGCTACGCTCCTCTTCCATGATACGAGACATCGTCCTGCGATCCAGCATGTACGATGGAAGTCCTTCGAACTGGATGGGGTACCTCAAAACTCGATCATGGGCCTCATCCATTGCATAATTAAGTGTAGAGTATGTCTCCCCAAGCTTCGCCTTCTTTGCACGACCGTCCTCTTCTGCAAGATCAGCACAACGTGACTCTTTTACCCATCCTTCCTCTGCTATGATCAGCCTTTCAGAGCTTTCCTTCAGTTCCTTCTTCAGCTTCTCTATCTCCTTGGTCTTATCTTCGGTTTGACCCTTCTCGTGGACCAAATCCCATTCTACATTTCCCAGTCATGAGTGAAGAGTCGAAATCTCCATCTCCTTCTGCTCTAGAGTAATCTGCTAAATAATAGCCCGCTCAGTCAGATCCTGTACATCATCTTGTAACTCTACGTTACGGTCGTATAATGCGTCTTACATCTCAGCATCAATGGAGTGATGTGGAAACTCCTCTTTTTCCTCTTCCTCGTCAAATTCCTCCTCAGGATCCTCCTCGGGATAAGTCTCAGGTTCATTCTCCTGACCAACAATGGTGATCAATGGAGATGACTCCCTTTGTACCAACTGTTGCCTAACGACATGAATGGCTCTGGGCTCCTCCTCTGTAGGTACTGTAGGTACTCGGTGTTCCTCCTCCCCTGCTCGACTAGTTCCTCTGACATCCGACATCCTGACAACAAAATTTCACGTTTTAGTTACTAAGTCATACTAGTGAGCACATAATTTAACACATAAGCACATAAAGTCTTTTATTATCTTCAATGAATTACAAAAATTCATTTCCTAGAACTCGATAAGAGTTTTCCATCACTATGTTCTTCCTATAAGGCTACTACCTAAGGTTGTTCCCCACCTAAGGTTCATAACCTACGGCTCTAATACCAACTTGTGACACCCCCAAATCTAGGTACTTCGATTCCACGGGATTTGGTAGTTCACTGTACAAATATAATCTATCTATCTACCCATAATAAATGCAAACCATGCAATAAATAGAAATAAATCTTCCCCTTATGGGGTTACAACATCTGAATAATAAACATAATCCCAGGTTAAACTAACCTTAAACATCTGTGCAAAAACATAAACAATTAATAAGTCTTAACAACATCAAGTCTTAACACATAAATATGACATATCATAATTACAAGTCTTCAACACTTGTTAACCTTGCCCTTGCCTTTACTAGTAGAAGGCTCGTCGGTTCTTTCGTTCTTAACTACAATGTTATTATAACGCAAGAGTGAGCACTATTACCCACAAGTAAAATAATGAAATAACAATATATAATAACATACGAGTGAATCAAAGTCTTCTGAAATAAAGCTCAACTTTTGAATCAAGAATAAATAACAAGAATCAAAAGATTTCTGAGGGTCATAAGACCTTCAACTATGTCCTAAGTTATCAAGGGTTATACTTGAAACCTTTAACAGTCATAAGACTATGGACCTTTCTACTCGTACTTAGGGGGATCAGCCTTTAGTACCATACTATGCACAATATCTTAACGCTAACACATAAGTAAATCTCTTTGCAGGGTTGTTCATCTCAATTTGACATTCGAGTCCGCACCAAAGGAAGTTTGGTTTGGATAATTCAATAAGGGTTCTGAAATTTAGAACGTTCATCAACTATGGACTAGTCGAATCAATAAGGTTCACTAGTCTAACAAGGTTCAACAATAATGATATTCAAATTGAATAATAATCTCAAGAAGTATGCAATAGACCAAATATTGTATAACAAATTCATATTTTGAAAGGATAATCAATCTTTAATATAACAATTCGAACTTGAATAATAGAAATGAGAATTTACTCAAGGTAAATAATAAACTTGAACAATGATAACAAGTAGGGGTAGGATACTTGCCTTGTGCGTAGATTACACATTAATTAAACTCGTTCTTTGATTTAAATCCTACATATCATTTACATTTATAATTCCAGTCAATTATAACATACTAGTCATCACAAGTTCATTCTCTTTGTCTAACTTTGATAATGACCACGTTTAATCAATTTACTACACTCATTGTCTCATACTTTACAATTTATGAACAATAAGCTAATTATGTATTCAATAATTCAATCCACGTGTAATTATGTTATTTACATGCTAAACATCTATTTTAATATCTCATTATACTTCTAACATATTTTTATGTTCATTACATTAAGTTACTAACACATTGCTAGACTTAACATTTTAAAAAATTACATTTTTGAACATTCTAGAGAGTGGCGCCGCGGTGCCACTTTTGTACTAAGCCTTCGCATTGCGGCGCCATGGCGTTGCGGCTTGAGACTTGGCGTTGCGGCGCAGTTGCGCTGCGGCGTGGGAATTCAGTCCTGGAGTTGGCGTCGCGGCGCGAAACTCCAGATTCTGATTCCAAGTTCGCGAAGACCACAGAGTTCAACAAAATAAACATTACATGATCATTAATTTCACTAATTTAACATACCCAAATGCTAGAATTCATACATAATCATTACCCAACAATTATAGAATGAATTTAACCCATTAAACACATAATTACAGAATTAAATATGTAATTTTTCACTGTTTTTTGATATTCTTGAAGGTTTTAAATACAAAACATGAAAATTAACACTACGGATTCGTTATAACACCGAATCCGTTCATTTAAAGTTTGGTCTCTTCATATTAACATGCATAATAATATACGAGTATAAATTTTACAAAACCATTTATGTTGGACACATTAAAATTATGTATAAGGGTCATATGGCCAAAACCCATACTTTATAAGTTTTGAGAAACATATACGACGTTTTTTCATGAAACTAATGACATGGTAACTTACATAATATATAATTGAATACGATTTGATAACATTTAACACATATATAAACTCATAATCATACCCTTTCCCAATTACAGAGACTTTACAAAATCTTTAAAAGCAATTTTCATGAAAACTAAATGACGTGAAATAGAAATTGGGTTTGGAAAAATTACCCAGAGTATAATTTAGAAGAGATGATCACAGATGACTCTTTCACAAAAACTTGTTGATTACACACTCCTAATTTCTCTAAATCTCACAATTTTTCTCTGACAAATTCTCAAACTCTCTCCCTCTCCAGCTCTTCTAGACTTAAAATAATAAGAAAAAAAAAAGAGAAGAGGACGTCGTATTCAAATAAACTGATGCGTTGTGGAGGTTAGTTACCCATCATGGGTTAACTGCCCTCAACCTCCACTAGTGCCATGTTTGGCTAGCCTAAAAAGGCTTATACCCAATTAATTTAATAAACTCTTTTATCATATAGTTTAAATAATGTCACACCCATTATAAAATAACTCAATTAATTTATTTAATTTAATATAAATAAAATATAATAATTTTTCATAAATTCACGTAGTCATATAATTAATTTTTTATTAATTAATAATATCAAATTATTAATCTCTAATTAATTATTACATTAATTAAAATAACATTATGCTTATTAAATATTTCTTTAAATTCAATAAGCTCACATAAATACATACTTGAATAATAAATATTCTCCACATTAAATTAATAAATATAACACATATCATTAAATTAATCTATCACAATTGCATCAATTAATTAGTTAATCTAATAATCAAATCATCGAAATTATTTATTTAATTCAATAAATATTAAGAATTAAATTACAAAAATCTCGTTCGTCACACATCTCTTGGAGTTTGCCATGCTAAACGACTTTAGCATCAAATGAATATACGTTCCTTGGGTTAAGTCGAGCATCTTCTTAAATCTATCTATATAGATTTGTATCTCCAATTACGACACTCTTCCCAAATCATTCATGGAGGAATGTTTAGACAACTTTATCTTTACTGATTGTAGGATTTATATGTCATTCCTTATCCGTAGTATATCAACATATAATACTAGGAATGTCACGACGCTCCCACTAACCCTTTTGTACACACTAGGTTCATTCTTATTTTTGATAAAATTAAACTCTTTTGATTGTCTCATCAAAATGAATGTTCCATATTTGAGAAGCTTGCTTCAATCCATTTCTCTGAGTGTCTACAACTCTTACCTCATTGTATGTAACTAGATCATCATCTTCTATGATGTGTACCTTATCATCATCATTTATGATGAATCCATACCTCCTAGGTATCTTCGGTACTATTCCAGATTTACGATTTGGTTGTGGTACAATAGGTCTATCTACAAGTTTCTCTTATTTGACTTATAGTGTTTTGTGGTTCTTAAACTCTTTAAGATCTATTATCCTCCCACTAGCCCCTTAAATGATAAACACCTTTATCGGAGGTGAAGGTGTAATTACTTGGGAGAGATTTAAAGAGATGTTCTTCGAGATGTGTTTCCCGACCAGCTCGCAGAACCAGATGGAGGTTCAATTTCTGGAATTGAAGCAGGGAAATATGAGCATACCTGATTATGCGGCTAGATTCAACGAGTTAGCGAGGTTCACCCCATATCAAGTACACACGGACGAGAAAAAAGCAAGAAGATTCAAACAAGGACTAAAGCCCTGGTATATAATAAAGTATCAATGTTTCAGATAAACACATTTACCGAAGTACTGAAAAAGGCCATCCTCGCTGAAGGTGGAAGCGATGCGGTGACCAAGTACAATCAAGATCAGAAGAAGAAGAGTGAAGGTGAAGAAAATAACAAGACTAGTGGAAATGGCACAGGATATAGTAATTTTAATCAAAAGAAAAGGTGGAATAAAAACTCATCATCGGGGAATCAACAAGGAAGTCAGAAGAATAGAATCAAAGCATGCCCGACCTGCGGGAAAACTCATCTGGGGGTTTGTATGAAGGGAAAAAGAGTGTGCTACAATTGTGGTCAGGAAGGCCACATAGCACCTAACTGTCCTAACCCAAAGAAGGGTACTTGTTTCACTTGTGGTTCGAAGGACCACCTGGAAAGAGACTGTCCTAAGAAGGGATCAGGAGGGTCAGGACCAGGAGGAAACCGGGGAAACAATAGTGGAAATGCCTTAACTATCATCGGACCAACTGCAAAAAACCGACCGACCGCTAGGACTTTTAACATGACGGTACAGGATGCAGTTCAGTCTCGTGATGTGGTGTCAGGTATCATTCCAATCAATAAAATTAATGCTTATGTATTATTTATCCGATGACTTTGCTAATAGTTTAGATTTGCTTAAAGATGAGTTGGAATATCCCATGAACATAGAAATTGCGAATAGAGAGATAATCACTGTTAAGTATGTACATAAGAACTGTAGAGTGGATATTAAGGATAATATCATGAACGTAGATCTTATCCCTATTCGACTTGGGGAATTTGACGTTATATTGGGAATGGACTAGTTATTCAATTACGGGGCTATAATTGATTGCCAAAAGAAGCGTATTAACCTTATGACTCCGTCAAAGGTTGTGTTTTATGGTAGCAAGTCGCCTAGACAAGCGAGTTGTCTAACGATGATGCAAGCCATGAAGTTATTAAGACAAGGCTGTGTTGGATACTTAGCTTACATAGTCGACAGTCGAAAAGAGAATCTGAAGGTAGAAGAAATACCGATTGTGAGGGACTTCGTTGACGTATTTCCAGACGATTTGCCAGGACTTCCACCAGATAGAGAGGTAGATTTTGTGAACGATTTCGCGTCCGGAACTGCTCCAATACTGAAGGCACCATACCGAATGTCACCAGTAGAGATGAAAGAATTAATGGTACAACTACAAGAATTACTGGACAAGAAGTACATTCAACCGAGTGTATTGCCGTGGGGAGCGCCGGTGTTGTTTATGAAAAAGAAGGATGGATTGATGCGGCTCTGCATTGACTACAGAGAACTGGATAAGGTCACGATTAAGAACAGATATCTATTACCAAGGATCGACGACTTGTTTGATAAATTGAAGGGAGCGGGATACTTTTCCAAGATTGACTTGAGAAGAGGTTATCATCAATTGAAGGTGAGGCTAGAGGATGTACCGAAGACAGCGTTCAGAACATGATATGGTCACTATGAATTTTTGGTAATGTCATTTGGTCTAACGAATGCTCCTGCAGCATTTATGGGACTAATGAATGGTGTATTCAAGCCGTTTTTGGACAAATTTGTAGTGGTATTTATAGACGACATTTTGATATATTTAAAAACCAAAGAAGAACACGAAGAGCATTTGAGATTAACGTTGGAGGTATTAGGAAGGGAGAAGTTGTATGCTAAGTTTTCGAAGTGTGAATTTTGGATCAAGGGAGTACAATTTCTTGGTTACGTGATCGATAAAAACGGAATTTCGGTAGATCCATCAAAAGTCGAAGCCGTGATTAACTGGGATCAGCCAATAACGCCGTCAAAATTAAGAAGTTTTCTTGGATTGGCAGGATATTATAGAAGATTCATTCAAGAATTTTCCAATATCGCAACTCCGCTAACGAATTTAACTCGAAAAGCTGTTAAATTTGTTTGGACGGAAAAGTGTGAGGAAAGCTTTCAAGAATTAAAGAAGAGGTTGAGTACGGCGCCTGTGTTATCTCTTTCGGATGATACAAGAAATTTTGTTGTTTATAGTGATGCGTCAAATAAAGGACTTAGTTGTGTGCTGATGCAAAATGGCAAAGTTATTGCGTATGCATCACGACAATTGAAGGATTACGAGAAGGGATACCCGACCCACGACTTGGAGTTAGTTGCAGTTGTTTTTGCTTTGAAAATTTGGAGGCACTATCTTTACGGGGAGAAGTGTGAAATATATACAGACAACAAGAGTCTGAAATATATTTTTACACATAAGGACTTAAATATGTATCAAAGAAGATGGTTGGAATTAATCAAGGATTACGACTGTGAGATTTTATACCATCCGGGCAAGGCAAATGTGGTTGCTGACGCCTTAAGTAGAAAGGGTCATGAGAAATTGATGATGTTGACTGCTTAGGAGGAGCTAATTGCAGAAATAGAGAAACTGGAGTTGAAAGTGAAGTATCCTATAGAAATTGATGAGAAGCTATTTCAGATGCAATCTGGTACAACCCTACTAGATAAAGTTAAGGAGGCTCAACTTCAGGATGAAAAATGTAAAAAGGTGACAAAGAAGATATCTGAAGGAACTGAACCGAGATTAAAGATGGATAAGGAAGGAATACTGATATTTGAGAGCAGAATTTGGGTTCCGCCAGTACAAGAGATTAAGGAAGAAATTTTGAGCGAGGCCCATAGTTCATGATATTCAATTCACCCTGGTAGTACCAAAATGTACCATGATCTTCGACAACATTTAAGGTGGCCAAATTTAAAATGAGATATTGCAGAGTGTGTTGCCAAGTGTCTAACCTGTCAGAAAGTAAAAGCAGAACATCAGAGACCAAGTGGATTGCTACAACCATTGGAGATCCCAGGATGGAAATGGGAACATATTACAATGGACTTCGTGGTTGGCCTTCCGACGACTCAGAAAGGCTACGACGCAGTATGGGTTATCGTTGACCGACTGACGAAATCCGCACACTTCCTTCCAATCAAAATCAGATTCAACTTAGATCAGTTGGAAAGATTATACGTAAAAGAGATTTTTTCGAGGCACAGAGTTCCGGTGTCAATAGTTTCTGATAGAGATCCGCACTTTACATCGAATTTCTAGAAACGTCTTCAGGAATGCATGGGTACGCAATTATGAATGTGCACAACATATCACCCTCAGATAGATGGACAGAGCGAAAGAATGATTCAGACATTAGAAGATATGCTAAGAGCCTGTGTGATGGAATTTAAAGGAAATTGGGATGATCACCTACCGCTCGTGGAGTTCGGCTACAACAACAGTTACCATGCTAGTATAGGCATGCCGCCTTATGAAGCGTTATACGACAGAAAGTGCATAACTCCACTTTATTGGGATGAAGTTTGCGAAAGATAATTACTAGGGCCAGAATTGATAAAGCAGACAGCAAAAATAGTCAAAGTGATCCGAGCAAGACTGGCAGTAGCTCAAGATAGGCAGAAGAAATATGCAGATCCACATCGTAAATATGTTGAGTTTGAATAGGGTAGTTATGTATTCTTGAAGGTCTCTCCCTAGAAGGGAAAGATTAGGTTCGGAAAGAAAGGAAAATTAAGCCCAAGATTCATTGGACCATTTGAAGTACTGTGAAGAATCGGAGAAGTTGCGTACGAGGTAGCCCTACCTCCAGCACTCGAGAATGTCCATAATGTCTTCCATGTTTCTATTTTACGACCCTAAAAACCCGATTACAAGCTTGTAATTGAATACGAACCCCTACATTTTGAAAAAGACTTATCGTACGAAGAAATTCATGTTAAGGTAATTTGGAGGAACCACAATGTTGAAGAAGCTACGTGGGAACTCGAAGAGAATATGATGAAGAATTACCCTCATTTATTTACTTAATTTATGTGTAAGCGATTCTGGGGACAGAATCTTTGTAAGGGGGAGAATGTAACGGGTCGAATTTATTGAGTCGTGATTCTGGGGACAGAATCCTTTTAAGGGGGAAAGATGTGACAAACGAGATTTTTGTAATTTAATTTTAATATTTATTGAATTAAATAAATATTTTTGATGATTTACTTATGAGATTAAATAATTAATTGATGCAATTGTGATAGATTAATTTAATGAGATGTGTTATATTTATTAAAATAATGTGGAGAATATTTATTATTCATGGTATGTATTTATGTGAGCTTATTGAATTAAATGGAATATTTAATTAAGCATAATATTATTTTAATTAATGTAATTATTAATTAGAAATTTAATAATTGGACACTATTAATTAATGAGAAAATTAATTATGTGACTACGTGAATTAATGAGAAATTATTATATTTTATTTAAAATAAATCAAATAAGATATTAATTTATTTTATGAATGAGTGTGACATTAATTAAACTATATGATAAAGTTCTATTAAATTAAATGGTTTTTTAAACCTATTCTAGCTAGACAAACATGGCCCTAAAGGGAGTTGAGGGCAGTTAACCCATGACTGTGTAACTGACCACCAATGCGTCAGTTGTTCCTTATTTAGTTTATGTCTTCTTTTCTTTCTTCTTCATTATTTTCCTAAGTCTAGAAATCGTAACAGAGAGAGATACAGAGAAAGAGTTGAGAATTCAGAGATTGTTAAGAGGATTGTGAGAATCATCTGAGAAGGAATTCATCTTCCATTAATTCTACGCTTGGGTAATCTCTTCAACCCAATTCCTTTTTACGTCAGTTAGTTTTTTTTTGAAAAATGGCTTTCATTTAAGTTCTGTTGAATCTCTGTAAATTGGGAAATTGTGTTAGGGATATATGTAATAATTCGAGTAGCATAACAGGTTTTATATATATTTTAATATGATTCCATATCATAAGTTTCATAATATTATGACTTGTTGTTTCAAATATTTACAGAGTACGTTATATGGGCATATGCCCCTTATACATAATTTTAATATGTCAACCATAAATTTTTCTACAAAATTTCCACTTATATGTGATTATGCATGATAAAACGAACAAAAATGAAATTTGAATGGTTGGATTTGGTTTTATAACGAATCTGTAGCGTTGAATTTTAGGAATTTATGTTCAACACATCAAGAACATCAAGAACAGTACAATTTGCATAATTTAATTCTGTGATTATGTGTTTTAATGGGTTAAAATCACTCTATAAATGTTGGGTATTGATTATATAAGAATTCTAACATGTGGGTATGTTTAATTTGGAGAATTAATGATTATGTAGTGTTTATTTCGTTGAATTCTGTATTCTTCGCGAACTGAGAATTCAGAGTCTGGAGTGTCGCGCCGCGGCGCCAACTCCTAGTTCATTTCCCACGCCGCAGCGCCAAGTACCGGGCCGCCGCGCCAAGACCGAGTACAAAAGTGGCGCCGCAACGCCACTTAGCCGAATGTCCAAAAAATGCATTATTTTAATGTTCAAGTATAGAAATGTGTTAGTAACCTAGTCTAATGAATATAAAATCTTGTTAGATATATAATGAGATTTTAAAGTGAGTTTTTACCAAGTCAAGAAGACAATTACATGTTGATTGAATTGTTGATTATATACTTAGCTTGTTGTTCGTATAGTGTAATATTATGCGGAAATAAGTATGGTAATATGACTAAGTATAGTCTTGAATACGAGTTAGACAAATAATAAACTGTGTGGTGTTTAGTAAGTTATAATTGACTGGTATTGTGAACGTAATTGATATGTAGGACTTAAATCAAAGAACGAGTTTAGTTAAAGTGTAATCTACGCACGAGGCAAGTTTTCCTAACCCTACTTGTTATCATTGTTCAAGTTTATTATTTGTTTCAAGTAAACTCTCATTACTATTATTCAAGTTCGAATTGTTATATTAAAGATTGATTATCCTTTCAAAGTATGAATTTGTTATACAATATTTGTTCTATTGTATACTTCTTGAGATTATTATTCAATTTGAATATCATTATTGTTAAACCTTGTTAGACTAGTGAACCTTATTGATTCGACTAGTCCATAGTTGACAAACATTCTAAATTTCAGAACCCTTATTGAATTATCCAAACCAAACTTCCTTTGGTGCAGACTCGAATGTCAAACTGAGATGAACAACCCTGCAAAGGAATTTACTTATGCGTTAGCGTTAAGATATTGCGCATAGTATGGTACTAAGGGCTGACCCCCCTAAGTACGAGTATAAAGATCCATAGTCTTATGACTGTTAAAGGTTTCAAGTATAACCCTTGATAACCTAGGACATAGTTGAAGGTCTTATGACCCTCAGAAATCTTTTGACTCTTGTTATTCAATCTTGATTCAAAAGTTAAGCTTTATTTCAGAAGTCTTTGATTCACTCGTATGTTATTATACATTGTTATTTCATTATTTTACTTGTGGGAAATAGTGCTCACTCTTGCATTATAATAACATTACAGTTAATAACGAAAGAACAGACGAGCCTTCTACTAGTAAAGGCAAGGACAAGGTTAACAAGTGTTGAAGACTTGTAATTATGAGATGTCATATTTATGTGTTAAGACTTGATGTTGTTAAGACTTATTAATTGTTTATGTTTTCGCACAGATGATTAAGGTTAGTTTAACCTGGGATTATGTTTATTATTCAGATGTTGTAACCCCATAAGGGGAAGATTTATTTCTATTTATTGCATGGTTTGCATTTATTATGGGTAGATATATAGATGATATTTGTACAGTGAACACCAAATCCCATGGAATCGAAGTACCTGGATTTGGGGGTGTCACATCATATCACCCGCAAATAGACGAGCAAAGCGAACGAACAATCCAGATGTTAGAAGATATGCTTAGAGCGTGCATCATGGATTTCAAAAGAAACTAGGACGATCATTTACCGTTGGTAGAATTCGCCTATAATAACAGTTACCACGCAAGCATAGGCATGTCGCCTTATGAAGCATTACACGGCAGGAAGTACAGAACTTCACTGTGCTGGGATGAAGTCGGTGAATGCCAACTATTAGGACTAGAATTGGTTCAACAAACTGCTGAGGTTGTCAAACTCGTCAAAGAAAGACTGGTAGCTTCTCACAAGATAGACATAAGAAGTATGCTGATCAACATAGGCAGAATAGCGAATTTGAAGTAGGAAATTTTGTTTTCCTAAAAGTTTCTCTTTTGAAGGGGAAAATTCATTTTGGCAAGAAAGGAAAGCTCAGCCCAAGGTTTATTGGACCTTCTGAGATACTACGAAGAGTGGGAGAAGTGGCTTACAAGGTAGATTTACCTCCATAATTAGAACATGATCACAACATTTTTCATGTGTCAGTGTTGCGACCATATAAACTCGATTACAAACATGTGATCGAGTATGTTGCAGTTCATTAAAGATTTGTCTTATGAAGATGTTCCTATCCAGATAGTCGACAGGAAAGAACAAGTGCTCAGGAATAAAGTGATACCTTCTGTGAAGGTGATATGGAGGAACCACAACATCGAAGAGGCTACGTGGGAACTCGAAGCTGAAATGATGAAGAATTACCCTAAGTTATTTGTTTAGTCTGTGTCTTCGATTCTAGGGACCGAATCTTTGTAAGAAGGGAAGAATGTGATGATTTGATTGTTTGAGTTGTGATTCTAGGGACAATTTTTGTAAGGAGGGAATGATGTAACAATCCGAAATTTTAAATTATAATATTAAAATATTTATTGAATTATATAAATATTTATTTGATGTGTTTATTGTTGAAATTGATGAAATAAATATTTTATTGATGTGGTTATTATTAGTAAATATTTATGAATTAAATTTATTAGATAATATTCTAAATTAAATTAATTTATAATTTAGAGAGTTGCAGTATAACATGAGATGTTATATTGTTGTTTTAATTTAATAATTTAAATTGGTGTGTTAATTTATTAAATAAAATTAATTATAATTTTGTGATAATGGTTTAAGTGGAATATTTATTTAAAATATGGTATGTATAATTAATTTATTTTTATTAATGTTGGATATGAAAATCCAAATAAATAATATGTGATTATAAATTATAAACTAAATTGTTTATTAAAATAATTAAAGGATTAAAGATATTAAGTCTTTAATTTAAAAAGTTTTTTGGCCAAACAAATTCCTTATGGCTTTTGAATTTTTGAATTTCAATATAACAAATAGAATAAATAAAATAAAATAAATAATATAAATTATATTTGTTGCAAGACCCCAACTGTTATGAATAAAAAATAATTTTCTCGAAATAAATTTTTGAATATTATGGTGTGGATTTGATATAATATTATAGTTGTGGGTAATATTTACAAATTTTGCAAAGTAAGCAAGTGGTTATATAATATTCGATTGGTAGGAGAATATTTGTTTTAAAAGGGAATATTCGTATAACGACACAATCATTGGTGGACCCCACAACGGAAGTATTGTCGTAGTTAAAAAACGACAGAATTATCTTTTTATAAAAATAACGACGAAAGTTTTACCGTTAAACTGTTGAACTACCCGGTAGTAAAAGTAAAATAATATGCGTGGTTGCATAGTAGCACACAGTGTTGATTATTGATGCTTACGTGAGAAGTCACTCAGTTATACTCAATTATTGCTACAGTAATTGCTGCATCATATCTCTCATATTATTGTTCAATTATTGTCACTAATATCATCTACATAATATTTATTATTATTAAATCAATAATTGAGACGACAAAGTTATTCATATTATTATTTGCAATATTGACAATGTCTAGAAGTTCTGTCAAGGAGAGGTTTGATCACCTAATTGCGCGCCAATAAGGAGAAATCCTTATCGGAAAGCCCCCTCTTTCCTGGGAATGACTTGGTTGTTAAATATTGTGAGTTATAATATTAATGATGAATAAGTTGTGTTGATTAAAGATGAAATTGATAGTTCTATTGTGTTGGGATTATTAGTGTTAGTGGAAATCGATATTTATTTCGATAATAATTGATGTCTAGAGGTTATATTGACCAATCGGGTAATTAATCGGATAAATGAGCAATTAATTGCTATTATTTCACATGCTTATAACTATTTATTCACATGTGTGTACAATTGATTCACATTCATGTACTATTAGGGGAGGTGGTGTAAGATTGATAATACTTGCATGACTAAATTAAAAATGGAGGTATAGATGAAGGTACTATACTATAATTAGTTTTTTCACATGATTATAATATTAAGTCATATGAATGAACTATTACTTTACATTATTTACTATTAGGGGAGGTGGTGCAAGTTTGATAATACTTGCAGGACTAAATTAAAAATGAAGAAAAAGGGGAAGGTATTATACAGTAATATTTCGAGCCCCAAAACGTGCAATTGTCGAAATAATATTTTCCTATAAATAGAAGCTCATTTTTTTTTCATTCTCACCAATTCACTAAGTCTCACAAGAGCAATTATTATAGAGAGTAATTATAGAGAGAAAGAAGAAGAGAAGTCTGCTACCTCACTATTCTAATATCCAGTTTCTTCTAAGGTAATGGGTATTATTTCTTTCGTATTCATGAATAGAGTTATTTTCTTTCAATACTCGTAAGGGTTGTTATTCAATTCTTTATTATTCTGTTGGAATAACCTGTCTGTGCGGTCTATCGCATTCCTGGTGAATTCTTTTGTTATTCCATTCTTTATTATTCTATTAGAATAACCTGTCTGTGCGGTCTATCGCATGCTTAGCGAATTCTTTTGTTATTCTATTCTTTATTATTCTGTTGAAATAACCTGTCGGTGCGGTCTATCGCATGCATGGTGAATTCTTATGTTATTCCATTCTTTATTATTATGTTGGAATAACATGTCTATGTGGACTACCGCATGCATGGTGAATGATCTTTCGTATTCAGTCCTTATTAAATTGTGGGAATGATCTTTTTACGTGGATTACCACATTGCGGGGAAAAATCTATTTGCAGTTTTATATATTCTATTATACTCAGTTGGTTAAAGTTTTGGCTTCTATACTCCATAAAATTAGTAGAATATCCTGGATATTTGCGCTTCATCTAGTATCTTTTCATGAAAATATTCTTCTAAGCATTCTTGAATTTTACACCACAAAACAGTATCATGTTGACAATTTGGACGTTATTGATTTCTAGATAAATTAAATTATAAATCTTTAAAAATTTATCCTTGAACTTATTTTATTGAATTCTTATATCATTGTCATCATCCTCATGTTTATAATATGTTGAAAGTCATATGTGGCCTGTAGTGCATAGATGGACTTGGTATGATTATGACCAGGGATTATTCGGTATAATCATGACCGTAATGTTACAAATGATGTGGTAAAAGTCCTCATTGCCCGTAGTGCATTGATGAATAGTTGTTGGCATGATCATGACCATTGATGAATACATGAATATCCTTGGCCTATGGTGCATGGATAATTTGTGGTCGTGATACTAATGAATATCATTGGCCGTAATGCAGGGATGATGTGGTTTATTTATTAAGCTGAGTCTCAGCGATAAAAGTGATGAAAAACCTTTTAAATCATGGAAGATAGTAGATTTTGTGCTCTACTTGACTCTTCTAATGGATTAATTGTTCCGCTGCAGTTAAACTTGATATTTGTTATATTTTATCAGTTTAACACTATTGAAGGTTAACGATAAATTATTCTGCATTATCTTAGTCATAATATTTCTTACTGGGCTAGTTGAGCTCGCCCTTTCTTTCATTGTTCTCTTCAGGAAATGAGAATATAGCTGAGACGAGTCGGGGAACGGATTGACAGTTCAGATGGTTGTTTAGTAGTCCTCACTATTCTATAAAATAGTGTGACAATAAATGTAATGAGGACTCCATTGAGTGTGGATATTGTCTAGATGACAATATTCTTATTAAAACTCTTAGATTATGTTTTGTCGTATTTTACACGACTGTTGTATAATTAAGTTGTATTTGAATTTTGTACCATGTATTTGGCGACTCAAGATGGGTGATGTATACCTATTTTGGGGGCGTCACAATTGGTATCAAAGCTTAGTGATATGATCCCTGGCTAAGATGTGAGAATAGAACTATGAGGGGAGATACAGGGAATTCCTTCGCTAGTATGACCTACCTAAGTTTATTTGGTATTTAATTGGTCGGTCAGAGTATAGGGATAATATATTGCATGTAAATTTTTCCTTGTTTTGTGGCAGTATTTGAAAATGACATCCGAGAATATTGAGAATAGCAATGGAGCACAGGAGACCGTTGAGTCTCCATAAATCAATAATCAGGATAATGTGCATCAGGAAGGCGAAAATCCTCATGCAAACAACAACACTGACCAAATGATGAATGATGGAATATTCAGAGGCTTTATGCAATTCATACAACATCAGGCGAGAGCGGCTCCTGTCCAAAATGTAGGTGAAAACACTGGAAACTCTCAGATGGTCACCGCTAAATAGTTCAAGGAGCTGGGACCACCAGAGTTTATTGGAGAACCAAAACCATTTAAGGCAGAAGCGTGGATAAAGTAGATCACCAAGATATTTGATGTCTTGGGATGCTCCGAGGAGCAAAAGGTTCCCTTTGCCACTTTTATGTTGCGATGAGAGGCAGATTACTGGTGGGAATCGGTAAAGCGTACTCAACTTGCCACACTGAAGATGTATTGGGAGAAGTTCCAAGAACTATTCAACGACAAGTACTTTCCCGAAAGTATTTGTCACATGAAAGAGGTATAGTTCATCAAGTTAGAGCAAAACAATATGATCGTGTCACAGTACGAAGCTAAGTTTGCCAAGTTGTTCCAGTTTGCGTCTCACTTGGTCTATAATGAGGATAGAATGACGCGGATGTTTCTAAGAGGTTTGAAACCCGAGATACATCAATATCTAATTTCTCATAAACTGTCTTTGTATTCAGATGTTGTAAATAGGGCTCAGTTATTGGAGCGCGATAACGAGTCAACCCAACCAAGAGAAAGCAGTCGGAAAAATGATAATACCAGTGGTGGCAGTCATAGAAGCGGTGACAACAAACGTGGAGGGAAATAACATGCCAAAGATGCTAACCACTTCGGTGGTAATCATGGCCAAGACAATAAGAATGGACATTTTAAGAAGAGGACATTCAGCAATGATGGAAAGACGTCAGCACCAACACCCGTTGTTAAGGAAGGATTACGACCACCTATCATATGCTTCAAATACGGAGGGGAAAGACACATCAGTCCAAACTGTGCGCCGCAGTCCAAAACGTGTTACAATTATGGAAGAGAAGGTCACCTTGCCTGATTTTGTCGTACACCAAAGTCAAGTCCAGTTGGGATGGAGGCATCAAAGGCCATCCCAGATAAGACAAAATCGGTAGTACAAGGAAGAGC
This sequence comes from Panax japonicus, assembly GCA_020205505.1. Lineage (NCBI taxonomy): Eukaryota > Viridiplantae > Streptophyta > Magnoliopsida > Apiales > Araliaceae > Panax > Panax japonicus. Next base: position 33,933,348 of record CM035109.1, on the reverse strand, counting down.
GTTTGTCGTAACCTCCCAAAAAAAGAGAGGAATCTGAATGAGGTGATCACGAGTAAGCTAATCATAAACTCTAGAGAAGTTTTTACCTTATTTGATACCGGTTCTACCCATTCTTTTATTTCTCCTACTTGCGCTCAACGTTTAAATTTGACTCCAGAGAAATTAGACTTTGACTTATCTGTTGAAACTTCGTTGGGAGAAACCTTCATTACATCCACTGTTTATAAGTCTTGTTTGATTCAAATCGGTAATCGCACGTTACCTGTAGATCTTATCTCCTTAAAAATACTTACATTTGATGTGATTCTAGGGATTGATTGGTTAACTACTCATCATGCTAAAATTGATTGTTTTCGTAAGGTTGTTAGCTTTCATAATCGTAATCAACCTATTATGCGAATTCAAGCGACCAAACCATTAAAATCAATCACGGTCATCTCAAGCCATAAAGCTATTCGTTTATTAAAAAATGGATGTCAAGCTTTCTTAGCTCATGTCACAGATTTAAACAAAAATACATCAGATTTGAATGATGTTTCTATTGTTAATAAATTCCTTGTTGTATTCCCCAAAGAACTTTCTGGCCTACCCCCGGAGCATGAAATCGAGTTTGGTATCGACCTTGAACTCGATACAAAACCCATTTTCAAAGCCCCATATCGAATGGCTCCTATTGAACTTCAGGAGTTAAAATCCCAACTACAGGAATTATTAGACATCGGTTTTATTCGTCCTAGTACGTCTCCTTGGGGTACTCCTATTCTATTCATGAAGAAGAAAGATGAAAGTATGCGACTTTGTATTGATTATACGGAGTTGAATCATGTCACCATCAAAAATAGGTACTCGTTGCCTCGCATTGATGACCTGTTTGACCAGTTCCAAGGAGCCAAATTCTTTTCAAAGATTGATCTTCATTCCGGACATCATCAGTTGAAGATTAAAACTGATGACATTCCAAAGACTGCTTTCAGAACTCGATACGGGCATTACGAATTCCTAGTCATCTCTTTTGGATTGACTAATGCTCCTGCTGCCTTCATGGATATGATGAACCGAGTATTCAAGGAATATTTGGATCACTTTGTGGTCGTCTTTATTGATGACATCCTCATTTACTCCAAAAGCCGTGAAGATCATGAGCAACACTTGAGGCTGATACTCCAAAAGCTTCGTGAAAACAAGTTAAATTCCAAGTTAAAGAAATGCGAGTTCTGGCTTGAGGAAGTAGCATTCCTTGGGCACGTGATATCAAATAATGGAATATCTGTTGACCCGACAAAGATTAAAGCAATTCAAAGCTGGGAGCAACCTAAGTAAGTGACCGAAGTACGTAGCTTTCTTGGCTTAGCTGGTTATTATCGGAGATTCGTAGAAGGGTTTTCTCGAATCACTAGTCCATTAACTCAGCTGAATCGGAAAGATACAAAATTAGATTGGAGCGAGGAATGTGAGAAGAGTTTTCAAGAACTCAAGAGGAGGCTTATTCAGCACATGTTCTGACAATACCATCTGGCTCGGAGGGATTTGTCATCTACAGTGATGCTTTAGGCAAAGGGTTAGGATGTGTTCTCATGCAACATGGGAAAGTCATAGCCTATGCCTCACGGCGACTCAAAGAATATGAGAGGAATTATCCTACTCATGATCTAGAGTTGGCAGCTAGCGTTTTTGCGCTTAAGATTTGGAGGCATTACCTGTATAGAGAGAAGGTGGAGATCTATACGGATCATAAAAGCCTCAAATATTTCTTCACTCAAAAGAAACTCAACATGCGGCAACGACGATGGCTTGAGCTATTGAAAGATTACGATCATACCATTCAATACCATCATGGCAATGTGAACGTAAAAGCTGATGCATTGAGTAGAAGATCATATGCGGGTACGAGTGCATTATTTTCAACGCAAAGGCCCATTTTATATGACTTACAAAGGATGGAGATAGAGTTAAATACTCCAGGGACCCATGTGATGATGACGAATATATGAGTAGAACCGAGTTTAATCGATAAAGTTAAAGCTGCTCAAGCTACAGACCTGGAGCTGACGCGTATGAGGAAGAAAGTGCAAGAAGGTGCTATTTCGAAAGCAAGAATCGATGAAGAAGGAATACTTCGAGTCAACTCTAGAATTTGTGTTCCTAACGATTCTAACTTAAAGTATAAAATCATGATGGAGGCGCACAACACACCATTTGGAATCCATCATGGGAGTACCAAAATGTATCGTGATCTTCGACATACATTTTGGTGGAGCAATATGAATAGAGAGATAATGGGGTTTATCTCAAGGTGTCTAACTTGTCAACGAGTCAAGATAGAGCATCAAGTGCCAAAAGGTCCATTGCAACCACTTGAAATTTCAGAATAGAAGTGGGAGAACATTACCATGGATTTCGTTACCGGTCTTCCTAAGGTTTCTCAAGTCATAGATGTGATTTGGGTCATTATTGATAGATTGACCAAGTCTGCTCATTTCTTACCAATACGAGAAATTTATACACTTAAAATTCTTGCTAGTATGTACATAAACGAGATTGTAAGATTGCTTGGTATGCCAGTATCCATAATTTCTGATCGAGACCCAAGATTAACTTCAAGATTTAGGGTTAGTTTGTAAAAAGCTATGGGCACAAATTTACGATTTAGTTCGGCATATCATCCTTAAACGAACGGGCAGTCAGAGAGGAATATTCAAACTCGTGAAGATTTATTAAGACTATGTGTCCTTGACTTCAAAGGAAGTTAGGACAAGTTCTTACAATTGGTGTAGTTTTTCCATAACAACAGTTATCAAGCAAGTATTGGCATGACTCCATTTGAGGTGTTATATGGAAGAAAGTGTCGTTCTCCAGTATGCTGGGATGAGGTGGGTGAAACAACGTTGTTGGGGCCGAAGTTGGTACGTATGACTACGGAAAAGATTCAAACGATCCGACAACATATAAAAACCTCGCAAGATCGATAAAAGAGTTATGTTGATCTTCATCAAAATGACGTGGAATTCAATATTGGAGATCATGTGTTGTTACGTGTTGCTCCATGGAAAGGAGTTATGAGATTTTGAAAGAGAGAAAAGCTTGATTCTTGATTCATTGGCCCATTTTTAATCCTCAATCGAGTAAGAATTGTGGCCTATAGACTCGCCTTACAGCCAAATATGTCTCGTGTTCATAACATTTTTTATATATCTATATTACGTAAATATGTGAAAGACCCAAACCACATTATTGAATTAGAATCGGACGAGATAGCGGAAGATTTAACGTATAAAGAGGTACTTGTTAAAATCTTTGATAAGAAGGATCATATTCTGTGCTCTAAAGTTATACCGCAAGTCAAAGTTTTGTGGAGAAACCATGATGTTGAGAAAATGACCTGGGAGTTAGAACTTGAAATGAAATCAAGGTATCCTCACCTCTTCGACTTACCAGGTATGCACCCTAATTTCTAGGACGAAATTTCATAAGAAGGGGAGGTTGTAAGACCCCAACTTTTATGAATAAAGAATAATTTTCTCAAAATATATTTTTCAATATTATTGTGTGGATTTGATATAACGTTATAGTTATGGGTAATATTTACAAATTTTGCAAAGTAAGCAAGTGGTTATATAATATTCGATTGGTCGGGAAATATTCGTTTTAACATGGAATATTCGTACGACGGCACAATCATTGGTGGACCCACAACGGAAGTATTGTCGTAGTTAGAAAACGACAGAATTATCTTTTTATAAAAATAACGTAGAAAGTTTTACCGTTAAAATGTTGAACTACCCGATAATAAAGTACAGTAATACGTGTGGTTGCAGAGTAACACACGATATTGATTATTGATGCTTACGTGAGAAGTCACTCCGTTATACTCAATTATTGCTACAGTAATTGCTGCATCATATCTCTTATATTATTGATTCAACTATTATCACTGTATCATCTGCATAATATTTATTATTATTAAATCAATAATTGAGATGACAAAGTTATTCATATTATTATTTGCAATATTGACAATGACTAGAAGTTCTGTCAAGGAGAGGTTTGGTCACCTAATTGCGCGCCAATAAGGAGAAATCCTTATCGGAAAGCCCCCTCTTTCTTGGGAACGACCTAGTTGTTAAATATTGTGAATTATAATATTAATGATGAATAAGTTGTGTTGATTAAAGATGAAATTGATAGTTCCATTGTGTTGGGATTATTAGTGTTAGTGGAAATCGACATTTATTTCGATAATAATTGATGTCCAGAGGTTATACTGACCAATCGGGTAATTAATCGGATAAATGAGCAATTAATTGCTATTATTTCATATGCTTATAACTATTTGTTCACATGTGTGTACTATTGATTCACATTCATGTACTATTAGGGGACGTGGTGCAAGATTGATAATACTTGCATGACTAAATTAAAAATGGAGGTATAGATGAAGGTACTATAATGTAATTAGTTTTTTCACATGATTATACTATTAAGTCACATGAATGAACTATTAATTCACATTATTTACTATTAGGGGAGGTGGTACAAGTTTGATAATACTTGCATGACTAAATTAAAAATGAAGAAAAGGGGGAAGGTATTATACTGTAATATTTCGAGCCCCAAAACGTGCAATTATCGAAATAATATTTTCCTATAAATAGAAGCTCATTCTTCTTTCATTCTCACCAATTCACTAAGTCTCACAAGAGCAATTATTATAGAGAGAAATTATAGAGAGAAAGGAGAAGGGAAGTCTGCTACCTCACTATTCCAATATCCAGTTTCTTCTAAGGTAATGGGTATTATTTCTTTCGTATTCATGAAGAGAGTTATTTTCTTTCAATACTCGTAAGGGTTGTTATTCAATTCTTTATTATTCTGTTGGAATAACCTGTCTGTACGGTCTATCGCATGCCTGGAGAATTCTTTTGTTATTCCATTCTTTATTATTCTGTTAGAATAACCTGTCTGTGTGGTCTATCGCATGCTTAGTGAATTCTTTTATTATTCCATTCTTTATTATTATGTTGGAATAACTTGTCGGTGCGGTCTATCGCATGCATGGTGAATTCTTATGTTATTCCATTCTTTATTATTATGTTGGAATAACATGTCTATGTGGACTACCGCATGCATGGTGAATTCTTCTGTTATTCCATTCTTTATTATTCTGTTGGAATAACCTGTCTATGTGGACTACCGCATGCATGGTGAATGATCCTTGGTATTCATTCCATATTAAATTGCGGAAATGATCTGTCTACGGGGATTACCGAATGGCGAACAAAAATCCATTTGTCGTTTCATATATTCTATTATACTCAGTTGGTTAAAATTTTGGCTTCTATACTCCATGAAATTAGTAGAATATCCTGAATATTTGCGCTTCATCCAGTATCTTTTCATGAAAATATTCTTCTGAGCATTCTTGAATTTTACTCCACAAAACAGTATCATGTAAACAATTTGGACGTTATTGGTTTCTGAATAAATTAAATTATAAATCTTTAAAAATTTATCCTTGAACTTATTATATTGAATTCTTAAATCATTGTTATCATCCTCGTGTTTATAATATGTTGAAAGTCATCTGTGGCCTGTAGTGAATAGATGGACTTGGTATGATTATGACCAGGGATTATTCAGTATAATCATGATCGTAATGTTACAAATGATGTAGTAAAATTTCTCATTGGTCGTAGTGCATTGATGGATAGTTGTTGGCATGATCATGCCCATTGATGAATACACGAATATCCTTGGCCCGTAGTGCATGGATAATTTGTGGTCATGATACTAATGAATATCATTGGTCGTAGTGCAGGGATGATGTGGTTTATTTATTAAGCTGAGTCTCAGTGATAAAAGTGATAAAAAAACCTTTTAAATCATAGAAGATAGTAGATTTTATGCTCTATTTGACTCTTCTAATGGATTGCTTGTTCCGCTACAGTTAAACTTGATGTTTGTTATATTTTATCAGTTTAACACTGTTGAAGGCTAACGATAAATTATTATGCATTATCTTAGTCATAATATTTCTTACTGGGCTAGTAGAGCTCACCCTTTCTTTCACTTTTCTCTTCTGGAAATGAGAATATAGCTGGGATGAATCGGGGAACAGATTGATGGTCCAGATGGTTGTTTTAGTAGTACTCACTATTCTATAAAATAGTGTGACAATAAATGTAATGAGGACTCCATTGAGTGTGGATATTATCTAGATGACAATATTCTTATTAAAACTCTTAGATTATGTTTTGTCGTATTTTACACGACTGTTGTATAATTAAGTTGTATTTGAATTTTGTACCATGTATTTGGTGACTCAAGATGGGTGATGTATACCTATTTTGGGGGCGTCACATTTATAATTGAGATACGTTTATAATAGTGTAACTGATATATTTAGTAGGCGTATTAAGGCCATATCGGTTACTTTATTTTACGTATACTTGTTATCAGTTGTTGTTTGTGGCTTAAGCCTAAGAGGAGAAAAGAGGAGAATTCAGAGAATTTGAGAGAAAATTTGAGAGACAACCTTAGAATTTCCAAAGCAATTTCAGTTGATTGGCAAGGATTATCTTAGCAAGTTGAAGTTATTTTCCATAATCTTATTATATATATATATGAGTTTTTACGGCATGAAGTTTTAAGTTCTGTGAATTCTATTTCTTTAAAATTGTTGTTATGTAATTGAATTATGGTGGTTATATGTGTTGTGATGCTAGAACTAGTGTTTAGACAATGATTATTATGCTAATTTTGTTCAAAAAGAAAGAAAAGTGTTTACAGTGAATATATTTTTCATATGACTGTGAAAGTACCAATTATGATGGTTAATTTGTGGGATGATATTTAATTGAGTCTTGTTTATCCTAGTCCATTAAGAAATGAAGAGAACGTAGTTTGAATGAAGTGATTTGGGCAAGAATAGTGATCACAATGATGATTTCTATGTAGAATGTAAAAAATGGAGTTTTTGTATGAAAATATGAAATTTGAGGATTTAAATTAGTTAAAGTTGTTGTTAAATTGTTTTATGTTGATGAAAATGTGAGGAAACGTGTCTATGATAGTGTTATATCAATTGTATATGTTAATTTCACTGTTTTGTGGGTGAAATTCGTGTTAGTTGGGCTAAAAATGGCTACTGTTCATTGTTGTCTCTGCTTTTGTCTGTGCACCAGCGCAACTGCTGTGATGCCCCCAAAATTAGGTATACATCACCCATCTTGAGTCGCCAGATACATGGTACAAAATTTAAATATAACTTACTAATACAACTGTCATGTACAATACGACAAAACATAACTGTGAGTTTGAATACAATTATTGTCTACTAGAGATTATACAAACTCAAAAGGAGTCCTCATTACAATTACTAACACACTATTTCACAGAATAGTGAGGACTACTAATGCTATCCTCTGGAGCGTCACTCTGTTCCCCGACTAGTCCCTGCTATGTGCTCATTTTCTGAAGAGAACAGTGAAAGAAAGGGTGAGATCAACTAGCCCAGTAAGAAATATTATGACTAAGATAATGCAGAATAAATTATCGTTAGCCTTCAACAGTGTTAAACTGATAAAATATAACAACATTAAGTTTAACTGCAGCGGAACAAGCAATCCATTAAAAGAGTCAAGTAGAAAATAAAATCTACTATCTTTTATGATTAAAAGGTTTTTTTTATCACTTTTATCGTTGGGACTCGGCTTAATAAATAATCCACATCATCGAATCACCCCTGCACTACGGCCAATGATATTCTTTAGTATCACGACCATGAATTATTCATTGCACTACAGGCCAAAGAAAATCGTGTTTTCATCAACGGTCCTGATCATGCCATAAAACAATTCATCTTTGCACCCTTGGCCTGAAGAGAATCCAAGGACTTTCACCGTATAGCATTACTCAAAGTACTAAAATACTCACAAGAATACGCCCAATATATCGAGAGAGAAAGAGAGAGAAATCTGTAGTTTCTGGTGTAATTTTCAATTCTAACCTAAGCACCCTATTTATAGGAAAATGCTTAGAACACCAAAGCAGAAAATTTAATAAAATATTAATATATATTAATTTGTCTATGCCCACTTAGAATCATCTGAATTCAGCAACTTAGCATGTGTTAAAGATGCCAACCAAACACAAAAAATGTTTTTCTTATTTAAATTATTTTAAACTTCTAAAAATTAATTATTTTGGAGCTTCAGAACTTCAATAATTCATAATAAATAGCCCTTTTGTAAGAAAATTCGAATCTCGCGACTTTTTATAGGAAATTCAATTCTCTACAACTTTACAGAAGAAAGTTTTTCCAAATTCTAAACAGAAATTGACTGAAATCCATAAACGGGCGATTTTACAGGCTAAAATCAAATTTCAGTCAAGAAATGGGCCCACGGATATGTTTAACATGTTTTAAACAACTTTTGCAACAAAAATACTCTTCATCCTCATATACTCATATATCTCACATTCATAGTAAAAATATCCCCATTATTATATAATAATAATATAATAAAATATTATTTTATCAGAAAAGATAAAATATCAATTTTTAACAATTGTCACCTTAAAAATTTTCTCCATCTATATCTACATAAAATCAATATTTTCATCATCATATAAATCAATAATTAATTTTTCACAAATAATATTACAGAATCACATTACTGGCAACCAGGCCGTTCCCAGGAAAGAGGGGACTTTCCAATAAGAATTTCTCCTTACTAGCGCGCAATTAGGTTACCAAACATCTCCTTAGACAGAACTTTCTAGACATTGCCAATAATAATTTCTAATAATATTATTCAGATAATATGAATTATTGCTTCGATAATGGAAAATACTATGTAGTGACAATTATTGAAACAACAGTAATATAAAAAAAATTAACGCCGCAATTATTGAATCAATAAAATAAAATACTGAACAGTAATTACTGTAACAGTTATTGAGTAGTGCCTTCTTACGTAAGAATCAATAATTAGTGCAATACCATGTGCTACTGTGCAATAACGCGTATTACTGTGTTTTAACCATCGGGTATTCCAACAGTATTAACGGTCACAACTACGCCGTTATTGATAAACAACTTATACTTGTCGTTTTCTTCATCCAATCGCTTTCCATTATGGGGCCCACAAAAGATTGCGCCGTCGTACAAATATTCCTCGACAGCAAGAATATTTAACGACCAAACGAATATTCCCCGACAACAATGAATATTTTATAACCACCTGCTTATTTAAAATATTTGCGCATTTTACCCATAACTAACCATATTAATCAAATCAACCCTTACTATTTCAAAAATAATAAATAGAGGAAAATAAATTTTATTTATTAATAATTTGGGGTCTTACACTTACAGACATTGAGTTACATAATAGTCTTAGACTCGATAATTACCCGATAAAGCTGTCGGTACACCGACATGTTTCAGAAATTGATCTGGTCTTGGATAATTTAATTAGATATGTGATTATTTGTGATTCAATAGTCGTTAAACATGGGTAATAATGTGATTAGGTTATATACTGACTGCGAAATACAGTATTATGTGTTATAGTATATTGTTCTAATCGAACGAATGATCTGATTAATGATAGGTCGTGATATAAACGATAAAACTAAGTTGTGAGCTGTAAACAGCGCATCAGGCAAGTATCTTACCTTTGCATTTTCTTTATGCAATGGACATGAGTAAGAATATTTATGAATTATATTATTACTGTACAGATTATTAACCCTATATTATATACGATCATTGATTATCAACATGATAGTATATGATTATTCAGATATATATATTCTGTTGTTAATTTTTATAAATGGTTATACAAGTGTCCCCACTTGGATAATCATTGTATTTAATCACATGTTGATGTACCTTTGTCAATTACCCATATATATATATATATATATATATATATATATATATTGAATTATAGATTATTGTTGAACAAGATAAAACCTTTGATTTGGAACCCAGACTAGTATGAACATCTCGTACACGGGAAAATTTTTTATGCACCAAGGTAGACAGAGTGAATGATACCCTCGTTCTTGCACGTAGTATTGATCAATGCATCGCATAACTGGCTGATCACCCCCCGTGCCCGTAAGTTATGATGGTTTGCAGATGAATTTATGTTTAACCTTTTCGAAAATGAAAACAATGTTCATAGCATGTCACCATAACCTTAGTTATAGTCAATATGTAGTTTCAAAATTTTGAAAGAGAGTTGTTATGTTATTATTATCGGTTCAGATTACTTCACAACTATTAACTTGTTGTAGAAAGGTAGTACAAAGAAAATATTTAAATTCTTTCAGCTTATATATATAATTTCTATTACTTGTTGGGTACTCAAATGCTCATCCTTGCTTAAATTTTAATGTTTTTAGCTAAATGTGAACGACCAGAGAGCTCTGCTAAGAACAAGGGAAAGGGAAAGGTTGCTGAATGAGAGAAATGATATTTTATGTAATAATTAACTTTATTAAGACAAGTATGATATATTATCTATCATGGGTTGTAATGATTGTTTAAAGGTTATGTACTTGGGATTCAGACTCTGATGATATGTAAATTAAGTTGATCTTTTTATTATTGTTATTATTATTAGTATTATTCCACTCATAGAAATGGTATTGTAAAGCACCGAGTTCGGGTTTCAAGTACCCGAATTTGGGGGCTTTATAGATTGGTATCAGAGCTTAGGGTTAAAAACCTTAGGTGGGTTAGACCTTAGGCTATAACCTTAGAACAGAGGGAAACGTTGAAAATATAAATAACTCATATAGAGTTTATAAAGAGATGAATTGAATAAATTCATCGTCAACCAAAATAAAAGATAACTTACATAAAACTATTATTTGCTGTGCATATATACTATATGCTAATCAGGCTAATTTATGTGTATAGATGTTTGGTGGAAAAAGGCTTGTTATAAGCATATAGCATGAAGAAGGGTCAAACCCATACACCCGAGCTGATATCGAAGCCAATAGCTGAAATGGAGGCTCACAAAGAAAACAACTCGGATGAGGTGGTTATTATAGAAAACGTAATACCATATTCGGAGATGGTGGAGCTGACAGATAGCGACTCAGACACTAAAGTTGAAGCTGATCAAGCATCAACGGAGGTGCAGGATTTGAGGAACAAGGTTTCTTCTCTGGAAAGGCTGTGGGAGATAGAAAAGTTGTTAAATAGTCAATTGCGTCAGGCGATAATAGAAACAATGAAAGAACAAGATAAGCTTAAAATCCAAATTGATCAGATGGGAGTCACAAGAAACACATAGTGTGCAGCTACGAGTAAGAAGGGGAAAAGAAAGATAGAAGATCATGACTTAGGAAAATCCGGTAACAACCAAGAGGACGCTAACAAAATAGAAAAGTGTACAAATTGTGACAAGAAACATGAAAGCGTATACAGGAAAGGGAGAAAGATATGTTACATTTGCAGGACATGAGGGACATACCTCTCATCATTGTCCTGATTTTAAGCTATGAGCATGTTTTATCTGTGGGATAGAAGGTCATCAGGCAAAAGGTTGTCCAATGAAGAGGTGTAATAAATAAGTAGTATAGGTTATGTGGTGTAGGTGTGTTTAATGTAATATATAGGATAAGTATGTCTGTTTAATGTAATGTTCCCAACTTTTGTAATGATCAAGTTTGTAAATCCTGACTTTTGTAGTCACCAAGGGATGAATGATGTTTAAAGCATTATGTGCTAAGTAAAATATTCGTTGAATGAATATGAATCTATGTTTGAGTAATGAAATGAGTTTAATATATTAAACTTATATGATAAGGTTTAGAATGTAAGTTAAATTTATGATTTTATTTAATCAGATAATGCCGCCAAGACGTCAAACTTGAAATCAAAGGGCAGAAGAATCTGTCGACAATGTTGAAGGAAAACAACAAGCCGACCCAATGCAGCACTTTGCAAACATGGTAGCACAAGCTATGTAGCAAGGAATACCAGTTGTTGGGAACCAGCCTGATAATCGCTTGGCAAACTTTAAAGATTTCAAAGCTGTAAGACCACCGAAATTCAAAGGTAAAACTCACCCTGTAGAAGCCCGAACTTGGGTTAAAAAAATCGAAAAAGAATTCTTGATACATAGGGTAGCTAAGGGACAAAAGACCGCTTTTGCCACCTACATGATGAAAGGTGAGGCAAATTTTTGGTGGGAGGCGAATCAGGCGAGGGCAGGAGAAGGTGTAGTCACATGGGATAGGTTTAAAACATTGTTTTTCGAAAACTATTTTTCACCTAGTATGCAGGCGAGGATGGAAGTTAAATTTTTAGAATTGAAGTAGGAGAATATGACGGTGTCAGAAAACGCCACGAAATTTAATGAGTTAGCTAGGTTTGCCCCGCATCAAGTTGATACGGAGGCTAGGAAAGCTAGAAGGTTTGAGCTGGGATTAAAATCCTAGCTCTATAACAAGGTGGCAGTGTTGCAAATCCCTACATTTGCAGCACTCATGGAGAAAACAATTATGGCTGAGGAGGGAGGTGAGGCCATGAACCTCTACAACAAGGAGAGGAAGAATAAGGGTAAGACCGAAGGAGCTGGGAAGGTGAAAATTAATAGTGGGAGTAGGGGTGGTAGTAGCAAGAGGAAGGGGAACTACGTTGGGAATGTCCAGGTGAAACAAGAAGGTGTTAAGAAGCCAGCGGTACAGTGTAAGACTTATGGCAAAGAACCACTCGGGGGAATGTTTAAAAGGGAAGTTTGTATACTATAAGTGCGGGCAGGAGGGCCATATCTCTCCCAACTGCCCCAATCCTAGGATGAACAGTGGGTGTTTTCTGTGCGGATCGACTGAACACCAGGTGAAGGATTGTCCGAAGAGGAGGACGGAGGCAGGAAGTGTGAATACTGGCAAGGGCAGCGGGACGTTAGCAATCACAGGACCTACGTCATCTAGCAAGCCAACAAAATCAACAGCAAGGGTCTACAACATGACTGTCCAGGATTCGATGGCAGCTGGCAATGGAACTCCAGGTATTATTCATTCAACTTTTATTTTATTATACATGATTTTCCTATATATAGTAAACTATTTTATAAAGAAATTTTGAGGGAGGAATTTGAGTTCTTTTAGAAATTAAATTTCTGTTTAATCAGAAAGACAAGCTTTATAAGGATAGTTAAAGATCAGTTCGATCAAAGTTGATCGAGATCTAATTGCAATGATTGTGTATGTTATGTACTCGTGTATGTATGCTTGTTTGAAGGCTGAGATCTCTTTGGTTATGCATGATATGATCATTTTTGTTGTTGGATCTTGTAGTCCTGCACCAGCACTACAGACTCTGACCAACAACATGCCTTGAAACTACTTGAGAAGCGTTTAGTCAGTGGTCAAAGTAGCCAGCTCGTTAACTGCATATGAATGTTCTTGAGCCTCAAGAACACCTAAGGCGATAGATTTTGCCGCTAAAGGCTATAGCGACAGATTTAATAATTATATTTATTTTAATTTCGAAAAATCATTTAAAATAGTAAATAAATTCTGAAAATTACAAAATTATTTTTAAGTTATAAAAAATTAACTTTTAATAATTTGACCTATTTTTCATAAATATTAATATTTATTTGGAAATTACTGGTATTTTATTTATTTAATAAATGCATTAAATAAATTAATTAAAAATAATTTTAATATAGTAAAAATCATTTTAAATGATAAAAAGGTATTTAATAATATTTTAAGTTATAAAATATAAATTTTAATATTTTAAAGCAAATTTCATTAATTATTTAATATTAATGATATTAGAATTATTTGATAATTATATTAAATTATTTAGTTTAAAAATTATTTTAATATTAAAATAATCATTTTAAATAAAAATAAAGTGTTTAAAGATATTTTAAGTTATAAAATATAACTTTTAATATTTAAAGGATAATTCCATTAATAATTTAATATTATTAATTATTAATTTATTATTAATGATATTAAATTTATTTAATAATTATATTAAATAAATGGTTTAAAATGGTTTTATTAATTTAAAAATCATTTAAAAAGGATATAAATGAATTAAAAATATTTTAGGTTATACTTAATGACTTTTAATATTTTGATAAATAAAAAATTAATACTTTAATATTAATGATGATTATTTAAAAATGATTTTAGATGTTTTAAAAATTATTTAAGGGTAATATTAATACTTTAAAAGTATTTTGAGTTATTATAAATAACTTTAACATTTTGGAAATGATTTCATTAATAGTTTAATATTAATTAAATATTAATAATAATTGAATTATGTAATATTTAAATCATTTAATAATGATTCCGATGTTTAAAAATTCATGATAAATTATAATAAATGTTTTAAAATTATTCTAAGTCATTTAAAAATAATATGATTGATACTTACAGACATTGAGTTACAGAATAGAGTCTTAGACTCGATAATTACCCGATAAAACTGTCGGTACACCGATATATTTTAGAAATTGATCTGGACTTGGATAATTTAATTAGATATGTGATTATTTGTGATTCAATGGTTGTTAAACATGGGTGATAATGTGATTAGGTTATGTGTTGACTGTGAAATGCAGTACTATGTATTATAGTATATTGTTCTAATCGAACGAATGATCTCATTAATGATAGGTCATGATATAAATGATAAAACTAAGTTGTGAACAATAAGCAGCGCATAAGCCAAGTATCTTACCTTTGCATTTTCTTTATGCAATGGACATGAGTAAGAATATTTATGAATTAAATTATTACTGTACAGATTATTAACCCTATATTATATACGATCATTGATTATCAACATGTTAGTATATGATAATTCAGTATATATATTTTGTTGTTAATTTCTATAAATGGTTATACAAGTGTCCTCACTTGGATAATCATTGTATTTAATCACATGTTGATATACCTTTGTCAATTATCCATATATATATATATATATATATATATATGTTGAATTATAGATTATTGTTGAACAAGATAAAACCTTTGATTTAGAACCCAGACTAGTATGAACATCCCGTACACGGGAAAACTTTTTATGCACCCAAGGTGGACAGAGTGAACGATACCCTCGTTCTTGCACGTAGTATTGATCAATGCAGGGCATAACGGGCTGATCACCCCCCGTGCCCGTAAGTTATGACGGTTTGCAGATGAATTTCTGTTTAACCTTTTCGAAAATGAAATTAATGTTCATAGCATGTCACCATAACCTTAGTTATAGTCAATATATAGTTTCAAAAATTTGAAAGAGAGTTGTTATGTTATTATTATCGGTTCAGATTACTTCACAACTATTGACTTGTTGTAGAAGGGTAGTACAAAGAAAATATTTAAATTTTTTCAACTTATATATATAATTTCTATTACTTGTTAGGTACTCAAATGCTCATCCTTGCTTAAATTTAAATGTTTACAGCTAAGTGTGAACGACCAGAGAGCTTCTGCTAAGAACAAGGGAAAGGGAAAGGTTGTTGATTGAGAAAAATGCTATTTTATGTAATAATTAACTTTATTAATGATAAGTATGATATATATTATCTATCATGGGTTGTAATGAATGTTTAAAGGTTACGTACTTGAGATTCAGACTCTGATGATATGTAAATTAAGTTGATCTTTTTATTATTGTTATTATTATTAGTAGTATTCTGCTCATAGAAATGGTATCGTAAAGCACCGAGTTCGGGTTTCAAGTACCCGGATTAGGGGGCTTTACACTAAACCCACTTATGGGAGGGATAATTTAGTCATTAGTATGCATAATATAAAGCAAATATGGATGGAAGATTAAGGCCTTAGTGGCCGAAAATATATAGGGAGAAGAGGATGTTTGTAATTATTGTATACACTTTAGTAGGTGACTTGCTTTTGTGTTGTCAATTAATAAATGGGCCACTTGTTCAAATAAGAAGAGAAAAGAGAGATATTTATCTTATATCTATATTTAATAAAGGAAACATATTTTCTTTCTTTATTCTCTTTCATCCCATTCCTTATTAGCTAACAAAAGAGAGAGAGAGAGAGAGAACAGTGAAAGGGAAAATCGAGAGGGAGAGAGAGAAGATGAGCGGGAGCGGCAAGTTATGGAAGAAGGAAGGAGAGAGAAAAAAAATTCTCCATGATGAAGAAGAAGAAGAAAGTTATAAAATTATTATTTTTTTCCTAAACTTTCTTTCTTTATTTTTGTAATTTGATGAAAACGGGGGGTTTTGATTTGGAAGTTCAAACCCCTATAATCTAAGTGTTTTTCTTTGATTCAAGTATGGATCTATCCATAATGGGTGTTGATTTGGTTTGAATCAAAAAGAAAAATTAATTTTTCTAGTTTATGAAAGCTAACTTTTGAGTGCATTGAAAATCCATTGTTTTTGATCAAGGCATTTTTTTCTCGATCCGTCGAAGAGAGGTGCTAGATATATGTGTTGACTAGTAAACCCAAGTAGTAGAACTCAAAAATCACGTTTCTAAAAGTTGTGGTGTTGATTTTGGTGAAAACAGTCCCCTTTTCTTAAAACTATTTTGGATCAGTCTAAAATGGGGGTACTTTCGTCCACTTTTTGTGCTTTAAAAATTCTGGAAACTTTTGGAGTGTTAATATCAGAAGATATGAAGGTTGTGTAAAAATTTTAGAATGTTTGGTCATACGTTTTGAGGGTTATGGATTTTACGGTGAATGACTATTTTTATGAAGCCATCCGAGTAATTCTCGATTTATGAAAAATCTGAGAATATTTGGTTATTATGGACTATTTTAATATAGTAAATGGAATTTAAAATTTTCGGGAAAAATATATGTTTAATATGGAACTATATTCTGTCAAATCTTAGAAAAAGAAATATTTTTGGGACTGATTTGGTATCTTTCATCTAAATGATGATAAATGGATAAATGGATTTAATTAAATATATGATGTCCAAAAATATGAAAAATATGATTTATAACTTGAGACCCTTGAGCATGGCTTATGCAGGTTTATGATGAAGTTTTGGGTCGGGTGTGAAGTGTTGTGATGTTTATGGCATTTTAGAATATTTAATGAGTTAATTAAGGAAAAGAAAACAATTGAACTAAATTGTTTATTAATGTGATTAATGACTTCAATTATTTTTATATGGCTAATAATATTGGATTTAGATATTATTAGTAGTATTTGACTGGAATATTATTAAAAGGTTAATAATCTTAGGTAAAATATTATTACATAATTAATAAAATTCGACGGGAGATTAAAATAAGAGATTTATGTTATTTTTCGATATAATTGTTGAATTTGGTATTCAATAAACTATGTTATGCTTGTAATAGAACTAAAATGAGAATTCAGGGTGCAAAATTGGATTTTGGATTGCTGAAATGGTTTTAGTCTACTGAAATATTTTGTGATCTGCTGAAATAGTAATTTCAGGATGCTGAAATGTAATCCAGTTTACTGAAATGGTATTTCAATTTACTGAAAGGTTATCTAGCTTACTAAGATAACATATAAAGGGAAAACTTATAAGTATAAGTTATAAGTGATGAAAAAAATTATCAAAGTATAATGATAATACTAAGACTAAGGTGTAATGTCTAATACTTAACTTTGTGAGTGAAGGTTAGACAAGTTAATATAAGATGATGAGATTATAAGTAAGTAAATGAATATGGTGGTAATATTATCTAATATGTGACTATGTGATTAAGTTTTAGATAGTATTACGAAAAAAGGTATGATATGCTAATTGAAAGATCAATCTTATACTTGATAGGTCTTTTCAATAAAGAGAATAAATTAAATTTCGTAGCAGTAATTGACTATGCAGGCAAGTTTCCTTAACTCAAACTCGGGTTATATTTCAAAGTATGTTAGTGAATGATTATTGATGATTATTCATGTCTAAACTGATTATTGATTCGCACTTAGTGCATGTTTCATATGTTCATAAGGTATGAAAGGCTGATCACCTTCATTACCATAAGTTTCAGTTAAATTGTTCATGGTCATTGTTGACCATCAAATATTATTGATTCAGTCACTCAATTATTGACATCTTGATTCATGTTCCTTCACAATTATTAAATTGTTGAAAACTTGAAAGCTTATTATTCTTTCAATCATGATATATCTTTATTGAATTTAAAGTTGCTGGGTAAAGTAGTTACTCACCCTTGCTATATCATGATAATAAATTTCAGATAAAAGCGAAGGCTGGAAGAAGGACAGAGACAAAAGCAAAATACAATAATAGATTGTTATAAGAATAACTACTTAGTTATCTTATTGTAAACCTTTGTAATTTTGAAGGTATGTATTCAGTTAAGGTTAATAAACTTGGAAAAATGTTATAGAATTATGTAAAATAAACAATATATGTTTATTTGTTCCGCATTAGATGATAAAATATGTATGATGATGAAGTACCATAACGTACCAAGTCCGAGGTTCTTGGGACCCGAATTTGGGGACGTCACACCAATGAGGACTCTTACCACATCATTTGTAACATTTCGGTCATGATTATACCGAAAAATTCCTAGTCATAATCATACCAAGTCCATATATGCACTACGGGCCACAGATGACTTTCATCATAATGTAAGCATGAGGATGATGACAATGATATAAGAATTCAATTAAATGAAATCAAATGATAAAATTTTAAATATTTATAATTTAATTTATCCAGAATTCAAAACGTCCAAATTGTCAACATGATACTGCTTGTATAAGTAAAATTCAAGAATAATATTGTATACAAAATTATTTGGACCGAAAAGAAATCAATATTTGTTATGAATAGTACCTCGGGTGAATAGTAACTGAGTGAATAGTAATCTGTGAATAGTAATTTGAGAATAGTACCCCGTGAATAGTACTCGGGCATAAAATGGTTAAAACTTATCAAGAATGCTCAAAATAATATTTTCATGAAAAAGATACTGGATGAAGCACAAATATCAAGGATATTCTACTAATTTCATGGTGTATAGAAGCCAAAACTTAACAAAAGGAGTATAGAATTCGAAATCTGAAACGAAATAATATTACTTACATACTACAGAGTATGAAAGAAAATATTATTTCATACGAATATTGAATAAAAATAATATCTCTTCCCTTAAAAAGAAGAGTATTTCAACTGGTATAGCGGAGATATCCTTGAAGAAAACTTGAACTGTTTTCTACGCTCAAAGCTTCTTAAAACTCTAAAGAAATACGATCAATATTATAGAAGAAGAATTCTCTGATTCTGGTGTGATTTTCAATTCTAACTAAGCAACCTATTTATAGGAGAATGGAAATGATACTATTTGAATTTTAGAATCACGGACTGCACAGTGTTTTTTTTCCTATTCACGGGCACCTTATACAAGGTCACGGATGAATTTTCATGTAAAACAAAAACTAAAATATAATATATATAATTTATACATCCCACGTGAATCCTTTTCTTCTCCACCACCACCCCTGACATATATATATATATATATATATATATATATATATATATATATATATATATATATATATATATATATAATACATATATATTTAATCCTTCCATTACTTGCAACACATAAAAATCCCGTGAACCATCCCATTATTCCACCAACATGTGGGCCCCAACTAATATATCACCATCATAAGTGGATCCCACCATATAATATGTATACTTAATAACTTTCTACCGATTATTTTGAAAAATGAGTAAATGGGGGTCCATAAAATAAGTAAAATTTACATAAAATACTTCATAAAAATCTCCTCAATATTTTCAACAACATTTATTCATCATTATTATTATTCGCAATATTTAACAACCAGATCATTCACAGGAAAGAGGGGGCTTTCCAATAAGAATTTCTCCCTATTGGCGCGCAATTAGGTGACCAAACCTCTCCTCGACAGAACTTTCTAGACATCGTCAATATTTCAAATAATAATATGAATAACTATATCGTCTCAATTATTGTTTTAATAATATATAAAATATTTACAATAATTGAATCAAATAATGTGACTATATATAACTGAGTGATTTCTCACGTAAGCATCAATAATCAATACCGTGTGCTACTATGCAACCACGCATATTATTGTACTTTTAACACCGGGTCTACTAATGATTGTGCCGTCGTACGAATATTCTCTGTTAAAACGAATATTCCCCGACCAATCGAATATTATATAACAACTTGCATACTTTGCAAAATTATAAATATTACCCACAACTATAACATTATATCTAATCCACACCATAATATTCAAAAATATATTTTGAGAAAAATTAATCTTTATTTATGAAAATTGGGGTCTTACAACCTCCCCTTCTTATGAAATTTCATCCTCGAAATTAGGGTACGTACATGGTATGTTGAAGTAGTGAGGATACCTTGATTTCATTTCAGATTCTAACTCCCAATTCATTTTCTCAACATCGTGGTTTCTCCACAAAACTTTGACTTGAGATATAACCTTTGAACGTAGAATATGTTCCTTCTTATCCAAGATTTTAACAAGTACCTCTTCATGTATTAAATCTTCTGCTATTTTGTCCGGTTATAACTTAATAATATGATTCGGGTCTTCCACATATTTACATAACATAGATATGTGAAAAATGTTATGAACACGAGACATACTTGGCGATAAAGCGAGTATATAGGTCACATTTCTTACTCGGTCAAAGATTTCAAAAGGGCCAATGAATCGATGATTGAGCTTTCTTCTCTTTCCAAATCTCGTAACTCCTTTCCATGGAGCAACACGTAACAACACATGTTTCCAACATTGAATTCCACGTCCTTCCGATGAAGATCAGTATAACTGTTTTGTCGATCTTGTGAGGTTTTTATACGTTGCCGAATTATTTGAATCTTTTCCATTGTCATGCATACCAATTCTGTTCCCAACAACTTTGTTTCACCCACCTCATCCCAGCATACTGGAGAACGACACTTGCGTCCATACAACGCCTCAAATGGGGCCATGTCTATTCTTGTTTAATAACTGTTGTGTAGGAAAATTCCACCAATGGAAAGAACTTATCCCAACTTCCCTTAAAGTCAAGGACACAGAGTCTTAATAGATCCTTAAGAGTTTGAATAGTCCTCTCTGACTGCCCGTCCGTTTGAGGATGATATGCCAAACTAAATCGTAAATCTGTGCCCATAGCTTTTTACAACTAACCCAAAATTATGACGTGAATCTTGGGTCTCGATCAGAAACTATGGATACTGGCATACCATACAGTCTTACAATCTCGTTTATGTACATATGAGCAGGACGTTCAAGTGAATAAGTTTCTCGTATAGGTAAAAAATGAGCAGACTTGGTCAATCTATCAACAATGACACAAATTGCATCTATACCTTGAGAAACCTTGGGAAGACCAGTAACGAAGTCTATGGTAATGTGCTCCCACTTTCATTCTAGAATTTCAAGTGGTTGCAATGGACCTTTTGGCACTTGATGCTCCACCTTGAATCGTTGACAAGTTAAACACCTTGAGATAAACTCCGTTATCTCTCTCTTCATATTGCTCCACCAAAATGTATGCCGAAGATCACAATACATTTTGGTACTCCTAGGATGGATTGTAAACGGTGTGTTGTGCACCTCCATCATGATCTTATACTTTAAATCAGGGTCGTTAAGAACACAAAGTCTAAAGTTGACTCGTATTATTCCTTCTTCATTGATTCTTGCTTCCGGAATAGCACCTTCTTTAACTTTCTTCCTCATACGCATCAGCTCTAGGTCTTTAGCTTGAGAAGCTTTAAATTTATCGATTAAAATCAATTTTACTCGTATATTGGCCATCATCACGTGGGTCCCTGGAGTCTTTAACTCTATCTTCATCCTTTGCAAGTCATACAAAATGGGCCTTTGCGTTGACAATATCACACTCGTACCCGCATATGATCTTCTACTCAACACGTTCTCTACCACTGTTCGCTTTTCCAGGATGGTATTAGATGGTATGATCATAATCTTTCAATAGTTCAAGCCAATGTCGTTGCCGCATGTTGAGTTCCTTTTGGGTGAAGAATTATTTGAGGCTTTTATGATCCGTATAGATCTCCACTTTCTCACCATATAGTTAATGCCTCCAGATTTTAAATGTGAAGACAACAGCTACCAACTCCAGATCATGAGTAGGATAATTCCTCTCATATTCTTTGAGTTTTCGTGAGGCATATGCTATGAATTTCCCATGTTGCATGAGAACACATCCTAACCCTCTGCCTGAATCATCGTTGTAGATGACAAATCCCTCCCAACCAGATGGTATTGTCAGAAAAGGTGCTGAAATGAGTCTCCGCTTGAGTTCTTGAAAACTCTTCTCAAATTCCTCACTCCAAGTGAATTTTGAATCTTTCCGAGACAGCTGATTTAATGGAGTAGCGATTCAAGAAAACCCTTCTACGAATCTCCGATAATAACCAGCTAAACCGAGAAAGCTACGTAATTCGGTCACTGATTTAGGTTGCTCCTAGCTTTGAATTGCTTCAATCTTTGCCGGGTCAACAGATATTCCGTGATTTGATATCACAAGCCCAAGGAATGCTACTTCTTCAAGCCAAAACTCGCATTTCTTCAACTTGGCATATAGCTTGTTTTCACGAAACTTTTGGAGTATCTGTGACGCCCCCAAATTTTGACCTCCACTTGATCACTCGAATTCGGTTCGTCACGTTCTCATGGAATCACCATAATATCTAAAATTATATATTTACAATGAAAGATCTAATTTCGAATAATATACAATGTTTTATTATAATTATTCTCCCAAGTCTCGTAACCTACAGTGCTTAATAGAATACATAATAATATCGAATAAAGACTTATTACATAATCCTACATAAGCTTAAATATAGTCTGGAAATAATCTTAATACAACATAATCAATTTAAACATAAAAGGGACAAGCTAGTCAGTAGCCTTGCCCTTGCCCTTGACTTTCCCAGATACACCTCCCTGTTCCGCCTTAACTGAAAGGTTTTAAATAAGAAAGAATAAACACAAATTGCCCAGCAAGTAATATACAACAACGGTAAGATTTTTATAACACGAGTGTGAAATATCGAAGTATCATCTCTAAGATAGTTCAGAGTTTCAGCATAATATCATGAATAATGAATATCAACAATCCTTGGAATAAGATCAATAATTCAATATAATTAACTGATATATATGAATTCAAAGGCTATCAAGGTATCCGTCTGGATCACAATTTATATTGAGCAGACATTAAGGACTATTGAACATCTACTAGAATTACCAATATTAAACTGATAACCCAAAAGAATCAAGTACTATAGATGATCAGTCTATAATACTTTAAGTTATGCATAACACCACAATAATAATATACTCATGTGTCGGGGTTTTCAACAACATACATTCCCCTTGCCATAACGGTTGTTCAACTCAGTTTTTAAGATTTCTGCACCAATCAATTGGTTTGGACAGTTTTATAAACATGCATAGAGTCTAGCCGAATCAAATGGCATCGCCTCTTTCACAATATTCAAGAACAATACCGAGTTCATCATGAATAATAGTTTACAAAAGAGTTTAAGAATACTAGCTCGATTGAACAAATAAGTAGGATAACTAACATTCAAAGAGATAAGTTTACGATATTCGCTGGAATAAGGTAAAGCAAGAGTTGCACAATATAAAGTAGGGTTCGGATACTTGCCTTACGCGTAGTTTATCCACGTTTAAGATTTCAACACTTTCGAATCCTATTTATAGCGTATTATATGTTCAAGAGGTTCATTAGCTAACATAGTCTTTAATCCATCTTGACATGATTCAAGTATACACATAGTCCTTGTTTTGATATTTATGCAAACATCTTTTTGGACTTATCATTCGAAAGTTATGAATAACGTTTATTTCTATCACATGACATGTTCCTTATCATATTACGTAGCATGTTGATCAAATATTAAACGTTAAAGAAATCATACAAGCATGCGTCAAACATCTGTTCAAAAACAGAAGCTATATATGACTGTTGCACGGCGCGGCTACACCCTGTCTAGGCTTAGGGACAGCGCAGCTGCGCTGTCCCCTGGCCAGACCAGAGCTGAGCTACTGCCTTTCAGTTTCTGCCCAATCCTTACATATTCATGTACTAATACTTATATCTATATGTCAGAGGTGTTCACATAATCACATAATCGTTCTTGAGTTCATTTGTATAAGTTTGAACTTACGTCTTACATGGCATTCAAGCAAAACATTATCAAGCGGTTACAATGACTCGTTACTTGACTATATATCCATATAGATTTTTCAAATGCATATACTTGTAGCATTCATATTGCTTGTTTATAGCTATTTTTGTCTAAAGCTTGAAATCATGCTTTAAATTCTGGTTTATTTTGAAATCATCTTGTTCCATACATATAAATCATACTTAGAGATGTTATAGGCATACTATGGCATCTTATCTCATTAGCATTTAGATATTCATGTGATGCAACTAGATTTTGAAACTATGTTCAAGTTTGCTTTTGAAATTATTTTAGGCTTGAACTATGAAATCTAACACACATAAGACATCATCAAAACTCTAAGCATAGGTAGTCAAGTTATGTTATCATGCTTGCAAAGTCAGAACACACATGGCATATATACATATCAAGTTCGTTTCTAAAGTCATAAATCCATTTTAAATCATACACCTTCGTTAATCATGCTTCTATTAAAACATGTTCAACTTAGCATAATATCCTTATACATACACATTACACATGCTTGCATACTAGTTTAAGCCGAAATAATTGCCTAACATTGATCAAAATTGAAAACAGACAGCTCAACTGATCTCAGGAATCGGCGCAGCTGCGCTGCGCTGCGCATTAGTGTTAATATGGCGCAGCTGCGCTGCGCCTTAGTGTTAATATGGCGCAGTTGTGCTATACCTGGTTTGAGCCAGGAATAGTAAACCTTGGCAACTGTTTAGCCCAAATATAGAAATTACTCACGAAATTGATTCTAAACATTCCTATTACAGTTATAACATGTTTATTAGGCCATATAACAACCATATGAACATTACCCATACTTATTAACATCCAATTTCATGAATTCAAGAATTTGAATTTTAAGAGTTCAAGAACTCTGTTTAACAGAAACCAAAAATGGAATCAAGGAAGAGGAGTTACACCTCTGCAAATATGAAAAGAACTTGCTCCAATGAATTCTTAAGCACTAAGAATGGTTGTATGCTTTTAACTCTTACTTAGTAAATACCAGACAATTTCCAAACAACCCAACTGAGAAACATGTCTGCTATTTATAGAAGAACTTTTACACAGACATTACAATTTCCCATAGACTAAAACCCATGGATTGTAGGATTGCATGAAGGTTATGGAGGAGTTGTTAGATAGTGGTTGAAACTCATGATGACCACCACTCCCTACCATGATCATCAGCTAAAAAAATTGGACGAAGAAATAGGCTTAGCCTTTTTGGAAGAATACGTATTATTTCCTTGAGTTACTGTTCATGGTACTTGGTGACACTAATTATGGGACAAGAGAAATCTTAGCCACACTTAGCTCTACACTTGTACACATTTAGTTACTTTATTATTAAAAAATGGTTTTAATGTCCAAGTGTTACCATATTAGGAGAATTTAGGGTTATTTATATACTCACATCATATAATCTATGTACATTAAATACACGCAATAAAATAATGCAGTCAGGTATTATTGTTCGAGTAGTTCCATAATTAACTCTAATACTCACATAACCAAAATATAACTTTATGTCACAGTATGATTTAACATTTCAAGGTAGTAGGTGTTATGTAACATACATATAATCCATGTACATTCTATTTTAATGTCTACTCACATGTATATGGCTACTTACACATTTCATGATATATATATATACTATATAGTTTCAATATGCTTAATCACATTGCTTCATACGATTTAGTTTTATAAGACTTAATATATAACCACATAAATGTCACACCACACAATATAGTTATATTTGTATTATTGTTCACATGCACATAACTGTCAATATAATATTATTATATTAATAACTTACTTATTTACGTTAAGTAAATAAATTATTAAACTCCTTGATTAATTACTACTAATATAATTTAATCCATTTCTTATTGATGAAATTATGGGTTTTCATAACCATTAATTATTGATACAACTCTTATTATATTTCTAGATATATTGCAAATAATAATAATCATATATTATTAATTGATTACAAAGAAATCAATATTTTCTCATGAGTAATTAATATTAATTAATGGTTTAACAATTCTGTTGCTGGACATAACATAATTCATTGCAATATACTCCTATCTTATAGTTTCATCCATATTACATATATAACGTCCCCAATTCAGTGCTACAGTAGAAAGTAACCAACTCCAACTGACTGTTGGCGCAGCTGCGCCAGTTTGTACTGTTGGGACAATGCAGCTGCGTCATGCCAAGTGCCAAGACTGGTTTAGCTTCAGCCCGTGCCAAATTTGCATCGCTAAACTCGTTATATATGACATGAATTGATGTCCACGAAAGTGTTACTACAAGTTTACGAGCGTATTGATTACTTATACGAATTCACATGATCAGCACGATTAATCTTCTTAATTCTCGTTTTAATTCGCTTAAGGGATTTCCTCTTTTCGCAATATGCCACACAAGGCATTTCACCATCCTCATTGTCAATTCACACTTCTTAATACGTATTGATCTAATACGAGCCAATTGTATTAACCAACTCATAAAACAATAACACTTATATTCACATAAATATAAGTAGTGCTTAACCTTAACCTTAACTATGTTCACATCCTCTCTTGCAAGCTTTTCCATAATTTGGACGTGAAACGCAGGTCTCGGTCAGAAACAATCGATATCGACACTCCATGTCGTGAAACAATCACCTTTACGTACAGACTCGCTAACTGATTCAAACTGTAGCGGATCTTGATCGATAGAAAATGTGCAGTCTTTGTAAGTCGATCCACGATAACCCAAGTGGCATCCAATCCTTTCTATCTGACCGGAAGTCCTACCACAAAATCCATCATAATATGCTCTCATTTCTACTCCGGTATTTCCAACGGTTGTAGCAACCCACTCAACCGTTGATGCTCTGCTTTTACGCGTTTACAAGTTAAACATCTACTAACACACTCTGCGACTTCCCGTTTCAAATTGGGCCACCAAAAATGTTGCCTCAAGTCTCAGTACATCTTAGTGCCTCCCGGTTGAACGGAATACAACGTACTGTGTGCTTCGTGCAAAATCTCTACTCTCAACTCGGTTACCGCTGGTACCCTGTGACGACCCAGAAATTCGGGTTGTCCAGAATTTAAGTTTAAAGAATTAGTTATTAATAAAAGGAACTTTTATTAATACTATTATGTGTTATGTGTTTATTAATCGTTCTATAACCTAGGATGATTATAAATCGGGAGTATTCTGGCTACGATCTATTCTGAGCGAATAAGAATTTACAAGACAAAAATAAAAATTTTCCGGGAACAAAATATTTTCCAGAGAAAAAGATGAAATAGGCACTATTCACCCGACGAAACCCTAAGGGTTAGGGTTTGAATAACCTAGGCCATTTTTAGAGTTCGGTATGTCGAAATGACATTCCATCGAAGGATTTGACGATAATATATTGTGAAAAGTTAAGTAAGCCGATAAAAGTTTTTCTCGAAAAACGTGCAGAAATCGGACGAAATTAAAATGACAAAAAGTAATGTTATGTACTTTTCACTCGTTTAGCTACGTTAGGGTAAAATGTGAAGGCAAACGCTTAACATCGAAAAGTGTTTTTCAGTTTTTCGAAGATCCAAAGAATATGTAAAAATTAGTCAGTAAAGGAAAGACAAAATATCCAAAAATATTTGGATTCCGGGAATCGCAGTTTTCGAACTGTCGGACGAAAACCGAAATACGGAAGCACGAAGCTTCCAAGGGAAGCTATGTGAATAGTAAGGAGGTGGGAATAGTAAGGAGGTGTGAATAGTAAGGGGTTAGGGGGCGAAATGACTAAAATACCCCTAGCTTTGGAAATCTATAAATAGTAAGCTTAAAATCATTTAAATGGAATTTTGAAAATCCTATAACATGAGAGAGAGAGAGAGAGAGAGTTCGGATGGGAGAAAGAAAAGGAGAAAGAAAAGGAGAAATAAGAGGAAAAACTAGACCGTGTACAAACTTTGTCCGACGGGAGAAGATTAAAGGAGAACGGTAATCCGAAAACTAATCTCTTATAAATTTTCTTTACATTTCGATGTTTAAAAACATAATTTAATGAAGATAATAAGTAGATGATGTTAGAAATGATTTCATATGATTGAAATAATGAGAAAACAAAGAAATAAGAATTTAAAGTTTACTAAATAAATTTCTTAAGGAAGTATAAGATTCGTAATGAATTTGAACGATCCGAGTGGATTATATGAATAAGTAGGTTAAATAAGTAAGGAATAATGTTCTATAACATCAAATTCCAATAAAAAGTGGAATCGTAATCCAAAATATCGATTAAAATGAAGAATGAACGAAGAACACGCGAAGAACACGAAGAACGTTGTTGATGGACAAATTTAAAACCATCGTAGTGTAATTGTTGTTGATGGACAAGTTTAAAACCATCGCGTATAAGTTAGATGTGTATTGTTTGGTTAGGAAAAGTAGAAACGTTCATGAAGAACGGATTAAAACTTAGCTATAACGAAGTTATGGCGAAATTTCATAAAAGATGAACGAGAATTAGAAAGTTAGTAAATGAACCCGGACGTGTAGGGTTTCATAAGAAAGTAATAGAACGTAGAAAACATGAGTCGTGGACTGAAGAACGAACGAGTTCGGAGTTCGTATGATCGAATTACGGATGAACAAATGAAGAGCGTTAAAAACGTAAAAATGAACGAAGGGTGAAGATCAAGCCAATCTAATGGCACGTTAACGGATTCAGAACGCAGTTCTGTTTGAGGGGTATTGAATTACGTAAGATAAGGACGAGAATGGCTTTGTAACGACCTCGTTCCGAGTTATAACGAAGGAGTTATGAGATCGGGAAGTGAGCGTCTCAAAGAATTTATTTAACACTTAGAAAAAATTTCTAGGGTTTTGTCTCGGCGCCGCAGCGCCGCATAGACTGTGGGAAGTGGCGCCATGGCTCGAAATCGGCCATAATCTTCTGGAGAATGGCGCCGCAGCGCGAGAGATAACAAAGGACTTGGCGCTGCAATTATAGCAAGTGGTCTTCCCCTTCCAGCATTCCCCCTGATGGCTTCTTCCACACTTGTTGCAAGCTTCAGTCCTCTTCTTGAAGTTTCCCTGGTGACTTCCACCTTGGTTATTATTTCCGTTGTTGTTGTTGTTTTCCCATTTCCTTTTTCCAGAATTACTCCCTTCGTTGCTGCTTCCTCCACGATGCTCATTACCAGTGTTCTTGTTCTTCTTTTCCTTATGATATAGACTTAACGCCTCATTGCCACCTTCCGCAATGATTGCCTTCTCTAACAAGGTCGTAAAGGAATCAATCAGGAAGACTGATACCTTATTATACAAACACAGCTTCAATCCTTGCTCGAAGCGTCTCGCCTTTCTTTCTCCATCCCCAACTTGGTGCTCCGTAAATCGCACTAGTTCATTAAACTTAGCAGCATATTGCGCCACCATCATATCTCCTTGTTTTAACTCTAGGAACTTCACTTCCATCCTACTCTTCATACTTTTCGGGAATTAGTTCTCAAAAAATAGCGTCGTAAACCTCTCCGATGTTATTATTCCTTCCCCCGCCCTCTGCTGATTAGTTTCCAACCAATAGTTTGATTCGCCCCTCATCATGTATGTGGCAAACATTGTCTTCTAGTCTTCACCCACGCGAGCTATAATGAAGGACTTCTCGATCTCCTTGATCCAGGTTTGCGCAACTATCGGGTCAGTAGTTCCTGTGAACTCTCGGGGTCCTACACTCTTAAAGTCTTTGAAGGTTGTTACTGGGACAGCTTGGGGAACAGGTGGTACGGGTTCATTTCTTCCCCTCAGAGCTTCTCCAAATAAATCTACCAGTCATTGTATCGGATCTACTGGTCCTCTCTCATCATTAACTGACTCTTCTTGGACAGTTATTCTGCGTCTGGGTGGCATTTTCTACATCACAAAATTTTCATCTTATTATCTAACTATCATATTTAGGCATTTCTCAAATGAAAAGAACTAAAAGTTTATAACATGTTTCTGAAATAAGATCATTTATATTCATATTCCAAATGGTTACAATACACGTTCTTTTCTAGCATACTGCTATACTATAAATGAAAACACATATCCCCAAACATCACAAAAGACGGGGACAACACTAGCTTACTAGCCCTCTAACATTTTTCAAAAGTTTGGGGTTACTATCATCTCACATCTTACACAAAAGATTGAGATTAAAACAACATATTAACAACACATAAATAAAACTACTATACTACTGAGCTTTCCCCTCTAAACTCAATCAAACATTCCATGCTCCACGGCGCTTTGATACTCCTTTTGTGTGATGTGTGCCACCATATCCCGACTTATGGTATGTCGGGTCTGTCCTTGCTCAGCGGGGTAGTGATTTACCCCATCGATCAACCTCTCCATGGTCGTGCGTAGATCATATCCCATCTTGTTCATCTTCATCCTCTTGCACCGCACCTCATCTTCTAGATCACCCACTCTGTCTTTAGAATCATCCCACTTCTCCTCGAAGTGGATCCTATCCATCACTTCCATCTTTAACTGAGCTCGGAGAGCCTCCTTCTCCATCCTCTCACTCAAAATCTTCTACTCCATTTCTTCTAACTTCCCTCCCAACTAAACGTTCCTCGCCACCGATTGGTGAAACAAGGCACCCATCTGGATCCCTGCCTCCTTACGGTGAGCAATTTCCACCTCCATCTCCTACATCACTAGTTGCCTCTCAAGAGTCTCAGTTTCTAATTCCTCGACTCTACATCCTAACTCCAAAATATGTTCTTCATACTCTACTAACATTCGAACCTCAAAAGTAGACTCGTCAGAGTCCTCCATGGGCTCGGGTTCCTCCTCCATGGGCTCCTCCTCCAGATCCGACTCCTCAGGTAGAGGCTCCATCACCTCTTCCTCATCATCATCATCATCAATAGGGGCAACTACCGATATAGGCTCCGCTATCAAGGGTGTCTCAAAGACTATGTGGATATCATACGGCTCCTCCTCTATAATTATGTTAGGTCCTCCCATATCAGTCATCCTACAATCACCAACATAAGACAAGACAAACAACACTCCATCAGAATGTTAAATAACATAAGTTCATTGTATAGAATGAAATTATATTTTATAACACACTAAGTCTCTCAGGGAAAACTCTACATGAGTTTTATCCCTATCCTAACTTCTAAGTTTTCTTAAGTTATAATCTAAGGACTCTAGTTCCTAAGGTTTATAACTATAGCTTTGATACCAACCTGTGACGCCCCCAAATTCTGACCTCCACTTGGTCACTCGAATTCGGTTCGTCACATTCTCATGGAATCACCATAATATCTAAAATTATATATTTACAACGAAAGATCTAATTTAGAATAATATAAAATGTTTTATTATAATTATTCCCCCAAGTCTCGCAACCTACAGTGCTTAATAGATTACATAATAATATGGAATAAAGACTTATTACATAATCCTACATAAGCTTCAACATATTCTGGAAATATTCTTAATACAACATAATCAATTTAAACATAAAAGGGACAAGCTAGTAAATAGCCTTACCCTTGTCCTTGCCCTTGTCTTTCCCAGATACACCTTCCCGTTTCGCCTTAATTGAAAGGTTTTAAATAAGCAAGAATGAGCACAAATTGCCCAGCAAGTAATATACAACAAGGGTAAGAGTTTTATAACACGAGTGTGAAATATCGAAGTATCATCTTTAAGATAATTCAGAGTTTCAGCATAATATCATGAATAATGAATATCAACAATCCTTGGAATAAGATCAATAATTCAATATAATCAACGGATATATATGAATTCAAAGGCTATCAAGGTATCCGTCTGGATCACAATTTATACTGAGCAGACATTAAGGACTATTGAACATCTACTAGAATTGCCAATATTAAACTAATAACCCAAAAGAATCAAGTATTATAAATGATCAGTCTACAATACTTTAAGTTATGCATAACATCACGGTAATAATATACTCATGTGTCGGGGTTTCCAACAACATACATTCCCCTTACCATAAGGGTTGTTCAACTCAATTTTTTAAGATTTTCGCACCAATCAATTGGTTTGGACAGTTTTATAAACATGCATATAGTCTAGCCGAATCAAATGGCATCGACTCTTTCACAATATTCAAGAACAATACTGAGTTCATCGTGAATAATAGTTTACATAAGAGTTTAAGCATATTACCTCGATTGAACAAATAAGTAGGATAACTTACATTCAAAAAGATAAGTTTACGATATTCGCTGGAATAAAGTAAAGAAAGAGTTTAGAATACTTACACAATGTAAAATAGGGTTCGGATAATTTCCTTACGCGTAGTTTATCTACGTTTAAGATTTCAACACTTTCGAATCCAATTTATAGCGTATTATATGTTCATGAGGTTCATTAGCTAACATAGTCTTTAATCCAGCTTGACATGATTCAAGTATACACATATGGTACAAAATCAGTTTATACATCATCACAAGTTCAACTCACATATCTTTGTTTTGATATTTATGCAAACATCATTTTTAACGTATCATTCGAAAGTTATCAATAACCTTTATTTCTATCACATGGCATGTTCCTTATCACATTACGTAGCATGTTGATCATATATTACATGTTAAAGAAATCATACAGGCATGCATAAAATATCAGTTGAAAAACAGAAGCTATACATGACTGCTGCACCCTGTCTAGGCTTAGGGATGGCACGGCTGCGCTGTCCCCTGGCCAGACCAGAGTTGAGCTACTGCCTTTCAGTTTCTGCCCAATCCTTACATATCCATGTACTAATACTCTATCATATATACATGTCAGAGGTGTTCACATAATCACATAATCGTTCTTGAGTTCATTTGTATAAGTTTGAACTTACGTCTTACATGGCATTCAAGCAAAACATTATCAAGCGGTTACCATGATTCGTTACTTGACTATATATCCACATAGATTTTTCAAATGCATATACTTGTAGCATTCATATTGCTTGTTCATAGCTATTTTTGTCTAAAGCTTGAAATCATGCTTTAAACTCATGTTTATTTTGAAATCATCTTGTTCCATACAGATAAATCATACTTAGAGATATTATAGGCATAATATGGCATCTTATCTTATTAGCATCTAGATATTCATGTGATGCAACTAGATTTTGAAACTATGTTCAAGTTCACTTTTGAAACTATTTTAGGTTTGAACAATGAAATTTAACACATAAAAGACATCTTCAAAACTCTAAGCATGGGTAGTCAAGTTATGTTATCATGCTTGCAAAGTCAGAACACACATGGCATATATACATATCAAGTTCGTTTCTAAAGTCATAAATCCATTTTAAATCATACACCTTCGTTAATCATGCAACTCTATTAAAACATTCTCAACTTAGCATAATATCCTTATACATACACATTACACATGCTTGCATGCTAGTTTAAGCTGAAATGATTGCCTAACATTGATCAGAATTGAAAACAAACAGCTCAACTGATCTCAGGAACCGGCGCAGCTGCGCTACGCCTTAGTGTTAATACGGTGCAGCTGCCCTGTACCTGGTTGGAGCCAGAAACAGTAAACCTCGGCAATTGTTTAGCCCAAACACAAAAATTACTCACGAAATTGATTCTAAACATTCCTATTACGGTTGTAACATGCTTATAAGGCCATATAACAACTATATGAACATTACCCATCCTTATTAACATCTAATTTCATGAATTTAAGAATTTGAATTTTAAGAGTTCAAGAACTTTGTTTAACAGAAACCGAAAATGGAAGCAATGAAGAGGAGTTATACCTCTGCAAATGTGAAAAGAACTTGCTCCGATGAATTCTTAAGCTCTAAGAATGCTTGTATGCTTTCAACTCTTACTTAGCAAATACCAGACAATTTCCAAGCAACCCAACTGATAAACATGTCTGCTATTTGTAGAAGAACTTTTACATAGACATTGTAATTTCCCATTGAATAAAACCCATGGATTGTAGGATTGCATGAAGGTTATGGAGGAGTTGTTAGATAGTGGTAGAAACTCATGATGACCACCACTCCCTACCATGATCATCAGCTAAAAAAATTAGAAGAAGAAATAGGCTTAGCCTTTTTGGAAGAACACGTATTCTAGCCTTGAGTTACTGTTCATGGTACTTGGTGACACTAATTATGGGACAAGAGAAATCTCAGTCACACTTAGCTCTACACTTGTACACATATAGTTACTTTATTATAAAAAATGGTTTTAATGTCCAAGTGTTACCATATTAGGAGAATTTAGGGTTATTTATATACTCACATCATATAATCTATGTACATTAAATATACGCAATAAAATAATGCAGTCAGGTATTATTGTTCGAGTAAGGAATTCAATAATCTATGTACATTAAAAAATGTACACATATAGTGCAGAAAATAAATAAAATAAAATATATTTAATGTACACATTGAACTTATATGTGTACATTTATATGTACACATATAAATGTACACATATATTTAATGTACATAGATTATACGCAATAAAATAAATGTAATCCGGAGGGATGACATTTAGTTGTCAGAAAGCCGTAAGGAATAAGAAATTGACTTAATCAAACATTATAGTTTAATAGTTCGTATAAGTTAAGAGAAGTTAGGTTGTGGTACAATCGTAACCTTTGATGATTGACATATAGGAGCTGGGCTAAACAATTCCTTCAGAGACCG
Source organism: Panax japonicus (assembly GCA_020205505.1). Taxonomy (NCBI): domain Eukaryota; kingdom Viridiplantae; phylum Streptophyta; class Magnoliopsida; order Apiales; family Araliaceae; genus Panax; species Panax japonicus. The sequence goes on along the minus strand of CM035109.1, from coordinate 33,898,330 downwards.
AAGGTATATACAAAACTGGCAACCGATCTAACTCACTGTGAAGGCAGTGTAGATGAGACGGGAACTTGTTTGTTGGTTGTTTTTGAGAAACCACTCAGAGTACCATATGGGCTACTAGCAGAGACGCGATGTGTGCTGAGTCCTAGAGAAAATAAAAGAATAAGATAAGAATATAAATCATCCAAGATGATGAACGTTTTGAGTAAGACATCTCTGTATGTCATAAAGTCGTAAATTGGTAAAAGAAGTTAGTCGCGTAAACTTATATTGCAAGAACGCGAACTCTAAGAAGTAAAGTTAAGTAAACCAATGCGTAAGTTCAATATATGACTAATTGGTGTTTATGTTTTCTCTATATATGTGATATAGGAATTGAAATGAGTAGATCAGCGTAACCTGTAGCTGGGCGTAAGGCAAGTTTCCTAACTTCATTCATATTACATGAATGCTAGTTTCTTAAACTTCTCAAATGTTGTACTTGAGAAGTTCTGTCTATGTGCGAATGTGTGATATTTGTACAAGGTGTTAGAATGTATGAGGCCTTGAGCCACAATTTTAATACTTCGGTGTTTCTATGATATGAATTGTTCTGTGATTGAGCTGTTCAATACAAGTATGTTCTGTTTATACATGAACCATTATTGTTAAGTCTGTGCCAATGATTCTAGCCAGACAGGATGTGTATGAAAAAGGTAGAGGGATGAAAGTATTTCAAAGTGAAAATAATTAATGTTTTAAGATGATAGGAATCAAGACTATTCCTATTATTCAAGCTGCTTCATAACCTTTGTTCGGTTATAGAAGTTCTAAAGAAATGTTTTAATTCTGAAGTTGTTTGTTCAACTGTTATGACTTGCTGGGCAATTGAATGCTCACACTTGCTTTAAATGAAAAATAATTTTTTGTGAACAAGGTTAGAAGAACTTAAGGATCCCGTAAAGATCAAGATAACGGTATCCATATGCAGTACCATTCAGAAGGTGAATGAGCGAGAAGATCAAATGAAGACTTGTAATGTAGAAAGATAAAACTGAACTATAGACTAGTTTAATGAACTATTATGTATCCTTGGTGGCGGATAAAAGTCACTCTTGTAAGATGAAATAAATAATGTAATTATCATTATTTGTAATAGAAGAGGTCATAAGGTTCCAGAACCTAGGATTTGAGAGTATATATTGTTATATTGCATTATATAATGATGTATGTTGGATGAATGATGTACACGTGACGTACGGAATCCGGGTGTAAAGATAGACCAGATTTCGGGGCGTTTCAAGTTGGTATCAGAGCTGATAGGTTATAAACCTTAGGTAGGAGTACCTAAGACTATAATCGTAGAGAGAAGGATAAGAGGATCACCACGTGATCATAGTGACTCGTAGTAACAGATGGGTTGTTAAACGATGAATGATTTATAGCTAGTGATATGAATGAAAGGTACTATGAAGTAGTACGGGAAGAAGAACTTAGATTGAGTTATGAAGGATAGTATATGAATTAAAGAAAATTCGTATTAAGTAGAGAGTGATTTAGAAGTTGAAAATTTTCAATTGAGGACTCATATCAGTAGCTGAGTTGTATGATTTCTTGTATGGGTGGGGAAATTGTACGTGGTTTTAGAACCACTTAGCTTCTTATGCGATATAGTGGTTAAGTTAAACAATTCTTTGTATGGGCGGAGAATTATTCTTGGTGTAACAACCGCTTAGCTTCTTATATCAGTCAAAAGCTGAGTTGACCAATTTTTTGTATGGGCAGGGAATTGTGTTGGTTCTACTGTGACAACCCGAGAATTTGGGCAATTTATTAAAATCTTAAATGATTGATTTAAGGTCAAATAATAGACCTAGACAGTAAATAAGTGTATGCGTTTGATGTTATTGGGATGGAATTTTGAGGATTTCAAAATCCTGTGAAGGATTTAGGTGAATTATTCAGGATTAAGGATTTATGTGACTATGTTCTGTGAATATGGTTATGTATATGTACTGAATGTGGTTAAGGGTCAAGGGTTGACCAGATTAATTATATATGTGTCAAACCCTAATTATATATTAAGAACTTTAACGTTCGGTTAGAAAACCATAGCGATTAATAAGAAATCCTAGAAACTGGTTCTGGAAACCCTAATGTCAGTTCCGGGAATCCAAATCCCTAATTCCGAATTTGAAACCCGATTTGATTATTAGTGTGACAACCCGAGAATTTGGGCAAATTATTAAAATCTTAAATGATTGATTTTAGGTCAAATATTAAACCTAGACAGAAAATAAGTGTATGCGTTTAATGTTATTGGGATTGAATTTTGAGGATTTCAAAATTCGGTGAAGGATATAGGTGAATTATTCAGGATTAAGGATTTATGTGATTATGTTCTGTGTTTATGGTTAATGATGTGTTCAGAATGTGGTTAAGGGTCATGGGTTGATCAGATAAATTACATCTGTGATAAACCCTAAGTATATATTAAGAACGACAGCGTTCGAATAGAAAACCCTAACGTCTGACAAGAAACCCTAGAAATCGGTTCTAGAAACCCTAGTTTCAGTTCTGGAAGTCCGAAACCCTAATTCGGATATTGAAAACTCTAGATTGGGAATGCAATGATATGTTTAAGGTTAAACGTCATTAATATTAAAATTAATTAGGGAAAACCCTAATGAATTATCTAAAATCTTAGTTGATTATTTGAAAACCCTAATACCAGATCTGAAAACCATAATTTTAGATTCTGATAAAATGAAACCCTGATCTGGGATATAACGGAAAATTTTAATGCTTTAATGCTATTAATTAAGTACTAATTAGGGTAAGGGTTAATTAATTAACAAACCGTAATTTTTAATTTTTGGAACCCTAATTGTTCCGTCAGAAACCCTAATGCTCAATTATAGATTTAATTGCTAGAATTAGCAATGCTAATTAGGAAACCCTAATCCTAATTATTTTTAATTTATGAGTAATTAGAAAATTTTAATCTAATTACAAAATCTAAATTCTAAAATTAGAAAATTTATTTTCTATTAGAAACCCTAATTATTGGGTTATAAACCATAATCCGTGAAATTGATCCTAATTGCTTGACTAGCGATTTTAATTAGGAAATATTAATCCTAATTAGTAAGATTTAAGGTATGATTAAGGAATTTTAATAGAATTAGTAAATCTTAATTATAATTTTGAAATGTTAATTTTCTTATTTGAAAATCGAAATTGGAAATTGTAGAAATTAAATTACAAAGTTAAGGGTTAAAATCCAAAACCCTAAATGCTCCAAACCCTAAACCCTAAAATTTCCAAACCCTAAACCCTAAGGGTTTGGCCAATTACAAGATTGCCATTAAATAAAATGGAAAATGACTAGAATGCCCCTTTGTGCATTATTGGATGTTGCTTATAGATCTAAGCCTAAGGGGAGTTGTTGAGCAACCCTAGTACTAGCCTTGAGCTATAAACAATGAATCCAGTCGAAATTTGGCAGATCATAGCAACATGTTATCATATATATTGATTAAAGAGAGATAAAGTACACTAACTTGGTCAATTTTCTCTCAAACAACCAACCAAGTCTCTCTCTCTCTAGAACCATGAAATATGATAGTAAATCAGTCCTCAAACAAGTCCCTACTACTTCCATAACAAATCAGGAACCCCAGATTAAAGATCAAAGCTCAAAAGAGGTATAAACCCTAAATTTTTAAATCCTTTGATCTTATGTTGTTTAATGTTAGTTGTTGGTTAAAGTTGTGTAATAGGGTGTATTTTAATGTTCTGGGTTGTTGGATCATGGATCCATAACATCTAGATGCTCGAATCTAGCATTTTAGAAATTCTGGAAAATTGGAAAAAATGGCATGACAGTCAAATGTCAGAGGCCTTATATCTATGTGTATTTAATTTTTAGCGTGTTTGTTGTTTTATATATGTTCTATGACATGAGGTCTTTACTATAAAACTTTAATCAACCTCATATCATGTCTAGAATAAAAGTTATAGACGGTCAAAGCACGTTGACCGTTCACAGAAACTGAAAATCTGGGCAACCCAGAATTTCCAGAAAACTCTGACAAGGTTTTTCAGGCGCTAGATCTCACGGTTTTTTATTGTTTATGTCATATTGTTGGTTGGATGTTGTAGTTGGACATGTATTCTACATACTCAAACCATTAGATTAACCAGATCATGTATAGAATCAAAGATAAAAAGGGTCAATGTGACGCCCCCAAAATTCGGACACCCATATCTCGAATTCGGTGCATCACGTACAACTACGAATATCTTACTAAATTATTAACAACAGAAATAATAGAATAATTTACATTGATATAATATAATTATTCGCGTCCCAAGGTACCGTAACCATTACTACTACAATTCAGTGATTAACTTAAACATAACTTAATCATTCTTGAATACATCATAACAAGCATAATAATAATAATAATACTTCTAGTTCTATGGACTAGTTATACTGTCGCCTTGCCCTTTCCCTTGTCCTGTCCTGAAGTACCGCCTTGCTCTGCCTTAACTGTAATGTTTTTAGGAAGCAAGAATGAGCAACAAGTTTGCCCAGCAAGTAATATAGCCAGAAAGACAAGCAGTTATAGTATTTAAATCTTTCAAGGGTATAATAATAATAAGTAGTTCAAGGACATCAAGAAATATCAAGAGTATTCAATAGGTGTCGTTATAGACTGAAGCATATCGATAAATTTCAGGATTTATTTCGAAGTTCAACATGAATGAGTACTGAGTAGTCACTAAGGACTAAGAACTCTTACTAGAATTAACAGTATTACACTGTAATCCAATATAAACGAGTACAACAGGTGATCAGCCTAAAGTACCCTACGTTATGCATAACATTTACTCATACTTGTGTGCGCACGTCGGTTTCCCGACAATATATAATTTCCCCTTCAATGAGGGTTGTTCATCTCAGTAGATTTACGATAGTCCGCACCAAGTCAATTGGTTTGGATAGCTTTAACACAAAATAATAGTCTAATCGAATCAATGGCTTAGACAAATTTTATAACGCAATTAAGAATGACAAGTCCAATGCTTGCAACAACGTCAAGGTATATAAATGATTTTCGAATAGAAATAATTATTTGCTTGAGACAACAATTCGAAGGTATACAATATAATAAGTAGGAACTTGCAACACAATAATAATAGTGTTTGGATAATTGCTCAATATAAATTTGAGTAAGGTTAAGGAACTTGCCTCGCTCGTCGATTATGTTACCTTTGACACCTTGTCACGTATACTTCCTATAATATAATAATATAGTCGTACCATTTAGTGGTTGTTGAAATCCGACTTACTTTAGCTATTAATCGCATGCCATCCTAGTTTAAGATACAATTCCCTCATAAAATAAAAATACTATATTTCTTACTTGCTACACATTTATGCTCACAATTAAGAAAACTATGCACATAACATTATTTATTAAATTGTTGCTCAATTAGTTATTTGAACTAATTTTTATTAATTAGAGTTTAAATGACATTACACATATAACATTCCATTTTTTATTTTTTTTTTGAAAACATTTTTCTTATTGTATTTAAATATTACTCTATTTATCCTCCATGACCATTATGGAGTAACAATTTATTTTATTTATCAAGTCCAACGTTTGGTCTTAATAGGAAAGGCTAAAAAAAATCTTTAATTTCCTTGCATAGCAACTCATTTAATAAGAACATGTAGCCACCAAAATTATTGCACACAAAAAAAAAATATAAATTAACATGTAGCAACACACTAGCAGTCGAACTAGCCTTAAATAAAAATTATATAGCAACATGCCATGCATACTATAGCAGCCAAACTTAGCAAGGAAATAATCTAGTAGTACTTCTACAACATAACCTCACATATTACAACCCCTTTATTTGATACACCAACCCGGCCCCACCATCACTTCATTACATGCTTGATGACTTTTTTTTTTTTATACTAGCAGTGCTTCTATGTACAAAGAAAGGGAAAATATAACATCTTTAGAAATCCACCCAAACCGGCACCACCATGTCTCATTACCCACATGCTTGAGCTTGTTTTTTTTTCTCTTAGCAGTATAGACATAAGCCATAAAATCATATATCACCTTAATATATGCACCTTAATATAAATCATTACACACATGCTTGAGCTTTTCTTTTCTTTTTTTTTTTCATGCAAGGTAGTAACCATAAAACCAACAAAAATCATGAAGAACCAAATTACACACATACGCAACCGTTAGTATACATGTTTGGGTTTGTTTATTTTTATTTTTTTTTTCTACTACGAAAATCATTATGCATTCATGCAATTTAATTTATTTATTTTGAAGCACAAGGTAAATATTAATTTAGCATGCATACCTCTAGTTTAGCATACTAATTTTACAAGCAACACAAATATCCACATTACATCAAAAGAAAAACAAGTGTGTACAAGAATTTAAATGGAAATAAATTTTATTTAACTAATTATCTATATACCTTAGCTTGAAGGAAAATAAGTTGCCAAGATGAAAGCTACAGCTGCTACCTTCAATACAAGCTGCCGAACACCCTCACTATTTGGTTCTTGTTGTATATTTTTTTTTTCTAGAGTAAGGGTTATATATACTAAAAGAAAAAGTGCATAAATCAATCAAAAGTCTTCTTGGCCATTCCCTATTATAATCTTATAGCAGCCCTAGTACTCTAATACATCCCATCACACATGCCATGTACTGCCAACAACCAACAAAACACACACACGCAAGCTCCCCTTTTCTTAGATACAAAGGTTCTAAATAATTCTCTAGGACTTTGTAAGTTAGAAGTGACTAATTACTATCCAAGGCTAATTCAATTTGGTTGCCACTATTGCTAACTGCCGAAATGAGTTGGGGAAAAATTCATGAGGCTTGCCGAAAATAACATGAAATGGGTTGGCTAAAAAAAATCTCATTAAATTTGCCCACTAAATCAATTTAGGCCTACCACCTTATTCTACCAGATTTATTATTTGGATTATAAACATGTAGATACTTAATTATTATGGTAGCAATTAATTAATTTAATTTACCCCAATAACTCTAAATTATACACCACCTTAAAAATTATTAATAAGTTGGGTTATTTCACATAATATAAGTTACTCACTTAAATAAAAAGATTTAGTCCATCCAGACCAGCTTTCAAACCAGTTCAATGATTTATCATTACTCTGGTATATTTAATAATTTAATTCAATTGCGTTACTCACCTCATGACATGTAAGTATTCAAAAATAAAATTGCAGGCTCTATTTATATAAATATTAATATTAAATCATAAAATTTGCGGTTATTACAGTCAAAGTAGGGATGACCGACTGTTCTTGAGGATTTCTGGAAAACCCAGAAATCTTCATATACGATTTTTGTGTCAGACTTTGACCGGTCCATTTCACTTAGATTAATTGTTGTTATGATGATCGGATGTTATGTATTTATACCCTGACATATGTTCTACAAGATAGAACCTTTATATCACACAGAAAATATATATACTGCAAGTTACAAGGATTAAAAAGTAGACACTTAGACTGTTCTTCATTTCTGGAAAACCCAGAAATGAAGAACAGGGTCTGACACGATGTTGTAGGGTCTGAATCTCGCAGATCTATTGTTGTTTAGTCCTCAAATCAGTCATTAATTGTAGTATTACACTTATACTACATAACCATCAAGCATTATCAGACCAGAAATCAAGTGGATCATAGATTAAATGTTGGTCAAAGTAGTAGCCTCGAAGTCTGGCATGCGTTTCTGGGCTGGATTGAAAAACACCAAGAACACCTATAGCGACGGTTCTGTAGCTATAGGGCCCTTTAGCGACGGTTTATTTATTAATTTCCAGGAAAATGATTAAAAATTAGGAAAAAATGGTTTTTAATTATTAAAAATACAAAATAAATTATGAAAAATTATTTTAAAGTCTGAAAAATAGTTTTTAACTATTTTGAGTATATTTCAAAAATATTTAGTATTTTTGGAATATAAATGGTATTTATTTATTTAATTATAATATAAAATAAATTATTTAAAAATAGTTTTAATTCATCAAAAATCATGAAAAATAATATTATGGTATAAGAAAATATTTTAAGTTATTTTTGATAACTTTTGATATTTTGTGATGAATTTCATTAATAATTTAATATTAATGATAATTAGTTTATTTAATAAATATATTAAATAAATTAAGGAAAAATGGAATTAATATTTTAAAAATCATATTAAAAATGATTTAAGTGTTAGAAAAATATTTTAAGTTATAAAAATAACTTTTGATATTTAGTCATGAAAATATTAATATTTTAATATTAATATTATTTATCGGATAATGGATTTAAGTGTTTAAAAATCATATAATTATGATTTTAAAGTATTAAAAATACTTCGATATATTATAATTATATTATAATATTATGTAATGATTTTCATTAATATTTTATATTAAATAAATATTAATGATTAAGGAATTATGTAGTATTTAATTTATTTAAATATGGTACTAATGATTGAAAAATGTTGATAAATGGTAATAATTATCCGAAAATTATTACGAGCCTAGGAAAAATGTTTGGACTGCTAAGGAAATTATCTGGGATAATTGTTAAGTATTAAGTCAGAGTTTAATTGAACTTAAACTCGATTTTTGTCCGATTAGACCGTCGGGATGATAGAATTGTGTCGGTTTCAAGTCAAACTGAAATAGTTTGACCTGATACTAAGTCTTATGTGTTGTAAAGACTAATAGGGTTATGTGCTATGTGTTTAGGTTATTCTGTGTGTATAAATATAACAGTATATACTGTGATGATATTATTCTAATATTGGAGATCTATATTATTAATATTAGGTCTTCGGGTAAAGCGTTATTAATTGCGTTGCGGTAATCAACGGTTCAGGCAAGTTTTCTTTTACTTAACTCTAATAAGAGTAGTTTCTTCAAGCTTATGGTTAATCATTACTGATTGCCACGAAAATTATATTCTGTACATCTTGCATGTATAAGTCAGGTATGAAAGGCTGATCACCTTCATTACCAGTTGGTTCAGAAATGTTTGTTCATGTTTAAAACTTGTTCAGTCAAAAGTTTGTTCGTAATAATTCTCAACTATATTCATGAATTATAGTCAGCTTATTATTCATACTCTTCAATCATGATATATTGTTATATTGTTGTATTTAAACTTCCTGGGCAACTTTCATGCTCACCCTTGCTATATCATGATAAAACATTGCAGATAAGGCGAACTTGTTCGTATACAAGAAAAGGTTAAGGCCAAGTTCAGCTTGGGATAAAACGTGCGGCTATCTTGTAATAGTTTATTTTGATAAATATTATTGTGTAATAGATATTTTATGAATTGTGTCTAAGTTAAGGTTACTCGACCTTGGGGAATAATGTGTAATGTAATGTATAAACAATTTATGTTTATATCTTCTGCAATCAGTGAAAGAATTAGTATACCGGATCCGCGGCGATTCGGGGCCCGGATTCGGGGTTGCTATAATTAGAAAACCCTAAAACCATATCTGAAAACCCTAGTTTCAGATTCTGATAAATTGAAGCCCTAATCTGGGAATAGAAAGGATAATTATAATCCTTATGTGGTATTAATTATACTTCTAATTAGGGCAAAGCTTAATTAATTAGCAAACCCTAATTTAAAATTTGTAAACCCTAATTTCCAATTTTTGAACACTAATTGTACAGTGGTGGATTTAATTGCCAAATTAGCAATATTAAATAGGAATTATAAATCCTAATTGTCAAGTTATTAGAAATCCTAATCTAATTAGGAAATCTAATTTCAAAAAATTGAAATATTATTTTTTTAAAAAAACCTAAAATGTGGTTTGAAACCAAATGTATAATTGTGGCCCTAAGTGCTAAATTAGCGATTTTAATTAAGATAAATTAGTCCTAATTGGCAAAGATTGTTGTGTAATTAGGAAATTATAATATAATTAGGAAGCCCTAATTATAATTTAAAAATCAATATTTTCTATTTTAATAGTTAACTATAAAATCTTAGAAATCCAAGTTGCTAAATTTTAAGGACCAAACCCTAAACCCTAAAGGGTTAAACCCTAAACCCTAAAGGGTTAAACCCTAAACCCTAGATTTTTCAAAACCTAAACCCTAAGGCAAATTCTAGAAATAAAAAAGAAAAGACAAAAATGCCCTTTACTCACATTTTCTTTTATGTGGAGTGTAATCTTGCCAAATCTTGGAGTGGTTAACCAACTTTTGACTTAGCTTGGTCTATATATCCGGCAAATCAGCCTACCTTGCTAGCAATTCAGCAACATGCAATGAATCAAGCATTATATAATAGTTTAGAGAGAGAAAAAAAATCCATAACTTAGTTATTTTGCAAACTTTGCTCTCACCAACTATCTCTCTCACCAAACCTCCGAAAATATCAAGCAAATCAGTCCCAAAATTCAGCCCCGCGTTTATCATAACAACATCAAAAGGCAGAAATCGAAAATTAAAGCATAAAAGGTTTAAAAATCCTAATTCTAGAAATCCTTCGATTGGTTGTTAAATGTTGCAATTGATTGTTCAAAGTTGTGTAATAGGGTGTCAATTGATGATCTGGCTTGATAAATCACGAACCCATAACATCAAAGTGCACGAATTTAAAGATTTCTCAAAATCTGGAAATCTGGAAAAATGTTGACTGACAAGCAAATGTCAGGTCTTATAGATCTGTCTCTGTTAATATATTTTGGTGTTTTATGTTATACATCTATAGTATGCCATGAGGTCTTTACTCTGCAACTTGAATCCAGTCCAGATCTTGTGTAGATTAAAAGTTGTAGATGGTCAAACATGGTTGACCGTTCACATTTTCTGAAATTCTGGGCAAACCCAGAAACCCAGATGGTCTGACAACGTTTTTGAAGCTTTGATCTTGCTACTGACTCGTGTTTTGGCCAAGTCGATGTATGATATGTGTAGCCTGTTATGTTCACTACATATCCTAGTCCTTAGAACAAGCAAATCACGAGCATAATCTTAGATAATGGTGGTCAAATGACTGTTGACCAAATGACCGGATGAAGATTCTGGGAAAACCCAGATCTTCATGGACCGTTTCCTGACCCCTAGTTTGACCAGATTTAATCTTTCATATGATATGTTTTATGATACATATAATGCTATGTTATTATACCCAGACACCTCGTCTACACATATGAATTCATAGATCACATAAAACATTTCTATAATCAAAGATATGAGGTGGCAAAGTAGGGACCTTCGTACTGCTTGAGTTTCTGGGCAGCCCAGAAACTCAAGAACAGTGTTGTCAGAGTTTTTAAAGACTCAGATCTGCTAAGTGTGATGTTGTATGACCTATATTTTTGTTGAAACATGTAATATTACATTAGTTCTACGATCTAAAATCATTAGCTAGCCAAGAACATGAATGGATTGGAAATAAAAACCGGTCAAAGTAGGAACCATGTCAACTGGTGATGAGTTTCTGGGTTGGTGAAGAACAGCCCAAGAACACCTATAGCGACGGTTCTGTCGGTATAGGGCCCTTTAGCGAGAGTTTATTATTATTATTTTCCAAAAAATGATTAAAAATAGACAAAAAATTGGTTTTTAATTATTAAAAATACAAAATAAATTTCGAAAAATTATTTTAAACTCTGAAAAATAGTTTTTAATTATTTTAAGTATATTTCATAAATATTTAATATTTTTGGAATATAAATGGTATTTATTTATTTAATTATAATATTAAATAAATGATTTAAAAATAGTTTTAATTCATGAAAAATTATTTTATGATATTAAAAAATATCTTTAGTTATTTTTGATGACTTTTGATATTTTGTGATGATTTTCATTAATTAATCAATATTAATGATAATTAGTTTATTTAATAGATATATTAAATAAATTATGGAAAAATAGAATTAATGATTTAAAAATCATACAAAATTGATTTAAGTGTTATAAAAATATTTGAAGTTATAAAATATAACTTTTGATATTTAGTCATGAAAATATTAATATTCTAATATTAATACCAGTTATCGGATAATGGATTTAAGTGTTTAAAAATCATATAAATATGATTTTAAGGTATTAAAAATACTTTGATATATTATAATTATATTATAATATTATGTAATAATTTTCATTAATATTTTATATTAAATGAATATTAATGATTAAGTAATTAAGTGGTATTTAATTCATTTAAATACGTTATTAATGATTAAAAATACGCGATAAATGATATTAATTATCTAAAAATGATTATAAGTCAATGAAAATTATTTTGACTGCTTAGAAAATTATTTGAGTTAATTGTTAATTGTTAAGTCAGAGTTTAATTGAACTTAAACTCGATAAAAGTTCAACTAGACCGTCGGGATGTTAAAATTGTGTCGGTTTCAACTCAGACTTAAATAGTTTGACTTGATACCTAGTCTTATGTGTGTTATAGACTGATAGGCTTATGTGTTATGTGTTTAGGTTATTCAGTGTGTATAAATATAATAGTATTATACTGTGATGATATTATTCTAATATTAGAGATCTATATTACTAATATTAGGTCTTCGAGTAAAGCGTTATAAATTGTGTTGCGGTAATCAACGGTTCAGGCAAGTTTTTTTGTACTTAACTCTAATAAGAGTGTTTTATTCAAGTTGATGGTTAATCATTGTTGATTGCCACGAAAATTGTATTCAGTACATCTGGCATGTATAAGTCAGGTATGAAAGGCTGATCACCTTCATTACCAGTTGGTTCAGAAATGTTTGTTCATGTTTAACACTTGTTCAGTCAAAAGTTTGCTCGTGCTAGTTCTCAATTATATTGATGAATTATAGCCAACTTATTATCCATACTCTTCAATCATGATATATCGTTATATTATTGTATTTAAACTTGCTGGGCAACTTTCATGCTCACCCTTGCTATATCATGATAAAACATTACAGATAAGGCGAACGTGTTCGAATACAGGAAAAAGATAATGTCAAGTTCAGCTTGGGATATAAAGTGCGGCTACTTTGTAATAGCGTATTTTGATAAATGTGTTGTATTTTAGATAGTTTATGAATTGTGTATAAGTTAAGGTTACTCGACCTTGGGGATTATGTGTAAGTTTAATGTATAAACAATTTATGTTTATATCTTCCGTAAATAGTGATAGTAATAGTATACCTGATCCGCGGTGATTTGGGGCCCGGATTCGGGGCTACTACAGTTGGTTTCAAAGCTGTTGGTTATGAAGCTTAGGTAGGAATACCTGAGACTAATAACCGCAGTGATTAGGATAAGATCTAACTCACATAGAGTTAGTTGGTCGGTAAGATTCAAAGATGAATCTCGGCGAGTGTAAAGCACAGAGTTCCCTAACTCTGATAATAAAGTTGAACAGTAATGGTGAATAGATCGAGTCTAAAAGACTGAAAGTGCAGGAATAGGAGATCGTAAAACAAAACGATCAAGTCATGGAATTGAATCGTAATATATACGATAAGATCACCCCGTGATCTGATAAGGTTATGATAGCCAGAAAGACTCAATCTGATGATTGAAAAGTTTACAGCAAGATGCTGTGTATCAGTTGTACTATGAAATTGTACTATGAAAACTCATGAAAGAGTTATGGATTATGAATACGAATTGAATTCGTATTGAAAAAGGGGGTTAAGATTAGGTGGGGATTTTAATGAGGACTTATGTCTGCAGCTGAGTTGTATGATTCCTTGTATGGGCGGGGAATTTATACTTGTTTATAGAATCACTTAGCTTCCTGGTCGATGTAGTGGTTAGGTTGACCAATTCTTTGTATAGGCGGGGAATTGTCCGCTTAGCTTCCTATATTGATTAGTGGCCGAGTTTGGTTTGACAACCACTTAGTTTATGGCACTGATGATCATTGAAATGTTGTGTCGCGCTATTTGCTATATGCGTGTTAAGAGGGTGATTCCTTTCTCATGTGTATAATAGATAGATAGGTCATAGGTAGAGAATATAGGTTTAAGTACAAGTTCTTAAAACTCATACTTATGTGACATTCTTGACGCATAGTTATATGAAATGTTTATGAACCCCTCAGTGAATGGACGCCAAAGGTCTGTCTAGGAAAGTTCGTGAACTCGTATGATTGTGGCAATTTATGGACTCATAAGTATGGTTTTATGAACTGGGTATAGTTATGTGTGAATGGAGTATTAAGGATTATAGGAACAGATAGAATGTTTAAGCAAATGATCATTAGTGGAGACTTAGATTTTCCTAAAACTTCTAGCTATGCTAAACTCGAAATTTTTGACATCAAGCTAAATACGCACTATGTGCCTTTTAAAAAACAAATATAGACTCATAATCATTTTTGAAACGATTTAAAGTATAGTCTATGCTACTTATTTCAGCAAGACGCAAATGATTTGAAATATCAAAATTTGTTTTATTTATCACTCATGTACCATGTAACCTGGTGCATAGATGATATAAATTTGATGGAGTTGTAAATACAGGAATACTTAGTGTGAATTTGATCTAAAATCATTGTTCCACTATTGTATGATGTGTTATGACAAAGTCATACAATGACGGCATCCTCAAACAGACTGTTAATACAGTACGGCATCATGACGTCATTCTCGAAAATGTTTTCAAAAAAAAAAATTTAATTTGCCAACGGGGTTTGGCTACACCTAAATAATTCGATTGAATTGAATTATTGATATGAGTCTATGCTATTTGATTCAGCTAGACTAATGTTATGAAAACTCCAAGTGTTCATTGAAAGAATTTTCCCGAACCAAATTGTTTTGGTGTAGAATCCAATAAGACTGAGGTAGAATTTTTGGTGACTTCGGCAGTGACGGGAAAACAGATAAAATCAGTACTTGGCCAGTACAGGTCATATCGGGCTAATCTCCCTTTGTGTCCGTAAGTAATGACGGTTTGCGGATGAATTTCCATAAAACCTTTGCGAAAATGATAGACAAATAGTCTATATGACTCCTCAGCACAAATTTGAAAAAACTTTTACTCTTGTGAGAGGTGTATTGGGTAACATGTAATGATATGTGTGAATGGTGTAAGGTGCACGGTGTAAGGTGTAAGGTGAATTTCGGGGACGAAATTCTTATAAAGAGGGGTGAATGTGACAACCCGAGAATTTGGGCAATTTATTAAAATCTTAATTGATTGATTTAAGGTCAAATATACCTAGACAGTAAATAAGTGTATGCGTTTGATGTTATTGGGATGGAATTTTGAGGATTTCAAAATCCTGTGAAGGATTTAGGTGAATTATTCAGGATTAAGGATTTATGTGAATATGGTTATGTATATGTACTGAATGTGGTTAAGGGTCAAGGGTTGACCAAATTAATTATATATGTGTCAAACCCTAATTATATATTAAGAACTTTAACGTTCGGTTAGAAAACCCTAGCGATTAATAAGAAATCCTAGAAACTGGTTCTGGAAACCCTAATGTCAGTTCCGGGAATCCAAAACCCTAATTCCGAATTTGAAACCCGATTTGATTATTAGAAAACCCTAAAACCAAATTTGAAAACCCTAGTTTCAGATTCTGATAAATTAAAGCCTTAATCTGGGAATAGAAAGGATAATTATAAGGCTTATGTGGTATTAATTATACTACTAATTAGGGGCAAAGCTTAATTAATTAGCAAACTCTAATTTCAAATTTGTAAACTCTAATTTTCAATTTTTGAACCCTAGTACAGTGGTGGATTTAATTGCCTAATTAACAATATTAATTAGGAATTATAAATCCTAATTGTCAAGTTATTAGAAACCCTAATCTAATTAGGAAATCTTATTTCTAAAAATTGAAATATTATTTTTTTTAAAACCTTAAAATGTGGTTTTGAAACCTAATGTATAATTGTGGCCCTAAGTGCTAAATTAGCAATTTTAATTAGGATAAATTAGTCCTAATTGGCAAAGATTGTTGTGTAATTAGAAAATTATAATATAATTAGGAAGCCCTAATTATAATTTAAAAATTAATATTTTCTATTTTAATAGTTAACTAGAAAATCTTAGAAATCCAAGTTGTTAAATTTTAAGGACCAAACCCTAAACCCTAAAGGGTTAAACCCTAAACCCTAGATTTTTTAAAACCTAAACCCTAAGGCAAATTCTAGAAATAAAAAAGAAAAGACAAAAATGCCCTTTTGTCACATTTTCTTTTATGTGGAGTGTAATCTTGCCAAATCTTGGAGTGGTTAACCAACTTTTGACTTAGCTTGGACTATATATCCGGCAAATCAGCCTATCTTGCTAGCAATTCAGCAACATGCAATGAATCAAGCATTATATAATAGTTTAGAGAGAGAAAAAAATCCATAACTTAGTTATTTTGCAAACTTTGCTCTCACCAACTATCTCTCTCACCAAACCTCCGAAAATATCAAGCAAATCAGTCCCAAAATTCAGCCCCACATTTATCATAACAACATCAGAAGGCAGAAATCGAAAATTAAAGCATAAAAGGTATAAAAATCCTAATTCTAGAATCCTTCAATTTGTTGTTAAATGTTGCAATTGATTGTTCAAAGTTATGTAATAGGGTGTTAATTGATGATCTGGGTTGATAAATCACGAACCCATAACATTAAAGTTCACGAATTTAAAGATTTCTCAAAATCTGGAAATCTGGAAAAATGTTGACTGACAAGCAAATGTCAGGTTTTATAGATTTGTCTCTGTTAATATATTTTGGTGTTTTATGTTATACATCTATAGTATGCCATGAGGTCTTTACTCTGCAACTTGAATCCAGTCCAGATCTTATGTAGATTAAAAGTTGTAGATGGTCAAACATGGTTGACCGTTCACGTTTTCTGGAATTCTGGGCAAACCCAGAATTCCAGATGGTCTGACAACATTTTTGAAGCTTTTGATCTTGCTACTGACTCGTGTTTTGGCCAAGTCGATGTTTGATATGTGTAGCCTATTATGTTCACTACATATCCTAGTCCTTAGAACAAGCAGATCACGAGTAGAATCTTAGATGATGGTGGTCAAATGACCGTTAACCAAATGACCGGATGAAGATTCTGGGAAAACCCAGATCTTCATTGACCGTTTCCTGACCCCTAGTTTGACCAGATTTAATCTTTCATATGATATGTTTTATGATACATATAATGCTATGTTATTATACCCAGACACCTCGTCTACACATTTGAATTCATAGATCACATAAAACATTTCTATAATCAAAGATATGAGGTGGCAAAGTAGGGACCTTCGTACTGCTTGAGTTTCTGGCCAGCCCAGAAACTCAAGAACAGTGTTGTCAGAGTTTTTAAAGACTCAGATTTGCTAAGTGTGATGTTGTATGACCTATATTTTTGTTGGAACATGTAATATTACATTAGTTCTATGATCTAAAATCATTAGTTAGACAAGAACATGAATGGATTGGAAATAAGAACCGGTCAAAGTAGGCATCCCTGTCAACTAGTGATGAGTGTCTGGGTTGGTGAAGAACAGCCCAAGAACACCTATAGCGACAGGTTCTGTCGGTATAGGGCCCTTTAGCGACAGTTTATTATTATTATTTTCCAAAAAAATGATTAAAAATAGAAAAAAATGGTTTTTAATTATTAAAAATACAAAATAAATTCTGAAAAATTATTTTAAACTCTGAAAAATAGTTTTTAATTATTTTAAGTATATTTCATAAATATTTAATATTTTTGGAATATAAATGGTATTTATTTATTTAATTATAATATTAAATAAATGATTTAAAAATAGTTTTAATTCATAAAAATTCATTTTATGATATTAAAAAATATCTTTAGTTATTTTTGATGTCTTTTGATATTTTGTGATGATTTTCATTAATTAATCAATATTAATGATAATTAGTTTATTTAATAGATATATTAAATAAATTATGGAAAAATAGAATTAATGATTTAAAAATCATACAAAATTGATTTAAGTGTTATAAAAATATTTGAAGTTATAAAATATAACTTTTGATATTTAGTCATGAAAATATTAATATTCTAATATTAATACCAGTTATCGGATAATGGATTTAAATGTTTAAAAATCATATAAATTTTATTTTAAGGTATTAAAAATACTTTGATATATTATAATTATATTATAATATTATGTAAAGTTCTTGAACTCATAATGTGTGGTAAGTTGATGGACTGTACTAATGAATAAGGATGTTTAGACTGAAAACACATTTTTTAGTAGGCTTAGTAGTGAAGGTGCTAGAGAAGATTAAGGGTTGTCGTAGTAAGACAATGAAGGCATATGGAGAATAGGATATTCCAAGTCATCTAGCTATGTTAGATTTCGATGTTTATTGAACACGTGCTGATATGTACATTTTGAAAAGGAAAGAATTGGTTCAACTTTTGGAATCAATAGAATTTTTAAAAGAGCTATTCTTGGTATCTCTATGCTAATTGCTTCGGCTAAATAGGAATTGATTTGGAAATATTCAAAATGAATTTTATATCATTTGTGCATTCGATGCAAGGGTGGTAAAATGATGGAGTTGTTAATACCATTGAACCTGGTGTTGGATATGATCTTAGGATCAACAACCCACTATGGTATGATGTATAATGACGAAGTCACAAACTGACGAAGTCCTCAACGTACTGTAAAAAGTACGGTATCATGACGTCATAAACCGTTTTGATGTTTTGCGAAAAGAATTTTAAGAAGTATGCGATGTCAATTGAATCGACTAGACGAATGTTTCCAGTTGATATCCAATTTATTGGTATGGTCTAAGCTACTTGATTCGGCTAGACAAATGGTATGTCATCGAGCTTTCTTTGAGAACTTGTGCCAAACCAAATTGTTTTGGTGTGGAATCTAATGATTTAGTCTGAGGAGAACATGGAAGAGGTAGTTACTTTCTTTGTGATTGTAAACTGACTGATAAAGAAGGGCTTACGGCAAAATGCTATTTAACCTAGTAAGAGTTCATGGTCGATTTGATCCCTCAGCAAAAGTATGAAATGTTTTAAGAGGAAATTTTATATTCCTCGTTATTCCTTCTACTTCATGATTCTTGATAGGTTATGGGGGTTAGGAATGAGGGAAAGATAAAAACTCCGTTGAAGAGAAGTTAAGAAGAAAGGTAGGCTAAAATTTCGAGGATGAAATTCTGTGAAGAAGGGGTGAATGTGATGACCCGGGTAAGGGTGTGGTTTTAAGAAATTCCGAGGACGAAATTTGTATAAGTGGGGAAAAGTGTGACGACCCGGAAATTCGAGTTGTCCAGAATTTAAGTTTAAAGAATTAGTTATTAATAAAAGGAACTTTTATTAATACTATTATGTGCTATGTGTTTATTAATCGTTCTATAACCTAGGATGATTATAAATCAGGAGTATTCTGGCTATGAGCTAGTCTGAGTGAATAAGAATTTACAAGACAACAATAAAATTTATCCGGGAACAAAATATTTTTCAGGAAAAAAGACGAAATAGACACTATTCACCCGACGAAACCCTAAGGGTTAGGGTTTGAATAACCTAGGCCATTCCGAGAGTTCAGTATGTCGAAATGACATTCCATCGAAGGATTTGACGATAATATATTGTGAAAAGTTAAGTAAGCCGATAAAAGTTTTTCTCGAAAAACGTGCAGAAATCGGATAAAATTAAAATGACGAAAAGTACTTTTATGTACTTTTCACTTGTTTAGCTACGTTAGGGTAAAACGTGAAGGAAAATGCTTAACGTCAAAAAGTGTTTTTTAGTTTTTTGAAGATTCGAAGAATACGTAAAAATTAGTCAGTAAAGGAAAGACGAAATATCCAAAAATATTTGGATTTCGGGAATCGCAGTTTTCGAACTGTTGGGCAAAAACCGAAAGACGAAAGCACGAAGCTTCCAAAGGAAGCTACGTGAATAGTAAGGGTGTAGTAAGGAGGTGGGAATATTAAGGAGGTGTGAATAGTAAGGAGGTTAGGGGGCGAAATGACTAAAATACCCCTAACTTTGGAAATCTATAAATAGTAAGCTTAAAATCATTTAAATGGGATTTTGAAAATCCTATAACATGAGAGAGAGATAGAGATAGAGAGAGAGAGAGAGAGTTCGGATGGGAGAAACAAAAGGAGAAAGAAGAGGAAAAACTAGGCTGGGTACAAACTTTGTCCGACGGGAGAAGATTAAAGGAGAACGGTAATCCAAAAACTAATATCATATAAATTTTCTTTATGTATTCTTAAAAACATAATTTGATGAAGATAATAAGTAGATAATGTTAGAAATGATTTCATATGATTGAAATAATGAGAAAACAAAGAAATAAGAATTTAAAGTTTACTAAATAAATTTTTTAAGGAAGTATAAGATTCGTAATGAATTTAAACGATCCGAGTGGATTATATGAATAAGTAGGTTAAATAAGTAAGGAATAATGTTCTATAACATCAAATTCTAATAAAAAGTGGAATCGTAATCCAAAATATAGATTAAAATGAAGAACAAACGAAGAACACGCGAAGAACACGAAGAACGTTGTTGATGGACAAATTTAAAACCATCGTAGTGTAATTGTTGTTTATGGACAAGTTTAAAACCATCGCGTATAAGTTAGATGTGTATTGTTTGGTTAGGAACGATAGAAACGTTCATGAAAAATGGATTAAAACTTAGTTATAACGAAGTTATGGCGAAATTTCATAAAAGACGAACGAGAATTAGAAAGTTAGTAAATGAACCCAAACGTGTAGGGTTTCATAAGAAAGTAATAGAACATAGAAAACATGAGTCGTGGACTCAAGAATGAATGAGTTCCGAGTTCGGATGATCGAATTACGGACGAACAAACGAAGAGCGTTAAAAACGTAAAAATAAACGAAGGGTGAAGATCAAGCCAATGTAATGGCACGTTAACGGATTCAGAACGCAGTTCTATTTGAGGGGTATTGAAGTACGTAAGATAAGGAAGAGAATGGCTTTGTAAAGACCTCGTTTTGAGTTATAACGAAGGAGTTATGAGATCGGGAAGTGAGCGTCTCAAAGAATTTATTTAACACTTAGAAAAAATTTCTAGGGTTTTGTCTCGGTGCCGCAGCGCCGCATAGACTGTGGGAAGTGGCGCCACAGTGCGAACTCGGCCATAATCTTCTGGAGAATGGCGCCGCAACGCGAGAGATAACAAAGGACTTGGCACCTCAATTATAGCAAGTTGTCTTCCCCTTCCAGCATTCCCCCTGATGGCTTCTTCCACACTTGTTGCAAGCTTCAGTCCTCTTCTTGAAGTTTCCCTGGTGACTTCCACCTTGGTTATTATTTCGGTTGTTGTTGTTGTTTTCCCATTTCCTTTTTCCAGAATTACTCCCTTCGTTGCGGCTTCCTCCACGATGCTCATTACCAGTGTTCTTGTTCTTCTTTTCCTTATGATATAGACGTAAGGCCTCATTGCCACCTTCCGCAATGATTGCCTTCTCTCACAAGGTCGTAAAGGAATCAATCTGGAAGACTGATACCTTATTATACAACCACGGCTTCAATCCTTGCTCGAAGCGTCTCGCCTTTCTTTCTCCATCCCCAACTTGGTGCTCCGTAAATCGCACTAGTTCATTAAACTTATCAGCATATTGAGCCACCGTCATATCTCATTGTTTTAACTCTAGGAACTTCACTTCCATCCTACTCTTCATACTTTTCGAGAATTAGTTCCCAAAAAATAGCGTCGTAAACCTCTCCCATGTTATTATTCCTTCCCCCGCCCTCTGCTAATTAGTTTCATACCAAAAGTTTGCTTCGCCCCTCATCATGTATATGGCAAACATTGTCTTCTGGTCTTCACCCACGCGAGCTATAGTGAAGGACTTCTCGATCTCCTTGATCCAGGTTTGCGCAACTATCGGGTCAGTAGTTCCTGTGAACTCTCGGGGTCCTACACTCTTAAAGTCTTTGAAGGTTATTACTGGGACAGCTTGGGGAACGGGTGGTACGGGTTCGTTTCTTCCCCTCAGAGCTTCTCCTAATAAATCTACCAGTCGTTGTATCAAAACTACTGGTCCACTCTCATCATTAACTGACTCTTCTTGGACAGTTATTCTGCGTCTGGGTGGCATTTTTTGCATCACAAAATTTTCATCTTATTATCTAACTATCATATTTAGGCATTTCTCAAATGAAAAGAACTAAAATTTTATAACACGTTTCTGAAATAAGATCATTTATATTCATATTCCAAATGGTTACAATACACGTTCTTTTCTAGCATACTGCTATAAATTAAAACACATATCCCCAAACATCACAAAAGACGGGGACAACACTAGCTTACTAGCCCTCTAACATTTTTCAAAAGTTTGGGGTTACCATCATCTCGCATCTTACACAAAAGATTGAGATTACAACAACATATTAACAACACATAAATAAAACTACTATACTACTGAGCTTTCCCTTCTAAACTCAATCAAACACTCCACGATCCACGTCGCTTTGATACTTCTTTTGTGTGATGTGTGCCACCATATCCCGACTTATGGTATGTCAGGTCTGTCCTTGCTTAGCGGGGTAGTGATTTACCCCATCGATCAACCTCTCCATGGCCGTGCGTAGAGCATATCCCATCTTGTTCATCTTCCTCCTCTTGCACCGCACCTCATCTTCTAGATCACCCACTCTGTCATTAGAATCATCCCACTTCTCCTCGAAGTGGATCCTATCCATCACTTCCATCTCTAACTGAACTCGGAGAGCCTCCTTCTCCGTCATCTCACTCAAAATCTTCTACTCCATTTCTTCTAACTTCCCTCCCAACTAAACGTTCCTAGCCACCGATCGGAAAAACAAGGCAACCATCCGGATCCCTACCTCCTTACGGTGAGCAATTTCCACCTCCATCTCCTACATCACTAGTTGCCTCTCAAGAGTCTCAGTTTCTAATTTCTCGACTCTACATCCTAACTCCAAAATATGTTCTTCATACTCTACTAACATTCGATACTCAAAAGTAGACTCGTCAGAGTCCTCCATGGGCTCGGGTTCCACCTCCATGGGCTCCTCCTCCGGATCTGACTCCTCGAGTAGAGGCTCCATCTCCTCTTCCTCATCATCATCATCAATAGGGGCAACTACCGATATAAGCTCCTCTATCAAGGGTGTCTCAAAGACTACGTGGATATCATGCGGCTCCTCCTCTATAATTCTGCTAGGTCCTCCCATATCAGTCATCCTATAATCACCAACATAAGACAAGACAAACAACACTCCATCAGAATGTTAAATAACATAAGTTCATTGTATAGAATGAAATTATATTTTATAACACACTAAGTCTCTCAGGGAAAACTCTACTTGAGTTTTATCCCTATCCTAACTTCTAAGTTTTCTTAAGTTATAATCTAAGGACTTTAGTTCCTAAGGTTTATAACTATAGCTTTGATACCAACCTGTGACGCCCCCAAATTCTGACCTCCACTTGGTCACTCGAATTCGGTTCGTCACGTTCTCATGGAATCACCATAATATCTAAAATTATATATTTACAACGAAAGATCTAATTTAGAATAATATACAATGTTTTATTATAATTATTCCCCCAAGTCTCGCAACCTACAGTGCTTAATAGATTACATAATAATATCGAATAAAGACTTATTACATAATCCTACATAAGCTTCAACATAGTCTTAATACAACATAATCAATTTAAACATAAAAGGGACAAGCTAGTCAATAGCCTTGCCCTTGTCCTTGCCCATGTCTTTCCCAGATACACCTCCCCGTTCCGCCTTAATTGAAAGGTTTTAAATAAGCAAGAATGAGCACAAATTGCCACCAAGTAATATACAACAAGGGTAAGAGTTTTATAACACGAGTGTGAAATATCGAAGTATCATCTTTAAGATAATTCAGAGTTTCAGCATAATATCATGAATAATGAATATCAACAATCCTTGGAATAAGATCAATAATTCAATATAATGAATGGATATATATGAATTCAAAGGCTATCAAGGTATCTGATGAGTAGGTTTTATACCTATGAATCCGATATTATTAAACTTAATTATTGTTATCTTTTATTGTTTTTTAGTATCTTTTTATGTGTTTTGTGTTTATTTGGTGTAGGTTGGAGCTGGAGGGACAAATTGGTCATTTCGGAGAAGAAAAAGGTCAAAAATCATGAAAATTAAAGCTGAGTGGCATTTTTGTAATTCTGTGGTTCTGGTCAAGCGCCTAGGCGCTTGAAAATAGCCTATGTTGAGCGCCTAGGCGCTCTAGTGCGTAGAAAGGCTGCGTTTTTCTGCTGCCAAGTGGGTTTTTGAAGCCAAATAGGAGTCTGAATGAGGGCTGAGACCAATACAAATAGGAGAATACTTTAGAAAAGAGTTATCAATGAATTTTTCAAGAGATTTGCAGAGAGAACAAGGAAGAAAAACATGAAGGAGAATTGCAAAGGCTGGAGATCTAAAAGAGAGTATTGGAGCAAATTCAGGGTTTCTTCTTCTCTTCTCTAGTTTTATCTTTTGTAACTATCTGGGATGTTTGGATTATTAATTTGGATGATGTTTTTCTTTATTATTATCATGAACTAAATTTTAATTAAGATTGCAACGGAACTTGGTATGTAGTTTAAATTGCAAGCTTCCCATTGAATGAAAGTTAGTTTTTATTGAATTGTTTATTATATCTTATGTTTATTGATTAATTGTTTGGCCAACAATTACTGTGATAATCTATATAAAATTGGAAGATGGAGTATAGATTGAGATCTGGATATGATAACATCTGTTCATATAATCAGAATAGGGTTAATATGATTAGCGTGTAGGATAGGAATATACCTATGTGTCTTTTGTATCCATTGAAAGAATTTGTGCGTAAACCCTAATTAACTTGATTCACATAGGAATATAGTGAGTTGATTAACTGGGGTGTTCCTTGTAATTCCGCATCTTAAAGATTGGATTTAGGAGGATTTGTTCACGTGTCTTTGGAAGAAGTGCGTGAATATTCATAAAGCATTCTTGGATAATGATTCATATTAATTGATTTATTTTAAATGGGAAGTAAGTTAGTTTAAATGAAATACCAAGGGAAGTTGTAGTCTTAACCTGTTAAATCTGCAGTTATTCTTGTGAAATTTTGATTTTAATTATTAGTTTGTTAAGTTTAATTTTCAAATCATAAACAAAATTTTCTTAGTTTAAAATAGGATTAATTGCATTAGAGTTAGTAATTGATAAATATTAGTCTATTTCCTCATGGGAACGATATCCTTGCTTGCTGAATATTACAATTGAACGCGTATACTTGCGTGGTAAAGTGCTATTAAAAAATTAGGCAACAAGTTTTTTGGCGTCGTTGCCGGGGATATTAGTTTAATATTTTGTCATTATTGATTTTTATAGCGTTAATCTTAATTTAAACTTTTTCTGTTCTGTTCTATTCAGGTGTTCTTGACTAGTGTATGCAAACGCGATCGAAGAAGCCAGATTTATTGCCTCACGAAGACGACATCGAAAAAAAAATTCAGCGGTTGCGTAAGTGGGTTAAAGAAACCAAAGAAGCACTTGATAAGAAAGATGCTATGGCTGAAGAAGAGCAAAAAGCACTGCGGGATTATGCTACACCGCGGGTTACTGAAATTCAGTCGAGTATTACGAGGCCTGCCATTACTGCTACAAGTTTTGAGATAAAACCAGGGACAATACAGATGATTCAAAATTCATGTCAGTTTGGAGGGTTACCAAACGATGATCCGAACGATCACATAGTCAGCTTTATAGAAATCTGCTTACTTTCAAGTACAATAATGTGTCAGAGGATGCAATAAGGCTAAGGCTATTTCCATTTACTCTCAGAGATAAGGCTAAGAGTTGGCTCCATTCACTACCACCAGGCTCGATTACTACATGGAACGATCTAGCCCAGAAATTTCTTGCAAAGTTCTTCCCGCCTGCAAAAACAGCAAAGTTGCGGAACGATATCTTCTCTTTCGTTCAGCACGATTCAGAATCACTATATGAAGCTTGGGAGAGATTCAAAGATTCATTGCGAAAATGTCCACACCATGGGATTCCTAAATGGCTTCAGGTGCAAACTTTTTATAACGGTTTATTCAGCACAGTGAGATCGAGTATAGATGCTGCAGCAGGAGGAGCTATTATGGCCAAGAATTGTGATGAGGGGTATCAGTTGCTTAAAACCATGGCAGCTATTAATTACCAATGACCAACAGCAAGAACGACTCAGCCAAAGACAGTCAGAGTGTATGAAGTGGATGCGATGATAGCATTGTCAGCTCAAGTGACAGCTCAGATTTCTGCTCTTACAAAGAAGATAGATGCACTTGGGGTACAACCAGTTCCGAAAATGGAAACGATTTGTGAAATATATTCGGGTAACCACTCAAGTGATCAATGTGCAATAAATCCTGAGTCAGTCCAGTTTGTTTTCAATTATAACAGGCAGCAGGGCAGTTATTCAAACAACTACAATTCAGGAGTGAGAAACCACCCGAATTTTTCTTGGAGTAATAATCAGTCACATGCTCAAGCCCAAGCTCCAAGGCAATCATATCCACCTGGATTTCAGCCACATCAGCAATCTCAACAACACCCACAACCTCATCAACCTGATAAATTATCACAAATGGAAGAATTTTTGGCAAGATTGGCAACTCAGTTTGAAGCCACAACGAAAAACCAATCAGCTGCAATCAAGAATCTGGAGAACCAAATGGGGCAGATAGCTAATGCTCTGAATACTAGAACTCTAGGTTCTTTACCAAGTGATACGGAGAAAAATCCAAGGAATGATGGAAATGAGCACTATAAGGCAGTTACACTTAGAAGTGGGAAGGAGTTGACTACAGATTTGGACGGACGCAAGAAAATAATTTCTGCTGAGGATGGTGAACAAGAGAGTGGAAATTCGGAAAGTAAATCTGGGGAAAAAGTTGTGAAAAAACAACAAGAAGATAAGCAAACAACAGTCGTACCACCTGTACCGTTTCCTCAAAGATTTCAAAAGCAGAAATTAGATAGGCAATTTTCAAAATTTTTAGAAGTGTTCAAAAAGCTGCAAATCAACATTCCATTCGCAGATGCTTTAGAACAAATGCCTATTTATGCAAAATTCATGAAAGATATTTTAGCAAGAAAGAGGAAACTAGGGGAGTTCGAAACAGTAGCATTGACAGAAGAATGTAGTGCGATTCTGCAAAGAAAGCTACCACCGAAGTTGAAGGATCCGGGTAGCTTCACAATACCGTGCACGATTGGGCCCCAGTTCTTTAACAGATGTCTGTGTGATTTGGGTGCGAGTATTAACTTGATGCCACTTTCGATCTACACTCAGTTGGGATTACCAGCACCAAAGCCAACAAATATCTCTCTACAGCTCACAGATAGATCAGTGACATACCCTAGGGCATTGTGGAAGACATATTAGTAAAGGTGGACAAATTCATATTTCCAGCTGACTTCATTGTGTTGGACTACGAAGAGGATAAAGACATACCCATTATCCTTGGAAGACCGTTTTTAGCCACTGGAAGGACATTAATTGATGTACAAAAGGGAGAATTAACAATGAGAGTTCAAGATGAAGAGATAACTTTTAATGTTTTCAAGGCTATGAAATTTCCGAAGGGAGAGGAAGAATGCTTTAGAGTTGATCTGATTGAAGAAGCAACTGAAGAGGTATTTAGTGAATCTGTGATTGAAGACCCTCTTGAAACCGCATTGGTTAGTGAAAATTTATTTGATGATTCAACTGTGCTAGAATGGGTTCAAATGTTAGATTTAACTCCGAAGTTCACACGATGTCTACAAAAATTTGAACCTCTGGATTATGGGGGGAAGCTAGATGAAAAGGTGACATCATCCTTAGAAGAACCTCCTACCTTGGAACTTAAGCCATTGCCTAACCACCTCCGGTACGCCTACCTTGGTTCTTCTTCCTCCTTACCAGTCATTATTTCTGCATCACTTGATAAGGTTCAAGAAGAAAAGCTACTAAGGGTACTTCGACAATACAAGACTGCTCTTGGATGGACTATTGCAGATATCAAGGGGATAAGCCCATCAATTTGTATGCATAAGATTTTGTTGGAAGACGAAGCGAAACTGACTATTGAACAACAATGAAGACTCAATCCCATCATGAAGGAAGTCGTTAAAAAGGAGATCATTAAATGGTTGGATG
Source organism: Panax japonicus (assembly GCA_020205505.1). Classification (NCBI taxonomy): domain Eukaryota; kingdom Viridiplantae; phylum Streptophyta; class Magnoliopsida; order Apiales; family Araliaceae; genus Panax; species Panax japonicus. The sequence goes on along the minus strand of CM035109.1, from coordinate 33,870,083 downwards.
CAGGAATTATCTACCCTATCTCAGACAGCTCATGGGTAAGTCCGGTTCAATGCGTGCCAAAGAAAGGGGGAATGACAGTAGTTGCGAATGAGCATAATGAATTGATCCCAACTCGAACAGTTATGGGTTGGCGGGTGTGTATGGATTACAGAAAGTTAAATAAAGCCACTCGTAAGGACCATTTTCCTCTACCATTCATAGATCAGATGTTGGACAGGCTTGCAGGGCACGAGTATTATTGTCTCTTAGATGGATACTCAGGCTATAACCAGATTGCCATTGCACCCGAGGATCAGGAGAAAACAACATTTACATGCCCATATGGCACCTTTGCTTTTCGCAGAATGTCTTTTGGGTTATGTAATGCGCCAGCGACGTTTCAACGGTGTATGATGGCTATTTTTTCAGATATGGTTGAACAAAATCTCGAGGTATTTATGGATGATTTTTTAGTTTTTGGGGATTCGTTTGATTATTGTTTGGAAAATCTCACACTCGTGCTCAAACGGTGTATGGAAACGAATTTGGTTTTAAATTGGGAAAAATGTCATTTTATGGTGCAAGAGGGGATAATTTTGGGTCACCGAGTATCATCAAAAGGAATTGAGGTTGCTAGAGCTAAAATCGAAACCATTGAGAACCTGCCACCACCAATTTCTGTAAAGGGTATTCGAAGTTTTTTGGGACACGCTGGTTTCTATAGACGATTTATAAAAGACTTCTCCAAAATCACAAAACCACTTTGCAATCTTTTGGAGAAGGATGTCCCATTCAACTTTGATCAAGCATGCCTGGAAGCTTTTGATGTGTTGAAGAAGAAACTTGTTATCGCACCTGTAATCATAGCGCTAGATTGGAATATTCCGTTCGAATTAATGTGTGATGCTAGCGACTTTGCGATTGGTTTAGTTCTTGGCCAACGAAAGGATAGAATTTTTCATGCTATATACTATGCTAGTAAGACATTGACGAATGCTCAACTGAATTATACCACTACCGAGAAAGAGCTATTAGCAGTTTATGTATTTGATAAATTTCGCTCATATTTGATTGGGACAAAGGTGATTGTGTATACAGATCATTCGGCAATTAAGTACTTAATAGCAAAGAAAGACGCGAAGCCGAGATTAATTAGATGGGTATTATTTGTTAGGTTTGTAATATTCAAGAACGCAATCAAATTGCAAAAATTAGCGGAAACGTGTAAAATCAGAGTTTTAAAAATTTTACAAACCATATACCTGGATCACCCTTTATGCACAATTATTAATTAAACGAAAACATGAAGGACAAGAATCATACCCTTGAAGATCCGAGCTTCCTCAGGTACAAGTTCACCTCCAATCCTTTTCGCGTTCAACTTGAATCCACCGGGTTTGGTTCCTTCCTTTGATCAACATTAGCCACCCAAGTGTTTGGCCTTTAGAGGTGATCCACCAAGGAAGAAGAAGAATTCAAGAAGATGGGTTGTTGGCTAAACCCTAGTTTTTCTATCTCTATAGAAAAAGGCGTACTCTCCAACCATTGGAATAACGTATGTTTGATATCTGATATAAGACTCATCTTATAAAGATATCAAGTAACCCTATTATAAATAAGGTATTATTTATTTAATTAAACTCTTTTAATTAAATGGGCTCCCTAATCTTATTAGGGATAATTAATTAAACTTCTTTAACTAATTTTCCCTCCTAATCCTATTAGGAATAAATGAGAGTACTTATATTAAATTAATTCCTAAACTCTTTTAGAAATTAAAATAATAATAATTGTAATAATATTAATAAGACTCCTCTTATTAATTTATATTTAATATTTCTAAAATATTAAATAATAAATATTAAGCTATTTAATTTATTCTATCACCATAGATTAAATTAAATATACTTAACATATTATTACGATTATGCCATTAACTTCTTAAATAATTATTCTTCCTTTTATGGTGTGACCCTTTAGGTTCTCCATATTAAACCGGTTGTGAATAAATCAATTAGAACAATTCTAATCTTATTTAAATAAATAAATTAAACTATTAATTTATTTAAATAAATAATATTTATTCTACAATAGGGATAAGCCTCCCTAGCGATCAACGACTTTCCAGATAATATAGATTTCAACATTAATCATAAAAGAACCTTTGAGTAAATAGTTACCGTACAATTCAATCCTTCCACCATACAATGTCCCAATTAAATATAAGACATGGAATTACTGTCAAGTCTTATTTTATTTAATTATTTGTATTTCGACTCTTAATGCACAACTCCAAATAATGCAAATTAGAAACTCTTTTCTAATTTCATTCTGCCTTGGCCAAGGACTACTGGGTTGTCATTTATCGAATCACATAGGACATTTCTCTTCTTTTACTAGAAGTGGTAGATTCTTTATTGATCATACATTATCTCCATGTACAACTTATTATACCCAAGCATACCCTTTGATATACCCTAAGGGTCTTAAGGAATAAGTCAAAGTATAACTCATCATACACAAGATACTATGATGATCTCAAGTCCAAGGATCACTTGTACTACTATCACTACAGGAATTCCTATTGACAGGCAAGTAAAACTCCATTAGGTATTCCTTAGCGAGTCACGTTCAGTGAACTTATTCTCTAATAAGCACCTACATACTTGCTTTAGTGTCTCCACACAAATGATCATGAGATCAATCATCCTCATCCAATGAGCAAGCAACGTATGTACCAATCTATCCGGATTCACTAATCCCCAATTTAGTAATCCAACAATTGGGAACTATTTTAGTTTTAAGCTTTCTAAGAATTTAGATCTCATTAGAATGATCATCATCATTATTCTAAAAGCATTGCTTAAAACTATGGGTTTATCACATATTATAAAACAGCATCATGTAGATAATTAAAAGCCTTTAATAAATTAATACTTTTTATTAATAAATGAATAAGATTGTTTACAAAGTATATGCTTTATCATCAAACATGATTGGCTTGTGTGCATACTACTTTCAATCTCCCACTTGCACTAAAGCCAATCGTCATGGTATCTCATACTCTTCTTCTCTAAGTGACGATTATCCTGCTGTTGGATAAGCTTTAGTTAATGGATATGTAATGTTGTTCTTGAGAGTCCACTATCTCTATAGTGATTTCCCATCTTTCAATGATTCCTATAATCAAATGAAAGTGCCACAACACATGTTTGGATCCAAGATGAGTCTTAGGAACAATTCCTAGTTCTGTAATGAACTTTTAATCCAAACAATCAACTTGCAGCTTCATTTATAGCTATATACTTTGTCTTTATCACTAAACCAACAACTCTTTGTTGTTTGGAACCTTTCCAATTCACTGCACCACCGTTCAAGGTAACCCTTTACCTTAAAGTGGATTTTCTGTCGTCTTGGTCTGTCTGAAAAACTTGAGTCTGTTAAGCCCTCTAGTTTTAATTCAGACCCGCCATGAATTATATCACATCCTTAGTGCTGGTTAAGTACTTTAAGATGTTTTTCACTGTCTCACAGTGAACTTCTCCAGAATATGACTGATCAACATCAGGTCTTGTATATTTCATTGCATACATGATTGTCACTCATGCGATCTCTCTTTTAGGAGTCTATGGGGACTATTAAGAGAGATACACTCCATGGCTCATCAACATGAGACATCTTTTGGAGTTTGCCATACTAAACGACTTTAGCATCAAATGAATATACGTTCCTTGGGTTAAGTCGAGCTCTTCCCAAATCATTCATGGAGGAATGTTTAGACAACTTTATCTTTACTGATTCTAGCATTGGCATGTCATTCCTCATCCGTAGTATATCAACATATAATACTAAAAATTTCACGACGCTCCCACTGACCCTTTTGTACACACTTGGTTCATTCTTGTTTTTGATAAAATCAAACTCTTTTGATTATCATATCAAAATGAATGTTCCATTTTTGAGAAGATTGCTTCAATCCATTTCTCTGAGTGTCTACAACTCTTACCTCATCGTATGTAACTGGATCATCATCTTCTATGATACGTACCTCATCATCATCATCCATGATGAATCCATACCTCCTAGGTATCTTCGGTACTATTCCAAATTTACGATTCGGTTGTGGTACAATAGGTCTATCTATAGGTTCCTCTTATTTGACTTGTAGTGTTTTGTGGTTCTTGAACTTTTCAAGATGTATTATCCTCCCACTAGCCCTTTCAATGATAAACACCTTTATCTTAGAAGGCAGCATGTTTCGCAACAAACACCTTTTGCTAAGTAGGATTATAGAACATATAACCTAAACTTACTTTAGGATGTCCCACAAATCTATACTTGTCAAATTTTGTCCCAAGCTTATCCTTTGAAACCGTTTCACATAAGTTGGACAACCCCTTATCTTAACATACTTAAGATTAGGAATCCTCCCTGTCCATAACTTTTATGGAGTCTTGGGGCCGGATTTTGAGGTTACTTTTTCCGTAGATAAGCAGCCATTTCTAGGACATTACCCCAGAAGGATACTGGAATGTCGGTAAAATCATTATGGACCGCACCATGTCCAACAAGGTACGATTTTTCCATTCAGATACATCAATCAATTATTGCGTATCAGGATGTGTCCATTATGAGAAAACCATTTGAGATGATCTAGAAACTTATTGCACAAGTATTTATTCCTTGATCTAATCAAAGAATCTTAATACTTTGTCAATTTATTTCACTTCTGAATTCTTTGAACCTTTCAAATAATTCATACTTGTATTTCATCAAATACAAACATTCAATTCTTTGAATGATCATCTCCTTTTCTTATACTAATTTGTTCAATTTGCAAAATATATTTTTCAAGTAAGTCAAGTATACAAAATCCATTAAGTAATATTTCAGTTCTATACAAAACATTATTATTATAAATAGAACAACAATTGTTCTTAAATATAATACCAAAGATTTCATTGTCCAACAATAAAATGGAAATAATGTTTCCAACGAGAACTGGAATACAATAACAACTTATTGACTTAATAGACTTGCCCGTAGGCATTGCTAAACTATAAGTTCCTATGGCTAATGCAGCAACCTTTGCATCATTTCCCACACATAGGTTTACTTATATTTGTTTAGTTTTCTACTTCTGTTTAGTACCTTCATAAATCTATATTTATGATAACTAAAGTTGGTATCCAATACCCAAGTAGAACCTTGACTTAAAGAAAAATTTATTTTAAATCATGAACAAAATTGTTTTTGTAACCGAAACTTCACTAAGCTTCTTTGGTTAACCTCTGCAAGATGCTTCTTACAGTTTCCTTCCAGTGTCCAGGCTTATTGCAGTGGAAGCAAACTCCTTTGCTATCCGTATCAGTTTTGTTCTTATTATCCTTTGTTTTTGCCTTTATATTTACCTTCTTAGAATCGTTCTTCTTTTCAAAAGATCCTTTGGCCCCTACCAGTAAGACATGGTATTTCTTGGTTGGAAAGTGACTCTCAACATTTTTCAACATGTTAAGCAAATCAGCGAGGCTGATATATAGCTTGTTCATATAAAAAATTCACAACAATTGTGAAATGAGTCTGGGAGTGAGTGTAAGATCAAATCTTGGCTCAACTCTCCATCCATGACAAAAACCGTTGTCCTAATTGATCAATCAAATTGATAATGTTAAGGACTTTTATCTGTACTATAGTGCCATTGGCCATTCTAGATCGGAAGAGCTCATTAGATATCTGATATCTATCAGTCATACTTTCCTTACCATCAACAACTTGATGTGCAGGAATATAATAGGAGCATCCATAGTTTTATGCTGACGCTGAAGCTCGTTACTCATGGATGCGAGCATGATGCATTGAGCCAACTGTGCATCATTTTGCCACTTTCTAAAAGTAGCAATCTCTTCCTCAGAGGCATTGTCTGCAACCATTGCAGGGATAGGCGTATTAAGGACATAAGATAGCTTTTCAGCCATGAGAACTATTCTCAATTTCCTTAACCAATCCATTTAATTTGGTCCGGTTAAATAACATCTAATATGCTTCGCAGTGATTGTAATTTAGACATTGTAAAAATCTGTAAATGAATTTGTAATTAACAACATTTTAACATACATTCTTTTATTAATTACCAAAATACTTTAGGTCTTGTTTTAAATTGGTATCTCCCACTATTTTCTTCAAACTATATTACCCTCACTTATATAGTTCGGCAAAATCTAATTAAAGATTTGCTAGTGAGAATAAGGATCCCATTTCAAATGTATATAGCCTTGTGTGTGCACAACAAACTATATATAAATAAATAGGTAGACAACTCTTGTCAATTACATCAACTATGTAACTCCTTGTATTTTGCCTCTTAAATCATAATGGTCAAGTGTGTGCACATCCGAACTAAAATGATTTAAGTTAAGTCAGACCCAGCATTTCCATATAAGTGAAGAGAAAACTACAGCCCTTGTGTGTGCACAACAAAGCAGTAATGTTCAATTCCTTATAAACATCATATGTAATAAAAACAACATCTTAAATATTTAATACTCGCCTTGTGTGTGCACAACAAACTCATATTAAATATTCAATACTCTATTGTTTCTATCATGCTAGAAGGCGACGTTCGATATTCCAAATATCTTTGAACGTTACAACTTAATATAAAATATTTGAGGGGTTTGTTATTAATTTGTCTCATCTTGTTTAGCGCGCATGCACATATATATATAAAATACGCGTCATATTAATAAACATGCGAAACATGTTTGCATAATATATAATATATATATATATAGAATAAGCATGCACATATAGAATACTATATTCTACCTGGATTGATTATGGACTTTTATTCTAGTTTGGTTCACTAGAGCCACCAAGTGAACCAAAAGGTCAAACCCTAGGGGTGCAAGAATTAATATTTAAATATAACTATTACATTTAAACCCGGGCTCCATTACAAACGGGTCTTCAAGCGCTCCTTGCTCCTTGATCTCCAATTCTTCAAAATTAATTCTAACTATTTCTATTACAAAACTATTTAAAATAAATAGAAACCTTGATCAGCAGTCAAGGGGAATTACATAAGAGGGAGTTAGAATTTACATTAAGAAAAATTAGAGAAGAAAAGGTACGCAGACCCCATTTAATAAAACCCATACATTCATGCATCCAACTAAAATAAAATTCAATCGCATTGGTCAATAGTCCATAATCAATCCCATTTATTATCATACACATCACCATATGCATCAATAAATAATATTCATCTTATGAATAATAAACATTTAATATATATATTGATATCATTTAATGGGCAAATTTAGTTAGTATAAAATCTAATTTTAGAATTAAAATAAACTCCTTTATTTCAATCCAAATTTAAATCAAAATAAAACTATTTTATTTTAATTTATCTAATTTTGAATAAAATAAACTATTTTATTTTAATCAAAATCTTTAATCAAAATAAACTCCTTTATTTTAATTAATTATGGAATCCAATTCCATGTAAAAAAAAAACTATATTAAGGGAAACACGGATTCTCTTTCCTATTCACAAATAAACTCCTTTATTTGGAATAATATGAAATCTTATTTCATATATAAATAAACTCCTTTATTTAAGGAAATTAGGATTCTCTTTCCTATTCACAAATAAACTCTTTTATTTTGAATAATATGAAATCTAATTTCATATTTAAATAAACTCCTTTATTTAAGGAAATTAGGATTCTCTTTCCTATTCACAAATAAACTCTTTTATTTTGAATAATATGAAATCTAATTTCATATTTAAATAAACTCCTTTATTTAAGGAAACATAGAATCCAATTTCAACTCCAATTAGTTAGCATGAAATCAAATTCCAACTCTAATTAGTTAGCATGAAATTCTAATTTTAAAATTAAAATAAACTTTTTATTTTAATTATAAAATTATATATATATATATCACGGAATGTGAAGCATTTCCAAAAAGTGATACTAATTTTGCTGAATCCGTTGAAAGTAAATCTTGAACAATTATTATATATATATATATATATATATATATATATATATATATATATATATATCAAGTAACCTGTTAAAGACTTAAATAACGTGTACTCTCATCTTTGGCCACGGTTCCGCGGAGAAAAAAACAAGGAATTACCGAAATCAAGTAAACTTTTATAAAATCGCGAAATGATTTCTCCCTTTTTTTTTTAAATAATACTGGCCAAGCACGTCGGATTCGCAGAGTTGCAGGAACCAAAAACACGCCTTTTACGTTTTTTTTATACAACAAAATGCCCAATTAAATTGTTCTAAACACATATCAACATACATATCAAATCTGAACAATTAATAATTTACATAAAGGTTTGGTTTTGATACCACTGTTAGGTTTGTAATATTCAAGAACGCAATCAAATTGCAAAAATTAGCGGAAACGTGTAAAATCAGATTTTAAAAATTTTACAAACCATATACCCGGATCACCCTTTATGCACAATTATTAATTAAACGAAAACATGAAGGACAAGAATCATACCCTTGAAGATCCGAGCTTCCTCAGGTACAAGTTCACCTCCAATCCTTTTCGCGTTCAACTTGAATCCACCGGGTTTGGTTCCTTCCTTTGATCAACATTAGCCACCCAAGTGTTTGGCCTTTAGAGGTGATCCACCAAGGAAGAAGAAGAATTCAAGAAGATGGGTTGTTGGCTAAACCCTAGTTTTTCTATCTCTATAGAAAAAGGCGTACTCTCCAACCATTGGAATAACGTATGTTTGATATCTGATATAAGACTCATCTTATAAAGATATCAAGTAACCCTATTATAAATAAGGTATTATTTATTTAATTAAACTCTTTTAATTAAATGGGCTCCCTAATCTTATTAGGGATAATTAATTAAACTTCTTTAACTAATTTTCCCTCCTAATCCTATTAGGAATAAATGAGAGTACTTATATTAAATTAATTCCTAAACTCTTTTAGAAATTAAAATAATAATAATTGTAATAATATTAATAAGACTCCTCTTATTAATTTATATTTAATATTTCTAAAATATTAAATAATAAATATTAAGCTATTTAATTTATTCTATCACCATAGATTAAATTAAATATACTTAACATATTATTACGATTATGCCATTAACTTCTTAAATAATTATTCTTCCTTTTATGGTGTGACCCTTTAGGTTCTCCATATTAAACCGGTTGTGAATAAATCAATTAGAACAATTCTAATCTTATTTAAATAAATAAATTAAACTATTAATTTATTTAAATAAATAATATTTATTCTACAATAGGGATAAGCCTCCCTAGCGATCAACGACTTTCCAGATAATATAGATTTCAACATTAATCATAAAAGAACCTTTGAGTAAATAGTTACCGTACAATTCAATCCTTCCACCATACAATGTCCCAATTAAATATAAGACATGGAATTACTGTCAAGTCTTATTTTATTTAATTATTTGTATTTCGACTCTTAATGCACAACTCCAAATAATGCAAATTAGAAACTCTTTTCTAATTTCATTCTGCCTTGGCCAAGGACTACTGGGTTGTCATTTATCGAATCACATAGGACATTTCTCTTCTTTTACTAGAAGTGGTAGATTCTTTATTGATCATACATTATCTCCATGTACAACTTATTATACCTAAGCATACCCTTTGATATACCCTAAGGGTCTTAAGGAATAAGTCAAAGTATAACTCATCATACACAAGATACTATGATGATCTCAAGTCCAAGGATCACTTGTACTACTATCACTACAGGAATTCCTATTGACAGGCAAGTAAAACTCCATTAGGTATTCCTTAGCGAGTCACGTTCAGTGAACTTATTCTCTAATAAGCACCTACATACTTGCTTTAGTGTCTCCACACAAATGATCATGAGATCAATCATCCTCATCCAATGAGCAAGCAACGTATGTACCAATCTATCCGGATTCACTAATCCCTAATTTAGTAATCCAACAATTGGGAACTATTTTAGTTTTAAGCTTTCTAAGAATTTAGATCTCATTAGAATGATCATCATCATTATTCTAAAAGCATTGCTTAAAACTATGGGTTTATCACATATTATAAAACAGCATCATGTAGATAATTAAAAGCCTTTAATAAATTAATACTTTTTATTAATAAATGAATAAGATTGTTTACAAAGTATATGCTTTATCATCAAACATGATTGGCTTGTGTGCATACTACTTTCATTATTGCTACAAGAGTTTGACCTAGATATCCGGGACCGAAAAGGAACAGAAAATCAGGTTGCTGATCATTTATCACGGTTAGAGAATTCAGAACTAAAGAAAAATGATACAACAGTGATCAACGAATTTTTTCCGGATGAACAGCTATTTGCAGTAAGGATAGATACACCATGGTATGCAGATTATGTAAATTTCATTGTCAGTAAGGTGTTTCCGCCAGATTTGACAAGCCAACAGAAGAAGAAATTTCTCCATGATGTGAAACAGTATTTATGGGACGAGCCATTTTTATTTAAACAATGTGGCGATCAAGTAATAAGAAGGTGCATCCCGAAAGATGAAATGGAGAATATTCTATACCAATGTCATGCATTTGACTATGGTGGACATTTTGGGGGAGAAAGAACGGCAGCCAAAGTGCTTCAATGTGGATTTTTCTGGCCAACACTCTTTAAAGATGCCCGTGTGTTTTCATTAAAATGTGACAGATGCCAAAGAGTTGGTAATATATCAAAGCGACACGAGATGCCACTTAACATGATCCTCGAAGTTGAATTATTTGATGTTTGGGGAATTGACTTCATTGGACCATTTCCACCATCTTTCTGTAACTCCTATATACTTCTAGCGGTGGACTACGTTTCGAAGTGGGTAGAAGCTATAGCATCGCCTACCAATGATGCAAAGGTTGTGATTAAGTTCATTCGGAAGAACATTTTCTCTAGATTCGGCACTCCTCGCGCAATCATTAGTGATGAAGGCACGCACTTCTGTAATAAGCAGTTTTCAGCTATCCTCGCTAAGTACGGGGTCACTCATAAGATAGCTACTGCTTACCATCCACAAATAAGTGGTCAAGCCGAGGTATCTAACCGAGAAGTGAAACGAATCCTCGAGAAGATAGTGAATCCTAGTCGGAAAGATTGGTCTAGCAAGTTGGACGATGCTTTATGGGCATACCGTACAGCTTACAAAACTTCGATAGGGATGTCTCCGTACAGGTTAGTTTATGGGAAGGCATGCCATCTTCCAGTGGAACTCGAACACAGTGCTTATTGGGCAATTCGGAAGTTAAACTTTGATATGTCTGCCACGGGGGAGAAGCGCCTCTTACAATTGAATCAAATGGATGAATTCAGACTCCAATCGTATGAGAACGCAAAGTTATATAAAGAAAAGATTAAGAGGTGGCATGATGAGAAAATTCAGGAAAGAAAGTTTGAAGCAGGGCAAACAGTATTATTATACAATTCAAGGCTTAAACTGTTTCCTGGAAAGTTGAAATCTCGTTGGTCCGGGCCATTTATCATTACAAAAGTCTATCCTCGTGGAGCTGTGGAAGTGGAAGACCCGAATTCAAAACATAATTTTAAAGTCAACGGTCAAAGATTGAAGCACTATTATGGGGGTTGTGTTGATCGTGAAAAGACATCAGTCAACCTTGCTGATTAGAACAGAGGAGAAAGTTAGGCTGAAGACTATAAACCAAGCGCTAACTGGGAGGCAACCCAGGAATTTTTATTGTTATTTGCTATTTTTACTTTTATTAATTTTCTCTACTGTTAGTTTATTTAGTGGTTAAATTTTTATAGTTTAGGATTTGTTACATCCATTTTTCTCTAACAGATATTCAATTTATTGCAGGAAAGGAGGCCAAGCATTTATGATCTTAATAAGTTGAATGTCCACTCGTCAAACTCTCAAATTTCTAATCAATTCGGCAAATTTTGGTGTGGAAGGAAACACGTTATTGGAGGTATGGCATACAAGAAGCGTAAAACACCAAAACAGGTAAAGTTCACTGACCAAGCGCCTAGGCGCTCCAGCCAAGGCCAAATCAAGCGCCTAGGCGCTCAAAGTCAGTAACTATTTTTCTGACCAAGCGCCTAGGCGGTCCATCTAAGCACAAACCAAGCGCCTAGGCGCTCTCCACGACCCAAGCTTCCTGCAAGCAATCGCCTAGGCGGTCCAGACAACACAATCTCAAGCGCCTAGGCGCTCCAATACAAAAATAAATAAATAAATAAAAGCCCCAATTCGGGCTACACTTCTCCAATTCCAAATCAAACACTTTCTTACTCTCCTACTCCATCTCTAACTCACTACAACTCTCAACCCTCATTTAATCTAGCCTAAACAACCAATCTTTCTCTTCCAAATCCTAATCAAACACTAAATCTCTACCCAAACCAAGGCAACTAAGTTCCATATTGTCATCCTTCTTCACCAATTCGGGAATCAAACTACATTCAAGCCACATCTATCTAAAGTAAGGGTTCAAAGTTCAAATTGCTCACCCAACTTTGATTGAACATCATATTTGGCTATACCCAAGTAAGTACACAAGATTTTATTGCAAATTATTTGGATTCACTTGGATAATAGCTATGTTAGTACTTTGAAGCTAGTTTCTATCATTGTGTTGGCTCAAGTGGGTGTGGGTATTCTTAATTGTTGCTTGTATTGCCTTGGAAGTATAGTGGGCTTAATAATTGGAAAAATTGGTGAAAATTAAGTTTGGGGGAGTGCCTACCAATAGTGTTCCAAATCTGTGCACACCAAGTGTTCGATAATTTGTCACAAAGAGGATTTTGGCTATCCTAAGTCACTGAGTATCATTTGGTTTGGCAAGAACTTAGTACATAAGACTATGGCTACTAAGAGACAAAGAGGAGAAACTTCGGGCACTTCGCAAAAGTATGACAAAAAGAGATTTACAAGTGCTAAAGCGTCCGAAAGATATTACAATGTACTTCCTAATAAAGCACTAATTCCCGAGCGTGGATTATTGCCAGAGATAGAAGATGGGGAATTATTACAAATGATTGGAAGTAGAAGATGGGTGAACTTTACAGCCCAACCGGATGCATCGGTTGTTAAAATTGTTAAGGAATTCTACGCCAATGCAATAGATCATGTTGGTAACAAAATTTGGATTCGTGGTAAATCAGTGGAGGTCAGTTTTGGGTCAATAAATGCTTATTACGGCTTGAACACGATACCCAATAATGGATACATGCAATATTTAGAACACGAGCTAGACTACAGTGAAATCATTCAAGCCTTGTGTGTACCTGGAACAACATGGAAATTAACAGATCAACAAGAAGCTGTTTTGTTCCCCGCATCCAAACTAAGCAGTTATGGGAAAGCATGGCATGCCTTTATTTGTGCCAAGTTGATGTCGTGTAGGCATATGAGTGATGTTATAAATCAAAGGGCAGCGTTTCTTTTCTGCATTGCATCAGGAAAAATTATAGATGTGGGTCAGGTTATTCATGATTCCATTAATAGAGCAATTCAAGGAGGAACCTCAGGTGGATTACCACACCCATCTTTGATCACAGGACTATGTCAACAAGCTGGGGTAAAATGGGATGCCAAGGAAGCAACACAACCTCCTTTAGCCGCAATTGACCACTCGCTTATTAAGAAGTACAAGGTATGGGGTGGGGGTATACCACACCCGAGAGGGTTAGGATTCATTATTGCTCCTCCAGAGCTTGCAGACGAGCCTACTCAACAGTTCCACGACAATCCTTCTGTAGCTGGAAGTTCTGGGCCACCACCAAATGTTTTTGAAGATATCCGTCGAGATTTAAGAAATCAAACTAGAAGGATCGACATGGTGGCCACTCGAGTTCAGCAGGGTTTTGACCGAATGGAAAGGAACCAGGATAGTTTAGCTCAGCGACAAACGGAGGTGTATCAGAATTTTAGTGCATCATTCCTTGAAATGTTTGCCCGCATGAATCCAGGTGCCGCTCCCTACCAATTTCCACCATTGTCTGCGTACCCCCCAGATGAAGAAGAAGATGAAGAAGAAGAGGAAGAGGATTCTGACGAGGAATAAAGCTTCTTTCTTTCAAGGAAGTCCTCAGTGCTTAATTTCTTAATTTTTGTTTGTTATATACAATAAGGACATTGCATAATTTAAGTTTGGGGGTGTAATTTTCCAGCTCCAGTTCATGCATGTAGTATTCATCTAGTGCATGCATATAGTATTTAGTTATTAGTTTTTCATGTAGTTTGCATTCATGTAGTTTTCATTTTAAATTTTAATTAAAAAAAAAATTAATTCAAGTATGTGCATGTTTCCAGCTGTTAGATAGTTTAAGTCTGTTTTGGCCAGTGATGAGATTGGAATTGAGTAGACAAGTATAGTATTGTCTGTTAAGGCTTTGATGTGATTTCTTGTTATGATTTGAATCTTTACCTGTTTGAAACTAATATAATAAGGATAGCACAGTAAAAACAACTATGTTGACTGATTGAGTTTAAATTGACACATAATGGACTTCTAGAGGATAATGCTAGTTTGAATGAATGAAAGACATGAATAGGTGAAGATGACTGAATTTAGACAAAAACTTAAGTTTGGGGGAAAAATTTGGGATATATAAGCTTAAAAAAAAGAAGAAAAATAATATCGTAGCTAGTTTTGTTTCGGGGCCTTTGTTACTTGAGCAAGTACGCCCGAAGGGGTATCTTAAAACCTAGCGCCCTAAGGTCTTATATGGTCTGGGAGTCGTTGGTCGAAAGCTCGCTAAGGGGTAGCACTGTTAGCCTAATGGAATGAGACATTGCACATTCATGGTTAAAAAAATATAAAAAAAACAATAAAACGAGAAAAGAGCAAAAAGTCCCCGTAAAGCACAATAAAGCGTAAGTATCCCGGATTGGACTCTTAAATTTGGTGGATGTTTATTTTTAGTTGGATCTAGCTTGTTTGTGAATTTTGTGAGTTTACACTGTATGATTCCTTTAAAGAGATTTATTATGTGTTGTATTTAGCATCATATCAGTTAGCATGGATGTTAAGCACACACACACTATATCAATAATAACAGGTTAAGATTTGATGATTGATGAGGAAATTATTAATCTGTCTTGATATGATGTACTAGCATGTTTATTGTGATTTCTCTGAGGCTTGATGAATAGATTTTGTTCTGTTTGACTGCTAGAATTTAAGCATTTATCTAGTTGCATTTGTATTGCATATTTAGTTATTGCATTGTGTTGTGTTGCTTGGGGACAAGCAATTGGTTAAGTTTGGGGGTATTTGATGAGTAAGTTTTATACCTATGAATCCGATATTATTAAACTTAATTATTGTTATCTTTTATTGTTTTTTAGTATCTTTTTATGTGTTTTGTGTTTATTTGGTGTAGGTTGGAGCTGGAGGGACAAATTGGTCATTTCGGAGAAGAAAAAGGTCAAAAATCATGAAAATTAAAGCTGAGTGGCATTTTTATAATTCTGTGGTTCTGGTCAAGCGCCTAGGCGCTTGAAAATAGCCTATGTTGAGCGCCTAGGCGCTCTAGTGCGTAGAAAGGTGCGTTTTTCTGCTGCCAAGTGGGTTTTTGAAGCCAAATAGGAGTCTGAATGAGGGCTGAGACCAATACAAATAGGAGAAGACTTTAGAAAAGAGTTATCACTGAATTTTTCAAGAGATTTGCAGAGAGAACAAGGAAGAAAAATACGAAGGAGAATTACAAAGGCTGAAGATCTAAGAGAGAGTATTGGAGCAAATTCAGAGTTTCTTCTTCTCTTCTCTAGTTTTATCTTTTGTAACTATCTGGGATGTTTGGATTATTAATTTGGATGATGTTTTTCTTTATTATTATCATGAACTAAATTTTAATTAAGATTACAACGGAACTTGGTATGTAGTTTAAATTGCAAGCTTCCCATTGAATGAAAGTTAGTTTTTATTGAATTGTTTATTATATCTTATGTTTATTGATTAATTGTTTGGCCAACAATTATTGTGATAATCTATATAAAATTGGAAGATGGAGTATAGATTGAGATCTGGATATGATAACATATGTTCATATAATCAGAATAGGGTTAATATGGTTAGCGTGTAGGATAGGAATATACCTATGTGTCTTTTGTATCCATTGAAAGAATTTGTGTGTAAACCCTAATTAACTTGATTCACATAGGAATATAGTGAGTTGATTAACTGGGGTGTTCCTTGTAATTCCGCATCTTAAAGATTGGATTTAGGAGGATTTGTTCACGTGTCTTTGGAAGAAGTGCGTGAATATTCATAAAGCATTCTTGGATAATGATTCATATTAATTGATTTATTTTTAATGAGAAGTAAGTTAGTTTAAATGAAATACCAAGGGAAGTTGTAGTCTTAACCTGTTAAATCTGCAGTTATTCTTGTGAAATTTTGATTTTAATTATTAGTTTGTTAAGTTTAATTTTCAAATCATAAACAAAATTTTCTTAGTTTAAAATAGGATTAATTGCATTAGAGTTAGTAATTGATAAATATTAGTCTATTTCCTCGTGGGAACGATATCCTTTCTTGCTGAATATTACAATTGAACGCGTATACTTGCGTGGCAAAATGATATTAAAAAATTAGGCAACAGTATCCGTCTGGATCACAATTTATACTGAGCAGTCATTAAGGACTATTGAACATCTACTAGAATTGCCAATATTAAACTGATAACCCAAAAGAATCAAGTATTATAAATGATCAGTCTACAATACTTTAAGTTATGCATAACACCACGGTAATAATATACTCATGTGTTGGGGTTTCCAACAACATACATTCCCCTTACCATAAGGGTTGTTCAACTCAGTTTTTTAAGATTTCCGCACCAATCAATTGGTTTGGACAGTTTTATAAACATGCATATAGTCTAGCCGAATCAAATGGCATCGACTCTTTGACAATATTCAAGAACAATACTGAGTTCATCATGAATAATAGTTTACACAAGAGTTTAAGCATATTAGCTCGATTGAACAAATAAGTAGGATAACTTACATTCAAAAAGATAAGTTTACGATATTCGCTGGAATAAAGTAAAGAAAGAGTTTAGAATACTTACACAATGTAAAATAGGGTTCGGATACTTGCCTTACGCGTAGTTTATCCACGTTTAAGATTTCAACACTTTCGAATCCTATTTATAGCGTATTATATGTTCAAGAGGTTCATTAGCTAACATAGTCTTTAATCCAGTTTGACATGATTCAAGTATACACATATGGTACAAAATCAATTTATACATCATCACAAGTTTAACTCACATATCTTTGTTTTGATATTTATGCAAACATCCTTTTTAACGTATCATTCGAAAGTTATGAATAACCTTTATTTCTATCACATGGCATGTTCCTTATCACATTACGTAGCATGTTGATCATATATTACATGTTAAAGAAATCATACAGGCATGCATAAAATATCAGTTGAAAAACAGAAGCTATACATGACTGCTGCACGGCGCAGCTGCGCCCTGTCTAGGCTTAGGGACGGCGCAGCTGCGCTGTCCCCTGGCCAGACTAGAGTTGAGCTACTGCCTTTCAGTTTCTGCCCAATCCTTACATATCCATATACTAATACTCTATCATATCTACATGTCAGAGGTGTTCACATAATCACATAATCGTTCTTGAGTTCATTTGTATAAGTTTGAACTTACGTCTTACATGGCATTTAAGCAAAACATTATCAAGCGGTTACCATGACTCGTTACTTGATTATATATCCACATAGATTTTTCAAATGCATATACTTGTAGCATTCATATTGCTTGTTCATAGCTATTTTTATCTAAAGCTTGAAATCAAGCTTTAAACTCATGTTTATTTTGAAATCATCTTGTTCCATACAGATAAATCATACTTAGAGATATTATAGGCATAATATGGCATCTTATCTTATTAGCATCTAGATATTCATGTGATGCAACTAGATTTTGAAACTATATTCAAGTTCACTTTTGAAACTATTTTAGGTTTGAACTATGAAATCTAACACATATAAGACATCTTCAAAACTCTAAGCATGGGTAGTCAAGTTATGTTATCATGCTTGCAAAGTCAGAACACACATGGCATATATACATATCAAGTTTGTTTCTAAAGTCATAAATCCATTTTAAATCATACACCTTCGTTAATCATGCAACTCTATTAAAACATTCTCAACTTAGCATAATATCCTTATACATACACATTACACATGCTTGCATGCTAGTTTAAGCTGAAATGATTGCCTAACATTGATCAGAATTGAAAACAAACAGCTCAACTGATCTCAGGAACCGGCGCAGCTGCGCTACGCCTTAGTGTTAATACGGTGCAGCTGCCATGTACCTGGTTGGAGCCAGAAACAGTAAACCTCGGCAATTGTTTAGCCCAAACACAAAAATTACTCACGAAATTGATTCTAAACATTCCTATTACGGTTGTAACATGCTTATAAGGCCATATAACAACTATATGAACATTACCCATCCTTATTAACATCTAATTTCATGAATTTAAGAATTTGAATTTTAAGAGTTCAAGAACTTTGTTTAACAGAAACCGAAAATGGAAGCAATGAAGAGGAGTTATACCTCTGCAAATGTGAAAAGAACTTGCTCCGATGAATTCTTAAGCTCTAAGAATGCTTGTATGCTTTCAACTCTTACTTAGCAAATACCAGACAATTTCCAAGCAACCCAACTGATAAACATGTCTGCTATTTGTAGAAGAACTTTTACATAGACATTGCAATTTCCCATTGAATCAAACCCATGGATTGTAGGATTGCATGAAGGTTATGGAGGAGTTGTTAGATAGTGGTTGAAACTCATGGTGACCACCACTCCCTACCATGATCATCAGCTAAAAAAATTAGAAGAAGAAATAGGCTTAGCCTTTTTGGAAGAACACGTATTCTAGCCTTGAGTTACTATTCATGGTACTTGGTGACACTAATTATGGGACAAGAGAAATCTCAGCCACACTTAGCTCTACACTTGTACACATATAGTTACTTTATTATAAAAAATGGTTTTAATGTCCAAGTGTTACCATATTAGGAGAATTTAGGGTTATTTATATACTCACATCATATAATCTATGTACATTAAATATACGCAATAAAATAATGCAGTCAGGTATTATTGTTCGATTAGTTCCATAATTAACTCTACTACTCACATAACCAAAATATAACTTTATGTCACAGTATGATTTAACATTTCAAGGTAGTAGGTGTTATGTAACATACATATAATCCATGTACATTCTATTTTAATGTCTACTCGCATGTATATGGCTACTTACACATTTCATGATATATTTATACTATATAGTTTTAATATGCTTAATCACATTGCTTCATACGATTTAGTTTTATAAGACTTAATATATAACCACATAAATGTCACACCACACTATATAGTTATATTTGTATTATTGTTCACATGCACATAACTGTTAATATAATATTATTATATTAATAACTTACTTATTTACGTTAAGTAAATAAATTATTCACCTCCTTGATTAATTACTACTAATTTAATTTAATCCATTTCTTATTGCTGAAATTATAGGTTTTCATAACCATTAATTATTGATATAACTCTTATTATATTTCTAGATATATTGCAAATAATAATAATAATCACATATTATTAATTGATTACAAAGAAATCAATATTTTCTTACGATTAATTAATATTAATTAATGGTTTAACAATTCTGTTGTTGGACATAACATAATTCATTGCAATATACTCCTATCATATGGTTTCATCCATGTTACACATATAACATTAATGTCCCCAATTCAGTGCTACAATAGAAAGTAACCAACTCCAACTGACTGCTGGCGCAGCTGCGCCAATTTGTACTGCTGGGACGGCGCATCTGCGCCGTGCCTTGACTGATTTAGCATCAACTCGTGCCAAATTTGCATCACTAAACTCGTTATATATGACATGAATTGATGTCCACGAAAGTGTCACTACAAGTCTATGAGCGTATTGATTACTTATACGAATTCACATGATCAACACGATTAATCTTCTTAATTCTCGTTTTAATTCGCTTAAGGGATTTCCTCGTTTCGCAATATGCCATACAAGGCCTTTCACCATCCTCATTGTCAATTCACACTTCTTAATACGTATTGATCTAATACGAATCAATTGTATTAACCAACTCATAAAACAATAACACTTATATTCACATAAATAGTATTTCCATTAATATATTCATTTTATAATACGTGGAAATTCTCGGGTATTACAGTATCAGCCTCAAGTGTTGCTCATGATCTTCACAGGTTTTAGAGTATATGAGGATGTCATCAATAAAAACGACTACAAAGTGATCCAAATATTCCTTGAATACTCGGTTCATCATATCCATGAAGGCAGTAGGAGCATTAGTCAATCCAAAAGACATGACTAAGAATTCGTAATGCCCGTACCAAGTTTTGAAAGCAGTCTTTGGAATGTCATCAATTTTAATCTTCAATTGGTGATATCCGAATGAAAATCAATCTTTGAAAAGAATTTGGCACCTTGCAACTAGTCAAACAGGTCATTAATATTAGGCAACTAGTACCTATTTTTGACAGTGACATGGTTCAACTCCCGATAATCAATACAAAGTCACATACTCCCATCTTTCTTCTTCACGAATAGGACAGGAGCACCCCAAGGAGACGTACTAGGACGAATGAAACTGATGTCTAACAATTCATGTAGTTAGGTCTTTAACTCCTGAAGTTCAATAGGAGTCATTCGCTATGGGGCTTTAGAAATGGGTTTTGTATCGGGTTCAAGGTCGATACAAAATTCAATTTCACGCTCTGGGGGTAGGCCAGGAAGTTCTTCAGGGAATACATCAGAAAATGTATTTACAATAGAAACATCATTCAAAACTGACGTATATTTGTTTAAATCTGTGACATGAGCTAAGAAAGCTTGACATTCGTTTTTTAATAAACTGAATAGCTTTATGGATTGATATGACATTGATTGACTTTAGTGGTTTGGTTGCTTGAATTTGCATAATAGGTTGGTTAGGAATATGAAAGCTAACAACCTTACGAAAACTATCAATTTTTGCATGATGAGTAGTTAACCAATCAATCCCTAGAATTACATCAAATACAAGTATTTTCAATGAAATAAGATCGACAGGTAATGTGAGGGTACCGATTTGAATCAAACAAGACTTATAAACAGTGGATGTAATGAAGGTTTCTCCCAACGGAGTTTCAACAGATAAGTCAGAGTCTAATTTCTCCGGAGTTAAATTTAAATGTTGAGTGCAAGTAGGAGAAATAAAAGAATGGGTAGAACCAGTATCAAATAAGGTATAGACTTCGCTAGAGTTTATGATTAGCTTACCCGTGATTACCTCGTTCGAGTTCCTTTCTTTCTGGGAGGTCACGACAAACGCTCTCCCTTGAACTACTTGTTTTGACTTCTCTGGGACGGCCTTTGGTGCCTCCATCCCATCTGAACTTGGCTTCAATGTACGACTAAAATCGAGCTAAGTGACCTTCTCTTCCGTAATTATAACATGTTTTGGACTGCAGTGTACAATTTGGACTGATGTGTCCCTCCCCTCCACATTTATAGCATACGATTATTGATCGTTCTCCTTTTTTAACAACGGGTGTTGGTGTTGTCGTCTTTCCATCATTATTGAATCTCATCTTCTTGAAATTTCCACTTTTATTGTCTTGGCCATGATTACCACCGAAGTGGTTACCATATTTGGCATGTTGACTTCCTCAACGTTTGTTGTCACCACTTCGATGACTGCTTCTACCATTAGTATCGCTTTGCTGGCTGTTATCTCTTGGTTGGGTTAACTCATTATCATATTCCAATAACTGAACCCTATTTACAACATCTGAATACAAACACAGTTTGTGAAAAATTAGGTATTGACGTATCTCGGGTTTCAAACCTCTTAGAAACATCCGCGTCATTCTCTCCTCCTTATCAACCAAGTGGGATGCAAACCTGAGATAACTCGACAAACTTAGCTTCGTACTGCAACACGATCATATTATCTTGATCCAGCTTGATGAACTCTACCTCCTTCATGTGACGAATACTTTCGGGAAAGTACTTGTCGTTGAACAGTTCTTGGAACTTCTCCCAAGACATCTTCAGTGCGGCAGGTTGAGTACGCTTTACAGATTCCCACCAATAATATGCCTCTCCTCGCAACATGAAGGTGGAAAAGTGAACCTTTTGCTCCTCGGAGCATCCCAAGACATCAAATATCTTGGTGATCTGCTATATCCACGTCTTCGTCTTAAGTAGTTTTAGCTCTCCCAAAAACTCTGGTGGTCCCAGCTCCTTGAACTACTTAGCGGTGACCGTCCGAGAGTTGTCAATGTTTTCACCTACATTTTGAATAGGAGTCTCTCTTGCCTGATGTTGCACAAATTGCAGAAAGCTCCTAAATATTTTGTCGTTCGCCATTTGGTCGGTGTTGTTGTTCACCTGAGGATTATTACGTCTGATGCACATTTTCCTGGGTATTAATCATTGGTGATTCAACGGTCTCATGTGCTCCATTGCTATTCTCAACATTCTCGGATGTCATTTTCAAATACTGCCACAAAACAAGGGTTAATTGACATGCAACATATTATCCCTATATTCTGACCTACCAATTAAATAACAAATAAACTTATGTAGGTCATACTAGCGAAGGAATTACCCGTCTCTCCCCTCCTAGTTTTAGTCTCACATCTCAGGCAGGGATCATATCCCTAAGCTTTGATACCAACTGTGACGCCCCCAAAATAGGTATACATCACCCATCTTGGATCGCCAAATACATGGTACATAACTGAAATACAAACTTAATTTATACAACTGTTAAGTGTCCTGTAGAATACGACAAAACATAAGCTATGAGTTTTAATATAAACATTGTCTTCTAGACAGTATTCAAACTCAAAATAAGTCCTCATTACAATTATTATCACACTATTTCACATAATAGTGAGGACTAGTAATACAACCATATGGACCGTCACTCTGTTTCCAGACTAGTCTCAGCTATATTCTCATTTCCTGAAGAGAACAATGAAAGCAAAAGGGTGAGCTCCACTAGCCCAGTAAAAAATCTTATGACTATGATAATGCAGAACAAATTATCGTTAGCCTTAACAGTGTTAAACCGATAAAATATAATAAACATCAAGTTTACTACAGCGGAACAAGCAATCCATTAGAAGAGTCAAGTAGAGTATGATATATACTATCTTCTTTGATTTAAAAAGTTTATCATCAATTTTATCGCTGAGACTCAGTTTAATAAATAATTCATATCATCGAATCATTCTTGTACTACGGCCAATGATATTCATTAGTATCACGACCACGAATTATCCATGCACTACGGGCCAAGGATATTCGTGTTTTTCATCAATGGTCATGATCATGCCAACAACTGTCCATCAATGCACTACGGGTCAATGAGGACTTACCACATTATTTGTAACATTACGGTCATGATTATACCGAATAATCCCTAGTCATAATCATACCAAGTCCATCTATGCACTACGGGCCATAGATTACGTTCATCATAATATAAGCATGAGGTGATGACAATGATATAAGAATTCAATTAAATGATAAATTTTTAAAAATTTATAATTTAATTTATCCAGGATTCAAAAACATCCAAATTATCAACATGATGCTGCTTTGTGGGGTAAAATTCAAGAATAATATTGTATCAAAAATGATTTGGACTGAAAATAAATTATTTTTTGTTATGAATAGTACCCCGGGTGAATAGGAACAGAGTGAATATTACTCCGTGAATAGTAATTCGGGAATAGTTCCCCGTGAATATTACTCCGAACATAAAAAGGTTAAAACTTATCAAGAATGCTCAAAATAATATTTCCAAGACGAAGATACTAGATGAAGCGCAAATATCAAGGATATTCTACTAATTTCATGGAGTATAGAAGCCAAAACTTAACAAAATGAGTATAAAATTCGAAATCTGAAACGAAATAATATTACTTAAATACTACAGAGTATGGAAGAAAATATTATTTCATACGAATACTGGATAAAAATAATATCCATTACCTTAAAAAGAAGAGTATTCCAACTGGTATAGCGGAGATATCCTTGAAGAAAACTTGAACTGTTTTCTACGCTCAAAGCTTCTTAAAACTTTTAAGAAATACGATCAATATTATAGAAGAAGAATTCTCTGATTCTGGTGTAATTTTCAATTCTAATTAAGCATCCTATTTATAGGAGAATGAAAATGATACAATTTGAATTTTAGAATCACTGACTGCACAGTGTTTTTTCCCCTATTCATGGGCGCCTTATACAAGGTCACGGATGAATTTCCATATAAAACAAAAACTAAAATATAACATATATAATTTATACATCCCACGTGAATCCTTTTTTTCTCCACCACCACCCCTGACATATTTTTCAAACATGAATATATATATATATATATATATATATATAATTCACATATATTTAATCCTTCCATTACATGCAACACATAAAAATCCCGTGAACCATCTCATTATTCCACCAACATGTGGGCCCCCACTAATATATCACCATCATAGGTGGATCCCACCATATAATATGTATACTGAATAACTTTCTACCGATTATTTTGAAAAATGAGTAAATGGGGGTCCATAAAATAAGTAAAATTTACATCAAATACTTCATAAAAATCTCCTCAATATTTTCAACAACATTTATTCATTATTATTATTATTTACAATATTTAACAACCAGATCATTCCCAGGAAAGAGGGGGCTTTCCAATACGGATTTCTCGATATTGGCGCGCAATTAGGTGACCAAACCTCTCCTCGACAGAACTTTCTAAACATCGTCAATATTGCAAATAATAATATGAATAACTGTATCGTCTCAATTATTGATTTAATAATATATAAAATATCGACAATAATTGAATCAAATAACGTGAGATACTATACAGTAATTACTGCAGCAATAATTAAATATAATTGAGTGACTTATCACGTAAGCATCAATAATCAATATTGTGTGCTACTATGCAACCATGAGTATTACTGTACTTTTAACATTGGGTATTTCAACAGTTAACGATAAAACTTTCACCGTTATTTTCATAAAAGATATTTCTGTCATTTTCTTACTTCGATAATAATTCTGTTGTGGGGTCCACCAATGATTGTGCCGTCGTACGAATATTTCCTGTTAAAACGAATATTCCCCGACCAATCGAATATTATATAACAACTTGCATACTTTGCAAAATTTATAATTATTACCCACAACTATAACAATATATTTAATCCACACCATAATATTCAAAACTATATTTCGAGAAAAATTAATCTTTATTTATGAAAATTGGGGTCTTACATGTTTTACCAGTTGAATCGGTGGTCAACCGATTTTTGACTAAATTAATAAAATCGAGCTTAATCGGAAGGAAGAGCTGACTAGTTTCAATTTTTATTGGTTGAACCGACGGGTCGGTCTAGGTTTAATAACCCTGGTAATAATAAACGTTTAGACCATTTAAGAATACCAAAATTTATGATCAAGAAGGCTTGAAAATAATAATAAAAATTACTTTAAAGCTATAGAGTAATTAAAATTAGACTATTTAGTTGACTCATGACCAACCAAAATTACTGTATTTGGCTTGTTATATGTTGGTAGTGATATTGGTATAGATTGGTATAGATGAGTTCAAAAATTTATGGAAATAATTTGAAATTTTTACTTAAAGTTGGATAACGATTATGGTGTCTTTGCACTTGAGCTACGAAATAGAAAGAAAGGGAAAAGGGTCAAAAATGCCCTTGATATTTACCCCGATGTCTCACTTGCACACTAAATTAATTTATTTTCCAAAAGTACCCTTAACGTTACATTTTTTGGGTCGCCCGTGCCCCTGCCGTTAATAAAAGAGAAACGGGGTTAAAATGTGACGACGTGGCAGGCTTAAATATAAAATATATTGTAAGACCCCAACTTATTATAAATAAAATCGAATTTCCTCTAATTATATTTGTGAATAATAAGGTACTAATTTAATATAATTCTCTGATTGTGGGTGAAATGTGCAAATTTTGCAAAATATGCAAGTGGTTATAAAATAATCATTGTTGCCGGGGAATATTCGTTTGGTCGTGGAATATTCTTGTTGTCAGGGAATATTCGTACGACGGCGCAATCATTTATGGGCCCCATAACAGAATAACTGTCGGATGAAGAAAACGACAAGTTTGAGTTTTTATAAATAACGGCGTAGTTGTTACCGTTAACACTGTTGGAATACCCGGTGGTTAAAATACAGTAATACGCGTGGATGCACAGTATTGATGAATTATTGATCCTTACGTAAGAAGGCACTACTCAATAATTGTTACAGTAGTTACTGTTCAATATTTTATTTTATTGATTCAATAATTACTGCGTTGATATTTTATATTATTGTTGTTTCAATAATTGTCACTGCACAGTATTTCCAATTATCAGATCAATAATTCATATTATTTGAATAATATTATTAGATATCATTATTGGCAATGTCTAGAAAGTTCTGTCAAGGAGAGGTTTGGTCACCTAATTGCGCGCCAATAAGGAGAAATTCTTATTGAAAAGCCCCCTCTTTCCTGGGAACGGCCTGGTTGTCATAAATGTGATTCTATAATATTATTTGTGAATAATTAATTATTGATTCATATGATAAGGAAATATTTATTTTATGTGGATATAAATGTTGGATATATTTATTGTGGTTAAAAATGAAGGAGTTAATGTTGAGGTGTTTTATCAGTATTTTGTCGGAATGAAAGTATTAAAAATTAAACCAGTGTTTTTGAGATATATTGTGTGAGTTATAATTTTTAATCCGACCGTTGGATCGTTTTAATTTTTGAATATGTTATACATATATAAGTTGAGTATATGTCCACAAATTTTGAACCGTTAAAAATGAACGTATGATTTGTTATGAATTTTAAGAGGTGACTGATTCAGAAATTAGGATTATAAATGATTTTGGTGGAAAATTCTAGAATTGAGTGGGCTCCACTTGTGGTTGGTGAAGAAATGTGCTGAATTTATTTCAAATATGGTGGGTGGGAATAGTAGCAGGTAAAGCACTCAGGTTGCAGGTCAAGTCTGCTAACATTTTTCCTATAAATAGAGGGCTAAGTTAAAATTTAAAATTACACCAGAAACAAGTTTTCTCTCTTTCTCTCTCTAGATTATTGAGTTTATTTTGTGAGTATTTAGATACTTTGTGAGTTTCTATTCATCAGTGCAAGTTTCCTTCAGCCTTATACCGATATTCCGATCATAAGTACTGATATTTTGAGGTAAGGGATGTTATTTTCTTCATATATGATATTATTTCTTCAATATCATTATGCCGAAGTATTGATCTGATTTTTTTTATCAAATTTGAAACTTTTTGTGTCAGGGTTACTATTCACGTATACGACACTATTCATCGAAAAATGAAATTTTCTTCTTTTTGTACAATATGTCTATTATGGTTACTATCTTTGATTGTATCCATGTTTTGATCTTTATTTTTGAATTCTGCTTCAAAATTGGTATTTATGAAGTATTATTGATCTTGGATAAACTGTTATACAAATCCCTACTATTTGTCCTTCTGTTTCACTGGATTCGTTTTCTTTAAAATATTTTTCATCATTCTCAGTCCTAAATGATGATATTACTAAATATCTTCGACCTGTAGTGCAAAGATAAATGATTAATTGATGAATATCTTTGGCCCGTAGTGCAAAGATGAACAGGTGTTGAGATGAACATGACCAACTGGTGATACAAATGAATATCTTTGGCCTGTAGTGCATAGATGAATATTTGATTAAAGATGTATATTGATTGTTGTTACAGGGATAAAATATTGATGATGGACTTTTAAATCTTAGAAGATAGTAGAACTCATTCTCTACTTGATTCTTCTAATGGATTGTTGTTTCCACTGCAGTTGTTGATCTAAAACTTGTTGGCTATTATATTTTATCGGATTTTTCCCTGTTGAAGATTAACGATAATTTGTTGTATATTATCTTAGTCATAATATTTTTTACTGGGCTAGTTGAGCTCACCCTTTTCCTTTTTGTTCCATTTTTCTCAGGAGGTGAGAACATAACAGGAACTAATCGGGGTACGGAGTGATGGTTCTAGAAAGATGTTTTAGCAGTCCTCACTATTTCTATAAAATAGTGTTTGAATAATTGTAACGAGGACTTATTTGAGTGTGGATATTGTCTAGAAGACAATATTTGTATTTAAACTCACAGTATGTGTTGTCGTATTTTGCACGACAATTGTATTATTGAAGTTGTAGTTTGCTTTCTGTACCATGTATTTGGCGACTCAGAATGGGTGTTGTATACCTATTTTGGGGGCGTCACATATATTCTAAATAAAACAATATATATCATTTAATCAAAACAAAATATACTAAAATTCAAAATAAAAAAAAACATAACATATTTACACCATTTAATCAAAATAATAAAATTCAAATTATTTTTTTAACTAATCAAAACAACTAATTAAATAAAATAAGTTGTATAACATATTTACATCATTTAATCAAAATACTAAAATTCAAAACATAACATATTTACATCAAATACTAAAATACTAAAATACTAAAAAAAATCAAATTAAAAAAAATACTAAAATTAAAATTATTTTGTTAATTAATCAAAACAACAAAAATTCAAATTACATCATTAAAATACTAAAATCATAATACTAAATACTAATTGATATAAAATTTTTAAATTACTAAAATCATAATACTAAATAATATTTGTAAAATTCATAACTGGAAGTATTATGATTATTTTAGTAAATTTTAATATTAATTTTTAAAATCATATCAATTTAAAAATATTATGATGTAATTTGGATTTTTGAATACATTTTTTAAAAATATTATTACATCATCAAATTATAACATATACTGTTATGTATAGATTATTGCTTCATCAAATTATTTATATTATTTATAACATATACTGTTATGTATAGATTATTATATCATCAAATTTTTATATAGTTTAAAAATATTATTTAGTATTATGATTTTAGTAATTTAAAATTTTTATATCAATTAGTATTTAGTATTATGATTTTAGTATTTTAATGATGTAATTTAAATTTTTGTTGTTTTGATTAATTAAAAAAATAATTTGAATTTTAATATTTTTTAAATTTTATTTTTTTAGTATTTTTATATTTTTTAATTAGTATTTTAGTATTTTTTTTAATTAGTATTTGTTGTAAATATGTTATGTTTTGAATTTTAGTATTTTGATTAAATGATGTAAATATGTTATACAACTTATTTTATTTAATTAGTTGTTTTGATTAGTTAATAAAATAATTTGAATTTTATTATTTTGATTAAATGATGTAAATATGTTATGCTTTTTTTATTTTTAATTTTAGTATTTTTTATTTTGATTAAATGATATATATTATTTTATTTAAATATATTTTATATTTAAGTCTGCCACGTTATCACATTTTAACTTCATTTGTCTTCTATTGATCACTGACTTCTATTTCCTTTTTCTTTTCTATTATACCTTTTGTAAAATGTAATTAAAAAGGGAACTAGGGGAGTTTTAATCATGTGCGCAAGCACGAATCTACCAGCGCCAAGTCACGAGTCCAAATGCCCCAAACCCCAAAGGCCTAAATAACAAACCGACTCAAGTAAACGAGGAAATTAAAGTCAGTGATCCTCGTCAGAAAAAACAGAGCAAAAAAGAGATGGAGCCAACGACGTCGTTGAAGGGAGCTATGAGCAGTGCATCAATGGAAACGATATCGGAAAGACTGTCGGAGCTTGAAAACCTTTACTTCCCACGCGCCGTCCAATCCTCCGCCGTCAATCCCTCCCAGCGCAAGTCCCTCCTCCTCGACCTCCTCTCTCGAGACGTCCCCGTCTTCCTGGGTATTCTCTCCTCTCTCTCTTTGTATGTCTATATATGTATATTTATGTATATATGCTAACGAATATACAATAAACTATATATATGTTACAAATTGACTAATTCTCTCTACATATGTAATTCATATATGATGTGAATTATGTACAAAAATACCATATTAAACTGACTGTCAGGTTATATAATTATATCTTGTGTTTGTATATATACATTAACCGGAATTTATTTATTTATTTAATTTTTTAATGCGCTGGTTTATCATTTTAGAAGCTATGGATCACAATTGACAGTTGAGGAGCTTAAAGAATTTGATAAATACATTATGTGTATACACTATATAAGTCTCCAATTACCCAATTATCTCTTACATATGTAATTTATATGCGTACAAGTGCTGTGAATTATCTACAAATATAACATAGATTACACGGACTGACAGGCTAGTGAAAAGTCTTGTCTTTTAACTAACTGTGTTGTGTTTATATATATACATTAACTGGAATTTATTTATTTTTATTTTTATTTTTTTAATGTTGATTTATCATTTTAGAACGCTATGGATCACAGTTGACATTTGAGGAGCTTAAAGAATTTGATATATTGAAAGAGGATTATGAAGTGAACTGGCATTTAAATCATTTGCGGAGTTTGATTAGTCCAACTGATGAGGATTTGAGGTCAAGGTCTGCAAAGGTTAAGAATAGGAGACGGGCATACATGGATAAACTAATATATGATGGACAGTATTTTTCGGAGGATGCGATGAGGGAAAGAGAGCCGTATTTGCACCATGAGTATGTGGGGCAGTATCAGGATCCTAGTGGGAGGAGCATGGCAAGGCCAGGGGAGAGGTGGTCCGAGACGCTGCTGAGACGGGCTGAGGAGGGGATTTTGGTGGCTAAGATTAGAGGGGAGCAGCAGAGGTTGGGTGTGGCTCAGAGGGATTGGGTTGGGAATGAGATAGAAATGCAGCATGAAGAACAAGAGGAGGAGGAGGAGGAGGAAGCAGAAGAAGAAAGTGACAAAGAAGAGAAAAGAGAAAATGAGAAAGTAGAAGTGCAAGAAGAAGAGGAGGAGGAGGAGGAAGAAGAAAGTGACGAAGAAGAGAAAAAAGAAAGTCTAAAGGATAGTGAGGCTCATGCGATTTTGCACCAGTCAGAGGTAAATTCTTTATTATTACAAAATGTTTGTGTGCATTGGTGAATTGATGCTCATTATTGTTTCTATGCAGTATATATTTGGTCATTTGATTTGTTCAACTTTTATTGTTTTGCTTTGTTTGGCTATTTGAAATATTTGTGGAGTTTTTTACTAGTTTAGTTGAAATGGTTGTCATTTTCTTAACAAAAATAAAAATGAAATTGAAGATTGTTTTGTCATTTTGTGGTGTAACTATTTGGATGCTTATCTAGCTATTACCTATCTATATATATATACAAACAACGAGAAAGTCATAGTGATCGTTCCATGAGCCGTCGTCGTCGTGGATGATTAGCTATTTATTTATCAGTGTTTATTTATTTATTTAGTTTGTGAACTTGTTATTTATTGGTTTATTTCAGTATTGAGTTATTTATTTAGAGACCCAATTGTTACTGGGTTTAGGGTTATTAGAGCTTATTTTCTTATAAATATGCTTGTAAGTCATGTCAAACTCTTTACATTTTGATATTGAAATTATTCTAATTATTGGTTGCGATCAATATCTTTTTTCTCCCTCTTGCGGTTGGGAAACCCTAGGTGTAGTGGGTTGGATCACTCTAGTTCTCTTAATCACTTCCAATTAATTATGTGTTAAACAATTTTTGTCCTTCATTATATTGGTATCAAAGCTTAAGGTTTGTCCATCAATTTCTTAATTTTTGTTCATCGCAGTTCACTGTTCAAAAAATAAAATAAAAAATTGTTATTGCCGCATTGTTTTAGAGATAAAAAATATCATTAGCACCTGTGAGACCCCGAGTGTCGTCCAAGAGTCAACTAAAGGAGACTAACTTACCTACCCAACCAACCAAATTACTCCATATTCTTAATAGAAAGGAGTTTGAGCAGAGTGTGTTGGAAGAGAAGGTTGTGTATGCAGTGGTAGCTAGAGAGCTTAAGTTAGGCAAATTCTACATGAGTTTGTCGATATTATGCCTAGTGAGTTGCCCGATGGGTTACCACCTCTTAGGGACATCATGTCATTGACCTTGTTAGAGAGAGCCTTAACCCTTGTGTCGTTCCAGCCTTATTCACCCCTAAGGCTGATGGGAGTTTGAGGATGTGTTGTGATACTCGAGCCATAAATAAAATCACCATCAAGTATAGATTTTTTATACATAGGCTTGATGACATGCTATATATGATAACTGGGGCTAGTGTTTTCACCAAAATAGACCTGCTGAATGGATACCATTAAATCCGCCTCCGAGAGGGAGATGAGTGGAAGACTGCCTTTAAGAAAAGACGTACTTTATGAGTGGTTAGTAGAGTTATGAATCAGGTGTTATGTCTTTCCATATGCAAGTTTCTAGCGGTCTATTTTGATGACATCCTTCTTTATAGTAAAACCCCATATGAGCACTTCACTTGCGAGATATTCTAGCAGCTCTTCTACGTGAGAAACTCTGTTAATTTGAAGAAGTGTTTTTTTGTTCAGGAGTCGGTCATTTTCCTTGGGTTTGTGAGGTTTCTGCCGACCCTGAGAAAGTAAAGGCATTTAGTGAGTGGCATGAACCTTCTAATATTCATGAAGCTCGAAGCTTCCATGGGCTAGCTACGTTTTATAGGAGGTTCATTAGAGGATTTAGTACCATTCTGGCTCCTATCACTGATAGTTTGAAAAAATGATAGTTCATTTGGTCTAAATTGGTTACCAAAGCCTTGGTGGAAATCAAGAATAGGTTGACACGTGCACCTATTCTCGGCTGCCAGACTTTAGTAAAGTGTTTAAGGTAACATACCACACTTCAAGCTTCAAGCTTCAAGCGTAGGGATAGGGGGAGTGCTTAGTCAGGAGGGTCATTCTAGCGTTCTTTAGTGAGAAATTGAATAAGGTCTGACAAAGCCTATGATAGGGAGTTTTATGCTATAGTCCAGGCACTTAGGTATTGGCGGCATTATTTGTTGCATAGGGAGTTTGTTCTTTATTCCGATCATCAAGCACCCCGATACCTTAACTCCCAAAAGAAGCTAAGTCAACGACACGCTAGGTGGGTAAAGTTTATGATGGACTCCACGGCATGCTTGCGTGAGGTGGTCGTCGCCCGGATCATTTCTAGCAAAGTTGTAGGATGGATTGATTGCAACACCTTAACCCCTCGCTTATATGTAGACGGTAATTTTGGTACAATTGCCCGCGTTCGGAAATATGCGTTGAATGGACATCAATGACACCTGGACCCCTCGCATATATTGAAGCGTTAATCTCGGTACAATCTACGATTGATGCGGTAGAAGACGCCACCACAATTATGTATTATTGTATGATAAATCAAATTGAATCTCAAAGAAAAACTAAGAAAATGACTCTGGAATTTTTCAAAGAACCCAAAAGTAGAGAATAATCTCACAAGAATATTATGAATCTGAATAATGTCAATTACAATGACCATGCCCCTTTATTTATACTAGTAATAAGAAATCCTAATCCTACATAGAATAACCAAAACAATGGAAATCAAACCTTAATTCCTATAAGGAATAGAATTATTAATGAACAAGCAATCTAGAATCAAATCTATCTAAAGAATCCTAACTATAATAGAATTATGAAAAGATCTAAAAATATAGTAATTAATGAAATAAACCCGCGTCCAAATCTGCCAAAAACGCGTTAACTAGTTTTCCCCTGTTGCGCAACTGTGCTGGATTTGAACTGACTTTGGGCGTGTCTACGCTCAAAATCCAGAGACGAATTTTATGTCTGCAGAACGGTGCGACAATGCCTGATTTGGCTTGGAATAGCGCGCGGCAGCGCTGGCCTGCAACATTTGCTTCTTTTGATGTCTTTAAGCTCAGAATGCAATTTTTCGCTCCTTGTTCATATGAATTGAGCTCCAATGCAAGTATCCTTGAGTACTCTTTAGCCCAATCACTGAAGACCATTTGTTGAACCCTCGAAACTTGAGTTGAGAGATACGAGCCCAACCAGGATTGTATCATTCCCCTTTTGAAAATGATTTGTCCTAAAATCTGACATTCCCTCCTCTTGAAATGGTCTTGTCCACAAAACTGATCCTACATAAAAACAAATTAAGTTAGTAACATCAAACAAAACATAATGCCAAAACTCAACTTGCAAGTGATATATATAGGAAATATCAACACAACTAAAAATATGAAAAGAATCATTAAAAACTCTTTAACTCCCGTCAAGAACATGGCAGCACGATGCCCTTCCACTCGTAGACCAATTACTTCCAAAACACTAACTATATAAACTAATCTACTATCTACTAAAATAAACGTGAATGCAATGTAAGTAAGAATATAAAAAGTTCTATCTACTCTTGGATCAAATATCAAAATGAACAAATCTTCATGTGATAGATTCTCTCAATAACGAATTCTCAGATCAAATGCCAATCTGATGGTCTCGGACATCTGCATAAATACAACCTCCAATGCACCTGGGTCAAATATCTATTTTTGAAACTTCTCACATCTCATATGCACACACTTTTGAATTCCTGGATTAAACACAACACAAAACAAATCAACATGTACCTTTTGTTTAATCACGAAGGAATCAAATAACTCAAATTCACATGCATAGTCTACTAGAACAATATTCAAAACATTTCCCCTATAAACTCTCAATGCAATGTTCGAATTGATTTGCGCAATAAATCATGTATCCCTCCTTGATGAGTATGAACCCATCTTGAACCTCCAAAACAAATTTAACCTTCCCCATTCCATTGACATTAACACATTCAAAATCAAGCAATGACATCAATGGAATTGAAAGATCACATCCAACTTCACGAGACGAAAACTCAATAGCATATTTACGATGTTCACAAACAAACTCAACAAATGCTAAAGAACTTTCCCAAGTGTTATTAAAAATCGGAATATCATCAAAATAGATATTAACAATTTTCCTCATGAATGCATGCAACATATGATTTAATATGAAAACATTTAATGCAGTAGCAAATCCAAAGGACTTAACTAAACATGCATACAAACCATATCTCACTTCAATATGATGATAATCACTTTTCAAATCAATATCATAGGTGGTTAAGTGAATAAATAGTAAAATCTCTTCAGTAGTGAAGTGAAATTTACCCTTAAAATATTTAATCATTTACTTGTTTTTATCATTTTTCACAAAAGCATGGACTGTCGATTGAGGTTCTTATATGAGAACACAAAAATATTTACACATTTCCCACTTCTAAGTATTTTCTTTTGGATAATGTTTGGCTAATCAGTAGTCCATATACGTCTATTGCATTTTTTATTAATTTAGTTATAATTATTTATCTCCCTGTTGTTTATATGCTGATTTAGACAATGCTTCCGAGCCACTAATAATGTATCCACCATCAAGGACTGAGGACTGTATATTT
Organism: Panax japonicus; assembly: GCA_020205505.1. Classification (NCBI taxonomy): domain Eukaryota; kingdom Viridiplantae; phylum Streptophyta; class Magnoliopsida; order Apiales; family Araliaceae; genus Panax; species Panax japonicus. Next base: position 33,834,494 of record CM035109.1, on the reverse strand, counting down.
GAGAAGTATAGTCTTAGATTCTAACTCTGAAAGAGTTAGGGAGTGGAACGGGAACTGCACCTTATTTTATCAGGATGCATTTAGTTGATGACTCTACCCTGTTATACGTAGTAGCCACAACTCAAAAAATGAGGTTGTGCTAATGCCATATGTAGTTTTCCTTGAACATTATTCTACTTGTTCATCTCACTTTCTTCCTTGCCTATGTCATAACACGCTGAATGACGTTATATCTGGGTCTCTTCTTGAATAGTTTTGTCTTATCCATATGGTATTTCAAAACAATGAATGTGATTTTTAAAACTTTGTGCTTGTGTGGTTGTTTCTCTGTGCGGCGCGCATGTGTGCAGACTTGCATACTGTTTATTTGCACCAGTAAGGTGAACCATCGTTGGCGCCGTATGAGTGCAGAATGCTTCCTTGTATAGTGTTCTAATGTCCACTCTATTCAAAATATATCCTATACTTGTTGACCTTCAAGGTTCTAGTTTTTCTTTCAAAATTTGCTTCTTTCAGTGGAACTAGATTAGGTTTCTAGCTGATACACGGGACATCTGTAAACTGTGGCACTAAATTATATGTGGTTTGCAGCCACTATACTGGGCAGATATATTAAGCAGGATGTTTAGGCAAATAATGGTTTGTCATATTGTGCAACTACTTCTAATAGTTTCCAGCATTTATGTATTGATGTTTGGGTTTGACCTATATAAACATTTCCTCCTCCATTATTTTTTGTGTAGTGTAATAAACTGTTCCATATATGTAGTCACGTGTATTATAAATATAATTTTAATTGTGAAATTAGCCTGTTAAAACTGCACTATAGCTATAATTTGATGTTTTTAAAATTATGGTATTTAATATAATTAGGTTCCTTCAAGAAATCACATTGCCTTCAATAACGCTCAGTCCACAACTGTAAGGCCTGATGTGGGAGTCAATTTATCAGAAGAGGAAATGCAAGATCGAATGGACCAATTTACCCACATAATGCAGCAAAAGTTTATGTCTGGGGAAGATCATCAGCATTTAGATTACTCAAAAATAGACGAGGATGAAACCTTAGATGATCACTGGACGAGGGAGGAAAATCAAGATGCTGAAGAGAAGTACTTTGATGATGTTTAAAATGAACGGTCAAACTAGTGACTTGGTAATGCTACCTTCGCTTAATATTCTCATAATTGTAAAAGCATCATTCTTTCATTATGTACCTCTTTTCTAATTCAAATTTCAAAAAGCTGCTCATTTTAATGAATCAGCTATTCTTTTTGGGTAGGTGGTGTATTCCTATTGACTGGTGAACTGATTCTGATTCTGTTTGTGTTGAAATCTGCAGAGAAATGCCAAACCAAGTCGTGGAGGAAATTTATACTAAATGATACTTGGATAACTTGCAAACACCACATCCATTTTCTTAGATTCGCAAGCGGTGCTATTGAGCCAACATTGCATAGATGATGGCAGGGTTGAATATGTGCTAGGTAGGATTAAACATATTGAGCTAGTTGCGATATAAAGTTGTCTTCATTCTTAGAACACACAAGATTTATAGCCTTGCATGCCTGCGTATATATGCTCTTAAGTAACTTTACATCAAACATGCTGAGCTACTTGCTGCTGCACTAAGTTATCTTATGGCATGTTTGGTTGGGGGGGAATGGAATCGGCATTCCAAAAGGAATGTTCATTTTTATATTTGGTTACTTAAAAGGGAAAAAAAAGAGCATTCCAATGAAATGTCTATTCATATGTTTAAAGGAATGCTTATTCCATTCCAATAGACAAACTTTTAAAAAAACTTTGATTGATCTTCTGACCAATAAGAATAAGAATGTCCATTCCCAATCCCAAACTCAATCCCGTTCCCGTTCTAATCTTGAGTGTTTAAATGAATGATCTTCTATAAATCTATTACCTGTTTGCTGCTATTCTTTGCCTAACTTTTGGTTCCAAATTGGAATTTAACTTCTTCTGTCCTACAAAAAATGTCTAAAAGTTTATAAATATTTTGTATAGATATCTAAAGTACACTATTCAAATTTAGCCCTCATGCTGCGTTTGGATTGGGAGAATATAATTGGTGAAAGAATGGAATAGAGAAGGGAGAATGGAATGGCGAGTGAAATGATTTGTTCTATTCTTAGTTAAAATGAGTTATTTTATACCCTCCCCCAACAAATAAAATTCTCAATTTGATAGGAATGAGAATTATTCATTCCATTACAATGGAACACTTGGATATAATTTTTTTCATTCCATTTTTATATTTATTCTCGCAATCCAAACGTAGCATCGAAATACTTGAGTAGGGTTCACTATTTTTAGTAAAATTTGTTACGAAGTATTAAGTAGGTTTCACTATTTTAATTTTTTTTAAAAAAATTGTTTAAAGTATGTACTTTAGACATCTTTACGGATGGAGTATAATAATTGGTTGCAGATGCCTTTTCTTATTTCTTTTGTTAACATGAAATGGTGACATGCCTTGAACTTTAGCATGTGACCAACATTAGGGTGCAGTGGAACCCAATCACTACCGCAGTACCAAATAATAATATATTGTTTGCCACTTCAGGACATTAGGAAACACTGTATTTTACTTTCCAGTTGGGCCATTGTTTGAAATACATTATCCTCCGATTGACTTAATATAGGAAATTGGTAAAAAAAAAAATCACAGCTAAATTTGGTAGTTTTAAAACACAGCTACACTAGTGTGGGAGACACCGACAATAAGTGAAAAGATTTTGTGAAACTAATAATTTTATTTGTGAAAATATTAATTTTCTTTAAAATATTATCAGTGATATAACTCAAATTAGTGTTGTGCAATTTTATTACTCGTCTCAGGATAAATCGATCGACTTTTATGATCAGTTGACTATTATTTTTTTTATACTTTTTAATCTATCTAATAAAATACAAATAATTTTGAATTTTTCGTTCACTCAATAAATCATCTGGGCTGTTTAAAAGTTCATACAGTGCCGCAACCACGAGACCCAAATAGTATATTACATTTCACAATTGGGGGAGAGGATTTGAACCTACGCCTTTTGCTATGCAGAGAGGTGACAATACGTTTTGGGCTATGTCTCGGTGGTTAAATTGACTATTTTAAATATGAATAAATCATGTTATTTTTTAAATATATGTAAAAAGACCAAGACCGTTGGTACTTGCAACTTTGAAAATCTAAATTTATATTCTTTTTATTAAATTAAAAAGATTAATTTGACAATAAAATCCAATGAAATGCATATCTTTTGACTAATAGAGTATTTTTTTTAATGTAATATTTTTGACAAGTACTATGTAAATCCAAGATACATGTGTAAGGGAGGCCCCATATTTCTTTTTCTATTTTATGTGTAAATGTGAAAGGGACATTCGTATACTTGTCACATTTTTTATTTCTTGTCGTAACTATTAAAAGCAAGATCCCTGTTTAAAACCACACAATACTGGATATGTTTCAAAATTAGCTAAAATTATAGATATATTTGAAATGATATTCTTAATTTATTATTATTTTTTTAATATTATTTTTAATATCAAACCACCATGATTGAATTCTTAATTAATACTAAGCTATATTTTAAAATATAAATTATTTTTAAAAATTATTATTTTATAAATATATTTTTAATTTTAGAAAGGAAGGAAGTAGTGTTTTTCTCAGACTGTTAGCATGTTCTCCTTGCTCTTGATTGGAATTTATGTTTTGTAGGATAATGCCCTTAGAATGATGCATATATATGATTTGGGAATAGGAGACAATTTGATAAAAATAAATAAATAAATAGTTTCTTTAAACGATGCAATTCTTACTTCTCTATTGAAACTATTCATTCAATCATTACATTTTACTAGATCAGCACCTTTTCTGGAACTTCTTTGATCAATTGACAGAGATTAGTTTTAGTATTTTCTATGTAATAATAAAATATTAAAGAGTCCTTCTATGGGGACAGGAAAATGGGACCGGAATATTGGACCGGTCCAAATTTTTTTTTTTTTTTTTTTGGTAACTCTCAAAAAATGTATAGTATTTATTCCAATAGGAATTTTTATAAAATATAGTGTTTTGGATGTAATTTGGATACATATACAAATACAGAGTTATACAGACTGTATAACCCTGTATTTGTATATGTATCCAAATTACATCCAAAACACTATATTTTATAAAAATTCCTATTAGAATAAATACTATACATTTTTTGAGAGATACCAAAAAAAAAAAAAAAAAAAAAAAAAAAAAAATTGGACCGGTCCAATATTTCGGTCCCATTTTCCTGTCTGTCTAGAGTTTTCCAATACTAAATTGATACGAGCTTGTTTGTGACGCCCCAAAAATAGGTATACATCACTCATTCTGAGTCGTTAAATACATAGTACATAAATAACTACAACTTCATTATTACAATTGTCGTGCAAAATATGACAACACATATACTGTGAGTTTAAATACAAATAATGTCTTCTAGACAGTATTCAAACTCAAATAAATCCTCATTACAATTATTAATACACTATTTTATAAAATAGTGAGGACTGCTAAACAACTATCTTGATCCATCATTCCATACCCCGACTAGTTCCTGCTATATTCTCTCATCCTGAGAAAAAAAATGAAACAAAAAGGAAAAGGGTGAGCTCAACTAGCTCATTAAAAATATTATGACTAAGATAATATACAACAAATTATCATTAGTCTTCAACAGGAGAAAATCTGATAGAATATAATAGACAACAAGTTTTAGATCAACAACTGCAACGGAAACAACAATCCATTAGAAGAGTCAAGTAGAGAATGAATTCTACTATCTTCTAAGATTTAAAAGTCCATCATCAATATTTTATCCATGTAACATCAATCAATATACATCTTGAATCAAATATCCATCTTTGCACTACATGCCAAAGATATTCATTTGTATCACCAGTTGGTTATGTTCATCTCAACACATGTTCATCTTTGCACTACGGGCCAAATATATTCATCAGTTAATCATTTATCTTTGCACTACAGGCCAAAGATATTCAGTAATATCGTCATTTAAGACTGAGGATGATGACAAATATTTTGAAGAAACGAATCCAGTGAGACAAAAGGACAAATATTAGGGATTCGTTGTAAGACCCCAACTTTTATGAATAAAGATGAATTTTCTATAAATATCATTTTTTGAATATTATGGAATGAATTTGATATAATATTATAGTTGTGGGTAATATTTATAAATTTTGTAAAGTACGCAAGTTGTTATATAATATTCGATTGGTCGGAGAATATTTATTTTAACAGGAAATATTCATACAACGACACAATTATTGGTGGATCCCACAACGAAATAATTTTCAGATTGAGAAAATGACAAAAATACTTTATGAAAATAACGACGGAAGTTTTACCGTTAACTGTTGAAACACCCGGTGTTAAAAGTACAGTAATATGTGTGGTTGCATAGTAGCACACGATATTGATGCTTACGTGAGAAGTCACTCAGTTTTGTTTAATTATTGCTACAGTAATTGCTGCATAGCATCTCACGTTATTTGATTCAATTATCGACAATATTTTATATATTATTAAATCAATAATTGAGATGATAAAGTTATTAATATTATTATTTTCAATATTAACGACGTCTAGAAGTTCTGTCAATGAGAGGTTTGGTCACCTAATTGCGTGCCAATAGGGAGAAATCCTTATTGGAAAGCCCCCTCTTTTCTGGGAACGACCTGGTCGATTAATATTGTGAATTATAATAATGATGATAAAGTTTATTTTATTATTATTATAAATGTAATAAAACAGAAAACTTTTTATATAAAACAGAATACTTTTATAAAGTTATTTGTTTTATTAGATTTTAAATAGAATATATTATATTTTATTATGCATAGTATTTGTATAGTGCCTGCATAGTAAATTTTTTTTATATAAAACAGTATACTTTTATAAAGTTATTTATTTTATTAGATTTTAAATAGAATATATTATATTTTATTATGCATAGTGTTTACATAGTGCCTGCCTGCATAGTGTTTTCATAGTAAAAACTTTTTATATAAAACAGAATACTTTTTATAAAGTTTTGTTTTATTTGCTTATAAATAGAATATATTATATTTTATTGCATAGTGCAGCATAGTATCCTTTCCATTCTTCTATAAATAGGATGCTTAGTTAGAATTGAAAATCACACAAGAAGTTTAGAGAATTCTCCTTCTATAATCTTGAGCGTATTTCTTTAAAGTTTAAGAAAGCTTTGAACATAGAAATTAGTGCACATTTTCATCAAGTATATCTCCGCCCTACCCGTCGGAATACTTTTCTTTTTAAGGTAAGGGGTATTATTCTTTCGTATTCATGAAAAGAGTTATTTTCTTTCAATACTCGTAAGGGTTGTTATTCCATTTTTTATTATTATGTTGAAATAACCTGTCTATATGAAGTACCTCATACATGGTGAAATTATTCTGTTATTTCATTCTTTATTATTCTATTGGAATAACCTGTCTGTGCGGTCTATCACATGTCTGGTGAATTCTGTTGTTATTCCATTCTTTATTATTTTGTTGGAACATCCTGTCTGTGTGAATTACGCATGACCTGATTCCATTATTTATTATTTTATTGGAAAATCCTTTCTCTGCGGATTACGCATAACTTGGTTCCATTCTTTATTATTCTGTTGGAACATCCTGTCTGTGCGAATTATGCATGACCTGGTTTCATTCTTTATTATTCTGTTGGAACATTATGTCTGTGCGGATTACGCATGACCTGGTTTCATTCTTTATTATTTTGTTGGAATATCTTGTCTGTGCGGGTTACGCATGACCTGGTTCTATTCTTTATTATTCTGTTGGAATAACCTGTCTGTGCGAATTACGCACGCCTGGTGAATTCTTTTCTTATTCCATTTTTTATTATTCTGTTGGAATAATCTGTCTACGTGGATTACCAGATGGCGGCAAAAATCCATTTGCAGTTTCATATATTCTATTATACTCAGTTGATTAAAGTTTTAGCTTCTATACTCCATGAAATTAGTGGAATATTCTTGATATTTGCGCTTCATCCAGTATCTTTTCATGGAAATATTCTTTTGAGCATTCTTGAATTTTACTCCACAAAGCAGTATCATGTTGACAATTTGGACGTTATTGAGTTTCAAGATAAATTAACTTATAAATCTTTAAAATTTATTCTTGAAACTTGTTTTATTGAATTGTTGTGACACCCCCAAATTCGGGTACTTTCGATTCCACGGGATTTGGTGTTCACTGTACAAATATCATCTATCTATCTACCCATAATAAATGCAAACCATGCAATAGATAGAAATAAATCTTCCCCTTATGGGGTTATAACATCTGAATAATAAACATAATCCCAGGTCATACTAACCTTAAACATCTGCGCGGAAACATAAACAAATAAGTCTTAAACAACATCATTCACTTAAGTCTAAACAGAATTACATCATCATATAAAACAACAAGTCTTTATCACTTGTTAATCTTACCCTTGCCTTTGCTAGTAGAAGGCTCGTCGTACTTTTCGTTCTTAACTGCATTGTTATTATTAAGCAAGAGTGAGCATAATTGCCCATAAGTATAAAATGAAATAGCAATATATAATAACATGCGAGTGAATCAAAGACTTCTGAAATAAAAGCTCAACTTTTGAATCAAGAATGAATAACAAGAATTCAAAAGATGTCTGAGGGTCATAAGACCTTGAACTATGTCCTAGGTTATCAAGGGTTATACTGGAACCTTTAACAGTCATAAGACTATGGACTCTTCTACTCATACTTAGGGGGATCAACCCTTAGTACCATACTTGTGCACAATATCTTAACGCTAACGCATAAGTAAATCCCTTTGCAGGGTTGTTCATCTCAGTTTGACATTTAAGTCCACACCAAAGGAAGTTTGGTTTGGATAATTCATCAAGGGTTCTGCAATTTAGAATGCTCATCAACTATAAACTAGTCGAATCATAAAGGGTTCGCTAGTCTAACAAGATTTAACAGTAACTGAATATTTAAATTGAATAAAATCTCAAAAGGTATACAATAGAATAAGTATTGCATAACATCATCATGCTTGAAAGATTAATAGGCTTTAATATAACAAAACAGACTTGATCAATAATAATGAGAACTTGCTCAATGTAGAAAGGTGAATTCATCACTTATATAACGATAACAAGTAGGGTTAGGAAACTTGCCTCGTGCATAGATTACACGTTAATTAAACACGTTCCTTGGATTTAATCCTACATATCATTTTCATTCACAACTATAGTTAATTATAATGTATCTAGTCATCATAATATCATTTCTTTTGTCTAATTCGAATTATGACTATACTTAGTCAAATTATCATACTTAATGTTACACAATTTACACTTCCCAAATAACAAGCTAATTATGTATTCAATAATTCAATCCACATGCAATTATGTTATTTAAATGTTAAGAATCTATTTTAACATCTCATTATACTTCTAACATATTTTTATGTTCATTAGATTAGATTAACATCACATTCATGGACTTAAACACTTTAAAATTTTCATTTCTGAACCTTCTGGAGAGTGGCGCTGCGACGCCACTGTTGTACAGATTCTCAGCGCTGCGGCGCGGCCCGCGCTGTGGCCTGGTCAATGGCGCTGCTGCGTGGCTCGCGCTACAGCGCGACTCTTATGCATGCAGCTGGCGCTGCGGAGTGGCGTACCAAACACAGAAATGGCAGTTCGCGAAAAATTGCAGAACATGCCAATTTCTACCAATTTGTTATTTCTTACATGTAATTTGATATACCCATATACTAGAATTCGTATATAATCATTACCCAACGTTTATAGAGTGATTTTAACCAATTAAAACACATAATTACATAATTAAAACATGAAATTTTCATTGTTCTTTGTGCTCTTGAAGATTTTGAACAAAAACATAAAATTTAACACTACGGATTCGTTATAACACCGAATCCGTTTATTTAAGGTTTGGTCTCTTTGTATCAACATGCATAATAACATTCAAGTGTAAATTTTACAAAACGATTTATGTTTGGCATATTAAAATTACGTATAAGGGCCATATGGCCATAACCCATACTCTGTAAATTTTGAAGCAATCATATACGATGTATTTTCATGAAACTGATGATATGGAAACCTATATAATATATAATCAAATACGATATGATACATCTTAATTTATACACAACCCATAATCATATCATTTTCCCATTTACAGAGACTTTACAGTAAACTTGAAAGCCATTTTTTTATAAAAACTTAAACAACGTAATTTAGAATTTGGAAAGAAGAGATTACTCTATTACAAATAAATAAGAGTGAAGTCCCTATTGCTTCTTCTTCAATATCACAATCCCCCAACAATTCCTCTGAATTCTTTTTGAGTTCTCAACTCTCTCTTTCTCTCCCTCTCTGTTTTTGCTTTTCCAGGCTTAGTAGATAATGAAAAGAAAAGAATACGTATAATAATAAAGGAGAGGAACTGACGCGTTGTGGTCAGTTACCTAATCATGGGTTAACAGTCCTCAACTCCCACTAAGGCCATGTTTGGCTAGCTTTAAAAACTCATTATTATTTAATTTAATAAATCTCTTATACTATAGTTTAAATTATGTCACACCCCTTTATGAAATAAATCAAATATCTTATTTAATTTAATTAAATAACATATAATAATTTCTCATTAATTCACATAGTCAAATAATTAAATTCTCATTTATTAATAATGTCAAATTATTAAATCTCTAATTAATTATTAAATTAATTAAAATAACATTAGGCTTATTAAATATTTCTTTTAATTCAATAAGCTCACATAAATACATACTTGAATAATAAATATTCTTCACATTAATTTAATAAATATAACACATATAATTAAATTAATCTACCACAATTTCATCAATTAATTATTTAATCTGATAATTAAATCATCGAAAAATATTTATTTAATGCAATAAATATTAAAATTAAATTACAAAAATCTCGTTTGCCACATCTTTCCCCTTAAAAGGATTCTGTCCCCAGAATCACGACTCAATAAATTCGACCCGTTACATTCTCCCCCCTTACAAAGATTCTGTCCCCAGAATCGCTTACACATAATTTAAGTAAATAAATGAGTGTAATTCTTCATCATATTCTCTCCGAGTTCCCACGTAGCCTTTTCAGCATTGTGGTTCCTCCAAATTACCTTAACAGAAGGTATTACTTTATTTTTGAGAACTTGTTCTTTTCTGTCGACAATTTGAACGGGAATTTCTTCGTAAGATAAGTCTTTTTCAAAATGTAGGACTTCGTATTCAATTACATGCTTGTAATCGGGTTTGTAGGGTCGTAAAACAGAAACATACGCAACTTCTCCGATTCTTCGCAGTACTTCAAATGGTCCAATGAATCTTGGGCTTAATTTTCTTTTCTTTTCGAACCTGATCTATCCCTTCCAGGGATAGACTTTCAAGAATACATAACTACCCGATTCAAACTCAATATTCTTACGATGTGGATTGGCATATTTCTTCCGCCTATCTTGAGCTGCTACCAATCGTGTTCGGATTACTTTGACTATTTCTGCTGTCTGTTGTACCAATCTTGACCTTAACAACTGTCTTTCGCTAACTTCATCCCAGTAAAGCGGAGTTCTGCACTTTCTGCCGTATAACGCTTCATAAGGCGGCATGCCAATACTAGCGTGGTAACTATTATTGTAGCCGAACTCTACTAACGGTAGGTGATCATCTCAATTGCCTTTAAAGTCCATTACACAGGCTCTTAGCATATCTTCTAATGTCTGAATCGTTCTTTCACTTTATCCATATGTCTGAGGGTGATATGCCGTACTCATCCGCAATTGCGTACCCATGCATTCCTATAGACGTTTCCAGAAGTTCGATGTAAAGCGTGGATCCCTATCAGAAACAATTGACACCGGAACTCCGTGCCTCAAAAAGCAATCTCTTTTATATATAACCTTGCCAACTGATCTAAGTTGAATCTAATTTTTATCGGAAGGAAGTGTGCGGATTTCATCAGTCGGTCAACGATAACCCATACTGCGTCGTAGCCTTTCTGAGTCATCGGAAGGCCAACCACGAAGTCCATTGTAATATGTTCCCATTTCCATTCTGGGATCTCTAACGATTGTAGCAACCCACTTGGTCTCTGATGTTCTGCTTTCACTTTCTGACAGGTCAGACACTTGGCAACACATTCTGCAACATCACATTTCAAATTTGGCCACCAGAAGCGTTGTTGAAGATGTTGATACATCTTGGTACTACCAGGGTGAATCGAATATCGTGAGCTATGAGCCTCACTCAAAATGTCTTCCTTAATCTCTGGTACTGGCGGTACCCAAATTCTTCTCTTGAATCTCAGTATTCCTTCCTTATCCATCTTGAACCTCGGTTCAGTTCCTTCAGATATCTTCTTTGTCACCTTCTTGCATTCTTCATCCTGAATTTGAGCCTCCTTAACTTTATCTAGTAGGGTTGTACCAGATTGCATCTGAAATAGCTTCTCATCAATTTCCATAGGATACTTCACTTCCAGTTCTAACTTCTCCATGGCTAAAATTAGCTCCTTCTGAGTGGTCAGCATCATCAACTTCTCCCGACCCTTTCTGTTTAAGGCGTCGGCAACTACATTTGCCATACCCAGATGGTATAAAATCTCACAGTCATAGTCTTTAATTAATTCCAACCACCTTCTTTGACGCATATTTAAGTCCATCTGTGTAAAAATATATTTCAGACTGTTATGGTCTGTATATATTTCACACTTCTCCCCGTAGAGATAATGCCTCCAGATTTTCAACGCAAAGACTAATGCAGCTAACTCCAAGTCTTGAGTCAGATATCCCTTCTCGTAATCCTTTAATTTTCGTGATGCATATGCAATAACTTTTCTGTTTTGCATCAGCACACAGCCAAGTCCTTTATGCGACGCATCACTATAAACAACAAAATTTCCTGTATCGTCTGGAAGAGACAACATAGGTGCTGTACTCAACCTTTTCTTTAATTCTTGAAAGCTTTCCTCATACTTCTCCGTCCAAACAAATTTTACAGCTTTTCGAGTTAAATTCGTTAGCGATCTTGGAAAAGTCTGGAATGAATCTTCTGTAATATCCTACTAATCCATGAAAACTTCATACTTTCGATTGCGTCCTCGACTGATCCCAGTTAATTACGGCTTCAACTTTGGATGGATCTACCAAGATTTCGTTTTTATCGATCACGTGCCCAAGAAATTGCACTCGCTTAATCCAAAATTCGCATTTCGAAAACTTGGCATACAACTTTTCCCTTCTCAATACTTCCAATGTTAATCTCAAATGCTCTTCATGTTCTTCCTTGGTTTTTGAATAAACCAAAATGTCATCTATAAATACCACTACGAACTTGTCCAAAAATGGCTTGAACACACCATTCATTAGTCCCATAAATGCTGCAGGAGCATTCGTAAGACCAAACGACATTACAAAAAATTTGTAGTGACCATATCATGTTTTGAACGTTGTCTTCGGTACATCCTCTGGTGTCACCTTCAATTGATGATAACCACTTCTCAAATCTATCTTGAAAAAATATTTTGCTCCCTTCAATTGATCAAACAGATCATTGATCCTCGGTAATGGATATCTATTCTTAATCGTGACCTTATTCAATTCTCGGTAGTCAATGCAAAGCCGCATCGTTTCATCCTTCTTTTTCACAAACAACACCGGCGGTCCCCACGATGATACGCTCGGTTGAATGTACTTCTTGTAATTGTACCATTAATTCTTTCATCTCTACCGGTGTCATTTGGTACAGTGCCTTCGATATTAGAGCAGTCCCTGGCGCCAAATTGATCAAGAAATCAACTTCTCTATCTAGCGAAAGTCCTGGCAAATCGTTTGGAAAGACATCGACGAAGTCTCTCACTACCGGTATCTCCTCTACTTCTGGGTTCTCTTTACGACTGTCGACTATGTAAGCTAAATATCCTGCACAACCTTGTCTTAACAACTTCATGGCCTGCATCATCATCAGACAACTCGCTTGTCTAGGTGACTTGCTACCATAAAACACAACCTTTGACGGAGTCATAAGCTTAATATGCTTCTTTTGGCAATCAATTACAGCCCCGTAATTGAATAACCAGTCCATTCCCAAGATAACATCAAATTCTCTAAGTCGAATAGGGATAAGATCTACGTTCATGATATTACCCTTAATATCCACTCTACAGTTCTTATGTACGTACTTAACAGGGATTAGTTCTCTATTCACAATTTCTATGTTCATGGGATATTCCAACTCATCCTTAGGCAAATCTAAATTCTTAGCAAAGTCATTGGATATAAAGGAACAAGTAGCACCCGAATCAAATAAAACATAAGCATTAATTTTATTGATCAGAATGATACCTGACACAACATCACGAGACTGAACTACATCCTGCACCGTCATGTTGAAAGTTCTGGCGGTCGGTCGGTTAGTTGCGGTTGGTCCTATGATAGTCAATGCGTTTCCACTGCTATTACCCTTGTTTCCTCCTTATCCTGCTCGTCCAGATCCCTTCTTAGGTCAGTCTCTTTCCAGATGATCCTTTGAACCATAGGTGAAACAGGCACCCTTCTTTGGATTAGGACAATTAGGTGCTATGTGACCCTCCTGACTACAATTGTAGCACACCCACTTTCCTTTCATACAAACCCCCAGATGAGTTTCCCGCAGGTCAGACATGCTTCGATTCTTTTCTTCTGACCTCCTTGCTGATTCCCCGATGATGAGTTGTCATTCCACCTATTCTTCTGATTAAAATTACCACCTCCTGTGACACTACCACTAACCTTGTTATTTCCTTCACTTTCAGTCTTCTTCTTCTTCTTCTGATCTTGATTGTACTTGGTCACCGCATCACTTCCACCTTCAGCGAGGATGGCCTTTTCCAGTACTCCAGCAAACGGGTTTAGCTAAAATATTGATACTTTGCTGTATACCCAGGGCTTCAGTCATTGTTCAAACCGTCTCTCCTTTCTCTCATCCGTGTGAACTTGATACGGGGTGAACCTAGCTAACTCATTGAATTAAGCCACATAATCAGGTACGAACATATTCCCCTACTTCAACTCCAGAAACTGAACCTCCATTTGGTTTCGTGAGCTTGTCGGGAAATACATCTCGAAAAACATCTCTTTGAATCTCTGCCAAGTAATCATGCCTTCACCTCCACGGACCTTGTTTGCTTGCCACCAGTAACTGGCCTCAGACTTCAGCACAAACGTTGCGAAAGCGGTCTTCTGGTCTTCTCTAACTCTAGCAACATCGAAAACCTTTTGCATTTCCATAACCCACGTTTGAGCTTCAATCAGGTTCATGGAACCTTTAAATTCTGGCGGTCTTACCGCCTTGAAATCTTTAAATGTTGTATTTGGTGGAGCTTGAGGTTGATTATTCATTGCTCCAGCTAGCAAGTTAACCAATTACTGAACAAGATTAGTATTGGCATTATTGTTGTTATTTGTAGATCCTTCTTGAGCTGGTTGACGTTGTTGTCTTCTTCTTGGCGGCATATTTCTGTTAAAATATATGCTTATTAGATCTTTGTTTATTTCTCTAAATAGGTAAGGCATTACTCAACAATTTAACATAATTATTTAACACATTATCTCAAACAACATGATATATATTCATTCAAACCAAAAGTTTTACATCAAACGATAGCATCACTGCTATTTACAGCAACTATCATGAGATAAAGAGTCTACATGATTTAAATTTTAAAATATTCCTTTGTTCATAATTACATCAGAATTTACATCTAAGTACTAGATAAGTTTATCACATAAGTAAACAAATTCTATCACTGTCTGTCAAGGTGCTGAATAGCCATGCTACGCTCCTCTTCCATGATGCGAGACATCGTCCTGCGATCCAGCATGTACGATGGAAGTCCTTCGAACTAGATGGGGTACCTCAAAACTCGATCCTGGGCCTCATCCATTGCATTATTAAGTGTAGAGTACGTCTCCCCAAGCTTAGCCTTCTTTGCACGACCATCCTCTTTCGCAAGATCAGCACGATGTGACTCTCTTACCCAGCCTTCCTTTACTATGATCAGCCTTTCAGAGCTTTCCTTCAGTTCCTTCTTCAACTTCTCTATCTCCTCGGTCATATCTTCGGTTTGACCCTTCTCATGGACCAAATCCCATTCTACATTTTCCAATCGTGAGTGAAGAGTCGAAATCTCCCTCGCCTTCTGCTCGAGAGTAATCTGCTGAATAATCGCCCGTTCAGTCAGATCCTGAACATCGTCTCGTAACTCTATGTTACGGTCGTATAACGTGTCATACATCTCAGCATCAATGGAGTGCTGTGGAAACTCCTCTTCTTCCTCGTCCTCTTCAAAGTCCTCCTCAGGATCAGTCTCAGATTCATGCTCATGACTAACAATGGTGATTAATGGAGATGACTCCCTCTGTACCAATTGTTCCCTAACGACATGAATGTCTCGGGGCTCCTCCTCTGTAGGTACTGTAGGTACTCGGGGTTCCTCCTCCCCAGTTCGACTGGCTGCCTCCAACATCCGACATCCTAACAACATAGTTTTAAGTTTTAGTTACTAAGTCGTACCATCTAACATATACTTTAACACATAAGCACATAAAGTCTTTTATTATCTTCAATGAATTATGAAATTCATTTCTTAGAAATCGATAAGAGTTTTCCATCACTATGTTCTTCCTATAAGGCTATTACCTAGAGTTGTTCCCCCACCTATGGTTCATAACCTACAACTTTGATACCAACTTGTGACACCCCCAAATTCGGGTACTTCGATTCCACGGGATTTGGTGTTCACTGTACAAATATCATTTATCTATCTACCCATAATAAATGCAAACCATGCAATAGATAGAAATAAATCTTCCCCTTATGGGGTTACAACATCTGAATAATAAACATAATCTCAGGTCATACTAACCTTAAACATCTGCGCGGAAACATAAACAAATAAGTCTTAAACAACATGATTCACTTAAGACTAAATAGAATTACATCATCATATAAAATAACAAGTCTTTATCACTTGTTAATCTTGCCCTTGCCTTTGCTAGTAGAAGGCTCGTCGTACTTTTCGTTCTTAACTGCAATGTTATTATTAAGCAAGAGTGAGCATAATTGCCCACAAGTATAAAATGAAATAGAAATATATAATAATATGCGAGTGAATCAAAGAATTCTGAAATAAAAGCTCAACTTTTGAATCAAGAATGAATAACAAGAATTCAAAAGATTTTTGAGGGTCATAAGTCCTAGAACTATGTCCTAGGTTATCAAATATTTCTTGAATAACATTAGGCTTATTGAATATTTCTTTTAATTCAATAAGCTCACATATATACATACTTGAATAATAAATATTCTCCACATTAATTTAATAAATATAACACATATATTTAAATTAATCTACCATAACTTCATCAATTAATTATTTAATCTAATAATTAAATCATCAAAAATATTTATTTAATTCAATAAATATTAAAATTAAATTACAAAAATCTCGTTCGTCACATCTTTCCGCCCTTAAAAGGATTCTGTCCCCAGAATCACGACTCAATAAATTCGACCCGTTACATTCTCCCCCTTACAAAGATTCTGTCCCCAGAATCGCTTACACATAATTTAAGTAAATAAATGAGGGTAATTCTTCATCATATTCTCTTCGAGTTCCTACGTAGCTTCTTCAGCGTTGTGGTTCCTCCAAATTACCTTAACAGAAGGTATTACTTTATTTTTGAGAACTTGTTCTTTTCTGTCGACAATTTGAACAGGAATTTCTTCGTAAGATAAGTCTTTTTCAAAATGTAGGGGTTCGTATTCAATTACATGCTTGTAATCAGGTTTGTAGGGTTGTAAAACAGAAACATGGAAGACGTTGTGGACATTCTCGAGTGCTGGAGGTAGGGCTACCTCATACGCAACTTCTCCGATTCTTCGCAGTACTTCAAAAGGTCCAATGAATCTTGGGCTTAATTTTCTTTTCTTTCCGAACCTGATCTTTCCCTTTTAGGGAGAGACCTTCAAGAATACATAACTACCCAATTCAAACTCAACATTTTTATGACGTGGATTGGCATATTTCTTCTGATTATCTTGAGCTGCTACCAGTCGTGTTTGGATTACTTTGACTATTTCTGCTGTCTGTTGTACCAATCCTGGCCTTAGCAACTATCTTTCACCAACTTCATCCCAGTAAAGCGGAGTTCTGCACTTTTTGCCGTATAACGCTTCATAAGGCGGCATGTCAATACTAGCGTGGTAATTGTTATTGTAGCCGAACTCTACTAACGGTAGGTGATCATCCCAATTGCCTTTAAAGTCCATTACACAGGCTCTTAGCATATCTTCTAATGTCTGAATCATTCTTTCACTCTGTCCATCTGTCTGAGGGTGATATGCCGTACTCATCCACAATTGCGTACCCATGTATTCCTATAGACGTTTCCAGAAGTTCGATGTAAAGCGCGGATCCCTATCGGAAATAATTAACACTGGCACTCCGTGCCTCGAAACAATCTTTTTTACATATAACCTTGCCAACTGATCTAAGTTAAATCTGATTTTTATCGGAAGGAAGTGTGCGGATTTCGTCAGTCGGTCAACGATAACCCATACTGCGTCGTAGCCTTTCTGAGTCATCGGAAGGACAACCACGAAGTCCATTGTAATATGTTACCATTTGCATTCCGGGATGTCCAACGGCTGTAGCAACCCACTTGGTCTCTGATGTTCTGCTTTCACTTTCTGACAGGTCAGACACTTGGCAACACATTCTGCAACATCACATTTCAAATTTGCCCACCAGAAGTGTTATCGAAGATCTTGATACATCTTGGTACTACTAGGGTGAATCGAATATTGTGAGCTATGAGCCTCACTCAAAATGTCTTCCTTAATCTCTGGTACTGGCTGTACCCAAATTCTGATCTCGAATCTCAGTATTCCATCCTTATCCATCTTGAACCTCAGTTTAGTTCCTTCAGATATCTTCTTTGTCGTCTTCTTGCATTTTTCGTCCTGAAGTTGAGCCTCCTTAACTTTATCTAGTAGGGTTGTACAAGATTGCACTGAAATAACTTCTCATCAATTTCCATAGGATACTTCACTTCCAGTTCTAACTTCTCTATGGCTAAAATTAGCTCCTTCTGAGTGGTCAGCATCATCAACTTCTCCCGACCCTTTCTGCTTAAGGCGTCGGCATTTACCTTACCCGGATGTTATAAAATCTCACAGTCATATTCTTTAATTAATTCCAATCACCTTCTTTGACGCATATTTAAGTCCTTTTGTGTAAAAATATATTTCAGACTCTTATAGTCTGTATATATTTCACACTTCTCCCCGTAGAGATAATGCCTCCAGATTTTCAACGCAGAGACTACTGCAGCTAACTCCAAGTCGTGGGTCGGATATCCCTTCTCGTAATCCTTCAATTGTCGTGATGTATACGCAATAACTTTACCATTTTGCATCAGCACACAGCCAAGTCCTTTATGCGACGCATCACTATAAACAACAAAATTTCCTGTATCGTCCGGAAGAGACAACACAGGCGCTGTACTCAACCTCTTCTTTAATTCTTGAAAGCTTTCCTCACACTTCTCTGTCCAAATAAATTTCACAGCTTTTCGAGTTAAATTCGTTAGCGGAGTTGCGATCTTGGAAAAGTCTTGAATGAATCTTCTGTAATATCCTGCCAATCCAAGAAAATTCGTACTTCCGACTGCGTCCTCGGCTGATCCCAGTTAATTACGGCTTCAACTTTGGATGGATCTACCGAGATTCCATTTTTATTGATCACATGCCCAAGAAGTTGCACTCGCTCAATCCAAAATTCGTATTTTAAAAACTTGGCATACAACTTTTCCCTTCTCAATACTTCCAATGTTAATCTCAAATGCTCTTCATGTTCTTCCTTGGTTTTCGAATAAACCAAAATGTATAAATACCACTACAAACTTGTCCAAAAACGGCTTGAACACACCATTCATTAGTCCCATAAATGCTGCAGGAGCATTCGTAAGACTAAACGACATTACAAAAAATTCGTAGTGACCATATCGTGTTCTGAACACTGTCTTCGATACATCCTCTGGTGTCACCTTCAATTGATGATAACCACTTCTCAAATCTATCTTGAAAAAATATTTTGCTCCCTTCAATTGATCAAACAGATCATTGATCCTCGGTAATGGATATCTATTCTTAATCGTGACCTTATTCAATTCTCGGTAGTCAATGCAGAGCCGCATCGTTCCATCCTTCTTTTTCACAAACAACACCGGCGGTCCCCACGATGATACGCTCGGTTGAATGTACTTCTTGTCCAGTAATTCTTTTAATTTTACCATTAATTCTTTCATCTCTACCGGTGTCATTTGGTACAGTGCCTTCGATATTAGAGTAGTCCCTGGCGCCAAATTGATCAAGAAATCAACTTCTCTATCAAGCGGAAGTCCTGGCAAATCATTTGGAAAGACATCGATGAAGTCTCTCATTACCGGTATCTCCTCTACTTTCGGGTTCTCTTTACGACTGTTGACTATATAAGCTAAATATCCTACACAACCTTGTCTTAACAACTTCCTGACCTGCATCATCGTCAGACAACTCGCTTGTCTAGGCGACTTGCTACCATAAAACATAACCTTTAACAGAGTCATAAGGTTAATATGCTTCTTTTGGCAATCAATTATAGCTCCGTAATTGAATAACCAGTCCATTCTCAAGATAACATCAAATTCTCTAAGTCGAATAGGGATAAGATCTACGTTCATGATATTACCCTTAATATCCACTCTACAGTTCTTATGTACGTACTTAATAGGGATTATTTCTCTATTCGCAATTTCTATGTTCATGGGATATTCCAACTCATCCTTAGGCAAATCTAAATTCTTAGCAAAGTCATTGGATATAAAGGAACAAGTAGCACCCGAATCAAATAAAACATAAGTATTAATTTTATTGATCGAAATGATACCTGACACCACATCATGAGACTGAACTGCATCCTGCACCGTCATGTTGAAAGTTCTTGTGGTCGGTCGGTTAGTTGCGATTGGTGATGTGATAGTTAAGGTGTTTCCACTGCTGTTACCCTTGTTTCCTCTTGATCCTGCCCCTCCAGATCCCTTCTTAGGATAGTCTCTTGCCAGATGATCCTTTGAACCACATGTGAAGCATGCACCCTTCTTTGGGTTAGGAAAGTTAGGTGCTATGTGGCCCTTCTGACTACAATTGTAGCACACCTACTTTCCTTTCATACAAACCTCCAGATGAGCTTTCCCGTAGGTCGGGCATGCTTTGATTCTTTTCTTCTGACCTCCTTGCTGATTCCCCGATGATGAGTTGTCATTCCACCTCTTCTTCTGATTAAAATTACCACCTCCTGTGCCACTATCACTAGCCTTGTTATTTCCTTCACTTTTAGTCTTCTTCTTCTTCTTCTTCTTCTTCTTCTTCTTCTTCTTCTGATCTTGATTGTACTTGGTCACCGCATTGCTTCCACCTTCAGCAAGGATGGCCTTTTCCAGTACTCCAACAAACGTGTTTAGCTAAAACATTGATACTTTGCTGTATTCCCAGGGCTTTAGTCCTTGTTCAAACCGTCTCGCCTTTCTCTCATCCGTGTGAACTTGATACAGGGCGAACCTAGCTAACTTATTGAATTTAGCCGTATAATCAGGTACGGACATATTCCCCAACTTCAACTCCTGAAACTGAACCTCCATTTAGTTCTGCGAGCTTGTCGGGAAATACATCTCGAAAAACATCTCTTTGAATCTCTCCCAAGTAATCACGCCTTCACCTCCACGGAACTTGTTTGCCTGCCACCAGTAACTGGCCTCATACTTCAGCATAAACGTTGCGAAAGCGGTCTTCTGGTCTTCTCTAACTCTAGCAACATCGAAAACCTTTTCCATTTCCATAATCTACGTTTGAGCTTCAATCGGGTTCATGGAACCTTTAAATTTTGGCGGTCCTACCGCCTTGAAATCTTTAAATGTTGTATTTAGTGGAGCTTGAGGTTGATTATTCATTGCTCCAGCTAGCAAGTTAACCAATTGCTGAACAAGATTAGCATTGGCGTTATTGTTGTTATTTGTAGATCCTTCTTGAGCTGGTTGACATTGTTGTCTTCTTCTTGGCGGCATATTTCTGTTAAAATATATGCTTATTAGATCTTTATTTATTTCTCTAAATAGTTAAGGCATTACTCAACAATTTAACATAATTATTTAACACATTATCTCAAACAACTTGATATATATTCATTCAAACCAAAAGTTTTACATCAAACGATACCATCACTGCTATTTACATCAAGTATCTTGAGATAAAGAGTATACATGATTTAAATATTAAAATATTCCTTTGTTCATAATTACATCGAAATTTACATCTAAGTACTAGATAAGTTTATCACATAAGTAAACAAATTCTATCACTGTCTGTCAAGGCGCTGGATAGCCTTGCTACGCTCCTCTTCCATGATGCGAGACATCGTTCTGCGATCCAGCATGTACGATGGAAGTCCTTCAAACTGGATGGGGTACCTCAAAACTCGATCCTGGGCCTCATCCATTGCATTATTAAGTGTAGAGTACGTCTCCCCAAGCTTAGCCTTCTTTGCACGACCATCCTCTTCCGCAAGATCAGCACGACGTGACGCTTTTACCCAGCCTTCCTCTGCTATGATCAACCTTTCAGAGCTTTCCTTCAGTTCCTTCTTCAACTTCTCTATTTTCTCGGTCTTATCTTCGGTTTGACCCTTCTCGTGGACCAAATCCCATTCTACATTTCTTAGTCGTGAGTGAAGAGTTGAAATCTCCCTCTCCTTCTACTCGAGAGTAATCTGCTGAATAATCGGCCGTTCAGTCAGATCCTAAACATTGTCTCGTAACTCTATGTTACAGTCGTATAACGTATCGTACATCTCATCATCAATGGAGTGTTGTGGAAACTCCTCTTCTTACTCTTTATCTTCAAATTCCTCCTCAGGATCCTCCTCAGGATCAGTCTCAGGTTCATGCTCCTAACTAACAACGGTGATTAATGAAGATGACTCCCTCTGTACCAACTGTTCCCTAATGACATTTAATCCTACATATCATTTCCATTCATAACTATAGTTAATTATAATGTAACTAGTCATCATAATATCATTTCTTTTGTCTAATTTGAATTATGACCATGCTTAGTCAAATTATCATACTTAATGTTACACAATTTACACTTCGCGAATAACAAGCTAATTATGTATTCAATAATTCAATCCACATGCAATTATATTATTTACATGTTAAGAATCTATTTTAACATCTCATTATACTTCTAACATATTTTTATGTTCATTAGATTAGATTAACATAACATTCATGGACTTAAACACTTTAAGTTTTTCGTTTTTGAACCTTCTGGAGAGTGGCGCTGCGGCGCCACTGTTGTAAAGATTCTCAGCGCTGCGGCGTGGCCCGTGCTGTGGCCTGGTCAATGGCGCTGATGCGTGGCTCGCGCTACAGCGCGACTCTTATGCATGCAGCTGGCGCTGTGGCGAGGCTTACCAGACACAGAAATGGCAGTTCGCGAAAAATTGCAGAACATGCCAATTTCTACCAATTTGTTATTTCTTACATGTAATTTGATATACCCATATACTAGAATTCGTATATAATCATTACCCAACGTTTATAGAGTGATTTTAACCAATTAAAACACATAATTATAGAATTAAAACATGAAATTTTCATTGTTCTTTGTGTTCTTGAAGATTTTGAACAAAAACATAAAATTTAACACTACGGATTCGTTATAACAATGAATCCGTTTATTTAAGGTTTGGTGTCTTCGTATCAACATGCATAATAACATTCAAGTGTAAATTTTACTAAACGATTTATGTTTGACATATTAAAATTACGTATAAGGGCCATATGGCCATAACCCATACTCTGTAAATTTTGAAGAAATCATATATGATGTATTTTCATGAAACTGATGATATGGAAACCTATATAATATATAATCAAATACGATATGATACATCTTAATTTATACACAACCCATAATCATATCATTTTCCCATTTACAGAGACTTTATAGTAAACTTGAAAGCCATTTTTTTTATAAAAACTTAAACAACGTAATTTAGAATTTGGGAAGAAGAGATTACTCTATTATAGATAAATAAGAGTGAAGTCCCTATTGATTCTTCTTCAATATCACAATCCCCCAACAATTCCTCTGAATTCTTTATGAGTTCTCAACTCTCTCTTTCTCTCCCCCTCTATTTTTGCTTTTCCAGGCTTAGCAGATAATGAAAAGAAAAGAATACGTATAATAATAAAGGAGTGGAACTGACGCATTGTGGTCAGTTACCCAATCATGGGTTAACTGTCCCCAACTCACACTAAGGCCATGTTTGGCTAGCTTTAAAAACTCATTCTTATTTAATTTAATAAATCTCTTATACTATAGTTTAAATCATGTCACACCCCTTTGTGAAATAAATCAAATATCTTATTTCATTTAATTAAATAACATATAATAATTTCTCATTAATTCACATAGTCAAATAATTAAATTCTCATTTATTAATAATGTCAAATTATTAAATCTCTAATTAATTATTACTTTAATTAAAATAACACTAGGCTTATTAAATATTTCTTTTAATTCAATAAGGCTCACATAAATACATACTTGAATAATAAATATTCTCCACATTAATTTAATAAATATAACACATATAATTATATTAATCTACCACAACTTCATCAATTAATTATTTAATCTAATAATTAAATCATCGAAAATATTTATTTAATTCAATAAATATTAAAATTAAATTACAAAAATCTCGTTCGTCACAATTGTCATCATCCTCTTGTTTATAATATGTTGAAAGTCATCTGTGGCCTATAGTGCATAGATGGACTTGGTATGATTATGACCAGGGATTATTGGGTATATTAATGACCGTAATGTTACAAATGATATTGTAAAAATCCTCATTGGCCGTAGTGCATTGATGGACAGTTGTTGGCATGATCATGACTATTGATGAATACACGAATATCCTTGGCCCGTAGTGCATGGATAATTTGTGGTCGTGATATTAATGAATATCCTTGGCCGTAGTGCAGGGATGATGTGGATTATTTATTAAGCTGAGTCTCAGCGATAAAAGTAATGAAAAACCTTTTAAATCATAGAAGATAGTAGATTTTATTCTCTACTTGACTCTTCTAATGGATTGCTTGTTCCGCTGCAGTTAAACTTGATGTTTGTTATATTTTATCAGTTTAACACTGTTGAAGGCTAATGATAATTTATTCTGCATTATCTTAGTCATAATATTTCTTACTGGGCTAGTTGAGCTCACCCTTTTGCTTTCATTGTTCTCTTCAGGAAATGAGAACGTAGCAAGGACTAGTCGGGGAACGGAGTGACGGTCCAGATTTAGCATTAGTAGTCCTCACTATTCTATAAAATAGTGTGATAATAAATGTATTAAGGACTTATTTTGAGTTTGAATACTGTCTAGAAGACAATATTGTATTAAAACTCACAGCTTATGTTGTATATTTAAGGTTGTATTTGTATTCTATACCATATATTTGGCGACTCAGAATAGGTGATGTATACCTATTTTGAGGGCGTCACAGTTGGTATCAAAGCTTAGGGATATGATCCCTGGCTGAGATGTGAGATAAGAACTAGGAGGGGAGAGACAGGGAATTCCTTCGCTAGTATGACCTACCTAAGTTTATTTGGTATTTAATTGGTCGGTCAGAGTATAAGGATAATATGTGATATGATAACTAACCCTTTTTTTGTGGCAGTATCTGAAAAAGACATCCGAGAATATTGAGAATAGCAATGGAGCACAGGAGACTGTTGAGTCTCCACATATCAATAATCAAGATAATGTGCATCAGGAAGGTGACAATCCTCATGCAAACAACAACACTGACCAAATTATGAATGATGGAATGTTCAGAGGCTTTATGCAATTCATGCAACATCAATCGAGAGCAGCTCCTGTCCAAAATATAGGTGGAAACACTGGAAACTCTCGGACGGTCACCGCTAAATAGTTCAAGGAGCTGGGACCACCGGAGTTTATTGGAGAGCCAAAACCACTTAAGGTGGAGACGTGGATAAAGCAGATCACCAAGATATTTGATGTGTTGGAATGCTCCGAGGAGCAAAGGTTCCCTTTGCCACCTTTATGTTGCGAGGAGAGGCAGATTACTGGTGGGAATCGGTAAAGCGTACTCAACCTGCCACACTGAAGATGTCTTGGGAGAAGTTCCAAGAACTATTCAACGACAAGTACTTTCCCGAAAGTATTCGTCACATGAAAGAGGTAGAGTTCATCAAGTTGGAGCAGAACAATATGACCGTGTCACAGTATGAAGCTAATTTTGTCGAGTTGTCCCGGTTTGCGACTCAGTTGGTTGATAATGAGGAAAGAATGATGTGGATGTTTCTAATAGATTTGAAACCCGAGATACGTCAATATCTAATTTCTCATAAACTCTGTTTGTATTCAGATGTTATAAATAGGGCTCAGTTATTAGAGCGCGATAACGGGTTAACTCAACCAAGAGAAAGCAGTCGGCAAAATGATAATACCAGTGGTAGCTAGTCATCGAAGCGGTGACAACAAATGTGGAGGGAATCAACATCCCAGAAATAGTAACCACTTCAATGGTAAGCATGGCCAAGACGATAAGAATGGACATTTTAAGAAGAAGAGATTCAACAATGATGGAAAGACGTCAGCATCAGCACCCATGGTTAAGGAAGGAGAACGACCAATTATCATATGCTTCAAATGCAGAGGAAAGGGACATATCAGTCCGAACTACGCGATGCCATCCAAAGCGTGTTATAATTGTGGAAGAGAAGGTCACCTAGCCCAATTTTGTCGTGCACCGAAGACAAGTCCAGTTGGAACGGTGACACAAAATACCATTCCAGACAAGTCAAAACCAGTAGTTCAAGGGAGATCTTTTGTTGTGACTTCCCAGAAACCAAGGAACCCGAACGAGGTCATCACGGGTAAGCTTATCATAAACTCTAGCGAAGTCTATACCTTATTTGATACTGTTTCTACCCATTCTTTTATTTCTCCTACTTGCACTCAACGATTAAATTTAACTCTGGAGAAATTAGACTTTGACTTATCTTTGGAAACTCCGTTAGGAGAAACCTTCATTACATCCACTGTTTATAAGTCTTGTTTGGTTCAAATCGGTACCTTCACATTACCTGTCGATCTTATTTCATTGAAAATAATTGCATTTGATGTGATTCTAGGGATTGATTGGTTAACTACTCATCATGCAAAAATTGATTGTTTTCGTAAGGTTGTTAGCTTTCATATTCCTAACCAACCTATTATGCGAATTCAAGCAACCAAACCATTAAAATCAATCACTGTCATCTCAAGCCATAAAGCTATTCGTTTATTGAAAAATAGATGTCAAGCTTTCTTAGCTCATGTCATAGATTTAAATAAAAATACGTCAAATTTGAATGATATTTCTATCGTTAATAAATTTCCTGATGTATTCCCTGAAGAACTTCCTGGCCTACCCCCAGAGCGTGAAATTGAATTTTGTATCGACCTTGAACTCGGTACAAAACTCATTTCCAAAGCCCCATATCGAATGGCTCCTATTGAACTTCAGGAGTTAAAGACCCAATTGTAGGAATTGTTAGACATTGGTTTCATTCATCCTAGTACGTCTCCTTGGGGTGCTCCTGTTCTATTCGTGAAGAAGAAAGATGGGAGTATGCGACTTTGTATTGACTACCGGGAATTGAACCATGTCACCATGAAGAATAGGTATTTGTTACCTCGCATTGATGACTTGTTTGACCAGTTGCAAGGAGCACAATTCTTTTCAAAGATCGATCTTCATTCTGGATATCATCAGCTGAAGGTTAAAACTGAGGATATTCCAAAGATTGCCTTCAGAACTCAGTACGTGCATTATGAATTCTTAGTCATGTCTTTTGGAATGACTAATTCTCCTGCTGCCTTCATGGATATGATGAACCGAGTATTCAAGGAATATTTAGATCACTTTGTGGTCGTCTTTATTGATGACATCCTCATATATTCCAAAAGCCGTGAAGATCATGAGCAACACTTGAGACTGAAACTCCAAAAGCTTCGTGAAAACAAGCTTTATGCTAAGTTGAAGAAATGCAAGTTCTGGCTTAAGGAAGTAACATTTCTTGGGCACGTAAGTTCAAGTCATGGAATATCTGTTGACTGTTGGGTAAAATCTATGTACGCAAAAGCACGCAAGTATACGTGGTCAACAAGTAATATAGTAGTGAATAAAGTATCGTTCCCATAAAGACAAATTAACAAACTTCACAATTATCAATTTTCTATTAATCCTAATTCTATTAAACTATTCAATTCAATGGTTTAAAATTATAGAAACTAAATTAATAAATAAATAAACAATCACGAAACAATCACAAATATCAAAATCCGGAATTTCAAATAATTAATGGAGAATTAGACTTATGATTTCACCCTAAGCTTCACTCTGATTTTCAAACCTTTATTCCAACTCAATTTAATATCCCAGTTTATTAATCAAGAACACGAATGTAGTACTAGCTACCTCTCGATGCACTAATATTATATTAACTTAAATCCACAATTAAGATAGAAACAAGTTAAACACCTAAATCAACCAACTCACTATATCTCCATGTGAACTAAAATTAAAGAAGGTTTAAGCTCAAGTTCTCTATCCGATTCCATGTGATGTCAAGCATATCTCTACCTTAACAATAATCAAGAATCTGCTATTCACAAAATTCATGACACATGCTATATGAACTAAGTCTAGATTTGAATATCCTCTCTCGATTCCATTCAAATCAACAAGGAATTGTTGATCAAACAACTCATAAATTCACGTGCAAATTAACATAGATAAACTAAAAAATATTTTATTGAACTGGAAATCAAAGTTATGAAATCATCGTTTCACCCAAGGATCCATCACAAGCCTAATAAGCAAATTAGTTCATAACGAATGAAGTAAAAACTGAATAATTTAACGAAAACATCCTTACAATTACAAATAAAAGACTAAAGATAAGAATAATGATGAACACCCTTCACGTAGCCTAGAATTGCAATCGTCACGAAAATATCTTAAAATTACTCCTCCAAAGCTTGCACTCAAATCTTGGAATTAATCTCTATATTATGCTTCGCGTCCTGATTGATTTGTTGTTTTTCACGTAATATATCTCTCCCTCTTGGTTCTGGTTGAAGTCCCTCCTTATTAGAGTCCATGCGCATCACAAAAGTCCCAAAACCATCTGGCAGCAGAGTTCAATCAGCAGCAGGAGACTGTAGAATTCGGCACCCTCGCCCCGGCGGGGGGTACAAGGCACATATAGCCCGCCCCGGCGGGCATGCCCACTGTTAAAGACATTTTTCAATTTTATGCATTTTTCCACTTTTGTTCCAAAAGACCGCCTTTCTTCACCACTTGCCTCCAAGACCACCCTACACATAAAAGAACATGAAATAAGTGAAAACGAACACAAAACAAGAAGATTACCACGAATTTAAACTTGAAATGAACATCGATTCGTGTATATTAAATCCACTTATCAAAATCCCCCAAACTTAAACCGTGCTAGTCCTCGAGCACAAAACAAACTACATGCTATGCAATGCAATGAGTTGAAATAAATAAAATCTAAATGCCTTAGAATCCAACAATATCGCATAAACAAAATTATCCTATCGGCCTCAGAGAAAGAAAGCAACTCTACAATATGAATTACCAAAACCAATCCATGGTTTCATATTAATTCTCAAATCTTGAACAATTATCACTGATATAGTGTGCGTGTGTGTTCAACATCTATGAAAATTGATACGGACTCTAATTCAACACATAAGTAATTTCTTAAAAGGAATCATATAGTGCAAACTTAAAAATATCAAAAATAGACATATTCCAACTAAATCTAAAACTACGCAATACCAAATTCAAGGGTTCATGCAGGGTACTGATACTTCTTTTATTTCATCTGTTTTTCCACGGGGGCTATTTATTCTTTTCTCGTTTTTTTAATATACATAAGCGACTGTGCAATGTGTCATCCCATTAGGCTAACAGTGCTACCCCTTAGCGAGCTTTCGACCAACGACTCCCAGACCATAAAAGACCTTAGGGGGCGCTAGGTGTAAAGACAATCCCCTCGGGCGTACTTGCTCAAGTAACAAAGGCCCCGAAACAAGACTAGTCACAATGTATACCCTTTATTTTATTTTTTTATTTTTTTCTTCTTTTTTTAAGCTTAAGTACCCCACATATACTCCCCCAAACTTAGGTTCTTGCCTAATTTTAGCCTTTACTACCCATCCTCGTCATTTTCTCATTTACCCTAACATTATCCTTTAAAAACGATTTATGTATCAATTGGAACTGACCGGTCGACAAAGATGTTATTAACGTGCTAAACATTTTATAACGGTTTCAAACAAGTGCAAGACTCGATTCATAACAGAAATTATATCATAGTTCTAATAATCAATGCTGTATTGGTTAACTTGATCACAATCTCATCATTGGCCCACATAACATAAACTGCAGTACTATTGGACATATGCAACCACAATATTTAACTATTTTTTTATAGATTGAATATGATAATAACAGAAATGAAAACAATGCAATATCAAAAATAACCTAGACTACTATACAAAAACCTAAGCTACTATGCAAACTAGAATGAAAACAAAATTAACATATGCATGCAAACGAAAATTTAAATCCCCCAAACTTAAATAACACAATGCCCTCATTGGATAAAAATCAAAATTAAGTGCAAGAGGACTTCCCTGCAATCGCCTAAGTCTGGGTAGGTGGTTGGTGCTCTTCTTCATCTGAATCACTTGGTGGAAACGTCGACAGTGGTCCGGGTTGTTGATATGGATATTGAGCCACCGGGTTGAAACTTTGAAGGGTTGTGTTGACCGAGGTGAAAGATGCGTTCATAGCATCAAACATGGGATCTTGTCGCATTGCCAATCACCACATTTCTCGACGTGCTGCTTTGTTGTGCGTAATTATCTAATTTTGGAACTTAAGGAACTGAGGACTGGATAGTGCCTCAGTCTGCGGTACCTGCTCGATTCCCTGATCTCCCATTGCATCATCCTCATCCTCCGAGGTATCTTCTGCGTCAACTTCGTCTTTCGAAGTCAACGGAAAAATAAAGCCCAGACCTCGTGGATGTGACTCGCCTCCTGCCCATACAAAATATAGTGCTATCAGTCTAGAATCAAGCAAAGTGAGTGGCATTTGTGTGGGCTCATCGTTGGACCATCTCACCCTTGCATTGCGACATAACCCACATATGAGTGATGGGTGTGGCAAGCTGCCCTACAAAATTTCCACGTAAACACCAGCGGATGGAGAAACTGATAATAGCCCCGACGTCAATAATAAAATCTTGCACAATTGCGTACAACAGCAACACCTTTTCTTTGGTGACGCCCGAGGTTTGTTGGGACAGAAGCAATTTAGCGTATAAGAATGCGTACCATATTTTTCCATACCGGCTAAGGTCCTTGCTGTGGAACACTGTACCTCCCTTCTGACCTTTTATCCAAGATGTTCCCGGCTTTGTCATCCTTGTGATTACTTCATTAAAGTCCAGATCAAAACCACGTAGCTGAGCATATTGGCATTGACGAGGTACCCGCAGCTGATAATAATTATTTATTGCATCGGTACTGAATGTAACCAAGCGTCCCCGCACATACGCGTTAAATGGTGCTTTGTCCTGAGTGTTGGCGTAAAATTTCTTGACA
Organism: Panax japonicus; assembly: GCA_020205505.1. NCBI lineage: Eukaryota > Viridiplantae > Streptophyta > Magnoliopsida > Apiales > Araliaceae > Panax > Panax japonicus. Next base: position 33,803,482 of record CM035109.1, on the reverse strand, counting down.
ATGTTAATCACAGCGGGTTCCAGATTTTTGGTGAGTTTGAGCCACCTCTTTTGATAGATTTGAGGCATCATCTCCCCATCATTTGCCTCAGGGGCTGTAACACCCGAGAATTTCGAATTTTCAATGAATTAAATTTTTATTTGATTATGTGGATTAAATGAATTTAATTGAGTTATTATGTGAGTAAGATGTTCGAAGGTCGTTCTATGACCTAGAATGTGTGGATGTGGTTAGTATTCTGGATTTGTGCTAGAATTAATTGTTGTGAATTATCAAGACGAGAACGAAGGTTTTCTGAGATTGTTTGCGTAAAAATACTATTCATCTGATGACGTTCAGAGCTAGTATTTGAAATTCTGAGAAATGCATAATGTTAGAATATGACGATATTATGGAACATCCAATAATATTTCTATTATGGCAAACGAAGTTTTAGCCCGCGGACTTAAAACCTAAAGTTTGTGAAAGAGGTTTCCGAAAGGGAAATGTAAGACGTATAGTCGTTTTAATATTATACGTATGAGATACGAGTATTATACTAGTATAAATACGAGTATGGTATGAAGAATAGTACATCGTATAATACGATTATTGTATGAGTATTATACGTAGAGAATACGATTAGTATTCTAGAGTTAAGTTAAGACTTAATGGGTAATTCATTTGGTTGTATTAGGTCTTGCCAATCAATTGAATGAACAAGCCCAATGAATTAAGAGTGCAAGCCCAAGTTAAGGCCCAATGTTAATTAATGTCAAGCCCAATCCAAAGAGGTAAATCGTGGATCAAACCGGTGGGTCAAGGGATGGGTAAAACCCATGGGGCAACCCATGAGGATGACCCATGGGCATGGTGGGCCGGCCACTTGATGGCCAAGCAAAGTGTCACTTGGTCACCAAGTATTTTGCTTGGTGAAAAAGTTGTAAATAAATAAGGAGGTGCTAAATTGGACCATTTTGCCCCCATTGTATTTTCTATAAATACAAGGCTTAGGTTGAGTTTTTGGTTGTTTTAAAAAGCTTGTTCAACCTATATTGATAGAGAGAAAGCGCTAGAATCATATAATCCTTCTACTTCCAAGCAAACCAATAGACGTTTATCAAGAACGTTAACTACTTCAAAGGTAAATTCCTATAAACCGTAATCTTCATCCTTTTCGATTTCTTTCTCATAGAAGAATCGTAGATGAGTGGAGAGTATTTATTGAGAAGATATAAGAATCCTATTAATGACCAAATCATGGATAAGACATGACCAAATAGAAATCATTAGTGTTTACGAGAGTTAAAACCATAAAAAGTCTTGAACGTGAACTTAGTTTGGAATGAACGTTCGAGAATTGTAATAGCTAAGGAATGTGTCTATTGCTTGGTTAGGATGTAGATATGAAATCCATGGAGTATTCCATGTGATTTGGCTTAGAGAACATTAGTAGCGAAGTTATGGCGGATTTTGCGAAAATAGACGTTAAACGTCGAAAACGTATAAAGTCCGAATTAAAGGTCAAAAGTTGTCAGTGTGACTTGAAAACATCAGTTTCCAATGTCAACACGTGAGATAAGGTAATTAAGAGTCGTTGGCGAAAGAATCATCGCATTCAGACTTATAACGAAGAAAACGAGTATTGAACGGACGAAAACGTTAAACGATCGCTTAATAATGAACTTAAAAGTGAATTTCGAGTTAACGGATTCGAAAATGTGAAATTATTATACGAATACATAAAGGATGTAATTTGTGACTTGTAGGAATTCGAATGGGTCAATTCGGATGTAAAACGAACAAATTAGGAAGCCGGGAGTTTCGTTAAGAAACCAAATCTGTTTTGGCCAACTGGTGCACAGACTCGGTGCCGCAGCGCCAAAACCAGTGTAAAATGGTGGCGCCGCAGCGCCAGACTCGATCGAGTACCCTGCTAACTCGTGCCACAGCACCACTAAAACACAAGGGATGCCGCGCCGTAGCGCCGGCAGTGGGAAAAAGTTGACCAAGTAAGGTTTAGTTCCTTTTTGAATGTTGACCTAAAGTAAGATGTTAAAGGTACTTAAAGTACATAATGATACTTACTTTAAAACACTTATAAGATGTTAATGTAAGAAGAAAGGGTAAGGTTTAATGGAAATTAAACGAAGAACACAAATACATAATGAGTGAACCGTAAACGACGTTCAACGTTGGTAATTAACCATTTATGATCGAATATCGGTTAAGGTTGTAAGAACGTTAATGAAACATAACGAAGTATAAAGAGTTGAATCGACTTTAATAACGAAGTTAATTCAAATAAACCATAGAAGAGAAAGAAGTTTGTTAAAACCGTAAAGTTAGTTTGTTTAATAACTAATTACAGTGTGCTATGTGAATGTATCATGTAGATCCTATAAAGACTGAGAATAGTTGAATTATAAATTTGAAGACGCTTGAAGGCAAGTCTTTCTTAACGCTTGTCTGACCTTCGTGTTAGTCAAGTTTTTACGTGATGTATGATATAAAATACATGAATGGTAAATAGAAAAGAGTTGATGCCTGTTTTATTCGGGCTAGACAAGTATTGAAGAGTTGATTGATTTGTTTACAAGTCTGTTGATATAGAACTGTTAACGCTATCATATGCCAAGTATTTGGTACGGATGAGAAGGTAAGTTTGTCTATGTACAAACAAAAGTATTTTCATCGGTTATTCGATGGGCACGCGAGGTTGAAAATGTTAAACGTAAATACGTTTAACGTAAGAGTGTTGATCAACATAGAGTACAATAGGCTGATTACCTAGAAGTGCTCGTAAGTAAAGACGGGTGGATGGCCTTAGTTCCAGATATCCTTTTCAAGTATGAAAACGAAAAGAGTATGTTGATGGTCTATTGACCAGTTCATTATTCCTAAGCTATTATATATACTTGGGAATTGTTGTATGAGAAGTATTAGTCAAGTATTTCATAATGCTTCATAGATAATTATTCTTATATGGAAATTTAGCATATAATTGTTGATGTGATATTCATATGATTCTGTGTTAAGACTTGCTGAGCTAGTTATGCTCATTCTTGCTTGAACCATATGTTTGCAGCTAAAGCCGAACGAACCGAGAGTTCTATGAGAGATAAAGGCAAGGCTAAGATGGACAATTAATCGTCATGTAATAGACTAGTATATTTGTATGTAATATACTTATGAAGAATAATGAATGTATTCGGTTATGAACCTGGGAAAGGATTTATTACAAATGTAATACAAAGATAGTAATTACACTCATTTTGTTGTTATCTCAATGGAATGATTGTATGGATTGTAGTATCATGGAACACCATCTGTCGGGTTGGAAGATACCCGAATTTGGGGGCGTCACAGGGACCAATCCCTGCTTCGGCGTAAGGGCTTTGGTTAGCATGTACTCATACCGGTTGGCGGGTCCGGCACTCCCAAAATTTCGGCGATCATATGTTCGTGTCAGTTGAGCGGATCTTGAACTTTCTCCCCTTTTGCATTTAGATGTAGGTTGCGAAGCCATTGATTGATGTAGACACATGAATTCCTCCCAAAGTTGGTTTACCCAAACAGTCAAACACGTGGCGTACATAGTCCTTTCTTCCCCCCAAGCTATGTGTTTTCTATGGTAATCCCTATGAGAGAAGATGAAGATGAAGTGCAATGGAGCTCTCAAGTCCCCCAAACTTGCTTGAATTCGTGGCCTTGAGCAGAAGGAATGGGTGTATGCGGTGATAATGGGGGTTGAGTGATAGGGTTTTTATAGAGGTTTTTGTGGGGGAGAGAAATGGTAGTACTTGATGATGTGATTAGTGGATATATATTAGGTAATGGGGTGAGAGGATGGAGTTCTAGTGTATTTGTGGGTAGAAGGAGTGGGTTAGGTGGTATTGTAATGGAGGCTAGGTGGTTTGGGTGAGGGAGAATGAGATAAAAAAATGTGTAGTGGGAAAATAAGAAAGCAGCGTGTGTAGATGCTGAACGTGTCTGCCGAGAATAAAGGACCCTCGCCCCGGCCGGGGGGGGGGGGTGCAAGGCCATTTAAGTTTGCCCCGGCGGGCATGCTCACTGACTTCGGATTTTTGGCTTCCAATAGTGCAGATCAAAATTATCTTATTTTCCTTCTTTTCTTTCCCGTTGTTGCTCTTACTCACTTTTGACTCGTCCTGCAACCATAAACATGCAAGATGTTAGATTATTGACGACTTGGAGTATGATTGAGAGTTTCAACAAAACCTTTACTCTATAATACCTACCTAATACTTAATAAAAACTACATTCTAACAATTATAAATGAAATTACGAACAAATAACGAAATATTGGGTTGCCTCCCAATTAGCACTTGATTTTAAGTCGTTCAGCCTGACTACTCCCTGTTTCACTGTGTATCGGCGAGGGTAATGTTGACGACATCCCAATTTAACTCGTCACCCAAGTAATGCTTTATCCGTCTACCATTGACCTTGAACGTCTCTAATGGATTACGACTGTAGAGTTCAACGGCGCCATGAGGAAATACTCGCTTTATAGTGAATGGTCTCGACCATCTTGACTTAAGCTTTCCAGGGAACAACCGCAGCCGTGAGTTGAACAGGAGGACTGATTGACCCGACTCGAATGTTCGATGCACAATTTTCTGGTCGTGCCATCTTTTGACCTTTTCTTTGTATAACTTGGCGTTCTCGTAGGCATAAAGTCGGAATTCATCGAGCTCATTTAGTTGGAGTAGCCTCTGTTCTCATATAGCGGCTTGATCAAAGTTCAATTTCTGAATTGCCCAGTAGGCCTTATGCTGTAGCTCCACCGGTAAGTGACATGCCTTCCCGTACAGTAGTTGATATGGTGACATCCCGATCGGAGTTTTGTATGCAATCCAGTATGCCCATAATGTATCGTCCAACCGAAGTCACCAATCCTTACGACTCGAATTTACTACTTTTTCCAATATCTTCTTAACTTCTCTGTTTGATACCTCAGTCTGTCCACTGGTTTGAGGGTGATACGCTGTAGCCACCTTGTGGTTAACCCCATACTTAGCTAAAAGCGTTGTAAAAGACTTATTGCAGAAGTGACTACCTTCGTCACTGATTATTGCTCTTGGTGTGCCAAACCTCGTGAAAATGTTTTTTTGTAGGAATTTGAGGACCACCTTGGCATCGTTGGATGGTAGTGCTGCAACTTCAACCCACTTCGAAACGTAATCCACCGCGAGTAGAGTATACTGATTGTTCAAAGACGAAGGGAATGGCCCCATGAAATTGATGCCCAATACATCAAGGATTTCCACTTCAAGAATTATTTGTAGGGGCATCTCATTCCGTTTAGAGATATTCCCCACCCTTTGACATCTATCACATGTTTTCACAAATTGGTGGGCGTCTTTGAACAATGTCGGCTAATAAAACCAGGCTTGAAGCAATTTTGATGCCGTGAGCTCACTCCCATAATGTCCCCCATATGCCGATAAGTGGCATTCCTGCAGTATGTTGTGCACTTCACTGTAGGGGATACACCTTCTAATCATCTTGTCAGCGCACTGTTTGAATACATAAGGCTCATCCCGCATGTACCACTTGACGTCATGAAGAAACTTCTTTTTCTGTTGTCGTGTAAGATCAATGAGAATCACGTTACTCACCAGATAATTCTCGAAATCCGCATACCATGGAAATTCCTGCATTTAACCCAAATAGTTGCTCATCCGGGAATGACTCCTTGATTGCACATCTATCTTCTTCCTTTTTATCCCAATTTTCCAGCTTTGATAAATGGTCGGCAACTTGATTCTCCGTACCCTTCCTATCTTTTATTTCCAAATCAAATTCTTGAAGAAGGAGAAGCCATCGGATAAGGCGTGGCTTAGCATGTTTTTTCGCTATTAGGTACCGAATCGCCGAATGGTCCGTGTAGACTATCACCTTAGTCCCGATCAAGTATGCCAGAAATTTGTCAAACGCATACACCACTGCAAGCAATTCCTTTTCCGTGGTTGTATAATTCAATTGAGTCTCTGTGAGTGTTTTGCTTGCATAGTATATGGCGTGAAACACCTTGTCTATGCATTGGGCCAAAACAGCCCCAACCGCATAGTCGCTAGCATCACATATTAGCTCGAATGGCATATTCCAATTCGGTGAGACTATCACGGGGGCTGTAGTTAATTTCTTCTTCAATAATTCAAACGCTGACTTGCATTCCACAGTAAAACTGAAAGTAGCATCCTTCTCTAAAAGACTGCATAGAGGTTTTACCAATTTAGAAAGTCTTTTATGAACCTCCTGTAGAACCCAACATGCCCAAGAAAACTACTAATATGCTTAACTGAGCTCGGTGGAGGCAATTTCTCGATTGTTTCCAGCTTTGCTTTGCCTACCTCCAATCCTTGCGCCGACACCTTATGGCCCAAAATTATGCCTTCTTCAACCATGAAGTGGCATTTTCCCAATTGAGTATGAGGTTTGTATCGTTATATCGCTACAATACCATGACCAGATTCCCTAGGCAAGTATTAAAGTTGTCTCCATAGACCGAAAAATCGTCCATGAAGACTTCAATATTTTTCTCCACCATATCTGAAAAAATGGCCATCATACACCGTTGGAAAGTTGCAGGGGCATTGCAAAACCCGAATGACATCCTCCTGAATGAAAATGTTCCATAAGGGCATGTAAATGTTGTCTTTTCTTGATCCTCAGGAGCGATGGCGATCTGGTTCTAGCTCGAGTATCCATCCAATAGACAATAATACTTATGTCCCGCTAATCTGTCTAACATTTGATCGATAAAGGGTAGCGGGAAGTGGTCTTTTCGGGTTGCCTTATTCAACCTCCTATAATCGATGCACACCCTCCAACCTGTCACTGTTCTTGTTGGAATTAACTCGTTATCCTCATTCTGTACCACAGTCATTCCCCCCTTTTTTGGCACACAATGAACTGGACTAACCCACTTACTGTCAGAAATTGGATATATGATACCGACATCCAATAATTTTAGAATTTCCTTCTTTACCACTTCCTTCATAATAGGGTTAAGTCGACGTTGATGCTCCACTGACGGTCTTGCATCATCTACCATCAGAATATTGTGCATGCAAAATGATGGGCTAATTCCCTTTATATCCGCAATCGTCCGATCAATCGCTAATTTATGTTCCCTAAGTACCCTCGACAACTTTTCTTCCTGTAATTCGTTAAATGCAACAGAAATAATTATAGGTAAAGAATTTGAATTGCCTAAGTACGCATACCTGAGATGTTTAGGGAGTGTTTTAAGTTCCAATGTTGGTGTCTCCTCCAATGATGGTTTAAGTTTTTCTGCAGCTATCTCCTCAGTGTGCAAAGGTTCAAACAGTGCTCTGAAACGGCTAGCTCGTGGCAATGAGTCTAACATCTGTAAGTAATCCATAAATTCTGGGTCGTCATTTTCTTCATCCCCCAATAACGTTGTTTCTAACGGATCGTTGACCAAACTCTTGCTCATATCTTCACTGATGATTTGCTCAATTAAATCCATCCAAAAACATTCTTCCTCATCCGTAGGGAATTTCATGGCCTTGAACACATTAAATTTGATTTCTTGATCTTGGACTCTCATAGTAAGTTCTCCTTTTTGCACGTCTATGAGTGTCCTTCCCGTGGCCAAGAAAGGTCTCCCTAGGATAATCAGGATGTTCTTATTCTCCTCGAAGTCCAGAATGATAAAGTTCGCAGGGAATATAAACTTATCCACTTTGACCAGAATGTCCTCTACTATGCCTCTCGGATATGTGACTGACCTATCCGCTAACTGCAATAAAATATTCGTAGGCTTTGGTGCGGGCAAACCCAATTTTGTGTATACTAACAATGGCATAAGGTTCACACTCGCCCCCAAATCACATAAACATTTGTTAAACGACATTTTCCCGATCATGCATGGGATAGTAAAGCTCCCCGGGTCTTTAAGTTTTGGTGGTAGCTTTTGCTGTAACACCGCACTACACTCCTCTGTTAGTGCCACTGTTTCAAATTCTTCCCATTTCTTTTTCCTCGACAAAATTCCTTTTATGAACTTCGCATAATTTGGCATTTGCTCTAGGGCCTCTGCGAAATGGGATGTTAATTTGGATTTTCTTGAACACTTCTAAAAACTTTGCGAACTGCTTATCTGATTTCTATTTTTGAACCCTCTGCTGAAATGGTGGTGGAGGATAAAAAATTGGCTTATTGTTTACGTTTATGTCCTCACATTGCTTATCCTCGCCCTTATTACCTTCAACCACGTTGTTGTCATCAACTTTTTCCTCCGGTGTCGCTGAATTTTCTGCATTATTACCCTCGAGATGTTTTCCACTTCTCAACATAACTGATTGACATTGCTTATGACTACCCTTCAGATTTTTCTCAGTGTCGCTTGGTAACATTCCTTGTGGTCTATTATTCAATGCTAACGCCATCTGTCCTATCTGATTTTGTAAATTCTTGATAGCCATCTCTTGATTTTTCATTATCATTGCTTGATTTTAATTAATGCCTCATTGCCAGTTATGTACTTCGACATCATTTCCTCGAAATCAGATTTCCTTTCCTGATGTTGAACCGGTTGTTGGTGACTCTGAAAACCTGGGGGATATGATGGTCGTGGAGCTTGATTTTGCTGGTTATTGCTCCATGAGAAATTTGGGTGATTCCTATTCCCCTGGTTGTATGTGTTTTGGTATGTATTCTTCGAAATTCTGTTATAACTACCTATGAACTAGATGGATGCTGGATTAATTGCACACTGATCTGTAGGATGATCACCCGGACACAATTCGCATACTACCGCAACCTGCTGTACTTGAGCCCCTGTTATATCATCCAAATTCTTGGACAGCGCAGAAATCCGTACTTGTATAACTGTCACCCCATCTACTTCCAAAATCCCAGCCACTTTTGTCTGTTTCATTCTTGTTGTGGGCCACTGGTAGTTATTTGCCGCCATGGTTTCAATCAAATTGTAGGTTTCCTCGTAACTCTTAGCCATGAATGCTCCGTCCGACGCTGCGTCAATACTGGTTCTGACATTCCCATGCAGTCCGTTGTAAAAGGTGTTCATTTGCAGCCACTTGGGCAATCCATGATGTGGGCACTTTCTAAGTAATTCCTTGTACCTCTCCCATGCCTCATATAGCGACTCCCCATTTTGCTGCTCAAACATTGTGATGTCATTCCTCTTTTTTGCAGTTTTTGCCGGTGGGAAAAATTTGGTAAGGAATTTCTGAGCCAAGTCTTCCCACATAGTTATTGACCCCGGCGACAGAGAATGTAACCAACTCTTCACCTTGTCCTGTAAAGTGAACGGGAACAAGCGAAGTCTCACTGCCTCATCCGACACCCCAATGTACTTGAACGTGTCACACATTTCCAGAAAACTGATTAAATGCTCGTTCGGATCGTCATTTGCCATTCCACCAAACTAAATTGAATTCTGCATCATCTGAATGGTCCTAGGCTTGATTTCAAAAGTATTCGCAACTATTACAGGCCTAGTGATGCTCGACTGCAGATCAGTCACCTTAGGTGTTGCAAAATCCCTTAACGCTTTCTGGTCTTCGGCAGCCATTGCTTTTTCCTTATCAGAGTTTTTGAATTCGTTCCTTGTTTCCTTGATCCACTTACTTAACCTCTGAAATTTTCTTTCAATGTCGTCCTCAAACAGAAGCAAGTCTGAATATTTGGATCGTGTTTGCATAAACCAATGTCAAAAAACTGAAATAAGGAGAACAAAAACAAAAACAAAAATGTTTAAATAAAACTAGACTAATTAAACTGATATTGTAAAAATATTAAAATCTAGGCTAAATTATCCCCGGCAACGGCGCCAAAAACTTGTTGGGTAAAATCTATGTACGCAAAACCACGCAAGTATACATGGTCAACAAGTAATATAATAGTGAATAAAGTATCGTTCCCACGAAGACAAATAAACAAGAAATTTAACTTCACAATTATCAATTTTCTATTAATCCTAATTCTAATTAAACTATTCAATTCAATGATTTAAAATTATAGAAACTAAATTAATAAATAAATAAACTATCACGAAACAATCACAAATATCAAAATCCGAAATTTCAAACAATTAATGGAGAATTAGACTTATGATTTCACCCTAAGCTTCACTCTGATTTTCAAACCTTTATTCCAACTCAATTTAATATCCCAGTTTATTAATCAAGAACACGAATGTAGTACTAGCCACCTCTCGATGCACTAGTACAATATTAACTTAAATCCACAATTAAGATAGAAACAAGTTAAACACCTAAATCAACCAACTCACTATATCTCTATGTGAACTAAAATTAAAGAAGGTTTAAGCTCAAGTTCTCTATCCGATTACATGCGATGTCAAGCATATCTCTACCTTAACAATAATCAAGAATCTACTATTCACAAAATTCATGACACATGCTATATTAACTAAGTCTAGATTTGACTATCCTCTCCCGATTCCATTCAAATCCACAAGGAATTGTTGATCAAGCAACTCATAAATTCACGTGTAAATTAACATAGATAAACTAAAAAATATTTTATTGAACTGGAAATCAAAGTTATGAAATCATCGTTTCACCCAAGGATCCATCACAAGCCTAATAAGCAAATTAGTTCATAACGAATGAAGTAAAAACTGAATAATTTAACGAAAACATCCTTACAATTACAAATAAAAGACTAAAGATAAGAATAATGATGAACACCCTTCACGTAGCCTAGAATTGCAATCGTCGCGAAAATATCTTAAAATTACTCCTCCAAAGCTTGCACTCAAATCTTGGAATTAATCTCTATATTATGCTTCGCGTCCTGATTGATTTGTTGTTTTTCACGTATTATATCTCTCCCTCTTGGTTCTGGTTGAAATCCCTCCTTATTAGAGTCTATGCGCATCACAAAAGTCCCAAAACCATCTGGCAGCAGAGTTCAATCAGCAGCAGGAGACTGTAGAATTCGGCACCCTCGCCCCGGCGGGGGGTACAAGGCACATATAGCCCGCCCCGGCGGGCATGCCCACTGCTAAAGACATTTTTCAATTTTATGCATTTTTCCACTTTTGTTCCAAAAGACCGCCTTTCTTCACCACTTGCCTCCAAGACCACCCTACACATAAAAGAACATGAAACGAGTGAAAACGAAAACAAAACAAAAAGATAACTACGAATTTAAACTTGAAATGAACATCGATTCGTGTATATTAAATCCACTTATCATTGACCCGACAAAGATTGAAGCTATTCAAAGCTGGGAGAAACCTAAATCAGTGACCGAAGTACGTAGCTTTCTCGGCTTAGTAGGTTATTATCAGAGATTCGTGGAAGGGTTTTCTCGAATCACTACTCCATTAACTCAGCTGACTCGGAAAGATATAAAATTTGGTTAGAGCGTGGAATGTGAGAAGAGTTTTCAAGAACTCAAGAGGAGACTCATTTCAGTACCTATTCTAACAATACCATCTGGCTCGGAGGGATTTGTCTTCCACAGTGATGCACCGGGCAAAGGGTTAAGATGTGTTCTCATGCAACATGGGAAAGTCATAGCCTATGCTTTTCGGAAACTCAAAGAATATGAGAGGAATTATCCTACTCACGATCTAGAGTTGACAGATGTTATCTTCACACTTAAAATTTGGAGGCATTACTTGTATGGGGAGAAATTGGAGATCTTTACAGATCATAAAAGCCTCAAATATTTCTTCACCCAAAAGGAACTCAACATGCGGCAATGACGTTGGCTTGAACTACTGAAAGATTATGATCATACCATCCAATACCATCCTAGAAAAGCGAACGTGGTAGCTGACGTATTGAGTAAAAGATCATTACGGGTACAAGTGCAGTATTGTCAACGCAAAGGCCCATTTTGTGTGACTTGCAAAGGATGGAGATAGAGTTAAAGACTCCAGGGACCTATGTGATGATGGCGAATATATGAGTAGAACCGACTTTAATCGATAAAGTTAAAGCTGCTCAAACAACGGACCTGGAGCTGATGCGTATGAAGAAGAAAGTGCAAGAAGGTGCTATGTCGGAAGCAAGAATCGATGAAGACAGAATACTTCGAGTCAACTCCAGACTTTGTGTTCTTAACGACCCTGATTTAAAGTATAAAATCATGATGGAGGCGCACAACACAGCGTTTGCAATCCATCCTGGGAGCACCAAAATGTATCATGATATTCGTCATACATTTTGGTAGAGCAATATGAATAAAGAGATAACGCTATTTATCTCAAGGTGTCTAACTTGTCAACGAGTCAAGGCGAAGCATCAAGTGCCAAAAGGTCCATAGAAACCACTTGAAATTCTAGAATGGAAGTGGGAGCACATTACCATGGATTTCATTACTGGTCTTCCCAAGGTTTCTCAAGGCATAGATGCGATTTGGGACATTGTTGATAGATTGACCAAGTCTACTCATTTCTTACCTATAGAGAAACTTATACACTTAAACGTCTTGCTCGTATGTATATAAACGAGATTGTAAGACTAGATGGTATGCCAGTATCCATAGTTTCTGATCGAGGACCAAAGATTCACTTCATGATTTTGGGTTAGTTTGCAGAAAGCTATGGGCACAGATTTATAATTTAGCTCGGCATATCATCCTCAGGCGGACGGGCAGTCGAAGAGGACTATTTAAACTCTTGAAGATTTATTAAGACTCTGTGTCCTTGACTTCAAGGGAAGTTGGGATAAGTTCTTAGCATTGGTGGAGATTTCCTACAACAACAGTTATTAAGCAAGTATTGGCATGGCTTCATTTGAGGTGTTGTCTGAAAGAAAGTGTCGTTCTCCAGTATGCTGGGATGCAGTGGGTGAGCCAACGTTGTTGGGACCGGAGTTGGTACGTATGACTACAGAAAATATTCAAATAATCCGACAACATATAAAAATCTCACAAGATCGACAAAAGAGTTATGCTGATCTTCATCGAAAGGACGCATAATTCGATATTGGAGATCATGTGTTGTTACGTGTTGCTCCATGGAAAGGATTTGCGAGATTTGGAAAGGGAGGAAAGCTCAATCCTCGATTCATTGGCCCATTTTTAATCCTTAATCAAAGTAGGAACTGTGGCCTATAGACTCACTTTATCGCCAAGTATGTATCGTGTTCATAGCATTTTTCACATATCTATGTTACGTAAATATGTGAAAGATCCGAACCACATTATTGAGTTAGAACCGAACGAAATAGCAGAAGATTTAACGTATGAAGAGGTTCATGTTAAAATCTTGGATAAGAAGGAACATGTTCTACGCTCCAAGGTTTTACCTCAAGTCAAAGGTTTGTGGAGGAACCACTGATGTTGAGGAAATGACCTGGGAGTTAGAATCTGAAATGAAATCAAGGTATCCTTACCTCTTCGACATACCAGGTACGTACCCTAATTTCGAGGGCAAAATTTCATAAGAAGGGGAGGTTGTAAGACCCCAACTTTTATGAATAAAGATAAATTTTCTATAAATATCATTTTTGAATATTATAGAATGAATTGGATATAATGTTATAGTTGTGGGTAATATTTATAAATTTTGCAAAGTACGCAAGCTGTTATATAATATTCGATTGGTCAAGGAATATTCGTTTTAACAGGGAGTATTCGTAAAACGGCAGAATCATTGGTGGACCCCACAACAGAATTATTGTCGGATTGAGAAAATGACAAAAATATTTTATGAAAATAACATAAGAAGTTTTACCGTTAACGGTTGAAATACCCGGTGTTAAAAGTACAGTAATACGCGTGGTTGTATAGTAGCACACGATATTGATTATTGATGCTTACATGAGAAGTCACTCAGTTTTATTCAATTATTACTACAGTAATTGCTGTATAGTATCTCACGTTATTTGATTCAATTATTGTCAATATTTTATATATTATTAAATCAATAATTGAGATGACAAAGTTATTAATATTATTATTTGCATTATTAACGATGTCTAGAAGTTCTTTCAAGGAGAGATTTGGTCACCTAATTACGCGCCAATAGGGAGAAATCCTCATTGGAAAGCCCCATCTTTCTTGGGAACGACCTGTTCGATTAATATTTTGAATTATAATAATGACGATAAAGTTTATTTTATTATTATTATAAATGTAATAAAATAGAAAACTTTTTATATAAAACAGAATACTTTTATAAAGTTATTTATTTTATTAGATTTTAAATAGAATATATTATATTTTATTATACATAGTATTTGCATAGTGCCTGTATAGTAAAATCTTTTTATATAAAACAGAATACTTTTATAAAGTTATTTGTTTTATTATATTTAAAATAGAATATATTATATTTTATTATGCATAGTGTTTGCATAGTGCCTGCACAGTGTTTGAATAGTAAAAACTTTTTATATAAAACAGAATACTTTTTATAAACTTTTGTTTTATTTGATTATAAATAGAATATATTATATTTTATTGCATAGTGCAACATAATATCCTTTCCATTCTTCTATAAATAGGATTCTTAGTTAGAATTGAAAATCAGACCAGAAGTTTAGAGAATTCTCCTTCTATAATCTTGAGCGTATTTCTTTAGAGTTTAAAAAAGCTTTGAGCATAGAAATTAGTGCAAATTTTCTTCAAGTATATCCCCGCTCTACCCGTCAAAATACTCTTCTTTTTAAGATAAGGGGTATTATTCTTTCGTATTCATGAAGAGAGTTATTTTCTTTCAATACTCGTAAGGGTTGCTATTCCATTCTTTATTATTATATTGGAATAACTTGTCTATACGAAGTACCACATACATGGTGAAATTCTTTTGTTATTCCATTCTTTATTATTCTGTTGGAATAACCAACCTGTGCGGTCTATCGCATGCTTGGTGAATTCTATTGTTATTTCATTCTTTATTATTCTGTTAGAACATCCTATCTGTGTGGCTTACGCATGACCTGGTTCCATTCTTTATTATTCTGTTGGAACATCCTGTCTATGCGGATTACGCATGACCTGATTCCATTCTTTATTATTCTGTTGGAACATCCTGTCTGTGCAGATTACGCATGACCTAGTTCCATTCTTTATTATTCTGTTGGAATATCCTGTCTGTGCGGGTTACGCATGACCTGGTTCCATTCTTTATTATTCTGTTGGAATAACCTGTCTGTGCGGATTACGCACGCCTGGTGAATTCTTCTGTTATTCCATTCTTTATTATTCTGTTTGAATAATCTGTCTACGTGGATTACCGGATGACGGCAAAAATCCATTTGCGGTTTCATATATTCTATTATACTCAGTTGATTAAAGTTTTGGCTTCTATACTCAATGAAATTAGTGGAATATCCTTGATATTTGCATTTCATCTAGTATCTTTTCATGGAAATATTCTTCTGAGCATTATTGAATTATACTCCACAAAGCAGTATCATGTTGACAATTGGGACGTTATTGAGTTCAGGATAAATTAACTTATAAATCTTTAAAATTTATTCTTGAACTTGTTTTATTGAATTGTCATCATCCTCATTGTATATAATATGTTGAAAGTCATCTGTGGCCTGTAGTGCATAGATGGACTTGGTATGATTATGACCAGGGATTATTCGGTATAATAATGATAGTAATGTTACAAATGATGTGGTAAAAATCCTCATTGGCTGTAGTGCATTGATGTACAGTTGTTGACATGATTATGACCATTGATGAATACACGAATATCCTTGGCCCGTAGTGCAAGGATAATTTGTGGTCGTGATACTAATGAATATCGTTGGCCATAGTGCATGGATGATGTTGATTATTTATTAAGCCGAGTCTCAGCGATAAAAGTAATGAAAAACCTTTTAAATCATAGAAGATAATAGATTTTAATCTCTACTTGACTCTTCTAATGGATTGCTTGTTCCGCTGCAGTTAAACTTGATGTTTGTTATATTTTATCAGTTTAACACTGTTGAAGGCTAATGATAATTTATTCTGCATTATCTTAGTCATTATATTTCTTACTGGGCTAGTTGAGCTCACCCTTTTGCTTTCATTGTTATTTTCAGGAAATGAGGACGTAGCATAGATTAGTTGGGGAACGGAGTGACGGTCCAGATGATAGCATTAGTAGTCCTCACTATTCTATGAAATAGTGTGATAATAAATGTATTAAGGACTTATGTTGAGTTTGAATACTGTCTAGAAAACAATATTTGTATTAAAACTCACATCTCATGTTGTATATTTAAGGATGTATTTGTATTCTGTACCATATATTTGGCGACTCAGAATTGGTGATGTATACCTATTTTGGGGGCGTCACATTCGTACTACAGTTTATCCAAGTTCAAAAATACTCCATAATAATCAATTGTAGAACATAATTAAAAAATAAATATCAAAACATGGATACAATCAAAGATAGTAACCATAATAGACATAATGGACACAAAAGAGAAAATTTCATTTTTCTGTGAATAGTGCTGTATTCGTGAATAATGCCGTATACGTGAATAGTAACCCTGACATAAAAAGGTAGAAATTTCACAATAAAATTTATATCAATATTTCGGCATAATGATATTGAAGGAAAAAATATCATTTACGAAGAAAATAACATCCCTTACCTCAAAAGAACAATACTTCTGATTGAAATATCGGATGTAATGCTGAAGGAAACTTGCACTGAATAACAACTCTCAAAGTATCTAAATACTTACAAAATACGCTCAATAATATATAGAGAGAGAAAACTTATTTCTGGTGTGATTTTTAATTCTAACTAAGCACCTATTTATATGAAAATACTAGAATGCCAAAGCAGACTAAATTAATAAAATATTAATTTATCAAAAAAATATCTACGCACACATTCTTCACCAAAATATCAGCCACCACAAGTGGGGCCTACCAAAAATCAGAATTTCCACACCAACCAAAAGTGGGGCCCACCCATGTTTAAAAAAATATTTATTTCTGAAACTTCAATAATTCATAATAAATATCCTTTTTATTAGAAAAATATAAATTTTATGTCCATTCCTTAGGAAATTAAATTCTCTACAACTTTGTAGAGTAAAGTTTTTCCAAATTCCAAACAGAAAATGTCCGAAATCCACATACGGATGATTTTTAAGACCTCAATTCTTACAAAATACTGATAAAATAACTCAACATTAATTCCTTCATTTATATCCACACAAAATAAATATTTCCCTATCCATCAACATAAAATAAATATTTTCTTATCATATAAATTAATAATTAATTATTCACTAAATAATATTACAGAATCACAATTATGACAACCAGGTTGTTCCTAGAAAGAGGGGGCTTTCCGATAAGGATTTTTTCTTATTGGCGCGCAATTAGGCGACCAAACCCCTTTCCTAGAAAGAACTTCCTTAGACATTGCCAATAATGCTATCTAACAGTATTATTCAAATAATATGAATTATTGATCTGATAATGGAGATATTGTGCAGTGACAATTATTGAAACAACAATAATATAAAATAACAACGTAACAATTATTGAATCAATAAAATTAAATATTGAACAGTAATTACTGTAATAATTATTGAGTAGTGTCTTCATACGTAAGAATCAATAATTCAAAAATACTGTGCGATACCGTGTGCAACTGTGCAACCACGCGTATTACTATATTTTAACCACTGGGTATTCCAACAGTATTAACGGTAACAACTACGCCATTATTTATAAAAACTCAAACTTGTTGTTTTCTTCATCTGACCGTTTTCCGTTATGGGGCCAACAAATGGATACACCGTCGTACGAATATTCCCCGACAACAAGAATATTCCACGACCAAACGAATATTCCCCGACAACAATGAATATTTTATAACCACTTGCTTATTTTGCAAAATTTACACATTTCAGCCATAACCAAAGTATTATATCAAATTAACACCTTATTATTCACAATAAAAATTAGAGGAAATTTGATTTTATTTATAAAAAGTTGGGGTCTTACAACCTCCCCTCCTTATGAAATTTTATCCTCGAAATTGACGTTCGTACTTGGTGTTTCGAAAAGGCGAGGGTACCTCTCTTTTATTTTAGATTCTAACTCCCAGATCATTTCCTCAATAGCATGGTTCCTTCACAAAATCTTGAATTGTAGTTTAACCTTTGCGCGTAGGACATGCTCCATTCTATCCAAGATCTTGACAGGTACCTCCTCGTACGTTAAATCTTCGACAATCTTGTCTGGTTCTAACTCAATAATGTGGTCCAGGTCTTTCACATATTTACGAAGCATAGAAATGTAAAAAACATTATGAACACAAGACATGCTTGGAGGTAATGCGAGTCTATACGCCACATTTCCTATTCGGTCAAGAATCTCAAATGAACCAACAAATCATTGATTGAGCTTTCCTCTCTTCCCAAATCCTGTAATTCTCTTCCATGGAGCAATACGTAACAATACATGATCCCTAAACAGTTTTAACGTCCATTCGATGAAAATCCTCATAACTCTTTTGTCGATCCTATGCCGTTTGTATACGTTGTCGGATCATTTGGATCTTCTCTATAGTCATTCGTACCAACTCTGGTCCCAACAATGTTTCTTCTCCCACCTCATTCCAACATACGGGAGAGCGACACTTTCGTCCATACGATGCTTCAAATGGAGCCACACCTATACTTGTCTGATAACTGTTGTTGTAGGAGAATTCAACCAATGGTAGGTACTTATCCCAACTCCCTTTGAAATCTAGGAGACATAGTCTTAATATATCTTTAAGAGTTTTAATAGTCCTTTCTGATTGCTCTTCTGTTTGAGGATTGTATGCCGAACTGAATCGTAAGTCCTTGCCCATAGCCTTTTGCAAGCTAACCCAAAATCGTGAAGTGAATCTTGGGTCACGATCCAAAACTATGGATACTGGCAAGCCATGCAATCTTACAATCTCATTCACGTACATACGAGCAAGACGTTCAAGAGAATAAGTCTCCCATATAGGCAAGAAATAAGTAGACTTGGTTAATCTATCAACAATAACCCAAATCACATCTATGCCTTGAGAAACCTTGGGAAGACCTGTAAAGAAATCCATGGTAATGTGTTCCCACTTCCATTTTGGAATCTCAAGTGGTTGCAATGGACCCTTTTCCACTTGATGCTTTACCTTTACACGTTGACAAGTTAAACACCTCGAGATAAACTCCACGATCTATCTCTTCATATTGCTCCACCAAAATGTATTTCGAAGATCATGATACATTTTGGTACTCTCAGGATGGATTTCAAACTGTGTGTTGTGTGCCTCAAACATAATTTTATGTTTCAAGTCAGAATCGTTAGGAACACAAAGTCTAGAGTTGACTCGAAGTATTCCTACTTCATCGATTCTTGCTTTTGGAATAACACCTTCTTTCACTTTCTTCTTGATACGCATCAACTCCAGGTCCGTAGCTTGAGCAACTTTAACTTTATCGATTAAAGTCGGTTCTACTCGTATGTTTGATATTATCACGTACGTGGGTACTTGGAGCCTTTAACTCTATCTTCATCCTTTGTAAGTCGTACAAAATGGGTCTTTGCGTTAACAACATCGCACTCGTACCAGCATACGATCTTCTACTCATCGCGTCAGCTACCACGTTCACTTTTCCAGGATGATATTGAATAGTATGGTCATAATCTTTCAACAACTTGAGCCAATGTCGTTGCCACATGTTGAGTTCCTTTTGAGTGAAGAAATATTTGAGGCTTTTATGATCCGTATAAATCTCCACTTTCTCCCTATACAGGTAGTGCCTCCAGATCTCCAATGCGAAAATGACTGCTGCCAACTCCAAATCATGAGTAGGACAATTCCTCTCATATTCTTTGAGTTATCAGGAGGCATAGGTTATGACCATCCCATGTTGCATGAAAACACATCCTAACCCTTTTCCTGAAGCATCACTGTAGATAACAAATCCATCTGAACCAAATGGTATTGTAAGAACATGTGCCAAAATGAGTCTCCTCTTGAGCTCTTGGAAACTCTTCTCGCATTCCACGCTCCATACAAATTTTGTATCTTTCCGAGTCAGCTGAGTTAACGAAGTAGCGATTCGAGAAAACCCTTCCATGAATCTCCGATAGTAACCAGCTAAGCCCAGAAAGCTACGTACTTCGGTCACTGACTTTGGTCGTTCCTAACTTTGTAGTGCTTCAATCTTCGTCGGGTCGACAGATACTCCATGTTTTGACACCACGTGCCTAAGGAATACTACTTCCTCAAGCCAAAACTCACATTTCTTCAGCTTGGCATATAGTTTGTTTTAACGAAGCCTTTGAAGTACCAGCTTCAAATGGCGCTCATGATCTTCACGACTTTTGGAATAGATGAGGATGTCATCAATAAAGACAACAATGAACTGATCGAAATATTTCTTAAACACACGGTTCATCATATCCATGAAAGCAACATTAGCATTAGTCAATCCAAAAGACATGACTAAGAATTCATAATTCCCATACCGAGTTCTGAAGGCAGTCTTTGGAATATCCTCAGTTTTAATCTTTAGCTGATGATATCCAGAACGAAGATCGATCTTTGAAAAGAATTTTGCTCCTTGCAACTGGTCAAACATGTCATCAATGCGAGGTAAAGGATACCTATTCTTGATGGTGACATGGTTTAATTCCCAGTAGTCAATACAAAGTCATATACTCCCGTCTTTCTTCTTTACGAATAAAATAGAAGCACCCCAAGGAGATGTACTAGGACGAATGAAACCGATGTCCAACAACTCCTGTAGTTGTACCTTTAACTCCTGAAGTTCAATAGGAGCCATTCAATATGGGGTTTTAGAAATGGGCTTTGTACTAGGTTCAAGGTCAATAAAGAATTCAACTTCACGTTTTGGGGGTAGACCAAGAAGTTCTTCAGGAAATACGTCAGGAAATTCACTAACAACATAAATATTATTCAAATCTGACATATTTTTGTTCAAGTCCATGACATGGGCTAAGAAAGCTTGACATCCATTTTTCAATAAACGAATGGCTTTATGGCTTGATATGACAGTGATTTACTTTAGTGGTTTGGTTGCTTGAATTCGCATAATAGGTTGGTTAGGAATATAAAAACTAACAACCTTACGAAAAAAATTAATTTTAGCATGATGAGTGGTTAACCAATCAATCCCTAAAATCACATCAAATGCAAGTATTTTCAACGAAATAAGATCGGCAGGTAATGTTATGGTTCCAACTTGAAGCAAACAAGATTTATAAGCAATAGATGTAAAGAAATTTTCTCCTAACGGAGTCTCAACAGATAAGTCTAAGTCTTATTTTGCCGGAGTCAAGTTCAAACGTTGAGCACGAGCAGGAGAGATAAAAGAATGGGTAGAACCGGTATCTAATAAAGTATAAACTTCGCAAGAGTTTATGATTAGCTTACCCGTGATCACCTCATTCGGGTTCCTCATGTTTTGTCCAGTCACGACAAACTCTCTTCCAAGAACCGCTGACTTTGACTTATCCGGGACAGCCTTTGGAGTCACCATCCTCGTTGGACTTGGTTTCGCTACAATACAATCTCTAGCTATATGACCTTCCTTTCCACAGTTATAACACACCTTGGATTGTTGTGGGTAGTTTGGGCTGATATGTCCCTCTTTCCCACTTTTGTAACATACGACTGGTGGTCGTTCTCCTCCCCTAGAAACAGTTGGTGCTGACGTCTTCACGTTGTCATTGTTGTACCTTATCTTCTTGAAATCTCCTCCCGCCTCTCTTCTTCTATTATCGTGGCCATGATTAACACCAGAGCGATTACTGCTTTTGTCCAAATGTTTTCCTCCCCGCTGGTTGTCATTTCTTTGATGACTACTGCCACCGGTTTGACCCTGGTTATGGTCCATCGGTTGAACATACTCATTATCTCGCTCTAATAATTGAGCCTTGTTTACAACATCTGAATATAAAGAACATTTATGAGAGATAAGATATTACCGAATCTCAGGTTTTAGACCTCTCAGAAACATCCGCGTCATTCGTTCCTCATTCTCTACTAAATGAGGTACAAACCTAGATAACTCTGCAAACTTAGCCTCGTACTGAGACACCGTCATGTTATTTTCTTCTAGTCTGATAAACTCTACCTCCTTTATATGAAGAATACTTTCAGGAAAGTACATGTCATTGAACAGTTTTTGAAACGTTTCCCAAGACATGTTGAGTGCGACATGCTTGGTACGCTTGACAGATTCCCACCAGTAATCTACCTTACCACGGAACATAAAGGTGGCGAATAGAACCTTCTATTCCTCTGTGCATCCTAAGACTTCAAATATCTTGGTAATTTACTTAACCCACGTTTCTGCCCTGATCGGATCTGGCTTTCCCAAAAATTCTGGTGGTCCCAACTCTTTGAACTACTTGGCCGTGACAAGCCACGCGTTGCTATCATTTCCACCCGTATTTTGTACACGTGTCTCCCTCGTCTGATTTCACATGAACTACAAAAAGCTTCTAAGCATTCCATCATTCATCGTTTGTTCGGTAATGTTGTTTACATGAGGAATATTGCCTTCCTGTTGCACGTTCCCTTGGTTGGTGATTAAAGGTGTCTCCACGGTCTCATTCACTCCATTGTTAACATTCTCAGCTACCATTCTCAAATACTGGCATAAAATAAGCGTTAATTAAAGAAATTGACATACCACATAATATCCCTATATTAAGACCGACCAATTAAATACCAAATAAGCTTAGGTAGGACACACTAGCGAATGATTTACTCGTCTCTCCCCTCCTAGTTCTATTCCCCGATCTCCGTCAGAGACCATATCCCTAAGCTCTGATACCAACGGTGATGCCCCCAAAATAGATATACATCACCCATTCAGAGTCGCCAAATACATGGTACAGAAATAACTACAACTTAATTATTACAATTGTCGTGCAAAATATGACAACACATATACTGTGAGTTTAAATACAAATATTATCTTCTAGACAGTATTCAAACTCAAATAAGTCCTCATTACAATTATTGATACTCTATTTTACAAAATAGTGAGAACTGCTAAACAACTATCTTGATCCATCATTCCATACCCTAACTGGTTCCCGCTATATTCTTTCCTCCTGAGAAGAAAAATGGAAGAAGAAGGAAAATGGTGAGCTCAACTAGCCCATTAAAGAATATTATGACTAAGATAATATACAACAAATTATCATTAGTCTTCAACAGGGAAAAATTTGATAGAATATAATAGACAACAAGTTTTAGATCAACAACTGCAGCAGAAACATCAATTCATTAGAAGAGTCAAGTAGAGAATGAATTCTACTATCTTCTAAGATTTAAAAGTCCATAATCAATATTTTATCCATGTAACATCAATCAATATACATCTTGAATCAAATATCCATCTTTGCACTTCAGGCCAAAGATATTTATTTGTATCACCAGTTGGTCATGTTCATCTCAACACTTGTTCATCTTTGCACTACTGGCCAAAGATATTCATCAGTTAATCACTCATCTTTGCACTACAAGCCAAAGATATTCAGTAATATCATCATTTAGGACTGAGGATGATAAAACATATTTTAAAGAAACGAATCCAGTGAGACAAAATGACAAATATTAGGGATTCGTACTACAGTTTATCCAAGTTCAAAAATACTCCATAATAATCAATTGTGGAGCAAAATTCAAAAATAAAGATCAAAACATGGATACAATCAAAGATAGTAACCCTAATAGACATCTTGGACAAAGAAGATAAAATTTCATTTTTTTTGAATAGTGCCGTATACGTGAATAGTGCGGTATATATGAATAATAACCCTGACACAAAAAGGTAGAAATTCCAAAATAAAATTCATATCAATATTTCGGCATAATGATATTGAAGGAAATAATATCATTTACGAAGAAAATAACATCCCTTACCTCAAAAGAACAGTACTTCTAACTGGAATATCAGATATAATGCTGAAGGAAACTTGCACTGAATAGTAACTCTCAAAGTATCTAAATACTCACAAAATACGCCCGATAATATATAGGGAGAGAAAACTTATTTCTGATGTGATTTTTAATTCTAACTAAGCACCCTATTTATAGGAAAATGATAGAACGCCAAAGCAGACTAAATTAATAAAATATTAAGTTACCAAAAAAAATTTCTACGCACACATTCTTGACCAAAATATCAGCCACCACAAGTAGGGCTCACCAAAAATCAGAATTTCCACACCAACAAAAACTGGGGCCCACCCATGTTTAAAAAAAACATTTATTTCGGAAACTTCAATAATTCATAATAAATAGCCCTTTTATCAGAAAAATACGAATTTTATCTCTATTCCATAGGATATTAAATTACAAATTCAAAACAGAAAATGTCCGAAATCCACAAACGAATGATTTTTAATACCTCTATTCCGACAAAATACTGATAAAACACCTCATCATTAATTCCTTATTTATATCCACACAAAATAAATATTTCCCTATCCATCCACATAAAATAAATATTTCCTTATCATATAAATCAATGATTAATTATTCACAAATAATATTACAGAATCACAATTATGACAACTAGGTCATTCCCAGGAAAGAGGGGGCTTTTCGATAAGGATTTCTCCTTATTGGCGCGTAATTAGGTGACCAAACTTCTTTTCTAGACAGAACTTCCTTAGACATTGCCAATAATGCTATCTAACAATATTATTCAAATAATATGAATTATTGATCTGATAATGGAGATACTGTGCAGTGACAATTATTGAAATAACAATAATATAAAATATCAACGTAGCAATTATTGAATCAATAAAATAAAATATTGAACAGTAATTACTATAACAATTATTGTGATATCCCAAAGTTATGAAATAAAAGTATTCAATTTTCTTATAATTATTATTTTATTTAGTAAATGGTTAAATTGAGAAAGGGTTAAAGTTAAGGGTGATATGTGAAAATTTTACAAAGTAAGCAAGTTGATATAAAATATTCGTTGTGTCGGGAAATATTCGATTGGTCCGAGAATATTCATTTTAATAGGGAATATTCGTATGACGACATAATCATTGGTGGACCCACAACGGAAGTATTGTCGTAGTTAGAAAATGACAGAATTATCTTTTTATAAAAATAAAAGCGAAAGTTTTATCGTTAAACTGTTGAACTACCTGGTAGTAAAAGTACAGTAATACGCGTGGTTGTATAGTAGAACACAGTATTGATTATTGATGCTTACGTGAGAAGTCACTCAGTTATACTCAATTATTGTTATAATAATTACTGCATAATATCTCTCATATTATTGATTCAATTATTGTCACTGTATCATCTGCATAATATTTATTATTATTAAATCAATAATTGAGATGACAAAGTTATTTATATTATTATTTGCAATATTGACAATGTCTAGAAAGTTCTGCCGTGGAGAGGTTTGGTCACCTAATTGTGCTCTAATAGGGAGAAATCCTTATCGAAAAGCCCCCTCTTTCCTGGGAACGACCTGTTTGTTAAATATTGTGAGTTATAATATTAATGATGAATAAGTTTGTGTTGATTAAAGATGCAATTGATATTTCCATTGTGTTGGAATTATTAGTGTTAATGGAAATCGACATCTATTTCGATAATAATTGATGTCTGGAGGTTATATTGACCAATCGAGTAATTAATCGGAGAAATGAGCAATTAATTGCTACTAATTCAAATGCTTATAACTATTTATTCATATGTGTGTACTATTGATTCAAATGCATGTACTATTAAGGGAGGTGGTGCAAGATTGATAATACTTGAATGACTAAATTAAAAATAGAGGTATAAATGAAGGTACTATACTGTAACAATTTTTCATATGTATAAAACTATTGATTCATATGAATGTACTATTGATTCACATGATGTACTATTAGGGGAGGTGGTGTAAGTTTGATAATACTTGCAGGACTAAATTAAAAATGAAGAAAAAGATGAAGGTATTATACTGTAATATTTTGAGCCCCAAAACGTGCTATTATCAAAACTATATTTTCCTATAAATAGAAGCTCATTCTTTTTTCATTCTTACCAATTCACTAAGACTTACAAGAGAAATTATAGAGAGAGAAGCTATAGAGAGAAAGAAGAAGAGAAGTCTGCTACTTCATTATTTCAGTATCCAATCTTCTTTTGAGGTAAGGGATATTTTTTTTTCCAATATCCATAAGGAATAATATTTTCTTTCATACTCTGTAGTATGTGAGTAATAATATTTCGTCTCGTATTCCTGATTATACCCTCATTTTGTTAAAGTATTGTTTCTATACTCCGTGAAATTAGTAGAATATCCTTGAAATTTGCGCTTTATCTAGTAGCGTTTCACAAGGATATTTTCTACACATTCTTGTTAAATTTTAAGCTTTTCATGCCGGAGTACTGTCCATGAGTAGTATTCATTTTTATGGTACTATTCATAAAGTACTATTCACGGGGTACTATTCATAAAGTACTATTCACGAATATTATTCATAAAGTACTATTCATAAGTACTATTCCCAAAGTACTATTCATAGGGTACTATTCCCGAAGTACTATTCATAGGGTACTATTCACTCGGGTACTATTCACCCGGGGAATTATTCATGACAAAAATTGATTTCTTTGCTGTCCAAATCATTTTTGATACAATATTATTCTTGAATTTTACTCCACAAAGCAGTATCATGTTGACAATTTGGACATTATTGAATCCTGGATAAATTAAGTTATAAATCTGTAAAAATTTATCTTTTGCTTTCTTTTAATTGAATTCTTATATCATTGTCATCATCCTCATGCTTATATTGTGATAAAAGTCATCTGTGGCTTACGTGCATAGATGTACTACTGATTGGTATGATTATGACCAAGGATTATTCGGTATAATCATGACCGTAATGTTACAAATTATGTGGTAAAAATCATCATTGGCCTGTAGTGCATTGATGGACAGTTGTTGGTATTATTATGATCAGGGATTATTCTATATAATCATGACCATTGATGATTACATGAATATTCTTGGCCCGTAGTGCATGGATGATTCAATGATGTGGTTTATTCATTAAGCTGAGTCTCAGCGATAAAATTGATGATAATTTTTTTAAATCATAGAAGATAGTATATATCATGCTCTACTTGAATCTTCTAATGGATTGCTTATTTTGCTGCAGTTAAACTTGATGTTTCTTATATTTTATTAGTTTAACACTGTTGAAGGCTAACGATAATTTATTCTGTATTATCTTAGTCATAATATTTCTTACTGGGCTAGTTGAGCTCACCATTTGTTTTCATTGTTCTCTTCAGGAAATGAGAATATAGCTGTGACTAGTCGGGGGGACACAGTGACGGTCCAAGATGGTGGCTATAGTAGTCCTCACTATTTTATAAAATAGTGTGATAATAAATGTAATGAGGACTTCATTTGAGTTTGAATATTGTCTATGAGACAATAATCGTATAAAAACTCTAAACTACGTTGTTGTCATATTGTATAAAAGAAGTTTGTTTTTGATTTCTGTAGTGTGATATCTGGCAACTCAGAATGGGTCGTGTGGACCTATTTTGGGGGCATCACAATTATTGAGTAGTGCTTTCTTACGTAAGAATCAATAATTCAAAAATACTGTGCAATACCGTGTGCTACTGTGCAACCACGCATATTATTATATTTTAACCACCGGATATTCCAATAGTGTTAATGGTAAGACCTACGCCGTTATTTATAAAAAGTCAAACTTGTCGTTTTCTTCATCTGGCCGATTTCCATTATGGGGCCCATAAATAGGTTGCGCCGTCGTACGAATATTCCCCGACAATAATGAATATTTTATAACCACTTGCTTATTTTACAAAAGTTGCATATTTCACCCATAATCAAAGCATTATATCAAATTAACACCTTACATTGTTTATAAGAAATTAGTTATGTCCCGTGACTCCGACACTACATGGACGGTGGAATTTATTCCAAATTTTGGACTGTCCAGATGATTTATTAGGGTGAGCGGGAAATTCAAAATCAGTTGTATTTTGTTAGGTAGATTGATGTTTATCAACCTTCTTTTAAGTCTTATAGAATTTGCGGCTAAAATGCGTACATGTTTCATTATATATTGTTTTGAAGCGTTTAGTGCATATTAAGCACAGTTTATTTAATTTAACAAATGTGATATTTGGAATTCAAACGCATGCATTAAAATTTTAAAAGTGATACAATGTGTTTAAAATTCTAATATATCTAAACATTATGATGCAAATGTTATAAAAACTGCTTGAGGTCTTACATTTTTTTAGGGTATTAGTATTTTCACATAAAAAAATTAATAATTTCATACGATCTCCCTCACATTAATAGTGAGCAGGTCCCACCTATATGTGAGAGATACTAATGTAAAAATATTATTTTCTTTTTTTAATCCAAGGAGTGTCTCAAATGATGTGTCATCATAACATTAGTTGGATAAATCTCATGATCAGTTATAACATAAATTATCATTAAAATATTCAATTTCATATCATTTGAAACAAAATTTTGAGATTACTCAAAAATTAATAACCAAACAAACCCCCTTGTTGTGTTTCTTTGTTTTTCACAAAATTCTCTTCAAATGTATAATAAATAAATTAACACTTATGTGAGAAATTTTTAAAAAATATAAACTATTATTGTGAGGCCCCCAAAATAGGTCTACACAACCCATTATGAGTCGCCAAATACATGGTACAAAATTCAAATACAAACTTAATTTACACAATTATTAATTGTCGTATAGAATATGACAAAACATAAGCTGGGAGTTTTAACACGAATATTGTCTCGTAGACAATATCCAAACTCAAATAAAATCATCATTACAATTATTATCACACTATTTCATAGAATAGTGATGACTACTATAATCAAAATCTTAGACCATCACTCCATTCCCCGACTAGTCTCAGCTATATTCTCGTTTCCTGAAGAGAACAATGAAAGCAAAGGGTGAGCTCAACTAGCCAAGTAAAGAATATTATGACTAAGATAATATAGAATAAATTATCCTTAGTCCTCAACACTGTAAAAACTGATAGAATACAATAGACAACAAGTTTTGATAAACATATGCATCGGCATAAACAATCCATTAGAAGAGTCAAGTAGAGCATGATGTCTACTATCTTTTATGATTTAAAAGTTCATAATCAATATTTTATTTTTGTAACACAACTCAATAAATAATCCACATCACCGAATTATCCATGCACTACGGGCCAAGGATATTCGTTAGTATCACATCCACGAATTATCCATGCACTACAGGCCAAGGATATTCGTTATTATCATCAGTGATCATGACCATGCCAAACAACTGTCCATCTATTCACTACGGGCCAAAGAGGACTTTTACCACATCATTTGTAACATTGCAGGTCATGATTATACCGATACATAATTTTTAATCATAATTGTACCAATCATCAGTCCATCTATGCACTACGGGCCAAAGATGACTTTCACCACAATATAAACATGAGGATGATGACAATGATATAAGAAATCAATCAAGTGAGATTAAGGATAAATATAAAAAATTTATAATTCAATTTATCTAGAGTTTAAGAATGTCCGAATTGTCAACATGATAACTACTTTGTGGAGTAAAATTCAAGAATAATATTCATGTATCAAAAATAATTTGGACAAAAAAGAAATCAATTTTTATCGTGAATAGTACCTCGTGAATAGTACTTCATGAATAATACCTCATGAATAGTACCGTATGAATAGTACCGTATGTATGAATAGTGCCGTATGTATAAATAATATCCATGAATAGTACTCCGACATGAAAAGCTTAAAATTTAATAAGAAAGTTCCGAAAAATGTTTCTGTGAAACGATACTAGATGAAGCTCAAAATTCAAGTATATTCTACTAATTTCAAGAAGTATAGAAGCAATACTTATCAAAATAAGTATAGATTTATGGATATGAAATGAAATAATATTACTTACATACTATAGAGTATGAAAGAAAATATTATTTCTTATGAATATTGAATGAAAATAATATCCCTTGCCTTTGTAAGAGAGTAATTTTGACTAGTATAGCAGATATATTCTTAAAGAAAACTTGTACTATTTTCTACACTCAAAGTATCCTTTTGCTCAAAAGAAATATGCTCAATATTATAGAAGAAGAATTCTTTAATTCTGGTGTAATTTTTATTTTTAACTATGCATCCTATTTATAGGAGAATGGCAGGGTACTATTTAAGAAAATAATCACGGGCGCAAAACCGACGAATTCGCGTGATTTTCTGATTTTCACTATGGAGCACTATACAATAAAATATTCTAATAAAATGAAAACTTTATATAAAATATAATATATTCTATTTTTAATCTAATAAAACGAATAACTTTATATATAATATAAAAAGTATTCTGTTTTATATAAAAAGTTTTCTGTTTTATTACTATTATCATAATAATCAAACAAAAACTGAGATAACTTTCTACTGGTCATTTTTAAAAATGAGTAAGTGGGGGTCCATGTAATAAGCCAAACTTACAAAAAATACTTCATGAAAACCCCCTCCATTTATATCAAATCACTTGTCTTCAATAAACAAAATTTTAATCATTCATCATTAATATTATAACTCACAATATTAACAACCAGATTATTTCCAGGAAAGAGGGGGCTTTTTGATAAGGACTTCTCCTTATTGGCGCACAATTAAATGACCTAACCCCTTTTCTCGACAGAACTTTCTAGACATTGTCAATAATGCAAATAATAATATGAATAATTGTGTCGTCTTAATTATTGATTTAATAATATAAAATATTATACAGATGATACTGTGACAATAATTGAATCAATAATATGAGATACTATGCAGTAACTACTGTGGCAATAATTGAATAAAACTGAGTGACTTCTTAAGTAAGCATCAATAAAAAGAGATACTGTGAAATACCGTGTGCTACTGTGCAATCACGCGTATTACTGTATTTTTATGACCGGGTATTTCAATAGTTTAATGGTAAAAGTCTTGCCATTCATTTTTATAAAAAGGTTATTTCTGTCACTTTCTATATCCGACAATAGTTTCGTTGTGGGATCCACCAATGATTGTGCCGTCGTACGAATATTCCCTGATAAAACGAATATTTCCCGGCCAAACTAATATTTTATGACAACTTGCTTACTTTGTAAAATTTATAAATATTTCCCACAACTATAACATTATATCAAATAAACACCTTATTATTCAAAATAACATTTAGAGAAAGTTAAATCTTTATTCATAAAAGTTGGGGTCTTACAACCTCCCATTCTAATGAAGTTTCGTCCTCAAAATTAATGTACGTACCTGGTATGTCGAAGAGGTGAGGATACCTTGTTTTCATTTCAGATTCTAACTCCTAGGTCATTTCCTCAATATCGTGGTTTCTCCACAAAACTTTGACTTGAGGTATAACCTTTGAGCGTAGTATATGTTCCTTTTTATCCAAGATTTTAACAGGTACCTCCTCATACGTTAAATCTTCTGCTATCTTGTTTGGTTCTAATTCAATAATGTGGTTTGGGTCTTCAACATATTTACGTAACATAGATAACTGAAAAAAAAGTTATGAACACGAGACATACTTGGCGGTAAGGCGAGTCTATAGGCCACCATTCCTACTCAATCGAGGATTTCAAATGGACCAATGAATCGAGGATTGAGCTTTCCTCTCTTTCCAAATCTCGTATCTCCTTTCCATGGAGCAACACGTAATAATACATGATCTCCAACATTGAATTCCACATATATTCGATGAAGATCAATATAACTCTTTTGTCGATCTTGTGAGGTTTGTATACGTTGTCGGATTATTTGAATATTTTTTGTAGTCATACGTACCAATTCTGGTCCCAACAACGTTGCTTCACCCACCTCGTTCCAGCATACTGGAAAACGACACTTTCATCCATACAATGCCTCGAATGGAGCCATGCCTATACTTGCTTGATAATTGTTGTTGTATGAGAATTCTACTAATGACAAGTACTTGTCTCAACTTCTTTGAAGTCTAGGACATAGAGTCTTAATAGATCTTCAAGAGTTTGAATAGTCCTCTCTGACTGCCCGTCCGTCTGAGGATGATTTGCCGAACTGAATCGTAAATCCGTGCCCATAGCTTTTTGCAAACTAACCCAAAATCGTGAAGTGAATCTTGTGTCTCGATCAGAAACTATGGATACTAGCATACCATGCAGTCTTACAATCTCATTTATGTATATACGAGTAAGTCGTTCAAGTGAATAAGTTTTTCGTATAGGTAAAAAATGAGCAGACTTGGTTAATCTATTGACAATGACCAAAATTGCACCTATGCCTTGAGAAACCTTAGGAAGACCAGTAACGAAATCCATGTTAATGTGCTCCCACTTCCATTTTGGAATTTCAAGTGGTTGTAATGGACCTTTTGGCACTTGATGCTCTGCCTTGATACGTTGACAAGTTAAACACCTTGAGATAAACTCTGCAATCTCTCTCTTCATATTGCTCCACCAAAATGTATGTCGAATATCACGATACATTTTAGTACTTCCAGGATGGATTTCAAACGGTGTACTGTGTGCTTCCATTATAATTTTATACTTCAAATCAGAGTTGTTAGGAACACAAAGTCTGGAGTTAACTCGAAGTATTCCTTCTTCATCAATTCTTACTTTTCGAATAACACCTTCTTGCACTTTCTTCTTCATACGCATCAGCTCCGGGTCTATAGCTTGAGCAGCTTTAACTTTATCGATTAAAATCGATTCTACTCATATATTTGACATCATCACGTGGGTTCCTGAAGTCTTTAACTCTATCTCCATCCTTTGTAAGTCATACAAAATGGGCATTTGCATTGACAATATCGCACTCGTACCTGCATATAATCTTCTATTCAACGCATCAGTTACCACGTTCGCTTTTTCAGGATGATATTGAATGGTATGATCGTAATCTTTCAATAGCTCAAACCAACGTCGTTGCCACATATTGAGTTCCTTTTGGGTGAAAAAATATTTGAGGCTTTTATGATCTGTATAGATCTCCACTTTCTCCTTATACATGTAATGTCTCCAGATCTTTAGCACAAAAATGACTGATGACAACTCTAGATCATGAGTAGGATAATTCCTCTCATATTCTTTGAGTTGTCGTAAGGCATATGCTATGAATTTCCCATGTTGCATGAGAACACATCCTAAACCTTTTCCTGAAGCATCGCTGTCGATGACAAATCCCTCCAAACCTGATGGTATTATCAGAACAGGTGCTTAAATGAGTCTCCTCTTAAGTTCTTGAAAACACTTATCACATTCCTTGCTCTATTCGAATTTTGTATCTTTTTGAGTCAGTTGAGTTAATGGAGTGGAGATTCGAGAAAATCCTTCCACGAATCTCCGATAATAACCAGCTAAGCCCAGAAAGCTACGTACTTCGGTTACTAACTTAGGTTGCTCCCAACTTTGTATTGTTTCAATTTTTGCCGGGTCAACTGATATTCCATGATTCGATATCACGCGCCCAAGGAATGCTACTTTCTCAAGTCAGAACTTGCATTTCTTCAACTTGTCATATAGCTTGTTTTCACAAAGATTTTGGAGTATCAGCCCCAAGTGTTGCTCATGATCTTCACGGTTTTTGGAGTATATGAGGATGTCATATTCAACAAAGATAACCACAAAATGATTCAAATATTCTTTGAATTCTCGGTTCATCATATCCATGAAGGCAACATGAATATTAGTCAATCCAAAAGACATAACTAGGAATTTGTAATGCCCGTACTGAGTTCTAAAAGCAATCTTTGAAATGTCATCTGTTTTAATTTTTAACTGATGATATCTGGAATGAAGATCAATCTTTGAAAAGAATTTAGCACCTTGCAACTGGTTAAACATGTCATCAATGTGAGGTAATGGATACCTATTTTTTATGGTGACATGATTCAACTCCTGATAGTCAAGGCAAACTCGCATACTCCCATCTTTCTTCTTTACGAATAAAACAGGAGCACCCCTAGGAATGAAACTGATGTCTAAGAATTCCTGCAATTGGGTTTTTAACTCCTGAAGTTCAATAGGAGCCATTCGATATGGGGTTTTGGAAATGGTTTTGTACCGGGTTCAAGGTCAATACAAAATTCGATTTCACACTCTGGGGGTAGGCCAGGAAGTTCTTCAGAGAATACGTCTGGAAATTTATTAACAATAGAATTATCATTCAAATCTGTCATATTTTTGTTTAAATCTGTGACATGGGCTAAGAAAGCTTAACATCCATTTTTTAATAAACGAATGGCTTTATCGATTTATATGATAGTGATTGACTTTAGTGGTTTGGTTGCTTAAATTTGCAGAATAGGTTGGTTCAGAATATGAAAACTAACAACCTTACGAAAACAATCAATTTTAGCATGATGAGTAGTTAATCAATCAATCCCTAAAATCACATCAAATGCAAGTATTTTCAAATAGATGAGATCAACAGGTAATGTGAAAGTGTCGATTTGAATCATACACGATTTATAAACAGTGGATGTGATGAAGGTTTCTCCCAACAGAGTTTCAATAGATAAGTCAAAGTCTAATTACTCTGGAGTCAAATTTAAACGTTGAGCGCAAGTAGGTGAATTAAAAGAATGGGTAAAACTGGTATTAAATAAGGTATATACTTCACAAGAGTTTATGATTAGGTTACCCATGATAACTTCGTTTGGGTTCCTCGCTTTT
Organism: Panax japonicus; assembly: GCA_020205505.1. Lineage (NCBI taxonomy): Eukaryota > Viridiplantae > Streptophyta > Magnoliopsida > Apiales > Araliaceae > Panax > Panax japonicus. Next base: position 33,768,720 of record CM035109.1, on the reverse strand, counting down.
TGGGAGGTCACGACAAATGCTCTCCCTTGAACTAACGGCTTTGACTTATCTGTGACAGCCTTTGGTGTCACCATCCCGGCTGAACTTGACTTCACTACACGACAAAATCGAGGTAGGTGACCCTCTCTTACGCAATTGAAACACGCTTTGGGTTGTTGCGTACAGTTTGGGCTGATGTGTCCCTCCTCTCCGCATCTGTAGCATACAACCGGTGGTCGTTCTCCTTCCTTCAAAACAAGTGTTGGTACTGATGTCTTTCCATCATTATTGAACCTTCTCTTTTTTGAAATTTCCACTTGACCCATTTCTTCTATTATCTTGGACAGGATTTCCACCGAAGTGGTTACCATTTCTGGCATGATAATTTCCTCCACATTTGCTATCACCACTTCGATGACTGTTTCCATTGGTATGACCATTATTGTTTTGTCAGCTGCTATCTTTTGGTTAGGCTGACTCATTATCGCGCTGATCCAATAACTGAGCCCTATTCACAACATCTAAATATAAACAATGTTTATGAGAAATGAGGTATTGAAGAATTTTGGGCTTCAAACCTCGTAGAAACATTCGCTTCATACGCTCGTCATTATCTACCAAATGGGATGCAAACCGGGATAACTCCACAAACTTTGCCTCGTATTGCGATATGATCATATTGTTTTGTTCCAGCTTAATAAATTCCGCCTCCTTCATGTGACGAATACTCTCTGGAAAGTACTTGTCGTTGAACAATTCTTGGAACTTCTCCCAAGACATCTTCAATGTAGAAAGATGAGTACGTTTTACAGATTCCCACTAGTAATCTGCCTCTCCTCGCAACATAAAGGTGGCAAAGGGAACCTTTTGCTCCTCTAAGCATCCCAAGACATCAAATATCTTGGTGATATGCTTAATCCACGTCTCTGCTTAACAGTGACCAGCCGTGAGTTGCAATTGATTCCATCTGCATTTTCAACATGAATCTCTCTCATTTGGTGTTTTATGAATTGTAGAAAGCTTCTAAACATCCCATCATTCATCATTTGGTCGGTGTTGTTGTTTACATGAGGATTATTCCCTTCCTGATGCATATTATAATGGTTATTGATTAGCAGTGACTCAATGGTCTCATGTGCTCCATTACTTATCTCAAAAATTTTAGATGCCATTTAAAACACTTCCACAAAACAAGGGTTAATTGACATGCCACATATTATCCCTATATTCTGACCGACCAATTAAATAACAAATAAGCTTAGGTAGGACACACTGGCGAAAGATTTACTCGTCTCTCCCCTCCTAGTTCTAGTCTCAGATCTCTGCCAGGGATCATATCCCTAAGCTTTGATAACAACTGTGACACCCCCAAAATAGGTCTACACAACCCATTCTGAATCGCTAAATACATGGTACAAAATTCAAATACAAACTTAATTTACACAATTATTAATTATCGTACAGATTACGATAAAATATAAGCTGAGAGTTTTACCACGAATATTGTCTCGTATATTGGGAGAATTCATATGTTGATTTGATTTTTAAATATAAATGCTCATGATTATTTGTAAAGTCCTTCAAGGAATATATGTACAAAGACTTAGTGATAGATCAAAAATTTGTTAGTTTGATCTAAGCTCTTAATATGTATCATTCTGGAAATGAATGTATAGATAGAAAGATCAAAGCTGTTAGGTTGATCTTGAGATGTAATAGATAGGCTTCAAAGAATTCGTAGTGCATCCATCTGATCAAGATGGCAGAAGTCAAGGCAGAAACGTTGTGCCTCAAGGATCGTAGTGTGCTTGCCTTGAAGGGCCTCTTTGAAAATCGTAGAGTGGTCCCAACGTTTGCTGAGCCAACTCAGAGATCGTAGTGTGCTCTCGGAAACGTAGAGTTTACAACTTAAGCAAGCAAAGATTGTAGTGTGAAAGTATTTAAGAGAAATCGTAGTGCTCTCGGATGATAGCATCAGACTAAGCACCAAGGCGACAAGTCACCACGATCTGAATCGTAGAGTACCACGATCTGAATCGTAGAGTACCATGATCTGAATCGTAGAGTATCATCTGTCTTGTGTCAGAAGCATCAAGCCTCACGCTTTATGTGGAGACAAACTCCAACATATGAGGAATGGATTCTAAACGTTGTAGTACTCACCAGTCCCAAAGGCATAAAAGATATTCTTAGTATGAAACAAAGAACCGTATTAAAGAAGATAAGGAAAGTACCATTGGTAAGGGGGGAACACCTTTTCAGGTGTTAGGTGAGAAAGCAGTCTGCTGTGTCAGTGGGCCAAAATAAAATTCAGAAGATGTACAGAAAAGTCTCCATCAAAGAACAGAAAGGTCAAACGCATTTAATGCTTCAACAGATGGATCCAACGGATAGTTTTCAAGAACACATATATGCAAATCAAGTAGATGAGAGAAGCAAGCAAGTATAGAAAAAAAACGTACAAGAACTCTCAACGCTCAACTCTACGATCTGAGAAAAAGAAAATCTTGCTCAGCTACTCAGTTCTTTTGAACAAGTTCTTAAATAGCAACTGAGTAGCAACCATCAAGAACTCAACATCTATCCATCATCTGAAGAAAAAGTTCCAAGTCAGAAGGACTTGAAGAGTTCTAAGTGAACTGTAAAAGAGCCAAGTCTGCTGGACTTGAAGAGTTCAAGAGTGAACTAAGAAGTTCCTAGACTGCTGGTCTGGAAAGAATCTAAGTGATTCAGAATGTGTAAAAGATATCCTTAGTGGATTTCGTATTCGAGGAGTAGAAGAGTGGACTAGGAGCTTTAAGTGCTCTGAACCACTTAAAACGACTGTGTCTCTTACATTCTTACTATAACTGCTATATCTGCTATAATTGTGACGCCCCCAAATTCATGTATCGTCCAACCCGACAGATGGTGCTACACGGTGCTACAGTTCACATAAACATTCAATTGAAATGCCTCAAAAGAACGGATATGTCTTATATATATATATATATATATATATCAAAAGAATATTTACATTCTTTAGGTTCTTTACAACCAATACATTGTCTTTATCATAATAGCAATATTATTCCTTACAAAACCTATACTATTACATATGTAATCTACGGGTTCGTCTTCGCCTTCCCTTTATCCTTGCCGGGTCCATCGGTCTGTTCGGTCTTAGCTGCATTCATATGGTTCAAGCAAGAATGAGCCTAACTAGCTCAGCAAGTACAACAATTCTAGGAAAATAGTATGCTTGAAACATATTAATCGTATATCTTAAATAACTGAACAATAGTTACGAAGTACTATTGATAATTCAAAATAGCACTTCTTTTCATTTAAAACATTTTTCAACAACAATATTCAGTAAAACATCAATTCCGGTTCAAGACCGTAAGCATTTCTTTAGTACTTTGAAAAGGACATCCCGACACGAAGTCTGTAAGTCCGACATAGCTTACGAGCACGTTTAGGTGATCAGCCTATAGTACTTTATGTTGATCAACACTATATTTAGTAAACGTGTATATGTTTAAGTTGTGGCAACCTCACGTGCCTGTTGTTTGATGACAAAATAGTTTAGCATATTCAGTCTACTTTTGAAAACCACAACAATATTAGTTTGGTAAATCCTTATCAACACTTGATAGAATAATATAGTATACTTCTAGTCAAAAGGATTGTCTTTGACTTCCTCAGATACTAACTCATGCGAAGAATACATGAATCACAAATACTTGTCCAGATCGAACTGGAACAAGGGTTAGAGTACTTGCCTTTAGCGTCTGCTACAGTTTATAACACATGCACTTTAAGTCCTTAAGTCTCTACAGTAAATAATCACATAGCACATTAGATCATAAATGATCATACATGGTTTCTAAGGAATCTTACCCTTCTTCTTAATCTAATTACGTATTAGATTTGTTATTATTGGTTCCGGCTTTCCGTTAGGTCATTCTTACGTTCATATGTAATTGACTTAACTTAACTCTAAGTGTTCATACTTAAGGCTTAATTATGTCTTAATAATGTTTTATTAAGATCCTCATTTAATTGCTTATCAAATACTCTTCATGCTTAACATGTAAACATTTCTTTATTATCTAGGTTATGAAGCTGGCGCTGCAGCGCCGGCTATTGCACTTGGTGTCGCGCTGCGGCGTCACCACTTATTGTTCAAAAACCCGGAGTCGGCGCTGCGGCGCGAGTCTCTGTGTTATATGTCGCGCTGCGGCGTGAGTTTGCAGGGGCTGAGGGCCATTTTGGAGCTATGGCGCGGGATTATTGGCCTTGGGCTGGCGCCGCAGCACCAACTCTGTGCTCCAGAAAACTTGGACAGTTTTAAAACTTTTGTGAAACTCCCGGACTCATAACTTCTTCGCTATAAGTCCGAATTAGCTCGTTCAAGAGGCTACGGGTCAAAAATTATGTACTCTACGCATTAACGCAAGAATTTTATCTATTTTACTTTGTTTGCTAAAATTTGACCTATTAGTCCATTTTAACAAAAACGACAAACGTTCGTGAACGTTCAACGCTCGTTTCTTCGTTCTAAGTTGGAATCCGGCCATTTTCGAGTCCGCAACTCTATAATGCCAAATATGACTTGTCTCCATCTAAAACCAACGTTTACAAATTCAAACACAAAATACGACTTCCATTCCGAGAATTTCACGAATTCGACGATTATCGTCCAATCGTGTAAATTTCGGCGAAACCTCATTACTAATCATTCTAGGTGGATTTTAATCAACATATAGACATTTCAAGTTACTTATTACACCAACTTATTATCAAAGTAGGTATTGACTTATTCTCATAAGTCAATGTCTTATTTTACTTATTAACTACAAATTCTCATGCTTATGACTTACTATGAATTTAAGTCCATAAATCAATGTTCTCATACTATATTGAATCTACTAACATCAAATGGCAAGTTTTGTACAATGTTATCAACTTATTTAGGTTCAAGGTACTTATTCCTCTTATTCGGCTTAAGTTCATTGCTTATCCTCTTCCCATATGTTCTTAACATATATGTTCATTAGGTTACACTTATCTTTTCACCCTACTATGATAGAGATGGAAGAGACAAGATAATTTACCTTTGATGAACTAGTACTTCTTCTTTGAAAACTAACAATGGAAGGTTTAAGCTTCAAAGTGCTTTTGGGCTCTAACAAATAAGTTGTTTATGAGATAGGAGTTGAGAGGAATTTTTAATCAAGCAATCAAATGAATTGAGAGCTCACTATTTATAGGCAATCAAATGAATTTTTAATCTCGCCTCGATATTCTAACGTTACGTATTTCTCGGATGTTCAAAAATCATTTCCGAGCGATAAACGGTGAATACTGTTTTTCGTAAACGTTCTCGAAAAACTTTTATTTTTGTCTTGGAAATTCAAACACTTTAATTCATTTACGTGGTTCAAATACTACGATGCTCCGACATTTCTAGGTTATAGAACGACATACATCTTATTAACACATATAATAACAAATAATATTATTTTATTTATTATTTAATTCTTTCAAATATTTTACAAAGGATCCGAATTTCTCGGTCGTTACATTCTTCCCCCTTATAAAGATTCTGTCCCCAGAATCTCGCCCTACATTACTCAAACAAAAGAGGATAATTCTTCTTTATCTTCTCTTCCAATTCCCACGTTGCTTCCTCGACATCGTGATTATTCTATAACACCTTTACTGACGATATTACTTTGTTTCGTAGAACTTGCTCTTTTCTATCGATGATTTGAATCTCTTCATATGTTAAATCCTTCTCGATTTGAATAGGATCAAATTCTATCACGTGCTTGTAATCCAGTTTGTAAGGACGTAACACTGAAACGTAAAATACATTATGTATTCGTTCTAGGTCTGGAGGTAATGCTACTCTATAAGCTACTTCACCTACCCGTTCTAATACCTCAAAAGGTCCTATAAACCTTGGGCTTAGTTTTCCCTTCTTTCCAAAGTGTATCTTTCCTTTCCAGGGAGATACCTTTAGAAATACGTACGCGCATACCTCAAATTCCCTATTCTCTCGATGTAAGTCTGCGTATTTCTTTTGTTTGTCTTGAGCTGTTACAAGACGCATTTGTATCAACTTCACCACTTTCGCTATTTGCTGCACCAATTCTGGTCCTAGCATTCGGCATTCTCCCACTTCATCCCAATACAACGGCGTTCTGTATTTCCTTCCATACAAAGCTTCATACGACATACCTATGCTTGCATGATAACTGTTGTTATACGCATATTCTACTAATGGTAGATGATCATCCTAACTACCCTTGAAATCCATGACACAAGATCTCAACATATCTTCTAACGTCTGAATTGTCCTCTCGCTCTGTCCATCGGTTTGTGGATGATATGTTGTACTCAATTTCAACTGCATCCCCCTACTCTTGAAGAATTCTCCAAAAGTTCGATGTGAATCGTGGGTCACGATCTGACACTATCGAAACAGGTGCTCCATGTCTGGAAATAATTTCCTTAACATAGAGTGTAGCTAACTGATCTAAGTTATACTTAATTCGAATTTGCAAAAAGTGAGCCGACTTCGACAACCGGTCCACTATTACCCAAATCGCATCATATCCCTTCTGAGTCGTCGGAAGTCCCACCACAAAGTCCATCGTGATATGCTCCAACTTCCACTCCGAAATCTCCAATGACTGTAACAAGCCACTTGGTCGTTGATGTTCGGCTTTAACTCTTTGACAAGTCAAGCACCTACTCACATACTCGGCTATTTCTCTCTTCATGTTCGGCCACCAAAAACTCTGTCCAAGGTCTTGATACATCTTAGTACTACCAGGATAAATCGAGTACCTCGAACTATGAGCCTCTTGTAAAACTTGTTCCTTTAATTTCATCTCATTCGGAACCCAAATTCTTCCCTGAAATCTTAATAATCCCTCATTATCAAGACTAAACATAATATCTTTTTCATTGGTCAACCGCTTCTTCATCTGGTCACACTCATCGGTTTTGAGCTGTACCTCCTTGACTCTTTCTACGATGGTAGACTGAATCTCCTTTGCAAACAGTCTCCAATCCGCCTCAATTGGAAACTTCACCTCTAACTCCATCCTAGCCATTTCGGTTATTAATTCAGTTTGAGCTGTTAACATAGACAACTTCTCCCGACCCTTTCTACTCAAGGCGTCGGCCACTACATTGGCTTTTCCAGGGTGATACAGGATTTCACAGTCGTAATCCTTTATCAACTCCAGCCACCTCCTCCGTCTCATATTAAACTCCTTCTGTGTGAAGATATATTTTAGACTCTTGTGGTCCGTGTATATCGCACACTTTTCCCCATAAAGATAATTTCGCCATAGTCTTTAAGGCAAACACCACCGCGGCCAGTTCCGAATCATGAGTAGGGTAAACTTTCTCATAATCCTTCAACTGCCTAGATGCATACACAATGAACTTGCCATGCTGTATGAGCACGCAACCAAGTCCTCTATGCAAAGCATCGCTATAAACCACGAAATTTCCTGTGTCATCGGGCAATGACAAAACAGGCGCTTCACTCAACTTCTTCTTCAGTTCTTGAAAACTTATCTTCGCATTTCTCAGTCCATACGTACTTCACTGTCTTCCTCGTCAAGTTAGTCAATGGAGTAGCTATATTCGAAAAGTTCTGAATGAACCTTCGATAGTGTAATAACATGATATTTTCTATATAAATAAATAAGAAATGTTGCATAGTAATTTTTTTTATTTTAAAGATGAAAATATGTGCCAAGTAATGTGTATGTATATATGTGATAAATAAAATTTATTTATTACATGAATAATTTCAAATAATTTTATTTTAGAATTATTGCTCATTATAAGGTATATACTTATAATAATTAATTTTATAGTAGAAATGTCTTTATTATTTATTTTCTATGAAAATATGATTTTTATATTATTTAAATAATATATGAAATGATTATTAGAATTATAATAATAAATATTTTATTATATGAATTTGTTCAGAATATTTAAGTAAATTATTTTAACTTAATTATTGATGTTACATATGAAAGATAAATCAGATATAAAATCCAAACCCTAATTTTGGATTTTGAGCTACGAATGAGAATAATAATATTATATTAAATATAATATTATTTTTTAGTGTTATAAATATATATAGTATATGTGTAGACTGATATTGGTTAGTCAATTATGGTGTATGACAACAAACCCTAATATTACTGTCATAAACCATAATTGGGAACTCAAAACTGGAAATTAAGATCGGTCAGAAATTGTGTTATTTGAATTATGTGCATATTATAGAATTACTGTAAATTAGGAAAAAAAAACCCTAATTAATATTTGAAAACCCTAATTTAAAATTAGAAACCCTAATTTGCTAATTAGGAACACTAATTGCTAAAATTAGAAACTCTAATTATTATTTTAGTAAATTGAATTGTTAATTTGGGAACCCTAATAATAATTAAGGAACCCTAATTATTTAAACCCTAATTTTTATTAAAAACCCTAAATTTAAGTAGTATGTTTTAATTAAAATTTTACTACACTTTAATTTTTAATAATCCAAACCCTAATAATTATTTGGGAAACTTTAAGATATAACATGTAGTGATTAAACCCTAGATTAAAGTACTTTAGACAAGAATGCCCTTAAAATTAAAATACAAATTACCATTGTACCTGTAGACACTCGAAATTTTCTGTACTACTATTACTGATATTGTAGGAAGACAGATTCGTCTTTTAAGAGAGAACCGTGAAAGACAATCCAAATCCATACCGGATACTACCGGGAGTTCAGCATCAACCCCAGATCACACTCTGGGAGCAACAGTTCAAACATCGGATATAACCCCGAGACCTGCAGATACAATACCGGAACACACACCGGAGAAGACGGATTAATCTCGGAGATAACCCCGAGGTATCCAGTCTCAGTCCCAACAATGGGAATAGCCACCAACCTTGGTGATAACCCCAAGGAATGCAGTTTCGGAGATAACCCCGAAAATGCTTGTTTCAAATGCCATCAGCTTCAATCTCGGCGCTAACAACGAGATACACTGTACCAACCCGGCAATAAAATCAGGAAGACATGCACACCTCAAAGATGACAATGAGGACCTTCAATAATTGCAGCAGTCCAATCTCAGCGAAGTATGAGCAACGTTTGCTTTATCGGCCCAATCTGGCGATAACACCGGTGAGGGACAACATCGTCATCTCGTCCAACACAATGGCACGTCACGTCTCTGCGCAACGATGTCCCACAAGATTAACCAATCCTGAGTGACTATTGTGCGGGGTAACGGATGAAAGTTGAAGCTTGAAGACCGGAGGGCATCGTCCCATCTTCAATGACTTCGTACAAACTCTAATCCCATGCCATCGTACAACTCTCGATAATGACGGTCTGAAATAGGTCCTGTATACCTCAAAACGGATGCCCGGATTGCACTTCTCAAAATCCAAGTGGACATTACAGTGCCTGAATGCACGTACTTCTAGACGACCCGACCCGATAAACTCGGACTGACCCGACAAGCCTCTGGTACACCTGCGGCTCAGCCGTAGATACACACGCGGCTCATATTGCCTATAAATAGAGGGCTTGGGGTGCTGATTGTTAAGAGAAAAAAGATGGGGAAACCCTGCACAATTTACTCTACACTCGTCATACAGTGTATTTTCTCACTTTTAAACACCTGTGGGCTATATAGTGTTTACCCACTCTAAAGATATAGAAGCCCTTTTTATAAGTCAGCTGTAAGCCTTCTCACACACACTTTAGAGTCTTTCTCCTCATCTTTGCACACCCTTCTACACGTTGAGAGTCGTGTTGCTTGCTTTGGCCCAGAATTCGATCCGTGGTTTCATTCCAGTCTGTATATATATATATATATATATATATATATATATATATATATATTATACATATACTTATATATATATTGACTAACATTATCGAGTTATGCCTCGATTGAGCCTAGACTTCGGATTGGAGCGTTTACTTGCTTTTCTATATATATATATTTATATATATGAACTGTGTGTCAAACTTTGTTCGATTATCGTAGACTTCGGTTGGAGCGTTTATTTCTTTAATATATATATATATATATATATATATATATATATATATGTACATTTACATATATATTAACTGTGTGTCGGACTCTGTTGAGCCTGGATTTTATATTCGGTGCGTTTACTCGCTTATATATATATATACTTATATATATGAACTGTGGTCGAACTCTGTTCGATGAGCCTGGATTTTACATCCGGTACATTTACTGCTTATATATATATATATATATATATATATATATATATATATATATATATATATATATATATATATATATATATATATATTCGTCCTGCCTGAAGTTTTCTTCGTGGCATTTGATCGCTTTACAGCTTTATTTATGTTTTGTCCCGCCTGGAGTTTGCTCCGTGGCGGTTGATATCTTTTAACAGCTTTATTTATATTTTTGATCCCCCATGGAGGTGCTTCGTGGTTGGTTATCATGTCCGTATATATATATTTACCGCTTTTATATATATACCTGCTTATTGCTCTTATATAAATTGCAACATCCTGTGAGCCTAGGAATCATATGATCACAGATTCATCCCATTGGATCTAGATTCGGTTCCCGTGATGGACATTTTTTAGCTGTAAGGAGCTTGTAAATTATTCGGCGATGTCTGAATTTCCTCAGATGGTTTCCATACCCACGAGGAAGTCGGCATTATTTTTGTATATTATTTTTGTGCGGATGCCTCGCATTTGTCAAAATAAAATCATTCCAGTTGATCACTTAATAAAAAAATAGGAGTGTAAAAGGTCTCAATTCCTATTGTGCATCAGGGTTTGAAAAACCTCTTTTATAAAACATCACTGCCATATCTTGTTAAAAACTTAATTTTTACATAAATTCAAACCTTGTGTATATAGGTTCGAACGAGGCCTCGCACAACTTCCATATAACAATACATTGACCCCCACACACACACAAACTGTAAGACCCCGAAATTTTTATTTAAATAAAAAGGAATTTCCTTTATTTATTATATTGAAATAGTAAGGGTTGATTTGATTAATGTGGAAAGTTATGGGTAATATGCGCAAATATTTCAAAATAAGCAGGTGGTTATAAAATATTCATTTCGGGGAATATTCGTTTGGTCGTGGAATATTCGTACTGTCGGGGAATATTCGTACGACGGCGCAGCCATGTGTGGGCCCCATAACGGAAAGCGACTGGAGGAAGAAAACGACAAATATAAGTTGTTTAAAAATAACGGCGTAGTTGTTATCGTTTACACTGTTGGAATACCCGGTGGTTAAAATACAGTAATACGCGTTGTTGCACAGTAGCACACGGTATTGCACAGTATTTTGAATTATTGATCCTTACGTAAGATCAATAATTGCTACAGGAGTTACTGTTCATTACTTTATTGATTCAATAATTGCTGCGTTGATATTTATATTATTATTATTTCAATAATTGTCATTGCACAGTATTTTCCATTATCAGATCAATAATTCATATTATTTGAATAATATTATCAGATAACATTATTGGCAATGTCTAGAAAGTTCTGTCAAGGAGATGTTTGGTCATCTAATTGCGCGCCAGTAAGGAGAAATCCTTATTGGAAAGCCCCCTCTATCCTGGGAACGGCCTGGTTGTCAGTACTGTGATTCTGTAATATTATTTTTGAATAATTAATTATTGATTATTATGATAAAGAAAATATTCATTTTATGTGGATATAGATGGAGAAAATTTTTAAAAGTGACAATTGTTGAAAATTAATATTTTATCTTTTTCTGATAAAATAATTTATTTAAATATATTATTTTAATAATATATTAACGATAATATTTTTACAATGAATGTGGGATATATGAGTATATGAGGAGGTAGAGTATTTTTGTGGCATTAAATGTTTAACACATGTTTTGTGTGTCGGTGGACATAATTTTTGACCGAAAATTGATTATAGACTGTAAAATTGCCCGTTTGTGGATTTCGGATAATTCATGTTTGGAATTTGGAAAAACTTCCTTCTGCAAAGTTGTAGAGAATTGAATTTCCTATAAAAATTCGCGAGATTTGATTTTTCTGACGAAAGGGCTATTTTTCTGACGGGTTAGTTAATTATAAATTCTTGCGAAGTTTATACCTTACTAGATACCGGTTCTACCCATTCTTTTATCTCTCTTGTTTGCGCTCAACGTTTAAACTTGACTACGGAGAAATTAGACTTTGACCTATCTGTGGAGACTCCGTTAGGAGAAACTTTCATTACATCCGTTGTTTAGAAATCTTGTTTGATTCAAGTTGGCACTATCACATTACCTGTTAACCTTATTTCTATAGAGATATTTGCTTTTGATGTGATTTTAAGGTTAACTACTCATCATGCCGAAATTGATTACTTTCGTAAGGTTGTTAGTTTTCATATTCCTAGGCAACCTGTTATTCGAATTCAAGCAATCAAACCGTTGTAGTCAAACATTTTCATATCAAGCCATGAAGTCATTCGTTTATTACGAATGTCAAGCTTTCTTAATCATGTTATAGACTTGAACAAAAATACGTCAGATTTGAATAATATTCTTGTTGTTATTGATTTTTCCTGACGTATTTCCTGAAGAATTTCTTGGCTTACTCCCAGAGCGTGATATTGAATTTGTATCGACTTTAAATCCGGTACAAAACTCATTTCTAAAATCTCATATCGAATGGCTCCTATTGAACTTCAGGAGTTAAAAACCCAAATGTAGAAGTTGATACCCGAGCCTTTACTTGGTAACTTTCTTTGTGGAATGCACCGAAGCCAGACTCTTCATAGGGGACACAATATTCGTGCGATAATAAACTGATAGGTGTCATTGTGACGTGCTATCCAAGGTTGGGATATGAGTCATAGTTCAGAACAACCTAAGTCGGTAATCAAAATACGTAGTTTTTAGGCTTAGTTGGTTATTATCGGAGATTCGTTAAAAGATATTCTCGAATTGCTATTCCATTAACGCAGCTGACTCGTAGAGATACAAAATTCGAATGAAGCGAGGAATGTGGGAAGAGCTTCTAAGAACTCAAGAGGAGACTCATTTCAGCACATGTTCTAACCATGCCATCCTGGAAAAACGAACGTGGTAGCTGACGTGTTGAGTAGAAGATCGTATACGAGTACGAGTACGATATTGTCAAAGACTCATTTCGTATAACTTAAAAATATTAGAGATGGAGATGAAAACTCTAAGTACCCACGTGATGATATACAAGTATAATCGACTTTTATCGATAAAGTTAAAATCGCTCAGGCTACACACCGGAGCTGATGAATATGAAGAAGGAGGTGCAAGAAGTTGTTATTCCAAAAGCGAGAATTGGCGATGTGAGGAAAGGTCAAACCTTCGATTTATTGATTTATTTGAAATCCTGAATCGAGTAGGAACTGTGGCCTATAGACTCGTTTTACCGCCAAGTATGACGCATGTTCATAACGTTTTTCACGTATCAATGTTACATGAATATGTGGATGACCCGAACCACATTATTGAGTTAGAACCAGACGAGATAGCCAAAGACTTAACATACGATGAGGTGCCTGCCAAGATTTTGGATAGGAAGAAGCATGTGCTACGTACGAAGGTCATACCACAAGTTAAAGTTTTGTGGAGAAATCATGCTATTGAGGAAATGACCTGGGAGTTGAAAACGGAAATGAAAGCGAGGTATCTTCATCTTTTCGATACACCAGGTACGTATGTCAATTTCGAGGACGAAATTTCATAAGGAGGGTAGGTTGTAAGACCCCAAAATTTTTTTTTAAATAAAAAGGAATTTCCTTTATTTATTATATTGAAATAGTAAGGGTTGATTTGATTAATGTGGAAAGTTATGGGTAAAATGCGCAAATATTTCAAAATAAGCAGGTGGTTATAAAATATTCATTTCGGGGAATATTCGTTTGGTCGTGGAATATTCGTACTGTCGGGGAATATTCGTACGACGGCGCAACCATGTGTGGGCCCCATAACGGAAAGCGACTGGAGGAAGAAAACGACAAATATAAGTTGTTTAAAAATAACGGCGTAGTTGTTACCGTTTACACTGTTGGAATACCCGGTGGTTAAAATACAGTAATACGCGTTGTTGCACAGTAGCACACGGTATTGCACAGTATTTTGAATTATTGATCCTTACGTATGAAGGCACTACTCAATAATTGCTACAGGAGTTATTGTTCATTACTTTATTGATTCAATAATTGCTGCGTTGATATTTATATTATTATTGTTTCAATAATTGTCATTGCACAGTATTTTCTATTATCAGATCAATAATTCATATTATTTGAATAATATTATCAGATAACATTATTGGCAATGTCTAGAAAGTTCTGTCAAGGAGAGGTTTGGTCATCTAATTGCGCGCCAGTAAGGAGAAATCCTTATTGGAAAGCCCCCTCTATCCTGGGAACGGCCTGGTTGTCAGTACTGTGATTCTGTATTATTATTTTTGAATAATTAATTATTAATTATTATGATAAAGAAAATATTCATTTTATGTGGATATAGATGGAAATTTTTTTTAAAAGTGACAATTGTTGAAAATTAATATTTTATCTTTTTCTGATAAAATAATTTATTTAAATATATTATTTTAATAATATATTAACGATGATATTTTTACAATGAATGTGGGATATATGAGTATATGAGGAGGTAGAGTATTTTTGTGGCATTAAATGTTTAACACATGTTTTGTGTGTCGGTGGACATAATTTTTGACCGAAAATTGAGTATAGACTGTAAAATCGCCCGTTTGTGTATTTCGGATAATTTCTGTTTGGAATTTGGAAAAACTTCCTTCTGTAAAGTTGTAGAGAATTGAATTTCCTATAAAAAGTCGTGAGATTCTAATTTTCTGACAAAAGGGCTATTGTGTGTAAAGTTTAATGTATAAACAATTTATGTTTACATCTTCCGTAAACAGTTATAGAATGATTAGTGTACCGAATCTACGGCGATTTGGGGCCCGGATCTGGGGCTATCATAAAAAATAATGTTCATAGTCTGTCGAATGCTCTCCTAGTTATAGTCAGTACGTAGTTTCAAAAATTTGAGATAAATTTGGTATGTTGTTATTATTGGTTTAGCTTACTTCACAACTGTTGATTCGTTGTAGAAGAATTATTCAAAGAAAACATTTAACCCTTTCATCTTATATTTATTGTTGCTATTACTTGCTGGGCAATCAAATGATCATCCTTGCTTTAAATTTAAATGTTTACAGCTAAGCATGATCAACCGGAATGTTCAGGCCAGAACAAGGGAAAGGGAAAGCAAACAGAATGGTCTTATGTTATCTTTTATAATAGTTAGACAGTATTAAGACAATGATATTTATTATCTATCACGTAATGTATTGTAGTAAAGGTTGCGTACTTGGGATTAGACTTTGATATATGTAAATTAAGTTTGATATTTATATTATTGTTATTATTAGTAGTATTATTCCGCTAATAAAAATGATATCTTAAAGCACCGGATTCGGGTTTCAAGTACCTGAGTTTGGGGGCGTTACAGATAGTAACCCGCTAATCCTAGGAAACTCCGCACCTCAGTCAGCATTTTCGGTTGTTCCCGGTTCATCACGGCTTCCACCTTCGCTGGATCTACTGAAATCCCCTCATGGTCAATGACATGACCTAAAAACTGTACCCTCTCTAACCAAAATTCACACTTAGTGAACTTCGCATATAACTTTTCCTTTCTTAATGTCTCCAACACTATTCTTAGGTGTTCAACGTGATCTTCCGGCGTCTTAGAGTAGACTAGAATATCATCAATAACCACCACAACGAACTTGTCCAAATATTGTTTGAACACTCTGTTCATCATGTCCATAAATACAACAGGTGGATTAGTCAACCCAAATGACATCACCATAAACTCGTAATGACCATAACGAGTCCTGAATGCTGTCTTTGGCACGTCTTCATTTCTAACCTTCAGCTGATGATACCCCGTCCTTAAATCTATTTTGGAAAAATATGTTGCCCCTTTCAACCGATCAAAAAGATCATCGATCCTCGGCAATGGATACTTATTCTTTATCTTTAACTTGTTCAACTCTCGGTAGTCAATACATAGTCTTAACGATTTGTCCTTCTTTTTGACAAACAGTACCGGTGCTCCCCACGGCGAAACACTCGGTTGAATGTACTTCCTATCCAACAATTCCTGTAACTGTACCATCAACTCCTTCATCTCTACTGGTGCCATACGATACGGTGCCCTAGAAACTAGTGCCGCTCATGGCACATATCTATTACGAACTCGGTTTCCCTATCCGGCGGAAGACCCGATAACTCACTTGGAAATACATCCATGAACTCACTCACTATATGTATTTGTTCCATGGTCGCTCCCACTCTCTGGGTATCAACCACATGACACAAATAGCCTACACACCCCTTCCTCAATAATTTCCTAGTTTGTGTCATGGTAAGATAACACGAACGTCCCTGCGATTTATTCCCGTAAAATATTACGTAAGATTGTTTTAATGTTTTAATATTTACACATTTCTTTTGACAATCGATAATTGCCTCGTGATTAATCAACCAATCCATTCTGAAGATTACATCGAATTCTCCAAACTTTATCGGCATCAGATCTACCGATAATTTAAAACCTAGAATGTCTACGCAACAACTCATATGAATATATTCAACATGAATTAACTCTTCGTTGGCTACCTTAATGTTTAAAGGTATAGGCAACTTTTCAGGAAGTAATCCTAATCGTCTAGTAAAATCACATGTGATAAACGAATAAGTAGCACCCGAGTCAAACAACACGTATGCATTTAAGTTGTTGATCAGAATAATACCTACGACTACATCCCCCAAGGCCATTACGTCTTGGACGGTCATATTTAAGGTACGGGCCATCGGCCTACCCGGCTGCACTGGACCCCCAATAGTTAACTTACCACTATTGGTACCCCTATTCCCATCTATCCCCTTCTTTGGGCAGTTCTTTGTCATGTGGTCAGTTGATTCACATACAAAGAATCCATGATTCTTCTTTGGGCTTGGATAGTTTGGCGCAATATGCCCCTCCTATCCGCAGTAATAACACACGACCTTACATTTGAGACATACTCCTAAAAGAGTCTTCCCGCAGGTCTTGCAGGCCTCCATCCTCCTTTTCATGTCCCCTAGTTTCACTACGGGATTCCCCGAGCTACTCACCTTCCTCTTATACCCTTTGTCACTCCTGCTGGCACCTTCAACCTTTATTCCCCCATCCACCTTCCCCTTAATTTTCTTGTCCTTGTGGTATTGGCTCAACGCCTCGCTACCACTTTCGGCAATTACTGCCTTCTCTAAAACAATTCCAAAGGAAGTATTTTGTAACACAAAGATACGGTTATAGAGCCAGGGTTTCAAGCCCTGCTCGAACCGTTGAGCTTTCCTCACCTCGGTATCCACTTGGTGTGGAGCGAACCTTGCCAATTCATTAAACTTGGCGGCATAATGGGGAACCATTATGCCCCTTGCTTCAAGTCCAGAAACAACATCTCCATCCTTCCCTGCATGCTCGTGGGAAAATAGTTCTCGTAAAATGTTTCTTTGAACCTCGCCCATGTTATCATATCTATTCCGGCCCTAGCCTGATTGCCCTTCCACCAAAAGTTGGCCTCTCCCTTCATCATGTAGGTTGTAAAGGCAACCTTTTGGGCCGCATCGACATTTGCTATCACAAATGCCTTCTCAATCTCCTTCACCCACGTTTGGGCTTCGATAGGGTCCGTAGTTCCTTTCAACTCCGGCGGACCCACACTCTTAAAGTCCTTGAATGTAGTAGCTCATACTACACCATGATTTACGGGGATATTAGCCCTAGTTTGATTAAATGATGCGGTTAAAAGGTTCAAAAATTCCTATACGGGGTTAACCGGACCACCCTCCGGATGATTTATGTTCGCACCTTGGTTACGTTGTACTCTTCTTGGCGGCATTTTGCTGTTATAATATACACATATTTTGTTATTATTCATTTCCCGCCAGTTAGTTATTATTCAATGTTAAACAATAACTTAAACATTTGTTACTCAACATTTTTCGAAAAAAGAAACTTATATTAATTCATTGTAGTATAATACTACATCGGTTACATAACACAGCCTAAGCCTAATACATTACTTTCCCGTCATTGCTTTCTAAAAATTGAGATTTACAAAAGACTACCCATGATTATACAAAAGAGGGTTTTTCGTCACTACTAGATACAAAATATGTACATATCTAACTACTCTAGTCACTGCTAGATCACATTTGCCTTAAGGCATTTTCAAAATTCGCCTTGGCAAGACCTGCAATAATATCACGGCTGATAGTATGCCATGTCTGCCCTGTCTCTACAGGGTAACCAGCTACCTGCAACTGGAAATCCTCATGAGAACTCCTATGGATATAGGACATTCTCCCTATCTTTTACTTCTTGGTCTTTATCTCCTCTCTGAGCTCAAAGACCTCCTGTTTCAACCCATGAACCTTGTCCTTAGCCAAAACCCTTTCATCATGTTCTTGCTCCCACATGGACTCCACGTCAGTCTTATCCTCTTTAACAGCTTGGAGCTCTGCCTTCAGCTCATTAACCTCCTGGTAGTAGTGAATGTTCTTATCTATCACTAACATGAATAATGACATCATTGACTCCCCCGGAGTCGTCTCCGCTGCTATAGCTACTGGGTTAAAGGACACTGCTTCCACTTCTTCTTCTATCATGCCATCAAATACTGACATGAGATCTAAACTTTCTGAGTCTCCAGACTCAACCACCACATTCTCAGGATCTGCCGCTATAGGACTCGGTATAATCTCTACCTGATTAACCGATTCTTCACTGACTACCTGTACAGCTCTATTTTCTCCTGACATCTACAACAACACAAAAGTTTGATTAGTACATGTTAGTAGAATAATAAAAACACATAACATGTATAATGCATTTTTATAAGGTTAACTTCCATCTTTTATTCTTTGACTTTTCTTAAGGTTATGACTTAAGGTTTTATTTCCCCCCTTAAGTTTTATAACCTCAAGCTTTGATACCAACCTGTGATGCCCCAAAATCCGGGTATCTTCAAACCCGACAGATGGTGTTACACGGTGCTACAGTTCACATAAACATTCAATTGAAATGCCTCAAAAGAACAGAAATATCATATATTTACATTCCCTAGGTTCTTTACAACCAATACATTGTCTTTGTCATAATATCAATATTATTCCTTACAAAACCTATACTATTACATATGTAATCTACGGGTTCGCCTTTGCCTTCCCTTTGTCCTTGCCGAGTCCATCGGTCCATTCGGTCTTAGCTGCATTCATATGGTTCAAGGAAGAATGAGCCTAACTATCTCAGCAAATACAACAATTCTAGGAAAAAAGCATGCTTGAAATATAGTAATCGTATATCTTTAATAACTGAACAATAGTTACGAAGTACTATTGTGACGCCCCCAAAATTAGGTATTCATCACCCATCTTGGGTCGTCAGATACATGGTACAAAATTCAAATACAACTTACTAATACAACTGTTGTGTACAATACGACAAAACATAACTGTGAGTTTGAATATAATTATTGTCTACAAGAGATTATACAAACTCAAAAGGAGTCCTAATTACAATTATTAACACATTATTTCACAGAATAGTGAGGACTACTAATGCTATCCTCTGGACCGTCACTCCGTTCCGCGACTAGTCCCTGCTATGTTCTCATTTCCTGAAGAGAACAGTGAAAGAAAGGGTGAGATCAACTAGCCCAGTAAGAAATATTATGACTAAGATAATGCATAATAAATTATCGTTAGCCTTCAACAGTGTTAAACTGATAAAATATAACAACATCAAGTTTAACTGCAGCAGAACAAGAAATCCATTAAAAGAGTCAAGTAGAGAATAAAGTCTACTATCTTTTATGATTTAAAAGGTTTTTCATGACTTTTATCACTGGGACTCAGCTTAATAAATAATCCACATCATCGAATCACCCATGCACTACGGCCAAGGATATTATTTAGTATCATGACCACAAATTATCCATGCACTACAACCAAGGACATTCGTGTATTCATTAATGGTCATGATCATGCCAACAACTGTCCATCAATGCACTACGTGCCAATGATAAATTTTACCACATCATTTGTAACATTACGGTCATGATTACACCGAATAATCCCTGGTCATAATAAAGACTAAACCAGGTCCGGTGTAAAACACACAGACAGGATGTTCCAACCGAATAATAGAAGAATGTCACCAAGTATAGGGTAAACCGCGTATACAGGTTATTCCAACAGAATAATAAGCAATGGAATAACAACAGTTTTCTTCATGAATAAGAAAGATAACACCCCTTACATTAGTAGTAGATTGAATACTGCAGTAGTGTAGTAACATAATACTCTTATTCTTTCTCTCTTATTCTCTCTATACTTTCTCTCTCTATAGCTTGAATGAATTCGTGAAAAATAATGAAGCACTAGGCCTCTATTTATAGAAGATTTCTAGCTTAACACTTGAAATGTGAAAAGGCAAGTCGCTTGACGACTGGTGATGTGAAAAGAAAAGGTAATTACTATTGATGAAGGTAATTACTATTGACGAAGATAATTACTATTGATGAAGGTAATTACTATTGACGAAGGTAATTACTATTGACGAAGAGACTCTTAGATGATGACATATGGCCCCCCCCATTAAATAACCAAACTTACCACAAACGTCTCATAATAGACTCTTTATATACATCAATGATTGAATAAATATTACCACAAATCATTTTATTTTTAATTAACACATATTTAATCTTTCAACAATTATTAATCATTTATATCTTGTCATCTCAATTATTGATTTAATAATATAATATATTATACAAATGATACTGTGACAATAATTGAATCAATAATATAAGAGATATGATGCAACAATTACTGTAGCAATAATTGAGTATAGCTGAGTGACTTCTCACGTAAGCATCAATAATCAATATCGTGTGCTACTATACAACCACGTGTATTACTATACTTTTACTACCAGATAGTTCAACAGTTTTAACTGTAACACCTCCGCCGTTATTTTCATAAAGTATTTTAGTCGTTTTCTCACAATAATTCTGTTGTGGGGTCCACCAATGATTGTGTCGTCGTACGAATATTCTCCGATAAAAAGAATATTCCCCGAAAAAACGAATATTTTATAACAACTTGCTTACTTTGCAAAATTTATAAATATTACCCACAACTATAACATTATATCAAATTTACTCCATAATATTCAAAAATAATATTTATAGAAAATTCATCTTTATTTATAAAAGTTGGGGTCTTACAACCTCCTCTTCTTATGAAATTTTGCCCTCGAAATTAGGGTACGTACCTAGTATATCGAAGAGGTAAGGATACCTTGATTTCATTTTAGATTCTAACTCCCAAGTCATTTCCTCAAGATCGTGGTTTCTCCACAAAACTTTAACTTGAGGTATAACCTTGGAGCATAGAATATGTTTCTTCTTATCCAAAATTTGAATAGAAACCTCTTCATACGTCAAATCTTCCGCTATTTCGTCCGGTTCTAACTCAATAATGTGGTTCGGGTCTTTCACATATTTATGTAACATGGATATGTGAAAAACGTTATGAACACGAGACATAATTGGCGGTAAAGCGAGTCTATAGGCCACAGTTCCTACTCGACCGAGGATTAAAAATGGGCCGATGAATCGAGGATTGATTTTTCCTCTCTTTCCAAATCTCGTAACTCCTTTCCATGAAGCAACACGCAACAACACATGATCTCCTATATCGAATTCCACGTCCTTTCGATGAAGATCATCATAACTCTTTTTTCGATCTTGTGAGGTTTTTATACGTTGTAGGGTCATTTGAATCTTTTTCGTAGTCATACGTACCAACTCCGGTCCTTAACAACGTTGCTTCACCCACCTCATCCCAGTATACTGGAGAATGACACTTTCTTCCATTCAACGCTTCGAATGGAGCCATGCCAATACTTGTTTAATAACTATTGTTGTAGGACAACTCCACCAATGGTAAGAACTTGTCCCAACTTCCCTTGAAATCAAGGACACAGAGTCTTAATAGATCTTCAAGAGTTTGAATAGTCCTCTCCGACTGTCCGTCTGTCTGAGGATGATATGCCGAACTAAATCGTAAATCCGTGCCCATAGCTTTTTGCAAACTAACCCAAAAATCGTGAAGTGAATCTTGGGTCTCGATCAGAAACTATGGATACCGGCATACCATGCAGTCTTACAATCTTGTTTATGTACATACGAGCAAAATGTTCAAGTCTATAAGTTTCTCGTATCTGTAAGAAATGAGCAGACTTGGTTAATCTATTCTGGAATTTCAAGTGGTTGCAATGGACCTTTTGGTACTTGATGCTCCGCTTTAACTCGTTGACAAGTTAGACACCTTGAGATAAACAACGCTATCTCTCTCTTCATATTGCTCCACCAAAATGTATGAGGAATATCATGATACATTTTGGTACTCCCAGATGGATTGCAAATGGTGTGTTGTGCGCCTCCATCATGATTTTATACTTTAAATCAGGGTCTTTAGGAACACAAAGTTTGTAGTTGACTCGAAGTATTCCTTCTTCATCGATTCTTGCTTTCGGCATAGCACTTTCTTGCACTTTCTTCCTCATACGCATCAGCTCTAGGTCTGTAACTTGAGCAGCTTTAACTTTATCGATTAAAGTCGGTTCTACTCGTATATTTGTCATCATCACATGGGTCCTTGAAGTCTTTAACTCTATCTCCATCCTTTGCAAGTCACACAAAATGGGCCTTTGCGTTGACAATATCGCACTCGTACTTGCATATGATCTTCTACTCAATGCGTCAGCTACCACGTTCGCTTTTCCAAGATGGTATTGGATGGTATGATCATAATCTTTCAATAGTTCAAGCCAACGTCATTTTCGCATGTTGAGTTCCTTTTGAGTAAAGAAATATTTGAGGCTTTTATGATCCGTAAAGATCTCCACCTTCTCCCTATACAAGTAATGCCTCCAAATTTTAAGTGCAAAAACAACAGCTTCCAACTCTAGATCATGAGTAGGATAATTCCTCTCATATTCTTTGAGTTGTCTTGAGGCATAGGCTATGACTTTCTCATGTTGCATGAGAACACATCCCAACTGTTTGCTCGAAGCATCACTGTAGATGATAAATCCCTCCGAGCCAGATGGTATTGTTATAACAGGTGCTGAAATGAGTCTCCTCTCGAGTTCTTGAAAACTCTTCTCACATTCTTCGCTCCAACCGAAATTTGTATCTTTCCGAGTCAGCTAAGTCAATAGAGTAGCGATTCGAGAAAATCCTTCCAAGAATCTCCGATAATAACTAGCTAAACCGAGAAAGATACGTACTTAGGTCACTGATTTAGGTTGCTCCCAGCTTTGAATTGCTTCAATCTTTGCTGGGTCAACAAATATTCCATGACTTGATACTAAGTACACAAGGAATGCTACTTCCTCAAGCCAGAATTTGCATTTCTTCAACTTGGCATAAAGCTTGTATTCACGAAGCTTTTGGAGTGTCAGCCTCAAGTGTTGCTCATGATCTTCACGGATTTTGGAATAAATAAGGATGTCATCAATAAAGACGACCATAAAGTGATCCAAATATTCCTTGAATACCTGGTTCATCATATCCATGAAGGCAGCATGAGCATTAGTCAATCTAAAGGACATGACTAGGAATTCATAATGCCCGTACCGAGTTCTGAAAGCCGTCTTTGGAATGTCATCGGTTCTAATCTTCAATTGGTGATATCCGGAACGAAGATCAATCTTTGAAAAGAATTTGGCTCCTTGCAACTGGTCAAACAGGTCATCAATACGTGGCAATGGATACCTATTTTTGATGGTGACATGATTCAACTCCCTATAATCAATACATAGTCGCATACTCCCATCTTTCTTCTTCACGAATAGAACAGGAGCACCCCAAGGAGAAGTACTAGGACGAATAAAGCCAATGTCTAACAATTCCCGCAGTTGGGTCTTTAACTCTTGAAGTTCAATAGGAGCCATTTGTTATGGGTCTTTGGAAGTGGGTTTTGTACCGGGTTCAAGGTCGATACAAAGTTTAATTTCACGCTCAAGGGGTAGGCCAGGAAGTTCTCCAGGGAATACGTCAGGAAATTTATTAATAATAGAAATATCGTTCAAAATTGACGTATTTTTGTTTAAATCTGTGACATGAGCTAAGAAAGTTTAACAACCGTTTTTCAATAAACGAAAAGTTTTATGGCTTGAGATGACCATGATTGATTTTATTGGTTTGATCGCTTGAATTCGCATAATAGGTTGATTAGGAATATGAAAACTAACAACCTTACGGAAACAATCAATTTTTGCATGATGAGTAGTTAACCAATCAATCTCTAGAATCACGTCAAAAGCAAGTATTTTCAATGAAATAAGATCTACAGGTAATGTGAGAGTATCGATTTGAACCAAACAAGACTTATAAACAGTGGATGTAATGAAGGTTTCTCCCAACGGAGTTTCCACAGATAAGTCAAAGTCTAATTTCTCCGGAGTCAAATTTAATCGATGAGCGCAAGTAAGAGAAATAAAAGAATGGGTAGAACCGGTATCAAATAAAGTATAGATTTCATTAGAGTTTATGATAAGCTTACCCGTGATGACCTCATTCGGGTTCCTTGCTTTCTGGGAGGTCACAACAAACGCTCTCCCTTGTACTTCCGGTTTTAAATTTTCTGGGACGGCCTTTGGTGCCTCCATCCTAGCTGAATTTATCTTCGGTTATTGATAAAATCAGGCTAAGTGACCTTCTCTTCCATAATTATAACATGCTTTGGACGACATCGCGCAGTTTGGACTGATGTATCCCTCCCCTCTGCATTTGAAACATATGATAGGCGGTCATTCTCCTTCCTTAACGACAGGTGCTGGTGCTGACGTCTTTCCATCATTATTGAATCTCCTATTCTTGAAATGTCCATTCTTATTGTTTTGGCCCTGATTACCACCGAAGTGGTTACCATTTCTGACCTATTGATTCCCTCCATGTTAGTTGTCACCGCTTCGATGACTGCTCTAGCTGGTATTATCATTTTGCCGGCTGCTCTCTTTTAGTTGCATTGACTCGTTATTGCGCTCCACTAACTGAGCCCTATTTATAACATCTAAATACAAACACAGTTTATGAGAAATAAGATGTTGATGTATCTCCGACTTCAAACCTCTTAAAAATATCCGTGTCATTCTCTCTTCATTATCCACCAAGTGGGACGCAAACAGGGATAACTCTGTAAATTTAGCCTCGTATTGCGACACGGTCATATTATTTTTTTCTAACTTGATAAACTCCACCTCCTTCATGTGACGAATACTTTCAGGAAAGTATTTGTCGTTGAACAGCTCTTAGAACCTCTCCCAAGGCATCTTCAGTACGGCAGGTTGAGTACGTTTTACCGATTTCCACAAGTAATCTGCCTCTCCGCGCAATATAAAGGCGGCAAAGGGAACTTTTTGCTCCTTGGAGCATCCCAAGACATCAAATATCTTGGTGATCTACTTTATCCACGCTTCCTTCATAAGTGGTTTTGGCTCTCCCTTAAACTCCAGTGGTCCCAACTCCTTGAACTGTTTAGCGATGACCGCCCGAGAGTTTCTAGTGTTTTAACCTGCATTTTGGAAAGGAGCCGCTCTCGCCTGCTGTTGCATGAATTGCATAAAGTTCCTGAACATTTGATCATTCATCATTTGGTCAGTGTTGTTGTTTGCATGAGGATTGTCGCCTTCCTGATGCACATTATCCTGATTATTGATATGTGGTGAATCAATGGCCGCCTGTGCTCCATTGCTAATCTCAACATTCTCGAATGTCATTTTCAGATACTGCCACAAAACAAAGGTTAATTGACATTTAACATATTATCCCTAAATTTTGACCGACCAATTAAATACCACATAAACTTAGGTAAGTCATACTAGCGAAGGAATTCCCCGTCTCTCCCCTCCTAGTACTATTCTCACATCTTAGCCAGGGATCATATCCCTAAGCTTTGATACCAACTGTGACACCCCCAAAATTAGGCATCCATCACCCATCTTGGGTGGTCAGATACATGGTACAAAATTCAAATACAACTTACTAATACAACTGTCGTGTACAATACGACAAAACATAACTGTGAGTTTGAATACAATTATTGTCTATTACAGATTATACAAACTCAAAAGGAGTCCTCATTACAATTATTAACACACTATTTCACAGAATAGTGAGGATTGCTAATGCTATCCTCTGGACCGTCACTCCGTTCCCCGACTAGTCCCTGCTATGTTCTCATTTCCTGAAGAGAACAGTGAAAGAAAAGGTGAACTCAACTAGCCCAGTAAGAAATATTATGACTAAGATAATGTAGAATAAATTATCGTTAGCCTTCAACATTGTTAAACTAATAAAATATAACAACATCAAGTTTAACTGCAGCGGAACAAGCAATCCATTAAAAGAGTCAAGTAGAGAATAAAATCTAATATCTTTTATGATTTAAAAGGTTTTTCATGACTTTTATCACTGGGACTCAGCTTAATAAATATCCACATCATCGAATCACCCATACACTACGGCCAAGGATATTCTTAAGTATCACGACCACAAATTATCCATGCACTACAGCCAAGGACATTCGTGTATTCATTAATGGTCATGATCATGCTAACAACTGTCCATCAATGCACTACGGGCCAATGATAACTTTTACCACATCATTTGTAACATTACGGTCATGATTACACCGAATAATCCCTGGTCATAATCATACCAAGTCCATCTATGCACTACAGCCACAAATGACTTTCAACATAATATAAACATGAGGATGATGACAATGATATAAGAATTCAATAAAACAAGTTCAAGAATTAATTTATCCAGGAACTACTAATATCCAAATTGTCAACATGATACTGCTTTGTAGAGTAAAATTCAAGAATGATCAGAAGAATATTTCCATGAAAAGATACTGGATGAAGCGCAAATATCAAGGATATTCTACTAATTTCAAGGAGTATAGAAGTCAAAACTTTAACCAACTGAGTATAATAAAGAATGGAATAAGAAAAGAAATCACCATGCATGCGGTACTTCGCATAGACATGTTATTCCAACAGAATAATAATAACAAAACTAGGTTAGGCAAAATTTGCACCGACAGGATGTTCCAACAGAATAATAAAGAATGAACGGGGTCCGGTGTAAAACACACAGACAGGATGTTCCAACAGAATAATAGAAGAATGTCACCAAGTATAGGGTAAACCGCGTATACAGGTTATTCCAACAGAATAATAAGCAATGGAATAACAACAGTTCTCTTCATGAATAAGAAAGAATAACACCCCTTACATTAGTAGTAAATTGAATAATGCAGTAGTGTAGTAACAGAATACTCTTCTTCTTTCTCTCTTATTCTCTCTATACTTTCTCCCTCTATAGCTTGAATGAATTTGTGAAAAATAATAAAGTATTAGGCCTCTATTTATAGAAGATTTCTAGCTTAGCACTTGAAATGTGAAAAGGCAAGTGGCTTGACGACTGGTGATGTGAAAAGAAAAGTGGTTTGACGCCTGATAAAGGTAGTTACTATTGATGAAGGTAATTACTATTGAGGAAGGTAATTACTATTGATGAAGGTAATTACTATTGATGAAGATAATAACTATTGATGAAGGTAATTACTATTGACGAAGGTAATTACTATTGACGAAGAGACTCTTAGATGATGACATATAGGCCCCCCATAAAATAACCAAACTTACCACAAACGTCTCATAATAGACTCTTTATATACATCAAGGATTGAATAAATATTACCACAAATCATTTTATTTTTAATCAACACATATTTAATCTTTCAACAATTATTAATCATTTATAACTTGTCGTCTCAATTATTGATTTAATGATATAACATATTATACAGATGATATTGTGACAATAATTGAATCAATAATATAAGAGATATGATGCAGCAATTAATGTAGCAATAATTGAGTATAGCTGAGTGACTTCTCACGTAAGCATCAATAATCAATACCGTGTGCTATTATGCAACCACACGTATTACTGTACTTTTACTACCGGGTAGTTCAATAGTTTTAACGGTAACACCTCCGCCGTTATTTTTATAAACTATTTTTGTCTTTTTTTCAATTCGACAATAATTCCGTTGTGGGGTCCACCAATGATTGTGTCGTCGTACGAATATTTCCCGACAAAAAGAATATTCCCCGACCAAATGAATATTTTATAACAACTTTCTTACTTTGCAAAATTTATAAATATTACCCACAACTATAACATTATATCAAATTTACTCCATAATATTCAAAAATAATATTTATACAAAATTCATCTTTATTTATAAAAGTTGGGGTCTTACAACTATCGATAATTTAAAATAGCACTTCTTTTTATTTAAAATGTTTTACAACAATAATATTCAGTAAAACATCAATTCTGGTTCAAGACCGTAAGCATTTCATAAGTACTTTGGAAAGGATATCCCAGCACGAAGTCCGTAAGTTCGATATAGCTTGCAAGCACGTCTAGGTGATCAGCCTATAGTACTCTATGTTGATCAATACTACATTCATTAAACGTCTATACGTTTAAGTTGTGGCAACCTCGTGTGCCTGTCGTTTGACGACAAAACAGTTTAGCATATTCAGTCTACTTTTGAAAACCACAACAATATTAGTTTGGTAAATCCTTATCAACACTTGATAGAATAACATAACATACTTCAAGCCGAAAGGATTGGCTTTGGCTTCCTCAAATACTAACTCATGTGAAGAATACCTGAATCACAAATACTTGTCCAGATCGAACTGGAACAAGGGTTAAAGTACTTGCCTTTAGCGTCTGCTACAGTTTATAACATGTGCACTTTATGTCCTTAAGTCTCTACAGTAAATAATCATATAACACATTAGATCATGAATGAACATACATGGTTTCTAAGGAATCTTACCCTTATTCTCAATCTAATTACGTATTAGATTTGTTATTATTGGTTCCGACTTTCCGTTAGGTCATTCTTACGTTCATATGTAATTGACTTAACTTAACTCTAAGTGTTCATACTTAAAGCTTAATTATGTGTTAACAATGTTTTATTAAGATCCTCATTTAATTGCTTATCAAATACTCTTCATGTTTAACATGTAAATATTTCTTTATTATCAAGGTTATGAAGCTGGCACTGCAGCGCCGGCTATTGCACTTGGTGCCGCGCTGCGGCATCACCACTTATTGTTCAAAAACCCAGACTCGGCGCTGCGGCGCGAGTCTCTGTGTTATATGTCGCGCTACGACGCGAGTTTGCAGGGACTGAAGGCCATTTTGGCGCTGTGGCGCGGGCTTATTTGCGTTGGGCTGGCGTCGCGGCGCAAACTTTGTGCACCAGAAAACTTGGACAGTTTTGAAACTTTTTTGATACTCCCAAACTCGTAACTTCTTCGCTATAAACACAAAATACGACTTCCATTCTGAGAATTTCACGAATTCGACGATTATCGACCAATCGTGTAAATTCCGGCGAAACCTCATTAGTAATCATTCTAGGTGGATTTTAATCAACATATAGACATTTCAAGTTACTTATTACACCAACTTATTATCAAAGTAGGTTTTCACTTATTCTCATAAGTCAATGACTTATTTAACTTATTAACTACAAATTCTCATGCTTATGACTTACTATGAACTTAAGTCCATCAATCAATGTTCTCATACTATAGTGAATCTAGTAACATCAAACGGCAAGTTTTGTACAAAGTTATCAAACTTATTTAGGTTTAAGGTGCTTATTCCTCTTATTCGGCTTAAGTTCATTGCTTATCCACTTCTCATATGTTCTTAACATATATGTTCATTAGGTTACACTTCTCTTATCACCCTACTATGATAGAGATGGAAGAGACAAGATAATTTACCTTTGATGAACTAGTACTTCTTCTTTGAAAACTAACAATGTAAGGTTTAAGCTTTAAAGTGCTTTTGAGCTCTAACAAATAAGTTATTTATGAGAGAGGAGTTGAGAGGAATTTTTAATCAAGCAATCAAATGAATTGAGAGCTCTCTATTTATAGGCAACACAAAGTTTGGGTAGTATGGTCGTCAAGACCTTCCACCTCCTTAAGTAACCTCCTTACTATTCACTTACTTAATCCCTAAGTTTACTTGCTAACCACAACTCTTATCTCTTACTTGATTATTACATAAAGTTCTTGCCCATCAAGACTACCCATATTATCATGGTTTGCTCCATGGATCATGGCTAATTCATTGGGCTTGCATTAATAATAGTTTGGGCTTCACTTTATAAACCACTTGGGCTTAGTATAAATCCTATATAGGTTTACACCTTTAAGCTTATGAACTTATATTTTATACCAAGTTACATTAATTCATTTCATTAGGTTTTAATACCTACATTCTCAATTTAAGTCTGCATGCGAATTATTGTGTTTTCCATACTCAGATTATTATTACATAATCCATCTGGCCTCGATATTCTAACGTTACGTATTTCTCGGAAGTTCAAAAATCATTCCCGAGCGATAAATGGTGAATAGTGTTTTTCGTAAACTTTCTCGAAAAACTTTTATTTTCGTCTTTAAAATTCAAACACTTTAATTCATTCACATGGTTCAAATACTACGATGTTCCGACATTTCTAGGTTAAAGAACGACATACATCTTATTAACACATATAATAACAAATAATAGTATTTTATTCATTATTTAATTCTTTCAAATATTTTACAAAGGAACTGAATTTCTCGGTCGTTATAATAACTGCTATATCTACCTCACTCTCATAAACTCACTATGACATCCCCAAATTCTGACCTCCACTTGGTCACCCAAATTCGGTTCGTCAGTAAGACCCCAACTTTTTAATGAATAAAATCGAATTTTCTCTATTTATTATTGTGAAAAATAAGGTATTAATTTGATATAATACTTTGGTTATGGGTGAAATGTACAAATTTTGCAAAATAAACAAGTGGTAATAAAATATTCATTGTGTTGGGGAATATTCATTTGGTCGTGGAATATTCTTTCTATCGGGGAATATTCGTACGACGGCAGCAGCCATTTGTGGGCCCCATAACGGATAACTGTCGAATGAAGAAAATGACAAAGTTGGGTTGTTATAAATAACGACGTAGTTATTACCGTTAACACTGTTGGAATACCCGGTGGTTAAAATACAGTAATACGCGTGGTTGTACAGTAGTACACGGTATTGCACAGTATTGTTGAATTATTGATCCTTACGTAAGAATGCACCACTCAATAATTATTACAGTAGTTACTGTTCAATATTCTATTTTATTGATTTAATAATTGCTGCGTTGATATTTTATATTATTGTTGATCAATAATTGTCACTGCACAGTATCTCCATTATCAGATCAATAATTCATATTATTTGAATAATATTATTAGATAGCATTATTGGCAATGTCTAGAAAGTTCTGTCAAAGAGAGGTTTGGTCACCTATTTGGGCGCTAGTAAGGAGAAATCCTTATCGAAAAGCCCCCTCTTTCCTGGGAACAGCCTGGTTGTCATAAATTTGATTCTGTAATATTATTTGTGAATAATTAATTATTGATTCATATGATAAGGAAATATTTATTTTATGTGGATATAAATGATGGATTTATTTATGTGGTTATTAATGAAGGAATTAATGCTGAGATATTTTATCAGTATTTTGTCGGATTGGAAGTATTTAAAAATCATCTGTTTGTGGATTTCGGGTATTTTTCTGTTTGGAATTTGGAAAAACTCAAAACTACAAAGTTGTAGAGAATTCGATTTCGTGTGGAATGGACATAAAATTCGTATTTTTCTGATAAACGGGCTATTTTCTATGAATTATTAAAGTTTCTGATTATTGTTTAAATGATAAAACATTTTGGAAAATTCTAGAATTTGTTGGTGAGAAATGTGCTCAATTGAATTTCAAATGTGGTGGGTGGCAATAGTAACAGGTAAAGCCATCAAGTAGCAGGTTAGTCTTCTATGACATTCTAAGCATTTTTCTATAAATAGAGTGCTTAGTTATAATTGAAAATCACACCAGAATTTATAAGTTTTCTCTCTTTCTCTCTCTATATTATCGAGCGTATTCTTGTGAGTATTTTGATACTTTGAGTGTTGCTATACGGTGCAAGTTCCTTCAGCACTATATCCAGTATTCCAGCCAGAAGTATTATCTTTTTTAGGTAAGGGATGTTATTTTCTTCGTAAGTGATTTTATTTCTTCAATATCATTATACCGAAATATTGGTTGGAACTTTTTATCAAATTCGGAACTTTTCATGTCGGGGTTACTATTTATGAGTTACTATTAACGAGTTACTATTCACGAGTACTATTCATAAAGCATGATGATTTTTCTTGTGGAATTTCTATCTTTTGGTGTCGGAGTTACTATTCACGTATATGACACTATTCACGAATACGACACTATTCACCGAAAAATGAAATTTTCTTCCTTTTGTCCAAGATGTCTATTATGGTTACTATCTTTGATTGTATCCATGTTTTTATCTTTATTTTTGAATTTTGTTTCAAAATTGGTTATTATGGAGCATTATTGATCTTGGATAAAATGTGATATGAATCTCTAATATTTGTTATTTTGTTTCACTGGATTTGTTTCTTTATCATTTTTTCATCATCCTCAGTCCTAAATGATGATATTACTGAATATCTTTGGCCTGTAGTGCAAAGATAAATGATTACCTGATGAATATCATTGGCCTGTAGTGCAAATATGAATGATTACTTGATGAATATCTTTGGCCCGTAGTGCAAAGATGAACAGGTGTTGAGATGAACATGACCAACTGGTGATACAAATGAATATCTTTGGCCTGTAGTGAAAAGATGAATATTTGATTCAAGATGTATATTGATTGATGTTACAGGGATAAAATATCGATGATGGACTTTTAAATCTTAGAAGATAGTAGAATTCTTTCTCTACTTGACTCTTCTAATGGATTGTTTATTCCGCTGCAGTTGTTGATCTAAAACTTGTTGTCTATTATATTTTATCAGATTTTTCCTTGTTGAAAACTAATGATAATTTGTTGTATATTATCTTTGTCATAATATTTTCTTACTGGGCTAGTTGAGCTCACCCTTTCCTTCAATGTTCTCTTCAGGAAATGAGAATATAGTTGGGACTAGTCGGGGAATGGATTGACGGTTCAGATGGTTGCATTAGTAGTCCTCATTATTCTATGAAATAGCGTATCAATAATTGTAATGAGGACCCCTTTTGAGTTTTTATACTGTCTATTAGACAATAGTTGTATTTAAACTCACAGTATATGTGTTGTCGTATTTTGCACGATAATTGTATTATTGAAGTTGTAGTTTGCTTTCTGTACCATGTATTTGGCGACTCAGAATGGGTGTTGTATACCTATTTTTGGGGCTTCACAGCGTCACTTTCTCAGAGTATTACCAGAATAACTAAAATAACGCATACAAAACGAAAAATCTACTTTAGAATAATATACAATGATTTATTATAATTATTCCCCCAGGTCTTGCAACCTACAGTGCTTAATAGATTAATAGGTTAGAGAAACTTGCTCAATGTAATAAGGTAGGTTTAGAAACTTGCCTTAAGCGTAGTTTATCCACGTTAATAACTCAATCTTTCGAATCCTATTTATAGCGTATTATATGTATACAAGGTTCATTAGCTAACACAGTCTTTAATCAAGCTTGACATGACTCAAGTACTCACATATGGTACAAAACTAGTTTATACATCATCACAAGTTCAATGCATGTAACTTTGTTTTGATATCATGTAAACATTCTTTTGGTCTTATTATTCGAAGGTTAAGAACAACCTTTATTTCTATCACATGACATGTTCCTTAACACATTACATAGCATGTTAATCATATATTACAAGTTAAAGACATCATATAGGCATTCTTCAAACATCAGACCCAAAATAGAATCCAAACATGACTGCTGCCCGGCGCAGCTTCGCCCTGTCTAGGCCTAGGGACGCCGCAGCTGCGCTGTCCCCTGGCCATACTAGGACTAAGCTGTGGCCTTGCAGTTTCTGTCCGGCTTGACCAAAACTCCCACGCATGTTATATATGTCATGTTAAAGGTCTTTTCATGCTTCTCATGTAAATCTAGATTCCCTTTTATACCATATTTCCAACTTAGCTATTTCAACCATTTGGATCCTTTCAAGGTTATAAACCTACAAAGTCTATCATGCTTGCTCTCTAAACATACAAGATAGTTATAACACTCATATTAAGCATGCGTATGAGTATTCACAACATATATGTAAACTAATATCGCTTTAGTTGAAAATAGCCTTTGTTCATGTTTTCTTGAAACGTGCTACCTAAGCATGGTATATATATGTTTATACTACATGAGCGAGTCTAAGAGTGTCATCAAACATGCTCACTAATATTCACATTATTCACATTCAAAGCTTGCTAATAGGTTTAACATGCTCATGTTCCTATACCAATCAAATAGACACAATCTAAAGGTTTAATCATGCATTTCTAAATCATGCTAGCAGGTTTGCAAGGTCAGAATACATACATGGCATACATACACAATAAGTTTATTTCTAAAGTCCTTAAATCCATTTTAAGCTATATACTTTCTTTAATCATGATAATGCTAGTCTAACATGCTCACAATAGATTCATATACTTTTATATACACATTACACATGCTTTTATGCTATTACATGTCATGGTACTATAACAAATTTGCAAAAAAGAACTCGAAACAAAGTTTAGCAACTGGCGCAGCTGCGCTGTGCTTCAATACAAATGTGGCGCAGCTGCGCCGTGTCTGGTTCAGTCCAAGAACAGTCTGCTTCACCAACTGTTCAGCCTAAACACAAAATTTACGCACGAAATCATTCCTAAACACTCATTTATCAATTGTAATATACTTATATGATCATATAACATCTATATAAACATAACTCAACCATACTAACATCTAATTCTCCAAAATTAAGAATTTGCAATTTGAAGAACTTAAAACTCTGTTTACAGAAAACTGAATTGGGAAAGCATGAAATGGAATTATACCTCTATATTCTTAAGGAAATTGCTACTAATTGAACTCTTTAGATCTAATATCACTTGTATGCTCTCACTCTCCTACTTAGAAATTCTCAGAAATTCTCAAGCAACATATCTGATAACCATGGCTACCATTTATAGAAGGAGTGTGGACTGGACATTTGTATTACACAAAACTTGACTTCTTAGTGCAATGTCGAGAAACATTGGTTGCTCAAGGGTTGGCAAACCACCCTCAAGCTCAGCCATCATTACCTAGTTCTAGCCATGAGCTCCTATGATTTAGCAGCTCGAAGGTTTACGTATCATAGCTTCAAGTTACTGTTCATGGTACTTGATGACACTAATTATGGGACAAGAGCAAATTCTCATCAACACTTAGCTCTCCACTTGTACACATTTAGTTACTTTATTACAAAAATGATTTTAATGTCCAAGTGTTACCATATAAGGAGAATTTAGGGATTAATTATGCACTCACATCATATAGTCCTGTGTACATTAAACATAAGCAATAAAATAACGCAGTCAGGTATTATTGTTCGGGTAGTTCCATAATTAACCCTACTACTCATATATCCATATTATAACCTTATTATAATAATAACTTATTTATTTATGTTAAATAAAGAAAATCTTCCTCCCTTGATTAATTACTACTTAAAATACTATAGTTTAATATATAGTCACACAATGTCACACCATACTATATAGTTATATTTGTATTATCGTTCACATGCACATAACTATAAATATAATATCATTATATTGATAACCCACTTAATTATGTTAAATAATTAACCACGCTCTTCCTTAATTAATTAACATCAATATTAACTAATCATTGATAATATTCTCATTACATTTATAGGTATATTGCAATTAATAACAATCGTATATTACGAATTAATTATCAAGTAATCCATATTCCACCACAATTAATTAACATTAATTAATGGATTAACAATTGCGTTGTTGGACATAACATATTGTAATATACTTCTATCATATAGTTTCATCCATGTTACACATCTCACATAATTGTTCCATTTAATTTTCAAAGTGGAAAATTTTATTTTTCTCCTACTGACTCCTGACGCAGCTGCGCCAGTTTGTACTATTGGGACAACGTAACTACGTCGTGCCCTGACAGTGCCAAGACTGGTGCAGTTTCTGCATGTGCCAGTTTTGGACGATAACTTGTTAAACATGACATGAATTGATCTCCACAAAAGTGTTACTACAAGTCCATAAGCGTATTAATTACTTATACGAAATCATATGATCGACACGATTAATCTTTCTAATTTCCATTTTAATTCACATAGTGAATTTTCTCGTTTCGCATTAGGCCACACAAGGCATTTCAAAAATCTCTTTTTCACTTCACAGTTCTTAATATGCATTGATTTAATACTAATCAATTATATTATCCAACTCATAAAGCAATAATACTTATTTTCACATAAATAGTATTTCCATTAATATATTCATTTAATAATACGTGGAAATATTCAGGTATTACATCCTCCCCCCTTCATAATAATTCCATCCCGGAATTGCTACAAGGTTACACAAATAGATGGGGAAAATCCCTCATCATCCCTCAATATCGTGGTTACGCCAAAGTATCTTTACAGAAGAAATAACTTTATTTCTCAAGGTTTGCTCTTTCCTATAAAGAATTTGGACAAGAATTTCTTCGTATGCTAAGTTCTTCTCCACTTGAATGGGTTCATACGAAATCACGTGCTTGTAGTCAGGCTTGTACGGACGTAACACGGATATGTGAAACATGTTCTGGATGTGCTCCAACTCAGGTGGTAGTGCAACTTTGTATGCTACTTCTACCACTCGCTTGAGTATTTTGAACTAGTCCTATGAATCTTGGACTCAGTTTTCCTTTCTTACTGAAACGGATTTTTCCTTTCCATTGAGATATCTTTAAGAATATAAAACTGTTGACTTCAAAGTCTCGGTCTTGTAGATGCAAATTCGACTAAGGGTAGGTGGTCATCCCAATTTCCCTTGACGTCCATCACGCAAGTCCTAAGCATGTCCTCTAGCGTTTGTATTATTCTCTCACTTTGTCCATCCGTTTGAGGATGATAAGCAGTACTTAACCTTAATTGTGTTCCCATCTTCTCTTGCAAGCTTTTCTAGAATTTTGACGTGAAACGTGGGTCTCGGTCAGAAACAATCGATACCGGCACTCCATGTCGTGAAATAATTTCCTTTACGTACAGACTTGCTAACTGATTCAAACTGTAGTGGATCTTGATCGGTAGAAAATGTTCAATCTTTGTAAGTCGATCCACGATAACCCAAATGGCATCCAAAACTTTCTGCGTGATCGAAAGTCCTACAACAAAGTCCATCGTAATATGCTCCCATTTCCACTCTGATATTTCCAATGGTTGTAACAACCCACTCGGCCGCTGATGCTCTGCTTTTATGCGTTGATCAGTCAAACATCTACTAACACACTTTGCGACTTCCCGTTTCAAATTGGGCCACCAAAAATGTTGCCTCAAGTCTTGATACATCTTGGTGCCTCCCGGATGAACGAAATATGTCGTATTGTGTGCCTCTTGTAAAATCTCCTCTCTCAACTCGGTTACCACCGGTACCCATACTCTCTCTTTGAATCTTAAAATACCGTCTTTATCTATTCGAAATTTTTCTTCCTCATTTTCTGTAATTCCTTTCATGATTTTCTTGCATTCTTCATCTTTCTCTTGTGCTTCTTTTACTCTATCCAACAATGTCGGACAAGCTTCCATTACAAATAATTTCTCGTTAGGCTTCTTGGGTTCCTTCACTTCTATTTCCAACTTCTCTATATCTCTTATTAATTCCTCCTGAGTCGTCAGTTGAAACAATTTCTCCCTTCCTTTCCTGCTCAGAGCGTCGGCAACTACGTTTGCCTTCCCCGGGTGATAAAGAATCTCACAGTCATAATCTTTGATTAGTTCTAACCACCTCCTCTGACGCATATTCAACTCCTTCTATGTGAAGATATATTTCAGACTTTTGTGGTCCGTGTATATCTCACATTTCTCTCCGTAAAAATAATGTCTCCATATCTTTAACGCAAAAACTACTGCCGCTAACTCTAAGTCATGAGTAGGGTATCGTTTTTTGTAATCCTTCAATTATCGTGATGCATACGCAATGACCTTGCCCTGCTGCATCAGCACACAACCTAGTCCTCTATGCGATGCATCACTATATACTACAAATCCTCCCATATCATCTAGTAAGGACAATACATGTGCCTCGCTTAACCTCCTTTTCAACTCCTGAAAACTTTCCTCGTATTTTTCAGTCCATACGAATTTCACCGTCTTCCTCGTCAGAT
Organism: Panax japonicus; assembly: GCA_020205505.1. NCBI lineage: Eukaryota > Viridiplantae > Streptophyta > Magnoliopsida > Apiales > Araliaceae > Panax > Panax japonicus. The sequence goes on along the minus strand of CM035109.1, from coordinate 33,730,056 downwards.
TAGTCAATGGGGTCTTTATCTTAGAAAAATCTTGGATGAATCTTCGATAGTACCCTGCTAACCCTAGGAAACTCCTCACCTCCGTCGATGTTCTCGGTTGTTACCAACTACTTACTACTTCAACCTTTTCGGGGTCTACTAAGATTCCATTCTCATCCACCACGTGGCCTAAGAATTTAACCTTCTTCATCCAAAATTCGCATTTTGAAAACTTTGCTTACATCTCCTTCCTTTCGTAGTGCCTCTAAATTAATCTTCAGATGTTCGACGTGTTCTTCCTCTATTTTTGAGTAGATCAAAATGTCGTCGATGAAAACTACTACTGAATTTATCCAAGTATGGCTTGAAAACTCAATTCATCAAGTTCATGAATGCTGTCGGAGCAATAGTTAAACCGAATGACATTACCAAAAATTCGTAATGTCCATAACGGGTTCGAAACGCAGTCTTTGGTATGTCCTCATCCCGCACTTTCAGTTGATGATATTCTGTTCGTAAGTCAACTTTCGAGAAACATTTTTCTCCTTTTAGTTGATCAAACAAGTTGTTTATCCTCGGTAATGGATATCGATTCTTGATCGTTACTCTATTTAATTCTCCATAATTGATACAGATCCTCATTGATCCGTCCTTTTTCTTCACGAATAACACTGGTGCTCCCCAAGGAGACACACTTGGTCGAATGTAACTTTTATTTAATAGCTCTTGAAGTTGTATCATCAATTCCTTCATTTTTACCGGCGCCATACGATATGGAGCCTTCGAAATCGGTGTCGTTCCCGGTGCTAAGTCTATTTTGAATTCGATTTCGCTGTCTGGCGGAAGACCAGGCAGATCGTCCGGAAACACGTCTTGAAATTCATTCACTACGGGTATATATTTAATCTCGACTCCCTTTTTCGAGTATTTATGATGTAAGCTAAATAACTGACACATCTTTTCCTTAACAACTTCTTGGCCTACATCATCGTAACGCAACACGATTGCTTAAACGATGAGCTACCATGAAACACTACCTTAGACTTACATGGAGTCTGAAGGTTCACACACTTATTTTGACAGTCAATTATCGCTACATGGTTATATAATCAATCCCTTCCCAGTATTACGTCAAACTCTCCTAGTCTAATAGGAATCAAGTCTACGCTCAGTTCATGTTCTCTAATGTTTGTGTGATAATTTCGATAAATGTAATCTAAAGGGATTATTTCCTTATTTGCAATCTCTATGTTCAAGGAATCTTCTAAATGTTCTCGGGGTGTACTAAATTTACTAGCAAATTCTTCAGATACAAAAGAACAGTTGGCACCCGAATCAAATAATATATAAGTATTAATATTATTGATTGGGATTATACCTGACACCACGTCCTTCACAGCCACTGTGTCATGGACGGTCATGTTAAAGGTTCAAGCAGTCGATCGGTTGGGTTGTGCAGGTCCACCAATCGTTAATTTGATCCCTCCTCCCTGGCCTCCGCCAGCTCCACTACTTCCTTTCTTCGGGCAATCCTTTATCTGGTGCTCTGTTGATCCGCAAGAAAAACATCCTTTGATCTTCCTGGGCTTTGGGCAAATTGGCGATATGTGCCCCTCCTGACCGCAATTATAGCAAGTTGTCTTCCCTTTCCAGTACTCCCCCTGATGGCTCCTTCCGCACTTGTTACAAGTTTCGGTCCTCCTCTTTAAATTTCCCTGGTGACTCACACCTTGGTTATTGTTTCGATTGTTGCTGTTGTGGTTGTTGTTGTTTTCCCATTTCTTTTTTCCCAAATTACTTCCCCACTGCTGCTTCCTCCATGATGTTCACTACTAGTGTTCTTATTTTTCTTCTCCTTATGATATATACTTAAGGCCTCACTGCCACCTTCTGCAATGACTGCCTTCTTCAACAAGGTCGTAAAGGAATCAATCTGAAAGCCTGATACCTTATTATACAACCACAACTTTAACCCTTGCTCGAAGCATCTCACCTTCCTTTCTTTATCCCCAACTTGGTGATCTGCAAATCGCGCTAGTTCATTAAACTTAGCAGCGAATTGCGCCACCGTCATATCTCCTTGTTTCAAATCTAAGAACTTCACCTCCATCCTACTCTTCATACTATTCGAAAAATAATTCTCGAAAAACAACGTCGTAAACCTTTCCCATGTTATCGTTCCTTCCCTCGCTCTCTGCTGATTAGTTTCCCACCAATAGTTTGCTTCGCCCCTCATCATGTATGTGGCGAATACAGTCTTCTGGTCTTCACCCACGCATGCTATAGTGAAGGCCTTCTCGATATCCTTGATCCAGGTTTGCGCAACTATTGGGTCAGTAGTTCCAGTGAATTCTGGGGGTGCTACACTCTTAAAATCTTTGAAGGTTTTTACTAGGACACCTCGGGGAACGGATGGTATAGGTTCGTTTCTTCCCCTTAAAGCTTCTCCCAATAAATCTACCAGTCGCTGTATCGGATCTACTGGAACTCTCTCATCGTTAACTGACTCTTCTGGGACAGGTATTCTACGTCTGGGCCGCATTTTCTGCATCACAAAATTTCATCTTATTATCTAACTATCATATTTAGACATTTCTCAATTGAAAAAGAACTAAAAGTTTATAACACATTTCCGAAATAAGATCATTTATATTCATATGCCAAATGGTCACAATACATGTTCTTTTCTAGGATACTGCTATAAATGAAAACACATATCCCCTAATATCACAAAAGACAGGGACAACACTAGCTTACTACCCCTCTAACATTTTTAAAAGTTTGGGGTCATACCACTATCTCACATCTTACACAAAAGACTGAGATTACAACAACATATTAACAACACATAAATAAAACTACTATACTACTGAGCTTTTCCCTCTTGACTCAATCTAACATTCCACGCTCCACAGCGCTCTGATACTCCTTCTGAGTGATGTGTGTTACCATATCCAGACTTATGGTATGTCAGGTTTGTCCTTGCTCAGCAGGGTAGTGATTTACCCCATCGATCTATCTCTCCAATGCCGTGCGTAGACCATAGCCCATCTTGTTCATCTTCCTCCTCTTCCACTGCACCTCATCTTCTAGATCACTCAGTCTGTCATTAGAATCCTCCCACTTTCTCCTCGAAGTGGATCCTATCCATCACCTCTATTTCTAACTGAGTTCGGAGAGCCTTCTTCTCCGTCTTCTCACTCAATACCCTCTGTTCCAATTCTTCTAACTTTCCTACCAACTCAACATTCCTTGCCACCGATCGGTGAAACAAGGCACCCATCTGGATCCCTGCCTCCTTACGGTAAGCAATTTCCACCTCCATCTCCTGCATCACTAGCTGCCTCTCAAGAGTCTCGGTCTCTAGCTCTTCGACTCTACTTCCTAACTACAAAATCTACTCCTCATACCCTCGTAGCATTCCGATCCTCAAAAGTAGTCTCGTCGGAGTCCTCCATGGGCTCGGGTTTCTCCTCCACGAGTTCCTCCTCCATAGGCTCCTCCTCCGGATCAGATTCCTCAGGTAGAGGCACCATCTCCTCCTCCTCATCATCGTCATAAATAGGGGCAACTACAGATATAGGCTCCGCTATCACGTGTGCCTCATAGACTACGTGGATATCACGCGACTCCTCCTCAACTACTCGGCTAGGTCCTCCCATGTCAGTCATCTTACAATCACCAACATAAGACAAGACAAACAACAACTCCATCAGAATATTAAATAAACATAAGTTCATTGTATAGAATGAAGTTACATTTCATAACACATTAAGTCTCTCAGGGAAAACTCTTCATGAGTTGTATCCCCGTTTTCTAACTTCTATGTTTTCTTAAGTTATAGTCTAAGGATTCTCGTTCCTAAGGTTTATAACTATTGCTTTGATACCAACCTATGACGCCCCCAAATTCTGACCTCCACTTGGTCACCCAAATTCGGTACGTTAGTTTCTCAGAGTATTACCATAATAACTAAAATAACGCATACACAACGGAAAATCTACTTTAGAATAATTTACAATGATTTATTATAATTATTCCCCCAGGTCTCGCAACCTACAGTGATTAATAGATTACATAATAATATCTAATAAAGACTTATTACATGATCCTACTTAAGCTTAAACATAGTCTGCAGATAGTCTTAATACAACATGATTAATTTAAACATAAAGCGACAAGCTAGTCGGTAGCCTTGCCCTTGCCCTTGTCTTTCCCAAATACACCTCCTTGTTCCGCCTTAACTGAAAGGTTTTAAATAAGCAAGGATGAGCACAAATTGTCCATCAAGTAATATATAATAAGGGTATAAGATATAATATCACAAGGTTTGAAATATCTAAAGGTTATTTCTAAGATAGTTAAAAGTGTCAGAATAACATCATGAATAATGGATATGACAATTTAATATAATTCAACAGATATATATGAATTCAACGGCTAACAATGTATCCAACTGGATAAGCAATTTATACTGAGCAGTCACTAAGGACCATTGAACTTTCACTAGAGTTACCAATATTAAACTGATAACCAAAAATATCAAGTAATATAGATGATCAGTCTACAATACTTCACGTTATGCATAACACCACAATAATATTTATTCATGTGTTTGGGTTTCCAACAACATACACTCCCCTTACCAAAAGGGTTGTTCAACTCAGTTCTTAAGATTTCTGCACCAATCAATTGGTTTGGACAGTTTTTATAACCATGCATATAGTCTAGCCGAATCAAATGGCATCGACTCTTTCACTATATTCAAGGGAAATACTAGTTTCAACATGAATAAAAGCTTTCACCGGGGTTTAACATACTTGTTTATTTGAATGAGAAAGTAATATAACTTGTATTCAAAGGGAAAAGCTTACTGTATTTGTCGAATAAAATAATACAATGATATTGCACAACAATAATAATAGGGTTCGGATGCTTGCTTAATATAAATTTGAGTAATGTTAGAGAAACTTGCTCAATGTAATAAGGTAGGTTTATAAACTTGCCTTAAGCGTAGTTTATCCACGTTAATAACTCAACCTTTCGAATCCTATTTATAGCGTATTATATGTATACAAGGTTCATTAGCTAACACAGTCTTTAATCAAGCTTGACATGACTCAAGTACTCACATATGGTACAAAATCAATTTATACATCATCACAAGTTCAATGCACGTAACTTTGTTTTGATATCATGTAAACATTCTTTTGGTCTTATTATTCGAAAGTTATGAACAACCTTTATTTCTATCACATGACATGTTCCTTAACACATTACATAGCATGTTGATCATATATTACAAGTTAAAGACATCATATAGGCATGCTTCAAACATCAGACTGAAAATAGAATCCAAACATGACTACTACCCGGCGCAGCTGCGCCCTGTCTACGCCTAGGGACGGCACAACTGCGCTGTCCCCTGGCCAGACCAGGACTGAGCTGTGGCCTTGCAGTTTCTGTCCGGCTTGACCAAAACTCTCACGCATAGTATATATGTCATGTTAAAGGTCTTTTCATGCTTCTCAAGTAAATCTAGATTCCCTTTTATAACATATTTCCAACTTAGCTATTTCAACCATTTGGATCCATTCAAGGTCATGAACCTACAAAGTCTATCACGCTTGCTCTCTAAACATACAAGATAATTATAATACTCATATTAAGCATGCGTACGAGTATGCACAACATATATGGGAAACTAATATCGCTTTAGTTGAAAATAGGCTTTGTTCATGCATTTCTTGAAACGTGCTACCTAAGCATGGTATATATATGTTTATACTACATGAGCGAGTCTAAGAGTGTCATCAAACATGCTCACTAATATTAGATTTTAGTTTTCAAGGTATCATGACAATATTCACATTCAAAGCTTGCTAATAGGTTTAACATGCTCATGTTCCCCTACCAATCAAATAGACACAATCTAAAGGTTTAATCATGCATTTCTAAATCATGCTAGTAGGTTTGCAAGGTCAGAATACATACATGGCATACATACATAATAAGTTTATTTCTAAAGTCCTTAAATCCATTTTAAGCTATATACTTTCTTTAATCATGCTAATGCTAGTGTAACATACTCACATTAGATTCATATACTTGTATATAAACATTACACATGCTTTCATGCTATTACATGTCATGGTACTATAACATATTTGCAAAACAGAACTCAAAACAAAGTTCAGCAACTGGCTTAGCTGCGCTGCGCCTCAATACAAATGTGGCGCAGCTGCGCCGTGTCTGGTTCAGTCCAAGAACAATCTGCTTCGACAACTGGTCAGCCCAAACACAAAATTTACCCATGAAATCATTCCTAAACACTCATTTATCAATTGTAACATGCTTATATGATCATATAACATCTTTATAAACATTACTCAACCATACTAACATCCAATTCTCCAAAATTAAGAATTTATAATTTTAAGAACTTAAAACTCTGTTTACAGGAAAACTGAATTGGGAAAGCATGAAATGGAATTATACCACTTTATTCCGACGAAACTTGCTACTAATTGAACTCTTAAGCTCTAAGATCACTTGTATGCTCTCACTCCCCTACTTAGCAATTCTCAGAAATTCTCAAGCAACATAACTGATAACCATGGCTGCCATTTATAGAAGGAGTGTGGACTGGACATTTGTATTACACAGAACTTGAATTCTTAGTGCAATGCCAAGAAACAATGATTGCTCAAGGGTTGGCCAACCACCCTCAAGGTCAGCCATCATCACCTAGTTCTAGCCATGAGCTCCTATGATTTAGTAGCTAGAAGGTTTACGTATCATAGCTTCAAGTTACTGTTCATGGTACTTGATGACACTAATTATGGGACAAGAGCAAATTCTCAGCAACACTTAGCTCTCCACTTGTACACATTTAGTTACTTTATTACAAAAATGGTTTTAATGTCCAAGTGTTACCATATAAGGTGAATTTAGGGATTAATTATACTCACGTCATATACTCCATGTACATTAAACATAAGAAATAAAATAATGCAGTTGGGTATTATTGTCCGGGTAGTTCCATAATTAATGTGACAACCCGATAATTTTGAATATTTAAAAAAAATTATTCAATTGATTTAAGGTTCAAAATTAGAACGTAGATAGAAAATTAGTGTATGCGTTTGATATTTTTAAGAAGGAATTTTGAGGATTTCAAAATTCTGTGAAGGATTTAAGTGAATTATTAAGGATTAAGTGTTTATGTAAATATGTTCTGCGTATATGTGTACAGTATGTGGTTAAGGGTCAAGGGTTGACCAGATAAACGATATCGGTAAAAAACCCTAAATATATATTAAGAACGTCAACGTTCGGTTAGAAAACCCTAACGATTAATAAGAAACCCTAGAAACCGGTTCTGAAAACCCTAATTTCAGTTATGGGAATCTGAAACCCTAATTCGGGAATTTAAAATGCTAATCGGGGAACTTAAAGGATAATTATAATTTTTAAGTGATATTAATTATAATATTAATTAGGGAAAAGCTTAATTAATTAGCAAACCCTAATTTCAAATTTAGAAAGCCCTAATTTCAGGATTTGTAACCCTAATTTATAATAGGGAAAAATCTAAGTGTTAATTTACTACTTTTAATGTTAATTAGGAAATATTAATCGTAATTTTAAAGTTATAAGTAATTAGAAAACCCTAATCTAATTACGAAATTTAATTTCTAATCTAGAATAATTATTTTCTTAGAAACCCTAATTCGTAGGTTATAAACCCTAATGACCAATTACGACCCTAATTGCTAAATTAACGATTTTAATTAGGAAATGTTAATCCTAATTAGAAAGATTTAATTGTGATAAAGAAATTTTAATACAATTAGTAAATCCTAATTATAAGTTAGAAATATTAATTTTATATTTTAAAAAACCTAAATTAGAAATTTTAGAAAATTAAATTTGTAAACCCTAAGGGTTTCAAACCCTAAACCCTAAATTTTCCAAACCCTAAACTCTAAGGGTTTGGCGATTTACTAAAATGCCATTAATTTTGTATGCGAAAAGACTAAAATGCCCTTAGTGCATTATTGTGACTTAACTTTCAAGAGTTGGCCTAGTGAAGTGGGTGAACCACCCACGCCTATACATGTGACTGAAATCCAGCAATATCAGCTCCCATGCCAGCCATTATACATTACATACATCAAATATATAAGTTATAGAGAGAGAGAGAGAGAGAGAATGCACACTTTATTTTTTAACCATCTAAGACATTCTCTCTCTAAGATTTCGGGAATGAGAGTGAAGAGGGTATGAGAATTTAAGACATGATCAGATCATAGCTTCCCATAATAGGATCAAAGTCAGAATCAAAGATCAAAACTCTAAAGAGGGTGTCTAGAAGTGATCTGGGTTGATAGATCTTGGATCTATAACACTTAGATGCACGAAAATCAAGTTTTTATGCATTGATTATGAACCCTAAAATATGGTCTAACAACCAAATGCCAGGGTTCATAGATCTCTCTGTGTTTATGGTTAGGTGTCTTTTGTGTTTTGGATTTGTTCTATGACATGTTGTTTATGATCTGGAATTGAAAACAGGGTCATAGCATGTCTGGATTTCGTGTTATAGACAGTCAAAAGCTGTTGACCGTTCACGAGGACTGAGTTTCTAGGCAGCCCAGAAACCCAGAACCGGCCTAACAAGCTTTTGCAAGCCTCTGATCTTGAAATCGTTTGATATTTTGGCCATGTTGTTTTGTTATTGTAGCCGGACATGTATACTATATATTAAACTCACTAGATCACTTAGATAATCATTGTAATGAAGAATAATCTCGGTCAAACCGGCGTTGATCAAACTGCTTGAAGAACAAATCTGGGTAACCCAGATTTTTCCCAGATCGTTCTGACAAAATATTCATGAGTTCGGATCTTGTTTTTGTTTGATGATATTATGGTGTTGGTGTATCTAAGTGGTAATAAGGTATATGAACTAAAGATTTAATTCTTTTATTTCACTTAAACAACAAGCAATATTCATGTAGTAGACGGTCAAACTAGGCTGCTAAGTCATGAAGTCCATTTTCTGGAAAACCCAGATCTTCATGAGCGAGTTTTCTGACATACTTTGACCAGCCTTAATCTTTCTATAGTGATGATTTTATACTGAAATAATGACATGTTGTTGTACTATGACATCTGGACTATATGATTGAACATTCATAGCACACCAAGAAAGCTTAAGATGTATGTTACAAGGATCACAAAGTAGGTACCAAGGTTGTTCTTCATTTCAAGGTAACCCGGAAAATGAAGAATAGGTCTGAAATGATATTTAGAGGACTATATCTTTCTGTTGTGATGAAGGATTGACATGAAACGTAATTCTAGTTGTAGTGCTACACATATACAACAATCCCTACAATCTGCCTATGAGTTTCTGGGTTGATAAAAAACATGCCCAAGAACACATTTAGCGACGGATTCGTCGCCAGAAGCCCCTATAACGACAGTTTAATTTAGAAATTAATTATTAATTTTCGAAAATGAATTAATTAATTAAATAAATTGAATTAAATAGTTTTTAATTATTACAAATACATAATAAATTATGAAAAAATATTTTAAAGTCTGAAAAATAGTTTTTAATTATTTAGAGTATATTTCATAAATATATAATATTTTTGGAATATAAATGGTATTTAATTTATTTAATTATAATATTAAATAAATGATTTTAATACATTAAAAATCTTGAAAAATAATATTATGGTATAATAAAATATTTTAAGTTATTTTTAGTAACTTTTAATATTTTGTAATGAATTTCATTAATTAATCAATATTAATGATAATTAGTTTATTTAATAACTATATTAAATAAATTAAGGAAAAATAGAATTAATGCTTTAAAAATCATATGAAAATGATTTAAGTGTTATAAAAATATTTGAAGTTATAAAATATAACTTTTGATATTTTGTCATGAAAATAATAATACTTTAATATTAAAAACAATTATCGAATAATGAATTTAAGTGGTTAAAAATCATATAAATGTGATTTTTAAGTATATTATAATATTATGACATGTATTTCATTAATATTTGATAATAAATAGTAATGATAAAAGAATTAAGTGGTATTTATTTTATTTAAATACGTGTTTAATGATTGAAAATTCGTGACAAATAGTAATAATTATTTAAAAATTATTACGAGCTTACAAAAAAATATTTCGACTGATATTAAAATTATCTGAGGTAATTATTAAGTGCTAGGCAGAGTTTAATTGAACTTCAACTCGTCAATTGTTCGACTAGACCGTTGGGATGTTAGAATTTTGTCAGATTCAACTCGGACTTAAATAGTTTAACTTGATGTTAAGTTTTATGTGTTGAATAGACAGATACGGTTATGTGCTATGTGTTTAGATTATTCTATGTGTATATATATATAATAGTATTATATTATGATGATATTAGTCTAATATTGGAGATCTATATTACTAATATTATGTCTTCGAATAAAGCGATATAAATTGTATAGCGGTAATCAACGGTTCAGACAAGTTTGTTTATACTTAACTCTACTAAGACTTGTTTCATTCAGATAAACTTATGGTTAATTATTGTTGGTTGCCATGGATTGTACTTTGTACATATTGCATGTATAACTCAGGTATGAAAGGCTGATCACCTTCATTACCTAGTTGGTTCAGATATATTTGTTCATGTATAATACTTGTTCAGTCATAAATTTGTTCCTGCTAGTTCACAATTATATTATTTAATTATAGCCAGCTTATTATTCAGATTCTTTCAATCATGATATATCGTTATATTATTGAACTTAAACTTGCTGGGCAATCCTTATGCTCACCCTTGCTATATGATGATAAAACATTGCAGATTAAGGAGAATACGTCGGATACAAAGAAAAGTCCAAGACAGTTCCAGCTTTAGTATACGTGTGTAGTTAGAATTGTAATAGTAATGTATATAATGTTATTATAAGTTAAGTAAGTTATGAAATGTGTATTAAGTTAAGGTTACTCGACCTTGGGGAATGGTGTGTAAAATGGATTCGGGGCACGTCTCAGTTGGTATCAAAGCTGTAGGTTATGAACCTTAGGTAGGAATACCTGAGATTAATAACTGCAGTGATTAGGATAAGTACTAACTCACATAGAGTTAGTTGGTCGGTAAGATTCAAAGACGAATCTCGACGAGTTATAAGATACGGAGTTCCCTAACTCTGATTATAAAGTTGAACAGTAGTGAGAAATAGATATAGTCTAAAAGACTAAAAGTGCAGTGATAGAAGATCGTAAATCAAAATGATCAAGATATAGAAATGAATCGTAATATATACGATGAGATCACCCCATGATCGGATAAGGTTATAATATGGAAAAAGATCAAGTGAATGATTGAACGGTTTACAGCAACATTGCTGGGTGGCAGTTGTACTATGAATTGGTACAGATTCAAGAAAGGATTATGAATACGAGTTGAATGAAATTCGTATTGAGAAGGGTTTTAGTGTTAGGTGGGGATTCAATTGAGGATTCACGTCGGCAGCTGAGTTGCATGATTCCTTGTGTGGGCGGGGAATTATACTTGGCGTAAAAACTACTTAGTTTTGACAATTATAATCATTAAAATATTTGTGTCGCGCTAGTTGATATATGCATGCTAAAAGGGTGATTTCTTTTTCATGTATATAACAGATAGATAGGTCATAGTTAGTGGATATAAGGTTAAGTACGAGTTCTTAAAACTCATACTTATGTGACATACTTGATTCATAGTTATATGAAATGTTTATGAACCCCTAAGCGAACGGACGCCAAAGGTCAGACTAGGAAACTTTTTAAACTCATATGATTGTGGCAATTTATGGACTCATAAGTGTGGTTTTACGAACTGGGTATAGTTGTTTGAAAATAGAGTATAGAGGATTATAGGAACAAATAGATTGTTAAGCAAATGATTATTAGTCAAGAATTATGTTTTTCAAAACTCATAGCTATGTTAGACTTCGAAATTTTGACATCAAGCTAAATACGCACTATGTGCCTTTAAAAAAAATATGTAGACTCGTAATCATTTTTGAAACGGTTTAAAGTATAGTCTATGCTACTTATTTCAGCTAGACGCAAATGATTTGAAATATCAAAATATTTTTTATTTATCACTCATGTACCATGTAACCTAGTGCAGAGACGATAAAAATGATGGAGTTGTAAATACAAGAATACTTAGTGTGAATTTGATCTAAAATCGTTATTCCACTATTGTATGATGTGTTACGACAAAGTCATATAATGACGGCATCCTCAAACAGAATGTTAATACAGTACGACATCATGGCGTCATTCTCGAAAATATTTTCAAAAAATTTTAATTTGCCAACGGGGTTTGGCTACACTTAAATAATTCGATTAAATTGAATTATTGATATGAGTCTATACTATTTGATTCAGCTAGACTAATATTATGAAAACTCTAAGTGTTCATTGAAAGAAATTTCCCGAACTAAATAGTTTTGGTGCGGAATCCAATAAGACTAAGGTAGAATTTTGTGCCTATGGCAGTGAAGAGAAACAGATAAAATCAGTACATGGCCAGTACATGACATATCGGGATAATCACCCTTTGTGTTTGTAAGTAATGATGGTTTGCGGATGAATTTCCATAAAACCTTTGTAAGACCCCAACTTTTATAAATAAAGATGAATTTTCTAGAAATATCATTTTTGAATATTATGGAGTAAATTTGATATAATTATATAGTTGTGGGTAATATTTATAAATTTTGCAAAGTACGCAAGTTGTTATATAATATTCGATTGGTCGGGGAATATTCATTTTAACAGGGAATATTCGTACAACGGCACAATCATTGGTTGACCCCACAACAGAATTATTGTCGGATTGAGAAAACGACAAAAATACTTTATGAAAATAATGGCGGAAGTTTTACAGTTAACTATTGAAACACCTGGTGTTAAAAGTATAGTAATACGTGTAGTTGCACAGTAGCACACGATTTTGATTATTGATGCTTATGTGATAAGTCACTCAGTTTTGTTTTATTGGTATTATTAATGTAATAAAACAGAAAAAGCTTTTTTATATAAAAAAAAATACTTTTATAAAGTTATCTGTTTTATTAGACAATAATTACAATATATTATATTTTATTATGCATAGTATTTGCATAGTGCCTGCATAGTGTTTGTATAGTAAAATCTTTTATAAAGTTATTCGTTTTATTAGATTATAAATAGAATATATTATATTTTATTTAAAAGATTTTACTTTAAATATGGACCGTCAGATTAAAGTAAATTAATCTCGACCGTTCATGAGTTAGTTACTATACAATCCATTTTTCTATAAATAGAAGTTCATTCCTTTATTATTTCTTACGAATTCACTAAAACTCTAGAGAGAGAAATTATAGAGAAGCTATAGAAAAGTATTCTGCTCCTTCCCTACTCTTATATTCAGTTTCTTTTACGGTAAGGGATATTATTTGTTGTACTCGTAAGGGATATTATTTGTTGTACTCGTAAGGGATATTATTTGTTGTACTCGTAAGGGATATTATTCTGCTGGAATAACCAGTATACGCGGACTACCCTATACTTGGTGACAGTCTTCTAATATTTTGTCTTTATTAAAATTTTGTTGGAATATCTTGTCTGTTCGTTTACGCCGGACCTGGTTCGGTCTTTATTATTATTCTGTTGGAATATCCTGTCTGTGTGTTTACGCCGGACCGGATTCTATCTTTATTATTATTCTGTTGGAATATCTTGTCTGTGCGTTTACGCCGGACCTGGTTCCGTCTTTATTATTTTGTTGGAACATCCTGTCAGTGCGAATTTCGCCTGACCTGGTTCCGTTACTTATTAATCTGTTGGAATAACCTGTCTGTGCGAAGTACCGCATGCATGATGATTTCTTTTGTTATTACATTCGTTATTATACTCAGTTGGTTAAAGTTTTGACTTCTATACTCCATGAAATTAGTGGAATATCCTTGATATTTGCGCTTTATCCAGTATCTTTTCATGGAAATATTCTTCTGAGCATTCTTGAATTTTACTCTACAAAACAGTATCATGTTGACAATTTGGACGTTATTAGTTCATGGATAAATTAATTCTTAAACTTGTTTTATTGAATTATTATATCATTGTCATCATCATCATGTTTATATTATGTTGAAAGTCATCTGTGGCATATAGTGCATAGATGGACTTGGTATAATTAGGACCAGGGATTATTCGGTGTAATCATGGTCGTAATGTTACAAATGATGTGGAAAAATTCCTCATTGGCCCGTAGTGCATTGATGGATAGTTGTTGGCATGATCATGACCATTAATGAATACACAAATATCCTTGGTCCGTAGTGCATGGATAATTTGTGGTCGTGATACTAAAAAATATCATTGGTCCGTAGTGCAGTGGTGATTCAATGATGTGGATTATTTATTAAGCTGAGTCCCAGCGATAAAAGTCATGAAAAACCTTTTAAATCATAGAAGATAGTAGATTTAATTCTCTACTTGACTCTTCTAATGGATTGCTTGTTCCGTTGCAGTTAAACTTGATTTTTGTTATATTTTATCAGCTTAACACTGTTGAAGGATAATGATAATTTATTCTGCATTGTCATAGTCATAATATTTCTTACTGGGCTAGTTCAGCTCACCCTTTCTTTCACTGTTCTCTTCAGGAAATGAGAATATAGCTAGGACAAGTCGGGGAACGAAGTGATGGACCAGATGATAGTATTAGTAGTCCTCATTATTCTGTAAATAGTGTGACAATAAATGTAATGAGGACTTATTCTGAGAGTGGATATTGTCTAGAAGACAGTATTTGTATTAAAACTCACAGCTCTCTTGTTGTATATTAAAGATTGTATTTGTATTCTGTACCATGTATTTGGCGACTCAGAATAGGTGATGTATACCTTATTTTGGGGGCGTCACAGTTGGTATCAAAGCTTAGGGATATGATCCCTGGCTAAGATGTGAGACTAGAACTAGGAGGGGAGAGACGGGGAATTCCTTCGCTAGTATGACCTACTTAAATTTATTTTGTATTTAATTGGTTGGTCAGAGTTTAGAGATAATATGTTTCATGTCAACTAACCCTTGTTTTATGGCAGTATCTGAAAATGACATCCGAGAATGTTGATAATAGCAATGGAGCATAGGAGACCGTTGAGTCTCCACATATCAATAATTAGGAGAATGTGCATCAGGAAGGCGACAATCCTCATGCAAATAACAACACTGACCAAATGATGAATGATGGATTGTTCAGAGGCTTTATGTAATTCATGCAACATCAGGCGAGAGTGACTCCTGTCTAAAATGTAGGTGGAAACACTGGAAACTCTCTAACGGTCACCAGCTAAATAGTTTAAGGAGCTGGGACCACCAGAGTTTATTGGAGAGCCAATACCACTTAAGGCGGAAGCATAGATAAAGTAGATCACCAAGATATTTGATGTCTTGGGATGCTCCGAGGAGAAAAAGGTTCCCTTCGCCACCTTCATATTGCATGAAGAGGCATATTACTGGTGGGAATCTGTAAAACATACCCAGCCTGACGCACTCAAGATGTCTTGGGAGAAGTCCAAGAGCTATTCAACGACAAGTACTTTCCCGAGAGTATTCATCACATGAAAGAGGTGGAGTTTATCAAGTTGGAACAAAATAATATGACCGTGTCGCAATACGAGGCTAAATTTGCAGAGTTATCGTGGTTTGCATCCCATTTGGTCGATAATGAGGAGCGAATGACGCGAATGTTTTTAAGAGGTTTAAAACCGGAGATACGAAAATATCTTATTTCTCATAAACTGTGTTTGTACTCAGATGTTGTAAATAGGGCTCAATTATTGGAGTGCGGTAACAAGTTAACGCAACCAAGAGAAAGCAGCCGGCAGCATGAACATACAAGTGGTATCAGTTATCGAAGCGGTGACAACAAACGTGGAGGGAATCAACATGCCAAAAATGGTAACCACTTCGGTGGTAATCATGGCCAAGACAGTAAAAATGGACATTTTAAGAAAAGGAGATTCAACAATGATGAAAAGACGTCAGCACCAGCAACCATGGTTAAGGAAGGAGAACGACCACCTATCATATGCTTCAAATGCGGAGGGGAGGGACATATCAGTCCAACTTGCGCGATGTCATCAAAAGCGTGTTATAATTATGGAAGAGAAGGTCACCTAGACCGATTTTGTCGTTCACCAAAGACAAGTTCAGCTAGGATGGAGGCACCAAAGGCCGTCCCAGAAAAGTCAAAGCCGGTGGTGCAAGGGAAAGCATTTGTCGTGACCTCCCAGAAGGCAAGGAACCCGAATGAGGTCATCACGGGTAAGCTTATCATAAACTCCAGCGAAGTCTGTACCTTATTTGATACCGGTTCTACCCCTTCTTATTTCTCCTACTTGCGCTCAACGTTTAAATTTGACTCTGGAGAAATTAGACTTTGAATTATCTGTTGAAACTCTGTTGGGAGAAACGTTCATTACATCCACTGTTTATAAGTCTTGTTTAGTTCAAATCGGCACCTGTACGTTACCTGTCAATCTTATTTCTTTGAAAATACTTGCATTTGATGTGATTCTATGGATTCATTGGTTAACTACACATCATGCAAAAATTAATAATTTTTGTAAGGTTGTTAGCTTTCATATTCCTAACCAACCTATTATGCGAATTCAAGCAACCAAACCATTAAAATCAATCACTATCATCACAAGCCGTAAAGTTATTCGTTTATTGAAAAACGGATGTCAAGCTTTCTTAGCTCATGTCACGGATCTAAACAAAAATACGTCAGTTTTGAATGATATTTCTATTGTTAATGAATTTCCTTACGTATTCCCTGAAGAACTTCCTAGCCTACCCCCAGATCATGAAATTGAATTTTGTATCGACCTTGAACCCGGTACAAAACCCATTTCCAAAGCCCCATATCGAATGGCTCCTATTGAACTTCAGAAATTAAATACCCAACTGCTGGAATTGTTAGACATTGGCTTTATTCGTCCTAGTACTTCTCCTTGGGGTGCTCCTGTTCTATTCGTGAAAAAGAAAGACGGGAGTATGCGACTTTATATTGATTATCGGGAGTTAAATCATGTCACCATCAAAAATAGGTACCCATTGCCACGTATTGATGACCTGTTTGACCAGTTGAAAGGAGCCAAATTCTTTTCAAAGATTGATCTTCGTTCTAGATATCACTAATTGAAGATTAGAACCGATGACATTCCAAAGACGGCTTTAAGAACTTGGTATGGGCATTTTGAATTCCTAGACATGTCCTTTGGATTGACTAATGCACATGTTGCCTTCATAGGATATGATGAACCGAGCATTCAAGGAATATTTAGATCCCTTTGTGGTCGTCTTTATTGATGACACCCTTATTTATTCCAAAAGTCGTGAATATCATGAGCAACACTTGAGGCTGATACTCCAAAAGCTTCGTGAATATAAGCTTTATGCCAAGTTGAAGAAATGCGAGTTCTGGCTAGAGGAGGTAGCATTCCTTGGGCGCGTGGTATCAAGTCATGGAATATCTATTGACCCATCAAAGATTGAAGCTATTCAAAGCTGGGAGCAACCTAAATCAGTGACCAAAGTACGTAGCTTTCTCGGTTTAGCTGGTTATTATCGGAGATTTGTGGAAGGATTTTCTCGAATCGCTACTCCACTAACTCAGCTGACTCGGAAAGATACAAAGTTTAGTTGGAGCGATGAATGTGAGAAGAGTTTTCAAGAACTAAAGAGGAGACTCATTTCAGCATTTGTTCTGATAATACCATCTGGTTCGGAGGGATTTGTCATCTACAGTGATGCTTCAGGCAAAGGGTTAGGATGTGTTCTCATGCAACATGGGAAAGTCATAGCCTATGCCTCACGATAACTCAAAGAATATGAGAGAAATTATCCTACTTATGATCTAGAGTTGGCAGCTATTGTCTTCGCACTAAAGATTTGGAGGCATTACTTGTATGGGGAGAAAGTGGAGATCTTAACGGATCATAAAAGCCTCAAATATTTCTTCACTCAAAAGGAACTCAACATGCGACAATGACATTGGCTTGAACTGTTGAAAGATTATGATCATAACATCCAATACCATCCTGAAAATGTGAACGTGGTAGCTGACACATTGAGTAGAAGATCATACGCGGGTACGAGTGCAATATTGAAAACGCAAAGGCCCATTTTGTGTGACTTGCAAAGCATGGAAATAGAGTTAAAGACTCCAGGGACCCATGTGATTATGGCGAACATACGAGTAGAACCAACTTTAATTGATAAGGTTAAAGCTGCTCAAGCTATAGACCTGGAGCTGATGCGTATGAGGAAGAAAGTGCAAGAATGTGCTATGCCGGAAGTAAGAATCGATGAAAAAAGGAATACTTCGAGTCAACTCCAGACTTTGTGTTCTTAACGACCCTGATTTAAAGTATAAAATAATGATGGAAGAGCACAACACACCGCTTGCAATCCATCCTGGGAGTACCAAAATGTATCATGATCTTCGACATACATTCTGGTGGGGCAATATGAAGAGAGAGATAGCGTTGTTTATCTCAAGGTGTCTAACGTGTCAACGAGTCAAGGCGGAGCATCAAGTACCAAAAGGTCCATTGCAACCACTTGAAATTCCAGAATGGAAGTGGGAGCACATTACAATGGATTTCGTTACCGGTCTTTCGAAAGTTTCTCAAGGCATAGATGGATTTGGGTCATTGTCGATAGATTGACCAAGTCTGCTCATTTTTATCGATACGAGAAACATATACACTTGAACATCTTGCTCGTATGTACATAAACGAGGTTGTAAGATTGCATGGTATGCCCAGTATCCATAGTTTCTGATCGAGACCCAAGATTCACTTCATGATTTTGGGTTAGTTTGCAAAAAGCTATGGGCACGGATTTACGATTTAGTTCGGCATATCATCCTCAGACAGACGGACAGTCGGAGAGGACTATTCAAACTCTTGAAGATTTATTAAGACTCCGTGTCCTTGACTTCAAGGGAGGTTGGGATAAGTTCTTACCGTTGGTGGAGTTTTCCTACAACAAAAGTTATCAAGCAAGCATTGGAATGGCTCCATTCGAGGCGTTGTATGGAAAAAAGTGGCATTCTCCAGTATGCTGGGATGAGGTGGGTGAAGCAACGTTGTTGGGACCAGGGTTGGTACGTATGACTACGGAAAAGATTAAAATGATCTGATAATGTTTAAAAACACAACAAACCTCAAAATAAGAAAACATAGCACTAATAACCTCAAAATATTAATAGTAGTGATCCATTAATAGCGTACTAAATACAATTCTCTAAATAGAGACAAAATAATCAAAACTTGAAATTCGAATCAATCTAAATGGTCAAAGGTAAAACTCTCACCACATTAGCCCTGAATCACCCTGCAAACCTGCCGGAAGAAAAACACAGCATGAGTCAATTACCCAGTACGGATACAGATATACAAAAGATATACCACTGATATACAAAAACAACTGAGACAAAATACTAAAGAAAGCCTCAAGTACAAATGTGAACGAAAATATAATATCCAAAGATCTGAATGGAATATATCTGAATCAACATAATTGATGAAATCAATAAAAGAATAATGAAATTACGAACTGAAGTAACTAACTCAATGACTTTAACTGAACAGAAACTAACAAAACTAATCCAATAAAATAATAGGCTGAAACAAATGGCTGGAGTTATTTCATACCGAATGAGTTCAGAAATATACCTTGCCACACAGGTAAATCAAAATAATGCCACACAGGCAAATCAAAATAATTCCACACAGACAAGTCAAATGATGCCACACAGGCAAGTATGTCTCGTGTTCATAATGTTTTTCACATATCCATGTTACGTAAATATGTGGAAGACCCGAACCACATTATTGAGTTAGATCCGGACGAAATAGCGGAAGATTTGATGTATGAAGAGGTTCCTGTTCAAATCTTGGATAAGAAGGAACATATTCTACACTCCAAGGTTATACCTCAAGTCAAAGTTTTTTGGAGAAGCCACGATATTGAGGAAATGACTTGGGAGTTAAATCTGAAATGAAATCAAGGTATCCTTACTACTTCGATATACCAGGTACGTACCCTAATTTCGAGGGCAAAATTTTATAAGAAGGGGAGGTTGTAAGACCCCAACTTTTATAAATAAAGATGAATTTTCTATAAATATCATTTTTGAATATTATGGAGTAAATTTGATATAATGTTATAGTTGTGGGTAATATTTATAAATTTTGTAAAGTACGCAAGTTGTTATATAATATTCGATTGGTAGGGAAATAGTCATTTTAACAGGGAATATTCGTACAACGGCACAATTATTGGTGGACCCCACAACATAATTATTGTCGGATTGAGAAAACGACAAAAATACTTTATGAAAATAACGGCGGGAGTTTTACCGTTAACTGTTGAAACACCTGGTGTTAAAAGTACAGTAATACGCGTAGTTGCACAGTAGCACACGGTTTTGATTATTGATGCTTATGTGATAAGTCACTCAGTTTTGTTTTATTGGTATTATTAATGTAATAAAATAGAAAAGCTTTTTATATAAAACAGAATACTTTTATAATGTTATTTGTTTTATTAGGTTAATAGTAAAATCTTTTTATATAAAATAGAATACTTTTATAAAGTTATTTGTTTTATTAGACAATAATTAGAATATATTATATTTTATTGTGCATAGTGTTTGCATAGTTTCTGCATAGTATTACATAGTACAATCTTTTATAAAATTATTCGTTTTATTAGATTATAAATAAATATATTATATTTTAGTTAAAAGATTTTGCTTTAAATATAGACCGTCAGATTAAAGTAAATCAATCTCGACCGTTCATGAGTTAGTTACTATGCAATCCATTTTTCTATAAATAGAAGCTCATTCCTTCATTATTTCTTACGAATTCACTGAAACTCTAGAGAGAGAAATTATAGAGAAGCTATAGAAAAGTATTCTGCTCCTTCCCTACTCTTATATTCAGTTTCTTTTACGGTAAGGGATATTATTTGTTGTACTCGTAAGGGATATTATTTGTTGTACTCGTAAGACGTATTATTTCTTTTGTATTCATGAAGAGAACTTCTGTTATTCCATTCTTTATTATTCTGCTGGAATAACAAGTATACGCCGACTACGCTATACTTGGTGACATTCTTCCAATATTCTTTCTTTATTATTATTCTGTTGGAATATCCTGTTTGTGCATTTATGACGGACATGGTTCCGTCTTTATTATTATTCTGTTGGAATATCCTATCTGTGCGTTTACGCCGGACCTGGTTCCATCTTTATTATTATTCTATTAGAATATCTTGCCTGTGCATTTACGCCGGACCTGGTTCCGTCTTTATTATTCTGTTGGAACATTCTGTCGGTGCGAATTTTGCTTGACCTGGTTCCGTTACTTATTAATCTGTTGGAATAACTTGTCTATGCGAAGTACCGCATGCATGATGATTTCTTTTGTTATTCCATTCGTTATTATACTCAGTTGGTTAAAGTTTTGACTTCTACACTCTATGAAATTAGTGGAATATCCTTGATATTTGCGCTTCATCAGTATCTTTTCATGGAAATATTCTTCTGAGAAGTCTTGAATTTTACTCTACAAAATAGTATCATGTTGACAATTTGGACGTTATTGGTTCATGGATATATTAATTCTTGAACTTGTTTTATTGAATTCTTATATCATTGTCATCATCCTCATGTTTATATTATGTTGAAAGTCATCTGTGGCCTATAGTTCATAGATGGACTTGGTATGATTAGGACCAGGGATTATTCGGTGTAATCATGACCGTAATGTTACAAATGATGTGGAAAAAGTCCTCATTGGCCCGTAGTGCATTGATGGATAGTTATTGGCATGATCATGACCATTAATGAATACACAAATATCCTTGGTCCGTAGTGCATGGATAATTTGTGGTCGTGATACTAAAGAATATCCTTGGCCGTAGTGCAGGGGTGATTCGATGATGTGGATTATTTATTAAGTTGAGTCCCAGTGATAAAAGTCATGAAAAACCTTTTAAATCATAGAAGATAATAGATTTTATTCTCTACTTGACTCTTCTAATGGATTGCTTGTTCCACTGCAGTTAAACTTGATGTTTGTTATATTTTATCAGTTTAACACTGTTGGAGGCTAATGATAATTTATTCTGCATTGTCTTAGTCATAATATTTCTTACTAGGCTAGTTGAGCTCACCCTTTTTTTCACTGTTCTCTTAAGGAAATGAGAATATAGCTGGGACGAGTCGAGGAACGAAGTGATGGACCAGACGATAGTATTAGCAGTCCTCACTATTCTGTAAATAGTGTGACAATAAATGTAATGAGGACTTATTCTGAGAGTGAATATTGTCTAGAAGACAGTATTTGTATTAAAACTCACAACTCTCTTGTTGTATATTAAAGATTGTATTTGTATTCTGTACCATGTATTTGATGACTCGGAATAGGTGATGTATACCTATTTTGGGTGCGTCACAACCTTTGTAAAATGACAGACAAATAGTCTATATGACTCCTCAGCAAAATTTGAAAATTTTTACTCTTATGTGTGGTGTATTGGGTAGCATGAGATGTTGTGTATGTATGGTGTATGATGTATGGTGTATGGTGTATGGGGTAAGGTGTAAGGTATAAGGCAAATTTCGGGGATGAAATTTTTAGAAGAAGGGGTAAATGTGACAATCCGAGAATTTTGAATATTTTTAAAATTTTTATTAATTGATTTACAATTCAAAATTAGAACCTAGATAGAAAATTAGTATATGCGTTTGATATTTTTAAGAAGAAATTTTGAGGATTTCAAAATTTTGTGAAGGATTTAAGTGAATTATTCAGGATTAAGTGTTTATGTGAATATGTTCTACGTATATGTGTACAGTATGTGGTTACGGGTCAAGGTTGACCAGATAAATGATATCTGTAAAAAAAACCTAAGTATATATTAAGAACGTCAACGTTTGGTTAGAAAACCTTAACGATTAACAAGAAACCCTATAAACCAGTTCTGGAAACCCTAATTTCAGTTATGGGAATCCGAAACCCTAATTTCAGTTCTGGGAATCTGAAACCCTAATTCAGGAATTTAAAACCCTAATCTGGGAACTTAAAGGATAATTATAATTCTTAAGTGATATTAATTATAATATTAATTAGGGAAAAACTTAACTAATTAGCAAACCCTAATTTCAAATTTAGAAAATCCTAATTTCGGGATTTGAAACCCTAATTTATAATAGGGAAAAATCTATGTGTTAATTTACTACTTTTAATGTTAATTAGAAATATTAATCCTAATTTTAAAGTTATAAGTAATTAGAAAACTCGAATCTAATTACGAAATTTAATTTCTAATTTAGAAAAATTATTTTTCTATTAAAAACCCTAATTCGAAGGTTATAAACCCTAATGACCAATTACGATCCTAATTGCTAAATTAGCGATTTTAATTAGGAAATATTAATCATAATTAGAAATATTTAATTTTGATTAAGAAATTATAATATAATTAATAAATCCTAATTATAAGTTAGAAATATTAATTTTATATTTTTAAAAACCTAAATTGGAAATTTTAGAAAATTAAATTTGTAAACCCTAAGCGTTTCAAACTGTGACAACCCGATATTTTCGATATAAATAAATCTTAAATTTTGCGTATAAATTTTTTTTTATTTTTAGGATGAGGATTTGTACAAGATTATGTTTATATGTATTTACCTGGTAAATAAAAATATATTTATTACAGGAATATTTACAAGTAAATTTATTTTAGAATTATTGATTATTATAAAGTATATTCTTATAATAATTAGTTTTAAGATAGAAATATTTTTATTAATTATTTTCCATGAATATATAATCATATATTATTTAAATAGTATATGAAGTGATTTCTAGAATAAATATAATAATTATTTTATTATATTAATTTTTGCACAGATTATTAAGTTAATTATTTTACCTTCATTATTAAGGTTAAATTGAAAGGATAAATCAGATATGGAATCCAAACCCTAATTTTGGATTATTGTCAAGGTATGAGAATAATAATATAATATTATTATTTGTCAGTATTATAGATATGTATGGTTATGTGTGCAATGATAATGTGTGGAACAGTTTTATTATATTACGACCAAACCCTAATAGTATTTTTATAAACTCTATTTTGGGTTCTGGAATTAGAAATGGTGATAATAATATAATATTATTATATTTTGATTTTTCAGTGCTATGAATATGTACGGTATGACCGTATTGATAATGGTTGGTCAATTACGGTGTATTTTGACCAAACCCTAGTAATAATGTTAAACCCTAATTTGAAATTAGAGTTTGAGATTGTTGGTGATTATTGATAATGTGATTAATTAACAAGTATGGTGTTTATAATTATTAAATTTAGAAAACCTAAATTGTTAAACCCTAATTACTAAACTGAAACCCTAATTTAGTAATTGAAAACCCTAATAGTAATTTGGTAACCCTAATTACCAAAAGAATAAACCCTAATTGCTAAATTAGTAAAGTCAATGATAATTATATGATCTAAACCCTAATGTTACTGTATAAAGTAATTAGAAAGTTAATCTAATTAACAAACCTAAATTGTCTAAATGTTAGAAACTAAAATTTAGTATTTTATTTTATTATTTTTGTAATAAACCCTAATTGCTAAATCCTAAATTTGAAATCCTAGTTGATAAATCTTTAAGGGTTAAATGTTAAATCCTAAATACTAAAATGTCTAAACCCTAAACCCTAAAGCAATTTTCTAGAAATTTAAGGAAAAGACCAAAATGCCCCTCTTGCATTATTAAGCTAGAATTTATAGGTTTTGACATTATGGGTGGTGGTTCACCAAACCAACAACTCCTAACCACTCTAATTGACAGCAACAAGCCAGCAAATCAGCCAATTCATGAATCTAGAGAACTATATATAGATTTAAGAGAGAGAAAGTGTCATTTGTTCAATCATTTTTCTCCAACACTCAAACCTTTTCTCTCAAACACCACACCTCCGAAATTGGTTGATAATATCAGTCACAAACACAGCCCCACGTCCATCCCTAACAAATCAGAAGCCTCGAATCATCAATTGATCATAAAAGGTATAAAAACCCTAGCCTTAAATCTGTCCAAATTTTGTGTTAGATGTTGGTTTTTGTTGTTGCAATATGTTATATGTAGTCTCTAGTAATGATCTGGGTTGGTATTGCATAGACCCATAACATCTAAATGATCAGATTCACGTTTTTCCAAAAATCTGGAAAAAAATTTCTGGTGATTTAACAGAGAATGTCAGGCCCTATAACTCTCGGGTTGTTTATGATTTGTGTTGTTTTTAAGTTGTTCTATGTAGTCTGTAAGGTGCTCTTTAATATGCAAAAAGAATCAAGTTCATATCTGTTATAGATCGGGAGTTATTCTTGGTCAAAACCCGTTGACCGAACTGCCTAAAACCGCGAACCCAGAATTATTTTGCAATTTTCGTGGTGAACTTTGACTGGTTAATTTCTGTTAGATATGTTGTTGTTATATGTATATTAAGCGTTATAGTTCTAGTATTACATGAGGTTTACACACTGGAAGTGATAGATAACAAAAATGTTGCACGGATTGCAAGTTATTAGCGATCAAAGGTGGTCAGTCGGCCTGTTCTTCAATTCTGGGAAACCCAGAAATGAAGAACAGTCTCTGACAGTAAGTTTGAACGATTAGATCTGGTTAGTGTTATGTGATTTGTCTATGTTGGTTGATGTATCTTGTAGTCTTGTATTTGTACTACATAATCTAACCAAAACCGAGCCCAGAATCACAACACACGATTTTAATTCCGGTCAAACCTCGCCCCTCACCACTGCCGGAAAATTTCTGGGTAGGTCAAGAACACCTATAGCGACAGAAAGTGTCGCTATAGGCCTTTAGCGACAGTTTTATTAATAATTTTCGGAAATTAATTAATAAATAGAAAAAAATAGTTTTTAATTATTAAAAATACAAAATAAATTATTAAAAATTATTTTAAATTCTGAAAATTAGTTTTTAATTATTTTAAATATATTTCATAAATATTTAATATTTTTGGAATATTAAAAGTAATTAATTTATTTAATTATAATATTAAATAAATTATTTAAAAATGATTTTAATATTTGAAAAATCATTTAAAATTATATTATGGTATAAGAAAATAATTTAAGTTATTTTTGATAACTTTTAATATTATGTGATAATTTTCATTAATAAATTAAATATTAATGATAATTAAGTTATTTATTAAATGAATTAAATAAATGAATTAAAAATGATTTTATTATATTAAAAATCATTTTAAATAATAATAAGGTATTTAAAAATATTTTAAGTTATAAAATATAACTTTTAATATTTAAAGGTAAATTATTATTAATGATATTAAAGTTATTTAATAATTATATTAAATAATTTAGTTTAAAAATGATTTTAATATTATAATAATCATTTTAAATGGAAATAAAGTGTTTAAAGATATTTTAAGTTATAAAATATAACTTTTAATATTTAAAGGATATTTCATTAATAATTTAATATTAATGATATTTAATGATTAATGATATTAAATTTATTTAATAATTATATTAAATAAATAGTTTAAAAATAGTTTTATTTATTTAAAAAGGATATTAATGATTTAAAAATATTTTAAGTTATAATTAATGACTTTTAATATTTGGATAAATAGTTCATTAATATTTAAATATTAATGGTAATTAGTTAATAATGATTTTAAATGTTTTAAAAATCATTTAAGGGTATTATAAATACTTTAAAAATATTTTGAGTTATGATACATAACTTTAATATTTTGGAAATGGTTTCATTAATAGTTTAATATTAATTAAATATTAATGATAATAGAATTGTTTAATATTTAATCATTTCATAATGATTCTGATATTTCAAAAATATGTTAAATGATAATAATTATTATAAGGCCATGAAAAATAGCGCGACTGAGGTTTAAGTTATCCAAGGGATATTGAACTACGGATTAGAGTCTTAGACTCGATATTTAACCGATAAAGCTGTCGGTAGACCGACATAGATCAGAAATTGATCTGGACTTAGATAAATTGGTTAGTTAACTGTTTATTTGTGATTCAATGGTTATTAAGGTTGTATGACAATGTGATTAGGAAGGTGTTGATGTTTGATTATGAATCAACGATTGTTGAACATGTGTGATAATGTGAATAGGGAATGTGCTGACTGCAATAGGCAGTGTTGTATGTACGTTATGTTGTACTAATCAGTAAAATAATCTGATTAATGTTAGGTGATTTCATAAAAGATAAAACTAAGTTGCAAAGTGTAAGCAGCGCATCAGGCAAGTATCCTAACTTTGCATTTTCTTTATGCAATGGATAGAAATGAGAAATTCAGAATTTATGTTATTATTGTACAGATTGTTAAACTTATATTATATAAGCCCATTGACTATCAACATGCTAGTATATGATAATTCAGTTATATATATTCTGTTCGTTAATTTCTAGAAATGATTACACAAGTGTCCCCACTTGGATAATCATTGTATTTAAATCGCATGTTGATACGCCTTTGATATACTTATATGTTGAATTATATAAGACCTTTGTTATGAAAACCCGACATGAATGAACATCCCGATAATGGGAAAAATTTTATGCGCTACGGCGGACAAAAGATGAACGATAATATCGTTCTAACAATGTAGTATTGATCAATACAGGGTACAACGGGGCTGATCACTCTCCGTGCCCGTAAGCAATGACCGGTTTACAGATGAATTTCTGTTCAAACCCTTTCGAAAATGAAAACAATGTTCAAAGTATGTCACAGAAACCCCATGTATAGACAATACACAGTTTCAAAATTTTGAACGAGGGTTGTTATGTTAATATTCTTGATACAGATTACTTCACAACTACTGACTAGTTGTAGAAGAATATTATAAAGAAAACATTTAAATTCTTTCAGCTTATATATATATATATATATAATACTTGTTGGGCACTCTAATGCTCATCCTTGCTTAATTTAAATGTTTTCAGCTAAGTGTAAAGGACCGGAAGGATCTGTCAAGAACAAGGGGAAGGGGAAAGTTGCTGAATGACTTTTTATGCTATCTTCTGTAATAGTTAACTTTATTAGGATATGGATGATAAATACTATTATTATTATGTAATGAATGTTAAAGGTTTCGTACTTGGGATTTGGGAAACTCTGATAATATGTAAATTAAATTTGATAAATCTATATTATTGTTATTATTATTAGTATTATTCCGCTCATAGAAATGATATCGTGAAGTATCCGGGTTCGGGGATTTCACACAAACCCTAAACCCTAAATTTTCCAAACTCAAACTCTAAACCCGAAGGGTTTGGCCATTTACTAAAATGCCATCAATTGTGTATGCAAAAAGACTAAAATGCCCTTAGTGCATTATTGTGACTTAACTTGCATGAGCTGGCCTAGTGAAGTGGGTGAACCACCCTAGCCTATACATGTGACTGAAATCCAGTAATATCAGCTACCATGCCAGCCATTATATATTACATACATCAAATATATAAGTTATAGAGAGAGAGAGAGAGAGAGAATGCACACTTTATTTTTTCAACCATCCAAGACATTTTCTCTCTAAGATTTCGGGAATGAGATTGAAGAGGGTATGAGAATTTAAGACATGATCAGATCATAGCTTTCCATAACAGGATCAACGTTAGAATCAAAGATCAAAACTCTAAAGAGGTATAAATCCTAATTTTCAAAATCCTTAGATCTGATGTTAGATGTTGTTATTTGTTGGTTAGATATGTGTTAGAGGGTGTCTAGAAGTGATCTGGGTTGATAGATCTTGGATCTATAACACTTAGATGCACGAAAATAAAGTTTTTATGCAGTAACTGTGAACCCTAAAATATGGTCTGACAACCGCATGTCAGGGCTCATAGATCTCTCTGTGTTTATGGTTAGGTGTCTTTTATGTTTTGGATTTGTTCTATGACATGTTGTTTATGATCTGGAATTGAAAACAAGGTCATAGCATGTCTGGATTTCGTGTTATAGAAGGTCAAAAGTCGTTGACCGTTCACGAGGACTGAGTTTCTGGCCAGCCCAGAAACCCAGAACCGGCCTGACAAGCTTTTACAAGCCTCTGATGTGATGCCCCCAAAATAGGTAAACAACACCCATTCCGAGTTGTCAAAATACATGGTACAGATACAACTACAACTTTATTAATACAACAAAAAACTGTGAGTTTAAATACAAATATTGTCATCTAGACAATATCCACACTCAAATAAGTCCTCATTACAATTATTGATACGTTGTTTTACAAAAATAGTGAGGGCTACTAAAACAACTTTCTAAAACCTTCATTCCATACCTCGACTAGTACTCGCTACATTCTCGCCTCCTAAAAAGAAAAATGGAACAAAAGAAAAAGGGTGAGCTCAACTAGCCTAGTAAAGAATATTATGACTAAGATAACATATAACAAATTATCGTTAGTCTTCAACAGGGAAAAATCTAATAGAATACAATAGACAACTAGTTTTAAATCAATCTTCGCAGCGGAAATAATAATTCATTAGAATAGTTATGTAGAGAATGCAAACTACTATCTTCTATATATGAATTTAAAAGTTCATCGACGATATTTTATCCATGTAACATAAATCAATATATATTTGGAATCAAATATTTATCTTTGCACTACAGGCCAAAGATATTCACCAGTTGGTCATGTTCATCTAAACACATGTTCATCTTTGCACTACGGGCCAAAGATATTCATTAGAAATCATTAATCTTTGCACTACAGGCCAAAGATATTCAATTATATTATCATTTAGGACTAAGGATGATGAAAAATATTTTAAGAAAAACGAATCAAGTGAAACAAAATAATAAATATTAAGGATTTGTATTACAGCTATTCCATGTCCAAAAATACCTCATAAATAATCATAGTGGAGTAAAATTCAAGAATGATCAAAACATGGATACAATCAAAGCTAGTATCCATAATAGATATTTTGGACAGAAAGAAGAAAATTTCATTTTTTCGGTGAATAGTGCAGTATACGTAAATAGTAACCCCGACACAAAAAGTTCCAAATTTGATAAAAAGTTCAAACCAATTTTTTGGCATAATGATATTGAAGAAAATAACATCCCTTACCTCGTAAAGACAGTACTTCTAGTTGAAACACCAGATATAGGCTATGACTTGAACTTACACCGTATAACAACACTCAAAGTATTAAAATACTCACAAGAATACGCTCAATATATCGAGAGAGAAAGAGAGAAAAAACTTCAGTTTCTGGTGTGATTTTCAATTCTAACCTAAGTTCCCTATTTATAGGAAAATGCTTAGAACACCAAAGCAAAAAAATTAATAAAATATTATTATTTATTTTACAAATTCCTACGCCCACTTTTATCAACTGATTTCAGCCACCATGTACATGTTAATGATGCCCACAAAATGAAAAAAAACGTTTTTCTTGAAAAAAAATATTTAAAACTTCAAAAATCAATTATTTCAGAATTTCGAAACTTCAATAATTCATAACAAATAGCCCTTTTATCAAAAAAATTCGAAACTCATGTCTTTTTCATAGGAAATTTCATTCTCTACAACTTTGCAGAAGAAAGTTTTTCCAAATTCTAAACAAAAATTGATAGAAATCCACAAACGGATAATTCTACAGGCTATAATCAAATTTCAGTCAAGAAATGGGCCCACAAATATGTTAAATGAATTATTTTATTAGAAAAAGATAAAATATTAATTTTCAACAATTATCACATTAAAAGTTTTCTCCATCTATATCCATATAAAATGAATATTTTCCTTATCATATAAATCAATAATTAATTATTCACAAATAATATTACAGAATCACTGTAGCGCCCCCAAATCCGGGTGTCTTACAACCCGACAGATGGTGCTATACTGTACAAACATTCACACATTCATTCAATTGAAAGTTTCAAAGAATGAACATAACTTATATATATTTAATTCCATATTTACATTTCCCAGGTTCTAAACCGATTACAAAGGTTCTTTTGTCATAATATTCATTACATTACAATAATAGACCTATACTATTACATGACATCTTAACAATCTGCCTTAGCTTTGCCTTTATTCTTATTTGATCCTTCAGGACGTTCAGTCTTAGCTGCATTCATATGATTTAAGCAAGAGTGAGCATGACTAGATCAGCAAGTATAACAATTTCAATAACAACAAGCTTGATACATATGAATCATATATCTTCGATAACTGAACAATAGCTATGAAGTACTATTGATGATTCAAAATAGTAATTCATCTTTACTTTCAAAATGTTTCACAATGAATAAATTCAGTAAAACATTCACCCCGGTCAAAGACCTTGAGCATTCATTCTTTCTTTGAAAAGGACAACCCGGACCTAAGTCCGTAAGCCCGATATTACTTACGAGCACTTCTAGGTGATCAGCCTATTGTACTCTGTATTGATCAATACTACATCCATTAAACGTATGTACGTTTAATCATTTGGCAACCTCGCGTGCCTGTCGTTTTACCGACAAAACATTTGTTTAACAATTCATTCATCTTTGAAAACTATAAGTAGTTGACAAAAGATACTTGCATTTGATAACAGATGAACAGATTATCAACAATCCATTCAATATGTTAAGTCTAGCCAAAGAAACTGGCTTTAACTTCACTATACTTCAATTCATGCGAAAGGATACATGAACATCATAAACTTGTTCAGATTGAACTGAAACAAGAGTTAGAATACTTGCCTTTAGCGTCTGCTACTGTGTATTTTACTTTACGTTCAAGTCTTTCAAGTCTCTACAATACATGATCACATAATGACTTACATTAGGTCACATATAATCAAGTATGTATTTGAATATATCTTACCCTTCATTTCAATCTAATTATAGATTAACTTTCATTATTATGCGTTTCGACTTATCATTCGCTTTTCATTCATTCAACTTGGTTTTATTAACCATTCCTCATTACTTTTAAGTCTTAACAATGTCCCAACAATGTTACTTTAAGTTGTTTAAGGTAGGTTTAGTTCAATCTCTTACCATCCCCTTCTTTTCCCTTCATTTTTATTCTTTACTGTCTAAGTTCTGTGCCTGGCGCCGCGGCGCGGGCATTACACTTACATCTCGCGCTGCGGCGCGAGTTAGCAGTACCTGAG
Organism: Panax japonicus; assembly: GCA_020205505.1. Classification (NCBI taxonomy): domain Eukaryota; kingdom Viridiplantae; phylum Streptophyta; class Magnoliopsida; order Apiales; family Araliaceae; genus Panax; species Panax japonicus. The sequence continues at coordinate 33,697,679 of CM035109.1, read as the reverse complement.
CTCCAGACCTCGCGCTGCGGCGCGGTCAAATGGCATAGGGTTGGCACCGCGGCGCCAACTCTGTGCACCAGAAAATTTTTCTAACTTTTAATTTTTGTGAACTTCCCGGACGCATAACTTCTTTGTTTTAAGTCCGAATTGGCTCGTTCAAAAGCCTACGGTTCACAAATTACGTAATCTACACGTTCATGCAAGAATTTTATCTATTTGACTTCGTTTGCTAAAAATCACCTATTGGTTCATTTTTAACGAAAACGATAAACGTTCGTGAACGTTAAACACTCGTTTCTTCGTTCTAAGTCGGAATTCGTCCATTTTCGAGTCCGCAACTCTTAAATGACAAACATGACTTGTCTCCATTGAAAAATAACATTTCCAAACTCAAACTCAAAATTTGACTTCCATTCCGGAAATTTTACGAATTCGACGATTATCGTCTAATCGTACGATTTCCGGCAAATCTTCCTTCTTATGATTTGTTCAATATTACAAATGAATTTCATTCATAATGTGAACATCTTAACATGCTAATTCCAACAACTTATAGTTCAAGTTGGATTTTTCCTTATTTCTTTCATGAGCTTATAACTTGTCAATTTATAAACTACTTATTACTCCTTTGTTCATCACTTATGATAATTAAAATCCATTAATCATCACCTTTATATGTTCTCAATGCATAGTTTTATTCATGTATACTTGATACATCTTCATACAAATTCTTTACTTTCATTAATAAACTCATTACAAGTTCGTAATACTTTCACATAAGTTTATAACTTATGCTAGCTTAAATGACTTATTACCAACTTATGTGGCTTAAGTTCATTACTTACACATTCTTCTTCTTAACATTCATATTCCTTAATTCATCTTTGCTTATCAACCTATCATGAATAGAGATAGAAGATAATTAGAGAAGAAGTCTTACTTTAGAAGTTCTTGGTAAAGTAGCTTCTTCTTTCTTCTTGGCTTATGGAATACTTACTTGTAACTTAATCTTCCTAACAATTAAGCACTTTAAAAGAGAGGGTTTGGATTATTTGAACAACTATTAAATGACTTGCCAACCTTCACTATTTATAGAATTCCTAAGGTTAGGGCAATTTAGTCAATTCCATCATCCCACCTCCTTTTGCACCTCCTTACTATTCATTGCTTGACCAACACCACTCATATCCTTTGCTTGGCCACTACTCTTATTACTTGATCATTACTTATCTTGGTCATTACTCATATTACTTGATCATTACTTATCTTGGTCATTACTCATATTACTTAATCACCACACATTAACCACATTAATATGGTTTTGCTCCATGGATCACCCAACTATTGAGCTTTTAACTTGGCTTAGTTATCTTAACCTTTGGGCTTTGCATTAATAAACCTTAACTTGTTTATTAATTATCATTGGGCCTTAACATTTAATTTACTTGGGCTTGTACCAATTGTTAACCAATCTTCCAAGTCCATTAGCATTACTTAATACATATACATATTGTTTATGTATTATTCTCGTATTATCATTCGTATACAACTTTGTTATATACGATATTCCATTCTTCTTACAAACTCGTATAATACTTCATATTATACTCGTTTTCTTTCCTCGTATAATGCTTGCGTATCATACGATTTATACTTCCTTATTAATACTTCGTTTTCCTTAATATTCTTGAATTAAGTCCGCAAGAGAAATATTACGTTTTCCATAACTAGATTATTATTACATAATCCGTCTTACTTTAATATTCTACCATTATGTATTTCTCGGAAATTCAAAAATAAATCCCGAGCAAATACCGATGAATAGTGTTTTTCAAAAAAATTTCTCGGAAAACATTTATTTTCGTTTTGGAATTTCAAACACCTTAAATCCTTCACATAGTTCAAATACTACGATATTCCAACATCAATAGGTTATAGAACGAAAACCATCTTGATATCCCCATAATATGATTTTATTATTATTTAATCTAATAAAATCATCTTACATTAAAATCCGAATTTCTCGGTCGTTACATTCTTCCCCCCTTATAAAGATTCTGTCCTCAGAATCTCGTTTTTTTTACTTTACTCAAATAAATGAGGAAAATTTTTCTTCATCTTTTCTTCTAACTCCCACGTTGCTTCTTCAGCATCATGGTTCTTCCATAACACCTTCACTGATGGTATTACTTTGTTCCTCAGAACTTGTTCTTTTCTATCGATGATTTGAACTGGCGATTCTTCATATGATAAATCCTTCTTGATATGAATCGGCTCATACTCGATTACGTGCTTATAGTCTGGCTTATACGGACGTAATACAGATACGTGAAACACGTTATGTATTCTTTCTAGGTTTGGAGGTAATGCTATTTTATAAGCTACCTCTCCCACCCGGTTTAATATTTCAAAAGGTCCTATAAACCTTGGAATTAACTTTCCTTTCTTTCCAAAGCGTATCTTTCCTTTCCAGGGAGATACCTTCAGAAACACATACGAACCTACTTCGAACTCTCGATTTAATCGATGTGAGTCCGCATACTTCTTCTGTCTGTCTTGAGCCGTGACGAGACGCATCCGAATTAACCTTACTATATCCGCTGTTTGCTGCACCAATTCTGGTCCTAGCATCCGGCGTTCTCCCACCTCATCCCAACACAATGGTGTTCTGCATCTTCTTCCATACAGAGCTTCATAAGGCGTCATACCTATGCTTGCATGATAACTGTTGTTATAAGCAAATTCTACCAGTGGTAGGTGATCATCCCAACTACCCTTGAAATCCATGACGCAAGACCTTAGCATGTCTTCTAACGTCTGAATTGTTCTCTCGCTCTGCCCATCAGTTTGTGGATGATAAGTCGTGCTTAACTTTAACTGTGTTCCCAGCTGTTCTTGCAAACTTCTCCAGAAGTTCGATGTGAATCGTGGATCACGATCTGACACAATCGATATCGGTACTCCATGTCTGGAAATAACTTCCTTGACATAAAGTTTAGCTAACTGGTCTAAGTTATACTTGACCCTAATTGGTAAGAAGTGAGCCGATTTCGTCAATCGGTCGACTATTACCCAAATAGAATCATACCCTTTTGACGTTGTTGGAAGTCCTACCACAAAATCCATCGAGATATGCTCCCATTTCCATTCGGGAATCTCCAATGACTGTAGCAAGCCACTGGGTCGTTGTTGTTCGGCCTTAACTTTTTGACAAGTCAAACACCTACTTACATACTCTGCTATTTCCCTTTTCATGTTTGGCCACCAAAAACTCTGTCGAAGGTCTTGATACATCTTAGTGCTACCAGGATGTATCGAGTACCTTGAACTATGAGCTTCTTGTAACACTTGCTCCTTTAATTCCGTCTCATTCGGAATCCAAATTCTTCCTTCAAATCTTAATAATCCTTCATTATCAAGACTATACTTATCATCTCCTTTATCGGATAACCGCTTATTCATTTGGTTACACTCATCAGTCTTGAGTTGTACCTCCTTGACCCTCTCCACAATGGTAGATTGTCTCTCCATGGTAAAAAGTATCTGTCCAAATTCACTTGGCATCTTCACTTCTATTTCCATCCTAGCCATCTCTGTTATTAACTCATTTTGAGCCGTTAACATAGACAACTTTTCCCGACCCTTCCTACTTAGGGCGTCGGCAACTACATTGGCTTTCCCAGGGTGATACAAGATTTCACAGTCGTAATCCTTTATCAACTCCAGCCATCTCCTCTGTCTCATATTCAACTTCTTCTGAGTGAAGATATACTTTAGACTCTTATGGTCTGTATATATCTCACATTTCTCCCCATAAAGATAATGCCTTCATATCTTTAGGGCAAATACTACTGCGGCCAGTTCCAGATCATGAGTAGGGTAAACTTTTTCATAATCCTTCAACTGCCGTGATGCATACGCAATGACTTTGCCATGCTGCATGAGCACGCAACCAAGCCCTCTATGCGAAGCATCACTATATACTACAAAATTTCCTGTGTCATCTGGCAATGACAAAACAGGTGCTTTACTTAGTCTTTTCTTTAGTTCTTGAAAACTGTCTTCACATTTATCTGTACATACGTATTTTACCGTCTTCCTTGTTAAATTAGTCAACGGGGTAGCTATCTTCGAAAAATCTTGGATAAATCTTCGATAGTAACCTGCTAACCCTAGGAAACTCCGCACCTCAGTCGGCGTTTTCGGTTGTTCCCAGTTCATCACTGCTTCTACCTTTGCTGGATCCACTGAAATCCCTTCCTGATCAATGACATGACCTAAAAACTGTACTTTCTCCAGCCAAAATTCACACTTAGTGAATTTCGCATATAACTTCTCCTTTCTTAGTGTGTCCAACACTAATCTTAAGTGTTCAGCATGATCTTCTGGCGTCTTTGAATAGACTAGAATATCATCAATAAACACAACCACAAACTTGTCCAAATATAATTTGAACACTCTGTTCATCATGTCCATAAATGCAGCAGGTGCATTCGTCAACCCAAATGACATCACCAAAAACTCATAATGACCATAACGAGTTCTGAATGCCGTCTTTGGTATATCCTCTTTCCTTACCTTCAACTGGTGATACCCCGTCCGTAAATCTATTTTAGAAAAATACTTTGCCCCTTTCAACTGATCAAATAGATCATCAATCCTGGGCAATGGGTATTTATTCTTTATCGTTAATTTGTTCAACTCTCGATAGTCGATACAAAGTCTTAACGATCCATCTTTCTTCTTGACAAACAATACTGGTGCACCCCACGGGGAAACACTTGGTTGAATGTACTTCCTATCCAACAGTTCTTGTAATTGAACCATTAGTTCTTTCATTTCCACCGGCGCCATACGATACGGTGCCCTTGACACTGGTGCCGCTCCTGGCACTATGTCTATTACAAATTCAATCTCCCTATCCGGTGGTAAACCCGGTAACTCACTTGGAAATACATCCTTGAATTCGTTTACTATAGGTATTTGATCCATGGTTGTTCCCACTCGCTGGGTATCAACAACATGGCACAAGTAACCAACACATCCCTTTCTTAAAAGTTTTCTAGTTTGTGTCATCGTAAGACAACACGATCTCCCCGGTGATTTATTACCGTAGAATACTAAAGGAGGTTGCTTCAACGTCCTGATGCTCACACGTTTCTTCTGGCAATCTATAATTGTTCCATGGTTAATCAACCAATCCATTCCGAGAATTACATCAAATTCTCCCAACCTTATCGGTATTAAATCTACCGATAACTTACATCCACGTATATCTACACAACAACTCCTATGAATACTATCCACAGGAATTATCTCTTCATTTGCTACCTTAATGTTCACAGGTATAGGCAACTTTTCGGGAAATAATTCTAATCGTCTAGCAAAATCACATGCTATAAAAGAACAAGTAGCACCCGAATCAAATAGCACATATGCATTAATGTTATTGATTGGGATAATACCTGCAACTACGTCCCCAGATGGCACCGCATCTTGGACTGTCATATTAAAAGTGCGGGCCATTGATCTACCCGGCTGAGCTGGACCACTAATAGCTAACTTCCCACTATTAGTGCCCTTATTTCTTTCCATACCCTTCTTCGGGAAATTCTTTGCTATGTGGTCAGTTGATCCACATACAAAACATCCGTGATTTTTCTTCGGATTTGGACAGTTAGGCGAAATATGCCCGTCCTGTCCACAATTATAACATACGGCCTTTCCTTTGAGACAGACTCCCAAGTGAGTCTTTCCACAGGTTTTACAGGCCTCCATCCTCCTTTTTGAATCGCCTTGTTTCACTCCGGTATTCCCAGAGTTAAAACCCTTTCTTTTCTGACCGTCGCCACTACCACTGGCTCCTTCGGTCTTAATTCCCCCATCAACTCTCCCTTTATTTTTCTTATCTTTGTGGTACTGGCTTAAAGCCTCATTCCCACCTTCGGCTATTATTGCCTTCTCTAATATGGTTCCAAAGGAAGTACTTTGGAACACAGAGATTCGGCTATAGAGCCAGGGTTTTAAGCCCTGCTCGAATCTTCTAGCCTTTCTCACTTCAGTGTCCACTTGATGCGGAGCAAATCGTGCCAGTTCATTAAACTTGGCGGCATACTGGGGAACTGTCATATCCCCTTGTTTCAATTCCAGAAACCTCATTTCCATTCTCCCTTGCATACTCGTGGGAAAATAATTCTCGAAGAAAATCTCCTTAAATCTCTCCCACGTTAGGTTTCCTATTTCGGCCCTAGCCTGGTTTGCCTCCCACCAGAAGTTGGCCTCTCCTTTCATCAAATAAGTTGCAAAGGCAACCTTTTGACCCTCCTCCACATTTGTAATTACAAATGCTTTCTCAATTTCTTTCACCCAAGTTTGGGCTTCTATAGGGTCCGTAGTTCCCTTAAACTCCGGCGGACCTACACTTTTAAAGTCTTTAAAAGTAGTAGCTCGTACTACTCCAGGAATTACAGGTACATTAGCCCCCGTTCTATTAAATGCAGCTGTTAGAAGATTAACGAACTCTTGCATTGGATTAACCGGACCACCTTCCGGTTGGTTAACATTAGTTTCTTGATTTCGTTGTCCCCTTCTTGGCGGCATTTCGCTGTTAAGAAAACAACACATCATTATTACTTCCTCCTTGTGATTTAGTTATTATTTGTAATAAAACAATAACTCATACTCATTACTCAATATGTTCCATAAAAGAGGCTTATATTGATTAATAACTTGTAGTATAACACTACATTGTTTACATCATTCAGCCTTAGCTGATTACATTACCATCCCGCAATTACTTTCCAAAAATTGGGATTTACAAAAGACTACCCTTGTTTATACAAAAGAGGGTTTTACATCACTACTAGATACATAATATTTACATATCTACGCTACTCTAGCTATTGCTAGATTACATCTGCCGTAAGGAATTCTCAAAATCTTTGCTGGCCAGACCGGCAATAACATCCCGACTGATGGTATGGCGTGTCTGTCCCGCCTCTACCGGATACCCAGCCACTTGCTGCTGGAAATCTACATGAGAACTCCTATGTATATAGGACATCCTCTCCAATCTCCTCTGTTTAGTCTTTAGCTCTTGCTTGAGCTCAAGGACTTCACATTTCAGCTCTCGGACCTTGTCCTTAGCGAAAACTCGATCATCGTGTTCCTCCTCCCACATTCCCTCCATGCTAAGCTTGTCTTCACGGACAGCTTGGAGTTCCGCTTTCAACTCCTTTACCTCCTGGCAATAATGGACATTCCTATCCAATATCGCCATAAACAATGCTTTCGTCGAATCCCCCGTAGACATCTCCTCTACGGGTGGAACTTGGTCAAAGGACATTACGTCCACCTCCTCTTCTAGCATGCCATCAAAAATAGACATATAGTCTAAATTGTCCGAGTCTCCAGACTCTATTGCTACCACTTCTGGCTCTATTGCTACGGGATTTGTTAGTATCTCTACCCGATTAACCGAATCCTCGCTTACAACGTGTATATTTCTATACATATCATTTTCTCCTGACATCTACAATAAGACAATACAGTTTGATTAGTACATGTCAGTAACATAAATAAAAACACATAACATACTATAATGCATTTTTATAAGGTTATCTTTCTTCTTTTACTTCTTTATTAAGGTTATGACTTAAGGTTCTAATTCCCTTTAAGTTTTATAACCTAGGCTTTGATACCAACTTGTAGCGCCCCCAAATCCGGGTGTCTTACAACCCGACAGATGGTGCTATATTGTACAAACATTCACACATTCATTCAATTGAAAGTTTCAAAGAATGAACATAACTTATATATATTTAATTCCATATTTACATTTCCCAGGTTCTAAACCGATTACAAAGGTTCTTTTGTCATAATATTCATTACATTACAACAATAGACCTATACTATTACATGACAGCTTAACAATCTGCCTTAGCTTTGCCTTTATTCTTATTTGATCCTTCAGGACGTTCAGTCTTAGCTGCATTCATATGATTTAAGCAAGAGTGAGCATGACTAGCTCAGCAAGTATAACAATTTCAATAACAACAAGCTTGATACATATGAATCATATATCTTCGATAACTGAACAATAGCTATGAAGTACTATTGATGATTCAAAATAGTAATTCATCTTTACTTTCAAAATGTTTCACAATGAATAAATTCAGTAAAACATTCACCCCGGTCAAAGACCTTGAGCATTCATTCTTTCTTTGAAAAGGACAACCCGGACCTAAGTCCGTAAGCCCGATATTACTTACGAGCACTTCTAGGTGATCAGCCTATTGTACTCTGTATTGATCAATACTACATCCATTAAACGTATGTACGTTTAATCATTTGGCAACCTCGCGTGCCTGTCGTTTTACCGACAAAACATTTGTTTAACAATTCATTCATCTTTGAAAACTATAAGTAGTTGACAAAAGATACTTGCATTTGATAACAGATGAACAGATTATCAACAATCCATTCAATATGTTAAGTCTAGCCAAAGAAACTGGCTTTAACTTCACTATACTTCAATTCATGCGAAAGGATACATGAACATCATAAACTTGTTCAGATTGAACTGAAACAAGAGTTAGAATACTTGCCTTTAGCGTCTGCTACTGTGTATTTTACTTTACGTTCAAGTCTTTCAAGTCTCTACAATATATGATCACATAATGACTTACATTAGGTCACATATAATCAAGTATGTATTTGAATATATCTTACCCTTCATTTCAATCTAATTATAGATTAACTTTCATTATTATGCGTTTCGACTTATCATTCGCTTTTCATTCATTCAACTTGGTTTTATTAACCATTCCTCATTACTTTTAAGTCTTAACAATGTCCCAACAATGTTACTTTAAGTTGTTTAAGGTAGGTTTAGTTCAATCTCTTACCATCCCCTTCTTTTCCCTTCATTTTTATTCTTTACTGTCTAAGTTCTGTGCCTGGCGCCGCGGCGCGGGCATTACACTTACATCTCGCGCTGCGGCGCGAGTTAGCAGTACCTGAGCTCCAGACCTCGCGCTGCGGCGCGGTCAAATGGCATAGGGTTGGCGCCGCGGCGCCAACTCTGTGCACCAGAAAATTTTTCTAACTTTTAATTTTTGTGAACTTCCCGGACGCATAACTTCTTTGTTTTAAGTCCGAATTGGCTCGTTCAAAAGCCTACGGTTCACAAATTACGTAATCTACACGTTCATGCAAGAATTTTATCTATTTGACTTCGTTTGCTAAAAAATCACCTATTGGTTCATTTTTAACGAAAACGATAAACGTTCGTGAACGTTAAACACTCGTTTCTTCGTTCTAAGTCGGAATTCGTCCATTTTCGAGTCCGCAACTCTTAAATGACAAACATGACTTGTCTCCATTGAAAAATAACATTTCCAAACTCAAACTCAAAATTTGACTTCCATTCCGGAAATTTTACGAATTCGACGATTATCGTCTAATCGTACGATTTCCGGCAAATCTTCCTTCTTATGATTTGTTCAATATTACAAATGAATTTCATTCATAATGTGAACATCTTAACATGCTAATTCCAACAACTTATAGTTCAAGTTGGATTTTTCCTTATTTCTTTCATGAGCTTATAACTTGTCAATTTATAAACTACTTATTACTCCTTTGTTCATCACTTATGATAATTAAAATCCATTAATCATCACCTTTATATGTTCTCAATGCATAGTTTTATTCATGTATACTTGATACATCTTCATACAAATTCTTTACTTTCATTAATAAACTCATTACAAGTTCGTAATACTTTCACATAAGTTTATAACTTATGCTAGCTTAAATGACTTATTACCAACTTATGTGGCTTAAGTTCATTACTTACACATTCTTCTTCTTAACATTCATATTCCTTAATTCATCTTTGCTTATCAACCTATCATGAATAGAGATAGAAGATAATTAGAGAAGAAGTCTTACTTTAGAAGTTCTTGGTAAAGTAGCTTCTTCTTTCTTCTTGGCTTATGGAATACTTACTTGTAACTTAATCTTCCTAACAATTAAGCACTTTAAAAGAGAGGGTTTGGATTATTTGAACAACTATTAAATGACTTGCCAACCTTCACTATTTATAGAATTCCTAAGGTTAGGGCAATTTAGTCAATTCCATCATCCCACCTCCTTTTGCACCTCCTTACTATTCATTGCTTGACCAACACCACTCATATCCTTTGCTTGGCCACTACTCTTATTACTTGATCATTACTTATCTTGGTCATTACTCATATTACTTGATCATTACTTATCTTGGTCATTACTCATATTACTTAATCACCACACATTAACCACATTAATATGGTTTTGCTCCATGGATCACCCAACTATTGAGCTTTTAACTTGGCTTAGTTATCTTAACCTTTGGGCTTTGCATTAATAAACCTTAACTTGTTTATTAATTATCATTGGGCCTTAACATTTAATTTACTTGGGCTTGTACCAATTGTTAACCAATCTTCCAAGTCCATTAGCATTACTTAATACATATACATATTGTTTATGTATTATTCTCGTATTATCATTCGTATACAACTTTGTTATATACGATATTCCATTCTTCTTACAAACTCGTATAATACTTCATATTATACTCGTTTTCTTTCCTCGTATAATGCTTGCGTATCATACGATTTATACTTCCTTATTAATACTTCGCTTTCCTTAATATTCTTGAATTAAGTCCGCAAGCGAAATATTACGTTTTCCATAACTAGATTATTATTACATAATCCGTCTTACTTTAATATTCTACCATTACGTATTTCTCGGAAATTCAAAAATAAATCCCGAGCAAATACCGATGAATAGTGTTTTTCAAAAAAATTTCTCGGAAAACATTTATTTTCGTTTTGGAATTTCAAACACCTTAAATCCTTCACATAGTTCAAATACTACGATATTCCAACATCAATAGGTTATAGAACGAAAACCATCTTGATATCCCCATAATATGATTTTATTATTATTTAATCTAATAAAATCATCTTACATTAAAATCCGAATTTCTCGGTCGTTACAATCACAATACTGGCAATCAGGCCATTCCCAGGAAAGATGGGGCTTTCCAATAAGGATTACTCCTTACTGGCGCGCAATTAGGTGACCAAACCTCTCCTTAGACAGAAATTTCAAGACAGTGCCAATAATGCTATCTAATAATATTATTCAGATAATATGAATTATTGCTCCGATAATGACAAATACTGTGTACTGACAATTATTAAAACAACAGTAATATAAAATATCAACGTAGCAATTATTGAATCAATAAAATAAAATATTGAACAGTAATTACTGTAACAATTATTGAGTAGTGCCTTCTTACGTAAGAATTAATAATTGGTGCAATACAGTGTGCTACTGTGCAACAACGCGTATTATTGTATTTTAACCACCGGGTATTCCAACAGTATTAACGGTAAAAACTACGCCGTTATTTATAAATAACTTATACTTGTCGTTTTCTTCATCCAATCACTTTTCGTTATGGGGGCCCACACAAGGCTGCGCCGTTGTACGAATATTCCCTGACAATAAGAATATTCCACGACCAAACGAATATTCTCCGATAAAAATGAATATTTTATAAGCACTTGCTTATTTAAAATATTTGCGCATTTTAACCATAACTAACCACATTAATCAAATCAACCATTACTATTTCAAAATAATAAACAGAGGAAATTTAATTTTATTTATAATAAGTTGGGGTCTTACAACCTCCCCTCCTTATGAAATTTCATCCTCGAAATTGACGTACGTACCTGGTGTTTCAAAAAGATGAGGATATCTCGCTTTCATTTCCGTTTCCAACTCCCAGGTCATTTCCTCAATAGCATGGTTTCTCCACAAAACTTTACCTTGTGGTATGACCTTCGTGCGTAGGACATGCTCCTTCCTATCCAAGATCTTAACAGGTACCTCTTCGTATGTTAAGTCTTCGGATATCTCGTCCGGTTCAAACTCAATAGCGTGGTTCGGGTCTTTCACATATTTACGAAGCACGGATACGTGAAAAACATTATGAACACAAGACATACTTGGAGGTAACGTGAGTCTATAGGCCATATTTCCTACTCGGTCAAGAATCTGAAATGGACCAATAAATCGTGGATTGAGCTTTCCTCTATTCCCAAATCTTGTAACTCCTTTCCATGGAGAAACACGCAGTAATACATGATCCCCAATACTAAATTCCACGTCCTTTCGATGAAGATCCACATAACTCTTTTGTCGATCCTATGTTGTTTGTATACGTTGTTGAATCATTTGGAACTTTTCTGTTGTTATTTGTACCAACTCTGGTCCCAACAACATTGCTTCTCCCACCTCATCCCAACATACTGGAGAGCAAAACTTTCGTCCATACAATGCTTAAAATGGAGCCACACCTATACTTGCCTGATAACTGTTGTGGTAGGAGAATTACACCAATAGTAGGTACTTATCCCAACTCCCTTTGAAATCGAGGACACAAATTCTTAATAGATCTTCAAGAGTTTGAATAGTCCTATCTGATTACCCGTCCATTTGAGGATGGTATGCCGAACTGAACCGTAAATCCGTGCACATAGCTTTTTGCAAGCTAACCCAAAATCTTGAAGTGAATTTTGGGTCACGATCCGAAACTATGGATACTGGCATGCTATGCAACCTCACAATCTCATTCACGTACATACTAGCAAGACGTTCAAGGGAATAAGTCTCCCGTATCGGCAAGAAATGAGCAGACTTGGTTAATCTATCAACAATAACCCATATAGCATTTATGCCTTGAGAAACTGTGGGAAGACCCGTAACGAAATCCATGGTAATGTGTTCCCACTTCCATTTCAGAATCTCAAGTGGTTGCAATGGACCCTTTGGCACTTGATGTTCTGCCTTTACACGTTGACAAGTTAAACAACTCGAGATAAACTTTGCAATCTCTCTCTTCATATTGTTCCACCAAAATGTATGTCGAAGATCACGATACATTTTGGTACTTTCAGGATAGAATTGCAAATGGTGTATTGTGTGCCTCCATCATGATCTTGTACTTCAAATCAGAATCGTTAGGAACACAAAGTTTGGAGTGGACTCGAAGTATTCCTTCTTCATCGATTCTTTCTTCTGGAATAGCACCTTCTTGCACTTTCTTCTTCTTCATACGCATCAGCTCCGGGTCTGTGGCTTGAGCAACTTTAACTTTATCGATTAAAGTTGGTTCTATGCGTATACTTGACATCATTGTACCCATTCCTGCATATGATCTTCTACTCAACGCGTCAGCTACCACGTTTGTTTTTCCAAGATGGTATTGAATAGTGTGGTCCTAATCTTTCAACAGCTCGAGCCAACATCGCTGCCGCATGTTGAGTTCTTTTTGAGTAAAGAAATATTTGAGGCTTTTATGGTCTGAATATATCTCCACTTTTTCCCCATATAGATAGAACATCCATATCTTTAGCGCGAAAACGACTACTGACAACTCTAGATCATGAGTAGGATAATTTCTCTCATATTCTTTAAGTTGTCATGAGGCATAGACTATAACTTTCCCACGTTGCATGAGAACACATCCTAGCCCTTTGCCTAAAGTATCACTGTAGATAACAAATCCATCCGAACAAGATGGTATGGTCAAAACAGGTGCCGAAATGAGTCTCCTCTTAAGCTCTTGGAAACACTTCTCTCATTCCTCGCTCCATATGAATTTGATATCTTTCTGAGTCAGCTGAGTTAACGGGGTAGCGATTCGAGAAAACCCTTCCATGAATTTCTGATAATAACCAGCTATGCCCAGAAAGCTATGTACTTCGATCACCGTCTTTGGTTGCTCCCAACTTTGTATTGCTACAATCTTTGCTGGGTCAATAGATACTCCATGTTTTGACACCACGTGCCCTAGGAATGCTACTTCCTCAAGCCAGAACTCGCATTTCTTCAATTTAGCATATAGCTTATTTTCACGCAGCCTTTAGAGTACGAGCTTCAAATGGTGCTCATGATCTTCACGGCTTTTGGAATATATGAGGATGTCATCAATAAAGACAACAACGAACTGATCCAAATAATCCTTGAATACTCGGTTCATCATATCCATGAAAGCCGCAGGAGCATTATTCAATCCAAAAGACATGACTAGGAATTCATAATGCTCGTACCGAGTTCTGAAGACAGTCTTCGGAATATCCTTAGTTTTAACCTTCTGCTGATGATATCCAGAACGAAGATCGATCTTTAAAAAGAATTGTACTCCTTGTAACTGGTCAAACAGGTCATCAATACGACGTAGCGGATACCTATTCTTGATAGTGACATGGTTTAATTCCCGGTAATCGATACAAAGTTGCATACTCCCGTCTTTCTTCTTTACAAATAAAACAGGAGCACCCCAAGGAGATGTACTAGGACGAATGAAACCGATGTCCAACAACTCCTGTAGTTGGACCTTTAACTCCTGAAGTTCAATAGGAGCCATTCGATATGGGGTTTTAGAAATGGGCTTTGTACAAGGTTTAAGATCAATAAAGAATTCAACTTCACGTTTCGGGGGTAGACCGGGAAGTTCTTCAGAAAATACGTCAGGAATGTCAATAACAACAGGAATATTATTCAAATATGACGTGTCTTTATTCAAATCCATAAAATGGGCTAAGAAAGCTTGACATCCATTTTTTAATAAACGAATGGATTTATGGCTTGATATAACAATGATTGATTTTAATGGCTTAGTTGCTTGAATTCTCACAACAGGTTGGTTAGAAATATGAAAACTAACAACCTTACGAAAATAATCAATTTTGGCATGATGAGTAGTTAACCAATCAATCCCTAAAATCATATCAAAAGCAAGTATCTTTAAAGAGATAAGGTCAAAAGGTAATGTCATGGTGCCAACTTGGATCAAACAAGATTTATAAATAGTGGATGTGATGAAAGTTTCACCTAACGAAGTCTCCACATATAAATCAAAGTCTAATTTCTCCGGAGTCAAGTTTAAACATTGAGCACAAGCAGGAGAAATAAATGAATGGGTAGCACCGGTATCTAGTAAGGTATAAACTTCGCATGAATTTATGATTAGCTTACCCGTGATCACCTCGTTTGGATTCCTCGCATGTTAACCAGCCAAGACAAAAGTTCTTCCAGGAACCATTGACTTTGACTTTTCTGGGACAGCCTTTTGAGTAAATATCCCAGCTGGACTTGATTTCGCTACAGTGCAATCTTGAGCGATATGTCCCTCTTTTCTACATTTATAGCATACGACCGGTGGCCGTTCTCCTCCCTTAAAACCAGTTGTTGTTGGTACTGACGTCTTCACAGTGTCATTATTGAATCTCCTCTTTTTAAAATCTCCCCCCAACTCGCTTCTTCTATTTTCATGGCCACGATTACCACCAGAGTGGTTACCGCTCTTGTCCGTATTTTTCTTTCTCCGCTGGTTAACGTTGTTCTGATGACTGCTGTCACCGGTATGATCCTGGTTGTGATCCCTCGGTTTACCGTACTCGTTATCTCGCTCTAATAATTGAGCCCTGTTTGCAACATCTGAATAGAGAGAAAATTTATGAGAAATGAGATATTGACGTATGCCGGGTTTTAAACCTCTCAGAAACATCCGCGTCATATGTTCCCCATTCTCCACCAAATGAGATGCAAACCTGGACAACTCTGCAAACTTCGCCTCGTACTGGGACACCGTCATGTTATTCTGCTCCAGTCTAATAAACTCTACCTCGTTCATATGACGAATAATTTCAGGAAAGTACTTGTCATTAAATAGTTTCTAAAATGTCTCCCAAGACATGATGAGTGTAGCTGGATGGGTACGCTTCCCAGACTCCTACTAGTAGTCTGCCTCGCCACAGAACATAAAGGCGGTGAATGGAACCTTCTGTTCCTCCGTGCATCCAAAGACATCGAATATCATGGTAATTTGTTTAACCCACGTCTCTGCCTTGATCGAATCCGGCTTTCCAATAAATTATGGTGGTCCCAACTCGTTGAACTGCTTGGTTGTGACAAACCGTGAATTGCTATCATTTTCTCCTATATTTTGAACACGAGTCTCCCTCGTCTGATTTTGCATGAACTGCAAAAAGCTTCTAAACATCCCATCGTTCATCATCTGCTCAGTGGTGTTGTTCACAGGAGGAACATTGCCAGCTTGTTGCACGTTCTCCTCGTTGGTGAGTGTTGCCTCTTTTATAGTTCTAATAAAAGAGCTCTAACTCATGCAAGCATACATGTATCAACAAGTAATACACAGTAAGTAAAGTATTGATCCCACAGAGAAAGTTGTTAACCCTAGACTACTATGCATTAATTAACTCACTATATTTATATGCCAAGACTATTGACTCAATTGTTGATTTAAACTAATTATGATTACTACCTAAAAATAAGAATATAAATGGACTAAATATAATATGGAAACAATGGGATCCTAACTTCATTCAATATTTCATTGAATCACCATATGTCATACAAGAAGTGTTCACATATCACAAGATAATAACCAAGAACACAAAGAGAGTTATCATTTTCCAATGCACTATAACCAACTCACATATCATCTACAGATGTTAGAATCTATGTAATCACCAATACCATTACAACTACCATATTCCTATGCGAAATTGTAACCCTATTGATTTTAAGCACAACTCTTATTCTAATTCATACGGTGAAATAGTATATTCCTATCTGATTCACAAAATATGCAA
Organism: Panax japonicus; assembly: GCA_020205505.1. NCBI lineage: Eukaryota > Viridiplantae > Streptophyta > Magnoliopsida > Apiales > Araliaceae > Panax > Panax japonicus. The sequence goes on along the minus strand of CM035109.1, from coordinate 33,680,943 downwards.
GACTTACTCTAGCCCCATATTTGAATGCTATCATGATTACAATCCATATTTATATGTTCATTTCCAATTCCATACAAATACTGAAACGAATGATTATCAGTCATTCACACATATAAAACAACCATGATAGATAACCCATATGATATACAAAACAAATCTAACATTTAGATGTGCAACCAAACTACATATTAAAATACGTTAGAGTCCCATAATGGAGTTTAGTTCATGACTGAACCAAAAGCCATTATGGGATCAAGGCTAAACATGATCAATAAACAAATAATAAAAGTAAGAAGGATAGAACGATCAAACCCAATCGTTGAATTGAAATCAAAGATTAATTATTAAATCCACAAAGAAATCCAATAAACAATAATCAATATCCACGATGACAGAGATCTCCAAGAAGAAGTAGAGAAAAATAGATGTTATGGCTTTCTCCTACGTTGGAATCTCTCCCAAGGTGTAAACCCTAGTTTCTACTATGAAAAGTACGTAATAAAAGTCAAGTCTGCTCTCTGACACACGTTAGAATCGTTTTATACCACATTACACATCATTAAGTTGAGAAATAAAAATAAAACAAATTACAGCATCAGCATCGCGCGCGTCCCTAGTGTCTCTGGCTCGCGGCCGCGAGACTCATAGTAAGTTCAGACCAAACTAGACGTCCTCTCGCGTGGTCACGCGCTCATGCCTCACGGGCGCGTGCAGAGTCTCTCGCGGGGGCGCGTCCCTTTCCTCGCAGACGCTTGACTTGTAGAAGATTCCCATGTAAAGCTTTGTACTCGCGCGTGCGGGCGAGTCTGCCCTTGTACTACCACACGGCCGCGCGGCCTGTGTCCTGCAATTCCTGAGTCTGGTTTCCTGCTTGCTGCTGTTGCTATTTGCTTTAATTATCATGCTTGCTTGATTTCCATGCCTCATTGTATCCCCATGCCATGCACATCCTCGCCTTTCAACTAGCCTTCATGCATCCGCTCACCGATACCTCGAATTCCACCAAAATGAAGTTGATTCCTATACTTATTCACCAAAAGGAGTTTTAAGTATATACAATGCAAAATAACGTGAAATACAACGAAAATAAAATGAAATGTACTCGAGGTGGGCACAATTCGCATGGATTAATATACAATAAGTGAGTAAAAATATCACTTATCAGTGAGCACATGTGTCTCCACAGTCTCATTTACTCCACTGTTAACATTCTCAGTCGACATTCTCAAATACTGCAATAAAACAAGGGTTAATTTAACAAATTAACATATCACATAATATCCTTATATTATGACTAACCAACAAATAAGCTTAGGTAGGAAACACTAGCGAAGGATTTACTCGTCTCTCCCCTCTTAGTTCTATTCCCCGATCTCCGCCAGAGATCATATCCCTAAGCTCTGATACCAACTGTGACGCCCCCAAAATAGGTATACAACACCCATTCTGAGTCGTCAATATATATGGTACAGATAAAACTATAAATTTATTAATACAACATAAAAACTATGAGTTTAAATACAAATATTGTGATTTAGACAATATCCACACTCAAATAAGTCCTCATTACAATTATTGATACATTATTTTACAAAAATGGTGAGGACTACTAAAATGACTTTCTAGAACCTTCATTCCATACCTCGACTAGTACTCGCTACATTCTTGCCTCCTGAGAAGAAAAATAGAACAAAAGGAAAAGGGTGAGCTCAACTAGCCAAGTAAAGAATATTATGACTAAGAAAACATATAACAAATTATCGTTAGTCTTCAATATGGAAAAATCTAATAGAATATAATAGACAACCAGTTTTAAATCAATCTTCGCAGCGGAAATAATAATTCATTAGAAGAGTTAAGTAGAGAATGTAAACTACTATCAACTATATACGAAATTAAAAGTTCATCGTCGATATTTTATCCCTGTAACATAAATCAATATATATCTGGAATCAAATATTCATCTTTGCACTACATGCTAAAGATATTCACCAGTTGGTCATGTTCATCTAAACACCTATTCATCTTTGCACTATGGGCCAAAGATATTCATCAGAAAACATTAATCTTTGCACTACAGGCCAAAGATATTCAATTATATCATCATTTAGGACTAAGGATAAAAAATATTTGAAGGAAAACGAATTTAGTGAAACAAAATAATAAATATTAAGGATTTGTATTACAGCTATTCCATGTCCAAAAATACCTCATAAATAATCATAGTGGAGTAAAATTCAAGAATGATCAAAACATGGATACAATCAAAGCTAGTATCCATAATAGATATTTTGGAGATAAAGAAGAAAATTTCATTTTTTTCGGTGAATAGTGTTGTATTCGTGAATAGTGTCGTATACGTGAATAGTAATCCCAACACAAAAAGTTCCAAATTTGATAAAAAGTTCAAACCAATATTTTGGCATAATGATATTGAAGAAAATAATATCATTTGAGAAGAAAATAACATCTCTTACCTCGTAAAGACTAGTACTTCTAGTTGAAACACCGGATATAGGCTATGACTTGAACGTACACCGTATAGCAACACTCAAAGTATTAAAATACCCACAAGAATACGTTCAATATATCGAGAGAGAAAGAGAGAGAAAACTTCAGCGTCTGGTGTGAATTTTAATTCTAACTTAAGCACCATATTAATAGGAAAATGCTTAGAACACCAAAGCAGAAAATTTAATAAAATATTATTATTTATTTTATAAATTCCTACGCCCTCTTTTATCAACTGATTTAAGCCACCATGCACATGTTAATGATGCCCACAAAATGAAAAAAAAAACGTTTTTCTTTAAAAAAATTATTTAAAACTTCAAAAATCAATTATTTCGGAATTTCGGAACTACAATAATCCATAACAAATGGCCCTTTTATCAGAAAAATTCGAACCTCATGTCTTTTTCATAGGAAATTTCATTCTCTACAATTTTACAGAAGAAAGTTTTTCTAAATTCCAAACAAAAATTGACCGAAATCCATAAACGGGCGATTCTATAGGCTATAATCAAATTTCAGTCAAGAAATGGGCCCACAAACATGTTAAACAACTTTTGCAACAAAAATACTCTTCCTCCTCATATACTCATATATCCCACATTTATTGTAAAAAAATATCCCCATTATTATATTATTAAAATATAATAATATATTTAAATGAATTATTTTATCAGAAAAAGATAAAATATTAATTTTTAACAATTATCACATTAAAAATTTTCTCTATCTATATCCACATAAAATGAATATTTTTCTTATCATATAAATCAATAATTAATTATTCACAAATAATATTACAGAATCACAATACTGGCAACCAAGCCGTTCCTGGGAAAGAGGGGGCTTTCCAATATAAATCAATATTGTGTACTGACAATTATTTAAACAACAGTAATATAAAATATCAACGTAGCAATTATTGAATCAATAAAATAAAATACTGAACAGTAATTACTGTAACAATTATTAAGTAGTGCCTTCTTACGTAAGAATCAATAATTTGTGCAATACCGTGTGCTACTATGCAACAACGCGTATTACTGTGTTTTAACCATCAGGTATTCCAACAGTATTAACGGTAACAACTACGCCGTTATTTATAAACAACTTATACTTGTCGTTTTCTTCATCCAATCGCTTTCCGTTATGGGGCCCACACAAGGCTGCGCCGTCGTACGAATATTCCCCGACAGTAAGAATATTTCACGACCAAACGAATATTCTCCGATAAAAATGAATATTTTATAACCACTTGCTTATTTAAAATATTTGCGCATTTTACCCATAACTAACCACATTAATCAAATCAACCCTTACTATTTCAAAATAAAAAATAGATGAAATTTAATCTTATTTATAATAAGTTGGGGTCTTACATCTGATTTTGAAATCGTTTGATCTTTTGGTCATGTTGTTGTTTTGTTATTATAGTCGGACATGTATACTATATATTAAATTCACTAGATCACTTAGATATTCATTGTAATGAAGAATAATCTCGGTCAAACCGACGTTGACCAAACTGCTTGAAGAACAAATCTGGGTAACCCAAATTTTTCCCTGATCGTTCTGATAACATATTCTAGAGCTCGGATCTTGCTTTTGTTTGATGATATTATGGTGTTGGTATATCTAAGTGGTAATAAGGTATATGAACTACAGATTTAATTCTTTCATTTCACTTAAACAACAAGCAATATTCATGTAGTAGACGGTCAAACTAGGCTGCTAAGTCATGAAGTCCATTTTCTGGAAAACCCAGATCTTCATGAGCGAGTTTTTTTGACATACTTTGACCAGCCTTAATCTTTCTATAGTGATGATTTTATACTGAAATAATGACATGTTGTTGTACTATGACATCCGGGCTATATGATTGAACCTTCATAGCACACCAAGAAAGCTTAAGATGTATGTTACAAGGATCACAAAGTAGGTACCAAGGCTGTTCTTCATTTCTGGGTAACCCAGAAAATGAAGAACAGGCCTGACATGATATTTAGAGGACTATATCTTTCTGTTGTGATGTAGGATTGACATGAAACGTAATTCTAGTTGTAGTGCTACACATATACAACAATACTAATACAAATTATCAAACCAAAAGCAACAAGAACTAGCTAGATCTATTACTAGTCAAAGGTCCCTACAAACTGCCTATGAGTTTCTAGGTTGATAAAGAACATGCCCAAGAACACATTTAGCGACGGATTCATCGCCAGAAGCCCCTATAGCGACAGTTTAATTAAGAAATTAATTATTAATTTCCGAAAATGAATTAATTAATTAAATAAATCGAATTAAATAGTTTTTAATTATTATAAATACATAATAAATTATAAAAAAATATTTTAAAGTCTGAAAAATAGTTTTTAATTATTTAGAGTATATTTCATAAATATTTAATATTTTTAGAATATAAATGGTATTTAATTTATTTAATTAAAATATTAAATAAATGATTTAAAAATGATTTTAATACATGAAAAATCATGAAAAATAATATTATGGAATAATAAAATATTTTAAATTATTTTTAGTAACTTTTAATATTTTGTGATGAATTTCATTAATTAATCAATATTAATGATAATTAGTTTATTTAATAACTATATTAAATAAATTAATGAAAAATAGAATTAATGCTTTAAAAATCTTATGAAAATGATTTAAGTGTTATAAAAATATTTTAAGTTATAAAATATAACTTTTTGATATTTTGTCATGAAAATATTAATATTTTAATATTAAAAGCAATTATCGGATAATGAATTTAAGTGGTTAAAAATAATATAAATGTGATTTTAAAGTATTAAAAATAATTTGGGATATTATAAGTATATTATAATATTATGACATGTATTTCATTAATATTTGATAATAATGTTAGAGTTTATGCCCTAGAGGCAAATTATTTGATATAATTGCTTAACGTTTTGATATTATATTTGATTGAATAAATATATGATTTTATTATGGTTTTATTTACTGCGTAATATAATTGTTAACATAATAAAATTCCTTAGAATAGTGATACAAACTATATAGTTTCAAGTATGTGACTTGAACATGAGATTATATATTACCATTAGTATCAGTGTTCTTAAATGTCCCTAGTCGAGTATCATTGTTGATGGGACAACAATGATGCATTGAGACTAGTATGTGGATTGACTGATGACCAAATCTCATTGGTCATAAATATATGAGATATTAAGTCAATGCATAGGTACATGTTAGAGAACGATGTACTGGACAGACCCACCATGAGAATTCTATATGGAGCATTATGCGAAGTGTCATTAGCAATTCTCATAGTGACAATGATGTAATGGTCCTCCGACCTGAAATCGCTATATTACTACACGAGAATTTATGTACTTTGATATCATCAAATGTCACCTTTAATAGGGTGGACTATAAAGGTGATTATTGGGTTCATCATTAATCATGTGAGAAATATGAGTGATCTAGATGGAATTTATCCATCCTATATATTATGGGTGATATCCATAGGCCTCTTGATTGAGTAGGACTATGAAATGCATGGCCATGCTCAAATAGTGATTTGTTTCATATAGTCTACTCATTGATCAAGAAAACTCAGATTAAATTATGAAGAGTATGACACATTCCATGACTCGAGTTTAATCTAGGATATTAAGGTTAAAAGGATTAAATTGCATTGAAACATTGGTCACAAAAGGTTGCATCGAATCATCGACCTTATTATTACTTGGGTAGCAGTGATGCATTACTAGATGCCGCTCACTGTTTATAATTTTATAATATGATTTTAAAATTATTGCCAACGTAATAATAACCTATAGGGTCACACACATAGAACGTTATTTAAAAGGGAATTAATTTAAATTTTAAGGATTTAAATATATTAATATGATTAATAGTATTTAAATCACAAATTTAAATTAAAAGGAGAATTTGTATATATGTATATTAATTAAGTAAGACTTAATTAAGAGATATATATATATATATATATATATATATATATATATATATACATATCTATATATATATATATTCGGATTTTTTAAAATTAGGTTTTGATTTTAATTAATTCCTTTTAACTACTATATATATGATATATAGCAGCTACTTAGGGTAAGATATCAGAATTGAAAAAACCCTAGCCGCTCTTAGAGAGAGACTAGAGAGAAAACAGTTTCAAAAATCCATTCCTTTTGGTGGCTAGTACCGCAAGTCCTTCTTATTGCAGAATCGTTCGACGGTTTGTGCGGCGTTCGTGTGGATACCGTAGAGGCGCAATCGGTTTGTATTGCGTTGGAGATTCGAGGCGCAGTCGGTTTCAGATTTTCATTTTTGTTTATATCTGGTATAATCTCTAAACCTCTTAATTAATTGATTTTCGCATGGATCCTATTTTAGGGTTTCGGAAATTGTTTTAAAATTTTAATTTCCGCTGTGCGTTTCTGTGCCGAAGCCCAACAGTGGTATCAGAGCTACTTGCGAAAAGATTAATTCAGATTACGTGTTTTAATTGTATTCGATATATATGATATATGATGATGCATGTTTACCGATATAAAATTGAATATATGATATTCCGTTGTATGTGTATTCTGGTAATATATATGATGATACTGTTAATCGTATCTTTAATCGGTGGAATAACAATATAACTATTCTAATCGGATTAGAAGCATGAAGAATCGTTTTAATATGATTAATCGAAACTGGAAATATATGATAAATTTTGGGTGTACTGTTATTCGTTTTAATATGATTAAATCGAAACTGGACATATATGATTTGTTATTATGGGTGTATTGGTGGATTAAAATGTATGATTCTGAAACTGTTTCAGAGATTCGTATGGAAATATTCTGCAATACAGAATATAGTTCGAAATCGAAACCGATCAGCCGGACCACCGCCAGGGGGGAGACCCCCCCTTGGACCCCCCCGTCGTAGCGCACGATGGTCATGTCCCCTATATTTTATATATAGTTTTCTTTAATTATATATGAATTGTTATGTGCTTATTGTGATATGCATGGTGCACAGTTATGGCCTTTTGACCCATAGGTTAGTGGTTTTTGGTTTTGAAATACGACTTGCATGTCGTGCCTTTCTATAAATTCTAATGTAATATTATCTTCTCATCTAAATCCCCTCGAATGTAACTCGATGTTTCTTTATGTTATGTAATAATCTGTAATTGATGAAGATGTCAAGATGGAGAACACAATGGAAAGATGATGATGGAGAGGAGGCGCATGCTAGAGGAAGATCCAAGGAAGTTATTTATTTTAAGATCTTTTACCACCTTAGATTGACCTTCAATCTTTCATTAGCTTGAAAAGATTGACAGTGGATTGGGCCATAACTGTGACACATTTAATTTTGCACTTTATTTATGCTTGTATATGATATGATATGATTAATAATGTGCATGATTAACAAGATTAAAATTGGTGAGATCTAAATTAATAAAATCCCTCATTAAATTATTAAGTCTAAATCAGATGCCTTCCAATGAATAACACTCATCTAGACCTTGATCAATAGATGTAGGTTTGCCAAAGCAAAGTACCCTATTTATCTAGGTAAGATGCGATAGGATAATTGTGATATCCAAACTATTAAAATCATTGGGCCCGACTTAACTAAGTTATCTCAATAGGATTGTGGACTTAGAGGCATAGAGTTTGGTTGGTACCATTAGATGGACTAGAAACAAATGTTGTTTACCAAACTATCCAGGAGTTATATATGATATAATTGACAAAGGGTTGTCTACCTTAATAATTATGTTTTGAGAGAATAGCCAAATCTAACTTAAGGCATAATGAAATATGGATCTTGGCTCACTAGAAAGATTTAATAGAAAATGCTTTCCGAATTAATGGTGAGGGCTATTAATTTGAATAAAATAGTGGGAGGTATATTTTGAATGTACTATTATCAATTATATAATATCAACTCTGTAATTTGACTTATTATTGTTGCACTTATAAATTGTAGATATCAAATGGCAAACAACAACAACACAAATAGTCTTTCATTACGATCAGTCCTTGAAAAGGACAAGCTAAGTGGAATTAATTTCCTTGACTGGCATAGGAACTTGAGGATTGTCCTCAAACAAGAGCGTAAGCTATATGTCCTTGATGGGCCCATTCCTGCAGCACCAGCTGTCACTGCACCACGTGCGGAGCATAATGCTTACAAGAAGCATCAAGATGATGCTCTGGATGTGAGTTGTGTCATGCTAGCAACCATGAACGCTGAGCTTCAGAAGCAACATGAGTTGATGGATGCTTATGAGATGATCGAGCATCTCAAGAAATTGTTCGAAGGGCATGCTCGACAGGAGAGGTATGATACAAGCAAGGCATTGTATCACTGCAAAATGGGTGAACGTGATCCAGTTGGTCCACATGTGCTGAAAATGATTGGGTTTATTGAGTACCTTGATAGGTTGGGTTTTCCAATCACTCCGGAAGCCCAAACTAACCTTGTTTTGCAATCTTTGAACAGCAGCTACTCTCAATTTGTTATGAACTATCTTATGAATGAAATTGAGAAACCCCTTACTGAGTTGTTGAGCATGTTAAGAACTGCCGAGAACAACATGAAAAAGGCAGGACCCGCTCCCATAATGATGGTGCACAAGGGGAATGCTAAGGGAAATTGGAAAGGCAAGAAGATGATAGGATCTAAATCTTTTGACAAACCCAATTCCAAAACCAAACAGGCTTTAAAACCTAAAGGTGGGGTAGCTAAAGAAGGTGAATGTCACTTCTGTGGAAAACCTGGACACTGGAAAAGGAATTGTCATGCTTATCTGGAAGAAGTGAAGAAAAGAAAAGGAAGTACGACTTCTGATTCAGGTATATATGTTATAGAAGTCAACCTATCTACTTCTACATCATAGGTATTGGATACTGGATGTGGTTCTCACATTTGTGTTAATGTGCAGGGACTCCGAAGGAGTAGAACTTTAGCGAAAGGAGAGGTTGACCTACGAGTTGGAAATGGAGCAAAAGTTGCTGCACTGGCCGTAGGAACTTATCATTTATCTTTGCCCACTGGGCTAGTTTTAGAATTAGAAGATTGTTATTTTGTGCCTGCTATAAGCAAAAATATTATTTCTGTTTCTTGTTTGGACAAGAAAGGTTTTCATTTATAATAAAGAACAATCGTTGTTTGTTTTACTTAAATGATATTTGTTATGGTGTTGCACAATTGTTTAACGGTCTCTATATTCTTGATTTAGAAATGCCTATCTATAACATAAATACAAAACGATTTAAATCAAATGATTCAAATCCGACATATCTCTGGCACTGTCGTTTAGGCCATATAAATGAGAAACGCATATCCAAACTCCATAAAGATGGGTTCTTGGATTCATTTGATTTTGAATCATATGAGAAATGCGAGTCTTGTTTATTAGGCAAGATGACTAAAGCCCCTTTCACTGGACACAGTGAACGGGCTAGCGATGTATTGGGACTTATACATAGTGATGTATGTGGACCCATGAGTTCGTTAGCAAGAGGTAGGTTTTATTACTTCATTACATTTACTGATGACTTTAGTAGATATGGATATGTGTATCTTATGAGACACAAATCCGAATCCTTTGAAAAGTTCAAGGAATTCAAGAATGAAGTTCAAAACCAATTTGGCAAAAGCATAAAAGCCCTTCGATCCGATCGAGGAGGTGAATACTTAAGCCAAGACTTTGATGACCTTCTAAAGGAGTGTGGTATTATATCACAGCTCACTCCACCTGGAACACCGCAATGGAATGGTGTATCTGAGAGGAGAAATCGAACCTTGTTGGACATGGTACGATCAATGATGAGTCATGCAGATCTTCCAATAAGCTTCTGGGGTCATGCCCTAGAGACAGCTGCATTCACACTTAACCGTGTTCCTACAAAGACGGTTCAGAAGACACCATATGAAATGTGGACTGGAAAACGTCCTAGTATGTCGTTCATAAAGATTTGGGGTTGCGAGGCGTTCGTAAAACGTCTGAATTCTGACAAGCTCGGACCCAAATCTGACAAATGTAATTTTGTGGGATACCCAAAGGAAACAAAAGGGTATTATTTCTACAAACCTTCTGAGAACAAAGTGGTTGTTGCTCGAACTGGTATTTTTCTAGAAAGAGAATTTGTCTCTAAAGGAAACAGTGGGAGGAAAGTAGAACTCGAAGAAATTCGAGAACCACAAAATATCATTGAACCTGAGTTGGAACATGAGCAGGAACCACAAGAAATTGTGGAAAGTGAACCTTCTCAAATTACACAAGTCATTCGTAAATCTGGTAAGACACGCCAAGAGCCTGAGAGATATTATGGATATCTTGTGACTGAAAACGGCGATGTGATGCTCATAGATCAAGATGAGCCTGCTTCCTACCAAGAAGCTATGAATGGACCAGATTCTGAGAAATGGCTTGAAGCCATGAAATCTGAGATGGACTCCATGTATACTAACCAAGTATGGACTCTGGTTGATCCACCCGAAGGGGTAAAACCAATCGGGTGCAAGTGGGTTTTCAAGAAGAAAACTGACATGGATGGTAATGTACAAACCTATAAAGGCCGACTGGTAGCAAAAGGTTTCAAAAAAATTCAAGGTGTTGACTATGATGAAACCTTCTCTCAAGTGGCAATGATTAAATCCATCAAGATCTTACTTGCTATTGCAGCTTTTTATGATTACGAAATCTGGCAGATGGATGTCAAAACTGCTTTCCTTAACGGAAATCTCCTTGAGGATGTGTATATGACACAACCTGAGGGTTTTGTCACTCCAAAGGATGATGGAAAGGTATGTAAGCTGCATCGATCCATTTATGGATTGAAGCAAGCATCTCGGAGTTGGAATCTTCGATTTGATGAAGCAGTCAAAGAATTTGGCTTTATTAAAAATGAAGATGAACCTTGTGTATATAAGAAGGTTAGTGGGAGTCACATTGTATTCCTAGTATTATATGTTGATGACATATTAATTATTGGGAATGACATTCCTTCCTTACAGGCTGTAAAAACATGGTTAGGAAAATGTTTCTCCATGAAAGATTTGGACGATGCTGCCTACATTTTAGGTATCAAGATCTATAGAGATAGATCAAAAAAAATGCTCGGCCTAAGTCAAAGTACATATATTGATAAAGTGTTGAAACGGTTCAGCATGCAAGAGACGAAAAGAGGAAACTTACCCGTGACTCATGGTGTAAAGATCTCTAAGGCCCAATGTCCTAAATCACAAGATGATGAGGAGCGTATGAGAAAGATCCCTTATGCTTCGGCAATTGGATCTATCATGTATGCAATGATATGTACTCGTCCGGATGTCTCGTATGCTTTGAGCATGACGAGCAGATACCAGTCGAATCCAGGTGAAGGTCACTGGACAGCAGTCAAGAATATCCTCAAGTACCTGAAAAGGACTAAGGATTCATTCTTGGTATATGGAGGTGAAGACGAACTAGCAGTAAAGGGTTACACAGATGCTAGTTTCCAAACTGACAATGATGACTATAAGTCTCAGTCAGGTTTTGTGTTTTACCTTAATGGTGGTGCTGTTAGCTGGAAAAGTTCGAAGCAAGAGACAGTAGTTGATTCTACAACAGAGGCTGAGTATATTGCTGCTTCTAGTGCTGCCAATGAGGCTGTATGGATTAAAAAGTTCATCACTGAACTTGGTGTTGTTCCAACCATTGTTGATCCGGTTGCTCTATACGGTGATAATAATGGAGCCATTGCACAGGCTAAGGAACCCAGATCTCACTAACGATCCAAGCATATACTTAGGCGGTACCATCTCATCCGTGAAATCATTGATAGAGGAGATGTACATATAGGAAGAGTGCCAACAGATGATAATGTTGCAGATCCACTAACCAAGGCTTTGTCGCAGCAGAAGCATGACGGTCACACTAGTTCCATGGGTATTAGATACATGAGTGATTGGATCTAGTGCAAGTGGGAGACTGTTAGAGTTTATGCCCTAGAGGCCAATTATTTGATATAATTGCTTAACGTTTTGATATTATATTTGATTGAATAAATATATGATTTTATTATGGTTTTATTTACTGCGTAATATAATTGTTAACATAATAAAATTCCTTAGAATAGTGATACAAATTATATAGTTTCAAGTATGTGACTTGAACATGAGATTATATATTACCATTAGTATCAGTGTTCTTAAATGTCCCTAGTCGAGTATCATTGTTGATGGGACAACAATGATGCATTGAGACTAGTATGTGGATTGACTGATGACCAAATCTCATTGGTCATAAATATATGAGATATTAAGTCAATTCATAGGTACATGTTAGAGAACGATGTACTTGACAGACCCACCATGAGAATTCTATATGGAGCATTATGCGAAGTGTCATTAGCAATTCTCATAGTGACAATGATGTAATGGTCCTCCGACCTGAAATCGCTATATTACTACACGAGAATTTATGTACTTTGATATCATCAAATGTCACCTTTAATAGGGTGGACTATAAAGGTGATTATTGGGTTCATCATTAATCATGTGAGAAATATGAGTGATCTAGATGGAATTTAACCATCCTATATATTATGGGTGATATCCATAGGCCTCTTTATTGAGTAGGACTATGAAATGCATGGCCATGCTCAAATAGTGATTTGTTTCATATAGTCTACTCATTGATAAAGAAAACTCAGATTAAATTATGAAGAGTATGAAACATTCCATGACTCGAGTTTAATCTAGGATATTAAGGTTAAAAGGATTAAATTGCATTGAAACATTGGTCACAAAAGGTTGCATCGAATCATCGATCTTATTATTACTTGGGTAGCAGTGATGCATTACTAGATGCCGCTCACTGTTTATAATTTTATAATATGATTTTAAAATTATTGCCAACGTAATAATAACCTATAGGGTCACACACATAGAACGTTATTTAAAAGGGAATTAATTTAAATTTTAAGGATTTAAATATATTAATATGATTAATAGTATTTAAATCACGAATTTAAATTAAAAGGAGAATTTGTATATATATATATTAATTAAGTAAGACTTAATTAAGATATATATATATATATATATATATATATATATATATATATATATATTCGGATTTTATAAAATTAGGTTTTGATTTTGATTAATTCCTTTTAACTACTATATATATGATATATAGCAGCTACTTAGGGTAAGATATCAGAATTGAAAAACCCTAGCCGCTCTTAGAGAGAGACTAGAGAGAAAACAGTTTCAAAAATCCATTCCTTTTGGTGGCTAGTACCGCAAGTCCTTCTTATTGCAGAATCGTTCGACGGTTCGTGCGGCGTTCGTGTGGATATCGTAGAGGCGCAATCGGTTTGTATTGCGTTGGAGATTCGAGGCGCAGTCGGTTTCAGATTCTCGTTTTTGTTTATATCTGGTATAATCTCTAAACCTCTGAATTAATTGATTTTCGCATGGATCCTGTTTTAGGGTTTCGGAAATTGTTTTAAAATTTTAATTTCCGCTGTGCGTTTCTGTGCCGAAGCCCAACACAAAGGGTATGCTTGGGTATAATAAGTTGTACATGAAGATAATGTATGATCAATAAAGAATCTACCACTTCTAGTAAAAGAAGAGAAATGCCCTATGTGATTCGATAAATGACAACTCAGTAGTCCTTGGCCAATGCAGAATGAAATTAGAAAGGAGTTTCTAATTTGCAGTATTTGGAGTTGTGCATTTAAGAGTCGAAATAGATATAATTAAATAAAATAAGACTTGACAGTAATTCCATGTCTTATATTTAATTGGGACATTGTGTGGTGGAAGAATTGAATTGTATGGTAAATATTTACTCAAAGGTTCTTTTATGATTAATGTTGAAATCTATATTATCTGGAAAGTCGTTGATCGCTAGGGAGGCTTATCCCTGTTGTAGAATAAATATTATTTATTTAAATAAATTATTTATTTAATTTATTTATTTAAATAAGATTAGAATTGTTCTAATTGATTTATTCACAACCGATTTAATATGGAGAACCTAAAGGGTCACACCATAAAAGTAAGAATAATTATTTAAGAAGTTAATGGCATAATCATAATAATATGTTAAGTATATTTAATTTAATCTATGGTGATAGAATAAATTAAATAGCTTAATATTTATTATTTAATATTTTAAAAATATTAAATATAAATTAATAAGAGGAGTCTTATTAATATTATTACAATTATTAATATTTTAATTTCTAAAAGAATTTAGGAATTAATTTAATATAAGTACTCTCATTTATTCCTAATAGGATTAGGAGAAAAAATTAGTTAAAAGAGTTTAATTAATTATCCCTAATAAGACTAGGGAGCCCATTTAATTAAAAGAGTTTAATTAAATAAATAATACCTTATTTTAATAGGGTTACTTGATATCTTTATATGAGGAGTCTTATATCAGATATCAGATATACGTGATTTCCAATTATTGGAGAGTACGCTACTTTTCTATAGAGATAGAAAACTAGGGTTTGAGCCAAATACCCATCTTCTTGAATCTTTCTTCTTCATTGGTGGATCACCTCTAGAGGCCAAATACTTGGGTGGCTAACGTTGATCAAAGGAAGGAACCAAACCCGGTGGATTCAAGTTGAACGTGAAAAGAATTGGAGGTGAACTTATACCTGCGGAAGCTCGGATCTTCAAGGGTATGATTCTTGTTCTTATATTTTCGTTTAATTAATAATTGTGCATAAAGGGTGATCCGGGTATATGGTTTGTAATATTTTAAACTCTGATTTTTACACGTTTCCGCTTATTTTATGCAATTTGATTGCGTTCATGAATATTACAAACCTAATACAAACAACTCTTCCTCAAAGTATAAACCTGAGGTACTGTCTATCCCAACCCTCTACAGAGTTAATCACTTGCCATCATCCTCATTTAATCAATTTTTTGAATTCCCACGATGGTTGGAAGTAGTTCTTCATCCACTAAATCAATTTTTAGTTGCAGAATCACAAAATTCTGTAACTGAGGAACCAAATGTGATCAACTTCATAATGCTCCCACATCCCATCATCTCTACGATCACTGACTCTAGCCTCATTCCAGAGTCTCCACCTCAAATCATAGAGTCACCAAACCTAAACATCCCAACCAAGGCCCCTCCATTAGATATTCCATCCTCATCCAGCAACGAATACTTCAATCTCGATCTTGCCCTTTACTCACTACAAGATAAATACTAGAGACAAACCCCTTCCTCACAAACTCCCCAACTAAATGAAATTCTTTCTGAGTTGTCCACAAAAGCTGACTTATCGAAAATGTCTAAGAAAGTGATCAAGGAACTCGATGAGAGTCTTGAAGAACACACTGAACTCATTCAGCTGTGATTAACAACAATGATCAATGCTGCCAATAAACTCCCACAATTCCTAAGCTCTACGCTCTCTAAGACACTTAAGGAGTTTGTCAAGAAAATGATTCAAAGCTTAAAGGACCGGGATGACATTCACTTTCTAGCAGCCAAGAAACACAGAGAAGCTGTCCCTTCCCTATAGACAACTCAAGAAAATTAGAATAAAAACATGTTGGAAAGCTTCCTTAATCTACAATATAACTATTCTAATCGGATTAGAAGCATGAAGAATCGTTTTAATATGATTAATCGAAACTGGAAATATATGATAAATTTTGGGTGTACTGTTATTCGTTTTAATATGATTAAATCGAAACTGGACATATATGATTTGTTATTATGGGTGTTTTGGTGGATTAAAATGTATGATTCTAAAGCTGTTTCAAAGATTCATATGGAAAAATTCTGCAATACAGAATGTAGTTCGAAATCAAAACCGATCAGCCGGACCACCGCCAGGGGGGAGACCCCCCTTGGACCCCCCCCGTCGTAGCGCACGATGGTCGTGTCCCCTATATTTTATATATAGTTTTCTTTAATTATATATAAATTGTTATGTGCTTATTGTGATATGCATGGTGCACAGTTATGGCCTTTTAACCCATAGGTTAGTGGTTTTTGGTTTTGAAATACGACTTGCATGTCGTGCCTTTCTATAAATTCTAATGTAATATTCTCTTCTCATCTAAATCCCCTCGAATGTAACTCGAGGTTTCTTTATGTCATGTAATAATCTGTAATTGATGAAGATGTCAAGATGGAGAACACAATGGAAAGATGATGATGGAGAGGAGGCTCATGCTAGAGGAAGATCCAAGGAAGTTATTTATTTTAAGATCTTTTACCACCTTAGATTGACCTTCAATCTTTCATTAGCTTGAAAAGATTGACAGTGGATTGGGCCATAACTGTGACACATTTAATTTTGCACTTTATTTATGCTTGTATATGATATGATATGATTAATAATGTGCATGCTTAATAAGATTAAAATTGGTGAGATCTAAATTAATAAAATCCCTCATTAAATTATTAAGTCTAAATCAGATGCCTTCCAATGAATAACACTCATCTAGACCTTGATCAATAGATGTAGGTTTGCCAAAGCAAAGTACCCTATTTATCTAGGTAAGATGCGATAGGATAATTGTGATATCCAAACTATTAAAATCATTGGGCCCGACTTAACTAAGTTATCTCAATAGGATTGTGGACTTAGAGGCATAGAGTTTGGTTGGTACCATTAGATGGACTAGAAACAAATGTTGTTTACCAAACTATCCAGGAGTTATATATGATATAATTGACAAAGGGTTGTCTACCTAAATAATTATGTTTTGAGAGAATAGCCAAAGCTAACTTAAGGCATAATAAAATATGGATCTTGGCTCACTAGAAAGATTTAATAGAAAATGCTTTCCGAATTAATGGTGAGGGCTATTAATTTGAATAAAATAGTGGGAGGTATATTTTGAATGTACTATTATCAATTATATAATATCAACTCTGTAATTTGACTTATTATTGTTGCACTTATAAATTGTAGATATCAAATGGCAAACAACAACAACACAAATAGTCTTTCATTACGATCAGTCCTTGAAAAGGACAAGCTAAGTGGAATTAATTTCCTTGACTGGCATAGGAACTTGAGGATTGTCCTCAAACAAGAGCGTAAGCTATATGTCCTTGATGGGCCCATTCCTGCAGCACCAGCTGTCACTGCACCACGTGCGGAGCATAATGCTTACAAGAAGCATCAAGATGATGCTCTGGATGTGAGTTGTGTCATGCTAGCAACCATGAACGCTGAGCTTCAGAAGCAACATGAGTTGATGGATGCTTATGAGATGATCGAGCATCTCAAGAAATTGTTCGAAGGGCATGCTCGACAGGAGAGGTATGATACAAGCAAGGCGTTGTATCACTGCAAAATGGGTGAACGTGATCCAGTTTGTCCACATGTGCTGAAAATGATTGGGTATATTGAGTACCTTGATAGGTTGGGTTTTCCAATCACTCCAGAAGTCCAAACTAACCTTGTTTTGCAATCTTTGAACAGCAGCTACTCTCAATTTGTTATGAACTATCTTATGAATGAAATTAAGAAACCCCTTACTGAGTTGTTGAGCATGTTAAGAACTGCCGAGAACAACATGAAAAAGGCAGGACCCGCTCCCATAATGATGGTGCAAAAGGGGAATGCTAAGGGAAATTTGAAAGGCAAAAAGAAGATAGGATCTAAATCTTTTGCCAAACCCAATTCCAAAACCAAACAGGCTTTAAAACCTAAAGGTGGGGTGGCTAAAGAAGGTGAATGTCACTTCTGTGGAAAACCTGGACACTGAAAAAGGAATTGGCATGCTTATCTGGAAGAAGTGAAGAAAAGAAAAGGAAGTACGACTTTTGATTCAGGTATATATGTTATAGAAGTCAACTTATCTACTTTTACATCGTGGGTATTGGATACTGGATGTGGTTCTCATATTTGTGTTAATGTGCAGGGACTCCGAAGGAGTAGAACTTTGACGAAAGGAGAGGTTGACCTACGAGTTGGAAATGGAGCAAAAGTTGTTGCACTGGCCGTAGGAACTTATCATTTATCTTTGCCCACTGGGCTAGTTTTAGAATTAGAAGATTGTTATTTTGTGCCTGCTATAAGGAAAAACATTATTTCTGTTTCTTGTTTGGACAAGAAAGGTTTTTCATTTATAATAAAGAACAATCGTTGTTTGTTTTACTTAAATGATATTTGTTATGGTGTTGCACAATTGTTTAACGGTTTCTATATTCTTGATTTAGAAATGCCTATCTATAACATAAATACAAAATGATTTAAATCAAATGATTCAAATCCGACATATCTCTGGCACTGTCGTTTAGGCCATATAAATGAGAAACGCATATCCAAACTCCATAAAGATGGGTTCTTGGATTCATTTGATTTTGAATCATATGAGAAATGCGAGTCTTGTTTATTAGGCAAGATGACTAAAGCCCCTTTCACTGGACACAGTGAACGGGCTAGCGATGTATTGGGACTTATACATAGTGATGTATGTGGACCCATGAGTTCGTTAGCAAGAGGTAGGTTTTATTACTTCATTACATTTACTGATGACTTTAGTAGATATGGATATGTGTATCTTATGAGACACAAATTCGAATCCTTTGAAAAGTTCAAGGAATTCAAGAATGAAGTTCAAAACCAATTTGGCAAAAGCATAAAAGCCCTTCGATCCGATCGAGGAGGTGAATACTTAAGTCAAGACTTTGATGACCTTCTAAAGGAGTGTGGTATTATATCACAGCTCACTCCACCTGGAACACCGCAATGGAATGATGTATCTGAGAGGAGAAATCGAACCTTGTTGGACATGGTACGATCAATGATGAGTCATGCAGATCTTCCAATAAGCTTCTGGGGTCATGCCCTAGAGACAGCTGCATTCACACTTAACCGTGTTCCTACAAAGACGGTTCAGAAGACACCATATGAAATGTGGACTGGGAAACGTCCTAGTATGTCGTTCATGAAGATTTGGGGTTGCGAGGCGTTCTTAAAACGTCTGAATTCTGACAAGCTCGGACCCAAATCTGACAAATGTAATTTTGTAGGATACCCAAAGGAAACAAAATGGTATTATTTCTACAAACCTTCTGAGAACAAAGTGGTTGTTGCTCGAACTGGTATTTTTCTAGAAAGAGAATTTGTCTCTAAAGAAAATAGTGGGAGGAAAATAGAACTCGAAGAAATTCGAGAACCACAAAATATCATTGAACCTGAGTTGGAACATGAGCAGGAACCACAAGAAATTATGGAAAGTGAACCTGCTCAAATTACACAAGTCATTCGTAGATCTGGTAGGACACGCAAAGAGCCTGAGAGATATTATGGATATCTTGTGACTGAAAACGGCGATGTGATGCTCATAGATCAAGATGAGCCTGCTTCCTACCAAGAAGCTATGAATGGACCAGATTCTGAAAAATGGCTTGAAGCCATGAAATCTGAGATGGACTCCATGTATACTAACCAAGTATGGACTCTGGTTGATCCACCCGAAGGGGTAAAACCAATCGGGTGCAAGTGGGTTTTCAAGAAGAAAACTGACATGGATGGTAATGTACAAACCTATAAAGGCCGACTGGTAGCAAAAGGTTTCAAAAAAATTCAAGGTGTTGACTATGATGAAACCTTCTCTCAAGTGGCAATGATTAAATCCATCAAGATCTTACTTGCTATTGCAGCTTTTTATGATTACGAAATCTGGCAGATGGATGTCAAAACTGCTTTCCTTAACGGAAATCTCCTTGAGGATGTGTATATGACACAACCTGAGGGTTTTGTCACTCCAAAGGATGCTGGAAAGGTATGTAAGCTGCATCGATCCATTTATGGATTGAAGCAAGCCTCTCGGAGTTGGAATCTTCGATTTGATGAAGCAGTCAAAGAATTTGGCTTTATTAAAAATGAAGATGAACCTTGTGTATATAAGAAGGTTAGTGGGAGTCACATTGTATTCCTAGTATTATATGTTGATGACATATTAATTATTGGGAATGACATTCCTTCCTTACAGGCTGTAAAAACATGGTTAGGAAAATGTTTCTCCATGAAAGATTTGGGCGATGCTGCCTACATTTTAGGTATCAAGATCTATAGAGATAGATCAAGAAAAATGCTCGGCCTAAGTCAAAGTACATATATTGATAAAGTGTTGAAACGGTTCAGCATGCAAGAGGCGAAAAGAGGAAACTTACCCGTGACTCATGGTGTAAAGATCTCTAAGGCCCAATGTCCTAAATCACAAGATGATGAGGAGCGTATGAGAAAGATCCCTTATGCTTCGGCAATTGGATCTATCATGTATGCAATGATATGTACTCGTCCGGATGTCTCGTATGCTTTGAGCATGACGAGCAGATACCAGTCGAATCCAGGTGAAGGTCACTGGACAGCAGTCAAGAATATCCTCAAGTACCTGAAAAGGACTAAGGATTCATTCTTGGTATATGGAAGTGAAGACGAACTAGCAGTAAAGGGTTACACATATGCTAGTTTCCAAACTGACAATGATGACTATAAGTCTCAGTCAGGTTTTGTGTTTTGCCTTAATGGTGGTGCTGTTAGCTGGAAAAGTTCGAAGCAAGAGACAGTAGCTGATTCTACAACAGAGGCTGAGTATATTGCTGCTTCTAGTGCAGACAAGGAGGCTGTATGGATTAAAAAGTTCATCACTGAACTTGGTGTTGTTCCAACCATTGTTGATCTGGTTGCTCTATACTGTGATAATAATGGAGCCATTGCACAGGCTAAGGAACCCAGATCTCACCAACGATCCAAGCATATACTTAGGCGGTACCATCTCATCCGTGAAATCATTGATAGAGGAGATGTACATATAGGAAGAGTGCCAACAGATGATAATGTTGCAGATCCACTAACCAAGGCTTTGTCGCAGCAGAAGCACGACGGTCACACTAGTTCCATGGGTATTAGATACATTAGTGATTGGCTCTAGTGCAAGTGGGAGACTGTTAGAGTTTATGCCCTAGAGGCCAATTATTTGATATAATTGCTTAACGTTTTGATATTATATTTGATTGAATAAATATATGATTTTATTATGGTTTTATTTACTGCGTAATATAATTGTTAACATAATAAAATTCCTTAGAATAGTGATACAAATTATATAGTTTCAAGTATGTGACTTGAACATGAGATTATATATTACCATTAGTATCAGTGTTCTTAAATGTCCCTAGTCGAGTATCATTGTTGATGGGACAACAATGATGCATTGAAACTAGTATGTGGATTGACTGATGACCAAATCTCATTGGTCATAAATATATGAGATATTAAGTCAATGCATAGGTACATGTTAGATAACGATGTACTGGACAGACCCACCATGAGAATTCTATATGGAGCATTATGCGAAGTGTCATTAGCAATTCTCATAGTGACAATGATGTAATGGTCCTCCGACCTGAAATCGCTATATTACTACACGAGAATTTATGTACTTTGATATCATCAAATGTCACCTTTAATAGGGTGGACTATAAAAGTGATTATTGGGTTCATCATTAATCATGTGAGAAATATGAGTGATCTAGATGGAATTTAACCATCATATATATTATGGGTGATATCCATAGGCCTCTTGATTGAGTAGGACTATGAAATGCATGGCCATGCTCAAATAGTGATTTGTTTCATATAGTCTACTCATTGATCAAGAAAACTCAGATTAAATTATGAAGAGTATGACACATTCCATGACTCGAGTTTAATCTAGGATATTAAGGTTAAAAGGATTAAATTGCATTGAAACATTGGTCACAAAAGGTTGCATCGAATCATCGATCTTATTATTACTTGGGTAGCAGTGATGCATTACTAGATGTCGCTCACTGTTTATAATTTTATAATATGATTTTAAAATTATTGCCAACGTAATAATAACCTATAGGGTCACACACATAGAACGTTATTTAAAAGGGAATTAATTTAAATTTTAAGGATTCAAATATATTAATATGATTAATAGTATTTAAATCACGAATTTAAATTAAAAGGAGAATTTGTATATATGTATATTAATTAAGTAAGACTTAATTAAGATATATATATATATATATATATATATATATATATATATATTCGGATTTTATAAAATTAGGTTTTGATTTTGATTAATTCCTTTTAACTACTATATATATGATATATAGCAGCTACTTAGGGTAAGATATCAGAATTGAAAAACCCTAACCGTTCGACGGTTCGTGCGGCGTTCGTGTGGATACCGTAGAGGCGCAATCGGTTTGTATTGCGTTGGAGATTCGAGGCGCAGTCGGTTTCAGATTCTCATTTTTGTTTATATCTGGTATAATCTCTAAACCTCTGAATTAATTGTTTTTCGCAAGGATCCTATTTTAGGGTTTCGAAAATTGTTTTAAAATTTTAATTTCCGCTGTGCGTTTCTGTGCCGAAGCCCAACAGATCGTAGTGTGCAAGTATTTAAGAGAAATCATAGTGCTCTCGGCTGATTGCATCAGACCAAGCACCAAGGCGACAAGTCACCACGATCTGAATCGTAGAGTACCGCTATCTGAATCGTAAAGTATCATTTGTCTTGTGTCAGAAGCATCAAGCCTCACGCTTTATGTGGAGACAAACTCCAACATATGAGGAATGGATTCTAAACGTTGTAGTACTCACTAGTCCCAAAAGCATAAAAGATATCCTTAGTATGCAACAAAGAAGCGTATTGAAGAAGCTATGGAAAGTACCATTGGCAAGGGGGAAAACACCTTTTCAGGTGTTAGGTGAGAAAGCAGTCTGCTGTGTCAGTGAACCAGAATGCAATTCAGAAGATGTGCAGAAAAGACTCCATCAAAGAACAGAAAGGTCAAACTTATTTAATACTTCAACAGATGGATCCAATGGATAGTTATCAAGATCACATATATGCAAATCAAGTAGATGAGAGAATCAAGCAAGTATTGAACAAAAACGTACAAGAACTCTCAACGCTCAACTCTACGATCTGAGAAAAAGAAAAGCTTGCTCAGCTACTCAGTTCTTTCGAATAAGTTCTTAAACAACAACTGAGTAGCAACCATCAAGAACTCAACATCTATCAATCAACTGAAGAAAAAGTTCCAAGTCAGAAGGACTTGAAGAGTTCTAAGTGAACTGTAAAAGTGCCAAGTCTACTGGACTTGAAGAGTTCAAGAGTGAACTAAGAAGTTCCTAGACTGCTGGTCTAGAAGGAATCTAAGTGATTCAGAAATTGTAAAAGACATTCTTAGTGGATTTCCTACTCGAGGAGTAGAAGAGTGGACTAGGAGCTTGAAGTGCTCTGAACCACTTAAAACAACTGTGTCTCTTACATTCTTACTATAACTGATATATCTGCTATAACAGCTATATTTGCCTCACTCTCATAAACTCACTATCTTAAGGAAGATTAAAACTAATATTAATTCAGCTAAAGTTTTAATCATTATCTACTAACAAGTTAAAACGAAAAGTTTTTTAAATATCTATTCAACCTCCCCTTCTAGATAACTATTGTGTCTCCGAGAACTAACATCGTAGACAATATCCAAACTCAAATGAAGTCCTCATTATAATTATTATTACATTATTTCATAGAATAGTGAGGACTACTATAGCCACCATCTTGGACCATCACTCCATTCCCCGACTAGTTTAAGCTATATTCTCATTTCCTGAAGAGAATAATGAAAGAAAAGGGTGAGCTCAACTAGCCCAGTAAAGAATATTATGACTAAGATAATATATAATAAATTATCCTTAGTCCTCAACAATGTAAAAACTGATAGAATACAATAGAAACCTTTTTTTGATCAACATATACAGCGGAATAAGCAATCCATTAGAAGATGCAAGTAGAGCATGATGTCTACTATCTTCTATGATTTAAAAGTTCATCATCAATATTTTATTTCTATAACATAACTCAATAAATAATCCATATCACCGAATTATCCATGCACTACGTGCCAAGGATATTCGTTAGTATCACATCCACGAATTATCCATGTGCTACAGGCCAAGGATATTCATTATTATCACCAGTGGTCATGATCATGCCAAACAAATGTCCATCTATGCACTACGGGCCAAAGATGACTTTTACCACATCATTTGTAACATTACAGGCCATGATTATACCGATACATAATTCCTGGTCATAATCATACCAATCAACAGTCCATCTATGCACTACATGCCAAAGATGACTTTCACCACAATATAGGCATGAGCATGATGACAATGATATAAGAAATCAATCAAGAGAGATTAAGGATAAATATTAAAGATTAATAATTCAATTTGTTGGGAATTGCATATTTAAATTTGATGTTGAAAGTAAATAAACATGCTTATATGTAAAGTTCTTCAAGGGATATATGTACAAGGACTTGGTGGTAGATCAAAACTTGTTAGGTTTGATTTGTGCTTTATGTTTATCATTTTGTAAATGAATGTATAGAAGAAAAGATCAAAGATATTAGGTTGATCTATTTTGAAATATAATAGATAGTCTTCAACAGAATCGTAGTCTGTTGAGCCAGCCAAGAGTTTACAGAAACCAAGGCAGAAACATAGAGTATTAAGAATCATAGTCTGTCTGCTTTGGAGGGCCTCTCCCAGAATCATATAGTGGTCCAAATGCCTACCGAGCCAAATCAAGACTCGTAGTCTGCTCTTGAAAGCGTAGAGTATGCAAATCAAGAAAGCAAAGATCGTAGTCTATCGGTGCTTAAGAGAAATCATAGTGTTCTCTTCTATCAGTCTGTTTTAAGCAAGAAATGAGACAAGACACCACGATCATAATCGTAGTGCATCATCTGTCTGCATCAGAAGCATCGAGCTTTGTCTATTTGTTGAAAAAACAATTACAACAAATGTGGAATGGATTATAGACGTTGAGACTCTCGGGAATCCCAATGACCCAACACTCATCCTTAGTATATAACAAAGAAATGTATTGAAGATGCTAAGGAAAGTACTACATGTCAGCTGAAAACACCTTTTTAGATGTTAGGTGAGATAGCAGTCTGCTGTGTCAGTGGGCCAGACGGCTAAGCATAAGATTTCCAAGAAGTGACCATCAGTGCTCAGAAATGTCAAATACAATTAATGTTTCAACGGTTGCCTTCAAACGATCATATTTCAAAGGCACCTTATATACAAATCAGATGCAAGGAAGCAAGCAAGTGAGCACACAACGAAAAGCTGAAGAACACTCAACGCTCAACTCTATAATCAAGAAAGAAAGCTTGCTCAGCTACTAAGTTCTTTCGAACATATGCTTAACAACAATTGAGTATCACAACCCAAAAAACTCAACTCTCATCAAGTGTATTCCAAGTCTGCTGGACTTGAAGAGTTCTAAGTGAACTAAGAAGTTCCAAGACTACTTGTCTTGAAGGAATCTGTGAGACTCAAAGATTGTAAAGACATCCTTAGTGGATTTCCACTCGAGGAGTAAAAGAGTGGACTAAAAGCCTTGAGTGCTCTAAACCACTTAAATTATCTATGTTTTTTATATTCTTGTTTTAACTACTATAGCTGTTATAACTTCTTGTCAACCATTAACTTAGTTTATCTTTAAAAGGGAACAAACAAATCATATATTTCACTGTGATTAATTTATTAACAAATCTAACAAAGTATTTTGAATTTTTTTAAAATATCTATTCAACCCCCCCTTTTAGATAACTATTGTGCCTCAGGGAACTAACAATTGGTATCAGAGAAGGTTCTCTCAATCATCCTACAAAGCTTGAGTAGATCCAATGGCACATCTGATAAGTGAATCCAAGACTAGAGGAGGCAGCAAGCCATCAATGTGCAACAAAGATAAATTTTCCAACTAGAAAGTTTGTATGCAAGCATACATTTACTTAATAGATGAAGAGCTATTTGAAGTTGTCATGAATGGGCCCTACATTCCAACAAAGCTCGCACCAACTACGAAAGATCCAAACAGAGTTCAAATCAAGGTCAAAGCTGAATGGACTGACAACGAAAAGAAAGATGTCCAACTCAATAAAAAGGCCAAGAATATTTTATTCCAGTCTTTAAAAGATGATCTTTTTGAAAATGTGGTCAATAGCAAAAGTACAAGGGAAGTCTGGGAAGCATTTCTTACTATGCATGAAGGAACTGAAGAAGTCAGAGAAATAAAACAATCTCTTCTGGCTCAATAATATGAAATGTTCGCCTATTTTCCAGGGGAAAATGTCACTTCCATTTATGAAAGATTCAATATTCTGCTCAACTCTCTTCGAGCTTTTGGAAAGATCTATCCAAACAAAGATCTGATCATAAAGTTCATGAGAGATTTACCAAAAAAGTGGGATACAAAAACCACTGCCATCAGAGAATCAAAGAATCTCCATGAAATGACTGTTCAACAACTCTATGGAAACTTTCTCACCTACGAACTGGAGCTGACTCAACGAGTAGATACTCTATCTAAAGAAAGAAAGAAAGATAAAGGAGTTGCTCTCAAAGCAACAGAAACCATATCCAAGTTCACACTAAAAATGACTCTGACTTTGAGGAAGATGATGACGAGGATATTGCAATGCTGGTAAAAAGACTCAAGAGGTTTATATGTAAAGGCAGAAGCAGCAAACCTAAGAGATTCAACAACAACAACAATCAGGAGCAGATCAATAACTTATGCTACACTTGTAAGAAACGTGACCATTTCATTGCAAACTGCAACAATCATCTTAGAGAAGAATTGAAGAAAAAAATTAATCCAAAGAAAGAGTTCAAATGCAACAAGCGGCTCCAGAAGAAAGACAAAGGTCATGTGGTCAGAGGATCATTGAGTGACTCAGACAATGACACAACTCCTGAGTTTGGAGATGATGAAGATCCTTAAGTAGAAAATCTGTGTCTAATGGCCAAAAATACAAATGATAAGAAAAACACTGACAATCATGAAGTAAGTATCGATGAGGTATTTGACTTTAACTCTCCTGATGTAGATACTGATGATTTAAGAACTGTACTACATGGCATAACATCTGATCTGCATTAATACATGAAGTGGTTCAGAGTTCTGTCTAAAGATTATTCTCTTCTTCAAAAATATAAAGAGAATGTTCAAGAATAACTAGAAACAACTCTTCTAAGTGCTAACTATCTCTCTAAATTTGAAGCTGAGAATAAACTCTTAAAATAGACCAATGAACTTAATGCACAAAGAGAGTCAAATCTAAACTCTAAGATTAAGGAACTAGAAAAGACAATCTTAACGTGTAATAGATCCTCTTCATCCATGGACTCCCTGATCTCCAGTCAGAGAAGTGCATCTGATAGAACATGTTTAGGTTTTGGGGAATCCACCTTAGAACCACATGTGGAAAAGTTAAATGAAACAAAAATTAGCAGTGCTTCAAACCTCAATAGAAGCATTGTATTTGTGAAATCCTCATAGAAGAAAGAACCAGTCCATCCCTGCTCTTCTGATCCAATACATGTTCCAAGGCATAATGGATCCCATACTAGCCTAGGATTTAGAAAGGAGAAAAATAACTTAGTCACTACTCACCAACCTCGAAGGGTCGTAGAGTTGAGTACAATCAACTCCACGAACCAACTGGGTAAGAACAGTAGAGTTAAGCTTCACTCTTCACAAATCATGAATCACAAGGATACATGGAAAAAGAAGAACCAGTATAAAGAAAAGATTTCCAAGAACCCACGTAAGTCCAAATGGAGAAAAAATCCACATACACATACAACCATGCATCATGCTAGATGTTTTGTATGTAATAAAATTGGCCATAAGGCTAGAGTATGCTACAATAATTATTTGCATTTTAGACCCAAAGTCAAGAAAATTTAGGTTTCCAAGGGTACTAACAAGGTAGGACCCATGGAAGTATGGGTACCAAAATGAGAGTTTAATCTTACCACAGGAACAGAGCTCCACGATCATAACTTGGTATCTGGACAGTGGATGTTCAAGGCACATAACCGGGAACAAAGCTCTCCTGTCTAACTTCATAGAGAAGGAGGGTCTAACGGTCATCTTTGGAGACAATGGCTCTGGCAAGACAAGAGGATATGGCTCAGCTGGGAATGGTACAGTGTCCTTCAGTAAAGTATCCTATGTGGAAGGACTAAAACACAATTTTCTGAGGATAAGCCAACTCTGCGACAAGGGTCATCAAGTTACCTTCCTCAATAATCAATGTCAAGTCAGAGAGCAGGGATGGACTGCTTCTTCCTTCTGTGAGGATTTGTTATGCCTTGTAGCAGGGTCCCCAAGGATACTAACAAGATAGAACCCATGAAAGTATGGGTAGCAAAATGAGAGCTTAAACCTCACTGTAGGAACAGAGGTTATGGCTCAGCTAGGAATTGTAAAAACCCGAATTTTTAGAAATTATTAAAATAAGAGTTTAATAAATAAAATTCTTAAGGCATGAGAAGGGTTCGAATAAGAATATATATATATATATATATATATATATATATATATTAATATTATATATTTTTTGTTTATTGAAGAGGAGAGTTATTTGAAGTAAAGAAGATGGATAGAAATCTATCTATAGATATTAAATAATTTATGTGAAATTAATTTATCATAGTAAGTTGGTGACATTACATATCTTTGATAATCACCAATTTCTTGAGTATATGTACGAGTAAGTATCAAGTCTAAGGAAATGCAACCGTACCTTTAATGGTGGATGTATAGGAGCTGGGCTAAACGATTCCTTCAGAGAGCGGAAGTATATACGAATTAGTGACCGATCAAACTCACTGTGAAAACAGTGTAGACAAGGTAAAAACTAATTTGTTGGTTGTTTGTGGGAAATTACTCAGTGTACTATATTGAATACTATTAAAGACTTGACGTGTGCTAGGTTTAGACTTGTATATATGTACGTTTTTGACGAGAGAAGAAAATCGATATATCTTTAGATAAATATTGGTTAGAGATTTATTAATTAATATTAAGATATGGTTAAATGTATAGATTAAAGAAATTGTGTCGAGACAATCTATAGAAAGAAAAGAGAAATAATTATAGTATATCTCTACTAAAGGATATTAAAATAAATTCTAGCATTTGATTATTTTAATAAAAGGAGGAATACAATTTTGATATTACCTTATATAGTTTTGTACGAGGTAATGTTTGTGAGTAAGTAATATGGTAAATATATTAAAACATATTTGCTATATAAGTTGATGGAAATAATTTATCATAATAGGAAATAAACTTATTTTCTATATATAGTGTGTACGTGTGTCGTGCATGTAAATATTTTAATAATACATAGATATTATATTAAGAATAATATCTTGAGAAAATGAGTAAATCATTTTAGTATGATTAGTTCTTATATTTAGAGAAAATATGATAAAAACATCTTATGTTATGTTATGACGAAGTACATAATTTTGATTATAGTAATGTGGTGGAAAATGAATAAGTAATGAAAATAAGTAATAAGCTTAATGTAAGCTTGTGTGATATGCCTAGTGTGGCAAAGTGATGGAATAAGCATTCATTAAATAATTTAATGAATGAATTATTGAAGGAATTAATTTGTATGTGCAATAATTTTATATTATATAGTAGCTACATCTATATAATATGAAATGAAGTGGGTCACTTCAATGGTAACTATATAATATAGGAAGTATTTGAATACATATGTATAAAGACTAGTATGTTAGCACTATGTACAAGTGAGATAATAAAATGTAACATAGTGCAATGGACCACTTCCATGACCATATTATAAGATGTAAAGTTAAGAATAATGTTATTTTGTGAGATTATATTATTATAAGCTTTTGAGCTATTAATTACTAAGTCCACATAATTATGTCTTGTGTGGCATAACTAGGGAAGTTAAATCAAAGTTGTATTTAATGGGAAAATAAATGAGGAGTTAATAAATAATTGATATTAATTATCATTATAATAATTGGGTATATTTGAGATGATAAATTTTATGGAAAATGATGGATTGAGAATATCCAACTATTTTATAATTAGCCCAATTAAAATATTAATTGGAATAAACTAATGTACATGGATTATATAATTCTATGTGAGTGGGTGTATATGTATGCACATTTAGGGAAAATATCATATAAACCTAAGTATGCTAGTAGTAGTTTTGCAATGCTAAATATTAAGAGGGAATGTCCCAAATTGTATGTCATTTTCCATTCACGTGAAATACAAAAAGGCTAGTTAGCTAGCTTGATTCTTCTTCTCCAAAATCCATAGCTTCCAAATGACGAAGAGGGGAGTGGGTTAATTTGATTTTTCCACCAACTCCTTCTTGACCAACATCTTCTTCTTCTTCCTCTTGGTTTAAATTGTTGGGAAAAATCATTGTATGGACAATGATTTCTCTATAAATGGGGACTCCTCCTTCTCATTTCCATTTGCTGAGATGTTATGTTAAGCTTCCTATTAAGAGTGAATTGCCATTAGTGAGAACAATCTGAGATTGGAAGATTGAAGAGCAATAGTTAGCCAATCAAGCATTAAGAAGGTAATATCCATTTATATGTTCTTAAATTCATGTTTTTTACAAAGTTCTTAGAAAGTGCTAAAATACATGTTTTGAGTCAAAAAGTTTTTGGTTGAAGCATGATAGAATGTGTCAATTGATGCTAAACATTGTTAAAATGGTCGAATGCGAAAACAACGAAAGTTAAACGAACTATTTTGGTTTAGAAACGAATTCGTAGTGAATGAATTCGCTAAACTTTTCTAAACATGAAAATTAGTATGAACATGAGTTTTTGATTAAGAATTAGGTTAGTTAGGGTTTTTGGGAAATGAAAATTTCCAAATATAACAGATGTGCCCGCCCTGGCGCGAGTCTTATTGTGTAAAAGGCAGGGGGGGTCCTACAATGAATGATGTAATCTATTTTGGTAAAATAGCTATAACGTTTTTATATGAACTCTAATTTATATGATTCAAGATGATCCGGAACGAGGACGAATAGACCTACAAATTTTGTTCTTTAAGATTTTCAATTTGAGGTTGTTAAAAGGGGTCAAAATAGTCATCTTTGTGACTATTACGTATTTGAAGGCAATCAGAGGGCGTCGGACGAGCACATACGCAAGTATTGTGCTCCCGACGATGGAATATGTTATTCTAAGTGATAAAATATAAATATGCATGATAATAGACATGACATATAAGAATACCTTACTCATAATAGAATGCTTTAACATAACTTAGTATGTGTTTTGAAAGGAAACTTGGAGTTTTAAAAAACGAATATTGACGAACCTTTAGTCTTTGAAGTTATTATATTTTTAACACATACATATTGTTGAGTTATAAGTATACCTAAGCTTGAGAAGTGATTTAAAGTTGCTTTACTTATTATCAACTTACAATAGATTAGTTGAAAATGATTTCTAAAGAAAACTTGAAACTTTAAGAACGAACTTAAAGTAACTTTTGTACTTAAAGCTCTAAACGTGATAACATATATACATGGCTTAGTTAGCTATGAAATGAGATTAAAATTTGCACCTAGTTGCTTTAACTTGGCCTAGAATGACTTTTAAAAGTGAACTTGAACGCCTTATGCCCCTAGACATAATGAATATGTTCATCATCTAGCTAAGCATGTATTGGACCTGTCAAGTGTGGTTTAAAATACATCTTCAAATAATAAACTATGTTATGTCTATGTGAAGCATACTAGTAGGGGCTTATTAGTACCAATATATGGTTTAAAAGCTTATATCATCGAATCTTGTTAATGGAAGTTGTTAAGCTTTATTGATTGAAATAAATTATTATGGAACTAAGTAGTTTGAATATGAACGACGTAGATCTCGTATCTATAAACTTTAAATATGTGTCGAACACATAGAGAGAGTCAAGTGTGATATATATATATATATATATATATATATATATATATATATATATATATGAATGTTGATGTCAAGTACGGATGGTTAAGATATACCTATACATACCTAGCTATTCTAAGAGTATGATGAGAAAGTGAAATGAAGGTTTTACAAACCTAGTTAGGAAACGATGTAATATTTATTTTTATATTTAGAACATATGAAATGTGTGACTAATGGATATGATTCCATGATTATATAATTCTGTAGGAATACATGCAGTGCAGATAAGCTTTAAGCAGTTAAGTCGTAGTTGATAAACTACGAATCAGGCAAGTCTTTCAATTCCTATTTGATATATGAATTCTATAACTGTTAGTTAAGCTATATTATGCTATGAGAATGTTGATGTATATATATGAAATGCATATGAGATATGTATGAAATTAAAAGTTGATCTTTGATGATATGCTTGTAAAGTAAACCTATATGTCTGTTATATGAGAAATAACATGCGTAGTAAATATTAATTGATTATGAATGCAAGAACTGAGTATGTTATTATATGCTATGTGCTACATTAAAACTATTAGAATTGTTGGACTGTCGAGCTCACCCTTGTAAATAACCACTTTTGCAGGTTAAGGACTCACGATAAAGATTACGTGCTACTTGATAGATAAAGTTCAATAGCATCGAAAGAGATTGATTGATTTATTTAAATATATGCCCTTGAACCATGTTTAGGTTCTAGGAGATGTACATGATAGTAGTTTACGATGTGTAATACATGTTAAGTTGTACTATGTGATACATAGAGGAATTCGAATCGAGATGTAAAGATTTATACAGAAATTTGAATATAATGAATCATAACATAAATTTATTCAAAGATATGTTATTGATTCAAGTAAAGACATCAATAAAAGATTTATTTTTAAAGGAGATTGAAAAATTTTAAATTATTCTGCATATTTATATAACATCGAATATGAGGTAAGACAGGAACGGTAAATGACCAAGATTTGATACTTATAAAAGTTTGGGGTCATTGTATAGATCTTGGAAATGGAAAGAATTTATATTCTAAATTGTATTAAGCAAAGTTACATTCATTAAGTTATGAATAAAAGATATAAATAGTTTGACGATGGTAGTATCGTTTGGGGGCGTCACAGGAATGGTGCAGTGTCCTTCAACAAAGTAGCCTATGTGAAAGGACTAAAGAACAATCTTCTGAGCATAAACCAGCTCTACGACAAGGGTCATCAAGTTACCTTCCTCAACAATCAATGTCAAGTCAAGTTAGAGATATGAAGACCTCTTCCATAAAGCTGACCGAAATAAGAGAAGGAAACGTATACCCTATTAATCTTGGTCAACTGAGTTCTAACGAGACAATATGCTTTCTGGCTAAAGCCTTTGAAGAAATGAGCTGGCTATGGTATAGAAGGTTGTCTCATCTCAACTCCAAAATCATGTCAAAACTAGCCTATAAGGAACTAGTAGCAGTCTTACCCAAGCTTAACTTTGTCAAAGAAAGGCCATGCAATGCCTCTCAACTTGGAAAACAAACTAGAAGCTCATTCAAAAGCAAAAATTTCAAATCAATTGATAAGCCCCTACAATTACTTCACATGGATCTATTTGGGCCAATTCCAACAACAAGCTTTGGAGGGAAGAGATACTCATTGGTTGTAGTGGATGACTACACCAGATTTGCATGAGTGTTCTTTCTAAACTCAAAAGATGAAACAATTTCCCAACTCATCAAGATGTTCAAGCTGGTGATGAATAAAAAAGAGGAGAAAATCAAGGCTATAAGGAGTGATCATGGTAGAGAATTTGACTTCTCTGAGATGGATCAGTTCTGCACAGACAATGGCATCAATCACAACTTCTCAGCTCCACGAACTCCATAGAAAAATGGAGTAGCTGAAAGAAAGAACAGAACATTGGTTGAAGCTGGAAGAACTCTACTAGCAGCTCATCTGCCTGAATACTTCTGGGCATAAGTTGTCAACACTACATGCTACACTCAGAACAAATCTCTTATGCACTCTTCGTTAAAGAAGACTCCCTACGAGCTGTGGAGACAAAGAAAGCCAAATGTTAGCTACTTCCACGTGTTCAGTTGTGAATGATATATTCAGAACTATGGAAAACAATATCTGACTAAGTTTCAACCTAAGTCAGACGAAAGAATCTTTCTCGGATATGCCATAGATAATAAGGCTTATAGAGTATTCAACAAGAAGACGCTAAGTGTTGAAGTCTCAATTCACATCATCTTCGATGAAACAAACTCAGACAAAAATGTGCCTCAAGACACTACAATCAACAACTCAGACACTACAAACGAGGTGGTCGAGCTCGACACCACGATTGTAGCCCCTGAAGATGAAATTATCAAGCCTGAAGAAGAGATCGTAGAGAGAGCTACACTAAACGACGAACCTCTACAACAAGAGATAAAGGTTAATCTCAAAGAATTCGGACAAGAAGGCACTAGAACTGATGTTCCAACATGGAATAGATGGGCAAGAGATCACACTCAAGACCTGATCATTAGAGACCCAAATGCAAGAGTCAAGACAAGATCTGCCACTCAGAATAAGTTTTTCTATCTAAGCTTTTTGTCACAAATGGAACCCAAGAAGATAGAAGATTCTATGGAAGACTCAAGTTGGATAGAAGGCATGCAAGAAGAACTAAATTAGTTTGAAAGAAGCATAGTATGGAGATTAGTTCCAAGACCAAGAAGCCACCTAGTTATTGGCACCAAGTGGGTCTTCAGAACAAGTAGGATGAATATCAGGTAATAATAAGGAATAAGGCAAGACTATTAGTTCCCAGTAGGCACATAATAGATCTAGAAAGGGGGGGGGGTTAAATAGATCCTTTTTAATTTCAAAAACTTTTCTCGTTCCTTTTGTATTGCTAATGAATTAGCATGACAAACATAAGAATCTTTTCAAGCACAACGAAATAAGTAAAAGATCCCCTTCATTGATATAATCATAATCATACATACATTATTCTTAGAGTTAGTTCAGTTGCCAATAGTACATACATACATAACAGTTATAGCAGTTAAGTACATAGTGTAAATGACATAAAGTAAATGACACTGTGAGAGCCCCAAATCCGGGTCCCAAATCACCGCGGATCCGGTTCAATCATCCTATCACTATTACTATTGGCGGAAGATATAAACATAAATTGTTTATACATTAAACTTACACATTTTTCCCCAAGGTCGAGTGACCGTCACTTAATACACTAATCATAACTTATTTGACTTACAATTATATTAATATATAATACCGTTACAAATTAACTGCACACGTATACTAAAGCTGGAACTGTCTTTGACCTTTCCTTATATCCGACGTATTCATCTTAATCTGCAATGTTTATCATGATATTGCAAGGGTGAACATAAGATTGCCCAACAAGTTTAAGTTCAATAATTTAACGATATATCATGATTGAAATAATCTGAATAATAAGCTGGCTATAATTCAACAATATAATTATGAACTAGCAGGAAGAAACTTTTGACTGATCAAGTATATAACATGAACAAATATATCTGGACCGAAGGGTAATGAAGGTGATCAGCCTTTCATACCTGACTTATACATGAAACATGTACAGAGTACAATTCTATAATGGCAATCAACATTGATTATCCATAAGCATATCTGAATGAAACAACTCTTAGTAGAGTTAACTAAAAACTTGCATAAACTGTTGATTACAGCTACGCAATTTATAACGATTTATCCGAAGACCTAATATTAGTAATATAGATCTCCAATATTAGAATAATATCATCACAATATAATACTATAAGATATATACACAAATAGAATAACCTAAACACATAACACATAACCCTATTAGTCGACAACACACATAGAACCCGATATCAAGTCAAACTATTGCAGTCTATCTTGATTCAGACAAAATTCTAACGTCCCGACGGTCTAGTCGGACAAAACACGAGTCTAAAATTATTAAGACTCAGTCTAAAGTTGTTCACAGATATCTTAGATAATTTATTAACAGTCGAAATATTATTCATAAGCTCGCAATAATTTTTAAGTAATTATTACCATTTAAAATGATTTTCCAATCATTAATATCGTATTTATCTAATTTAAATGCCACAATATCCTAATATCATTAATATTCATTTAATATTAAATATTAATGAAAATCATAACATAATATTATAATATATTTATAATATCACAAAGTATTTTTAATACTTTAAAATCACCTTTACATGATTTTTAAACAATTAAATTCATTATCCGATAATTACTATTAATATTAAAATATTAATATTTTCATGACAAAAAATTAAAAGTTTTATTTTATAACTTCAAATATTTTCATAACACTTAAATCATTTTTACATGATTTTTAAATCATTAATTCTATTTTTCTATAATTTATTTAATATATTTATTAAATAAATTAATTACCATTAATATTGATTAATTAATGAAATTCATCACAAAATATTAAAAGTCACTGAAAATATCTTTAAATATTATCTTATATCATAATATTATTTTTCATGATTTTCATGTATTAAAATTATTTTTAAATAATTTATTTAATATTATAATTAAATAAATTAAATACTATTTATATTCCAAAAATATTTAATATTTATGAAATATACTCAAAATAATTGAAAATTATTTTTCAGACTTTAAAATAATTTTTTGGAATTTATTTTATATTTTTAATAATTAAAAATCATTTTTATCTATTTATTAATTAAAATAATTAATTTCTAAAACTAACTGTTGCTAAAGGGGCCTATAGCGACAGACCCGTCGCTATAGGTGTTTTTGGACTGTTCTTGAAAAACCCCAAAACTTCATCGCCAGTTACCGGGTGCCGAGTTTGACCGTTAATAAATCCTTGGTTAATACGTTTCTGGATTTGCTAAGGCGTTATAATTATAGTGCTCGTGTAATATTACAAGTTAAATGAAGTTTCATGGTCATACTACATCAGATCTGATAGATCTAAGCTTCCAAACTTTCTGACAACATTGTTCTTCGTTTTCTGGATTTTCCAGAATTGAAGGAACCTACTTTGGATCCTTATAGTTTGCGTTATGTGTTTGATTTGTGTGATATACTGGTTTAATCGTGTAGTGAAGATGTCAGGGTACAAGCATATAACATCATAACATGATAAGATCATTGCACCAGAACGATTAAGGTTGTTCAAACCACTGTCAGACTCGAGTTCTTAAGAAATCTGGGTTTTCCAGATTTCTTCATAATCTGGTGGTCAACGCTACTTTGACCTTTATTAAATTTGATTCCGAGTAATATCTAAGTGATATAAAGGCTTTATTTTGTATTACTGATACCAGACTACAAGTCCACAAAACGAGCATGACTAAATAACCTGTCAGTATCAAGATTATAGTCATTGAAAAGCTTGTCAGAGATTTCTGGGGATTCTGGGCTGCTAAGAACTTGCTTTTCGTGAACGGTTAACGATGTTTGACAGCTCATAACTCTCAGTATATTTATGATCTGGACGTGTTTCTAGTTGGAGATCATAGTCTTCATGACATAGAACAGATATAAAACAAAAAACACAACAAACAACTAATAGATCAAGATCTATGGGCCCTAACATATGGCTGTCAGGCCATCATTTTCAACATTTCCAGATTTTTGAAATCTTTAGATTCGAGCATCTAGATGTTATGGATCCATGATCCAACAACCCAGATCTCTAAATGACACCATATAACACATCTTTAACCAATAACTAACAACAACTAACATCAGATTAAAGATTTAGAAAAATTGGGTTCTTATACCTGTGAGGCTTTGATTCTGATTTTGATCCTTGATGATATGATATTTTAATAGTTATGCACTGATCTAAGCTTAAGATTTGACTCTCTTTCACTCTTAGTCCCGAAATTCTAGAGAGAGAAGGTGTTAGAGAAAATTAAAATTAAAGTAGACATTTTTCTCTCTCTAAATCCATATATATGATATGATACAATGAAAGGGGCTGAGCTAGCTGCTGATATATAATATAAGTTAGTCAATGGCTGATCTAGGTTGCTCAACCACTCCATATATTGGCAAGATTACAAGTTTCCTCCAATAATGCACAAAAGGGCATTTTAGTCATTTCCATAAAATTTTATTTCTAGAATTATTATTTGATGCAAACCCTTAGGGTTTAGGGTTTGAACCCTTTAGGGTTTAAAGTTTGGAAATCCTTAGGGTTTTGAAAATAAATTTTAGAATTTCAATATTAGGTTTTTTAAAATAGAAAATTAATATTTCTAAATTATAATTAGAATTTTCTAATTATATTAAAATTTCCTAATCATAATTCAATCTTGTTAATGAGGATTAATATATCCTAATTAAAATTGATAATTAAGCAATTAGGGCCAAAATGGTCATTAAGGTTTATAACCCAGAAATTAGGGTTTCTAATAGAAATATAATTTTCTAATTTAGGAATTAGATTTCGTAACTAGATTAAAATTTTCTAATTACTTATAACTTTAAAATTAGGTTTAATATTTCCTAATTAACATTAAAATTACTAAATTAACACTTAAGTTTTTCCCTATTTATAAATTAAAGTTTCTAATAATTAGGTTTTCTAATTATTAGGGTTTCCATTAAATCTTTAGGGTTTTCTCTAATTAAGTTATATTTAATAACATTAAACCTTATACTAACATCCGCATTCTCAATTTAGGATTTCATACACCGAATTAGGGTTTTGAATTCCCAAAACTGAAATTATGGTTTCTAGAACCGGTTTCAAGGGTTTCTTGTTAATCGCTAGAATTTTTCTAATCGAACGTTGACGTTCTTAATATATACCTAGGGTTTATCTGGTCAACCATTGACCCTTAACCACATACTGTACATATATATAACCATATACACAGAACATATTCACGTATACCCTTAATCCTGAATAATTCACCTAAATCCTTCATAGAATTTTGAAATCCTCAAAATTCCTTCTTAAAAATATCAAACGCATACACTTATTTTCTGTCTAGGTTCTAATATTGAACCTTAAACCAATTAATTAAAATTTTCTAAATTCTCGGGTTGTCACAGACACAAGGGATTTTAAGTGGTTCAGAGACTCAAGCTCCTAATCCACTCTTCTACTTTCAACTAGCAGGATTTGCACTAAGGAAGGGCAGCACCCTGAATCACTAAGATTCCTTCAAGGCCAGCAGCCTTGGAACTTCAGGTGGTTCGTAGAGTGGCTTTCTGGATCTTCTTTGTGCTCTGCCACTTTTCTGAATGCTATCTTTTTGTCCTTCTCGTTTCTCAGCTTAGCTGCCATTTTCAGTGGCATTCTCATATTTATTGAGTGAAGCTTTGGTCTGTTTGAGTCCTTCTTCAAAGCTGCTTCACTTCTACCATTGTAATCTTACTGTCACTGATGAGACTTGCTCTGTTTAGTTA
This sequence comes from Panax japonicus, assembly GCA_020205505.1. Taxonomy (NCBI): domain Eukaryota; kingdom Viridiplantae; phylum Streptophyta; class Magnoliopsida; order Apiales; family Araliaceae; genus Panax; species Panax japonicus. The sequence continues at coordinate 33,641,054 of CM035109.1, read as the reverse complement.
TGGTGGAACTCGTAGAATCAATAATAGCATTCCAACAACTCTATGATTCTGCAACATCAGCAACACAACAACTTTTGATCTTTGAAGCTCTTGTTGATTTATACTTCTTCACACCCTTTTCGTTGGAATGTAGCTGTTGGGAGCTATTTGAATTGCTTCGCAGATCTCGAGTTATTTGGTATAGACTATAGATGTGACATGACAGCTCCTTTATGACTTTCTGACACTGCAGTCTACTATTTCACCTACCTCGTCAGAGAAGTCACTTTGATGTCTCGGGCAGGTAGTCATCTTTATTTCTTCTTTCTGACTTCTTGATTAGAACGTCAGGATCTGTCCTTTTACATCAATGCTCTCAACTAGAAATATTCGAATATCAGTCTTCAGATGGAATCTTTTCCAATGATTCAATCTTCAGATGACTGAGCTCTACGATTCTGATGCAGATGTCTTTGGACTTGATCGTAGTTCCATGTTGAATGTTGCTCATTGACTGGCTGAGACAACACTACGATCTTGAAGAGTGTTCATTCGATCCTCAATATAGAACACATCTTCTTTCTCTTATGCAGTGCTTCAACCCTTCTATTTGCCCCGACTAATTTCAGGAACTGATAACTTGACTCCTTGTTCTGGTCTCTTCTGAATAGCAAGACACCTCATATTTGTGGCATGTCCAGCTCGCTTTCACCTTGTGATCTCCCGTTCACTTATCATCAATGGACTGAACCAATGTTTAATCACTTTAGTCTTGTTCTTCATCAGCTGACTAGTATCTCTGTGTACATTTCATCTATTCCTGCTTTGTTTGGCAAACACTACGATCTTGATTACTTCCAAGATAGTTGTCTTCTGTTCACTTGACAGCAACTGGACTAGCTGACTTTCCTTAGTCAGTTACTTTGACTGAAGTCTTCTTCTGATCAACTTGTGGAAGACTTCATCTTGAATGGCTTCACAACTCAATCTCGATGTTGATTAGGGTTGGTGCTTAGATCTTCTGTTAGCTTGCATGCCATTCATTGAGTGCTCTCTAGTTTCCTTCAGATGGGATATATCTTTGCAGCTCAGACCAAAGGCTTCATTCTTTGGATATTCTGGTAGTGCTCATTTGTTTAGAATCGTATTTGCTCTACGATTCTTCCTTGGTGTTGTGAGCTCATTTGTTGAAGCCTTAGTTCTGCACTCTACGATTCAGCTTTGGTTGTGCAGACACTACGACTCTGAGATCAGATGTCGGAACTTTGTGATCTTTGACCTTAAGCTTGTTATCTTCATCTGATCTGGCTCGACTACTATCTCTGCCTCTTATTTGATCAGTAAACTATACGACTCCGAGTGTGGTCTACGATTCTTGACTTGGCTTTGGCATATGCTCGGTCGACTCTTAGACAGGCTGTCACTACGATTCTGAACATGACTTCCTCAGAAGACTACGGCTCCGAGGAATTTCTTCTAGACACACTACGATCCTTCCTCATCTCTCCTGACAGTCTATGAACTTCGAGATCTACTATCTTGCAGACTACGATTCTGCCTCTATATTTCTCAAGTTTTCCTTGAGTCTCCTAGAAGACTACGATTTCTGGTGCAGTGCTCGACAATCAAACATGCCAATCTATTACATTATAAGATCAACCTAATAGGCTTGATCTTTCTACATTTATAGTTCTTGTACATCATTTCTTTTTAAGGACTTTACAAAGATGTTTTGCTTATGTAGGATCAACCTAACATATTTGATCAATTCATTCAAGTCCTTGTACATATGTTCCTATTATCTATCAAAGGACTTTACAGCTTTTCTTAATGCAAGCATACTTGAATATTCATTTCATATATATATATATATATATATATATATATATATATATATATATATATATATATATATATATATATATATCATAATCAAATCATATATAAATAGGAATATCATTCACATGCTTATTCCTGACAAAGACTAGTAGCCAAAGGTTATTCCCAAGAAGAATGCATCAACTACGACGACGTTGCCCATGTTGCCAGATTAGAAGCCATCAGGATATTCCTTGCTTTTGCTACCCACATGAAGTTCAAAGTCTTTCAAATGGATGTCAAAAGTGTATTTATGAATGGTGAACTTCAGGAAGAAGTATATGTGGAGCAACCTCCAGGTTTCATCAATCCAACTCTCTCAAATTATGTCTATAGATTAGAAAAAGCCTTATATAGACTTAAACAAGCACCTAGATCATGGTATGAAATACTAACTAACTTTCTTATTGAAAATGGCTTCACTAGAGGTAGAGTAGATACCACATTATTTCTTAGGAAGCACAAAAATAAAATCTTATTAGTTCAAATATATGTAGATGACATTATCTTTAGTTCTACTGATGAAAAACTTTGCAAGAGATTTGCCAAGCTTATGCAGAGCAAGTTCGAAATGAGTATGATGGGTGAGCTGAATTTCTTCCTTGAACTACAAGTAAAGCAAACTGATGAAGGTATCTTCATTAACCAAGCCAAATACATTAAAGACTTAAGAAATATGGCATGGAATCAGCCTCTCCCACGAAAACACCAATTGCTCCAGCAACTAAGCTTGACAAAGATGAGAAAGGTAAAAGTATTGACATTACTCAATACAGAGGTATGATAGGCTCTCTTCTAAATCTAACTACCAGTAGACCAGAAATAATGTTTGGAACATGTATATGTGCTAGATTTCAAGCTAATTCTAAGGAATCACACTTAACTGTTGTAAAGAGAATTTTCAGGTATCTCAAAGGCACACCTCACTTGGGACTTTGGTATCCTAAGGAGTCCTCATTTGAACTGACAGGATATACAAATGCTGATTTTGCAGGCTGCAAGATTGATAGAAAAAGTACTAGTGGAACTTGTCAGTTGCTAGGAAATAGACTTGTGTCATGGTTTAGCAAGAAGCAAAACTCAGTATCTACCTCAACAATAGAAGCTGAATACATTGTTTCTGACAGCTGTTGTGCTCAAATCTTATGGATGAAAAATCAGCTAGCAGACTATGGGTTTGATTTCAAATATATATATGTTCATTGTGATAACACAAGTGCCATAACAATAACACATAATCTTGTCATGCATTCTAGGAGGAAGCATATAAAGATAAGATATCATTTTATTAGGGATCATGTCCAAAATAGAACTATATCTTTATAATACATCCCCATTAAAAATCAACTTGCTGATGTTTGAGCAAAACCTTTAGATGAATCCAGATTTAATAAATTGATAAGTGAGTTAGGTATGCTAAATCTACAACCATAAATTCTATGCTCTAGTTTGTGCTAACCATGCAGATAAAAAGGCTATGTTAAAATCGTAAGAGATGACTAAAGAGAAACCATGATTGTACTGCAGTCTCGACGTGACGGAGAAGCGTCCCATGATGACATCATTCCTATCAAATTCAAGCAACCCTTCTGATAAGCACCTCGGGGACAAACTTGACCCTTAGTTCAGTCTAAGAGGTTGGCCCTTCTTGAGCTACCTTAACCCATAAGGAATGATAAGTCAGGGTTCATCACAAGGACCAGGACAGACAATGATCATAGAGTATAATCAGCATCAATAAACGTAGAGCAGCTTCGATGATCGTAGTCTTCCCAAATGATACACTAGCTTAGGGGGAGCTAAGGGCAAATCAATATTTTCCACATTGTCTAAAATCGTGGAACCCGAAAGAACTCGACATATGCCCCACTATGCAGATCGTGTGGAGGGAAGTTACAAATACAGTTAAAAAAGGCTTTTTGAAAATTCACCTCATAATTTCAAAAGCTCGTTCCTCTCCCTCTCTCTCTATCAACAGAAACCCTAGCCTTCAGAATGATCAATCAACCTCTGTTCAAGAAAATCAATGGTTGCTTCCAATGTTATATCTGGTTACCAACTCTTCTTTGACGAATTCAAGACAGCTGACCCCCAGTTCCACAAGATTCTATCTCTTCTGAAGAAATCTAGTTTTGAAGAAGCTCTGAGCAGCAGCACAAAGATCTACCCAAAGTTGGTGAAAGAGTTCTATAGCAATGGAGTGTTTGAGGACTACATTATCATTACAAGGGTCAAGGGGGAACAAATTAAGCTCAAAGTTGAAGATATAAACCTAGCCCTAGGTTTCAAATCAAAGGGACTCGTATCTATGGATGTCATCGACTTCCATGAAGGACTGAAGAAGATGCACCACACAAAGTTTCAGAACGTCAAGGGGTACAAGAAGAAAGAGTTTCCCCAGAAGTATGAATTTCTGGCTGACATTGTTGGGAAGTGCATATGCTGTAAAAGCTCTGGCCACGACTCTGTAAATGAAGTTCAACTAAAGCTCATGATAGCAATCTGCTTCAGAATTCAACTCAACTATGAGGCTTTTCTCATAGATTGGATCGGGAAATGGATACTCAGCTCAAAGAAGTCAAAGAGCTCTGGGAATATGCTTTATGGGAGGTACATAAGCATAATCCTGTAATCTGCTTTGGGTGACAAAATTGGGGACTACGAAGGGGAACCCATCAACCCCAACAGAAGAATGACCTAGCAGCTATTTCAAAACTGGAAAAGAAACCCTGCAGAAAATTTAAGAATGATTTCTGAATCCAGTGGAAGGACTGGTGAGGCAAAGGTATATGGGCTACCAGGAAACATGTCTGTTGTGAAAGAAGGTGAAGAATAAGAGATTAATCAAGAGGAACCCATTACTTTGATCATAAAAAGCAAGGGTAAGAGGAAAATAAAAGTTCAAACAATAGAAGAGCCTCAAGGCTCAACCACTAATGCACCCCGAGAGAGTTCGAACACTGAAATTCTAAAGGAAATGAAGAGGAAGGAGCAGCAGTCTGAAGAGGAAGAAGACAGAGCTACCATCTCTCAGCTGTTTAAGAAGGGAAAACACAACCACAAAATAAAGAAGTCTTCACTCTCTTCAATCGTAGAGTCACTACCGATAATAGAATCTAGACTTACCATCATTCTAGAAGTGGATACTGAAGAGAGCACCGAGGCTAAAACTCATCTTAGAAAGACAAGGAGAAAGCTTGTCAAGAAATATGTTCTTGAAAATGAGAAAGCCTTGAAGGAAGAAGAAAGAAAAATAGAAGCAAATAAGAAGCTTCTTGAAATTCCTGCACTAGGAAATGCTCCAACTGAGGGGCAGTTGCATGAAGAACAAATGATCAGATTGAGGGGGAGACTCTCAAAGTCCCTATGCCAAAAAGTGCTACAGCTGAGGGGCAGATACAAGAAGTTATTGGAATCGAAGGTGTGAAAGCTATGGAGGGAGAAAGGGCTGAAGATCAGATAAGAAATGAGGAGATGTTTGAAGTGGTGGAAATTTCAAATGAAGAAAATGAAGATCGAGAAGAAGAAGAGGATGATGAAGTTGCGATTATAGCAGTGGGCTGGGATAGATACAGGAAAGCAAACTACAATCAGTTGTTCTCTTACTTACCAATGATGCCCTATCACAGAGCCCAAATTCTCAACTCCTGGGATCACATGTTCTGAACTTTCAAAGTCTATCCAGCAATCTCAGTGCTAGCTCATGGATTCCCAGGGAACCTCATGTTTACTCAGAAGCTGATCACTAACAATCCTTCTTCAGAAACTGGGTGTGAGGTAAAATTAATTCCCATCTCCTTCAGAGTTAATCACTGTCCTCCATTAAATTTCAACCAATTCTACGAATTTCCAAAATGGTTGGAAGTGATTCTTCAACCACTAAACTAATTTCCAGCTACAGAATCTCATCATTTTGTAACTAATGAACCAAAAACACCGAACTTTATATTTATACAATCTCCCACCATTTCTCACTCTACAAATATCAATCCTACTCAAATCGTAGAGTTACTCACTCAACCAGCACCAACATCACCTCATCCCATAACTCAAACACACATATCTGCACCTCCTTCGGATATTCCTTCCTCCTAAAACAATATTTACTTTGATCTTGATCTTGCTCTCTCAAACCTGCAAAATCAAGATATAAGAGCCTCTCCTCAAGACACTCAGCAAATTCTTAAGCTTCTTTCAGATCTTCCTACCAAATCTGAGCTGACTAGTGCATCACAGAAAGTGACCAAAGATATTCTAGATAATCTTGAAACTCACTCTCTACTCGTGCATACAAGGCTAAATTATTTGATAGATGCTGCCAACACCCTTCCCAACAATTTGAGTTCTGAGCTCACAAATAAGCTTAAGGAGATCATCAAGGAAATGATCCATAACATTAATGAAAGGGATCAAATTCACTTTTAGTCTTCCTGGAAGCACAAGGAAGCAGTTCTCCTTCTGCAGAAGACTCAGTAAACTCAAAATAAACTTGTGATGGAAAGCCTCTCAAGCCTACGAACCTCAATGAAAGAATTCCAAGAATATTCTATGAGTCAGATGCAACAAATAGACACTATCTTGGCTATTATACAAAAGAACAAGTTTTGAACTGATTCTCTGGTTCAAGAAAATCGTGAAGACATTGCTCAATCCAGGAATTAGCTCCACAAACTTGTCCAAGGCATGAATCGTCTATCTGAAGACATTCGAACCCTTGATGATGACATAAAGGGAGAGAATAAATGGGAAGGAGAGAAAGGAAAAGGTAGAGGAAAACTTATTGCTCAATCTTCAAGAAGCCCTCCCATAAGATAGCCTCGCTATCAAACTCCATAATCCGAACAGCAGCAGCGCCAACCAATTCTAATGGCGCAACCGCTAAGGAGTCGAGGGCCATCTCCTAGCTCATAAGAAGTAACCACTACTGGCCTAAACATACCAGTAGGAGATCCTGCATATATGAACAGACATGATTATAGAGAATGGCTAAGTTAAAGCGAGATGGAAGACATTTCATGGAGAGATGAAGCTAGCAGAAGAAAGAGAGCTGCAGAGCATGTCAATCCTCCAAGGAGCAAAAGGCAGAAGAAATTGAGATAAGTTGGAATTTATTTCTTATTGATGTAACTAAGCTTTATTGAAATATCTGTCTTTACAAACATCAATAAATTCATGTTTATTCTCTAGAGATTTATGCTGCTCACTGAAACACTAAGTCATATTTACTTTCTAGCAAATGTATCTAGAAATTGATGACCATGATACAAATTGCATATTTAAGTTGATGTTGAAAGTAAATAAACATGCTTATATGTAAAGTCCTTCATGGGATACATGTACAAGGACTTAGTGGTAGATCAAAACTTGTTAGGTTTAATCTGTGCTTTATGTTTATCATTCTGTAAATGAATGTATAGAAGAAAAGATCAAAGCTATTAGGTTGATCTATTTTGAAATGTAATAGATAGGCTTCAACAAAATCATAGTTTATCGAGCCAACCAAGAGTCTGCAGAAACGTAGAGCAATAAGAATCGTAGTCTATTTGCTTTGGAGGGCCTCTCCCAAAATTGTAGAGTGGTCCAAATGCCTGCCAAGCCAAATCAAGAATCAAAGTATGCTCTCGAAAGCGTAGAGTCTGCTGATAAGTAGGTTTTACACCTACTTATGGAGTACCAATTCATGCCAACTATGCCCATCTCAAGTACATTTTTAGTAGGTTTTAGGTACATTTCATGTTAATTTGCATTTCGCATACTTAAAACTCCTTTTGGTGAATAAGTACAGGAATCGACCTATTTTGGTGGTGTTATTGGGCATGAGGCTAATGGATGCCTGAGACGAGGCAAAAGATAGGATGTGAATGGCTAGGATTGAGTGGAGCATGGATGGACAAGCATGGATAAACATAAGACATTTCAGTAGTAGCAGCAACATTGCAGAACCAAGCTCAGGAGCAGGATCAGAAGACATCAGCTGTAAGCCGCGCGGCTGTACGGCAAAGAGAGCTTGGAGGCGCGCGCCCGCGCGAGTACCCAGCCAAACCATGGAACCTACTGCAAGATGCGCGGCCGCGAGAATGACAAGCCTAGGGAGAGCGCGCCGGGCGAGAGCCCGACTGAACATCAAGACTTACTATAAGTCTCGCGCCCGCGCGAATAATAGGTTGGAGGAGCGTGCGGCCATGCGCGAGGCCTGAAGCTGTTGACTTGTTTTATTTTATTTCCAGTTTTTAAGGGTTGTAATTGATTTACAAACGATATTTGACTGGTGTCAGAGGGATCACTTGATAATTATTCAATTTTAGTCGTATTCTTTACATCGTAATTAGGGTTTACTCTCTAGGGGAGATTCCAACATAGAAGGAGGCCAAAACTCTACTTTTTTACTTCTTCTTGGGATTTTCTACCAAAGTGTATTATTATTATTATTATTATTATTATAATTTTGCTGGAATCTTATGAGGATTTGAATATTGATCTATATTCAACAATTGGGTTTGATTGTTTCTACCTTTCATCTTTCAATTGTTTGTTTATTAATCATGTTTAGATTTGATCCCATAATGGTTTTGGTTCAATCATGAACTAAACTCCATTATGGGATTCTAACAGATTTTAATATGTAGTTTGATTGCATGCTTAAATGCTGTATTGTTTTACATATCATATGAGATGTCTATCATGATTGTTTTGCATGTATGAATGTTTGATCACCATTCATTTCAGTATTTGTATGGAATTGACAATGAACATGCAAATATGGATTGTAATCATGATAGTATACGTATATAGGGCTGTGTTATATGACTTATGTATTTCGTGAACCAGATAGACATATACTGCTTCACCGTATAAGTTAGAATAAGGGCTTGAACTTAAAGTCAATATAGTTGCAATTTCACATAGACATATAGTGATTATGGTTATATTGATGATTACATAGAGTCTATCATCTGTGGATGCTGTGTAAGTAGGTCTTAGTGCATTAAAAAATGGCTAATACTCTTTTAGTGATCTTGGCTACTTTTCTGTGATATGTGAACAAGTCATGCATGATAGTGGCGATTGAATGAAGTATTAAATGAAGTTAGGATCCCATTGTTTCCAGATTTGATTTATTCCGTGTTATTATTATTTTAGTTGTTATTTTCAACTCGAGAACAAACCAATCTTACTCATTAGTTTGAGCATATAAATATAGTGAATTAATTAATGCATAGCGATTTGAATTAAATAACTTTCTCTGTGGGATCGATACTTTACTTGCTCTATATTGCTTGTTGACGCATGTATGCTTGCATGAGTTAGAGCTCTTTTGTTAAGACTAAAAAAAGAGGCAACATCTGCAAATCAAGCAAGTAAAGATTGTAGTCTACCAGTGCTTAAGAGAAATCGTAGTGTTCTCTTCTATCAGTCTGTATCAAGTATGAATGTGAAAAGACACCACGATAATGATTGTAGTGCATCATCTGTTTGCATTAGAAGCATTGAGCTTTGTCCATTTGTTGAAAAATTAAATTACAACAAATGTGGAATGGCTTATAGACGTTGAGACTCTCGGGAATCCCAATGACCCAACACTCATCCTTAGTATATAACAAAGAAACGTATTAAAAAAGCTAAGGAAAGTACTACATGTCAATTTAAAACACCTTTTCAAGTGTTAGGTGAGATAGTAGTCTGATGTGTCAGTGGGCCAGACGGCTAAACAGAAGATTTCCAGGAAGTCACCATCAGTGCTCAGAAATGTCAAATACAATTAATGCTTAAACGAATGCCTTCAAACGGACATATTTCAAAGGCACCTTATATACAAATCAGATGCAGATGTAAGAGAGCAAGCACGCAACAAAAAGTTGAAGAACACTCAACGCTCAACTCTACAATCAAGAAAGAAAGCTTGCTCAACTACTCAGTTCTTTCGAATATATGCTTAACAGCAACTGAGTAGCACAACCCAAAGAACTCAACTCTCATCAAGTGTATTCCAAGTCTGCTGGACTTGAAGAGTTCTAAGTGAACTAAGAAGTTCCATGACTGCTGGTCTTGAAGGAATATAGGAATATGTGAGATTCAAAGATTGTAAAGACATCCTTAGTGAATTTCTTACTTGAGGAGTAAGAGAGTGGACTAGGAGCCTTGAGTGCTCGGAACCACTTAAATTCTCTGTGTCTTTTATATTATTGCTTTAACTGCTATAGCTGTTATAACTGCTTGTCAATCATTAACTTAGATTATCTTTATAGGGGAACAAACAAATCATATATTCCGCTGTGATTAATTAACAAATCTAACAAAGCATTTTGAAAATAAATTTAAAATATCTATTAAACCTTCCCCCCTTCTAGATAACTATTGTGCCTCTGAGAACTAACACAATTTATCTAGAGTTTAAGAATGTCTAAATTGTCAACATGATAACTACGTTGTGGGGTAAAATTCAAGAATAATATTCATGTATTAAAAATAATTTGGACAAAAAAGAAATCAAATGTTGTCGTGAATAGTACCCCGTGAATAGAATTTTGTGAATAATACCTCGTGAACAGTACTGTATGAATAGTACCGTATGTATTAATAGTGTCGTATGTATGAATAGTACCCATGAATAGTACTCCGGCATGAAAAGCTTAAAATTTAATAAGAAAGTTTAGAAAAATGTTTCAGTAAAACGATACTAGATGAAACGCAAAATTCAAGGATATTCTACTAATTTCAAGGAGTATAAAAGCAATACTTATCAAAATAAGTGTAGATTTAGGAATATGAAACGAAATAATATTACTTACACACTACAGAGTATGGAAGATAATATTATTTCTTACGAATATTGAATGAAAATAATATCCCTTATCTTAGTAGGAGAGTATTTCCAACTAGTATAGCAGATATATTCTTGAAGAAAACTTGCACTGTTTTCTACACTCAAAGTATCCTTATGCTCAAAAGAAATACGCTTAATATTATAGAAGAAGAATTCTCTGATTCTGGTGTGATTTTCATTTTTTAACTAAGCATCCTATTTATAGGAGAATGGCATGGTACTATTTAAGAAAATATTCATGAATGAGTAGGAAAATATTCACAGGCGCAGAACCAACGAATTCACGTGATTTTCTGATTTTCACTATGCAATAAAATATTCTAATAAAACGAAAACTTTATATAAAATGAGACGCCCCCAAAATAGGTATACATCACCCATTATGAGTCACCAAATACATGGTACATAAACAACTACAACTTCATTATTACAATTGTTGTACAAAATACGACAACACATATACTGTGAGTTTAAATATAAATATTATCTTTTAGACAGTATTCAAACTCAAATAAGTCCTCATTATAATTATTGATACACTATTTTACAAAATAGTGAGGACTACTAAACAACTATCTTGATCCATCATTCCATACCCCGACTAGTTCTTGTTATATTCTCTCCTCTTGAGAAGAAAAATGGAACAAAAAAGAAAAGGGTGAGCTCAAATAGCCCAGTAAAGAATATTATGACTAAGATAATATACAACAAATTATCATTAGTCTTCAACAGGGAAAAATCATATATAATATAATAGACAACAAGTTTTAGATCAACAACTGCAGCAGAAACAACAATCCATTAGAAGAGTCAGGTAAAGAATGAATTCTACTATCTTCTAAGATTTAAAAGTCCATCATCAATATTTTATCCTTCTAACATCAATCAATATACATCTTGAATCAAATATCCATCTTTGCACTAAATTCCAAAGATATTCATTTGTATCAAAAGTTGGTCATGTTCATCTCAACACCTGTTCATCTTTGCACTACGAGCCAAAGATATTCATCAGTTAATCATTCATCATTGCACTACAGGCCAAAAATATTCAGTTATATCATCATTTAGGACTGAGGATGATGAAAAATATTTTCAAAAAACGAATCCAGTGAGACAAAAGGACAAATATTAGGGATTCATACTACAGTTTATCAAAGTTCAAAAATACTCCATAATAATCAATTGTGGAGCATAATTCAAAAATAAAGATCAAAGCATGGATACAATCAATGATAGTAACCATAATAGACATCTTGGACAAAGAAGAGAAAATTTCATTTTTCTGTGAATATTGTCGTATTCGTGAATAGTGTCGTATACGTGAATAGTAACCCCGACATAAAAAGGTAGAAATTCCACAATAAAATTCATATCAATATTTTGGCATAATGATATTGAAGGAAATAATATCATTTACGAAGAAAACAACATCCCTTACCTCAAAAGAATAGTACTTCTGACTGGAATATCTGATGTAATGCTGAAAGAAACTTGCACTGAATAGCAACTTTCAAAGTATCTAAATACTCACAAAATACGCTCGATAAAATATAGAGAGAGAAAACTTGTTTCTGGTGTGATTTTCAATTCTAACTAAGCACATTATTTATAAGAAAATGTTAGACCGCCAAAGCAGACTAAATTAATAAAATATTAATTTATCAAAAAAATTACGCACACATTCTTGACCAAAATATCCGCCACCACAAGTTGGCCCCACCAAAAATCAAAATTTCCACTCCAACCAAAAGTGGGGCCCATCCATGTTTAAAAAAAATATTATTTCTAAAACTTCAATAATTCATAATAAATAGTCCTTTTATCAGAAAAATACGAATTTTACGTCCATTCCATAGGAAATTAAATTCTCTACAACTTTGTAGAGGAAAGTTTTTCCAAATAGAAAATGTCTGAAATCCACATACGAATAATTTTTAATACCTCCATTTTGACAAAATACTGATAAAATACATCCGCATTAATTCCTTCATTTATATCCACACAAAATAAATATTTCCCTATCCATCCACATAAAATAAATATTTCCTTATCATATAAATCAATAATTAATTATTCACAAATAATATTACAAAATCACAATTATGACAACCAAGTCATTCCTAGGAAAGAGGGGGACTTTCCGATAAGGATTTCTCTTTATTGGCGCGTATTTAGGTGACCAAACCCATTTTCTAGACAAAGCATCCTTAGACATTGCCAATAATGATATCTAACAATATTATTCAAATAATATGAATTATTGATCTGATAATGGAGATATTATACAATGACAATTATTGAAACAACAATAATATAAAATATCAACGTAGCAATTATTGAATCAATAGAATAAAATATTGAACAGTAATTACTGTAACAATTATTGAGTAGTGCCTTCTTACGTAAGAATCAATAATTCAAAAATATTGTGCAATACCATGTGCTACTGTGCAACCACGTGTATTACTGTATTTTAACCACTGAGTATTCCAACACTGTTAACGGTAACAACTACGCCGTTATTTATAAAAACTCGAACTTGTCGTTTTCTTCATCAAATCGTTTTTAGTTATGGGGCCCACAAATGGCTGCGCCATCGTACGAATATTCCCCGACAGCAAGAATATTCCACGACCAAACGAATATTCCCTGACAAAAATGAATATTTTATAACCGCTTGCTTACTTTGCAAAATGTGCACATTTCACCCATAACCAAAGCATTATATCAAATTAACACCTTATTATTCACAATAATTATTAGAGAAAATTCGATTTTATTTATATTAAGGTGAGGTCTTACAACCTCCCCTCCTTATGAAATTTCATCCTCGAAATTGACGTACGTACCTGGTGTTTCGAAAAGGTGAGGGTACCTCGCTTTCATTTCCGATTCTAACTCCCATGTCATTTCCTTAATAGCATGGTTCCTCCACAAAACCTTGACTTATGGTATAACCTTTGTGCGTAGGACATGCTCATTTCTCTCCAAGATCTTGACAGGTACATCCTCGTACGTTAAATCTTCGGCTATCTCGTCTAGTTCTAACTCAATAATGTGGTCTGGGTCTTTCACATATTTACGAAGTATAGATATATTGTGACGCCCCCAAAATAGGTATACATCACCCATTCTGAGTCGCCAAATACACGGTATAGAAACAAATACAACTTCAGTAATACAATTGTCGTGCAAAATACGACAACACTTATATTGTGAGTTTGAATATAACTAGTGTCTAATAGAGAGTATACAAACTCAAAAGGAGTCCTCATTACAATTATTGATACACTATTTTACAAAATAGTGAGTACTACTAAAACAACTATCTTGAATCATCACTCCATACCCTGGCTAGTTCCTGCTAAATTCTCTCCTTCTGAGAAAAACAATGGAACAAAAAGGAAAACAGTGAGCTCAACTAGCCCAACAAAGAATATTATGACTAAGATAATATACAACAAATTATCATTAGTCTTCAACAGGGAATAATCTGATAAAATATAATAGACAACAAGTTTTAGATCAACAACTACAGCGGAAACATCAATTTATTAGAAGAGTCAAGTAGAGAATGAGTTCTACTATCTTCTAAGATTTAAAAGTCCATCATCAATATTTTATCCCTGTAACAACAATCAATATATATCTTGAATCAAATATTCATCTTTGCACTGTAGGCCAAAGATATTCATTTGTATCACCAGTTGGTCATGTTCATCTCAACACCTGTTCATCTTTGCACTACGGGCCAAAGATATTCATTAGGTAATCATTCATCTTTGCATTACAGGCCAAATATATTCAGTTATATCATCATTTAGGACTGAGAATGATGAAAAATATCTTTAAAAAAACGAATCCAGTGAGATAAAAGAACAAATATTATGGATTCGTATTATAATTTTATCCAAGTTCAATAATACTCCATAATAACCAATTTTGAAGCAGAATTCAAAAATAAAGATCAAAACATGGATACAATCAAATATAGTAACCATAATAGACATATTGGACAAAAAAAAGTAAATTTTATTTTTCGGTGAATAGTGTTGTATTCGTGAATAGTACCGTATACGTGAATAGTAACCCCAACACAAAAAGGTAGAAATTCCACAATAGAATCCATACCAATATTTTGGTATAATTTTATTGAAAGAAATAATATCATTTACGAAGAAAATAACATCCCTTACCTCAAAATAACAATATTTCTGATCGGAATATCGAATGTAAAGCTGAAGGAAACTTACACTAAATAGCAACTCTCAAAGTATCTAAATACTCACAAAAATACGCTCGACAATATAGAGAGAAAGAAAACTTGTTTCAGGTGTGATTTTCAATTCCAACCTAAGCGCCTATTTATAGGAAAATAATAGAACGCCAAAAGAGACTAAATTAATAAAATAATAATATTCTTTTTCTTTCTTCTACGCCAACCATCACCAACCAAGCCAGCCAAATTGGAACCAAAAAAATAGCAGCCCACATGTTTAAAATAAAAGTGGGTCCCGCCCAATTTTAATAAAAATTATTTTATTTTCTGAAACTTCAGTCATTCATAGAAAATAGTCTATTTATCAGAAAAATACGAATTTTATGTCCATTTCACACGAAATCGAATTCTCTACAACTTTATAGAAGAACGTTTCTCCAAATTCAAATCAGAAAATATCTGAAATCCATAGACGGACGATTTTTAATACCTCAATTCCGACAAAATACTGACAAAATATACGTTGTTGCATAGTAGCACATGGTATTGATTATTGATGCTTACGTGATAAGTCACTCAGTTTTGTTGGTATTATTAATGTAATAATACAGAAAATCTTTTTATATAAAACAGAATACTTTTATAAAGTTATTCTATAAATAGAATATATTATATTCTATTATGCATAGTGTCTGCATAGTGTTTTGCATAGTAAAATCTTTTTATATAAAACAGAATACTTTTATAAAGCTATCTGTTTTATTAGACAATAATTAGAATATATTATATTTTATTATGCATAGTATTTACATAGTGCATGCATAGTATTTGCATAGTAAAATCTTTTATAAAGTTATTCGTTTTATTAGATTATAAATAGAATATATTATATTTTATTTAAAAGATTTTGCTTTAAATATGGACCGTCAGATTAAAGTAAATCAATCTAGACCGTTCATGAGTTAGTTACTATGCAGTCCATTTTCTATAAATAGAAGCTCATTCCTTCATTATTTTCTTACGAATTCACTGAAACTCTAGAGAGAAAATTATAGAGAGAAAGAAGAAAAGATTTCTGCTACTTAACTACTCTTATATTCAGTTCTTTTACGGTAAGGGATGTTATTTCTTTTGTATTCATGAAGAGAACTTCTGTTATTCCATTAGTTATTATTCTGCTGAAATAACCAGTATACGTGGACTACCCTATACTTGGTGACATTATTCTATTATTCCATCTTTATTATTATTTTGTTGGAATATTCTGTCTATGCATTTTACGTCGGACCTGGTTCCGTCTGTATTATTCTGTTGGAATATCATGTCTATGCGTTTTACGCCAGACCTGGTTCCGTCTGTATTATTCTGTTGGAATATCATGTCTGTGCGTTTTATGTCGGACCTGATTCCGTCTGTATTATTCTGTTGGAACATCCTGTCAGTGCGGATTTTACCTGACCTGGTTCTGTTATTTATTATTTTGTTGGAATAACATGTCTATGCGAAGTACCGCATGCATGGTGATTTCTTTTGTTATTCCATTCGTTATTATACTTAGTTGGTTAAAGTTTTGACTTTTATACTCCATGAAATTAGTGGAATATCCTTGATATTTGCGCTTCATCCAGTATCTTTTCATGGAAATATTCTTCTGAGCATTCTTGAATTTTACTCTACAAAGCAGTATCATGTTGACAATTTGGACGTTATTGGTTCATGGATAAATTAATTCCTGAACTTGTTTTATTGAATTCTTATATCATTGTCATCATCCTCATGTTTTTATTATGTTGAAAGTCATATGTGGCCTGTAGTGCATAGATGGACTTGGTATGATTATGACCAGGGATTATTCAGTGTAATCTTGACCGTAATGTTCAAAAGATGTGAAAAAAATCCTCATTGGCCCATAGTGCATTGATGGATAGTTGTTGGCATGATCATGACCATTAATGAATACACAAATATTCTTGGCCCGTAATTTATGGATAATTATGGTCGTGATACTAAAGAATATCCTTGGCCGTAGTGCAGGGGTGATTCGATGATGTGGAATATTTAGTAAGCTGAGTCTCAGTGATAACAGTGATGAAAAACCTTTTTAATCATAAAAGATAGTAGATTTTATTTTCTACTTGACTCTTTTAATGGAGTATTTGTTCCGCTGCAGTTAAACTTGATGTCTATTATATTTTATCAGTTTAACATTGTTGGAGATTAATGATAATTTATTCTGCATTATCTTAGTCATAATATTTCTTACTGGGCTAGTTGAGCTCACCCTTTCTTTCACTGTTCTCTTCAGGAAATGAGAATATAGCTGGGACGAGTCGGGGAACGGAGTGATGGTCCAGAGGATATCATTAGTAGTCCTCACTATTCTGTGAAATAGTGTGATAATAATTTTAATGAGGACTCCTTTTGAGTTTGTATAATCTCTAGTAGATAATATTTGTATTCAAACTCACAATTTATATTTTATCGTATTGTTCACGACAATTGTATTAGTAAGTTGTATTTGAATTCTGTACCATGTATCTGGCGACCCAAGATGGGTGATGTATACCTAATTTTGGGGGCGTCACTGTATCCATCATTTATAACCGCATAAAATAAATATTTCCTTATCATATAAATTAATAATTAATTACTCACAAATAATATTACAGAATCACAAATATGACAATCAGGCCATTCCCAGGAAAGAAGGGGCTTTTCGATAAGGATTTTTCCGTACTGGCGCGCAATTAGGTGACCAAACCTCTCCTTGATAGAACTTTTTAGACATTGTCAATAATGTTATCTAATAATATTATTCCAAATAATATGAATTATTGATCTGATAATGGAGATATTGTGCAGTGACAATTATTGAACAACAATAATTTAAAATATCAACGTAGCAATTATTGAACCAATAAAATAAAATATTGAACAGTAATTACTGTAACAATTATTGAGTAGTGCCTTCTTACGTAAGAATCAATAATTCAAAAATACAGTGCAATATCGTGTGCTACTGTGCAACAATGCGTATTACTTTACTTTACCCACCGGATATTCCAACAGTATTAACGGTAACAATTACGTCGTTATTTATAAAACTCAAACTTTGTCATTTTCTTCATCCGACATTTATCCGTTATGGGGCCCAAAAATGGCTGCGCCGTCGTACGAATATTCTCTGACAGAAAGAATATTCCACGACCAAACGAATATTCCCCGACAAAATGAATATTTTATATCCACTTGCTTATTTTGCAAAATTTGCACATTTCACCCATAACCAAAGTATTATATCAAATTATCACCTTATTATTCACAATAATAAAAAGAGAAAATTCGATTTTAATTATAATAAGTTGGGGTCTTACAACCTTCCCTCCTTATGAAATTTAGTCCTCAAAATTGACGTACGTACCTGATGTTTCGAAAAGGTGAGGATACCTCACTTTTATTTCTGATTCCAACTCCCAGGTCATTTCTTCAATAGCATGGTTTCTCCATAATACCTTAACTTGTGGTATAACCTTGCTGCATATGACATGCTCTTTCTTATCCAAGATCTTAACAAGTACATCCTCGTACGTTAAATCTCCAGCTATCTCGTCTGGTTCTAACTCAATAATATGGTTCGGGTCTTTAACATATTTACGAAGCATAGATATGTGAAAAACATTATGAACACGAGACATACTTGAAGGTAATGCGAGTCTATAAGCCACATTTCCTATTCGGTCAAGAATCTCAAATGGACCAACAAATCTTGGATTGAGCTTTCCTCTCTTCTCAAATCTTGTAACTCCCTTCCATGGAGCAATACGTAACAGTACATGATCTCTAATATTAAATTCCACGTCCTTTCGATGAAGATCAACATAACTCTTTTGTCGATCCTGTGTCGTTTGTATACGTTGTCGAATCGTTTGGATCTTCTCTGTAGTCATTCGTACCAACTCTGGTCCCAACAATGTTACTTCTCCCATCTCATCCCAGCATACTGGAGAGTGACACTTTTGTCCATACAATGCTTTAAATAGAGCCACACCTATACTTGTTTGATAACTATTGTTGTAGGAGAATTCCACCAATGGTAGGTACTTATCTCAACTTCCTTTGAAATCTAGAACACAGAGTCTTAATAGATCTTCAAGAGTTTGACTAATCCTCTCTGATTGTCTGTCCGTTTGAGGATGGTATGCCGAACTAAATTGTAAATCCATGCTCATAGCTTTATGCAAGCTAACCCAAAATTGTGAAGTAAATCTTGGGTCACGATCCGAAACTATGGATACTAGCATGCTATGCAATCTTACAATCTCATTCACGTACGTACTAGCAAGACGTTCAAGGGAATAAGTCTCCCGTACAGGCAATAAATGGGCAGACTTGGTTAATCTATCAGCAATAACCCAAATTGAATCTATGCCTTGAGAAACCTTTGGATGACCCGTAACGAAATTCATGGTAATATGTTCCCACTTCTATTTTGAAATCTCAAGTGGTTGCAATGGACCCTTAGGCACTTGATGCTCTGCCTTTACCCATTGACAAGTTAAGCACCTCGAGATAAACTCCGTGATCTCTCTCTTAATATTGTTACACCAAAATGTATGTTGAAGATCATGATACATTTTGGTACTCCCAGGATGGATTAAAAATGGTGTGTTGTGTGCCTCCATCACTATTCTATACTTTAAGTCAGAATCGTTAGGAACACAAAGTCTAGAGTTGACTCGAAGTATTCCTTCTTCATTGATTCTTGCTTCTAGAATAGCACCTTCTTGCACTTTCTTCTTCATACGCATCAGCTCCATGTCCGTAGCTTGATCAGCTTTAACTTTATAGATTAAAGTCGGTTCTACTCGTATGTTTGATATCATCGTGTGGGTACTTAGAGCCTTTACCTCTATCTCCATCCTTTGCAAGTCATACAAAATGGACCTTTGTGTTAACAACATTGCACTCGTACCCGCATATGATCTTCTACTCAATGTGTCAGCTACCACGTTTACTTTTCCAGGATGATATTGGATGGTATGATCGTAATCTTTCAACTGCTCGAGCCATCGTCGTTGCCGCATATTGAGTTCTTTTTAGGTGAAGAAATATTTGAGACTTTTTTTATCAGTATAGATCTCCACTTTCTCCCCATATATGTAGTGTCTCTAGATTTTCAATGCGAAAACAACTGCTGCTAATTCTAAATCATGAGTAGGATAATTCCTCTCATATTCTTGAAGTTGTCGCGAGGCATAGGCTATGACTTTACCATGTTGCATGAGAATACATCCTAACCCTTTGCCTGAAGCATCGTTGTAGATAACAAATCCATCTGAGCCAGATGGTATTGTCATAACAGGTGCCGAAATGGGACTTCTCTTGAGTTCCTGAAAACTCTTCTCACAATCCTCGCTCCAACCGAATTTT
Organism: Panax japonicus; assembly: GCA_020205505.1. NCBI lineage: Eukaryota > Viridiplantae > Streptophyta > Magnoliopsida > Apiales > Araliaceae > Panax > Panax japonicus. The sequence goes on along the minus strand of CM035109.1, from coordinate 33,620,721 downwards.
GTATCTTTACGAGTCAGCTGAGTTAACAGAGTAGTGATTCGAGAAAATCCTTCCACGAATCTTTGATAGTAACTAGCTAAGCCCAAAAATCTACGTACTTCGGTCACCGACTTTGGTTGCTCCCAACTTTGTATGGCTTCAATCTTCACCGGGTTGACAGATAGTCCATGTTTTGACACCACGTTCCCAAGGAATGCTACTTCCTCAAGCCAGAACTAGCATTTCTTCAGCTTGGCATATAGCTTGTTATCACGAAGCCTTTGCAGTACTAGCTTCAAATGACGCTCATGATCTTCACGGCTTTTGGAATAGATGAGGATGTCATCAATAAAGACAACAACGAACTGATCTAAATATTCTTTGAATACACGGTTCATTATATCCATGAAAGCAGCAGGAGCATTAGTCAATCCAAAAGACATAACTAAGAATTCATAATGACCGTACCGAGTTCTAAAGGCAATCTTTGGAATATCCTTAGTTTTAATCTTCAGCTGATGATATCTAGAACGAAGATAGATCTTTGAAAAGAATTGTGCTCCTTGCAACTAGTCGAACAAGTCATCAATGTGAGGTAGCGGATACCTATTCTTGATAGCGACATGGTTCAATTCTCGATAGTCAATACAAAGTCGCATACTCCCATCTTTCTTCTTTATAAATAACACAGGAGCACCCCAAGGAGATGTACTAGGACGAATGAAACCGATGTCCAACAACTACTGCAGTTGGATATTTAACTCCTGAAGTTCAATAGGAGCCATTCGATATGGGGTTTTAGAAATGGGTTTTGTACCAGGTTCAAGGTGAATAAAGAATTCAACTTCACGTTCTAGGGGGTAGACCGAGAAGTTCTTCAGGAAATACGTCAGAAAATTCACTACCAACAGAAATATTATTCAAATCTGACATGTTTTTGTTCAAGTCTGTGACATGGCTAAGAAAGCTTGACATCTGTTTTTCAATAAATGAATAGCTTTATGGCTTGATATGACAGTGATTGATTTTAGTTGTTTGGTTGTTTGAATTCGCATAACAGGTTGGTTAGGAATATAAAAACTGACAACCTTATGAAAATAATCAATTTTAGCTTGATGAGTGGTTAACCAATCAATCCCTAAAATCACATCAAATGCAAGAATTTTCAACGAAATAAGATCGACAGGTAATGTGATGGTACCAACTTGAATCAAGTAATAATTATAAACATTAGATGTAACGAAAGTTTCTCCTAACGGAGTCTCAACAGATAAGTCAAGGTCTAACTTCTCCGGAGTCAAGTTTAAACGTTGAGCACAAGCAGGAGAGATAAAAGAATGGGTAGAACAGGTATCTAATAAGGTATAAACTTCGTAAGAGTTTATGATTAGCTTACCCGTGATCACCTCGTTTGGGTTCCTCGCATTTTGGGCAGTCACGACAAACGCCCTTCCTGGAACCACCGACTTTAACTTGTTCGGGACAGCCTTTGGAGTCACCATCCCCGTTGAACTTGGTTTCGCAACTAGACAATCTCTAGCTATATGACCTTTTTTTCACAGTTATAACACACCTTTGATTGTTGTGGGCAGTTTGGGCTGATGTGTCCCTCTTTCCCGCATTTGTAACAAACAACCGGTGCTCGTTCTCCTCCCCTAAAAATAGTTCATGTTTGTGCTGACGTCTTTACGTTGTCATTATTGTACCTTCTCTTCTTAAAACCTCCTCATGACTTGCTCCTTCTATTATCACGGCCACGATTACCACCAGAGTTCTTACCGCTTTTGTCTGAATGTTTTCCTCCCTGCTGGTTTTCATTGCTCCGATGACTATCGCCTTGAACATACTCATTATCTCGCTCTAATAATTGAGCCTTGTTTACAACATCTAAATATAAAAAAAAAATTATGAGAGATAAGATAATGCCGAATCTCAGGTTTTAGACCTCTCAGAAATATCCTAGTCACTCGTTCCTCATTCTCAACCAAATGAGGTGCAAATCTGGATAACTCTGCAAACTTCACCTCGTACTTCCAGTCTGATAAACTCTACCTCCTTCATATAACGAATACTTTTAGGAAAATACTTGTCAATAAATAGTTTTTGAAACGTTTCCTAAGACATATTGAGTGCTGCAGGCTGGGTACGCTTCACAGATTTCCACCAGTAATCTGCCTCTCCGCGGAACATAAAGGTGGAAAATGGAACCTTCTGTTCCTCCGTGCATCCCAAGACATAGAATATCTTCATAATTTACTTGACCCACGTTTCCACCTTGATCGGATCCAGCTTTCAAATAAATTTTGGTGGTCCCAACTCTTTGAACTGCTTGGCTGTGACAAGCCGCGCATTGCTATCATTTCCACCTGTATTTTGTGCACGAGTCTCCCTCGTCTGATTTTGCATGAATTGAAAAAAGCTTCTAAACATCCCATCATTCATCGTTTGTTCGGTAGTGTTCCTTACAGGAAGAATATTGCCTTCCTATTGCACGTTCCCCTTGGTGGTGATTAAAGGTGTCTCCACGGTCTGATTCACTTCAATGTTAATATTTGTAGCTGCCATTCTCAAATACTGCCACAAAATAAGGGTTAATTAACAAATTAACATATCACATATTAACCATATGCTCTGACTGACCAACCAAATAACAAATAAGGTCATACTAGTGAAGGAATTCGTGGACTCTCCCCTCCTAGTTCTTGTCTCACATCTCAGCCAGGGATCATATCCCTAAGCTTTGATAGCAACTGTGACGCCCCCAAAATAGGTATACATCACCCATTCTGAGTAGCCAAATACATGATATAGAAACAAATACAACTTCAGTAATACAATTGTCGTGCAAAATACGACAACACTTATACTGTGAGTTTGAATACAACTATTGTCTAATAGAGAGTATACAAACTCAAAAGGAGTCCTCATTACAATTATTGATACACTATTTTACAAAATAATGAGGACTACTAAAACAACAATCTTGAATCATCACTCCATACCCCGGCTAGTTCCTGCTATATTCTCTCCTCCTGAGATGAACAATGGAACAAAAAGGAAAACAGTGAGGTCAACTAGCCCAGCAAAGAATATTATGACTAAGATAATATACAACAAATTATCATTAGTCTTCAATAGGGAATAATCTGATAAAATATAATAGACAACAAGTTTTATATCAACAACTGCAGCGAAAATAGCAATCCATTAGAAGAGTCAAGTAGAGAATGAGTTCTACTATCTTCTAAGATTTAAAAGTCCATCATCAATATTTTATCCCTATAGCAACAATAAATATATATATATCTTGAATAAAATATTCATCTTTGCACTACAGGCCAAAGATATTCATTTGTATCACCAGTTGGTCATGTTCATCTCAACACCTGTTCATCTTTGCACTACGGGCCAAATATATTCATTAGGTAATCATTCATCTTTGCACTACAGGCCAAATATATTCAGTTATATCATCATTTAGGACCGATGATGATGAAAAATATCTTAAAGAAAATGAATCTAGTGAGATAAAAGAACAAATATTATGGATTAGTATTACAGTTTTATCCACGTTCAATAATACTACATAATAACCAATTTTGAAGCAGAATTCAAAAATAAAGATCAAAACATGGATACAATCAAAGATAGTAACCATAATAGACATCTTGGACAAAAAGAAGTAAATTTTATTTTTCGGTGAATAGTGTTGTATACGTGAATAGTACCGTATACGTGAATAGTAACCCCAACACAAAAAGGTAGAAATTCCACAATAGAATCCATACCAATATTTTGGTATAATTTTATTGAAAGAAATAATATCATTTACGAAGAAAATAACATCCCTTACCTCAAAATAACAATATTACTGATCGGAATATCGGATGTAAAGCTGAAGGAAATTTGCACTAAATAACAACTCTCAAAGTATCTAAATACTCACAAAAATGCGCTCGACAATATAGAGAAAAAGAAAACTTGTTTCTGGTGTGATTTTTAATTTTAACCTAAGCGCCTATTTATAGGAAAATGCTAGAACGCCAAAAGTGACTAAATTAATAAAATAATAATATTCTTTTTCTTTCTTCTACGCCAACCATCACCAACCAAGCCAGCCAACTTGGAACAAAAAAATAGCAGCCCACATGTTTAAAACAGAAGTGGGTCCCACCCAATTTTAATAAAAATCATTTTATTTTCTGAAACTTTGATAATTCATAAAAAATAGCCCGTTTATCAGAAAAATAAAAATTTTATATCCATTCCACACGAAATTGAATTCTCTACAACTTTGTAGAAGAAAGTTTTTCTAAATTCAAATCAAAAAATATCCAAAATCCACATACGAACGATTTTTAATACCTCTATTCCGACAAAATAATGATAAAACACCTCATCAATAATTCTTTCATTTATAACCACATAAAATAAATATATCCATCAATTATAACCACATAAAATAAATATTTCCTTATCATATAAATCAATAATTAATTATTCACAAATAATATTACAGAATCACAATTATGACAACTAGGTCGTTCCCAAGAAAGAGGAGGCTTTTCGAAAAGGATTTCTCCTTACTGGCGCACAATTAGGTGTCCAAACCTCTCATTGACAGAACTTTCTAGACATTGCCAATAATGATATCTAATAATAGTATTCCAAATAATATGAATTATTGATCTGATAATAGAGATACTGTGCAGTGACAATTATTGAACAACAATAATTTAAAATATCAACGCAACAATTATTGAACCAATAAAATAAAATATTGAATAGTAGTTACTGTAACAATTATTGAGTAGTGCCTTCTTACGTAAGAATCAATAATTCAAAAATATTGTGCAATACTGTGTGCTACTGTGCAACAACGCTTATTACTTTACTTTACCCACCGGGTATTCCAACATTGTTAACGGTAACAATTATGCCGTTATTTATAAAACTCAAACTTTGTCGTTTTTTTCATTCGACAGTTATCCGTTATGGGGCCCACAAATGGCTGCGCCGTCGTACGAATATTCCCCGAAGAAAGAATATTTCACGACCAAACGAATATTCCCCGACAAAATGAGTATTTTATAACCATTTGCTTATTTTACAAAATTTGCACATTTTACCCATAACCAAAGTATTATATCAAAATATCACCTTATTATTCACAATAATAAATAGAGGAAATTCGATTTTATTTATAATAAGTTGGGGTTTTACATATATAAAAAACATTATGAACACGAGACATGCTTGGAGGTAATGCGATTCTATAGGCCACATTTCCTATTCAGTCAAGAATCTCAATTGGACCAACAAATCGTGGATTGAGCTTTCCTTTCTTCCCAAATCTTGTAACTCCCTTCCATGGAGCAATACGTAACAATACATGATCCCCAATATTAAATTCCACGTCCTTTCGATGAAGATCCGCATAACTCTTTTGTAGATCCTGTGACATTTGTATACGTTGTCGTATCATTTGGATCTTCTCTGTAGTCATTCGTACCAACTCTGGTCCTAACAACGTTGCTTCTCCCACCTCATCCCAACATACTGGAGAGCGACACTTTCGTCCTTACAATCCTTCAAATGGAGTCACACCTATACTTTCCTGATAACTATTATTATAGGAGAATTCTACCAATAGCAGGTACTTATCACAACTCCCTTTGAAATCTAGGACACAAAGTCTTAATAGATCTTCAAGAGTTTGAATAGTCCTTTCTGATTTCCCATCCATTTGAGGATGGTATGCCGAACTGAAACGTAAGTCTGTGCCTATAGCTTTCTGCAAGCTAACCCAAAATCGTGAAGTGAATCTTGGGTCATGATTCGAAACTATGGATACTGGCATGCCATGCAATCTCACAATCTCATTCACGTACATACGAGCAAGATGTTTAAGGGAATAAGTCTCCTATATAGGAAAGAAATGAGCAGACTTGGTTAATCTATCAACAATAACCCAAATCGCATCTATGCCTTGAGAAACCTTAGGAAGACCCGTAATGAAATCTATGGCAGTGTGTTCCCACTTCTATTTCAGAATCTCAAGTGGCTGCAATGACCCTTTGCCACTTGATGATCCACCTTTACACGTTGACAAGTTAAACACCTCGAGATAAACTCCGTGATATATCTCTTCATATAGCTCCACCAAAATGTATGTCGAAGATCATGATACATTTTGGTACTCCCAAGATGGATTGCAAATGGTGTGTTGTGTGCCTCCATCATAATTCTATGTTTCAAGTCAGAATTGTTAGGAACACAAAGTCTGGAGTTGACTCAAAGTATTCCTACTTCATCGATTCTTACTTTTGGAATAAAACCTTCTTGCACTTTCTTCTTGATACGCATAAACTTCAGGTCCGTAGCTTGAGCAGCTTTAACTTTATCGATTAACGTCGGTTCTACTCGTATGTTTGATATTATCATGTGGGTACTTGGAGCCTTTAAATCTATCTTCATCCTTTGTAAGTCGTACAAAATGGGTCTTTGCGTTAACAACATCACACTCGTACTCGCATACGATATTCTACTCAACGCGTCAGCTACCACATTCACTTTTCCAGGATGATATTGAATAGTATGGTTGTAATCTTTCAACAACTCGAGCCAACGTCGTTGTCGCATGTTAAGTTCCTTTTTGGTGAAGAAATATTTGAGGCTTTTATGATCCGTATAAATCTCCACTTTCTCCCCATTAGGTAGTGCCTCCAGATCTTCAATGCGAAAACGACTGCTGCCAACTCCAAATAATGAGTAGCATAATTCACCTTATATTTTTTGATTTGTTGCGAGGCATAGGCTATAACTTTCCTATGTTGCATGAGAACACATCCTAACCCTTTACCTAAAGCATCACTGTAGATAACAAATCCATCCAAACTAGATGGTATTGTCAGAACAGGTGCCGAAATGAGTCTCCTCTTGAGCTCTTGGAAACTCTTCTCACATTCCACGCTCCATACAAATTTTGTATCTTTCCGAGTCAGCTTAGTTAACGGAGTAGTGATTCGAGAAAACCCTTCCACGAATCTCCGATAGTAACCAGCTAAGCCCAGAAAGCTACGTACTTCGGTCACTGACTTCGGTTGCTCTCAACTTTGTATTGCTTCAATCTTCGCTGGATCGACAGATACTCCATGTTTTGACACCACGTGCCCAAGGAATGCTACTTTCTCAAGCCAGAACTCGTATTTTTTTAGTTTGGCATATAGCTTGTTTTCACGAAGCCTTTGAAGTACCAGCTTCAAATGACACTCATGATCTTCACGACTTTTGGAATAGATGAGGATGTCATCAATAAAGACACCAACGAACTGATCCAAATAATCCTTGAACACACGGTTCATCATAACCATGAAAGCAACATAAGCATTAGTCAATCCAAAAGACATGACTAAGAATTCATAATGCCCGTACCGAGTTCTAAAGGCAGTCTTCGGAATATCCTTAATTTTAATCTCCAGCTGATGATATCCAAAACGAAGATCGATCTATGAAAAGAATTATGCTCCCTACAACTGGTCAAACAGGTCATCAATACGAAGTAGTGTGTACCCATTCTTGATGGTGACATGGTTTAAATTCTGGTAGTTAATACAAAGTTGCATACTCCCGTATTTCTTCTTTACGAATAAAATAGGAGCACCCCAATTAGATGCACTAGGACGGATGAAACCGATGTCCAACAACTCCTGTAGTTGGACCTTTAACTCCTGAAGTTCAATAGGAGTCATTAGATATGGGGTTTTAGAAATGAGCTTTGTACTAGGTTCAAGGTCAATAAAGAATTCAACTTCATGTTCTGCGAGTAGACCGGGAAGTTCTTCAGGAAATACGTAAGGAAATTCACTAACAACAGAAATATTATTCAAATCTGACGTATTTTTGTTCAAGTCCGTGACATGGGCAAAGAAAGCTTGACATCTGTTTTTCAATAAACGAATGGCTTTATTGCTTAATATGGCAGTGATTGACTTTAGTGGTTTGGTTGTTTAAATTCGCATAATTGGTTAGTTAAGAATATGAAAACTAACAACTTAACAAAAATAATCAATTTTAGCATGATGAGTGGTTAACCAATCAATCCCTAAAATCACATAAAATGCAAGTATTGTCAACAAAATAAGATCCGCAGGTAATGTGATGGTTCCAACTTGAATCAAGCAAGATTTATAAACAGTAGATGTAATGAAAGTTTCTCCTAACGGAGTCTCAACAGATAAGTCAAAGTCTAATTTCTCTGAGTCAAGTTCAAATGTTGAGCACAAGTAGGAGAGATAAAAGAATGGGTAGAACCGGTATCTAATAAGGTATAAACTTCGCAAGAGTTTATGATTAGCTTACCCGTGATCACCTCGTTTGGGTTCCTCGCGTTTTGGCCAGTGACGAAAAATGCTCTTTCAGGAACCGTTGACTTTGACTTATCCGGGACAGCCTTTGGAGTCACCATCCCCATTGGACTTGGTTTCACTACAAGATAATCTCTAGCTATATTACCTTCCTTTCCACAGTTATAACACACTTTGGATTGTTGTGGGCAGTTTGGGTTGATATGTCCCTATTTCCCGCATTTGTAATGTGACGCCCCCAAAATAGATATACATCACCCATTTTGAGTTATCAAATACTTGGTACATAAATCAAATTCAAACTTCTTTTATACAATACGACAACATCGTAGCTTATAGTTTTTATACGAATATTGTCTCATGGACAGTATTCTAACTCAAATGAAGTCCTCGTTACATTTATTATCACACTATTTCATAAAATAGCGAGGACTACTATAGCCACCATCTCGGACCGTCACTTTGTTCCCCGACTAGTCCCGGCTACGTTCTCATTTCCTAAAGAGAATAATGAAAGGAAAACGGTGAACTCAACTAGCCCAGTAAGAAATATTATGACTAAGATAATGCATAATAAATTATCGTCTATTTCATAGGAAATTAAATTCTATACAACTTTATGTCCATTTCATAATTATTGAGTAATGCCTTCTTACGTAAGAATCAATAATTCAAAAATATTGTGCGATACCGTGTGCTACTTATATGCAACCACGCGTATTACTATATTTTAACCACCGGGTATTCCAACAGTGTTAATTGTGACAACTATGCTCTTATTTATAAAAACTCAAACTTGTCATTTTTTTTATTCGACCATTTTTCGTTATGGGGCCCACAAATGGTTGCGCCTTCGTACGAAAATTCCCTGACAGCAAGAATATTCCACGACCAAACGTATATTCCCCGACAACAATGAATATTTTATAACAACTTGCTTATTTTGCAAAATTTGTACATTTCACCCATAACCAAAGCATTATATCAAGTTAACACCTTATTATTCACAATAAGAATTAGAGGAAATTTGATTTTATTTATAAAAAGTTCGGGTCTTACATAAAATATAATATATTCTATTTATAATCTAATAAAACGAATAACTTTATATATAATATAAAAAGTATTATGTTTTATATAAAAAGTTTTCTGTTTTATTACTATTATAATAATAATAAAACAAAAACTAAGATAACTTTCTACCTGTGTTTTTGAAAAATGAGTAAGTGGGGGTCCATGTAATAAGTCAAACTTATAACAAATACTTCATGAAAAACCCCTCCATTTATATCAAATCACTTGTCTTCAATAAATACATTTTTAATCATTCATCATTAATATTACAACTCACGATATTAACAACCAGATCATTCCCACGAAAGAGGGGGCTTTCCGTTAAGGACTTCTGTGAGACCCCAGATTTTATGAATAAAGATTTAATTTTCTCGAAATATTTTTTTTAATATTATGGTGTGGATTTGAGATAGTGTTATAGTTGTGGGTAATATTTATAAATTTTGCAAAGTACACAAGTTGTTATTTAATATTCGATTGGTCGTGGAATATTCGTTTTATCAGGGAATATTCGTACAACAGCACAATCATTAGTGGACCCCGCAACAGAATTATTGTCGGATTGAGAAAACGGCAAAAATATTTTATGAAAATAACGGCGAAAGTTTTACCGTTAATATTGTTGAACTACTCGGTAGTAAAAGTACAGTAATACGCGTGATTGCATAGTAGCACACGGTATTGATTATTGATGTTTATGTGATAAGTCACTCAGTTTTGTTTTATTAGTATTATTAATGTAATAAAATAGAAAAACTTTTTATATAAAACAGAATACTTTTATAAAGTTATTCTATAAATAGAATATATTATATTCTATTATGCATAGTATTTTGCATAGTAAAATCTTTTTATATAAAACAGAATACTTTTATAAAGTTATTCTATAAATAGAATATATTATATTTTATTATGCATAGTGTTGCATAGTATCTGCATAGTGTTTTGCATAGTAAAATCTTTTTATATAAAACAGAATACATTTATAAAGTTATTCGTTTTATTAGATTATAAATAGAATATATTTTATTTTATTTAAAAGATTTTGCTTTAAATATGGATCGTCCGATTAAAAGTAAATCAATCTGGACAGTTCATGAATTAGTTACTATGCAGTCCATTCTTCTATAAATAGAATCTCATTCATTCATTATCTCTTACGAATTCACTGAAACTCTAGAGAGAGAAACTATAGATAGAGTTCTTCTTCTATAATCTTGAGCGTATTTTTTAGAGTTTAATAAAGCTTTGAGCGTAGTACAAGTTTTCTTCGAGTATATCCTCGCCCTACCAATCAGAATACTCTTCTTTCAAAGGTAAGGGATATTATTTATTGTACTCGTAAGGGGTATTCTTTCTTTCTTATTCATGAAGAGAACTTCTGTTATTCCATTCTTTATTATTCTGTTGGAATAACCTGTATACGCGGGATACCCTATACTTGGTGAAATTCTTCTGTTATTCCATTCTTTATTATTATGTTGGAATAACCTGTCTATGTAAAGTACTGCATACATGGTGAAATTCTTCTGTTATTCCATTCTTATTATTCTGTTGGAATAACCTGTTTATGCGAAGTACCGCATACATGGTGAAATTCTTCGAATATTTAGTTCTTTATTATTTTGTCGGAATATCCTGTCTGTGCGTTTACGCCAAACCTGGTTCCATTATTTATTATTCTGTCTGAATATCATGTCTGTGCGTTTATGCCGGACCTGGTTTCATTATTTATTATTTTGTCGGAATATCATGTCTGTGCGTTTACGCTGGACTTGGTTCCATTATTTATTATTCTGTTGAGAATAACCTATCTGTGCAGTCTATTGCACGCATGGTGAATCCTTATGTTATTCCATTCTTTATTATTCTGTTGGAATAACCTGTCTATGTGGATTACCACATGCATGGTGAATGATCCTTCGTATTCATCCTTATTAAATTATGGAAATGATCTGTCTACGTGGATTATCGCATGGCGGGCAAAAATACATTTGCAGTTTCATATATTCTATTATACTCAGTTGGTTAAAGTTTTGACTTCTATACTCCATGAAATTAGTGGAATATCCTTGATATTTGCGCTTCATCCAGTATCTTTTCATGAAAATATTCTTCTGAGCATTCTTGAATTTTACTTCACAAAGAAGTATCATGTTGTCAATTTGGACATTATTGGTTCCTAGATAAATTAATTCTTGAACTTGTTTTATTGAATTCTTATATTATTGTCATCATCCTCATGTTTATATTATGTTGAAAGTCATCTGTGGCCTGTAGTGCATAGATGGACTTGGTATGATTATGACCAGGGATTATTCGGTATAATCATGACCGTAATGTTACAAATGATGTGGAAAAAGTCCTCATTGGCCCGTAGTGCATTGATGGACAGTTTTTGGTATGATTATGGCTATGGATTTCTTCGGCCAAGGGTTCAAAGATGAATTGTTTTATGGCATGATCAGGACCGTTGATAAAAATACGATTATCTTTGGCCAGTAGTGCATGGATAATTTGTGGTCGTGATACTAATGAATATCATTGGCCTGTAGTGCAGGGATGATTCGATGATGTGGATTAATTATTGAGCTGAGTCTCGGCGATGAAATATTAATTCATGGATGTGATAATAATGAATATCATTGGTCGTAGTGCATGTATAATTCATGGATGTGATACTAACAAATATCATTGGCCGTAGTGCATGGATAATTCGGTGATGTGGATTATTTATTGAGTTGAGTCTCAGCGATAAAATATTGATAATAGACTTTTAATTCGTAGATATCATACTCTACTTGACTCTTCTAAAATAGAGTTGCGTGTATTTGGCCTGTAGTGCAAGGGTGAACTGTTAATGAATATCTTTGGCCCGTAGTGGAAATATGAATTTATTAGTATGATTATGGACAAGAATTGTGATTTGGTATAACCATGGTATTTGATATTTCAGGTAAAGACAGGTTATGAAAATTATCTTCGTCCTAGGTGCGAAGAGGAATTTAGAACAACAATTATGATTATGAGTTATTCACCTGATTGTGGACAGGAATTGTTGACTGATGTTACAGGGATAAAACATTGTTGGTGGGTTTTTAACATGGAGAAGATAACAGACTTTATGGTCTATTTGACTTTTATAATGGATTGCTCGTTGCAACTATGGTTGAAAAGTTTTATCATCTGCCATATGTTCTAAATCTCTAATTCATTACTGACAAAGGCTATTGATAATTTAATTATCTTTATTCATGATATTCTTTACTGGGCTAGTTACGTTCACCCTTCTGCTTCACAATTCCTTTCAGGTAATAAGAGTGTAGCTGGGTCGAGCGAAGATAACAGGGGAATAGAACGGTGGTCTATAGTTGCTGAGGTTCTCCCTAAATAATATTGAAATAATTTTGTTGAGAACTTTAGATAAGTTTGTCGTATTGTATACGTCATTTGATATTTAATTTTGGTGAACCGAATAGGGTGAGGTGAACCCAGCTTTGGAAGGGTGTTTTGCCACTATCATACAAGATGTCTGATGACATACAACCTCGTGTTATCATAACACATGGTTGTGCACATCCACTTGTTGAGTATATCTATGAGCACTACCTATATGATCTTGGAGTATATTTGAAATAAAATTTTCACTTGGAGACAACGGAGATAATTATATGTGAAGAGAAGACTCACCATTAGAAAGAAGATGATAGTAATCTTCTTCTTTTTCTTTGGGGACTTTTGGGTCAACCAAGGATAATTCTATGGACATGTGATATCTATAATAACCCAGACGCATGGCCTCGCATGTACGAAGGTTTCCTTGAGTACTTCCCAAAGATTTTAATTTCTAAAACAGTTTTTGAATGTACTTTTATGTAAAGTACGATTGTAAGGTTGTGGTCAAGGAACCATGAGAGTTACATACATTTGTATTAAAACTCACAGTTTAACTGTGGTCGTATTCTGCACGACAGTTCAACAGTTGTATAAATGAAGTTTGTATTTGATTTTTTATAGTATGATATCTGGCGACTCAGGATGGGTCGTGTGGACCTATTTTGGGGGCGTCACAGACAGCCTCGTCGTTTGGTGGAGGCGGTGATTCATCATATCCGGGTTGATATACCGGATGTTGAGGATGAGGAGGAGGATGTACCAGTTGCGGCTCCAGCTCCTGCTGCTCATGTTCCTCGTAGGGATCTTCCGGGCATTAATGTGATGATTCCAGATCTTCTGGGTGATTTGAGTCTCCACCCCTCAGTTTACTTGCAGGTAAACGAGGTAAAAGCTTGACTGGATCTTCCTTTTTCATATTAATGAGGAGCAAGGATTTTGATGCTGACTTGATTTATGATGTAGGTTCCCGGCTTTACGCAACCTCGTGGGAACGGGTTCAGCATACACTCTCTATATCTGGCTTTGCATCCAGATTACTGAGAGATTGTGCATGGTTGGGGCTTTGGGCGTTCTTTTCCATTCTTCCCCGCCATCGTCCCTGGGGTTTACTCAGGGCATTGTCTGAGCACTGGTTTCACCAGACTCAGTCTCTCCATTTGTTGGACTGTGAGGTGATGATGACGCCGATGGATTGGCAGTTTATCACTGGTATGGAGTTTGGAGGGGCGTCAGTGCCTTGTATGGCGAACATTACCCTGACTGCCATTAGATCCTTGCTAGGAGTTCCGGCTGAGGCGCTTAAGGGTAGGACCATTCGTACATGTCCTTTGAGCGTAGATGTTATGAGTGGGCTACTGAATGAGCCCATGCCAACTGATGTGAGAGTCAGGGATCGCATTCTTCGGTGATTGTTCCTGGTTATTATCAGAGGTTGTTTCATAGCAGAAAACTCTTCCACGGTGTCATTCACTTTGATCAACACCACTCGGGAGGTGGACCGTATTGGAGAGTATGATTGGGGATCCTACACCTTTGCCTATTTCTTCAAGGGAATGTGCATGCGTTCGCAGGGCTTAATAGAGGCTTGGCTGGGATTTTACCCGTTTTTGCTAGTGAGTATTTCTCTTTTGATTTCCCATGTACAGGTTAAGAGTGTTGACTGACAGCAGATGTTTTCCTTTGTGTTGGCAGTTTTAGGCCTACGAGAGGCTTCCAAGCTTGCGTCCTATTAGCGTGTTAGGTTTAGATACCTATCCATGAGGACGACGATGGCATCACTCCATTTTAGTGAAGGTTCCTGTAACTAAGGGTTTCACCCATTGTCGCTTACAGTTGGAGTTATTGACAGATGATGCCATCACTTGGGTTCCCTACTCTAGGGATATATTGACCATCGACTTTAAGGATGGATACCCGACTGGTGTCGAGTATATGATATCCACTCGCCGGATTCCTCTCTTCACATATGGAGGATGGGAGCTCTTTAGGATAGTGTGCTATTAAGAGCACCATATGAGAGGTTTATGAACCGATCTTGCCTCATGTTAGGCGTTATTGGCCTATGTCGCATTCTCCTATAAGTGATATCCCATTGATTGGCGTTGACGGCTTTACTTTGTCAGAGTGTCTGTTCACTCAGGAGGCATTATACCGTTGGTGGTCCCTTCGTACCATCAGAGCCCAGATCCGTTCCACTCAGTTCATGGGGGATATGATTCCTAGATCCGTGATGATGATGGATTGGATGGCATGTGTCCGAGATCCAACTCATTTGACACAGATTGATAGTTTGACCTGGTAGTTGGACCGGGCATATTTTTCCATCTGGCATTTGGGCAGAGATCCTTTAGAGGCGGATACTTTTGATCCTTCCAGCTTGGTGACTGGCCCTTCAGATGACCTATATGTCTTTGTCGGTGCAGATCCTCCCTTGTATAGGCCTGACATCCCTCTTGGCCGAGATCCAGTGACTCAGGAAGAGTTATATTAGATGGACAGGATTGATGATGTAGATATCAACACCATTGACTTCTTCGGATGTATTTCTCACTATATCTTTTGATAGGTCTCTATTAGATATTGGGTGGTTGTGCCCCATTCTTGTTATATCTTTTTATAGGCCTATGTTAGTTGTAGGGCGTCTTTGCCCTATTTCCCTGTATTTTTTAGTTGTACAGCGATGATGTATTTAGATTATGATGTACTTACGAATGTATGTACTATTTTCCATTCCCTACATCATATTGCCATCTATTATTTTCCATGCATGTATTATTTCTTGCATATGTATGTCCAGAGATGTTCAGCATTGGCCCCTGGATGGTCTTATGATACGGCCCACACAGATGTCTTCCTCGACAGTTAGCCGTATTGATCACACCCCACCAGTATTGGTGGCCTCAGGCTTGAGATCTTGGTATGATAGTGTATCCCCTTCAGACAGGGTGATCGTAGATCAGCTGTTGCAGCATTCCATGACCCTCCTGATGTTCCAGGTTCTATTGGGCTATGTAAATGACATGCTAGAGCACTGGGTACCGGAGAGGCAGGTTTTCCGGTTTGAGACCCATGAGTTGACTCCCACCTTAGAGAAGTATGAGCGGTTGATGGCTTTGCCATTAGACAGGCCTTGCGCTCAAATGGCTGTCGGAGATGTGCGCCGATAATTTATGACCCTCACTAGGTTGAGGCGTAGAGTAGCACAAGATGAGATTACATCCGGTTATGTAGTGTCCCAGCATTTTTAGATAGACAGATTTGGCTTAGTGGACAGCTATGCACAACACTCCAGGGATTTCACCACGTCGGAGGATCAGTGGCGTGTTGCCAGAGTAGACGTATTCATGATGTACGTAGTGGCTTATTTATGTATGCCACTGTACATGGATCACCTTGACATCGGTGTTGTTAGGGCAGTGAGAGCTTTCAGGGAGGGTCATACCATTATACCGATGATTGTGGCAGAGACACTGAGGTCGACCACATATTACCACACCCATTCTACAAGGGTATTTACAGGCAGCTCGGTCTTGTTGTATGTGTGGTTTGTCACACCTAAGACCTATTGGTACCTTCCGATGGGATGGGTACTTTTTTCCCATGAGATAGCCATGTCTTATTCCTTTCAGCCAGCAGAGTGTACAGATGCTACATCATGGTCGGTGTTCTTGGCAGGGATCGAGGATCTATTTGACATTTTTACCATGTACAGGGCTCAATTCTCCCTACAGCTTCATTACTCATGCACCGGGCATGGATTATCTCCCTCTGGCTGGTTTGAGGGGCATGACCACATATCACCCACTGGCTGTGATGTCACAGTTTGACCAGTTTCAGGATGCTCATCCTTTTGAGGGGGCAGTTAGGTCAACGTTCGTCTTCTCGGCATTTGTCAGCAGAGGATAGATCCAGGGTAAATGCCTGTTGGGGTCAATGTGGGAGTTTTGAGTTTACTGTTAGCCATCCGGGCCGTTCTACAGAGTATTCTGCATGGATGGAGGCAGAGATTAAATTGGCTACGATTATATCCATAGTGCTTGGGATTGAGTTTGTCAGTTAGGAGCCCATGGAGGACACTGATTTTCCCTTCGAGGAGGAGCTATTCACTGGGTTGCCAGCAGCTCTTGTAGATTCTCCCAGCATGACTGCTACTGTGATCCAGCATTCAGCAGAGTATTTAAAGTAGAGTCTTCATCTGATGACCTTTGAGAGAGATCAGGCTAGATCCTTGATGTTGACAACTCTTGTTGGGAGAGATGTCGCTCTATTAGAGAGAGATGATGGTTTAGCTCATAGAGACACCGTTGTTGTGACGCCCCCAAAATAGGTATATATCACCCATCTTGAGTCGCCAAATACATGGTACAAAATTCAAATACAACTTAATAATACAACTGTCGTGTAAAATACGACAAAACATAGCTGAAAGTTTAAACAAGAATATTGCCTTCTAGGCAATATCCAGTCTCAAATAGAGTCCTCATTACATTTATTATCACACTATTTCATAGAATAGTGAGGACAACTAATGCTATCATCAAGACCAGTCACTCCGTTCCCCGATTAGTCTCAGCTATGTTCTCATTTCCTGAAGAGAACAATGAAAGCAAAAGGGTGAGCTCAACTAGCCCAGGAAGAAATATTATGACTAATATAATGCAGAATAATTTATCGTTAGCCTTCAACTGTGTTAAACTGATAAAATATAACAAACATCAAGTTTAACTACAGCGGAACAAATAATTCATTAGAAGAGTCAAGTAGAGAATAAAATCTACTATCTTCTATGATTTAAAAGGTTTTTCATCACTTTTATCGCTGAGACTCAGCTTAATAAATAATCCACATCATCCCTGCACTACGGCCAAGGATATTCATTAGTATCACGACCACAAATTATCCATGCACTACGGGCCAAGGATATTCGTGTTTTCATCAATGGTCATGATCATGCCAACAAATGTCCATCAATGCACTACGGCCAATGAGGACTTTTACCGCATCATTTGTAACATTACGGTCATGATTATACCGAATAATCCCTGGTCATAATCATACCAAGTCCATCTATGCACTACATGCCACAGATGACTTAAAACATATTATAAACATGAGGATGATGACAATGATATAAGAATTCAATAAAACAAGTTCAAGGATAAATTTTTAAAGATTTATAATTTAATTTATCCAGAAATCAATAACGTCCAATTTGTCAACATGATACTGTTTTGTGGAGTAAAATTCAAGAATGCTCAGAAGAATATTTTCATGAAAAGATACTAGATGAAACGCAAATATCAAGGATATTCTACTAATTTCATGGAGTATAGAAGTTAAACCTTTAACCAACTGGGTATAATAGAATATATGAAACTGCAAATAGATTTTTGCAAGCCATGCGGTAATCCACGTAGACAGATCATTTTTACGATTTAATAAGGAATGAATACGAAGGATCATTCACCATGCATGTGGTAATCCACATAGACAGGTTATTCCTACAGAATAATAAAGAATGGAATAACAGAAGAATTCACCAGGCGTGCGTGATCCGCACAGACAGGTTATTCCAACAGAATATTAAAGAATGGAACTAGGTCATGCGTAACTCGCACAGACAGGATATTTTAACAGAATAATAAAGAATGGAACCAGGTCATACGCAATCCGCACTAACAGGATTTTCAACATAATAATAAAGAATGGAATAACAACAAAATTCTCCAGGCATGCGATAGACCGCACAGACAGGTTATTCCAATAAAATAGTAAAGAATATAATAACAACCCTTACGAGTATTGAAAGAAAATAACTCTCTTCATGAATACGAAAGAAATAATACCACTTACCGTAGAAGAAACTGGATACTAGAATAGTGAGGTAGCAGACTTCTCTTCTTCTTTCTCTCTATAATAATTGCTCTTGTGAGACTTAATGAATTCGTGAGAATGAAAGAAGAATGAGCTTCTATTTATTGGAAAATATAGTTTCGATAATTGCACGTTTTGGGGCTCGGAATATTACAGTATAATACCTTCATCTTTTTTTCATTTTTAATTTAGTCCTGTAAGTATTATCAAACTTGCACCACCTCCTCTGATAGTAAATAATGTGAATCAATAGTTCGTTAATGTGACTTAATAATATAATCATGTGAAAAAACTAATTATAATATATTACCTTCATCTATACCTCCATTTTTAATTTAGTACATGCAAGTATTATCAATCTTGCACCACCTCCCCTAATAGTACATGAATGTGAATCAATATTACATACATGTGAACAAATAGTTATAAGCATGTGAAATAATAGCAATTAATTGCTCATTTATCCGATTAATTACCCGATTGGTCAATATAACATCCATACATCAATTATTATCGAAATAAATGTCAATTTCCACTAACACTAATAATCCCAACACAATGGAACTATCAATTTCATCTTTAATCAACACGAACTTATTCCTCATTAATATTATAACTCACAATATTTCACAACCAGGTCGTTCCCAGGAAATAGGGGGCTTTACGATAAAGATTTCTCCTTATTGGCGCATAATTAGGTGACCAACCCTCTCATTGACAGAACTTCTAGACATTGTCAATATTGCAAATAATAATATGAATAACTTAGTCGTCTCAATTATTGATTTAATAATAATAAATATTGTGCAGATAATATTGTGACAATAATTGAATCAATAATATGAGAGATATGATGCAGCAATTACTGTAGTAATAATTGAGTATAATTGAGTGACTTCTCACGTAAGCATCAATAATCAATACAGTGTGCTACTATGCAACCACGCGTATTACTGTACTTTTACTATCGAGTAGTTCAACAGTTTAACGGTAACACTTTCGCCGTTATTTTTATAAAAAGATAATTCTGTCGTTTTCTAACTACGACAATACTTCTGTTGTGGGGTCCACCAATGATTTTGCCGTCGTACAAATATTCTCTGTTAAAATTAATATTCCCGGGCCAATCAAATATTATATAATCACTTGCTTACTTTGCAAAATTCGTAAATATTACACACAACTATAACATTATATCAAATCCACACCATAATATTCAAAAATATATTTCGAGAAAATTATTCTCTATTCATAAAAGTTGGGGTCTTACAACCTCCCCTTCTTATGAAAATTCGTCCTCAAAATTAGGGTACGTACCTGGTATATCAAAGGGGTGAGGATATCTTGACTTCAGCTCAGATTCTAACTCCCAGGTCATTTCTTCCACATCGTGGTTTCTCCATAAAACTTTGACTTGAGGTATAACCTTGGAGCGTAGAATATGATCCTTCTTATCCAAGATTTTAACAGGTAACTCTTCATACATTAAATCTTCTTCTATCTCGTCCAGTTCTAATTCAATAATGTGGTTCGGGTCTTTCACATATTTACGTAACATAGATATGTGAAATACGTTATGAACATGAGAAATACTTGGCGGTAAGGCGAGTCTATAGGCCACAGTTCCTACTCGATCGAGGATTAAAAATGGGCCAATGAATCGAGGCTTGAGCTTTCCTTTCTTTCCAAATCTTGTAACTCCCTTCCATGGAGCAACACGTAACAACACATGATCTCCAATATCGAATTCCACGTCCTTTCGATGAAGATCAGCATAACTCTGTTGTCGATCTTGTGATGTTTTTATACGTTGTCGGATCGTTTGAATCTTTTTCGTAGTCATACGTACCAACTCTGGTCCCGACAACATTGCTTCACCCACCTCATCCCAGCATACTTGAGAACGACACTTTCTTTCATACATCGCCTCAAATGGAGCCATGCCAATACTTGTTTGATAACTGTTGTTGTAGGAAAACTCCACCAATGATAAGAACATGTCCCAAATTCCCTTGAAGTCAAGGACACATAGTCTTAATAGATCTTCAAGAGTTTGAATAGTCCTCTCCAACTGCCCGTCCGTCTGAGGATTATATGCTGAGCTAAATCGTAAATCCGTGCACATAGCTTTTTGCAAACTGACCCAAAATCTTGAAGTAAATCTTGGGTATCGATCAAAAACTATGGATACTGGCATACCAAGCAGTCTTACAATCTCGTTTATATACATACGAGCAAGACGTTCAAGTGTATAAGTTTCTCGTATAGGTAGAAAATGAGCAGACTTGGTCAATCTATCAACATTGACCCAAATTGCATCTATGCCTTGAGAAACCTTGGGAAAACCAGTAACGAAATCCATGGTAATGTGCTCCCACTTCCATTCTGGAATTTCAAGTGGTTGCAATGGACCTTTTGGTACTTGATGTTCCGCCTTGACTCATTGACAAGTTAAACACCTTGAGATAAACTCCGCTATCTCTCTCTTCATATTGCTCCACCAAAATGTATGTCGAAGATCACGATACATTTTGGTACTCCCAGGATGGATTGCAAACGGTGTGTTGTGCTCCTCCATCATGATTTTATACTTTAAATAATGGTTGTTAGGAACACAAAGTCTGGAGTTGACTCGAAGTATTCCTTCTTCATCGATTCTTTCTTCTGGCATAGCACCTTCTTGTACTTTCTTCCTCATACGTATCAGCTCCAGGTATGTAACTTGAGCAGCTTTAACTTTATCGATTAATGTCGGTTCTACTCGTATATTCGCCATCATCACATGGGTCCCTAGAGTCTTTAACTCTATCTCCATCCTTTGTAAGTCATATAAAATGGGCCTTTGCATTGACAATAATGCACTCGTACCCGCATATGATCTTCTACTCAATGCATCAGCTACTACGTTCGCTTTTCCAGGATGGTATTGAATGGTATGATCGTAATCATTCAATAGCTCAAGCCATCGTCGTTACCGCATGTTGAGTTCCTTTTGAGTGAAGAAATATTTGAGGATTTTATGATCCATATAGATCTCTATCTTCTCCCCATACAAGTAATGCCTCAAAATCTTAAGCGCAAAAATGACAGCTGCCAACTCTAGATCATGAATAGGATAATTCCTCTCATATTCTTTGAGTTGTCGTGAAGCATAGGCTATGACTTTCTCATTTTGCATGAGAACACATCCTAACCCTTTGCCTGAAGCATCACTATAAATGACAAATCCCTCCGAGCCAGATGGTATTGTCAGGACAGGTGCTGAAATGAGTCTCCTCTTGAGTTCCTGAAAACTCTTCTCACATTCCTCTCTTCAACCGAATTTTGTATCTTTTTAAGTCAACTGAGTTAATGGAGTAGCAATTCGAGAAAACCCTTCTACGAATCTTCGATAATAACCAGCTAAGCCGAGAAAGCTACATACTTTGGTCACTGATTTAGGTTGCTCCCAGCTTTGAATTGCTTCAATCTTTGCCGGGTCAACAGATATCCCAGGATTTGATATCACTTACCCAAGGAATGCAACTTCCTCAAGCCAGAACTCGCATTTCTTCAACTTGGCATATAGCTTGTTTTCACGAAGCTTTTGGAGTATCAGTCTCAAGTGTTGTTCATGGTCTTCACGGGTTTTGGAGTATATGAGGATGTCATCAATAAAGACGACCACAAAGTGATCCAAATATTCTTTGAATACTCGGTTCATCATATCCAAGAAGGCAGCAGGAGCATTAGTCAATCCAAATAACATGACAAAGAATTCATAATGCCCGTACTGAGTTCTAAAAGCAGTCTTTGGAATGTCATCAGTTTTAATCTTCAACTGATGATATCCGGAACTAAGATCAATCTTTGAAAAGAATTTGGCTCCTTTCAACTGGTCAAACAGGTCATCAATGCGAGGCAACGGGTACCTATTTTTGATGGTGACATGATTCAACTCCCGATAATCAATACAAAGTCGCATACTTCCATCTTTATTTTTCACAAATAGAATAGGAGCACCCCAAAGAGACGTACTAGGACAAATGAAATGGATGTCTAACAATTCCTGTAGTTGGGTTTTTAACTCCTGAATTTCAATAGGAGCCATTCGATATGGGACTTTGGAAATGGGTTTTGTACCGGGTTCAAGGTGGATACCAAACTCGATTTCACGCTCCGGGGGTAGGCCAGGAAGTTCTTCTTGGAATACGTCAGGAAATTTATTAACAATAGAAATATCATTCAAATTTGACGTATTTTTGTTTAAATCTGTGACATGAGCTAAGAAAGCTTGACATCCATTTTTCAATAAACGAATAGCTTTATGGCTTGAGATGATCGTGATTGATTTTAATGGTTTGGTCGCTTGAATTTGCATAATAGGTTGATTAGGAATATGAAAGCTAATAACCTTACGAAAACAATCAATTTTAGCATGATGAGTAGTTAACCAATCAATCCCTAGAATCACGTCAAATGCTAGTATTTTTAAGGAGATAAGATTGACAGGTAACGTGCAGGTTACCGATTTGAATCAAACAAGACTTATAAATAGTGGATGTAATGAAGGTTTCTCCCAACGGAGTTTCAACCGATAAGTCAAAGTCTAATTTCTCTGGAGTCAAATTTAAACGTTGAGCGCAAGTAAGAGAAATAAAAGAATGGGTAGAACCGGTATCAAATAAGGTATAGACTTCGCTAGAGTTTATGATTAGCTAACCCGTGATCACCTCATTCAGATTCCTCGCTTTTTGGGAGGTTACGACAAACGCTCTCCCTTGAACTACATGTTTTGTCTTGTCTGGGACGGCCTTTGATGCTTCCATCCCAACTGGACTTGACTTCGGTGCACGACAAAATCGGGCAATGTGACCTTCTCTTCCATAATTGTAAAACGTTTTGGACTGCTGCGCACAGTTTGGACTGATGTGTCCTTCCCCTCCGCATTTAAAACAGTATGATAGGTGGTCGTTCTCCTTCTTTAACAATGGGAGTTGGTGCTGACGTCTTTCCATCATTGTTGAATCCCTTTTTTTTTAAATGTCCACTCTTATTGTCTTAGGCCATGATTACCACCGAAGTGGTAACCATTCTGGCACGTTGATTCCCTCCACGTTTGTTGTCACCGCTTCGATGACTGCTACCACTGGTATTATCATTTTGTCAGCTGCTTTCTCTTGGTTGAGTTGACTCGTTATCGCGCTCCAATAACTGAGCCCTATTTACAGCATCTAAACACAAACATAGTTTATGAGATTTAGATATTGACATATCTCAGGTTTCAAACCTCTTAGAAACATCCGCGTCATTCTCTCCTCATTATCAACCAAGTGAGACGCAAACCGGGACAACTCGGCAAACTTAGCTTCGTACTGTGACACGGTCATATTGTTCTGTTCCAACTTGATGAACTCTACCTCTTTCATGTGACGAATACTTTCGGGAAAGTACTTGTCGTTGAATAGTTCTTGGAACTTCTCCCAAGACATCTTCAGTGCGGCAGGTTGAGTACGCTTTACCAATTCCCACCAGTAATCTGCCTCTCCTCGCAACATAAAGGTGGCAAAAGGATCAAATATCTTGGTGGTTCCAGCTCCTTGAACTATTTAGCGATGACCGTCCGAGAGTTGCCAATGTTTCCACCTGCATTTTGAACAGGAGTTGCTCTCGCCTGATGTTGCATGAATTGCATAAAGCCTCTGAGCATTCCATCGTTCATCATTTGGTCAGTGTTGTTATTTGCATGAGGATTGTCGCCTTCCTGATGCACATTATCCTGATTATTGATTTGTGGAGACTCAACGGTCTCCTGTGCTCCATTGATATTCTCAACATTCTCGGATGTCATTTTCAAATACTACCACAAAACAAAGGTTAATTGACATGCAACATATTATCCCTATACTCTGACCGACCAATTAAATACTAAATAAACTTAGGTAGGTCATACTAGCGAAGGAATTCCCCGTCTCTTCCCTCCTAGTTCTAGTCTCACATCTTAGTCAAGGATCATATCCCTAAGCTTTGATACCAACTGTAACGCCCCCAAAATAGGTATACATCACCCATCTTGAGTCGCCAAATACATGGTACAAAATTCAAATACAACTTAATAATACAACTGTCGTGTAAAATATGACAAAACATAGCTGAAAGTTTAAACAAGAATATTGCCTTCTAGGCAATATCTAGTCTCAAATAGAGTCCTCATTACATTTATTATCACACTATTTCATAGAATAGTGAGGACAACTAATGCTATCATCAAGACCGTCACTCCGTTCCCCGATTAGTCTCAGCTACTTTCTCATTTCCTGAAGAGAACAATGAAAGCAAAAGGGTGAGCTCAACTAGCCCAGTAAGAAATATTATGACTAATATAATACAGAATAATTTATCGTTAGCCTTCAACAGTGTTAAACTGATAAAATATAACAAACATCAAGTTTAACTGCAGCGGAACAAACAATCCATTAGAAGAGTCAAGTAGAGAATAAAATCTACTATCTTCTATGATTTAAAAGGTTTTTCATCATATCGCTAAGACTCAGCTTAATAAATAATCCACATCATCCCTGCACTACGGCCAAGGATATTCATTAGTATCACGACCACAAATTATCCATGCACTACGGGCCAAAGATATTCGTGTTTTCATCAATGGTCATGATCATGCCAACAACTGTCCATCAATGCACTACGGCCAATGAGGACTTTTACCACATCATTTGTAACATTACGGTCATAATTATACCGAATAATCCCTTGTCATAATCATACCAAGTCCATCTATGCACTACAGGCCACAAATGACTTTCAACATATTATAAACATGAGAATGATGCAATGATATATGAATTCAATAAAACAAGTTCAAGGATAAATTTTTAAAGATTTATAATTTAATTTATCCAGAAATCAATAACGTCCAAATTGTCAACATGATACTGTTTTGTGGAGTAAAATTCAAGAATGCTCAGAAGAATATTTACATTAAAAGATACTAGATGAAACGCAAATATCAAGGATATTCTACTAATTTCATGGAGTATAGAAGCCAAAACTTTAACCAACTGAGTATAATAGAATATATGAAACCGCAAATAAATTTTTACCCGCCATGCGGTAATCCACGTAGACAGATCATTTCCACGATTTAATAAGGAATGAATACGAAGGATCATTCACCATGCATGCGGTAATCCACATAGACAGGTTATTCCAGTAGAATAATAAAGAATGGAATAACAGAAGAATTCACAAGGCGTGTGTGATCCGCACAGACAGGTTATTCCAACAGAATATTAAAGAATGGAACCAGGTCATACGTAACTCGCTCAGACATGATATTTCAACATAATAATAAAGAATGGAACCAGGTCATGCGTAATCCGCACAGATAGGATTTTTCAACAGAATAACAACAGAACTCACCAGTCATGCGATAGACCGCACAGACAGGTTATTCCAACAGAATAAAAAAGAATAGGAATAACAACCCTTACGAGTATTGAAAGAAAATAACTCTCTTCATGAATATGAAAGAAATAATACCCCTTACCTTAGAAGAAACTGGATACTGGAATAGTGAGGTAGCAGACTTCTCTTCTTCTTTCTCTCTATAATAATTGCTCTTGTGAGACTTTAGTGAATTGGTGAGAATGAAATAAGAATGAGCTTCTATTTATAGGAAAATATAGTTTCGATAATTGCACGTTTTGGGGCTCAAAATATTACAGTATAATACCTTCCTCTTTTTCTTCATTTTTAATTTAGTCCTGCAAGTATTATCAAGCTTGCACCACCTCCCCTAATAGTAAATAATGTGAATCAATAGTTCATTCACGTGACTTAATAGTATAATCATGTGAAAAAACTAATTGCAGTATAGTACCTTCATCTATACTTCCATTTTTAATTTAGTCATGCAAGTATTATCAATCTTGCACCCCCTCCCCTAATAGTACATGAATGTGAATCAATAGTACACACATATAAACAAATAGTTATAAGCATGTGAAATAATAGCAATTAATTGCTCATTTATCCGATTAATTACGTGATTGGTCAATATAACCTCTAGACATCAATTATTATCGAAATAAATTTCGATTTCCACTAACACTAATAATCCTAACACAATGGAACTATCAATTTCATCTTTAATCAACACGAACTTATTCATCATTAATATTATAACTCACAATATTTAACAACCAACCAGATCGTTTCTGGGAAAGGGGGCTTTCTGATAAGGATTTCTCCTTATTGGCGCGCAATTAGGGGACCAAACCTCTCCTTGACAGAACTTCTAGACATTGTTAATATTGCAAATAATAATATGAATAACTTCGTCGTCTTAATTATTGATTTAATAATAATAAATATTATGCAAATGATACTAGTGATAATAATTGAATCAATAATATGAGAGATATGATGCAACAATTACTGTAGTAATAATTGAGTATGACTGAGTGACTTCTCACGTAAGCATCAATAATCAATACTGTGTGCTACTATGCAACCACGCGTATTACTGTACTTTTAATACCGAGTAGTTAAATAGTTTAACGGTAACACTTTTGCCAGTTATTTTTATAAAAAGATAATTATGTCGTTTTCTAACTACGACAATACTTCCGTTGTGGGGTCCACCAATGATTGTGCCATCGTACGAATATTCCCTGTTAAAACGAATATTCCCCGACTAATCGAATATTATATAACCACTTGCTTACTTTGCAAAATTTATAAATATTACCCACACGTATAACATTATATCAAATCCACACCATAATATTCAAAAATATATTTTGAGAAAATTATTCTTTATTCATAAAAGTTGGGGTCTTACAGCTGTTGTTGAGCGGGATGAAGCGAGATCATCTACAGATGCAGTGATTTGTTATCGAGATAATGCTTTATCTGCCCGAGATATCGCTGTTACAGATAGTACTATAGTGAGGTCCCTTACTACTGGCGTCATTGTAGAGATGAACACGTATATTGATGAGCATAGTGTCAACATGCAGTTGGCTGTAGATATGTTAGCTCGTGTAGAGGCCCTTGGGCAGGAGATCACAACGTTACCTCCTTCTTCTGAGAGGGATGCCATGTTGGACTTGATAGCCCTAATATACACTGACTTGTAGATGGGCTTGTGTTTTCCTGCACATACTAGCTTAGCCATTTTTGTCATGTACAGTACACATTGTATATATCAAACAGTATTATATATGGCAGGGAAATATATGTTGATTCACTTCCTTTTTAGTTATGCCTTGTTACTTGTTTGATATTTGCCTATATTTCCTAAGGCTTATGAACTTGATGTATTCTGAACTCCTCCTTGATGGATGAACATTGAGATGTCACCGGATCTTTCAGATTAGATCATTGATCTGTCTGTATTCCCTACCATCTTTGGTGTCTTGGGACTGATGTATAGAGAGGAGTGTGGCTTTCCTCTCTGAGGTTGACCGCGCCACAAATGGTCGTCGGTA
This sequence comes from Panax japonicus, assembly GCA_020205505.1. Classification (NCBI taxonomy): domain Eukaryota; kingdom Viridiplantae; phylum Streptophyta; class Magnoliopsida; order Apiales; family Araliaceae; genus Panax; species Panax japonicus. The sequence goes on along the minus strand of CM035109.1, from coordinate 33,592,544 downwards.
CTCCTTTGTATGGGGGAGCCCAGTTAGTTCCATCTCTTATGGATTGGTGTTTCTCTTTGAGGAATCAACCGCAGCTTAGATGGTCGCTGACTCTTCTATTTATATGGGGAGATCAGGTAGTTCCATCGCTTTGGTCTAAAGCCAATGAAGTGTGGTGGATTAAAGGATGATCCCAGTACCTATTTACAAGATTTTGTGTTTTGGTAGGGGGTAAGACTGAACCATGAATGGATGCCTACGTACTCCTATTGAAGATGAGATCAAGTCTGCGTAGTTTAAACCTGGTGTAGAGGTTCAACGCTGTATATGGTAAAGTGGGTGTAGAGATGTGTTTATTTTTGTTGTGGTGAGACCGGATCATAAAAATGGCTGCCTGCGTACTCCCGTGTATGGGGAGATCAGGTCGACATAGTTCGCCCCATGTACAAGACAGATTGAAGATGAAAAGTTTGAAATGTATAGGATAAACTGGAGGTGTGAAAGGTTTTAATCCCTGGTGGGATAACCTAAGGTGAGTAATGTTTAATCCTTGGTGGGATAAACTAAAGGTGTGAAAGGTTTTGAAAACCTGCGGGGAGTGAAGGATCTGGTGATCCAAAAATAGGCTGCTGGTTGGAAAGTGTGATTGTCCCTGATGGGGCAATTGGGTGTGAAGAAGGTCGTATGTAGTGAAGGTTTTGGAAAACCTGAATTGACTGGGATCTGGTGATCCAAAACTAGGATGTTTGCTTGATGGTAACTTCAGACATAGTACCGTTTCATGTTGTCTGAGTTAATGAGCTGTGGAAATTCATCGCCATCCATTTCCTGTAATCTGATAGCGTCTCCTGTCAATACCTCCTTGACAACAAATGGGCCTTCTCAGTTTGGGGTGAATTTTCCCTTGGACTGATCTTGGTTGTCAATGATCTTCTTCAAAACTAAGTCATGTTGTTTAAACTGCAATAGCCAGACTTTTTTGTTATAGGATCTGGCGATCCTCTATTGGTATAACTGACCATGGAAGATAGCAGCGGCTCGCCTTTTATCTATTAGAGATAATTGGTGATACCTATCTTGTAACCATTGATCTTCTTCTAGCTGAGTGTCTATCAACACTTTGAGGGATTCCATTTCCACTTCTATTGGGAGCACTACTTCCATCCCATAGGTTAATGAGTAGGGGGTTGCCCCAATGGAAGTGCGCATTGATGTTTTGTAGACTAACAGAGTTAGAGGCAAAAAGTCAGGCCATCCTTTGTGATTGGCGGACATCTTTTGCATGATCTTCTTGATATTCTTGTTAGCCGCTTCAATAACACAATTCATCTTTTGACGGTAGATGACAGAGTTGAGATGTTTGATGTGGAATTTACTGTATAATTCCTCCATCATTTTGTTGTTGAGGTTCTTAGCATTGTCCTGATAAAATTACCTCTGGTTGTTCATATCGACAAATGACATAATTTCTGATGAAAGCAATGATAACTTCTTTTGTAACCCTAGGGAAGGAAGCTATTTCTACCCACTTAGGTGAAGTAGTCGATCATGGTGAAGATAAATCGTTGATCATTATTGGCTTTGGGCTCGATGGGCCCGATCACGTCCATTCCCCACATTGAGAAGGGCCAAGGTGAACTTATAATGTGGAGCTCCCTTGGAGGGGCATGGATAGCATTCCCATGCATTTGGCATTGGTAAAATCTCTTGACGTGATCATCACAGTCAGCTTTGAGAGAGAGCCAGTAATGCCCTTTTCTTAGGATCTTCCTAACAAGTAAGGGGCGCTCATATGTGGGCCACATACTCCACCATGGATTTCATCCATAAGCCTCTGAGCTTAGTCCTTGTCAAGACATCTGAGTAGACCTAGTCCTGCATCTCTTTTGTAGAGTGCGTCTCCACTCAGGTAGAATTTCATTGCCATTCTATGATTCCGTTTTATTTCAACATGACTCGCCTCAGCGGGTATAGATCCATCTTGCAGGTATTCCTTGATATGCTGATACCAAGGGTGTTGGATGAGAGGTAGCTCATCTGATACTTCTCCAATATAGTTCCCATAGGCTGGTGCCTTTCGTCGGGAAAATGTGATGGTTGACATGTTTTCCTTGTCAAGTATGTTGATCAAAGAGGCCAAGGTTGCTAGTGCATCTGCAAAGTCATTCCTATTCTGAGGAATATGGAAGAAGGATATTTCTTCAAACTCCGAAGCCATCTGTAGAACTTGTCGATGGTAAGGCAGTAAATGTAGCCCTTTGGTATGATAGATTCATGTGGTTTATCTAATTACCAATTCGGAATCTCGAAAGACAGTTAATCATCTAATGCCCATTGATTAAGCAAGTTTTAGCCCCATGATACATCCTTCATACTCAGTTGTGTTGTTGGTGGTGGTAAACTACAATTTGACGGCGATGGGATGCTGCTTCCCCGTAATGGATGTTAGAACTGCTCCGTCTCCAGAGCCTTCCATGTTTACAGCTCCATCAAAATACATCTTTCATGATTGGTGCGTATTGTCATGATGGTGTTGCTGAACTGTCATTACCCCTTCATCGGGGAAGTATGTTTCCAAGGGTTTGAAATCCCTTGAAGGTGCGACGACCAGTTGATCCGCAATTCCTTGACCTTTGATAGACTTTTGCGTCACGTAGATGATGTCAAATTATTGTAGGAGCAACTTCCATCTGGACAATCGGCAATGTAACATGGGTTCGCTGAATACGTAATTAAGAGGATCCACGTGAGATATGAGATTGGTTGTGTGACCATGGAGGTAATGTTGTAACCTCATGGAAGTCCATGCTAAAGCACAACAAGTTTTCTCAATCAGAATGTACTTGTGTTCACTGCTGCTGAGTCTTTTGCTGAGGTAATAGATAGCTCGCTCTTGGCCCCGATCATCTTTTTGTCCTAACATGCAGCCCATGGCATTGTCATTGATGGACAGGTACATAAATAGGGAAACATCATCCCTGGGAGGTACTAAAACATGAGCTTTAACTAGTTCCTCTTTGATTGTAAGGAAGGCTTTCTGACACTCGTCATTCCATTTCATGGAGGAGTTCTTCCTTAACAACTTGAAGATAGGCTCACAGGTTCTTGTGAGTATAGAAATGAATCGGCTAATGAAGTTGATTCTTCCCAAAAATCCCCATATTTCCTTCTTTGTCTGAGGAATGGGAATTTTTGTGATGGCATGGATTTTTGTGCGATCCAGCTCAATCCCTTTGTTGCTAATTAGGAATCCTAGCAACTTGCCTGATTTAACGCCAAAGGCGCACTTGGCAGGATTCAACTTCAAGTTGTACTTATGCAACCTCTTGAAGATCTTTCTGAGATGGTCTAGGTGGTCTTCCTCCCTTCGGGACTTGACAATGATGTCATCCACATAAATCTCTATCTCTTGGTGATTAAATCATGGAAAAGAGCCATCATGGCTCACTGGTAGGTAGCTCCGGCATTGATGAGGCCGAACGACAACTATCTGTAGCAAAAGGTTCCCTAAGGAGATGAATGCAGTTTTCTCACGATCGTCTTCAACAACCATGATTTGATAGTACCCCGCAAAATAATCAGCAAAGGAGTACATGTCGTATTGAGTTGTATTATCAATGAGTATGTGGATGAATGGCACGGGAAAACTATCTTTGAGGCACACTTTATTCAGATCCCTATAATCCACTCAAACTCGCACCTTTCCTCCAAGTTTAGGCATGGGGATTATGTTGGATAGCCATTCAGGGTATGTTGACACCATGATGATGCCAGCTTGAAATTGTTTCACAATTTCTTCTTTAACTTTGAAACTCCACTCAAGTTTTAATCGCCTGAGCTTCTACCTGACTGGCTTGAATCCCTCTTTGATGGGGAGGTGATGAATGACAATGTCAGTGGATAAACCGACCATGTCTTCATGAGACCATGCAAACACATCCTGGAATTGGGTCAATAGAGTAACCATATCATTCCTTTGGTTTGGAGTGAGGTCCGTACCAATCTAGATTTGTTTGGGGTTTTCTGAGGTTCCGAGGTTAAAAGAGGTGATTTGATCAAGATTTGGCTTGGGTTTGTCTTCGACCCATTCTTTGATCTCCTGTGGTATCTCATAGTCCTCTTGTATTTCCATCAAGTCTAAGTCCAACTTTACATCAAAGTTACGGTCCTTGTTGAGAATAGGCACCTCATCAGCAAGTTTAGGCACATCTAACTTTAGAGTCCTGAAACAAAATGCTTTCACTTAATATATAAAACTGTTCAATCATACAAAGTGTTAGCATGAAATGACAAAAGTAACTGCTAATATTGTATAGAAAAAGTAAGCAGTTATTGATATCTATAGGGAAGAGGGAGTTTCTGCCCTTTTTACCCTCTTCGGCAAATACAAGGAGTGTTGCTCCAATTGCCAAGGGTGAAATCCTGGTGGACGAGCGTAATGAAGGGGATGTTATCATCCTCCTTCTCCGGAATGATGACAATGATGTCTGGACAATCATCGTCTGGGATATCTATGTTTGTACTGTCTGTATGGACTATGATTCATATATTTGATAAGCGCTTTAAAATGTCCTGCTTACGCCTCCGCCTCCGAATCTGGTATCAAGATCTCTTTTCCTTTGAGCGGTATCGGATGGGCAGGAACGTTTAATGAAGACCCTATAGGCTCAGTCCCTGTAGGTTGAGACAAGAATCATATGGCTGAAGATGAAGAAACCTATTTGCGTTTGTGAGGATTACTGTGAGTGGAGCTAGAAGAATAGCCTAGTCCAGATGTCCCTACTTGACTGGGAATTTTAATCGGGTGCTTAATGCCCAGATGATCTTTGTCCAACCCTTGTCTAGGTTAAAAACCCAAAGAAATCATCTATTGACTTGCCGACATTACTTCGACAGAAACTCTGGGTATCAAAGGTGACGCCCCAATGGGATGGTAGTGAGTGTTGCTCACCTACAGGGCATGGAAGCTGACAGGCTCAACTTCTGAATTGAAACTGATGAGTGGTATGTCACCTTGTTTAGGACATTCTGGCTCAGCATTAACAGTAACTAGGTTGTTGTTAATGATGTATTTAAGCTGTTGATGAAGGGTCGACCGGCTCCAGCCATATGAATCCATGGTCTTCCCAAGAGTAGGTTGTATCCTGTAGCTATTTTGATCACATGGAAGGATACACAGAATGTGTGTGGACCAATCTCCACAAGTAGTTCAATTTCCCCGACATCATTTCATCAGGATCCATCAAAAGCTTTGGTCATTGTATGGCTCTTTTGGATCCTGTTGAGATTGATGTTCATCTTCTCCAAGGTGGCATAAGGGCAGATGTTCAAAGATGACCCTACATCTATCAGTACCCCTGCTACCATGCACGTATCCGCAGGACATAACAACTATGTGTAACTATGACTCCCCCAAAATAGGTATACATCACCCATCTTGAGTCGTCAAATACATGGTATAGAATTTAAATACAAACTTCTTTTATACAGTACAACAAAACGTAGTTGAGAGTTTCAACACGGATAATGTCTCGTAGAGAGTATTCAAACTCAAATAAAGTCCTCATTACAATTATTATCACACTATTTCACTGAATAGTGAGGGCTACTAATGCAAACAGTCGTCACTCCATTCCCCGACTAGTCCCAACTATATTCTCATTTCCTGAAGAGAACAATGAAAACAAAGGGTGAGCTCAACTAGCCCAGTAAGAAATATTATGACTAAGATAATGCAGAATAAATTATCGTTAGCCTTCAATAGTGTTAAACTGATAAAATATAATAAACATCAAGTTTAACTACAGCGGAACAAGTAATCCATTAGAAGAGTCAAGTAGAGCATGATATCAACTATCTTCTATGATTTAAAAAGTTTATCATCAATTTTATCGTTGAGACTCAGCTTAATAAATAAGCAACATCATCGAATCATCCCTGCACTACGGGCCAAGAATATTCATCTAATCATCAATGGTCATGATTATACCGAATAATCCCTGGTCATAATCATACCAACAACTGTCCATCAATGTACAACAGGCTAATGAGGATTTTTACCACATCATTTATAAAATTACGGTCATGATTATACCGAATAATCCCTGGTCATAATTATGACGCCCCCAAAATAGGTATACATCACCTATTCTAGGTCGCCAAATACATGATACATAAATCAAATACAAACTTCTTTTATACAATACGACAACAGCGTAGCTTAGAGTTTTTACATGAATATTGTCTCATAGACAGTATTCAAACTCAAATGAAGTACTTATTACAATTATTATCACACTATTTCACTGAATAGTGAGGACTACTAATGCAAACATCTGGACCGTCACTCCGTTCCCCGACTAGTCCCAGCTATATTCTCATTTCCTGAAGAGAACAATGAAAACAAAGGGTGAGCTCAACTAGCCCAGTAAGAAAATATTATGACAAAGATAATGCAGAATAAATTATCGTTAGCCTTCAACAGTGTTAGACTGATAAAATATAATAAACATCAAGTTTAACTGCAACGGAATAAGCAATCCATTAGAAGAGTCAAGTAGAGCATGATATCTACTATCTTCTATGGTTTAAAAAGTTTATCGTCAATTTTATCGTTGAGACTCAGCTTAATAAATAAACCACATCATCGAATCATCCCTGCACTACGGACCAAGGATATTTATGTAATCATCAATGGTCATGATTATACTGAATAATCCCTGGTCATAATTATACCAACAACTGTCCATCAATGCACTACAAGCCAATGAGGATTTTTACCACATCATTTGTAACATTACGGTCATGATTATACCGAATAATCCCTGGTCATAATCATACCAATCAATAATACATTTATGCACATAAGCCACAGAAGACTTTTATCACAATATAAACATGAGGATGATGACAATGATATAAGAATTCAATTAAAAGAAAACAAAGGAAAAAGTTTTGAAGATTTATAACTTAATTTATCTAGAATTCAGTAATGTCCAAATTGTCAACATGATACTGCTTTGTGGAGTAAAATTCAAGAATAATATTGTATCTAAAATAATTTAGACAGCAAGGAAATCAATTTTTGTCATGAATAATTCCCCAGGTGAATAGTACCCGAGTGAATAGTACACCATGAATAATACTTTTGGAATAGTACCCCATGAATAGTATTTTATGAATAATACTCCTGAATAGTACTTTATGAATAATACCCGAGAATAGTATTTTGTGAATAGTACCACGTGAATAGTACCGTAAAAATGAATACTACTCATGGACAGTACTCCGACATGAAAAGCTTAAAATTTAACAGGAATTGGTAAAAAATATCCTAGTGAAACGATACTAGATGAAGCACAAATTTTAAGGATATTCTACTAATTTTACGGAGTATAGAAACAATACTTTAACAAAATGATGGTATAATCAGGAATACGAGACGAAATAATATTACTCACATACTATAGAGTATGGAAGAAAATATTATCCCTATGAATACTGAATAAAATAATATCCCTTAACTCTGAAGAAGACTGGATACTGGAATAGTGAGGTAACAGACTTCTCTTCTTCTTTCTCTCTATAGCTTCTCTCTCTATAATTGCTCTTGTGAGTCTTAGTGAATTGGTGAGAATAAAAGAAGAATGAGCTTCTATTTATAGGAAAATATAGTTTTGATAATTGCACGTTTTGGGACACGAAATACTACAGTATAATACCTTAATCTTTTCCTTCATTTTTAATTTAGTCCTTCAAGTATTATCAAACTTGCACCACCTCCCCTAATAGTACATCATGTGAATCAGTAGTACATTCATGTGAATCAGTAGTACATTCATGTGAATCAATAGTACACAAATGTGGAAAAAAAATATCTACGGTATAGTACCTTCATCTATACCTCTATTTTTAATTTAGACATGCAAGTATTATCAATCTTACACCACCTCCCCTTATAGTATATGCATGTGAATCAATAGTACATGCATGTGAACAAATAGTTATAAGCATGTGAATTAATAGCAATTAATTGCTCATTTATCCGATTAATTACCCGATTGGTCAATATAACCTCCAGACGTCAATTATTATCGAAATAGATGTCCATTTCCATTAACACTAATAATCCCAACACAATAAAAATATCAATTTCCTCTTTAATCAATACGAACTTATTCATCATTAATATTATAACTCATAATATTTTACAACCAGATCATTCCTAGGAAAAAGGGGGCTTTCCGATAACGATTTCTCCCTATTGGCGCGCAATTAGGTGACCAAACCTCTCCTCGATAGAAATTTCTAGACATTGTCAATATTGAAAATAATAATAAGAATAACTTTGTCGTCTCAATTATTGATTAATTAATAAATATTAAGCAGATGATACTGTGACAATAATTGAATCAATAATATGAGAGATATTATGCAGCAATTACTGTAGCAATAATTGAGTATAACTGAAGTGACTTCTCACGTAAGCATCAATAATCAATACTGTGTGCTACTATGCAACTAGGCGTATTACTGTACTTTTACCACCGAGTAGTTCAACAGTTTCACGGTAAAACTTTTGCCGTTATTTTTATAAAAAGATAATTCTGTCGTTTTTTAAGTACAACAATACTTCCATTGTGGGGTCCACCAATGATTGTGTCGTCGTACGAATATTCCCTGTTAAAACGAATATTCCCCGACCAATCGAATATTATATAATCACTTGCTTACTTTGCAAAATTTGTAAATATTACCCACAACTATAACATTATATCAAATCCATGCCATAATATTCAAAAATATATTTTGAGAAAAATTAATCTTTATTCATAAAAGTTGAGGATCTTACAACGTCCCCTTCTTATGAAATTTCATCCTCAAAATTAGGGTGCATACATGGTATGTCGAAGAGGTGAGGATACCTTAACTTCATTTCAGATTCTAACTCCCAGGTCATTTCCTCAATATCGTGGTTTCTCCACAAAACTTTAACTTGAGGTATAACCTTGGAGCGTAGAATATGATCCTTCTTATCCAAGATTTTAACAGGTACTTCCTAATACGTTAAATATTCCGCTATCTCGTCCGGTTCTAATTCAATAATGTGGTTCGGGTCTTTCACATATTTACGTAACATAGATATATGAAAAACTTTTTGAACACGAGACATACTTGGCGGTAAGACGAGTCTATAGGCCAAAGTTACTACTCGATCGAGGATTAAAAATGGGCCAATGAATCGAGGATTGAGCTTTCCCCTCTTTCCAAACCTCGTAACTCCTTTCCATGGAGCAATACGTAACAACACATGATCTCCAATAATGAAGTTCACATCCTTTCGATGAAGATCAGCATAACTCTTTTGTCGATCTTGTGAGGTATTTATCCGTTATCGGATCGTTTGAATCTTTTTTGTAGTCATACATACCAACTTTGGTCCCAACAACGTTGCTTCACCCACCTCATCCTAGCATACTGGAGAATGACACTTTCTTCTATACAACGCCTCAAATGGAGCCATGCCAATACTTACTTGATAGCTGTTGTTGTAGGAAAACTCCACCAATAGTAAGAACTTGTCCAAACTTCCTTTGAAGTCAAGGACACAGAGTCTTAATAAATCTTCAAGAGATTGAATAGTCCTCTCCGACTGCCCGTCCGTTTGAGGATGATATGCTGAACTAAATCGTAAAACCGTGCCCATAGCTTTTTGCAAACTAACCCAAAATCGTGAAGTGAATCTTACGTCTCGATCAGAAACTATTTATATTGGCATACCATGCAATCTTACAATCTCATTTATGTACATATGAGCAAGACGTTAGAGTGTATAAGTTTCTCGCATCGGTAAAAAATGAGAAGACTTGGTCAATCTATCAACAATGACCCAACTCGCATCTATGCCTTGAGAAACCTTGGGAAGACTAGTAACGAAATCCATGGTAATGTTCTCTCACTTCCATTCTGGAATTTCAAGTGGTTGCAATGGATCCTTTTGGCACTTGATGCTCCGCCTTGACTCGTTGACAAGCTAGACACCTTGAGATAAACCCCACTATCTCTCTCTTCATATTTCTCCACCAAAATGTATGTCAAAGATCACGATACATTTTGGTACTCCCGTGATGGATTACAAACAATGTGTTGTGCGCCTCCATCATGATTTTATACTTCAAGTCAGAATCATTAGGAACACAAAGTTTGGAGTTGACTCGAAGTATTCCTTCTTCATCGATTCTTGCTTTTGGAATAGCACCTTCTTGCACTTTCTTCCTCATACGCATCAGCTCCAGGTCTATAGCTTGAGCAGCTTTAACTTTATCGATTAAAGTCGGTTCTACTCGTATATTTGTCATCATCGCATGAGTCCCTGGAGTATTTAAATCTATATCCATCCTTTGTAAGTCATACAAAATGGGCCTTTCCATTGACAATATTGCACTCGTGCCCGCATATGATCTTCTACTCAATGCGTTAGGTACTACGTTCGTTTTTCTAGGATGGTATTAAATGGTATGATCGTAATCTTTCAACAGCTCAAGTCATCGTCGTTGTCGCATGTTGAGTTCCTTTTGAGTGAAGAAATATTTGACGCTTTTATGATCCGTATAAATCTCCACCTTATCTATATACAGGTAATGCCTCCAAATCTTAAGCGCAAAAACAACAGCTGCCAACTCTAGATCATAAGTAGGGTAATTTCTCTCATATTCTTTGAGTTTTCGTGAGACATAGGCTATGACTTTCCCATTTTACACGAGAACACACCCTAAACCTTTGCCTGAAACATCGTTGTATATGACAAATCCCTCCGAACCAGCTAGTATTGTCAGAACAGGTGCTGAAATGAGCCTCATCTTGAGTTCTTCAAAATTCTTCTCACATTCCTCGCTCCAACCGAATTTTTTATCTTTTCGAGTCAGCTGAGTTAATGGAGTAGCAATTTGAGAAAATCCTTCCACGAACCTCTGATAATAACCAGTTAAGCCCAAAAAGCTACGTACTTCGATCACTGACTTAGGTTTCTCCCAGATTTGAATTGCTTCAATCATTGTCGTGTCAGCAGATATTCCGTGATTTGATATCACGTGCACAAGAAATGCTACTTCCTCAAGCCAGAACTCGCATTTCTTCAACTTGGCATATAACTTATTTTCACGGAGCTTTTGGAGTATCAGCCTCAAGTGGTGCTCATGATCTTCATGGCTTTTGAAATAAATAAGGATGTCATCAATAAAGACGACCACAAAGTGATCCAAATATTCCTTGAATACTCGGTTCATCATATCCATGAAGGCAGCAGGAGCATTAGTCAATCCAAAATACATGACTAGGAATTCATATTGCTCGTACCGAGTTCTGAAAGCAGTCTTTAGAATGTCATCAGTTTTAATCTTCAACTGATGATATCCAGAACGAAGATCGATCTTTGAAAAGAATTTGGCGCCTTGCAACTGGTCAAACAGATCATCAATACGAGGCAACGGGTACCTATTTTTGATGGTGACGTGATTCAACTCCCGATAATCAATACAAAGTCGCATACTTCCCTCTTTCTTCTTCACGAATAGAACATGAGCACCCCAAGGAGATGTACTAGGACGAATGAAACTGATGTCTAACAATTCCTGTAGTTGGGTTTTTAACTCCTGAAGTTCAATAGGAGCCATTCGATATGGGCTTTGGAAATGGGTTTTATACCAGATTCAAGGTCGATATAAAATTTAATTTCACGTTCTGGGGGTAGGCTAGGAAGTTCTTCAGGGAATACGTCAGGAAATTTATTAATAATAGAAATATCATTCAAATTTGACGTTTTCCTGTTTAAATCCGTGACATGTGCTAAGAAAGCTTGACATCCATTTTTCAATAAACGAATAGCTTTATGGCTTGATATGACAGTGATTGACTTTAGTGGTTTGGTTGCTTGAATTTGCATAATAGGTTGGTTAGGAATATGAAAGCTAACAACCTTACGAAAATATTCGATTTTAGCATGATGAGTAGTTAACCAATTAATTCTTAAAATCACATCAAATGCAAGTATTTTCAAAGAGATAAGATCAACAGGTAACGTGCGGTTACCGATTTGAATCAAACAAGACTTATAAACAGTGGATGTAATGAAGGTTTCTCTCAACGGAGTTTCAACAGATAAATCAAAGTCTAATTTCTCTAGAGTTAAATTTAAACGTTGAGCGTAAATAGGAGAAATAAAAGAATGGGTAGAACTGGTATAAAATAAGGTATATACATCGCTAGAGTTTATGAATAGCTTACTCGTGATCACCTCGTTTGGATTCCTCACTTTTTGGGAGATACAACAAACGCTATCCCTTGAACTACCGATTTTGTCTTATCTGAGACGGCCATTGATGTCTCCATCCCAGCTGGACTTGACTTCGGTGCATGACAAAATTGGACAAGGTGACATGGTTTGGACTACTGCGTATAGTTTGGACTGATGTGTCCCTCCTCTCCGCATTTGTAACATACGACCGGTGGTCGTTCTCTTTCCTTAACAACAGGTGCTGGTGATGACGTCCTTCCATCATTATTTAATCTCCTCTTCTTGAAATTCTCACTTTTATTGTCTTGGCCATGATTACCACCGAAGTGGTTACCATTTCTGGTATGTTGATTTCCACCACGTTTGTTGTCACCGCTTCAATGACTGTTACCACTAGGATTATCATTTTGTCTGTTGCTCTCCCTTGGTTGGGTTAACTCGTTATCGCGCTTCAATAACTGAGCCCTATTTACAACATCTGAATACAAACACAGTTTGTGAGAAATTAGATATTGACGTATCTTGGGTTTCAAACCTCTTAGAAACATCCGCGTCATTCTCTCCTCATTATCAACCAAGTGGGACGCAAACCGGGACAACTCGGAAAACTTAGCTTCGTACTGCGACACGCTCATATTGTTTTGCTCCAGCTTGATAAACTCTACCTCCTTCATGTGACGAATACTTTCGAGAAAGAACTTGTCGTTGAACAGTTCTTGGAAATTCTCCTAAGACATCTTCAGTGCGGCAGGTTGAGTATGCTTTACCGATTCCCACCAGTAATCTGCCTTTCTTCGCAACATAAAGGTGGAAAAGGGAACCTTTTACTCCTCGGAGCATCCAAAGACATCAAATATCTTGGTGATCTGCTTTATTCACGTCTCCGCCTTAAGTGGTTTTGGCTCTCCAATAATCTCTTGTGGTCCCAGCTCCTTGAACTGTTTAAGCGGTGACCGTCCGAGAGTTGCCAGTGTTTCCACCTGTATTTTGAATCAGAGTTGTGAAGACCCCAAACTCAGGTACTTGAAACCCGAACTCGAGTTTTCACGATACCATTTCTATGAGCGGAATAATACTAATAATAATAACAATAATATAAATATCAAACTTAACTTACATTTATCAGAGTCTAATCCCAAGTACGTAACCTTTACTATAATTCTTTACATGATATATAATACATATCATTATCTTAATACAGTCTAACTATTACAAAAGATACCATTAAACATGTTCTGTTTGCTTTCTTTTTCACTTGTTGTTCATGCCTAGCTGAAAACATTTAAATTTAAGCAAGGGTGAGTATTTGAGTGCCCAGCAAGTAATAAAAATTACAAATATAATTAGTTAAAAGAAATAAATGTTTTCTTTGTACATCACTTCTACAACGAATTTATAGTTGTGAAGTAAACTGAACTGATAATAACAACATAACAATTCTATCCCAAATTTTTGAAACTACGTATAGACTATATATATATAGGGTGGTCGGCATACTATGAACATTATTTTTAGTTTTCGCTAAGGTTTAACAGAACTTCATCTGCAAACCGTCATAACTTACGGGCGCGAGGGTGTACATCCCATGGGACCTGTATTGATCAATACTACATTGCTAGAACGATATTATCGGTCATCCTTTGTTCGCCTGAGCGCATAAAAATTTTCCCGTGATCGGGATGTTCATACTGAGACTGGAATCCGAACCAAAACAATTTGATTGGATACAAAAAAGTTTTATCATATTCAAAGACATTTCAAAATTTGTGTCTAGCTGATCAAGTAGCTTAGACGGCTTATATATATATATATATATATATATATATCAACATGTGATTAAATACCATAATTATCCAAGTGGGGACACTCGTATAACCATATATAGAAATTAACGAACAGAATATATATATATCTGAATTATCATATACTAACATGTCGATAAATAATGATAAGATATAGAATATATAACAATTGGGTTAATAATATAGCATTATAATAATATAATTCTGAAACTTCTTACTCATGTCCATTGCATAAAGGAAATGCAAAGGTAAGATACTTGTCTGATGCGCTGCTTACAGTTCGTAACTTAGTTCTATCTTTATATCGAAACCTATCATTAATAAGATCATTTGATCGATTAGAATAACATACTATAACACATAGCACTGCTTATCGCCGTCAGCACATAACATAATCACATTGTCATATATGTTCCACAACCATTGAATCACAAACAAACATAATTACAGTCAAAATATCACATAAAAACACATATACAGACACATTATGTAAGTCCAGGTCAATTTCTAAAACTATGTCGGTGTACCGACGGCTTAATCGGGTAATTATCGAGTCTAAGACTCTTTCCCATAACTTAGTATCAGTCATATTATTTTTAAATGACTTGTAATAATTTTTAAACATTTATTATAATTTATTATGAATTTCCAAACACCGGAATCATTATTAAACGATTTAAATATTAAACAATTCTATTATCATTAATATTTAATTAATATTAAACTATTAATGAAACCATTGCCAATAGGTTAAAGTTATTTTTAATAACTCAAAATACTTTTAAAGTATTAATATTACACTTAAATGATTTTTAAAAGAATTAAAATCATTTTTAAATAATTACCATTAATATTAAAGTATTAATGTACTATTTATCAAAATATTAAAAGTCATTAATTATAACTTAATAATATTTTTAATTCATTAATATCCTTTTTAAATGATTTTTAAATAAATAAAATCATTTTTAAACTATTTATTTAATATAATTATTAAATAAATCTAATATCACTTAATATTGAATTATTAATAAAATTTTCCTTTAAATATCAACAGTTATAATTTATAACTTAAAATATCTTTAAAAACTTTATTTTCATTTTAAATGATTTTTATAAAGATAAAAATTATTTTTAAACTAATTTATTTAATATGATTATTAAATAATTCTAATATCATTAATATTAAATAATTAATAAAATTTACCTTTAAATATTAAAAGTTATATTTTATAACATAAAATATTTTTAAATTATTTATTTTCATTTAAAATGATTTTTCTAATATTAAAATCATTTTTAAACTAATTTATTTAATATAATTATTAAATAAATTTAATATCATTTAATATTAAAATATTAATATTTTTCATGACAAAATATCAAAAGTTATATTTTATAACTTAAATAATCTTTAAATCATTTTTCTATAATTTTTAAATCATTAATTCTATTTTTCATAATTTATTTAATATATTAAATAAATAACTTAATTATCATTAATATTAATTAATTATTGAAATTCATCACAAAATATTAAAAGTTATCAAAAATAACTTAAATTATTTTCTTATACCATAATATAATTTTAAATGTTTTTTTATGTATTAAAATCATTTTTAAATAATTTATTTAATATTATAATTAAATAAATTAAATACTTTTTAATATTCCAAAAATATTAAGTATTTAAGAAATATATTTAAAATAATTAAAATATAATTTTCGAACCTTAAAATAATTTTTAATAATTTATTTTGTATTTTTAATAATTAAAAACGAATTTTAAAAATAAACTGTCGCTAAAGGACCCTATAGCGACAGAACCGTCGCTATAGGTGTTCTTGAGCTGTTCTTGGTTAAACACAGAAACCCAAGTCAGTGGACAAGGTAGCTTGTTTGACCAGTGATAACTTTTAGATCGTAATGATTCTGGGCTTGATCTTGGTCAGAGCTTGTAGTACTCGTGCAATACTACACGATCCAGACATCAACATGTTCATATCATAAATCAATTGCAATATATAATGATTCAAACTTCTTGTCAGACATGTTCTTCATTTCTAGGTTACCCAGAAATGAAGAACAGTCGAGGGTGCCACTTTCTAGCCTCCACTACATGCTAGATTTGTAATATTTTTATGGTCTATAGGTTGCAGTGTGTAGTCCGTATGCAAATGATAAGATCTAACACAAAACATCAACAAAAAATCAACCTAATATTAAAATACATGTCGGTCAAAGTAGTGGTCAGGAACTGCCTTTGAAGATTTCTGGGTTACCCAGAATCTTCATCCGGTAGTTTCGTCTGGCTTACTTTGACAACAAATTACTTGGATTTTGTTAAGGATTTAAACGTTATAAAGACATAGATCGCTAGTAGGAATGTCATTCTACATCACAATAACAATAACATAGCATAAATAACTAACAACAGCAAGATCAAAGTCCAAGAACTCACTGTCAGAACTACCTGGGGAAATCTGGGTTACCCAGAAATCTCCCGGTCAATACCGGTCAACGTGGTTTGACCACGAATAACATGAGATCTGTTCATGTTCTTACCTTGATACAAGTTTCAGTTTAAAGACCTCATATCATACTACTATTGTAAACCTTTAAACAACCAAAAACACAAACAGGATGAGATCTAAAGCCTCTGACATTCATTGTCAAAACACAAAACAAACTTTTTTCAAATTTTTGAAAACTTCAAATCCGAGCCTCTAGATGTTATGGATCTAACATCTAGCAACCTCAGATCACTTATAGACACTACATAGAACATATTATAACACTTAATAAAAACTTCTAACATCAGATTAAAGGTCAAATTTTATTAGGGTTTTATACCTTCAAGTGATCAATTCTTGATTCTGACTTCTTGATTTGTTAATGATAAATGTGGGGTTGTGTTTTGGGACTGATCTAGCAAATAATTTCGTGGGTCTTGGAAGAGAGAGATAGAGGTTGAGTATTTGAGTAAAATAAGCTAAGTTATTACACTTTCTCTCTTTTGATCTCTATATATATTACATACAATGAATTGGCTGATATGCAATGCTTGTTGCTGTCAATTATGAGCATGTGGGGTAGTTGAAGTGGTTCAACAACTTAGCCTATTGTCAAAACCGACATTTTAGCCTCAATTATATAAGAGGGGCATTTTTGTCATTTAGTTTTTCAATTTAATGGCATTCTAGTCATTTGGCAAACCCTTAGGGTTTAGGGTTTGGGTTAGGGTTTAGGGTTTGGACCATTTTGGAGTTTAAAAATAATTTCTAGAATTTTCAATTTAGGGTTAGCACAAAAAATAAATAAATAAATAAATTTTAGTTTCTAAAAATTTGAAATTAGGGTTTTCCTAATTATGATTAATTTTCTAATTATACTATACATGAACATTAGGTTTAGATTTTACTAAATACAATTAAGATTGCTAATTTAGCAATTAGGGATCCAATTTTGATAATTAGGGTTCCTAATTTAGAAATTATGGTTTCTAATAATTAAGGTTCTCCCTAATTAGGGTTATATTAATAATACCCAACATTAACCGCATTAACGCGCTTACATAACTTTTTGAACTCTCATTTGAGTTCCAATTAGGGTTTATAATTAACCCTTAGGGTTTATAGTTTAGTAATTAGAATTTCTATTTAGTAATTAGGGTTTATAATATAAATATTTGGATTTCTAGAAATTTAATATTTCTAAATACTAATTAGGGTTTACCTAATTAATCATAGAATTATATAATACTTCACCATAATCGTAATCACACAGTTACATAGCAGTTTCGAACTCAAATTGAGTTTTAAATTAGGGTTTTCAAATTTAGAAATTGGGGTTTTAAATTATTAATTAGGGTTTTCCACATAATAATTAGGGTTTTCCTAATTAAAATTAAATTCTAATAATACATGTCATTATTCATATAACACAGTGACTTAACATATTTTAAAGTCTTATTTGACTGCAAAACTAGGGTTTATCAGTTACACTAGGGTTTGGTCATAATATACCATAATTGACCAACCATTGTCAGTCCACAAACATACAGTACATATTTATAGCACTGAAAAATCAAAATATAATATTATTATATTATTATTCTTATCCATTGATAAAAATCCAAAATTAGGGTTTGGATTCCATATCTGATTTATTCTTCATATATAACATTATTAATTAAGTTAAAATAATTAACTTAATTAATCTTACATAAATTCATATAATAGAATAATTACTATAATAATTCTAAAAATCATTTCATATATTATTTAAATAATATATAATCATATTTTCATAGAAAATAATTAATAAAAATATTTCTGCTATAAAATTAATTATTGTAAGAATAAACTTTATAATAGTCAATTAATTATTCTAAAATAAAATTATTTGTAAACATTCATGTAATAAATATATTTTTATTTATTACATAATTACATACATACATTATCTTGTACAAATCCTCGTCCTTAAAATAAAAAAAAAATTATATGAAAAATTTCTGATTTATTTATACAGAAAATATCGGGTTGTTACAGGAGTCGTTCTCGCCTGATGTTGCATGAATTGCATAAAGCCTCTGAACATCCCATCATTCATCATTTGGTCAGCGTTGTTGTTTACCTGAGCATTATTGTCATCCTGATGCACATTATCCTTGGTATTGATCATTGGTGACTCAACGGTCTCATGTGCTTCATTGCTTATCTCAACATTTTCGGATGTCATTTTCAAATACTGCCACAAAACAAGGGTTAATTGACATGTCACATATTATCCCTATACTCTGACCGACCAAATATATATCAAATAAACTTAGGTAGGTCATACTAGCGAAGGAATTTCCCGTCTCTCCCCTCCTAGTTCTTGTCTCACACTTCAGTCAGAAATCATATCCCTAAGCTTTGATACCCACTATGAAGCCCCCAAAATAGGTATATGTGATGCCCTCAAAATAGGTATACATCACCCATCTTGAGTTGCCAAATACATGGTACAAAATTCAAATACAACTTAATTATACAACAGTCGTGTAAAATACGACAAAACATAGCTAAGAGTTTAAACAAGAATATTGTCATCCAGACAATATCCACACTCAATGGAGTTCTCATTAGAATTATTATCACATTATTCCGTAGAATAGTGAGGACTACTAAAGCCACTTATATTGGATCATCACTCCATTCCCCGACTCGTCCTAGTTATATTCTCATTTCCTGAAGAGAACAATGAAAGAAAGGGTGAGCTCAACTAGCCCAATAAGAAATATTATGACTAAGATAATGCAGAATAAATTATCCTTAGTCTTTAACAATATAACAACTGATAGAATGTAATAGACAACAAATTTTAGATCAACAACTGTGACACCCCCAAATCCCGATATTTCATTACCTCAAGATTTGGTGTTCACGTAATCAAAACATTCATATTTAACTACCCAATTATAATAAATTGAATAATAAAAACCTGCCCATACAGGATTACTTTAATAACAACATTATCTCCCAGGTTCTCTAACCTTTAATACAATCATTCAAGTGCGAAAATTAAATTATTACATCACATCATTATTAACAGTTTATCATCATAACGATAAAGCAAATTACAAGTCTTCATCACTTGTACATTTTTCCCTTTCCTTAGCTAGTTGTAGGTTTATCTACCTTCTCAACCATAGTTGCAATAAATGTATAAATATGCAAGAGTGAGCAAACAAAGCTCACTTGAAATAAGAATAAATATCTTTATATCATTTTCCAAATAATAAGCTCAAGAGAACTGAATGATATGTTCTATTATCATTCTTAAATATACTGTTGAGGGTCAAATGACCATGAACCATGTCCACGGTTATAAGTAATCTTTCAACTTTAACTTTAACAGTCATATGACTATAAGGACTCCACGTACTTAGGGCGATCAATCCTTCGTATAATGTATTATGCACAACCATTTCAACGCTAAGCATAAACCCCTAAACATAGGGTTGTTCATCTCAGTATTTAGAGTACAAGTCTGCACCAAAGAAAGTTGGGTTTGGATAAGCTTTCAAGGGTAATTGAAGTTTAATGATCATCAACTAGGGAACTAGTTGAATCAACAATGCTTGATAATATAACAGTTGATTAATAACAACATAACTTAGAACATTTGAGAATCATAAATAAATTGATTCTCCATATCCAACTCATGCTTGAAATAACTATAGAGCATAAGTATTCAATAGAATGAATAAAATTGTTAACCTTTGCTTGAACAATAAAATAAGCTAAGGTTCGAGTCTTATAACATTAGAATGATATTCCTGAACGTACATTTAACTAATAGCAAGGTGGAAACTAAAAACTTTCCCAACAATGTATTAACTCATGCAAGGAATTAAAATAATTCAATAATAGAGACGAGAGTCCAAAAACTACGCTCATTATACAATAATAGAACTTAAGAAACTTGTTTAATTGTAAACAAGTTAGAATGAATCAATATAATAATAGAACTAACTCAACGAAAATGTAGAGTTAGCAAACTTGCACAATGTAATAAACGAACTAGCTCAACGAAAGTGTAGAGTTAGAAAACTTGCCTTGGGCGTAAGCTATAAAATTAAACTCACGATCACTTACATATAATTTTAGAACCACAATACCTATTAGACATGCTAACATATCATAACATGTTCATTACCATTCACATTTCAGAAACTTGAAGTGTTTTACTTTGCAACATTTGTCTAACTTTCATTATGTATACTAAATTACAACATAACGCGTTCTTGATTTACTAATCATTTTTACAATTTTGAATTAATAATCCACATAACATGACTCTATTTAACCTTGTTGTTACATGATTCTAATCATTCCATAACCTTAAGCTAAGCTACAATGAACAACCAAAGTCTGCATAATAAACAGACTTCAGTGTCTGAAAATGGCCACTCGCGCGGCCGCGTGAGTATTATATGGGTATGCCACGAGCCCGCGCCTAAGGGCTGCGCGCCCGCGCGACTTGCAGAACCCAGTTTTGCATAACAGAGCCACGGCACATTTTATTAAGCCAACTAACACGAATTTAACCCATCATACTAACACGTAAAATAAATATACAACTATCATAAACATGATTGCTAACATATACAATCACTTCACACAATTTAACAACTACTAACACTATTTTAATTTCTCAGTTTTCATGTTTTTCAAATAAAACTCCAATTTTTGATATTCATCCCAAAAATCATCACTCTGAATTCATTATTTGTCCAAATCACTCCATTTCAATTACGTTATGCTCGTATCTCATTGAACTAATATAAATAAAATTCAATTAACATTTTAGCATGCAATTTGACCATAAAAATTGGTACTTACCTAAGCCATATGAAAAATACATACAAACACACACTGTCGATTATTTTCTTCTACTATCAAACGAATTTAGCATGAAATTATTGTTTAAACATACTTTGTAATCATCATAAACATGTATAACCACAAGTAATCCATTGTAAAGCAACAATTCAATAAACTTGCAATTCACATAATCTAAAATAGTTGTCGTAGAACATATATATATGTATATATATATATATATATACGGTCAGGATCAAGAGCATTCTTCTTAAATAGCATTCCTCCTTAAATAGCATTTTTTATTAAAATTAAGTCGTTTTAGAGGGACGCGGTGGCATTTTTGTGAATATAATGTCACCGCGTATGTATGTATATATATATATATATATATATATATATATATATATATATATATATATATATATATATAGTAAGGATCAAGTGCATACCCCTTATCTTACTTACCCGTGCTTACCCCCCTTTAGGCGACGGTTTCGGTCATACAACCGTCGTTTATACTTTTAGCGACGCTATATGTTGTCCGTCGCTAAAAGTATAGACGACGGTTGTATGACCAAAACCGTCGCCTAAAGAAGGGTAAGCACGGGTGAGTAAGATAAGGGGTATGCACTTGATCCGAACAGTATATATATATATATATATATATAGAGAGAGAGAGAGAGAGTTAACATACCTTCAAATTGCTTATGGACAATCGTTGCTAAACACTAGAATTGCTGTGAAATTTCTTAAGACTCTCTTAATTTCTCTCAACTCTCAATTCTCTCTACTGCCTAGCACAAATGAAACTCTGATATGGCTAGTATGCGTAATATAAAAAAACACAAACTGATATATATGGCCTTAATAGCCATCATCAGTTATCACAATAACGTACACTTTATTTTATTTATTTTATTTATATTATTTTATTTAAATAAACTAGAAATCTCAAAAGTCATAAGGCTTGTTTGGCAAAACCCTTTAATTTTTTTAAAGAATTTATATAATAAGCCTTGTTTGTTAAAACTAAATTAAAACTACTTTAATTTATTTTAATAACTCCTTACAATATAGTTATTTGTCATACTATATTTAATCAAGCTTTCATATTTATTTTAATTAATGCAAATAACACTTAATTAAATAAATCCTTTAATCACATAACACAATACCAATAATTAATCATTTAAATTGAAATATCAATATAATAATCATTTCCTTAATTCATCAAATATTTAATTAATAAATTATTAACTAAACAAAATTAAATCAATTAAACAAATATTTATTCAACGATAATCACATCCATTAAATATTTATATAAATCAATAAATATTTAATATTACATTTAAAATTCTGGAATGTTACATCATTCCCTCCTTAAAAGGATTCTGTACTCAAAATCGCAATTCAAACAATCAAATCGTCACATTCTTCCCTACTTACAAAGATTATGTCCCCAGAATCGAAGACATAGATTAAACAAATAACTCGGGGTAACTTTTCATCATTTTAGCTTCGAGTTCCCACGTTGCCTCTTCGACATTATGGTTTCTCCATATCACCTTCACAGAAGGTATCACTTTATTTCTAAGTACATGTTCTTTCATGTCGACTATCTGGATAGGAACTTCTTCATAAGACAAATATTTATCGAATTGCAATGGTTCGTACTCGATCTCATGCTTGTAATCGGGTTTATACGTTCGTAACACCGATATGTGAAAAACATTATGAATGTTTTCTAATTCTGGAGGTAGAGCTACCTCATAAGCCACTTCCCCCACTCTTCGTAGTATTTCAAACGGTCCAATAAATCTTGGGTTGAGCTTTCCTTTCTTGCCAAAACGAATCTTCCCCTTCCAAGTAGAACTTTTAGGAAAACGAAATTTCCTACTTCAAATCGCGATTCTGCCTATGTTAATCGGCAAACTTTTTTGTCTGTCTTGGGATGCTATTAATCTTGTCCTGGTGAGTTTTACAACTTCAGCAGTTTGTTGTACCAGTTCTGGTCCTAACAGTTGGCGTTCACCGACTTCATCCCAGTACAGTGGAGTTCTGCACTTTTTGCCGTACAATGCCTCGTAAGGTGGCATGACGATGCTCGCGTGGTAACTATTGTTGTAGGCAAATTCTACTAACGATAAATGTTCATCCAGCTTCCTTTGAAATCCATGATGCATGCTCTCAGCATATCTTCCAATGTTTGGATAGTTTGTTCGCTTTACCCGTCGGTTTGCTGATGGTATGTTGTACTCATTCGCAACTGTGTTCCTATACATTCTTGTAGTCTCTTCCAGAAGTTTGATGTGAACCTTGGATCTCTATCTGACACAATTGACACTGGAACTCCAAGTCTTGACACGATCTCTTTAACATACAATTTCGCTAGCTGATCAAGATTAAATCTAATCTTTATTGGCAAAAAGTGTGCAGATTTTGTTAGTTTGTCTACTATTACCCATATCGAATCGTATCCTTTTTGAGTCGTTGGAAGTCCTACCACAAAATCCATTGTGATATGCTCCCATTTCCAATCTGATATTTCCAATGGTTGAAGTAACCCGATTGGTCGTTGATGTTCAGTTTTCACCTTCTGACACATCAAGCATTTTGTAACGTATTCTGCAACGTCTCTTTTTATATTTGGCCACCAAAAATGTCGCCGCAAATCTTGATACATCTTTGTACTTCCTGGATGAATCGAATATCTTGTGTTGTGTGCTTCGGTCAAAATTTCGTCTTTAAGCTCTGCCACTGCTGGAACCCAAATTCTTTCCTCGAACTATAGTAGTCCTTCGGTATCGATCTTGTATTTTACATCACTACCCTCAACCACTTTCTCTTTGATTGTTTTGCATTCTTTATCTTGTAGTTGAGCATTCTTCACTTTGTCCACCAAAGTTGGACTGGCATCTATCTGAAATAGTCATTCATCAGATTCCTTTGGAAATTTGATTTCCAACTCTAGCTTTGTCATTGCTGAAATAAGCTCCTCCTGAGTAGTTATCAGCATCAACTTCTCCCGACCTTTCCTGCTCAAAGCATCTGCAACCACATTCTCTTTTCTCAGATGATAAAAGATCTTACAATCGTAATCCTTTATCAATTCCATCCACCTTCTTTGTCGCATATTCAGGTCCTTCTTTGTGAAAATATACTTCAGACTTTTATGATCTATGTAGATTTCACATTTCTCTCCATAGAGATAGTGTCTCAATATCTTGAGAGTAAACACTACTGCAGCCAATTCCAAATCATTAGTCGGATAACCTTTCTCATAATCCTTCAGTTGTCTTGAAGCATATGCAATTACTTTGTCGTTCTGCATAAGAACACATCTCAATCCTTTATGTGAGGCATCACTATACACCACAAAGCTACATGTACTATCTGGTAATGACAACACAGGTGCCATGCTTAATTTCTTCTTCAAATCCTGGAGACTTTCTTCACATTTCTTCGTCCAAACAAATTTCACAACTTTCCTTGTCAAATTTGTTAATGGAGTGGCTATCTTAGAAAAATCTTAAATAAATCGTTTGTAATAACCGGCCAGTCCCAAGAAACTCCTCACTTCCGATGGTGCTCTTGGTTGTTCCTAATTGATTACAGTTTCCACTTTTAATGGATCCACAGAAATCCCATCCTTGTCAATCACGTGCCCAAGAAATTGCACACGATCTAGCCAAAATTCGCACTTAGAGAATTTCGCATACATCTTTTCCTTTCTTAGTGTTTCCAATGTAAAACGTAAGTGTTCCATGTGTTCTTCTTAAGTTTTTGGAATACACCAGAATGTCGTCGATGAATACCACTACAAACTTGTCTAAGAATGGTTTAAACACCCTATTCATCAAATCCATGAATGCAGCAGGTGCATTGGTTAAACCAAAAGACATCACCAGAAACTCGTAATATCCATACCGAATTCTGAATGTCATTCGTGGTATAACATCCTTCCTCACTTTCAACTGGTGATACCCACTTCTCAAATCTATTTTCGAGAAATATTTAGCACCCTTCAACTGGTCAAACAAGTCATCTATTCTTGGTAATGGATATTTATTTTTAATAGTGACCTTGTTTAGTTTTCTATAATCAATGCAAAGACGCAATGACCCATCCTTCTTCTTAACGAATAACACTGGTGTTCCCCACGGTGATACGCTTGGTTGAATATACTTCTTTTCTAACAATTCTTGCAACTGTACCATCAGTTCCTTCATTTCTACTAGAGCCATTCTGTACGGTGCCTTCGATATCGGTGTTGTCCCCGGCACTAAGTCGATCACGAACTCAATCTCTCTGTCAGGCGAAAGTCCTGGCAAATCCTCTGGAAACACATCCTCAAATTCCCTCACCACTAATATCTCTTCCAGTTTCACATTCTTCTTCTGAGTATCGACTATGTAAGCTAAATAGCCCACACAGCCTTGACTCAACAATTTCTTGGCCTGTATAATCGTTAGACATTTCATTTGTCTAGGCGGCTTGCTACCATAAAATACTACCTTTGACGGGGTCATAAGGTTTACACACTTCTTTTGGCAATCAATTACTGCTCCATATTTGAACAGCTAATCCATTCCCAAAATAACATCAAACTCTGCCAATCTAATCGGAATCAAATCTACCATCAAGATATTCTTCTTAATGTTCACCCTACAGTTCTTGTGTACGAATCTAACAGGGATTATCTCTTTATTTGCAATTTCTATGTTCAAAGGAAAATTCAGTTCTTTTCTAGGCAATTCTAACCTCTTAGCAAATTCATTAAAGCTAAACGAGCAAGTAGCACCCGAATCAAATAATACATAAGCATCAATATCATTGATTGGGATAATACTTGACACCACATCTTTTGATTGCACAGCATCTTGTACAGTCATGTTGAAGGCTCTAGCTGTGGGTTTGTCTGATGTTGTACCTCCATTATTACCTCCATTGCTTCTGGTTGTCACTCCATCCTTATTCTTAGGGCATTCAAGAGAAAAGTGATCCTTGGACCCGCACGTGAAGCACACGTTCTTCTTAGGTTGAGTGCAATTTGGGGCGATGTGACCCGCTTGGCCACAATTGAAGCATACTCGTTTCCCCATCAAACACGCACCCTTGTGAAACTTACCGCATTCCCTGCTGATTTCCAGCTCCCATGTTTCCATTCCACTTCCTCTTGAAGTTGTTGTTGTTGTTTCCACCACTACCACCTCCATTCTTAATTTCCACCTAATTCTTCTTCTTCTATTCCTGATTGAACTTTGTCATTGCCTCGCCTCCACCTTCAGCGAGTACTACTTTCTTCATCACTGCTACGAAAGTCTTCAATTGAAATAGGGAAACCCTACTGTACAACCAGGGCTTCAGTCCCTATTCAAATCTCTTTGCCTTGCGCTCGTCCGTGCTAACTTGATAAGGCGCAAACCTCGCCAACTCGTTGAATTTAGCGACATACTCGGATACCGTCATCGTTCCCTGCTTCAGTTCCAAAAACTGCACTTCTAGCTGACCCTTCGAACTCTCGGGAAAATAGGTCTCGAAGAATATCTCCTTAAACCTATCCCAGGTCATCATCCCTAGTCCTTCTCGAGTTTTATTGGCCTGCCACCAATAACTAGCCTCTGCTTTCAATATGAATGTTGCAAAAGTAGTCTTCTGGTCATCCCCTACCCTAGCAACATCGAACACCTTCTCTATCTCCATAATCCAAGTTTGTGCCTCGACTGGATTCACGGTCCCACGAAATTCAGGTGGTCCAACCGCCTTGAACTCCTTAAACATTGTTCCTTGGTTCTTTGGTAGATTCTGCAACGCTCCTGTCAATAACATCACTAATTGTTGAACTGGGTTAGCATCAACATTGTCGTTATTGTTGGTTCCTTCGTTGGTTCTCTGTCGTGGTGGTTGACGTCTGGGAGGCATTTTCTGTTTAAAAATACACTCATTAGATTATTATTCAACTCTTTTAAGTAATTTCTACTTAACTTGTCTCCACAAAAGAAATAACCACATAATCATGTAACGCTTTGAATAAAATAACAACTTTTAATTATTCATAACCTTTTTAAAAACATAAAACAATAGCATCACTGCTATTTACATTACTTTCCCGAACTACAAAAGTTTCAGGACAACATCATCGTCATATCCCATAGGTTACATAACACTTGGGATTTACAATTTATTTAACATTTATTAATCGCATAACAACTATGATGTTCTACTAAGATACTGCTTAGCCTTACTACGTTCTTCCTCCATAATCTGAAACATTGTTCTGCGATCTAATACGTACGATGGCAGTGTCTCGAACTGAATCGGATAACCCATGACCCGATATTGAGCTCGATTAACCACGGTGTTGAATACTCTATTCATCTCTTCCATTTTCATTCTTTTTGCATGTGCGTCTTTCACTGCTATCTCGACTCGTTGAAACATCTCCTCATATGCGTCCTCGGCTCTTTCCTTCTTCGTAGCTTCTTCCCTTAGCTTATTCTTCAATTCAGCGACCTCCTCGATCAGTTATTCTTTCTCTCCTTCAGTCTGTTCTAGCTTCTCCTCGACATTAGTCAGTCGTTCCTCACGATCTTGGATCTCATCATCTTTCTGTGTCATTGCAGTCTGTTGTTCAACTACTATCTCTTGAAATTCCTCGACTGTATCCTAAAGTTCCACGTTATGATCGTAGACTTCATCGTACATTCGAGCAGCTATCGAGGTTAATGGAGTCTCCTCCTTGTCCTCGTCATCCTCATCCTCCTGTGGCAACTCAACGAGATCCTCCTCATCCGTCTCCATATCATCATCATCATCTTCAACCACTGTGACCAACGGGGCTGACTCCCATGGCAGTAGTTGTTCCCAACTAACATGAATATCGCGAGGCTCCTCCTCTATAGGCATCTGAGGTCTATCCTCCCTAGCCTGACTGGATTCTCCGACATTAGTTATCCTGACAACAAAATTTTAAGTTTCAATTATTAATCATTACTACTCGACACTCACGAGCACATAAGTATAAACACATAATCACATAAGTGTTTTATTATTTCTTCCTTAAAACTCGATAAGAGTTAATCACCCATATCTTTTCAAAGGCTACTTCCTAAGGATTTTCCCCACCTAAGGTTCATAACCTAAAGGTTTGATACCAACTTGTGACACCCCCAAATCCTGGTACTTCATTACCTCAAGATTTGGTGTTCACGTAATCAAAACATTCATATCTAACTACCCAATTATAATAAATTGAATAATAAAAACCTGCCCATACAGGATTACTTTAATAAAAACTTATCTCCCAGGTTCTCTAACCTTTAATACAATCATTCAAGTGCGAAAATTAAATTATTACATCACGTCATTATTAAAAGTCTATCATCATAACGATAAAGCAAATTACAAGTCTTCATCACTTGTACATTTTCCCCTTTCCTTTGCTAGTTGTAGGTTTATCTACCTTTTCAACTATAGCTGCAATAAATGTATAAATATGCAAGAGTGAGCAAACAAAGCTCACTTGAAATAAGAATAAATATCTTTACATCATTTGCCAAATAATAGGCTCAATAGAACTGAATGATATGTTCTATTATCATTCTTAAATATACTACTAATGGTCAAATGACCATGAACCATGTCCACGGTTATAAGTAATCTTTCAACTTTAACTTTAACAGTCATATGACTATAAGGACTTCACGTACTTAGGGGGATCAATCCTTCGTACAATGTATTGTGCACAACCATTTCAACGCTAAGCGTAAATCCCTAAACATAGGGTTGTTCATCTCAGTATTTAGAGTACAAGTCCGCACCAAAGAAAGTTTGGTTTGGATAAGCTTTTAAGGGTAATTGAAGTTTAATGATCATCAACTAGGGAACTAGTTGAATCAACAATGCTTGATAATACAATAGTTGTTTAATAACAACATAACTTAGAACATTTGAGAATCATAAATAAACTGATTCTACATATCCAACTCATGCTTGAAATAACTATAGAGCATAAGTATTCAATAGAATGAATAAAATGGTTAACCTTTGCTTGAACAGTAAATTAAGCTAAGGTTCGAGTCTTATAACATTAGAATGATATTCCTGAACGTACATTTAAATGATAGCAAGCTGGAAACTAAAAACTTGCCCAACAATGTATTAACTCATGCAAGGAATTAAAACAGTTCAATAATAGAGACGAGAGTTCAAAAACTAAGCTCATTATACAAATAATAGAACTTAAGAAACTTGCTTAATTGTAAACAAGTTAGAATGAATCAATATAATAATAGAACTAACTCAATGAAAATCTAGAGTTAGAAAACTTGCACAATGTAATAAATGAACTAGCTCAACTAAAGTGTAGAGTTAGAAAACTTGCCTTGAGCGTAAGCTATAAAATTACCTACACATAATTTTAGAACCACAATACCTATTAGCATACTAACATATCATAACATGTTCATTACCATTCACATTTCAGAAACTTTAAGTGTTCTACTTTGCAACACTTGTCTAACTTTCATTATGTATACTAAATTACCACATAACGCGTTCTTGATTTACTAATCATTTTTTACAATTTTGAATTCATAATCCACATAACATGACTCTATTTAACCTTGTTGTTATATGATTCTAATCATTCCATAACCTTTATTCTACTGTCAAAATTGGTACTTTCCTAAGCCATATAAACAATACATACAAACACACACTGTCGATTATTTTATTCTACTGTCAAACGAATTTAGCATGCAATTATTGTTTAAACATACTTTCTAATCATCATAAACATGTATAACCACAAGTAATCTATTGTAAAGCAACAATTCAATAAACTTACAATTCACAAAATCTAAAATAGTTGTTGTAGAACATATATATATATATATATATATATATATATATATATATATATATATATATACAGGCATGATCTAAAGCGGACCAAAAAACGAACCAAGGAGCGGACCAAGGCAAAAACACGCGGGTTTCAGGGTCTGGGTCGGAAAAACACGCGGGTTGACCCTGAAACCCGCGTGTTTTTGCCTTGGTCCGCTCCTTGGTCCGCTTTAGATCCTGCCTGTATATATATATATATATATATATATATATATATATATATATATATATATATATATATATAGAAATTGGATCAGGTCCGGACCTCCCGGATGGGAGAAAATCCGGACCCAAAATTTTTTTTTTTTTGGTAGAACAACTAAAAAAAAATTGGAACTGAAAATTTTTCATAATACATTGTTTTGGGTGTGTTTTTAATACCTACACCAACCAATGTATGTACAGTCTGCCCAGACTGTATAGAAATGTTTTGGTATAGGCATCCAAATCACGCCCAAAACACTGTATTATGTAAAAAATCCAATTCCATAATTTTTTTTTTAGTTGTTTCAAAAAAAAAGCAAAAAAAAAAGGTCCGTATTTTAATAGAGTCCGGGATCCCGGACTGGATCCGGACTCTCTCTCTCTCTCTCTCTCTCTCTCTATATATATATATATATATATATATATATATATATATATATATATATATATACTGTTCACAAATTTATTCAAGAAGAATCAATTTCTAAAACATTGAATATGTTAAACTCTAAAATTACTCATTTAAATTTCCTTAAAGAAGAAATTAAGTATCAGCAAGTTGAAGAACAACTTAAAAGCAACAGAGTTCAAGAAAAAATAAAAGAGTTAAAAGATTATCTAATTAATAATTTATGTTAGATTCTCCCAATGCTTTTTGGCATAGGATTATTTAGGTCTAGCTCTTCAGTTAGTAACAGGTCTACTTTGCCTCCTGTTCCGGACATAGTAAACCAAGAAGAACTTAATTATGAAAACATTAATCAAGTTTTGCATAATTGGAATATCCCTAAGATATCTCCAAAAGAAATTTATCAGTCAACTTTTGCAGACAAGTTTAAAACTGACTATAATGTCAAGACAGTTGAAAGAGTTTATGCAATTAACAGAGAATATGAAAATTGTAGTCTTTTATCACCTGAAGTTATTAAAAAACACAGGAAAAAGGGTTATAATTTTATTCACATAGGTTTAGTTCAAGTTGCAGTCAAACCTCTCAACAGAAAAGGAATTAATTCATCTATCTACCTCTGTCTTAGAGATGCTATATTTTTGAATTATTATCCTAGTATTATTGGTGCTATGGAAGCAAGTTTGCATAATGGACCAATCCATTTTAATTGTTTTCCTGATTTCACCTTGAGTTTTAGTGATCAAAACTTATTTAAAGCATTAACCTTAATAAGGAAGCGGAAGGAGAAGGAGGGAGATACATGCGCATACATATTCATAAGGAAGCGGAAGGAGAAGGAGGGAGATACATGCGAATACATAGCATACATACACAATTCAAATAACTAAATAAAACTTGTTTTATTGATTATTTACAAATATAGAAGATTGACTTACAATTTACTGAAATAAGAACATTAGATGAATAGGGGCTAGGTAGGTTAAATAGCGGTTGAGAGTAAAGATTCGTCAGAGAAGGAGCTCTGAGTCTTTCAAAATCTGCCTAACCAAATGAATTCGTATTCCTTTTATAGAATAAGGAAACGAACTATTACAATGTTACTATTACAATAACTGGGGTAAAGTAAAAGTAAGAAACATTTTACTAAAGTAAAAGTACAGGTAAAAACATTTTACTAAAGTAAAAGGAAAGGAATCTGCTTTCGGTGGAAAAGCAGACGTCTGCTTTTGACTTATGCGGCCATGGGGCCAGATGTCTGACTGATTGCTGCTTTCGGTGGAAAAGCTGAAGATGTTGCTGACTATGCCAACGGAGTAGGTGACTGAGGCTGCCTGAGCAGGTGCTAGCTGACTGAATGAGGCTGCCGGAGCAGGTGACTGTCTGAACAGGTGACTGTGCCATATCCATACTTTGATTGATTACTACCAGGCTCAAGAAAATGGATCTTGAGCATCCTGAAGAGCAATTGTGCCATAGGGGTCACAATCATCTTCGTCTTCAAGATCTTGACTAGAATTATCTCCTCTGGACTGAGAAGAAGCTTTGTCTAACTCTTCGTGTAACTGGTCAAGTCTCAAATGAATGGCATCTGCAAGACGCCTTAACTCAGAAGGGGAGTAACTAGAAACATTAGTGACTTTATCTGAATCAGGGGGAACAACTGATTTTTCTGTGGATTTATCAGTTGTCTTTGATTTACTAGCCGAACTGGAGGAAGCAACGGCAGGAGCCGCGGTAACTGAAGGAGCAGTAGTAACTGGAGGAGTTAATAAAGGAGTTGGCGGGAATTCTTTTTGAACTTGGCCAACTATTCTATCAACACCGAACTTATCCCACCATTTAATGGAAAAACGGCGAGAGACCTGAGAAATGGGAGAAAGAAAAGTCTGAGCCGTCCGAATTCCTATGGACGACGGAGGATGGAATACTGTGACTTCTTGGGTTGCTGTAACTACATATTGCCATTTCAAAATCCAAGGGATTTTGTATTTACTGCAAAATATAAGGAAGACTGGAATTTCCTCATACTTGGAATGATAATTACTATGATGACAAAAGTGTTCTAACTGGGCAAGGAGGGGTTTAGGAAAAATATTGTGACACAAACCATACCTTGTCCACCAGAGGATGAACCATTTGGGGAATTGACTCTTGAATTTGTGGTCGAACTGAAAAAACCACGAATGACTATGATCTTCATTTTTGATGAAGCATAATTTTATGCCAAACCTCAATATAATCATAATAGCAATAAGAGCTAGTGTGATTAGAAAGTGACTTGAGATCAGAAGGATGACTACCCCAATCGGACAGATTGAGAACTTGTTTAATATACAACGAATGATAAAGGAGTTTTGATTTATCATCGTTAGCATAAATTGGTTTAATGAACACTGACTCTGTTTCAATGAGGATATCCCTATAATACACAAGAGATTTATAGGGAGCGAGAGGGAGGAAATGCCATCCAGTAGGAAAATACTGGGCAGCCAGTTGAATGGGATCATTCTTGGGTTTCATAACTAACTCAATGTGGAATAAGTGCTGATCATAAACCTGATGATAATCAGACACTGGATAACTAGGTTTTGATGAGGTAGCTGGGGTATGACTGGCGTAGATATCAAACGGTTTCGGTTGACTAGCACGAACTGAGGAATAGGGCTTGGGAACTGTTCCAAGTACCTGAAATTTATTATGTGTCTGTGTGACTGGGTGAGGAACAACAGTTCCTTTTGGTTGATTAACTGGACCGGTGGAACGACCATGACCACGAGAAGAAGAACCTCCTCATACACTCATTTTGCTGTGACTGTACCTGTGTTAATAAATTCACGAGTAAGGAAATCTGGAACTGAGTTATTACTACCTTTAATATATTCAATATCAAAATCAAAAATACTTAAAATTGCTTGCCATCTAGCGAATGAATGCTTAGAGGCGACGTTTTCAACGTCTTTTTCAAGAATAAACTTTGCTGACTTGCAATCTATTCTAACCAGGAATTTTTGATTCAATAAATCTCTCTGAAATTTTTTAATACATAAAACTAGAGATAAAATCTCTTTTTTAATAGTACTGTATTTTAACTGTGTAGTGTTCCATGCGCCAGAATGGAAACGAACAATTTGTTCATCAGAAGTAGGAGTAAGTTTTTGCTTGAGTATGCCACCGAATCCAATGTCAGAGGCATCAGTTTTAACTATTTTGAATGCTGAATCATTGGAGATGCCAAGGCAGGGCAAAATCCTTAACATATTTTTTAACTTGTTGGACGACAGAAGTGTGAATGTCAGTCCATGGAGGTGGATTACTTTGTAAGCGCTGAAAGAGAGGCTTACAAATCTTCCTGAGGTCCTTATAAAACTGGCCAATATAATTAAGCGAGCCAAGGAACCTCTGTAGCTGAGTTTTGTCGGTAATCTTATCTGGGAACCGGTCGGCGAATTGAATAGCTCTGTCAATTGGCCGCGTGAGTCCATGATAGAGGATTAGACCGAGAAACCTGACCTTAGTCAGAAACAGACTACACTTGGAAGGAGAAAGAACAAGACCATTGGTTTTAACCGTTTTGAAGAATGAATTCAAATGTTTAATATGTTCTTCAATAGTCTTGGAGAATACAAGGATATCATCGATATAAACAATGATAAAATGACTGAAAGGGTTCAAAATATTATTAAGAATATTCTGAAATTCATTAGGTGCATTTTTAAGTCCAAATGACTGAACATTCCATTCGTAATGTCCAAATGGAGTGGTGAATGCAGTTTTGTATCTATCATCTGGATGAATAGCAACTTGCCAAAATCCAGACTTAAGGTCGAATTTACTAAAAATGGTAGAGACACTTAATCTACCAAGGAGATCATCCTTGTTTGGCAAAGGGTACCTAATCCATTCTAAAACTTTGTTTAATGGTTTATAATTAATGACTAACCGAGGGACACCTCGCTCTTTCTCAGCTTCATTATTAACGTAGAAGGCTGGACAAGACCATGGTGACTTACTATGTCTAATTAAACCCTTACTTAGGAGGTCATTAATCTCCTTTTTACATAACTCCATCTGTTCATGACTCATTTGAATAGGCCTAGCCTTAGTGGGAATTAAATGTTCTTTAAATTCTTTAGCATAGAGTAATCTGACTGTGTGCTTCTTCCTATGCCAAAAAGCATTGGGAGAATCAGAACATAAATTATTAATTAGATAATCTTTTAACTCTTTTATTTTTTCTTGAACTCTGTTGCTTTTAAGTTGTTCTTCAACTTGCTGATACTTAATTTCTTCTTTAAGGAAATTTAAATGAGTAATTTTAGAGTTTAACAGAATCAATGTTTTAGAAATTGATTCTTCTTGAATAAATTTTAAATCTCTTTCTTTTGGTTTAATTAAGAATTTAAATGTAATTTTCTTACCTAAATGTTCACAGCTTAAACCTTTATTACTAGTAGTGAATGGGTAAAGTAAATATATGAATGGTAGACCTAAAATGATTTTGTCAGTTAAATTGCGAACTAAGACGAATGAAGTCTTAAAACACATGCTGTCTTGACAGATATGAACTTTAGGTAATTTGTATTTTATTTCCATTTGACTACCATTGGCAGAGTTAAGTTTTTCACTAGTTTTCTTATAATATCTAGTGGGGATAATGCCTTCTTGAATACAATTCAAATCTGCACCAGTATCAACCAACGCAGGGAGTTGTATTGAGAAAGTTTTATCGATAACTAAATTAATAGATATATACCATTTTTGAATAGTAATATCTTTAACTCTTTTAAGTGAGAGACCTTGAATAAATAAATCAGGGTCTTTAATGCCAGATGATTCTGGTTCATCGTGACATTCATCACTAGAAGAAGAATCATGAACTAGAAGATCTGATTTTTTATCGTCAATCTCTTTTCTTTAGATTAGAAATGTCTAATTTTAAATTAGAAATTTTTCTTTTAAGTTTATTAACTTCTTGATTTAATTCAGGGAGAGTAATCTCTTTAACTGGAGATTTAAATCTTTCAAGTGTTTTATTTAAACTGAAAATAGGTTTTTCTTTGGCTCTAAGAACTTTATCAGTGACTTTCCTATCTTTAGTTAATAAATCTTTTAATTGTTTTAGATACTGAGTCTTTAATTCAGGGTCTGTAATTTTACTGATTAGATCAACTAATAAAGAGCTTTCTTCTTCATCTTTTGTAAGTACATTAATTCTTTTACAACAATTTTTATTGCAATTTTCTGTACATATAGTGACTTCATTTTCACTATCAGAATCATTGTTTGACGTGTTGTTACTAGAAGACTCTGGGACATCGGAGGCTTCATTATTACTGCTACTACTCTCATTATCGATTCTCGTTAATTCTAATAATTGTTCCGTGTCTTCAGTTGAAATATTCAACTGAGCTAATTTTTGTTTAACTCTACATTCACTTTTGTAATGACCTTTCTGTCCACAATTGTGACAGATAATTTTACTCTTATCATAAGTTTTTGATTTATTGTATGATTTTTTCTTGGATGATTTGGGTTTATTATAATAATTATCCTGATCATTACTCTTATTTTTGCGGTAATTAT
The DNA here is from genome assembly GCA_020205505.1 of Panax japonicus. Lineage (NCBI taxonomy): Eukaryota > Viridiplantae > Streptophyta > Magnoliopsida > Apiales > Araliaceae > Panax > Panax japonicus. The sequence continues at coordinate 33,555,989 of CM035109.1, read as the reverse complement.
TCCTTTTCTTACGGTGTTTATGACTTTTCTTCCGCTTCCTTATGGTATCAGAGCCAAGTTTTGTTGTTGGTAACTGTTTAGTAAGATCTTTTTAATCAAACTTCTCTTTACTTTTTCACAATTATCTTCTTCATCAACGTTCTGAAGTCACCTTACTTACCTGTAGTCCACCTAGTTCGTGTCTAACCTTTGTAAGTCTCCAGGGTGTGAGCAGTGTCGGGTTATAGAACATAGGTATGAGTCTACTTTGGGTAAACGGGGTATGCATGAATGAACCTTGAATAAGAATTTATTTTGAAACAGTTAAGATGAGTAGGTTATTTAGGTCTAGCTCTTCAGTTAGTAACAGGTCTACTTTACCTCCTGTTCCGGACATAGTAAACCAAGAAGAACTTAATTATAAAAACATTAATCAAGTTTTGCATAATTGGAATATCCCTAAGATATCTCCAAAAGAAATTTATCAGTCAACTTTTGCAGACAAGTTTAAAACTGACTATAATGTCAAGACAGTTGAAAGAGTTTATGCAATTAACAAAGAATATGAAAATTGTAGTCTTTTATCACCTGAAGTTATTAAAAAACACAGGAAAAAGGGTTATAATTTTATTCACATAGGTTTAGTTCAAGTTGCAGTCAAACCTCTCAACAGAAAAGGAATTAATTCATCTATCTACCTCTGTCTTAGAGATGCTAGATTTTTGAATTATTATCCTAGTATTATTGGTGCTATGGGAGCAAGTTTGCATAATGGACCAATCCATTTTAATTGTTTTCCTGATTTCACCTTGAGTCTTAGTGATCAAAACTTATTTAAAGCATTAACCTTAAATATTAAAACTGAAGGAGAGATTACTCAAATGATTGAGGGATCTCAGCCTATTGCTTTGATTTATCGGATTTATTATAAGACTATGAAGTCAAACTTAAACGTTCATGCTCTAAATAAAAGTCCGAAAGATCAAACAGTTTTAATTCAAAGTTCAACCAGTGATGCTAATATCCAAATCCCAAGAACAATTCTTTGGAAAGATATTACCTTACCGAGTCAATGGACTTTACCAAATGAACTACCACCACAGCCGGTAGTAAACAATTTGTTAAACATTGAAAATATTCAGCAGTTTTCTGATGGAACTGTTAAAATTAGTTTTGAACGTACTAAAACATCAGTTATTATTGAAGACATTTCCAGTTCTTCGGCCCCTTCTGTAATCCATACTAGAAGAGATACTGAAGTCCTTAGTAATCCTTTGGTTAGAGATATTAAGCTTAAAGGTATCCTTAACCAAGGACAAGTTAGTCATCCCTGTTATACGCAGAATGATACTGTTGAAGATGAAGATTCTTCTTCCCAGGCATCTTCTGTTTACCCTACACAGTCTGATTTTAATGCCCCAATTCATAATCAATTGCGAGTAATTAAAAAGGATTTCGTGTTAGATTGGGATAACTTAGTTAAAATTTTTAATTCAATGTCTAATAAAGAAAAAAGACATCTTTTCAGATCTGATCATCCGACTGAAAAGGAAAGAGATAAGATAATAAATAGATGGAAAAGATTTATTAAAAATAAAGAAATTAATGTTACATTCTTCGATTGGTATGAACAATATCAAAGTAAATGTAATGTTATTAGTAAAACTCAGTGGATTAAAGAAGATAGATCCAAAGTATCAGCCAGTCATCCTCCCTTAGAAACAGTTCTAATTCCAGTTAAAAACACTTCGGTCATAGCTAGTCCCTTCAAAATACCTGACGGAACTAATAATGATAAGAAAATAATTGAACAATTAAATTTTAGTAATCAATATCTAGCAACAGTAGGAAAACAGTTAGATATAATTGAAGAAAAATTTGAAGAAGGTATTATCAAAAAACCTGATTCAAAAATTGAGCAACCTCTAATTAATTTGCCAGAAAACAGATATAATTTAAGCTTACCCAATAAAGATGATGAGTTAGTCCAATCCATTGAAAAACTATTTAAAAAAGTTAAAACAGAACCCGGTCCGAGCGGAACAATCGGTATTATCGATCAGGTCGAATCTGATGATGAAACAAGTTCTTCGGATGAATCATCTATTTCAAACCTTAATGAACAGCTAAATAAATTAACTGTTAATAACACAAGTATTACTTGAAACTGGTATTCTAGACCAACTCCTCCAGATTTACAATTTGAAGAGAGAAATCTAGATAAACAGTTTTCGATTTCCTCTAATAAAATTTATGAATGGAATATTGATGGTTTTAGTGAACAAGAAATTCTTAATAAACTTAATCATATATCTATGGTAGCCAACAGTTACATTACTAAATTCAACACGTTATCTCAACCAGATATTGTTGAATTATTAGCTAGTGGATTTACTGGCATTCTTAGGTCTTGGTGGGAGAAACACCTCACAGAAGACATAAGAATTTCCATAGTTCATGTTATTCAAAGAGATAAAGAAGGCAATCCCATCTTTGATGAAGATGCTGGTATTGGTCTTCCTGATGGAGTTAACACTTTAATATTTACTATAATTAAACACCTTGTTGGAACCCCTAGTAATATTACTGAAAGAATCCATGATCAATTAAGCAATCTTACTTGTCCCACTCTAAGTGACTTTAGATGGTACAAAGATGTGTTTACCTCCAGAGTAATGATGAGAAATGATAGTAACAAACCATTTTGGAAGGAAAAATTCGTTAATGGTTTACCGTCTTTATTTGTTCACAAAGTTAGAGAAGAGTTAAGTAAAAATTTAGGATATATTGACTATGATAATTTAACCTATGGCGATATTATAAGTCATATTCAAAAAATCGGATTAAAAATGTGTATTGACTTTAAATTAGCTAAACAAGCAAGAAAATATATAAATAAAGCCAAATATGAATTAGGAACATTTTGTGAACAGTATAGTTTGTCGCCGGTGGCTCCTTCTAGAAGAAAGCACATGCATAAAGGTAAACATATTGATACGCATAAAAGTCATAAACACCGTAAGAAAATGAATAATTACCGCAAAAATAAGAGTAATGATCAGGATAATTATTATAATAAACCCAAATCATCCAAGAAAAAATCATACAAAAAATCAAAAACTTATGATAAGAGTAAAATTGTCTGTCACAATTGTGGACAGAAAGGTCATTACAAAAGTGAATGTAGAGTTAAACAAAAAATAGCTCAGTTGAATATTTCAACTGAAGACACGGAACAATTATTAGAATTAATGAGAATCTATAATGAGAGTAGTAGCAGTAATAATGAAGCCTCCGATGTCCCAGAGTCTTCTAGTAACAACACGTCAAACAATGATTCTGATAGTGAAAATGAAGTCACTATATGTACAGAAAATTGCAATAAAAATTGTTGTAAAAGAATTAATGTACTTACAAAAGATGAAGAAGAAAGCTCTTTATTAGTTGATCTAATCAGTAAAATTACAGACCCTGAATTAAAGACTCAGTATCTAAAACAATTAAAAGATTTATTAACTAAAGATAGGAAAGTCACTGATAAAGTTCTTAGAGCCAAAGAAAAACCTATTTTCAGTTTAAATAAAACACTTGAAAGATTTAAATCTCCAGTTAAAGAGATTACTCTCCCTAAATTAAATCAAGAAGTTAATAAACTTAAAAGAAAAATTTCTAATTTAAAATTAGACATTTCTAATCTAAGAAAAGAGATTGACGATAAAAAATCAGATCTTCTAGTTCATGATTCTTCTTCTAGTGATGAATGTCACGATGAACCAGAATCATCTGGCATTAAAGACCCTGATTTATTTATTCAAGGTCTCTCACTTAAAAGAGTTAAAGATATTACTATTCAAAAATGGTATATATCTATTAATTTAGTTATCGATAAAATTTTCTCAATACAACTCCCTGTGTTGGTTGATACTGGTGCAGATTTGAATTGTATTCAAGAAGGCATTATCCCCACTAGATATTATAAGAAAACTAGTGAAAAACTTAACTCTGCCAATGGTAGTCAAATGGAAATAAAATACAAATTACTTAAAGTTCATATCTGTCAAGACAGCATGTGTTTTAAGACTTCATTCGTCTTAGTTCGCAATTTAACTGACAAAATCATTTTAGGTCTACCATTCATATATTTACTTTACCCATTCACTACTAGTAATAAAGGTTTAAGCTGTGAACATTTAGGTAAGAAAATTACATTTAAATTCTTAATTAAAACCAAAAGAAAGAGATTTAAAATTTATTCAAGAAGAATCAATTTCTAAAACATTGAATCTGTTAAACTCTAAAATTACTCATTTAAATTTCCTTAAAGAAGAAATTAAGTATCAGCAAGTTGAAGAACAACTTAAAAGCAACAGAGTTCAAGAAAAAATAAAAGAGTTAAAAGATTATCTAATTAATAATTTATGTTCTGATTCTCCAAATGCTTTTTGGCATAGGAAGAAGCACACAGTCAGATTACCCTATGCTAAAGAATTTAAAGAACATTTAATTCCCACTAAGGCTAGGCCTATTCAAATGAGTCATGAACAGATGGAGTTATGTAAAAAGGAGATTAATGACCTCCTAAGTAAGGGTTTAATTAGACATAGTAAGTCACCATGGTCTTGTCCAGCCTTCTACGTTAATAATGAAGCTGAGAAAGAGAGAGGTGTCCCTCGGTTAGTCATTAATTATAAACCATTAAACAAAGTTTTAGAATGGATTAGGTACCCTTTGCCAAACAAGGATGATCTCCTTGGTAGATTAAGTGTCTCTACCATTTTTAGTAAATTAGACCTTAAGTCTGGATTTTGGCAAGTTGCTATTCATCCAGATGATAGATACAAACCTGCATTCACCACTCCATTTGGACATTACGAATGGAATATTCAGTCATTTGGACTTAAAAATGCACCCAGTGAATTTCAGAATATTCTTAATAATATTTTGAACCCTTTCAGTCATTTTATCATTGTTTATATCGATGATATCCTTGTATTCTCCAAGACTATTGAAGAACATATTAAACATTTGAATTCATTCTTCAAAACGGTTAAAATCAATGGTCTTGTTCTTTCTCCTTCCAAGTGTAGTCTGTTTCTGACTAAGGTCAGGTTTCTCGGTCTAATCCTCTATCATGGACTCACACGGCCAATTGACAGAGCTATTCAATTCGCCGACCGGTTCCCAGATAAGATTACCGACAAAACTCAGCTACAGAGGTTCCTTGGCTCGCTCAATTATATTGGCCAGTTTTATAAGGACCTCAGGAAGATTTGTAAGCCTCTCTTTCAGCGCTTACAAAGTAATCCACCTCCATGGACTGACATTCACACTTCTGTCGTCCAACAAGTTAAAAAATATGTTAAGGTTTTGCCCTGCCTTGGCATCTCCAATGATTCAGCATTCAAAATAGTTAAAACTGATGCCTCTGACATTGGATTCGGTGGCATACTCAAGCAAAAACTTACTCCTACTTCTGATGAACAAATTGTTCGTTTCCATTCTGGCGCATGGAACACTACACAGTTAAAATACAGTACTATTAAAAAGAGATTTTATCTCTAGTTTTATGTATTAAAAAATTTCAGAGAGATTTATTGAATCAAAAATTCTAGGTTAGAATAGATTGCAAGTCAGCAAAGTTTATTCTTGAAAAAGACGTTAAAAACGTCGCCTCTAAGCATTCATTCGCTAGATGGCAAGCAATTTTAAGTATTTTTAATTTTGATATTGAATATATTAAAGGTAGTAATAACTCAGTTCCAGATTTCCTTACTCGTGAATTTATTAACACAGGTACAGTCACAGCAAAATGAGTGTACGAGGAGGTTCTTCTTCTCGTGGTCATGGTCGTTCCACCGGTCCAGTTAATCAACCAAAAGGAACTGTTGTTCCTCACCCAGTCACACAGACACATAATAAATTTCAGGTGCTTGGAACAGTTCCCAAGCCCTATTCCTCAGTTCTTGCTAGTCAACCGAAACCGTTTGATATCTACGCCAGTCATACCCCAGCTACCTCATCAAAACCTAGTTATCCAGTGTATGATTATCATCAGGTTTATGATCAGCACTTATTCCATATTGAGTTAGTTATGAAACCCAAGAATGATCCCATTCAACTGGCTGCCCAGTATTTTCCTACTGGATGGCATTTCCTCCCTCTCGCTCCCTATAAATCTCTTGTGTATTATAGGGATATCCTCATTGAAACAGAGTCAGTGTTCATTAAACCAATTTATGCTAACGATGATAAATCAAAACTCCTTTATCATTCGTTGTATATTAAACAAGTTCTCAATCTGTCCGATTGGGGTAGTCATCCTTCTGATCTCAAGTCACTTTCTAATCACACTAGCTCTTATTGCTATTATGATTATATTGAGGCTTGGCATAAAATTATGCTTCATCAAAATGAAGATCATAGTCATTCGTGGTTTTTTCAGTTCGACCACAAATTCAAGAGTCAATTCCCCAAATGGTTCATCCTCTGGTGGACAAGGTATGGTTTGTGTCACAATATTTTTCCTAAACCCCTCCTTGCCCAGTTAGAACACTTTTGTCATCATAGTAATTATCATTCCAAGTATGAGGAAATTCCAGTCTTCCTTATATTTTGCAGTAAATACAAAATCCCTTGGATTTTGAAATGGCAATATGTAGTTACAGCAACCCAAGAAGTCACAGTATTCCATCCTCCGTCGTCCATAGGAATTCGGACGGCTCAGACTTTTCTTTCTCTCATTTCTCAGGTCTCTCGCCGTTTTTCCATTAAATGGTGTGATAAGTTCGGTGTTTATAGAATAGTTGGCCAAGTTCAAAAAGAATTCCCGCCAACTCCTCCAGTTACTACTGCTCCTTCAGTTACCGCGGCTCCTGCCGTTGCTTCCTCCAGTTCGACTAGTAAATCAAAGACCACTGATAAATCCACAGAAAAATCAGTTGTTCCCCCTGATTCAGATAAAGTCACTAATGTTTCTAGTTACTCCCCTTCTGAGTTAAGGCGTCTTGCAAATGCCATTCATTTGAGACTTGACCAGTTACATGAAGAGTCAGACAAAGCTTCTTCTCAGTCCAGAGGAGATAATTCTAGTCAAGATCTTGAAGACGAAGATGATTGTGACCCCTATGGCACAATTGCTCTTCAGGATGCTCAAGATCCATTTTCTTGAGCCTGGTAGTAATCAATCAAAGTATGGATATGGCACAGTCACCTGTTCAGACAGTCACCTGCTCCGGCAGCCTCATTCAGTCAGCAAGCACCTTCTCAGGCAGCCTCAGTCACCTACTCCGTTGGCATAGTCAGCAGCATCTTCAGCTTTTCCACCGAAAGCAGCAATCAGTCAGACATCTGGCCCCATGGCCGCATAAGTCAAAAGCAAACGTCTGCTTTTCCACCGAAAGCAGATTCCTTTCCTTTTACTTTAGTAAAATGTTTTTACCTGTACTTTTACTTTAGTAAAATGTTTCTTACTTTTACTTTACCCCAGTTATTGTAATAGTAACATTGTAATAGTTCGTTTCCTTATTCTATAAAAGGAATACGAATTCATTTGGTTAGGCAGATTTTGAAAGACTCAGAGCTCCTTCCCTGACGAATCTTTACTCTCAACCGCTGTTTAGCCTACCTAGCCCCTATTCATCTAATGTTCTTATTTCAGTAAATTGTAAGTCAATCTTTTGTATTTGTAAATAATCAATAAAACAAGTTTTATTTAGTTATTTGAATTGTGTATGTATGCTATGTATGCGCGTGTATCTCCCTCCTTCTCCTTCCGCTTCCTTATGGTATCAGAGCCAAGTTTTGTTGTTGGTAACTGTTTAGTAATATCTTTTTAATCAAACTTCTCTTTACTTTTTCACAATTATCTTCTTCATCAACGTTCTGAAGTCACCTTACTTACCTGTAGTCCACCTAGTTCGTGTCTAACCTTTGTAAGTCTCCAGGGTGTGAGCAGTGTTGGGTTATAGAACATAGGTATGAGTCTACTTTGGGTAAACGGGGTATGCATGAATGAACCTTGAATAAGAATTTATTTTGAAACAGTTAAGATGAGTAGGTTATTTAGGTCTAGCTCTTCAGTTAGTAACAGGTCTACTTTGCCTCCTGTTCCGGACATAGTAAACCAAGAAGAACTTAATTATGAAAACATTAATCAAGTTTTGCATAATTGGAATATCCCTAAGATATCTCCAAAAGAAATTTATCAGTCAACTTTTGCAGACAAGTTTAAAACTGACTATAATGTCAAGACAGTTGAAAGAGTTTATGCAATTAACAAAGAATATGAAAATTGTAGTCTTTTATCACCTGAAGTTATTAAAAAACACATGAAAAAGGGTTATAATTTTATTCACATAGGTTTAGTTCAAGTTGCAGTCAAACCTCTCAACAGAAAAGGAATTAATTCATCTATCTACCTCTGTCTTAGAGATGCTAGATTTTTGAATTATTATCCTAGTATTATTGGTGCTATGGAAGCAAGTTTGCATAATGGACCAATCCATTTTAATTGTTTTCCTGATTTCACCTTGAGTCTTAGTGATCAAAACTTATTTAAAGCATTAACCTTAAATATTAAAACTGAAGGAGAGATTACTCAAATGATTGAGGGATCTCAGCCTATTGCTTTGATTTATCGGATTTATTATAAGACTATGAAGTCAAACTTAAACGTTCATGCTCTAAATAAAAGTCCGAAAGATCAAACAGTTTTAATTCAAAGTTCAACCAGTGATGCTAATATCCAAATCCCAAGAACAATTCTTTGGAAAGATATTACCTTACCGAGTCAATGGACTTTACCAAATGAACTACCACCACAGCCGGTAGTAAACAATTTGTTAAACATTGAAAATATTCAGCAGTTTTCTGATGGAACTGTTAAAATTAGTTTTGAACGTACTAAAACACCAGTTATTATTGAAGACATTTCCAGTACTTCGGCCCCTTCTGTAATCCATACTAGAAGAGATACTGAAGTCCTTAGTAATCCTTTGGTTAGAGATATTAAGCTTAAAGGTATCCTTAACCAAGGACAAGTTAGTCATCCCTGTTATACGCAGAATGATACTGTTGAAGATGAAGATTCTTCTTCCCAGGCATCTTCTGTTTACCCTACACAGTCTGATTTTAATGCCCCAATTCACAATCAATTGCGAGTAATTAAAAAGGATTTCGTGTTAGATTGGGATAACTTAGTTAAAATTTTTAATTCAATGTCTAATAAAGAAAAAAGACATCTTTTCAGATCTGATCATCCGACTGAAAAGGAAAGAGATAAGATAATAAATAGATGGAAAAGATTTATTAAAAATGAAGAAATTAATGTTACATTCTTCGATTGGTATGAACAATATCAAAGTAAATGTAATGTTATTAGTAAAACTCAGTGGATTAAAGAAGATAGATCCAAAGTATCAGCCAGTCATCCTCCCTTAGAAACAGTTCTAATTCCAGTTAAAAACACTTCGGTCATAGCTAGTCCCTTCAAAATACCTGACGGAACTAATAATGATAAGAAAATAATTGAACAATTAAATTTTAGTAATCAATATCTAGCAACAGTAGGAAAACAGTTAGATAGAATTGAAGAAAATTTGAAGAAGGTATTATCAAAAAACCTGATTCAAAAATTGAGCAACCTCTAATTAATTTGCCAGAAAACAGATATAATTTAAGCTTACCCAATAAAGATGATGAGTTAGTCCAATCCATTGAAAAACTATTTAAAAAACTTAAAAAAGAACCCGGTCCGAGCGGAACAATCGCTATTATCGATCAGGTCGAATCTGATGATGAAACAAGTTCTTCGGATGAATCATCTATTTCAAACCTTAATGAACAGCTAAATAAATTAACTGTTAATAACACAAGTATTACTAGAAACTGGTATTCTAGACCAACTCCTCCAGATTTACAATTTGAAGAGAGAAATCTAGATAAACAGTTTTCGGTTTCCTCTAATAAAATTTATGAATGGAATATTGATGGTTTTAGTGAACAAGAAATTCTTAATAAACTTAATCATATGTCTATGGTAGCCAACAGTTAGTATGTTCTGATTCTCCCAATGCTTTTTGGCATAGGTAGAAGCACACAGTCAGATTACCCTATGCTAAAGAATTTAAAGAACATTTAATTCCCACTAAGGCTAGGCCTATTCAAATGAGTCATGAACAGATGGAGTTATGTAAAAAGGAGATTAATGACCTCCTAAGTAAGGGTTTAATTAGACATAGTAAGTCACCATGGTCTTGTCCAGCCTTCTACGTTAATAATGAAGCTGAGAAAGAGCGAGGTGTCCCTCGGTTAGTCATTAATTATAAACCATTAAACAAAGTTTTAGAATGGATTAGGTACCCTTTGCCAAACAAGGATGATCTCCTTGGTAGATTAAGTGTCTCTACCATTTTTAGTAAATTCGACCTTAAGTTTGGATTTTGGCAAGTTGCTATTCATCCAGATGATAGATACAAAATTGCATTCACCCCTCCATTTGGACATTACGAATGGAATGTTCAGTCATTTGGACTTAAAAATGCACCCAGTGAATTTCAGAATATTCTTAATAATATTTTGAACCCTTTCAGTCATTTTATCATTGTTTATATCGATGATATCCTTGTATTCTCCAAGACTATTGAAGAACATGTGTTTACCTCCAGAGTAATGATGAGAAATGATAGTAACAAACCATTTTGGAAGGAAAAATTCGTTAATGGTTTACCGTCTTTATTTGCTCACAAAGTTAGAGAAGAGTTAAGTAAAAATTTAGGATATATTGACTATGATAATTTAACCTATGGCGATATTATAAGTCATATTCAAAAAATCGGATTAAAAATGTGTATTGACTTTAAATTAGCTAAACAAGCAAGAAAAGATAAAAATAAAGCCAAATATGAATTAGGAACATTTTGTGAACTGTATGGTTTGCCGCCGGTGGCTCCTTCTAGAAGAAAGCACAGGCATAAAGGTAAACATATTGATACGCATAAAAGTCATAAACACCGTAAGAAAAGGAATAATTACCGCAAAAATAAGAGTAATGATCAGGATAATTGTTATAATAAACCCAAATCATCCAAGAAAAAATCATACAAAAAATCAAAAACTTATGATAAGAGTAAAATTGTCTGTCACAATTGTGGACAGAAAGGTCATTACAAAAGTGAATGTAGAGTTAAACAAAAATTAGCTCAGTTGAATATTTCAACTGAAGACACGGAACAATTATTAGAATTAGTGAGAATCGATAATGAGAGTAGTAGCAGTAATAATGAAGCCTCCGATGTCCCAGAGTCTTCTAGTAACAACACGTCAAACAATGATTCTGATAGTGAAAATGAAGTCACTATATGTACAGAAAATTGCAATAAAAATTGTTGTAAAAGAATTAATGAGTGTACGAGGAGGTTCTTCTTCTCGTGGTCATGGTTGTTCCACCGGTTCAGTTAATCAACCAAAAGGAACTGTTGTTCCTCCTCGTACACTCATTAATTCTTTTACAACAATTTTTATTGCAATTTTCTGTACATATAGTGACTTCATTTTCACTATCAGAATCATTGTTTGACGTGTTGTTACTAGAAGACTCTGGGACATCGGAGGCTTCATTATTACTGCTACTACTCTCATTATCGATTCTCATTAATTCTAATAATTGTTCCGTGTCTTCAGTTGAAATATTCAACTGAGCTAATTTTTGTTTAACTCTACATTCACTTTTGTAATGACCTTTCTGTCCACAATTGTGACAGACAATTTTACTCTTATCATAAGTTTTTGATTTTTTGTATGATTTTTTCTTGGATGATTTGGGTTTATTATAATAATTATCCTGATCATTACTCTTATTTTTGCGGTAATTATTCCTTTTCTTACGGTGTTTATGACTTTTATGCGTATCAATATGTTTACCTTTATGCATGTGCTTTCTTCTAGAAGGAGCCACCGGCGGCAAACCATACTGTTCACAAAATGTTCCTAATTCATATTTGGCTTTATTTTTATCTTTTCTTGCTTGTTTAGCTAATTTAAAGTCAATACACATTTTTAATCCGATTTTTTGAATATGACTTATAATATCGTCATAGGTTAAATTATCATAGTCAATATATCCTAAATTTTTACTTAACTCTTCTCTAACTTTGTGAGCAAATAAAGACGGTAAACCATTAACGAATTTTTCCTTCCAAAATGGTTTGTTACTATAATTTCTCATCATTACTCTGGAGGTAAACACATCTTTGTACCATCTAAAGTCACTTAGAGTGGGACAAGTAAGATTGCTTAATTGATCATGGATTCTTTCAGTAATATTACTAGGGGTTCCAACAAAGTGTTTAATTATAGTAAATATTAAAGTGTTAACTCCATCAGGAAGACCAATACCAGCATCTTCATCAAATATGGGATTGCCTTCTTTATCTCTTTGAATAGCATGAACTATGGAAATTCTTATGTCTTCTGTGAGGTGTTTCTCCCACCAAGACCTAAGAATGCCAGTAAATCCACTAGCTAATAATTCAACAATATCTGGTTGAGATAACGTGTTGAATTTAGTAATGTAACTGTTGGCTACCATAGACATATGATTAAGTTTATTAAGAATTTCTTGTTCACTAAAACCATCAATATTCCATTCATAAATTTTATTAGAGGAAACCGAAAACTGTTTATCTAGATTTCTCTCTTCAAATTATAAATCTGGAGGAGTTGGTCTAGAATACCAGTTTCTAGTAATACTTGTGTTATTAACAGTTAATTTATTTAGCTGTTCATTAAGGTTAGAAATAGATGATTCATCCGAAGAACTTGCTTCATCATCAGATTTGACCTGATCGATAATAGCGATTGTTCCGCTCGGACCGGGTTCTGTTTTAAGTTTTTTAAATAGTTTTTCAATGGATTGGACTAACTCATCATCTTTATTGGGTAAGCTTAAATTATATCTGTTTTCTGACAAATTAATTAGAGGTTGCTCAATTTTTGAATCAGGTTTTTTGATAATACCTTCTTCAAATTTTTCTTCAATTCTATCTAACTGTTTTCCTACTGTTGCTAGATATTGATTACTAAAATTTAATTGTTCAATTATTTTCTTATCATTATTAGTTCTGTCAGGTATTTTGAAGGGACTAGCTATGACCGAAGTGTTTTTAACTGGAATTAGAACTGTTTCTAAGGGAGGATGACTGGCTGATACTTTGGATCTATCTTCTTTAATCCACTGAGTTTTACTAATAACATTACATTTACTTTGATATTGTTCATACCAATCGAAGAATGTAACATTAATTTCTTCATTTTTAATAAATCTTTTCCATCTATTTATTATCTTATCTCTTTCCTTTTCAGTCGGATGATCAGATCTGAAAAGATGTCTTTTTTCTTTATTAGACTTTGAATTAAAATTTTTAACTAAGTTATCCCAATCTAACACGAAATCCTTTTTAATGACTCGCAATTGATTGTGAATTGGGGCATTAAAATCAGACTGTGTAGGGTAAACAGAAGATGCCTGGGAAGAAGAATCTTCATCTTCAACAGTATCATTCTGCGTATAACAGGGATGACAAACTTGTTCTTGGTTAAGGATACCTTTAAGCTTAATATCTCTAACCAAAGGATTACTAAGGACTTCAGTATCTCTTCTAGTATGGATTACAGAAGGGGCCGAAGTACTGGAAATGTCTTCAATAATAACTGGTGTTTTAGTACGTTCAAAACTAATTTTAACAGTTCCATCAGAAAACTGCTGAATATTTTCAATGTTTAACAAATTGTTTACTACCGGTTGTGGTGGTAGTTCATTTGGTAAAGTCCATTGACTCGGTAAGGTAATATCTTTCCAAAGAATTGTTCTTGGGATTTGGATATTAGCATCACTGGTTGAACTTTAAATTAAAACTGTTTGATCTTTCGGACTTTTATTTAGAGCATGAACGTTTAAGTTTGACTTCATAGTCTTATAATAAATCCGATAAATCAAAGCAATAGGCTGAGATCCCTCAATCATTTGAGTAATCTCTCCTTCAATTTTAATATTTAAGGTTAATGCTTTAAATAAGTTTTGATCACTAAGACTCAAGGTGAAATCAGGAAAACAATTAAAATGGATTGGTCCATTATGCAAACTTGCTTCCATAGCACCAATAATACTAGGATAATAATTCAAAAATCTAGCATCTCTAAGACAGAGGTAGATAGATGAATTAATTCCTTTTCTGTTGAGAGGTTTGACTGCAACTTGAACTAAACCTATGTTAATAAAATTATAACCCTTTTTCTTGTGTTTTTTAATAACTTCAGGTGATAAAAGACTACAATTTTCATATTCTTTGTTAATTGCATAAACTCTTTCAACTGTCTTGACATTATAGTCAGTTTTAAACTTGTCTGCAAAAGTTGACTGATAAATTTCTTTTGGAGATATCTTAGGGATATTCCAATTATGCAAAACTTGATTAATGTTTTTATAATTAAGTTCTTCTTGGTTTACTATGTCCGGAACAGGAGGTAAAGTAGACCTGTTACTAACTGAAGAGCTAGACCTAAATAACCTACTCATCTTAACTGTTTCAAAATAAATTCTTATTCAAGGTTCATTCATGCATACCCCGTTTACCCAAAGTAGACTCATACCTATGTTCTATAACCCGACACTGCTCACACCCTGGAGACTTACAAAGGTTAGACACGAACTAGGTGGACTACAGGTAAGTAAGGTGACTTCAGAACGTTGATGAAGAAGATAATTGTGAAAAAGTAAAGAGAAGTTTGATTAAAAAGATCTTACTAAACAGTTACCAACAACAAAACTTGGCTCTGATACCATAAGGAAGCGGAAGGAGAAGGAGGGAGACGGACCAAGTCAACGAAGAAGACGCCAGAGGCATCTTCAGTCACCGACAGGTGATGGCCCTCGCCATCATCTCTTTTACTTTAATCATTGTAAAAGTAAAAGTAAAAGAAAATAACTTTTGCTTTTACTTAATGTTTGAGAGGGAAGATCGAAGTATTAAGGACTTCGTCTTCATCTTCTAACTAAGAAGATCGAAGCTGAAAGCTTCGTCTCCGGCTAACTCTAGAGAGAAGGGAGAGCGGACCTCTGAAGAACGTTCTCTAGAGAGAGAAGCTCTGATGAGGTTTGTTTAAAACCTAAACAACTCTAAACACTTCGAGTTGTTTAAATAGAAAAACAGAAAAGTAAATTACTGTTAAATCACGCAGGATTCACTATTACATTAACTGAAGTAAAAGTAATTTACTTAAGTAAAAGTAAAACGTAAGAAACATTTTACATTTACTTTTACATTGGTAAATGTAAAAAACATTTAACTTAAGTAAAAGCAAAAGTTATATTCTTTTACTTTTACTTTTACATTTTAACTAAAGTAAAAGACAAAAGACTTTTGCTTTATTGATTAAAGCAAAAGCTGAGATGATGGCGTGGGCCATCACCTGTCGGTGACTGAAGACTCCTATGGCGTCTTCTTCCTTGACTTGGTCCGTCTCCTGTTGGTCGCCGGTGGTGCTGTTGATCATCTTCTCCGACGAGTCATCATCCCCATACTCTTCGGCCTCAAAAAAAAATATCCAGGAAGTTAACCCCTTTCACCCCCAAAAATTTGTTTATAAAAAGAAGGAGGAGAAAATTTTTTCACCGAAAAATTGGTCAGATCTTCAAAACTTTTTAAGTTTTGTAAAAGATTTTTGTTTAAAAACAAATCAGACTGAAATCTGAAACAAAGGATCACTCGATTGGTCCTGATCTATCAGTGAAATCGATCTAAATAGAAGACTCAAATTTGTTAACTGTTTAAACAAAAATTCTTTTTCTTGAAGGTCTACTTAGAAAGCCTTACCTGCCTTAAACTCATACCCGTAGATCTAAGGATTCCCTTTGGCCATTCACTGCTCCCACCCTGGAGACTTACAAACAGGCACTAATCGGGACTTAAGGCGATCTTGGGTGTTTTACGGCGAAGGTCAGGACTTGTAAAAGCAGAGCAAGAAGAATAAAAGTTTGAAAAAACATTTAAGTCCACGAATCAAACTGTTTATAATCCATCGCCGATAGCATCAAGAACCAACCGTGTGGCTCTGATACCATATAACAGCGACGATTAAGTTTTTAAAAGAAAACTTAAACAGAAAATAAAAGATTAAGAAGATGACCGGTGAATCGGTAAAGTAATCTCTTTCTTTTATTTATAAACATTTGAGGAAGGATTACAGTATATCCTAGACTAAATGTTTGAGAGGGAAGATCGAAGTATTAAGGAGTTCGTCTTCAGCTTCTAACTAAGAAGATCGAAGCTGAAAGCTTCGTCTCCGGCTAACTAGAGAGAAGGGAGAGGACCTCGGAAGAGCTTTCTAGAGAGAGAAGCTCTGAGGCTTTACTGAACTAAGCCTAAACAACTCTAAACACTTTGAGTTGTTTAAATAGAAAACTGAAAAGTAAATTATTGTTGAATCACGCAGGATTCACTATTACATTAACTGAAGTAAAAGTAATTTACTTAAGTAAAAGTAAAACGTAAGAAACATTTTACATTTACTTTTACATTGGTGAAAGTTAAAAACATTTAACTTAGGTAAAAGCAAAAGTTATATTCTTTTACTTTTACTTTTACATTTACTAAAGTAAAAGACTTTTGCTTTTATTGATTAAAGCAAAAGCTGATGATGGCGTGGGCCATCACTGTCAGTTGACTGAAGATGCCTCTGGCGTCTTCTTCGTTTACTGGTCCGTCTCCTGTTGGTCGCCGGTGGTGCTGTTGATCGTCTTCTCAGACGAGTCACCATCCCCATACTCTTCGGCTTCAAAAAAAATATCCAGGAAATAACCCCTTTCACCCCCAAAAATTTTGTTTACAAAAAGAAGGAGGAGAAAAATTTTTCACCGAAAATTTGGTCAGATCTTCAAAACTTTTTAAGTTTTGTAAAAGATTTTTGTTTAAACAGTTAACAAATTTGAGTCTTCTGTTTAGATCGATTTCGCTGATAGATCAGGACCAATCGAGTGATCCTTTGTTTCAGATTTCAGTCTGATATATATATATATATATATATAGGATCAGGTCCGGACCTCCCGAACGGGAGAAAATCCGGACCCAATTTTTTTTTTTTTTGTAGAACAACTAAAAAAAATTATGGAACTGAAATTTTTCCATAATACAGTGTTTTGGGTGTGTTTTTAATAGCTACACCAACCAATGTATGTACAGTCTGCCCAGACTGTACAGAAATGTTTTGGTATAGGCATCCAAATCACGCCAAAAACACTGTATTATGTAAAAATTCCAATTCCATAAAAAAAAAAATTAGTTGTTTCAAAAAAAAGGCAAAAAAAAAAGGTCCGGATTTTGTTAAAATCCGGGAGTCCAGACCTGATCCGGACTCTCTCTCTCTCTCTCTCTCTCTATATATATATATATATAGAGAGAGAGAGAGAGAGAGAGTTAACATACCTTCAAATTGCTTATGGACAATCGTTGCTAAACACTGGAATTGCTATGAAATTTCTTAAGACTCTCTCAATTTCTCTCAACTCTCAATTCTCTCTACTGCCTAGCACAAATGAAACTCTGATATGGCCAGTATGCGTAATATAAAAAAAACACAAACTGATATGGCCTTAATAGCCATCATCTGTTATCACAATAACGTACACATTATATTTATTATTTTATTGATTTATTTGATATTATTTTAATAAACTAGAAATCTCAAAAGCCATAAGGCTTGTTTGGCAAAACCCTTTAATTTTTTTAAAGAATTAATATAATAAACCTTGTTTGTTAAAATTAAATTAAAACTACTTTAATTTATTTTAATAACTCCTTACAATATAGGTATTTGTCACACTATATTTAATAAAGCTTTCATATTTATTTTAATTAATGCAAATCACAATTAATTAAATAAATCATTTAATCACATAACACAATACCAATAATTAATCATTTAAATTGAAATATCAATATAATAATCATTTCCTTAATTCATCAATTATTTATTTAATAAATAATTAACTAAACAAAATAAAATCAATAGAACAAATATTTATTCAATGATAATCACATCCATTAAATATTTATATAAATTAATAAATATTTAATATTACATTTAAAATTCTGGAATGTTACAACAACTGCAGCGGAATAAGCAATCCATAAGAAGAGTCAAGTAGAGCATAAAATCTACTATCTTCTATGATTTAAAAAGTTTTTTATCAACTTTATCGCTGAGACTCAACTTAATAAATAAAATCAAATCATCCATGCACCACGACCAAGGATATTCATGTAATCATCAATGGTCATGATTATACCGAATAATCCCTGGTCATAATAATACCAACAACTGTCCATCAATGAACTACAAGCCAATGAGGATTTTCACCACATCATTCATCACATTACGGTTATGATTATACCGAATAATCCCAGGTCATAATCATACCAAGTCAATCTCTGCACGTAAACCAAAGATGACTTTCATAATAATATAAGCATGAGGATGATGACAATGACAATGACATAATAATTGAATAAAACAAGTTCAAGGATAAATTTTAAAAATTTATAATTTAATTTATCCGGAAATCAATAACGTCCAAATTGTCAACATGATACTGCTTTGTAGAGTAAAATTCAAGAATAATATTCATGTACCAAAAATAATTTGGATAGAAAAGAAATATATTTTTTGGGTAAATAGTATCCCGTGAATAGTACCCCGTGAATAGTACTTCGGGAATAGTACCCTGATATTAAAAGTATACCAAATACCCTAGTGAATAGTAATTTGGGTGAATAGTAACTCGTGAATAGTACTCCGACACAAAAAGTGCTCCGAATAGTCGAGTGAATAATACTAGAGTGAATAGTAACTGGGTGAATAGTAACCCGTGAATAGTAACTCGTAAATAAAATACCAAATAAAATGATATTTCATGACGATTACAAAAGAAATGATATCTCATACGAGTATAATAGAATATACGAAACTGCAAATGGATTTTCATCCGTCATGCGGTAATCCACGTAGACAGATCATTTCCATAATTTAATAAAGAATGAATACAAAAGGTCATTCACCATGCATGCGGTAGTCCACGTAGACAGGTTATTCTAACAGAATAATAAAGAATAGAATAACAAAAGAATTCACCTGGCATGCGATAGACCGCACAGACAGGTTATTCCCAACAGAATAATAAAGAATGGAATAACAGAAGAATTTACCAGGTATGCGATAGACCGCACAGACAGGTTATTCCCAATATAATAATAAATAATAAAACCATGTCATATGTAATACGCACAGACAGGATATTCCAACAGAATAATAAAGAATGGAATAACAAAAGAATTTCACCATGTATACGGTACTTCGCATAGACATGTTATTCCAATATAATAATAAAGAATGGAATAACAGAAGCTCTCTTCATGAATACGAAAGAAATAATACCCCTTATCTCAAAAGAAGCCTGGATACTGGAATAGTGAGGTAACAGACTTCTCTTCTTCTTTCTCTCTATAATAATTGCTCTATAGCTTTAGTGAATTGGTGAGAAATGAAGGAAGAATGAGCTTCTATTTATAGGAAAATATAGTTTCGATAATTGCACATTTTGGGGCTCGAAATATTACAGTATAATACCTTCCTCTTTTCCTTCATTTTTAATTTAGTCTTGCAAGTATTATCAATCTTGCACCACCTCCCCTAATAGTAAATAATGTGAATCAATAGTTCAATCATGTGAATCAATAGTTCTAAACATGTGAAAAAACTAATTACAGTATAGTACCTTCATATATACCTCCATTTTTAATTTAGTCATGCAAGTATTATCAATCTTGCACCAACTCCCCTAATAGTACATGCATGTGAATCAATAGTATACACATGTGAATAAATAGTTATAAGCATGTGAATTAATAACAATTAATTCCTCATTTATCCGATTAATTACCCGATTGGTCAATATAACCTCCAAACATCAATTATTATCAAAATAAATGTCGATTTCCACCAACACTAATAATTTCAACACAATAAAAATATCAATTTCATCTTTAATCAACACAAACTTATTCATTATTAATATTATAACTCACAATATTTAACAACCAGGTCGTTCCCAGGAAAGAATGGGCTTTTCGATAAGGATTTCTCCTTATTGGCACGCAATTAGGTGACCAAACCTCTCCTTGACAGAACTTCTAGACATTGTCAATATTGCAAATAATAATATGAATAATTTTATCGTCTCAATTATTGATTTAATAATAATAAATATTATGCAGATAATATTGTGACAATAATTGAATCAAACTGAGTAACTTCTCACATAAACATCAATAATCAAAGATAATATATAATACCGTGTGCCACTGTGCAACCACGCGTATTACTGTACTTTTATCAATTTAACCATTTACTAAATAGAATAATAATTATAAAAATTTAATACTTTCATTTCGTAAAATTCGGGATCTCACAGTATATATCACTCATCTTGAGTCGCCAAATACATGGTACAAAATTCAAATACAACTTAATTATACAACTGTCGTGTAAAATATGACAAAATATAAGCTGAGAGTTTTAATACGAATATTATCTTCTAGACAGTATTAAAACTCAAATAGAGTCCTTATTACATTTATTATCACACTATTTCACTGAATTATGAGGACTATTAATGCAAACATCTGGACCGTCACTCCGTTCCCCGACTAGTCCCACCTATATTCTCATTTCTTGAAGAGAAAACTGAAAACAAAGGGTGAGCTCAACTAGCCCAATAAGAAATATTATGACTAAGATAATGCAGAATAAATTATCGTTAGCCTTCAACAGTGTTAAACTGATAAAATATAATAAACATCAAGTTTAACTACAGTGGAACAAGAAATCCATTAGAAGAGTCAAGTAGAGCATGATATCTACTATCTTCTATGATTTAAAAAGTTTATCATCAATTTTATCGCTGAGACTCAACTTAATAAATAAATCACATCATCGAATCATCTCTGCACTACGGACCAATGATATTCATGTAATCATCAATGGTCATGATTATACCGAATAATCTCTGGTCATAATCATACCAACAACTGTCCATCAATGCACTATAGGCCAATGAGAATTTTTACCACATCATTTGTAACATTACGGTCATGATTATACCGAATAATCACTGGTCATTGTGACGAACGAGATTTTTGTAATTTAATTCTTAATATTTATTGACTTAAATAAATATTTTCGATGATTTAATAATTAGATTAAATAATTAATTGATGCAATTGTGGTAGATTAATTTAATTATATGTGTTATATTTATTAAATTAATGTGGAGAATAATTATCATTCAAGTATGTATTTATGATTATTTGAGCTTATTGAATTAAATGAAATATTTAATAAGCATAATGTTATTTTAATTAATATAATAATTAATTAGAGATTTAATAATTTGACATAATTAATAAATAAGAAATTAATTATGTGATTATGTAAAGTAACGATAAATTATTATATTTTATTTAAATTAAATTAAATAAGATATTTGAATTATTGTGCAAGGTGTAACATGATTTAAACTATAGTACGAGAGATTTATTAAATTAAATGGTTTTGAAAACCTATTCTTGCTAGCCAAATAAGGCCCTAAAGGGAGTTATTAGCAGTTACCCATGATTGGGTTAACTGACCTTAATGCGCGTCAGTTCCTTTTCCTTTATTATATTATATGTATTATTTTCTTTTCTTTTTTTCTAAATCTAGAAAATAAACGGAGAAAGGTTGAGAGTTCACAGAGAGAAATTGTGAGTTTGAGAGAAAATTATGAGTGTATAATTAACAATTCTTTGTGAAAGGATCATCATTGATCACCTCTTCTAAAACTATACTTTGGGTAAATTCTCCAAACTCAAATTCTCTTTTTACGTCATTTAGTTTTCATAAAAATGGCTTCACCTTTTGTAAAGTCTCTGTATTTGGGAAAGGGTATGATTATGAGTTTGTATATGTGTTAAATGTTACCAAATCGTATTTGATTATATATATATTATGTAAACTATAGCATCAGTTTCATAATATTAACATATGATATGGCCTCAAAAGTTACAGAGTTTGGAATATGACCAGATGGCCTTATACGTGATTTTAATATGTCAAACATAAATGTTTTTTGTAAAATTCCCACTCTTATTTGATTATGCATGTTAATACGAAGAGACCAAACTTTCAATGAACAGATTCGGTGTTATAACGAATCCGTAGAGTTAATTTTTATGATTTATGTTCAAAACCTTCAAGAACAGTGAAATTTATATATTTTAATTCTGTAATTATGTGTTTTAATGGGTTAAAATCATTCTATAAATGTTGGGTAATGATTATATACGAATTCTAACACGTGGGTTTGATTAAATTCGTGTAGTAATAATTTAATTGGAGTTTTTTGGCCATGTTCTGCAATTTTTGCAAATTGCAGAATAGAAATTGGAGTCTCACGCTGTGGTGCCGACTCCAGGCCTTGTGACTCGTGCCGCAGCGCCACCGCGCTGCAGTGCTAAAGACCACGCTGCAACGCCAAGAACAAGTATAAAAGTGGCGTCGCAACGCCACTCTCCAAAATGTTCAGAAATGAATTTTTAAAATGTTTAAGTCTAGCAATGTGTTAGTAACCTAATTTAATGAACATAGAGATATGTTAGATGTATAATGAGATGTTAAAATAGATGCTTAACATGTAAATAACATAATTACATGTGGATTGAATTATTGAATACATAATTAGCTTGTTATTCGTGAAGTGTAAATTATGTGACAATGAATGTAGTAATTTAACTAAGTATGATCATAATCAAAGTTAGACAAAGAGAATTAACTTATGATGACTAGTTACATTATAATTAACTATAGTTGTGAATGAAAATGATATGTAGGATTAAATTCAAGGAATGTGTTAATTAACGTGTAATCTACGCACGAGGAAAGTTTCCTAACCCTACTTGTTATCATTATTCAAGTTTATAAATCAAGTTCATTTGTTATGTTAAAGATTTACTATCTTTTCAAAGTATGATTCTGTTATACAATAATTGTTCTATTGTATACTTCTTGAGATTGTTATTCATTATAATGTTGAACCTTGTTAGACTAGCGAATCTTATTGATTCAACTAGTCCATAGTTGATGAACGTTCTAAATTCAGAACCCTTATTGATTTATCCAAACCAAACTTCCTTTGGTGCGGACTCTAATGTCAAACTGAGATGAACAACCCTGCAAAGGGATTTACTTATGCGTTAGCGTTAAGATATTGTGCACAGTATGGTACTAAGGGATGATCCCCCTAAGTACGAGTAGAAAGGTTCATAGTCTTATGACGGTTAAAGGTTTCAAGTATAACCCTTGTTAACCTAGGACATAGTTCAAGCACTTTTACTTGTGGGCAATAGTGCTCACTCTTGTATAATAATAACATTGCAGTTAAGAAAAAAAGAACCGACGAACCTTCCACTAGTAAAGGCAAGGGAAAGGTTAACAAGTGATAAAGACTTGTTATTTGTTGAGATGTTGAATTTATGTATTAAGTTAATGATGTTGTTTAAGACTTATTTGTTTATGTTTCCGCACAGATGTTTAAGGTTAGTATGATCTGGGATTATGTTTATTATTTAGATGTTGTAACCCCATAAAGGGAAGATTTATTTCTATTTATTGCATGGTTTGCATTTATTATGGGTAGATAGATAGATGATATTTGTACAGTGAACACCAAATCCCGTGGAATCGAAGTACCTAGATTTGGGGGTGTCACAGTCATAATCATACCAATCAATAGTACATCTACGCACGTAAGCCATAGATGACTTTTATCACAATATAAGCATGAGGATGATGACAATGATATAAGAATTCAATTAAAAGAAAGCAAATGATAAATTTTTAAAGATTTATAACTTAATTTATCCAGAATTTAATAATGTCCAAATTGTCAACATGATACTACTTGGTGGAGTAAAATTCAAGAATAATATTGCATCAAAATTGATTTGGACAGCAAAGAAATTAATTCTTATCATGAATAATTCCCAGGTGAATAGTACCCGAGTGAATAGTACCCCAGGAATAGTACCCCGTGAATAGTACTCTATGAATAGTACCCCTTGAATAGTACTCGTGAATAGTACTTTGTAAATAGTACTCATGAATAGTACTTTATGAGTAGTACCCCATGAATAGTACTTTGTGAATAGTATAGTAAAAATGAATACTACTCATGGACAGTACTTCGACATGAAAAGCTTAAAATTTAACAAGAATGTGTAGAAAATATCCTTGTGAAATGATACTAGATGAAGCGTAAATTTCAAGAATATTCTACTAATTTCACGAAGTATAGAAGCAATACTTTAACAAAATGAGGGTATAATTAGGAATACGAGACGAAATAATATTACTCACATACTATAGAGTATTAAAGAAAATATTATTCCTATGAATACTGAACAAAATAATATCTCTTACCTCTGAAGAAGACTGGATACTGGAATAGTGAGGTAGCAGACTTCTCTTCTTCTTTCTCTCTATAGCTTCTCTCTCTATAATTGCTCTTGTGAGTCTTAGTGAATTGGTGAGAATGAAAGAAGAATGAGTTTCTATTTATAGGAAAATATAGTTTCAATAATTGCACGTTTTGGGGCTCGAAATATTACAGTATGATACCTTCATCTTTTCCTTCATTTTTAATTTAGTCCTGCAAGTATTATCAAACTTGCACCACCTCCCCTAATAGTACATCATGTGAATCAATAGTACATTCATGTGAATCAATAGTACACACATGTGGAAAAAAAATAGTTACGATATAATACCTTCATATATACCTCTATTTTTAATTTAGTCATGCAAGTATTATCAATCTTGCACCACCTCCCCTAATAGTACATGCATGTGAATTAATAGTACATACATGTGAACAAATAGTTATAAGCATGTGAATTAATAGCAATTAATTGCTCATTTATCCGATTAATTACCCGATTGGTCAATATAACCTCTACACATCAATTATTATTGAAATAGATGTCCATTTCTATTAACACTAATAATCCCAATACAATGAAAATATCAATTTCATCTTTAATCAATACGAACTTATTCATCATTAATATTATAACTCACAATATTTAACAACCAGATCATTCCCACAACAATAACATTATATCAAATTCACACCATAATATTCAAAAATATATTTCGAGAAAAATTAATCTTTATTCATAAAAGTTGGGGTCTTACAGTAAGGGTTTACAATGACCCATCCCTTCGGGAGGTATGTCATCATCAGTGAAGGAAATCACATTGTTATTAAAAATGTGATCAACCAGGTGATGGAACTTTTCAACATCCACTGATTTTGGCAACTAGGCTTCTTCTAAAACTCTTAATAAGACCTTCTTGTGATCCTCTGAGGAGAATACCAAGTCTAGTATGGAAACCTGTTGTGGAGCTTCTCTCAAGCTTTAAACTACCTTGGCTTCATTGTGTCCAATAGTATTGTTGCCTAATTTTTTAATAGCACTTTACCACGCAAGTATACGCGTTCAATTGTAATATTCAGCAAGCAAGGATATCGTTCCCACATAGGAAATAGACTAATATTTATCAATTACTAACTCTAATGCAATTAATCCTATTTTAAACTAAGAAAATTTTGTTTATGATTTAAAATTTAACTTAACGAAACTAATGATTAAAATCAAAATTTCACAAGAAAAACTGCAGATTTAACAGGTTAAGATTACAACTTCCCTTGGTATTTCATTTAAACTAACTTACTTCCCATTTAAAATAAATCAATTAATATGAATTGTTATCCAAGAATGCTCTATAAATATTCATGCTCTTCTTCCAAAGACACATGAACAAATCCTCCTAAATCCAATCTTTAAGATGCAGAATTACAAGGAACACCCCAATTAATCAACTCACTATATTCCTATATGAATCAAGTTAATTAGGATTTATGCACAAATTCTTTCAATGGATACAAAAGACACATAGGTATATTCCTATCCTACATGCTAATCATATTAACCCTATTCAGATTATATGAACAGATGTTATCATATCCAGATCTCAATCTATACTCCATCTTCCAATTTTATATAGATTATCACAGTAATTGTTGATCAAACAATTAATCAATAAACATAAGATATAATAAACAATTCAATAAAAACCAACTTTCATTCAATGGGAAGCTTGCAATTTAAACTACATACCAAGTTCCGTTGCAATCTTAATTAAAATTTAGTTCATGATAATAATAAAGAAAAACATAATCCAGATTAATAAACCAAACATCCCAGATAGTTACAAAAGATAAAACTAGAAAAGAGAAGAAGAAACTCTGAATTTGCTCTTAAACTCTCTCTTAGATCTTCAGCCTTTGCAATTCTCCTTCGTGTTTTTCTTCCTTTGTTCTCTCTGCAAATCTCTTGAACAATTGATTGATTCCTTGCAAAATTCGTTCCCCTTGCTTTTCTAGAGTCCTCTCCTATTTGTATTGGTCACAGCCCTCATTCAGACTCCTCTTTGGCTTCAAAAACCCACTTGACAGCATAAAAACGCAACTTTCTACGCACTAGAGCGCCTAGGCGCTCATCATAGGCCATTTTCAAGCGCCTAGGCGCTTGGGCTGCATTATGTTTCTGACTTGGAGCGCCTAGGCGCTTGGTTTGTGCCTGTCTGGAGCGCCTAGGCGCTTGTTGTTTTTCCAACATTTTCTGCTCCGACGTCCTTTGGGAAAATGGCCATAACTTCTTCGTCCGAACTCCGATTTAGATGATTCAAGATGTTCTGGAAAGAGGAAAAGTAGATCTACAACTTTCATTCTTGAAGGTTTGTGAAATAATATCCGGAGATATAGTCAAATTGGCTCTGAAGTGACTGCTGTGTAAATGGCAAGCCGAAAACGCGAATCTAGCCACCCCAAACATCGATCCAAGTAACTTTTGTCCCAATTCCTACAAAACAATATAAAACATGCATGAATAGACATAAACACATAAAAACATCCTAAAAGACTTGAGAACAACAATAAATTAAGCTCGAATGTATCCAATTCATGTGTATAAAACTCACTCATCAAATACCCCCAAACTTAAACATTTGCTTGTCCTCAAGCAAAAACACAAAAATGTTATGCAATGCAATGTAATGAAACTAATCTATATGCCTATGAATCCAACAGTAATGACAGAAACAAGTCTATTTAACCGGCCTTAGAGAAATCAAGTAAACATGATAATACATCATATTTAAACAAATAATTAATTTCCCAATCAATCATCAAATCTTAGACTGTTATCACTGATATAGTGCGTGTGTGCTCCACAACAATGTTAACTGATATAAAGTCAAATTTAAGACATAATAGATATCTTCGAAGGCATCATACAGTGCAAATTCACAAAATTCACGAACAAGCTAGATCCAACTAAAGTCAAACATCCACCAAGTTCAAGAGTCCAATCCGGGATACTTATGCTTTACTTTTCATCACGGGGGCTTTTTGCTCTTTTCCCGTTTTGTTATATTTCTTTTTTTTTTCTTTTTTTAACTATGACTGTGCAATGTCTCATTCCATTAGGCTAACAGTGTCACCCCTTAGCGAGCTTTCGACCAACGACTCCCAGACCATATAAGACCTTAGGGCGCTAGGTTTTAAGATACCCCTTCGGGCGTACTTGCTCAAGTAACAAAGGCCCCGAAACAAAACTAGCCACGGAAATTTTTATTTTATTTTTTCCTTTCTTTTTCTTTTTTTTAACGAAGCTTATATATCCCAAATTTTCCCCCCAAACTTAAGTTTTTATCAAAATTTAGCCATCTCCGCCTATTCATGTCTTTCATTCCTTCACATTAGTATTATCTTTAAGAAATTCATTATGTATCAATTTAAACTTAATCAGTCAACATATCTGTTATTAACGTGGCTAACCTTAATTATACCAGTTTCAAACAGGAAAAGATTCAATTCATAACAAGAAATCACATCAAAGTCTTAACAGACAATACTATACTTGTCTACTCAATTCCAATCTCATCACTGGCCAAAACAGACTTAAACTATCTAACGGCTGGAAACATGCAAAAACTAATTTTTTGTTTTTTTTATGAATGCAAACTACATGAAAAACTATTAACTAAATACTATATGAATGCACTAGATGAATACTACATGCATGAACTGGAGCTGGACAATTACACCCCCAAACTTAACCAATGCAATGTCCTCATTGTAAGAATATAACGATAAATAGAAGAGAACTTCCCTGTAATCAGCTAAGCGTGAGTTGATGGTGGCGATGGCGACGACGATCATTTTGCTATCCATTGGACCTCCAATACCTGTAAAGAAGAGAGACAACATGGATTAGATTATAAGAGAACTTAATAAGCAACTTAATTCCTATCTACTAAATAAACTAATAAAGCATATAAATATAAAAATTCCTGGGTTGCCTCCCAGTCAGCGCTTGATTTATAGTCTTTCAGCCTGACTTTGTCTGGTCAATGCTATCCAATTCCTCTTCGAAAGTTGAGGAACCCTCCATCCATCAGAAATAATATAGCTTTTGGTAGGTTCCCATTTGTGATAGCCATCAAGTTAAAGTCACCTAGCATGCTTTGTTTATATAAGATTAGATTGAAGAACGTCCAACATCTAGGCATTTTCTCCATTGTGTCTGCGAATATATTCTTGCATTGAGGCTTGTCAGACACAACAATCTCTTCTTCTATCTTCTCCAACTCATCGCACCATGGCTTCGAAGTTGTACTCGCTTTTACGTCACATGGAGTATTGCCAATGACATGACTACCAATTGGACAAGTGATTGCAAATCTAACCGGATCCTTAAACTTTGGTGGAGAAGATATATGGGGCACTATCAAAATCGGTTCATTTATGTCAGAACTCAAGGCTAGATCTTTGGCGACCTTCTTTTCCTGCTCCCCACTTGTCTCCTCCCTTTCCTCATCCTTTTCTTTTGGAACATCCGATTCCAGATTTAGCATGGGCAATCCATCAGTCTCGGGAACCATGTTGCTTGACACTTCACCTTGAGGGCGATTGATGATGTCGTTGAAAAGTTGTCCCATCTGGTTCTCAAGATTTCGAATCGACATCTCCTGACTATTCGTCTGCTCCTTAAACAAAACCATGAACTTGGAAATAAGTCCTTCCAATCTTAAAATCCTTTCTTCTTCATGATTAGGGAGTTGAACTTGTAATTCAGGAGTGTATGATTGGCATGGAGCAAAGGGTTGTGCTAATTTCCCCGGCAGCGGCGCCAAAAACTTGTTGGGTAAAATCTATATACGCACAACACGCAAGTATACGTGGTCAACAAGTAATAAAGTGATAAGTTGAGTATCGTTCCCACAGAGAATTATTTAATAAAAATCACCAAGTACTAACCCGTAACCAACTCAATCTTATTTAAACAAATGAAGTTAATGTTATAAATTAAAATATTTAACTAAACTAATTCTAATTACCACTAATAAAAAGTCAGATTATGGAGAATTAAGATCACAACTTCACTTATTGCTTCATTTAGGTTAACACACTTCTCATCAATTATTCTCTATCTCAAATTGTTAATCAAGAACACGAAAGTAGTATTAACCACCTCTCGATGCACTAATACCGTATTAACGTCAATCCACAATTAAGATAGAAATTCGTTAAACACCTTAACCAACTAACCCACTATATCTCTATGTGAATTACAATTGAAGAAAGTTGAAGAACAAGTTCTCTATAAGATTACATGCGATGTCAAGCATATCTCTACCTTAACACACATCAAGTTTAAGCTACTAACAAAATCCTGAACACATGCTATCATGATTAGATCTAAATCTATACTTCATCTCTCGAGTTCATATAGATTATCACGGTAATTGATGGCCAATCAATTAAACAATTAATTCCAAATCATAATAGACAATCCTCACAATAAAAAATAATAATTGATAACGAAGCATTTTAAAATAAACTACACAATAAGATCCATTGTAATCTCAAACAAAGAATTAGTTCATGATTATTGAATTTAAACTAAGAATCCACAATTGAATAATCATTAAAAGATAAAGATAGAAGAAGATGAGAAGAAATAATCTATTGTCAGTAGATTTGACGCTCCCTCCTTGCTCCTACTTTGAATCTTCAATGGTCTCCAAGTTGCTTCAATCTCCAAATCTAATTAGAACTAGAGTTATGTTCTAATCTAAAGGAGTGTTTAATCTAGTCTAATCTATGTAATCTCTAAGCTAAGCTATGTAATCTCCTTTATTTTATGCCTTACATCATGTATTTATAGGTTACAAGTCTAATTTTTAGCTTAGGAACAAACCCAATCCAATTTGAAGTCAAAAAGGTGTCAAAATTCGCCCAAAACGCGTCCAAACTCTGCTTCCTAGCGCCTAGGCGCTTGATTTTGGCCTGTCTGGACCGCCTAGGCGCTTGGTAGATGAATTGTTACTGACTTGGAGCGCCTAGGCGCTTGTTGTTTTTCCAACATTTTCTGCTCCGACGTCCTTTGGGAAAATGGCCATAACTTCTTCGTCCGAACTCCGATTTAGATGATTCAAGATGTTCTGGAAAGAGGAAAAGTAGATCTACAACTTTCATTCTTGAAGTTTCGTGAAATAATATCCAGAGCAATAGTCAAATTGGCTCTGAAGTGACTGCTATGTAAATAGCAAGCCGAAAACGCGAATCTAGCCACCCTAAACATCGATCCAAGTAACTTTTGTCCCAATTCCTACAAAACAATATAAAACATGCATGAATAGACACAAACACATAAAAACATCCTAAAAGACTTGAGAACAACAATAAATTAAGCTCGAATGTATCCAATTCATGTGTATAAAACTCACTCATCAAGTACGAAGAAATTCTTCAGTCTTCTCCATGTGAACTTTTCCCTTTGATTTGATGGCAGGCTTCATTACCCGTTAGGGGAAGATACAGTGAATTTTCTTTCGACACTGCAGCAGTTATGTGGAATGTGGATCCTTCAGCCTCTCCATAGTTCCATAGCACTAAATAGGCTGACAACAGGATATTGTGGTCTGAATGGCAAGATGATTGGCTCTGGCGTAGCCACTTTCAAAGGATTTTCAACACCTTTAAATTGAATATGTTGAATTGTATGTGATGGGGTAGCTGAATCTGTCTCAGAAGATATAACTGCTATAACTTCCTTCCACTTTGTAGGAAATGGGTCTCCACTCTCCAGTAATACAGCGTCATTGTCTGTCATTTGTAGGACACCGCTGTCAATTAGGTTCTGAATAAGATGGCGGAGTGCCTAGCATTCTTCAGTGTTGTGACCGCAACAGTAGTGGTATTAACATACTCCATTAAAATCAAACTGTCTTGAGCGCGGGCTGATTGGAGGTAGCAGAGCTGTGATTCTTCCTTCATTGATCAGCATCTATAATATATCTTCCATCGGTTGGCCTACATAGGTGAATTCCCTTCTGTTGGCTAAATCCCGACGGGCTTTGGCATTTGCTCTTTTTGCAATTTTATCCTCCAATGTTTAACTTTTTGGAGTACGTGGTGGAGTACTTATGACAAGAGGAAGGAGACTTATGACACCCCCAAATCCGGGTACTTCGATTCCACGGGATCTGGTGTTCACTGTACAAATATCATCTATCTATCTACCCATAATAAATGCAAACCATGCAATAGATAGAATAAAAATCTTCCCCTTAAGGCAAATAATAATAATACAATCCCAGGTTAAACTAACCTTAAACATCTGTGCGGAATCATAAACAAATAAGTCTTAAATAACATCATTAACTCAAGTCTTAACCATAAATACATTATCTAATAAAAATAACAAGTCTTCATCACTTGCTAACTTTGCCCTTGCCTTTACTAGTGGAAGGTTCATCGGTTCTTTCGTTCTTAACTGCAATGTTATTATAAAGCAAGAGTGAGCACTATTGCCCACAAGTATAACAATGAAATAACAGTATAATAACATGCGAGTGAATTAAAGACATCTGAATAAAAGTTCAATTTTTGAATCAAGAATGAATAACAAGAATCAAAAGAATTCTGAGGGTCACAAGACCTTGAACTATGTCCTAGGTTATCAAGGGTTATACTTGAAACCTTTAACAGTCATAAGACTATGGACCTTTCTTCTCGTACTTAGGGGGATCAGCCCTTAGTACCATACTGTGCACAATATCTTAACGCTAACGCATAAGTAAATCCCTTTGCAGGGTTCTTCATCTCAGTTTGACATTCGAGTCCGCACCAAAGGAAGTTTGGTTTAGATAATTCAATAAGGGTTCTGAAATTTAGAACGTTCATCAACTAAGGACTAGTTGAATCAATAAAATTCACTAGTCTAATAAGGTTCAACAATAATGATATTCAATTCGAATAATAATCTCAAGAAGTATACAATAGAACAATTATTGTATAACTAAATCATGCTTTGAAAAGATAATAAATCTTTAATATAACAATTGAACTTGAATAATAGTAACGATAATTTACTCGAGGTAACTAATAACTTGAATAATAATGACAAGTAGGGTTAGGAAACTTGCCTCGT
Organism: Panax japonicus; assembly: GCA_020205505.1. NCBI lineage: Eukaryota > Viridiplantae > Streptophyta > Magnoliopsida > Apiales > Araliaceae > Panax > Panax japonicus. Next base: position 33,523,305 of record CM035109.1, on the reverse strand, counting down.
GTGTAGGCTAAACGATTACTACTTCCGTTCACCACAAATCCTACACACATACCATATGTATTCACGACATTCATTAGTTACATTTTCACTTAATTATTTAATATAAACTCCACTTTATTTAACAAATCATTACCCTTCTAATTTAATTACTTAATTAAATTAGAATATTTTCATTCTCTTACTATTATTACACTCGAATAAATTATTTCATAATAATTTCCATCGAATATTTATTTTATTCAATAAATATCTCAATTAAAATATTTACTTTATTTTATAAATATTTTAATAATAATTTTCATCGAATATTTATTTTATTCCATAAATATCTCAATTAAAATATTTAATTTATTTTATAAATATTTTAATAATAATTTTCATCGAATATTTATTTTATTCCATAATATCTCAATTAAAATATTTAATTTATTTTATAAATATTTTAATAATAATTTTCATCGAATATTTATTTTATTCCATAAATATCTCAATTAAAATATTTAATTTATTTTATAAATATTTTAATAATAATTTTCATCAAATATTTATTTTATTCCATAAATATCTCAATTAAAATATTTAATTTAATTTATAAATATTTTAATAATAATTCTCATCAAATATTTATTTATTTATTTATTTATTTATTTATTTATTTTTTATATTTTATTTTATTTTATTTTAACCGTCGGGGCGGGGTAATTTAGTTTGGTAACGCCCGCCGGGGGCGGGGTTACCTAGGCTCATTTTCTGTAGTTTCTGCAGTTCTGTAGTTCGCTAACATAACAAGGCCAAATTAGGCCAAAAATCAATCACAGGTATAATTATACATGAATATGGCCATAACTTCCAATTAGTTATTTTTACACGAATTTAGACTTACCCAATCATTGTAATACATATATAATCATTACTTAACCCATCTAGCATGATTTTTAACAAGTTACAACACATAATTTGCAAAATCAACACATTTACTTCCACTGTTCTTGATGTTCTTGAAGGTTTTGAAAATAAAACATGAAAATTATCGCTACGAATTCGTTATAACACCGAATCCGTTTATTTAAACTTTGGTCTCTTCGTATCAACATTCATAATGATATACGAGTGTAAAATTTAGGGATAATATACGATCAATACATAAAATATCACGTATAAGGCCATAAGGCCAAAACCCATACTCTGTAATTTTGTAGAAATCATATACGATGTAATATTATGAAACTGATGATATGGAATCATGCAATATATATAAAATACGATTTGATACATCTTAACCCATAAATAACTCATAAATATTACTCATTTCTCAATCACAGAGGCTTTACAGAAACTTTGAAAGCCATTTTCTTATAAAAACTTAATGACGTAAAATAGAATTTGGGAAGGAAAATTACCCAGAGTATAATTAATGGAAGATGAATTCCTTCTCAGATGACCAACAAAATTTCATGTATCATCCGGAAGAGATAACACAGGGGCCGTACTCAACCTCTTCTTCAATTCTTGAAAACTTTCCTCACACTTATCCGTCCAAACAAATTTCACAGCTTTTCGAGTTAAATTCGTTAACGGAGTTGCGATCTTGGAAAAGTCTTGTATGAACCTTCTATAATATCCTGCCAATCCAAGAAAACTTCGTACTTCCGACGGCGTCCTCGGCTGATCCCAGTTAATCACAGCTTCGACTTTGGATGGATCTAACGAAATTCCGTTTTTATCGATCATGTGCCCAAGAAATTGTACTAGTTCAATCCAAAATTCGCATTTCGAAAACTTGACATACAACTTTTCCCTTCTCAATACTTCCAACGTTAATCTCAAATGCTCTTCGTGTTCTTCTTTGGTTTTCGAATAGACCAAAATGTCATCTATAAATACCACTACGAACTTGTCCAAAAATGGCTTGAACACACCATTCATTAGTCCCATAAATGCTGCAGGAGCATTCGTAAGACCAAACGACATTACTAAAAATTCGTAGTGAACGTATCGTGTTCTGAACGCAGTCTTTGGTACATCCTCAGGCCTCACCTTCAATTGATGATAACCGCTTCTCAAGTCTATCTTGGAAAAGTATCTCGCTCCCTTCAATTGATCAAACAGGTCATCGATCCTCGGTAATGGATATATGTTCTTAATCATGACCTTATTCAGTTCTCTATAGTCAATGCAGAGTCGCATCGATCCATCCTTCTTTTTTACAAACAACACCGGCGCTCCCCACGGCGATACGCTCGGTTGAACGTACTTCTTGTCCAATAATTCTTGTAGTTGTACCATTAATTCCTTCATCTCTACAGGTGCCATTCAGTATGGTGCATTCGATATTGGAGCAGTTTCGGGCGCCAAATCGATTACGAAATCTATCTCTCTATCTAGTGGAAGTCCTGGTAAATCGTCTGGAAATACGTCGACGAAGTCCCTCACAATCGGTATTTCTTCTACCTTCGGATTCTCTTTTTGACTGTCGACTATGTAAGCTAAGTATCCTACACAACCTTATCTTAACAACTTCCTGGCTTGCATCATTGTCAGACAACTCGCTTGTCTAGGCGACTTGCTACCATAAAACATAACCTTTGATGGAGTCATAAGGTTAATACTCTTCTTTTGGCAATCAATTACAGCCCCGTAATTGAATAACCAGTCCATTCCCAAAATAATGTCAAATTCCCCAAGTCGAATAGGGATAAGATCTACGTTCATAATGTTACCCTTAATATCCACCCTACAGTTCTTGTGTACGTTTTTAACAGGGATCACTTCTCTATTCGCAATTTCTATGTTCATGGGGTATTCTAACTCATCCTTAGGCAATTCTAAGTTCTTAGCAAAGTCATCGGATATAAATGAACAAGTAGCACCCGAATCAAATAATACATAAGCATTAACTTTATTGATCGGAATGATACCTGACACCACATCGCGAGACTGCACTGCATCCTGAACTGTCATGTTGAATGTTCTGGCAGTCAGTCGGTTGGTTGTAGTTGGTCTGTGATAGTTAGAGTGCTTCCACCGTTGTTTCCTCTATTCCCTCCTGATCCTATTCCTCCAGATCCCTTATTAGGACAATCCCTTGCAAGATGATCCTTTGAGCCACAAGTGAAGCAAGCACCCTTCTTTGGTTTAGAACAGTTAGGTGCTATGTGGCCTTCCTGACCACAATTGTAGCATACTCGTTTTCCCTTCATGAAAACTCCCAAATGAGCTTTTCCGCAGGTTGAGCACGCTTCAATCTTCTTCTTTTGCCCTCCTTGTTGACTTCCAGCTGACGAGTTATCAGACCACTTTCTCTTCTGATTATTATTACCTCCCGTGAAACTTCCACTAGTCTTGTTAATTCCTTCATTTTTACTCTTTTTCTTCTTCTGATCTTGATTATATTTAGATACCGCATCGCTTCCACCTTCAGCGAGTATGGCCTTCTCTAACACTCCAGCAAAGGTGTTCAATTGGAACATTGACACCTTGCTATACAATCAGGGCTTCAGTCCCTGCTCGAAACGTCTTGCCTTTCTCTCGTCAGTATGCACTTGATACGTGGCGAACCTAGCCAATTCGTTGAACCTTACCGCATAATCTGCTACGGACATATTCCCTTGTTTCAACTCCAAAAACTGAACTTCCATTTGGTTTTGCAAACTAGACGGAAAATACATCTCGAAAAACATCTCCTTAAATCTCTCCCAGGTTATTACACCTTCTCCTCCCCGTACTTTGTTTTCCTGCCACCAATAGTTGGCTTCAAACTTCAGCATGAATGTTGTATATGCGGTCTTCTGGTATTCCCTTACTCTGGTGACGTCAAACACCTTCTCCATCTCCAAAACCCACGTTTGAGCCTCGATTGGGTTCATGGAACCTTTGAACTCTGGCGGTCCCACCGCCTTGAAGTCTTTAAACGTTGTGTTTGGTGGAACTTGAGGTTGGTTATTCATGGCTCCAGTCAGTAAGTTCACCAACTGCTGAACGGGATTAGCGTTGGCATTATTGTTATTATTGGTTGACTCTTCCTGAGCCGGTGACGTTGTTGTCTTCTCCTTGGCAGTATTTTTCTGTTAAATAAACTGCTTATTAGAACTTTATTTATTTCTCTAAATAGTTAAGGCATTACTTAACAATTTAACATATTCATTTAACATATCATCTCAAACAACTTGATATATTTTCATTCAAATCAAAAGTTTTAACATTAAACTGATAGCATAACTGCTATTTACATCAACTATCCTGGAATAAAGAATCCACGGGATTAAAACATTCAAATATTCTTTCGTTCATAAACACGTCAAAATTTACATCTAAAAACTAATTAAGTTCTTTACATAATTAAGCAAATCATATCACTGCTGGTTAAGGTGCTGAATAGCCTTACTACGCTCCTCTTCTAAGATGCGATACATCGTCCTGCGATCCATCATGTACAATGGTAGTCCTTCGAACTGGATTGGGTACCATAAAACTCGATCTTGGGTTCATTCATTGCCTTGTTAAGTGTATAGTACGTTTCCCCAATCATCGCTTTCTTTGCACGACTATCATCCTCTGCACGATCAGCTCGACGCGATTCTTTTACCCAGCCTTCCTCTGCTATGTTCAACCTTTCGGAGGTTTCCTTCAGTTCCTTCTTCAGTTTCTCTATCTCCTCGGTCTTATCTTCAGTTTGACCCTTCTTATGGACCAAATCCCATTCTACATTTGCCAGTCGAGAGTGAAGAGTCGAAATCTCCTTCTCCTTCTGCTCTAGAGTAATATGCTGAATAATCGCTCGCTCAGTCAAATCCTGGACCTCGTCTCGTAACTCCACGTTACGGTCGTATAACGTGTTATACATCTCACCATCAATAGTGTACCGTGGTAACTCCTCTTCTTCCTCTTCCTCAACAAATTCCTCCTCAGGATCCTCCTCAGGATCAGTCTCGGGCTCATTCTCCTGACCAACAACGGTGATCAATGGAGATGACTCCCTCTGTACCTGTTGCTCCCTAACGACATGAATGTCTCGGGGCTCCTCCTCTGCGGTACTATAGGTACACGGGGTTCCTCCTCAGCTTGACTAGCTTCTCCAACATTCGACATCCTGACAACAAAATTTTTAAGTTTTAGTTACTAAGTCGTATCATCTAACGCATACTTTAACACATAAACACATAAGGTCTTTTATTAACTTCAATGAATTACATAAATTCATTTCTTATAACTCGATAAGAGTTTTCCATCACTATCTTCTTCCTATAAGGCTACTACCTAAGGTTGTTCCCCCACCTAAGGTTCATAACCTACAGCTCTGATACCAACTTGTGACACCCCCAAATACGGGTACTTCGATTCCACGGGATCTGGTGTTCACTGTACAAATATCATCTATCTATCTACCCATAATAAATGCAAACCATGCAATAGATAGAATAAAAATCTTCCCCTTAAGGGTTACAACATCCAAATAATAATAATACAATCCCAGGTTAAACTAACCTTAAACATCTGTGCGGAATCATAAACAAATAAGTCTTAAATAACATCATTAACTCAAGTCTTAAACATAAATACATCATCTAATAAAAATAACAAGTCTTCATCACTTGCTAACTTTGCCCTTGCCTTTACTAGTGGAAGGTTCATCGGTTCTTTCGTTCTTAACTGCAATGTTATTATAAAGCAAGAATGAGCATTATTGCCCACAAGTATAACAATGAAATAACAGTATAATAACATGCGAGTGAATTAAAGACATCTGAATAAAAGTTCAATTTTTGAATCAAGAATGAATAACAAGAATCAAAAGAATTCTGAGGGTCACAAGACCTTGAACTATGTCCTAGGTTATCAAGGGTTATACTTGAAACCTTTAACAGTCATAAGACTATGGACCTTTCTTCTCGTACTTAGGGGGATCAGCCCTTAGTACCATACTGTGCACAATATCTTAACGCTAACGCATAAGTAAATCCCTTTGCAGGGTTCTTCATCTCAGTTTGACATTCGAGTCCGCACCAAAGGAAGTTTGGTTTAGATAATTCAATAAGGGTTCTGAAATTTAGAACGTTCATCAACTAAGGACTAGTTGAATCAATAAAATTCACTAGTCTAATAAGGTTCAACAATAATGATATTCAATTCGAATAATAAACTCAAGAAGTATACAATAGAACAATTATTGTATAACTGAATCATGCTTTGAAAAGATAATAAATCTTTAATATAACAATTGAACTTGAATAATAGTAACGATAATTTACTCGAGGTAACTAATAACTTGAATAATAATGACAAGTAGGGTTAGGAAACTTGCCTCGTGTGTAGGCTAAACGATTACTACTTCCGTTCACCACAAAACCTACACACATACCATATGTATTCACGACATTCATTAGTTACATTTTCACTTAATTATTTAATATAAACTCCACTTTATTTAACAAATCATTACCCTTCTAATTTAATTACTTAATTAAATTAGAATATTTTCATTCTCTTACTATTATTACACTCGAATAAATTATTTCATAATAATTTCCATCGAATATTTATTTTATTCAATAAATATCTCAATTAAAATATTTACTTTATTTTATAAATATTTTAATAATAATTTTCATCGAATATTTATTTTATTCCATAAATATCTCAATTAAAATATTTAATTTATTTTATAAATATTTTAATAATAATTTTCATCGAATATTTATTTTATTCCATAATATCTCAATTAAAATATTTAATTTATTTTATAAATATTTTAATAATAATTTGTATCGAATATTTATTTTATTCCATAAATATCTCAATTAAAATATTTAATTTATTTTATAAATATTTTAATAATAATTTTCATCAAATATTTATTTTATTCCATAAATATCTCAATTAAAATATTTAATTTAATTTATAAATATTTTAATAATAATTCTTATCAAATATTTATTTATTTATTTATTTTTTTTTATATTTTTTAATTTTATTTTAACCGTCGGGGCGGGGTAATTTAGTTTGGTAACGCCCGCCGGGGGCGGGGTTACCCAGGCTCATTTTCTGCAGTTTCTGCAGTTCTGCAGTTCGCTAACATAACAAGGCCAAATTAGGCCAAAAATCAATCACAGGTATAATTATACATGAATATGGCCATAACTTCCAATTAGTTATTTTTACACGAATTTAGACTTACCCAATCATTGTAATACATATATAATCATTACGTAACCCATCTAGCATGATTTTTAACAAGTTACAACACATAATTTGCAAAATCAACACATTTACTTCCACTGTTATTGATGTTCTTGAAGGTTTTGAAAATAAAACATGAAAATTATCGCTACGAATTCGTTATAACACCGAATCCGTTTATTTAAACTTTGGTCTCTTCGTATTAACATGCATAATGATATACGAGTGTAAATTTTAGGTATAATATATGATCAATACATAAAATATCACGTATAAGGCCATAAGGCCAAAACCCATACTCTGTAATTTTGTAGAAATCATATACGATGTAATATTATGAAACTGATGATATGGAATCATGCAATATATATATAAAATATTATTTGATACATCTTAACTCATAAATAACTCATAAATATTACTCATTTCTCAATCACAGAGGCTTTACAGAAACTTTGAAAACCATTTTCTTATAAAAACTTAATGACGTAAAATAGAATTTGGGAAGGAAAATTACCCAGAGTATAATTAATGGAAGATGAATTCCTTCTCAGATGACTCTCACAATCCTCTTAACAACTTTGACTTCTCAACTCTTTCTCTGTTATGCTTTCTAGACTTAGACAAATAATGAAGAAGAAATAAAAGAATACGTAAACTAAATAATGGACAACTGACGCGTTGGTGGTCAGTTACCCAGTCATGCGTTAACTGGCCCCAACTCCCTTTAGTGTCATGTTTGCCTAGCTAGAATAGGTTTCAAAAACCATTTAATTTAATAAAATTTTATCACATAGTTAATTCATGTCACACCCACTTGCACAATAATCAAATATCTCATTTAATATAAATAAAATATAATAACTTCTCATAAATTCACATAGTCATATATTTAATTTTCTCATTAATTAATAATGTCAAATTATTAACTCTCTAATTAATAATTAATTTAATTAAAATAACATCATGCTTAATTAAATATTTCATTTAATTCAATAAACTCAATTAATTACATACTTGAATAATAATTATTCTCCACATTAATTTAATAAATGCAATACATATAATTAAATTAATCTACCACAATTGCATCAAATAATTATTTAATCCAATAATTAAATCATCAAAAAATATTTATTTAATTCAATAAATATTAAAATTAAATTACAAAAATCTTGTTCGTCGCAAGGCTAGTATGCTCCTGGCTGAAAAATTAACGTGTGACTTGGTGCTGATGGACCACCAGTTCTGCCAATTGATTAACTTTCTCGCAAAGAGCCTTCATTTTTTGTTTCATCATAAACTGAAACTGTGCATGATTCCACTTATCAGCACTATCCTTGCTGGTTTGGGAAGATCCACCATTGTAGTGGGAAGTCTATCCACTACTCCAATTGATCATGTTAACCTCCTTTTCTTTGTGTTGAGGAAGAGGGTTGTCTTGCACATGGGGTTGGTCGGGTTTGGTTACCACGATCTCACCATCATCAATCAAATCCTGGATTTTATGCTTCAAGGCCCAGCAATCCTGAGTGTCATGGCCTGGAGCTCCAGCATGATAAACACACTTCCTGTTAGCATTGAAACCCTTCCCACTTGGGGTAGCTGGTGGAAGAAGACGGGTAATTTTCTTCTGAGTTGTCAGAAGATTGAGAATGTTCTCGAGTGAGTCCCCTAAGGGTGTGAACACTCGAGTGCGTCTGACTTCTCCACCTTTTGGTAATGGAGGGTTTGAAGACTGAGCTGGAAAAGGGGATTAGTTTATCCTCTGAATAGGCATGCTCTGACTATTTTGTTTCCTTGTAGTATCAAGTAAACATCGTCCTCTTTCTTCTTTTGGACCCACCGGTGGTTGTTTCCATAACTTCCAGACTGGAAGTGCTCAGCTACAGCTTTTAGAGCGGCAAGGTCTTGAATCTTCCCTAACTTCAATCTCATCTCGGCCTTTTCTTCGTGTTTGATTATTATAGAGAATGGTTTGCCAATGCCAGCTAAAACTCTCTCGTAGAAGGGAGCTTCTTGAATATCTATGAAGGTTAACACCATTTCAGACTCAATCATAGAGGGAATAACTTGAACAGCTAGACACCTCCATCTTTGGGCATACTCTCTGAAAGACTCATTAGCTTGTTTCTTAACCTTGGTAATTTGGTACCGGTCAGGAGCCATCTGAGTTTGGAAACTGTACTGACTGACGAAAGCATGAGCTAGCTCTTCCAAGCTATGAATCTTGGAGTTGTCTAATCTGGTATTGATGAGTGGGATTTAAACCCGCGAATCGGATACTTTCTGCCTTAAATACTTGCCTGGATTCATAGTTTTTTATATAGTTTTATAGGAATATAGTGTTTTTGTGTTTAATCGTTGCATTGCAGAGCTTCGCAATGTTTTTGCTGACTTAAAGGGGCAAAGCTGTCATTTTGCGCATGCCCGCGCTGCGGCGCCAATGCCAGGTTCATTGGCCGCACCGCAGCGCCACGATCTGACCCATGCTGACGATAGCCGCGCCGCGGTGCCACTCTTCTTCCTCAGACTCGCGCTGCAGCGCGAGCTCCGTGTCCCAGTTGCTAATGCAGCGCCGCAACGCCACTCAAGGCTTAGTGGCCCGCGCCGCGGCGCCACCTCCGGTTCCTAGACAGACAGGAGCTTTGTTTGACCTAGCAAAAGGGGTTATAGGATGAAAAGGAGGGGGGGCGGCTGAGACAGATTATTATTCTTTTGGAGAAGATTGAAGATAGCAAACAAAGAAAAAGGGAGGAAGAAGCTTGGAAAATAAAGATCTATTGCTCTCCACATTTTCAGATTTTGCGCGTGAAGAGATTACTTGGCAGAAGATTACTTCTTTCTATAGGGGTTTTTCTTATTTCAAATCTTCTATTTATTGTATTTGTCTGAAATGGATAGTGTATTAGAACTTTGTGTTAGTCCCATAGTTATGAACTAACTCCATTGTTAGGATTGCAATGTATCCTTTTGAATAGCTTAATCGACTTTCTCTCTCGTTTTATATAATGAAGCATTTTGGAATTGGTTGTTGTATTTTGCTTATATTGTCTGATTTCTTGATAAAGAAATAGGTTCTGATAGTAATTAAAATTGATAAATGGATATTACTGTCTTCCTTTAAATACAACGACACCTGTTTTGTCCTTGACATTTAATTGTGGGCTTATTGTGCTAGTAGGATAGACATATCCTTACTTGCCTTGTGTGACCTTGGAGTTGAGCAAAAAGACCTTGGTCTAATTAGAATCACCAATAGACATATTGTGTTCTAGCTTGTCAAGGATGTGCATTTGACCTTCGACAGAAGCTTATGCTTACATTATTCTCGGTTGGCCATTCCTTGATTTGTTTATATTACGGAGAGTTAGAAGATTAGGCGAAGCATTAGGGGAGTTGTAATCCTATCTTCATTTCTTAGAGCAGCTACTTCTCGCAATTTGATTGTCCTATAGAAATTGTTTAACCAACCATCTATTTCTTTTGTTTAGATAAGATTAGTAACGACTTTACCTTAGTAGTTGTTTCCTGTTAAATCTTTGTCCTCTTTGGTTCGACACTCCCTTATCATTATATTACTTGTTGACCGCGTATACTTGCGCGTGTTTTTCGGTTGCGAAACCGACCAACAGGTATACCATGATCTGACTTTTCCAATCAGACTTTTTTGAAACAGCTACATTCTGAGCATTTCATCCTTGGCATAAGATCCGAGCTCTCCAATGAATACCTTCAAATGTGTGTAAGGATCTCCCAACCCATCATACTTTTCAAAATCGGGAGTCTTGAATTTCTCTGGATAATGAACCCCAGGGAAGATGTAAAGGTCTGAATATGAGATACTCACGTGTGCTCCAATCCCTTTGATAGACTGAATGGTCTCTTCCATTTGCAGGACCTTCTTCTTGATATCACCGGTGTCTGGATCTTCTTTAAGATGGGTAATTTCAGGGGTTTTATTGGTTTTGTCCAACTCAGGTGCATGAATTTTTTTACCCAGACCCTGGGTTTCTTCCATATGCATAGGATTCTGTATATATGAGTATTTGTGGACCCTGAGTGGATGTTGATCGATTTCGCAATCAATGAATACGTGCAAGTATACACGGTCAACAAGTAATAAAGTGATAAGAAAAGTATCGTTCCCACGAGGAATTATTTAATAAAAATCACCAAGTACTAATTCTTAACCAAACTAATTTTATTTAAACAATCTCAAATCGTGTTTTTTCTAATTAAGAAAACTAAATTAACTAATTAGAACTATGTTACTTTATAAATGAATTCAAATAAATAAAGATTAAGACTTCAATAACCCCAATTATGAATTATAAATCAATTATCCAATTATCCCAATTATTATGTCTACTGAATTGTTAACAGGAATTCTCAAATGTCAAAAGTCCTTTTCCAAGTGATCAATTTCCTTCTATTTAATCCAGATTAATCTTGCTATATTCCTATGCAAAATAATTGAATTAAACTCCTTCAATTCCAATTCCTTATGTGTTACATGCGGTGAACAGATATTTCCATTCAATTCACAAACCTAATTATTCACTTTACAAATAACTAAGTCACATGATATCATGCCCAGTTCTAACCCTAGAATTCCTCTTCCAATTCCTTCTAGAGTAACAAAGTAATTACTGATCAGATAATTAAGCAATATGCACAAGACAAGATAAACAACTCACTTTAACATAAATAACTGGAATATAATGAATAACTAATTCATAGTCATAAAAAGTTCAATTGAAATCTTAATAAAAAAAGTTAGTTCATAATTAATGAATGGAAACCAAGAATCCACAATTGAATAGACATTAAAAGATAAAAATAAGATGAGAGAAGAGAATAGAATCTGTTGTCAGCAAATTTGATGCTCCCCTCTTGCTCTTGCTCTTGATCTTCAATGATCTCCAAGTTGCTTCAATCTCCAAAACTAATAAGAACTAGGGTTATGTTCTAATCTAAAGGAGTGTTTAATCTAGGCTAAGCTCTGTAATCTCCTAGCTAAGCTATGTAATCCCCCTTTATTTTATGCCTTACATCATGTATTTATAGGTTACAAATCTAATTTTGAGTTTTGGAACAACCCCAATCCTATTTGGAGTCAAAAAGGTGTCAAAATTCGCCCAAAACGTGTCCAGGCCCGTACCAGACCCTTCCCCAGCGCCCCAGCGCTGGGCACGGCGCTGGTATTCTGTCCCCCAGCGCCCCGGTGCTGGAAATACACTAGAAATGGGCGCCCCGGCGCTGGTCAAAAAGTCAACATTTTCTGCTCCTACGTCCTTTAGGAAAACGGCCATAACTTCTTCGTCCGAACTCCGATTTAGATGATTCAAGATGATCCGGAAAGAGGAAAAGTAGATCTACAACTTTCATTCTTGAAGTTTTTCGAAATAATATCCGGAGCTATAGTCAAATTGGCTCTGAAGTGACTGCTGTGTAAATGACAAGCCAAAAACGCGAATCTAGCCACCCCGAACGTCGATCCATGTAACTTTTGTCCCAAATTCTACAAAACAATATAAAACATGCATGAATAGATACAAACACATAAAAACATCCTAAAAGACTTGAGAACAACAATAAATTAAGCCCGAATGTACCCAATTCATGTGTATAAAACTCACTCATCAAATACCCCCAAACTTAAATCTTTGCTTGTCCTCAAGCAAAAACACAAAAATGTTATGTAATGCAATGTAATGAAACTAATCTATATGCCTACGAATCCAACAGTAATGATAGAAACAAGTCTATTCAACCGGCCTTAGAGAAATCAAGTAAACATGATAATACATCATATTAAAACAAATCAGTAATTTTCCAATCAATCATCAAATCTTAGACTGTTATCACTGATATAGTGCGTGTGTGCTCCACAACAATGTTAACTGATATAAAATCAAATTTAACACATAATAGGTCTCTTTAAAGGCATCATACAGTGAAAACTCACAAAATTCACGAACAAGCTAGATCCAACTAAAGTCAAACATCCACCAAGTTTAAGAGTCCAATCTGGGATACATATGCTTTACTTTTCATTACGGGGGCTTTTTGCTCTTTTCCCGTTTTATTATTTTTTTTTAAACATGACTGTGCAATGTCTCATTCCATTAGGCTAACAGTGTTACCCCTTAGCGAGCTTTCGACCAACGACTCCCAGACCATATAAGACCTTAGGGCGCTAGGTTTTAAGATACCCCTTCGGGCGTACTTACTCAAGTAACAAAGGCCCCGAAACAAAACTAGCCACGGTAATTTTTTTTTCTTTTTCTCTTTTTTTCTTTTTTTTTAGATGGTTGGTGAGTGCGTTTTACGCTCCATCTCACGCTTGTGTTTATGGGGAGTGTTTCTCCTCAACCCACCACAAGACTCAACATGTTTTTTTTAAAGCTTATATACCCAAAAATTTCCCCCCAAACTTAAGTTTTTATCAAAATTTAGCCATCTCCGCCTATTCATGTCTTTCATTCCTTCACACTAGTATTATCCTTAAGAAATCCATTATGTATCAATTTAAACTTAATCAGTCAACATGGCTGTTATTAACGTGTTAACCTTGGTTATACCAGTTTCAAACAGGAAAAGATTCAATTCATAACAAGAAATCACATCAAAGCCTGAATATTCAATACTATACCTATCTACTTAACTCCAGTCTCATCATTGGCCAAAATAGACTTATACTATCTAACAGTTGGAATCATGCAAATATAAACTAACTGTAACAAACATAGTAAACTAACTACTATTTTTACAATTTTTTTTTAAACAAAAAAACAGAATGCAAAAACTAAATGTAAATAACTCGAAAAAATAACGAACTTACAATGTAAATAACTAACTATATGCAATACGACACTAAAATGCCCCCAAACTTAAACTAGACATTGTCCTCAATGACTGAAATAGAAAAAATTAAAGCAGAGGACTTCCCTGAAAATATAGCAATCTTCCTCCTTGTCCGCTAAGTTTGGAGAATAGGCTAAGCACATGGAACAAATTGGGCACCACTCTTGTATTTGACTTGAATAACCTGTAAAACCATGATAGAAGCAATTTTATTAAATCCTAAATAAATGCAAATTCAAAACTACTAATATAAAACTTAATAAAAACTAAAAATAAAAATTGAACTTGGGTTGCCTCCCAATAAGCGCTTGTTTTATAGTCTCAGCCTGACTTCTTCAATTCTCTATCCAATTCCCCTACGAAAATTGAGAAACCCTCCATCCATCGGAAATAATATAGCTTTTGGTAGGTTCCCATTTGTAATAGCCATTGTATTAAAGTCACCTAGCATGCTTTCTTTAGATAAGATCACATTCAAGAACGTCCAGCATCTAGGTGGTTTCTCCATTGTGTCTACGAATATATTCTGGTATTGAGGCTTGTCAGACACAACAATTTCTTCTTCTATCTTCTCCAGCTCATCGTACCATAGTTTCGAAGGTGTACTTGCTTTTACATCACAGAGAGTATTGCCGACGACATGACTACCAATCGGACAAGGTTTTGCAAATCTAACTGGACTCTTAAACTGTGGAGGAGAAGGCACTTGAGGCATAAACAACATTGGCTCATCATCATTGGGTCTCACAATTAGTTCTTCACCGACCTTGTTGTCATTATCCCCACTTGTCTCCTCTTTTTCATCTCGTGGCTCATCCAGTTGTAGATTTGGCTCGGGCTCACCATCAGTCTCGGAATCTGTGTCATAGGGCCAGGTGTATTGAGGACGGTTGTTCAACGCATGTGCTATCTGTTCCACTTGATTTTCCAGATTCTTGATCAATGCCCCTTGGCTTTGCAAATTCAGCTCTACTTGATTCATTTTCTTATCTTGTTCCTCGTTCTTTTTGTCAGAAGCTCTAATGAATTTTTCTAAGGCTTCTTCCAAACTTGATATCCTCTCTGGTTGAGTCATGTTCGTGTATGGCCATTGATACACAAAGTCATCCATGGTACCTGAAAAGAGAGAAATATAGAAAGAGAATTAAAAATAAAAATAAAAATGTTTAAATTAAGACTAATTTGATTGAAATTAATATTGGTAAATAATTATTAAATTAAGTCCCCGGCAACGGCGCCAAAAACTTGTTGATCGATTTCGCAATCAATGAATACGTGCAAGTATACACGGTCAACAAGTAATAAAGTGATAAGAAAAGTATCGTTCCCACGAGGAATTATTTAATAAAAATCACCAAGTACTAATTCTTAACCAAACTAATTTTATTTAAACAATCTCAAATCGTGTTTTTTCTAATTAAGAAAACTAAATTAACTAATTAGAACTATGTTACTTTATAAATGAATTCAAATAAATAAAGATTAAGACTTCAATAACCCCAATTATGAATTATAAATCAATTATCCAATTATCCCAATTATTATGTCTACTGAATTGTTAACAGGAATTCTCAAATGTCAAAAGTCCTTTTCCAAGTGATCAATTGCCTTCTATTTAATCCAGATTAATCTTGCTATATTCCTATGCAAAATAATTGAATTAAACTCCTTCAATTCCAATTCCTTATGTGTTACATGCGGTGAACAGATATTTCCATTCAATTCACAAACCTAATTATTCACTTTACAAATAACTAAGTCACATGATATCATGCCCAGTTCTAACCCTAGAATTCCTCTTCCAATTCCTTCTAGAGTAACAAAGTAATTACTGATCAGATAATTAAGCAATATGCACAAGACAAGATAAACAACTCACTTTAACATAAATAACTGGAATATAATGAATAACTAATTCATAGTCATAAAAAGTTCAATTGAAATCTTAATAAAAAAAGTTAGTTCATAATTAATGAATGGAAACCAAGAATCCACAATTGAATAGACATTAAAAGATAAAAATAAGATGAGAGAAGAGAATATAATCTGTTGTCAGCAAATTTGATGCTCCCCTCTTGCTCTTGCTCTTGATCTTCAATGATCTCCAAGTTGCTTCAATCTCCAAAACTAATAAGAACTAGGGTTATGTTCTAATCTAAAGGAGTGTTTAATCTAGGCTAAGCTCTGTAATCTCCTAGCTAAGCTATGTAATCCCCCTTTATTTTATGCCTTACATCATGTATTTATAGGTTACAAATCTAATTTTGAGTTTTGGAACAACCCCAATCCTATTTGGAGTCAAAAAGGTGTCAAAATTCGCCCAAAACGCGTCCAGGCCCGTACCAGACCCTTCCCCAGCGCCCCAGCGCTGGGCACGGCGCTGGTATTCTGTCCCCCAGCGCCCCGGCGCTGGAAATACACTAGAAATGGGCGCCCCGGCGCTGGTCAAAAAGTCAACATTTTCTGCTCCTACGTCCTTTGGGAAAACGGCCATAACTTCTTCGTCCGAACTCCGATTTAGATGATTCAAGATGATCCGGAAAGAGGAAAAGTAGATCTACAACTTTCATTCTTGAAGTTTTTCGAAATAATATCCGGAGCTATAGTCAAATTGGCTCTGAAGTGACTGCTGTGTAAATGACAAGCCAAAAACGCGAATCTAGCCACCCCGAACGTCGATCCATGTAACTTTTGTCCCAAATTCTACAAAACAATATAAAACATGCATGAATAGATACAAACACATAAAAACATCCTAAAAGACTTGAGAACAACAATAAATTAAGCCCGAATGTACCCAATTCATGTGTATAAAACTCACTCATCAGTGGACATGTGTAGTTATTTGAGCAGAACATCCTATAATTTGGTTACTTAATCCTTTGAACTCATCGCGAGAGACATGAGTAAGATTAGATTGGCTAGATGTAGCCATGTTTGGCTGTAAGCTTGTTGCCTTTTTGGACTTTGAACGAGTAACATGACCAATTGCTTCCCTACAAAAAGACTTATGTAGTTTAGTCTTAGGGAATGTAGAAATGTAACATGCTATGTGATGTGTCCGTTTAGGAATATTATCCTACGAAACGGATGTCAGTTGACAAGATAGCATGATAGGTATTGATAATAAAGGGAATGCATGTACACATATTCCTTCATATTTTTTCCATTACATTGAGATATAACATTGAAATGAAATTACAAGTAATTGAAATGGGAAAGTATGAAGAGATTTCCCTCCGCGTTTGGTTTATTAGAGGCTGACCTATCTTAGGCTACTCACGTGACTTTTTGGCATGAAGGTTCCCAAATGATAGCAATTTACTCGACGAGAAGTTAATCCGGTCTTTCAACTGAAGCGAATTTGGGTGGTGCCTTTCTTGAGCCTCGTTGGAATTAGTCTTCATACGAGTCCAGTAATTAAACACCGACAGGATAGCCTCCTGGTGGAGGAACCACACAACATATATTCACATACAACGTGTCTCACCGTATGGAAATGGTGATATGTACGAAGCACTAATACCACAAGCAGATATGGTGCAAAGCACTAAGTGCAATAAGTAAATGCATTCGTACACATTCATTCAAATGTAAATGCAACATCCACATACAAGCATATAAATGTTTTAAAAAGCTTTGATAGCGACTTAAGCCCTCTTACTAGATGTCCCCAGCGGAATCGCCACATGTCGACGTCGAAATTTTTATTTGTCCATTTTCTGTTCTTGTCTTTTGGTGTTCTCATGTTAGGTGAGATTTGTTTGAAAAAATAAGTTGTGATAAGGTCCGACATGTATATGTCGATGATTGGGACTGTAAGAGTCATCAGTTGGTATTTTTAAATAGTTGCACCAACTCAACCGAGAAAAGATTTGTACATAGACCAAGGGAGGTGACACTACGTAGCTGGTCTGTGAAACCGATATTCGTTAAGGTCCTGGGGCTTGGTTATACGAGGGGAAGGTGTTAGGAACCCCCGACATCCGTGGTAACATGGTGATCGCTACTTTTTATTTTTAACATTTATCTAAATGTGTGTGTAGGTCTATGTGTAATTATCTGAAATTAGTGTTATATATGTCTCGTTTGCACCTATATATAAAGGGTTTGAATTTTGTATAAAAGTTCAATTTTAACAAGATATAGCAATGATGTTTTGTAAAATAGGTTTTTTCAAACCCTTATGCTCAATAGTAATTGAGGTCTTTGATACTTCCATTTTATTATGTGTTCGACTTGATTTCTTTTATTTTTGAAATGCGAAGCATCTTCGAGAAAATAAGATATACATCAGTGCCGAACTCCTTGTGGGCATGAGAGCTATCTAAGAGAATTCAAACACCGTGAATAATTTACAAGCTCGTCACAGTTGAAAATGTCCATCACGTGAACCGAATCTAGATTCAGGAGACTGAATCTGTGATCACATGATTCTTAGGCTCACATGATGATGCAGTTTGTATAGAAGTTGTAAACAGTTATATATATAAAAGCTGTATATATATATATATATATATATATATATATATATATATATATATATATATATATATATATATATATATGAACGATCAACCGCCACGAAGTAAACTCCAGGCGGGACTAAATATAAGTGTTTGAAATGAGAAAGCACTCAGTTTATAGTGTGTAAAAAGCAAAATGGACAGGGCTTCCTCACCTTTTTTCTCTTACAAATGGCCACCCCAAGCCCTCTATTTATAGAGGGGGGGAGCCGCAGGTGTACCTGCGGCTGCCCGGGGTTCCCCGTGTTCCATGGGCCCATCGTCTCGAAGTACGTGCACTCGTGCAGCGCGTTGTCCACTCGAACCTTCATAACTTTTTGGAATGCTGTTGTCGAGAGCTACACAATGACATGGGATAAGAGATTGTACGAAGTCGGGAAGATGGGTCCATGCCCAGGTCTTCAAGTCTTCAAATTCTATTTGGTGTGTTGTCTTGTGTAGTAGTCACTCGGGATTGGAGCTATGGTTCTTGTAGGATACTTCTGTGTAGCATGTAGGTTGAAATGTTGTTGAGACGGCGTGAATGTGGGATCGAGGTGGCAAAATGATGATTTTACCCTTCACTGGGGTTATCTCCGGCTCTGGGCTGATTTAGCAGTCGTTGCTCAGGGTTATATATCCTCAGGGTTGTCTCTGAGGTGTGCCTGACCTCCCGGGGTTATCTTTGGGTTTGAGACTGAGTGACTCGGGGCTATCTCTGAGGTTGAAGCTGATTGTTGGGGATTGAAACGAGCTTTTCCGGGGTTATCTCCGAAATTGCAACTGCATTCCTCGGAGTTGTCTCCAAGGTTGGAACTGAAACTCCCGGGGTTGTCTCCGGGGTTGGAACCAAGTATCTCGGGGTTGTCTCCAAGATGGAACTGACTTCTCTGGTGTTATCTCTAGAACTGTAATTGCATTCCTCGGGGTTGTCTTCGAGGTTGAAAACTAAAATTTCCGAGGTTATCTCCGGGACTGGAACTGAATATCGTGGGGTTGTCTCCAAGATTGAAAAGACTGAGTATCCCGGGGTTGTCTCCGGGACTGGCACTGATTTGACTTCCAGGGTTATCTTTGGAAGGCGATTCTGCCCTCTGCAAAGTTAGTAACAGGAATGCAAAATTTCGAGTGTCTACAACAATAATTAAATAAAACTGAGTGACTTCTTAAGTAAACAATCAATAATAAGAGACACTGTGCAATATCATGTGATACTGTGCAACCACGCGTATTACTGTACTTTTATCACCAGGTATTTCAATAGTTTAACGATAAAAGTCTTGCCGTCATTTTTATAAAAAGTTTATGTCTGTCGCTTTCTATATCAGAAAATAATTCTGTTATGGAGTCAACCAATGATTGTAATGTCGTACGGATATTCCCTGATAAAACGAATATTTCCCGACCAAACGAATATTTTATGACAACTTGCTTACTTTGTAAATTTTGTAAATATTACCTACAACTATAACATTATATTAAATCTACACCTTATTATTCAAAATAACATTTAGAGAAAATTAATTTTTTATTCATAAATGTTGAGGTCTTACAATTATGTTTTAAAATAATAAGTAATTTTATGTATAAAAATTATGCACAAATAGTTGTATATAAATATTATTACTTCATGTAATGTATATTCTATTTCTCTATGCACAAGTGTTCGTGTACGTAAAATTATTTTAAAATAATATCTTCATTTATTTAACTTGCTTAGGGCCCATAAATCATGACGGGCCATATACACTCTTACAACATATTAAACTCCGAGTAATCACATGTTAAAGCGAGCTACTTGTTCCCGCCGGTATTATCCCCCACCTCACCGGTACCAACGGTCTCTCTCTCCCCATAATTAAATATATAATCCAAATGTTGAATACAGAGCTTTGATGGACTAGATCCCTCTTTATCTTCATTCTCGTATAAACCCTAATTTTCTCCCACCTAATCCATAGCCCTAATTTATTTCTAATCCTCTCAAACCCTAACGTGTCATATATTCTGCGAGATTTGTTGAAGCGGAGCTATTTTACTTACAAGCGGAACAGAGAAATAAATGTACAGCAAAAGAGGAGGAGGAGGATCCAAGGCGGAGATGGGCCACGTTGATCGGAAGCGAATTAACGATGCCCTAGATAAGCATTTAGAGCGATCGTCACCGTCCACATCCCGAGGATTGAACGGAAAGGATAAGGATCGGTTCTCGATGCTAGCAGGCAACGGCAAGCCACCTCCCGAGCAGAGGCCTACTGGTAATTCTCTCTCTACCTATCTCTATGTACATATATTTTATACACGCAGACGCACATATATGTATATTGATTTTCATTGCCGTCAAGGTTAATCTTGAGCTTGACTGAACATAAAACAGTTGATTTCTTTTTGTATTTCTGACCTGGGTTTCTTAGTTTCTGGTTTGATTTTAAGAAAATGACATGATTTTGGTGTATTGATTGATTGTGTCTGATTTGAAACAAAGATAAAAAATTTAGTTTGCAAGTCTGATGTTCAATAATTTCCTTAAACAAGGGTAAGCTTGAGTTTAAAGTTATACTATCAAATATTTGAGTCATCAATTATTATTCATTGTCTTCTTGAGATGAAATTTGTAATTTTTCTTTAACCTTTCAAAAATCAACAAATTATTGATAAATGTTATTGAACTTTTTAAAGTATAATTGAGGTCGAGCATCCAGCTTCTCTTGATGTTGATTCAATAGCCATAAAGAGTGCGATTTTTTGGGTGGTTGGGCGGAGGCTTTTGATGTTTCTAAGCTTTTTGTATATCTGGTTTTCCCCTTTGGCGCATTGATGATACATTATACTTGGTACAAGATCTAGTCAGATGCTTACATTGGAATGATAACTTTTGAGGTCGGATAAAACACAAAGTGAATTAAGAAATACAATGAAGTTACTTTTTTTCTGATTCCCTGATTCATGCATGTTGTGGGTTTGAAACCGGCTGTTCCACATAATGGGTTTAAGAGACCCTCAAAGCTATTGTCCATTGATTGTGTGTGTTTCTATAGCATTGGATGCCAAAAAACAAATCAAGTAGTTGAAGTTCTCCTTGTTCTCTTAATTCCTTTTAACCTACATAAAAACATAAATATAAATGCCTAATAACTATTCTCCCTCATGAGTTGGCTTCTACGGAACCTGAACATTTGCTATGCTTTATTTGCTAATGTTCAATTTGCTATGAAGAAAAGGAGGAGTGAAAGAGATATCTATAGGGAAGGTAGGCGGTAGAAGCCACTTTATGATCCCTGGTTCTGTAGTAAGAGGAGGGGGATGAAACCAGTGTTTAGTAATTTTACTAATAACCTAATGCGATTGGCTAGGATTTCCAAAACTACAAGATAATAGAAATTAGAATATGTTTTGCTCGTTTTCTCCAACCAACTTTTGAGAGAAATAACTTTGTAAGTCAGAGGGATGGTGCTTCTTCCCTATTACCAAACTTTCACTTTTCTTCTTTTCTCCTTTTACTAGCTACCAAATGAGGGAAATACCTTTATACCTTCCACTTTTATATACTCCCTCAACCTATATTGTGTATACCTCTTGCATAATAGTGACATCTAAGAGATCGTGAATACTAGTTCCTCATTTTAGTATTGTCCGTTTTAACTAGCCATTTTGAACTATTTCATCTAAGTGCAATGATTTCAATTACTCTCATTGTAGTTTTCCTTCCTTTTTGGAGTGCTGAACCAGCTGAGGTCCCGTTTGTATCTACTCCTCTGCCCTAAGGTTAAAGTCAACTCTGATAGAATTTTGTCTACATTGGATTTTGCGTCAATTGTCATATAGCAAAGAAGAGAGTAAGAAGAGAACTAGTTCAGATGGAAACGAGTAAGAAGAGAAATAGAACAGCCAAGTTACAGTCAGTTTTGATCACGTATTCACTTCCTCTTCTAGTAGTAATAGACTGTGGTTGGGTTGACCAATACAATCGTCCCTGGAGGTTCCATTGACCGCAGAGGGAACCGTGTAATCAATTAAGATTTCCACGAAAAAGCTGCTGGTCGATAATCCACTATATACTTATTTCTAATAGGTATAAATAAGCTACTAATTAGTGAAGTGTAAATAATTTACGTGAAAAGAAAATGGGAAATATTATATGGATAGATTCACAATCAAGGTTATTGGTTGAAGTAGTTCACTATCTCTACCAAGATAGTTTTCTTGATTCTTCACTATTTACTGCTCTCTATCTTTTCTTTTTTTATTTTTATTTTTATGCATGCACCTTTTTGCAAGTCTTCGTCCTATTTATAAGGTTTTAACCTTTTACCGCCATGTGTGAATATCGAATACACCTATTACACCTTTGTAGCATTTGCTGTTTTTGAAGACTACTCCTTTTCTCAAGGAGGGAAGCTTTTGTACCAAGGCAATAAATGTATATGTTGTAATACTTCCCTTTGACCGGAAAAAATCTAGTGGGATTTAAATCTTGACGAAGGAAAAAACCTATAGTCTCCCCTTAAAAGGAAACCCATTATTTTCTTATGCTTTGATATAGTAGATCGTTGAGTTGATGCTTTCCAATCTTATGAAGTAGATTTTCAAATGTCGCGTTCAGTAGTGATTGGCGACTTTGTGAAGAAATTTGTTAGGTTATTGCACGAACGAGTTTGTTATCCATCAATATCACCATTTCTTTGAACTTATTTCTAGTCACGAGTATAGAAGAATTTAGGTGACATGTGCTTCGTTTTTTCTCCTTTAATATATCATACTCTGAGTTGGGTGATACTTGAAGCATTACCTTCATATATAACCGTAAGAATGTCATTAATTGATGATAGGCTGTATGTAGCGCCCCCAAATTCGGGTATTTTCCAACCCGACAGATGGTGCTATACTGTACAACATTCATACATTCATTCAATTGAAAAGTCTCAAAGAACGAATATAACTTATATATATTTAAAGTAATATTTACATTTCCCAGGTTCTATACCCGTTACAAAGGTTCTTTGTCATAATATCAGTTACATTACAACAATAGACATATACTATTTACAAGACAGTTTAGTAATCTGCCGTAGCTTTTCCCTTATCCTTTTTCGATCCTTCGGGACGTTCAGTCTTAGCTGCATTCATATGATTTAAGCAAGACTGAGCATAACTAGCTCAACAAGTATAACAATTTAATAACAACATGCTTGACACATACAAATCGTATATCTTCAATAACTGAACAATAGTTATGAAGTACTATTGATAATTCAAAATAGCACTTCATCTTTTCTTTCAAGATGTTTTACAGTAACAACAGTATTTAGTAAAACATTCACTCCGGTCAGAGACCTCGAGTATTCATTCTTTATTGGAAAAGGACAACCCGGAAGCAAGTCCGTAAGTCCGATATCACTTACGAGCACTTCTAGGTGACCAACCTATTGTACTCTATGTTGATCAACACTATATCCATTAAACGTATGCACGTTTAATTATTTGGCAACCTCACGTGCCTGACGTTTTACCGACAAAACATTTGTTTAACATTTCAGTATTCTTTTGAAAACCATATCTAGTAGTTGACAAAAGATAACAACATTTGATAATAGAAGAATAGATTATTAATAATCTACGCAATATATCAAGTCTAGCCAAAGGAATTGACTTTAACTTCAACATACCTCAATTCATGCGAAAGGATACATGAATCTCAAAAACTTGTTCAGATTGAACTGAGACAAGAGTTAGAATACTTGCCTTTAGCGTCTGCTACGGTATATTAACTTTATGTTCAAGTCGTTCAAGTCTCTACAATACATGATCACATAATACCTTACATTAGGTCACATATAATCAAGTATTTATATGACTATATCATACCGTTCATTTCAATCTAATTGTATATTAGATTCAGTTACTATTCGTTTCGGTTTATCATTACCCTTGCATTTATATTCGACTAGGTTATCTCAACCTTTATACAACATCTTTAAGGTTTAACAATGTTACATTACATTCCTGAAGTTGTGTTTACTTCCTTTTCTTTTCTTTGTACTTAGAAACATTCATTACTATTTTTGTTCTGAGACTGGCGCTGCGGCGCCAGCTTTATGCTTACATCTCGCGCTGCGGCGCGAGCTTAATGTATGACTGTCCCGGACTTGGCGCTGCGGCGCGAGTCCTTACTTAATGGGCTGCGCTGCGGTGCCACTCTCTAGAGGATTTTGGTAGTGTACATGGCGCTGCGGCGCCACATAATGTACTAAGGTTCGCGCTGTGGCGAACTCTTGCAGTAGGCTCGAACACTGTTCCACGCTGCGGCGCGGGTCATTTTGCCTAAGGTTGGCGCCGCGGCGCCAACTTTGTGCACCAGAAAACAATTTCAGTTTCGAATTTTTGTGAACTTCCCGGACGCATAACTTCTTCGTTATAAGTCCGAATTGGCTTGTTCAAAAGCCTACGGTTCACAAATTACGTAATCTACATGATCATTCAAGAATTTTATCTATTTGACTTCGTTTGCTAAAAATTCACCTATTGGTTCATTTTTAACGAAAACGATACGTGAACGTTCAACGCTCGTTTCTTCATTCTAAGTCAGGAATCTGGTCATTTTCGATTCCGCAACTCTTAAATGCCAAATATGACTTGTCTCTATTGTAAAACAATGGTTTCGTGATTAAACACAAAATTTGACTTCCATTCCGAGAATTTTACGTATTCGACGTTTATCGTCCAATCGTGCAAATTCTGAAAATTCTTCATTCTTATGATTTGTTCAACCTTACAAATGAACTTCATTCATCATGTGAACATTTTAACATAATACAACAACTTATATTCATTGTTGGATTTTGACTTATTCTTTATGAGCTTATAACTTGTCAAATTATAAACTACTTAAGATTTGATTATTCATGACTTATGACAATTAAGGTTACTTAATCATCATACTTTACATGTTCTTCACATATAACTTTATTTAGGTATATATGATACATATAATCATATAAGTTCTTAATTCACTTTTCTTACTAAACTCATCACAAGTTCATATTTTCATACTTAACATTCAAGGTTAACTTATAATAAGTTTATAACTTTTATAAGTTCAAATGACTTATTGCCAACTTATGTGGCTTAAGTTCATTACTTACCCATTCTTCTTACTTTTTATCATTCATATTCCTCAATCCAAACTTTTCTTATCAACCTATCATGATAGAGATAAAAGATAATTGGAGTAGATTGGTCATTAAAACAATCCCATCTCCTTATGCACCTCCTTACTATTCATTACTTGCAAGGCACAAAACCTATCCTTTGCTTGGTCATTAATCATTTAACTTGGTCATTACTTTTCTTGATCACCACTTATCTTGATCACCACTTATCTTGGTCATCACATATTAACCATATTAATATGGTTTTGCCCCATGAGTCTATTAACTAATGGATTCTAGCTTGGGCTTGGATTAATAAATCCTTGGGCTTTACATTAACAAACACTAGCTTGCTTATTAATTCAATAGTTGGGCCTTAACCTTAAATGACTTGGGCTTTGTACAAAAATCCTAGCCAATCTTTACGAGTCCATTAATATTTCATAATACATACACATATAGTTGATGCATTATTCTTGTATTCTAATTCATATAGAATTTATATACGGTATTTCATCCTTCATACAAACTCGTATAATACTTCGTATTATACTCGTTTTCATTATTTTGCACAATACCTAAGTATCATGCAATTATTACTTATTCATTACTATTTCGCCTTAAAGTTTATAAATTAAGTCCACAAGCGAATTATTACTTTTTCCATAACTAGATTTTTATTACATAATCCATCTTATCTTGTTATTCCATCATTACGTATTTCTCGGAAACTCAAAAATATATCCCGAGCACAAACCGATGAATAGTGTTTTTCGGAAAATTTCTCGGAAAACTTTTATTTTCGTCTTGGAAATTCAAACACTTTAATTCATCCACGTAGCTCAGATACTACGACATTCTAACATCAATAGGTTATACAATGACAACCATCTTGATAACACATAGGATATGATTTTATTATTATTTAATTTAATAAAATCATTTTACAATAAGATCCGAATTTCTCGGTCGTTACATTCTTCCCCCTTATAAAGATTCTGTCCCCAGAATCTCGTCTTACTTTAATCAAATAGATGAGGAAAAATTTTCTTCATCTTTTCTTCTAGTTCTCACGTTGCTTCTTCAACCTCGTGGTTCTTCCATAATACCTTTACTGATGGTATTACCTTGTTCCTTAGAACTTGTTCCTTTCTATCAATGATCTGCATCGGCGACTCTTCATATGTTAAGTCTTTCTCGATATGAATAGGCTCATACTCGATTACATGCTTATAGTCCGGCTTATATGGACGTAATACAGATACGTGAAACACGTTATGTATTCGTTCTAGGTCTGGAAGTAATGCTATCATATAAGCTACCTCTCCCACCCGTTTTAACACCTCAAATGGTCCTATAAACCTTGGACTTAACTTTCATTTCTTTCCAAAGCTTATCTTTCCTTTCCAGGGAGATACCTTTAGAAACACATACGAGCCCACCTCAAACACAGACGTCCCGGCAATTTACTACCGTAAAATACTACAGGAGGTTGCTTCAACGTCCTGATGCTCACACATTTCTTTTGGCAATCTATAATTGCTCCATGGTTAATCAACCAATCCATTCCGAGAATTACGTCGAATTCTCCTAACTTTATCGGTATTAAATCTACCGATAACTTGCAACCACGTACATCTACGCAACAACTCCTATGAATATTTTCAACAGGAATTATCTCTTCGTTTGCTACCTTAATGTTCAAAGGTATAGGCAATTTTTCGGGAAATAATTCTAGTCGTCTAGCAAAATCACATGCTATAAACGAACAAGTAGCACCCGAATCAAATAACACGTATGCATTTATATTGTTGATCGGAATAATACCTGCAACTACATCCCCTGATGCCACCGCATCTTGGACCGTCATATTAAAAGTGCGGGCCATTGATTTCCCCGGCTGAGCTGGACCACTAATAGCTAACTTCCTGCTATTAGTTCCCTTACTTCCTTCTATCCCCTTCTTCGGGCAGTTCTTTGCTATGTGGTCAGTTGGTCCACATACAAAGCATCCGTGATTTTTCTTCGGATTGGGACAGTTAGGCGAAATGTGTCCTTCCTGTCCACAATTATAACAAACCGCCTTACCTTTGAGACAGACTCCTAAGTGAGTCTTCCCGCAGGTTTTACAGGCCTCCATCCTCCTCTTAGAGTCCCCTTGTTTTACTCCGGTATTCCCAGAGTTAAAGCCCTTCTTCTTATGACCGTCGCCACTTCCACTGGCTCCCTCGGTCTTGGTTCCTCCATCAACCTTGCCTTTGGTTTTCTTATCTTTGTGGTACTGGCTAAGAGCCTCATTCCCACCTTCGGCAATTATTGCCTTTTCTAGTATGGTTCCAAAGGAAGTACTTTGGAACACAGAGATTCGGCTATAGAGCCAGGGTTTCAAGCCCTGCTCGAACCTTCTAGCCTTTCTCACTTCAGTATCCACTTGATGTGGAGCGAATCGTGCCAGTTCATTAAACTTGGCAGCATACTGGGGAACTGTCATATCCCCTTGTCTCAATTCTAGAAACCTCATCTCTATCCTCCCTTGCATACTCGTGGGAAAATAGTTCTCGAAGAAAATCTCCTTGAACCTCTCCCACGTTAGGTTTCCTATATCGGCCCTAGCCTGGTTTGCTTCCCACCAGAAGTTGGCCTCTCCCTTCATCAAATAGGTTGCAAAGGCAACCTTTTGACCCTCCTCAACATTTGCTATAACAAATGCTTTCTCAATTTCTTTTACCCAAGTCTGGGCTTCTATAGGGTCCATAGTTCCTTTGAACTCTGGCTGACCTACACTTTTGAAATCCTTAAAAGTAGTAGCTCGTACTACTCCAGGAATCACGGGTACATTAGCCCCCGTTCTATTAAATGCAGCCGTTAAAAGGTTAACGAACTCCTGCATTGGATTAACCGGACCACCCTTCGGTTGGTTAACATTAGCGCCCTGATTTCGTTGTCTCCTTCTTGGCGGCATTTTGCTGTTAAGAAAACAACGCATCATTATTACTTTATTCTTGTTGGTTTGTTATTATTTGTAATAAAACAACTCATACTCATTACTCAACATATTCCATAAAAAGATTTATATTGATTCATAACTTGTAGTATAACACTACATTGTTTACATTACTCAGCTTTAGCTGATTACATTACCATCCCGCAATTACTTTCCAAAAATTGGGATTTACAAAAGACTACCCTTTGTTATACAAAAGAGGGTTTTACGTCACTACTAGATACATAATATTTACATATCTATTCTACTCTAGCTATTGCTAGACTACATCTGTCGTAGGGCATTCTCGAAATTTTGCTGGCCAGACCGGCAGTAACATCTGTACTGATAGGGTGTCGGGTCTGCCCTGCTTCTATCTGATACCCAGCTACCTGCTGCTGGAAATCGAAATCTACGTGAGAACTCCTATGAATATAGGACATCCTCTCAAACTTCCTCTTTTTAGTCTTTAGCTCCTGCTTGAGCTCAAAGGCTTCACATTTCAGCTCTCGGATCTTGTCCTTAGCTAAAACTCTATCATCATGCTCCTCTTCCCACATTCCCTCCATGCTAGCCTTGTCCTCACGGACAGCTTGGAGTTCCTCTTTCAACTCCTTAACCTCCTGGCAGTAATGGACATTCCTATCCAATACCGACATAAACAAGGCCTTCATTGATTCCCCCGTAGACATTTCCTCTGTAGGTGGAACCTGGTCAAAGGACATCACGTCCACCTCCTCCTCTAGCATGCCATCAAATATAGACATGTAGTCTAAATCGTCTGAGTCTCCCGACTCGATGGTCACCAACTCTGGTTCTACTGCTACGGAATTTGGTAGTATCTCTACCCGATTAACTGAATCCTCGCTCACTACATGTATATCTCTATACATATCATTTTCTCCTGACATCTACAATAAAACAATATAGTTTGATTAGTACACGTCAGTAAAATAACAAAAATACATAACATAATATAATGCATTTTTATAAGGTTACTTTCCATTTTTTTTTACTTTATTCTTTCGTAAAGTTATGACTTAAGGTTCTACTTTCCCCCTTAAGTTTTATAACCTAGTCTTTGATACCAACTTGTAGCGCCCCCAAATCCGGGTATCTTCCAACCCAACAGATGATGCTATACTGTACAACATTCATACATTCATTCAATTGAAAAGTCTCAAAGAACGAATATAACTTCTATATATTTAAAGTAATATTTACATTTCCCAGGTTCTATACCCGTTACAAAGGTTCTTTGTCATAATATCAGTTACATTACAACAATAGACCTATACTATTTACAAGACAGTTTAGTAATCTGCCTTAGCTTTTCCCTTATCCTTTTTCGATCCTTCGGGACGTTCAGTCTTAACTGCATTCATATGGTTCAAGCAAGAGTGAGCATAACTAGCTCAGCAAGTGTAACAATTTAATAACAACATGCTTGACACATACAAATCGTATATCTTCAATAACTGAACAATAGTTATGAAGTACTATTGATAATTCAAAATAGCACTTCATCTTTTCTTTCAAGATGTTTTACAATAACAACAGTATTTAGTAAAACATTCACTCCGGTCAGAGACCTCGAGTATTCATTCTTTATTGGAAAAGGACAACCCGGGATATCACTTACGAGAACTTCTAGGTGATCAGCCTATTGTACTCTATGTTGATCAACACTACATCCATTAAACGTATGCACGTTTAATCATTCGGCAACCTCACGTGCCTGTCGTTTTACTGACTAAACATTTGTTTAACATTTTAGTTTTCTTTTGAAAACCATATCTAGTAGTTGACAAAAGATAACAACATTTGATAATAGAGGAATAAATTATCAATAATCTACACAATATATCAAGTCTAGCCAAAGGAATTGACTTTAACTTCAACATACCTCAATTCATGCGAAAGGATACATGAATCTCAAAAACTTGTTCAGATTGAACTGAGACAAGAGTTAGAATACTTGCCTTTAGCGTCTGCTACGGTATATTAACTTTATGTTCAAGTCGTTCAAGTGTCTACAATACATGATCACATAATGCCTTACATTAGGTCACAAATAATCAAGTATGTATATATCTATATCATACCTTTCATTTCAATCTAATTGTATATTAGATTCAGTTACTATTCGTTTCGGTTTATCATTACCCTTGCATTTATATTCGACTAGGTTATCTCAACCTTTATACAACATCCTTAAGGTTTAACAATGTTACATTACATTCCTTAAGTTGTGTTTACTTCCTTTTCTTTTCTTTGTACTTAGAAACATTCATTACTATTTTTGTTCTGAGACTAGGACTGCGGCGCCAGCTTTATGCTTACATCTCGCGCTGCGGCGCGAGCTTAATGTATGACTGTCCCGGACTTGGCGCTGCGGCGCGAGTCCTTACTTAATGGGCCGCGCTGCGGCGCCACTCTCCAGAGGATTTTGGTACTGTACATGGCGCTGCGGCGCCACATAATGTACTAAGGTTCGCGCTGCGCCGAACTCTTGCAGTAGGCTCGGACACTGTTCCGCGCTACGGCGTAGGTCATTTTGCCTAGGGTTGGTGCCGCGGCGCCAACTCTGTGCACCAGAAAACAATTTCAGTTTTGAATTTTTGTGAACTTCCCGGACGCATAACTTCTTCGTTATAAGTCCGAATTGGCTCGTTCAAAAGTCTACTGTTCACAAATTACGTAATCTACATGATCATTCAAGAATTTTATCTATTTGACTTCGTTTGTTAAAAATTCACCTATTGGTTCATTTTTAACGAAAACGATAAACGTTCGTGAACGTTCAACGCTCGTTTATTCGTTCTAAGTCGGAATCCGGTCATTTTCGAGTCCACAACTCTTAAATTCCAAATATGACTTGTCTCTATTGTAAAACAATGGTTTTGTCATCAAACACAAAATTTGACTTCCATTCCGAGAATTTTACGTATTCGACGTTTATCGTCCAATCGTGCAATTCCGGCAATTCTTCATTCTTATGATTTGTTCAACCTTACAAATGAACTTCATTCATCATGTGAACATTTTAACATACTTAATACAACAACGTATATTCATTGTTGGATTTTGACTTATTCTTTATGAGCTTATAACTTGTCAAATTATAAACTACTTAAGATTTGATTATTCATGACTTATTACAATTAAGGTTTCTTAATCATCATACTTTACATGTTCTTCACATATAACTTTATTTAGGTATATATGATACATATAATCATATAAGTTCTTAATTCACTTTTCTTACTAAACTCATCACAAGTTCATATTTTCATACTTAACATTCAAGGTTAACTTATAATAAGTTTATAACTTTTATTAGTTCAAATGAATTATTGCCAACTTATGTGGCTTAAGTTCATTACTTACCCATTCTTCTTACTTTTTATCATTTATATTCCTCAATCCAAACTTTTCTTATCAACCTATCATGATAGAGATAGAAGATAATTGGAGAAGAGGTCTTACTCTTGAAGTCTTTGATAAGTAGCTTCTTCTTCTTCTTGGGTTATGGAAGTTAACTTATGATAGCTTATTCTCTCTAACACTTAAGCACTTTGTATGTGTTGGATTTATTGAACAAGTAACAAATGGCTTGTAAGCCTTCTCTATTTATAGAATTTGCAAGGTTAGGGTAGATTGGTCATTAAAATAATCCCACCTCCTTATGCACCTCCTTACTATTCATTACTTGCAAGGCACAAAACCTATCCTTTGCTTGGTCATTAATCATTTAACTTGGTCATTACTTTTCTTGATCACCGCTTATCTTGATCACCACTTATCTTGGTCATCACACATTAACCATATTAATATGGTTTTGCCCCATGGGTCTATTAACTCATGGATTCTAGCTTGGGCTTGGATTAATAAATCCTTGGGCTTGGATTAATAAATCCTTGGGCTTTACATTAACAAACATTAGCTTGCTTATTAATTCAATAGTTGGGCCTTAACCTTAATTGACTTGGGCTTTGTACAAAAATCCTAGCCAATCTTTACAAGTCCATTAATATTTCATAATACATACACATATAGTTGATGCATTATTCTTGTATTCTAATTCATATAGAATTTATATACGGTATTTCATCTTTCATACAAACTCGTATAATATTTCGTATTATACTCATTTTCATTACTTTGCACAGTACCTAAGTATCATGCAATTATTACTTATTCATTACTACTTCGCCTTACTTGAAGTTTATAAATTAAGTCCACAAACGAATTATTACTTTTTCCATAACTAGATTTTTATTACATAATCCATCTTATCTTGTTATTCCATCATTACGTATTTCTCGGAAACTCAAAAATATATCCCGAGCACAAACCGATGAATAGTGTTTTTCGAAAAATTTCTCGGAAAACTTTTATTTTCGTCTTGGAAATCCAAACACTTTAATTCATCCACGTAGCTCAAATACTACGACATTCTAACATCAATAGGTTTTACAATGACAACCATCTTGATAACACATAGAATATGATTTTATTATTATTTAATTTAATAAAATTATTTTACAATAAGATCCGAATTTCTCGGTCGTTACACTATATGCCTCTTGAATATACTGAAAATAGTTGATTGCAACCAACACACATTCTATTTGCCTCATGAATTACGACTCAGAATGATTTGAGGAAGTTAAATTTATGTTTAGCTTTGTAGCTTTTCAAGATATAGGCGTGCACAATATTTGTATACAATATACAAAATATCTACTATTATGGGGGTCTGAGAAATATCATGTATCTGCATATTCAATCAACTGTGATGTTGAATCTCTTGGATTGAACAACTCCAAATCTGTCCTACCACAAAAATAGTGTAATCCCATTCACATGTTTTCTAGTTGGTGCAACATTGTAAATGACAATAACATGTAATATCAGGTCATGTGCAGTTTACAAGATTCATTAGGTTATGGAATTTCAGATGCGACAAAGCGCAACAACCTCTCCGTTTTTTTTTATCAATTTCAAGAGATTGAACAAGCATCAATGTAATCAAAGGATGAACTCTATTCATATAAAAACGACTGAGAACCTTTCCAATGTATGTGAATTGATGGAAACAAATTTGGTCGTTCGACAACCTAACAATTTATTGACAAAGTCACTACAAAATGGGGTTAAATGCTTTTTTAGTCACCAAACTGGAGTCCAACTTATTGAACTCGATTTTCTTATAATCAACTCATTGAACTATACCTTTTTTTATATAGAAAATGAAAAAGTTGTCCAACTCTATTAAATTTTTAACGGCTAAAGACGTGGGAATGTCTATGTGAACGGATCAGAATAAGTTAAAACAAAAACAATACCTTACACTTTGTCCCAATTTAAATGTCCATTTATTTGGGTATTACACACCCACAAAACATTAACCCATCCACAAAAATTACATCTTCATCATCAACAGGAACAACCTCCCTACACTATCAAAAATTCAATTTTTCAGTAATTTAAAAACTCATCAGAATTCTTATGGAGCCAATTGTGTTCACGTTATTAATATCAGATACATTATCATGATGCAGCTTTAAATATTTAGCATGTCTTCTGGATTAGCATTTGAAGATGATGCAACAAACAATCACGAGTTCTTTTCCAAGTCACATGCAGGTTTCATGTCATCGCTTACGGTATAATCCAATGGCACATTATGATAGTTGAACACACTTCCTGAATCAAAATATGAATGTTAGTCAACCCCTTGTTGTAAAGTTGGAAAAGATACATGACCCACATTATTACTACAACCAACCATAGCAGTGTAATTGTACGCGGCAATTGGAAGCACAATGGAGTCAGTGAAATTAATCTGTGGATCAACATTAGGAACTTGATTCAGCTCATCAATATCTTGCTTTGCTTTTGGTTTTCTTCCCCGCATTCTTATCACCAGTTTTGTATATCTTGCAGAAAATTGAGTTTGAAACTAAACATGTTACAATGTTACAACCTCGAAGTGCTTGTTTCACATACTTGATTAATTATTTAAAATATGGAAGACCACACATGCAGAATCCTGGAGAGAGAGAGAGAGAGCAAGCTTGTAATAATTTCTGAGTCCCTTACTTCTAGTTTTACATACGTTGTTGGTTATTTATATTTATTCACCATAGAAACAACTTAATCTTTGTTTTAATACTTGATTAATTATTTAGAATATGGAAGACCACACATGCAGAATCAGAGAGAGAGAGAGAGAGAGAGAGAGAGAGCAAAGCATGTAATAATTTCTGAGTCCCTTACTGCTAGTTTCACATACGGTGTTGGTTATTTATATTTATTCGCCATAGAGACAGCTTAATCTTTGTTTTAATACTTGATTAATTATTTAGAATATGGAAGCCCACACATGCAAAATCGAGAGAGATAGAGCGTGTAATAATTTCCGAGTCCCTTACTGCTAGTTTCACATATGTTGTTGGTTATTTATATTTATTCGCCATGGAAACAACTTAATATTTGTTTTATGCGCTTCTATGCCAAAGATATCCTCTATTATTTGACTGTAAGTGCAAGTTTTCTGCAAAGGAACCATGTTGTGCAAAGTGTAAACGCATTTACGGCTGATATTTTTCTGTGGCTTCATTTCCGAGGAAGATAGTAGGGCCCTTTCTTATAAGTGCAGTATTTTATGCTGTTATGTGATGCATATTTGACACTGTTAGTCTTATTTTTCTACATAGGATCCATTACGTTTACTCCCTTTAGTAAGGTTTTTTCATAGTGTTCAGGCTGATGTTTCTCTGGGCTTCTCAACTTTCTTAAGAAGAGAGTAGAGCTCTGCTCATAAGTGCAGTATTTTCTTTGCTGTTGTGTGATGTATATTTTGGTTCTCAGTCTATCTATCTCTTAGAATTTTCTTCATTGTTATTGAATATGAGCCATTCACATATTCGCTGACATTTTTATAATTGCATTTATAGTAGAGGAATCTGAAACCGACAGTGAGGAATCAGATGTTAGTGGTTCAGATGGGGAAGACACATCTTGGATCTCTTGGTTTTGTAATTTGCGGGGAAATGAGTTCTTTTGTGAAGTTGATGATGATTACATTCAGGATGATTTTAACCTCTGTGGGTTAAGCAGCCAAGTTCCATACTACGATTATGCACTTGATTTGATTCTGGATGTTGAGTCCTCTCATGGTAACTCCTTTTTCCTAATCAATATGATTTGTTTTGGTGTTTCACTTTTTCACTGGGAATGATCTTAAACGGACTAGGGAAGCATTGGTGAACTGCTGTTGTATGTGTAAACATGCCGGAGGAAACTATTGGTCATCTTCTCATACATTGTGAGGTGGTCACAGAGCTTCCTGTTGTCCAATTTTGGCTGATGATATCTTATCACCCTTTTGGGGGGTTTGGAGAAGGGTCAGTATTAAGACGAGGAAGAAGTGGGATCTTATTCCCCCTATATTTTTTTGGTTATATGAAAAGAAATAAATGATATCATATTTGATGGCGAGAAAAAT
The DNA here is from genome assembly GCA_020205505.1 of Panax japonicus. Lineage (NCBI taxonomy): Eukaryota > Viridiplantae > Streptophyta > Magnoliopsida > Apiales > Araliaceae > Panax > Panax japonicus. Next base: position 33,487,107 of record CM035109.1, on the reverse strand, counting down.
AGTGTGAATCAATTGCAACATTTACTATTTAGTTCATTTCATTTATATTACATGAGTCTTAGATTCGGAGTAAGCATTCATAGATGTGTCCGTTTATTCTTTATATATATATATAAGGAAAAAGTAATATAAGGCATGTCTTATCCAAACTTGGCTAAGGCATACCTTAGATTACATTTCCCCATGTATATATGTATATATATGTATGTATGTGCATATATATTCATGGATGTATGTGCGTGCGCAAGTATTGAGGGGAAGAAGGGGTGCTATTTTTGTCTTATTGATACGAGGGGCTGGATTTTGTTGGGGCTGGGGCTGTTCTTGAATATCATCGTGCATATTCTTCTTTATCATTCCTATGCCATCTGATAGTCTGATGTATACACCATATGCTTCTGGACTCCCCTCCCTCTTCTTTTGGGCTGTTTTTTAGTATACCTTTTTGAATTCATATCCAAACATTAAATTTGGTTTAATTCCTTTTCCTATATCTAATCTCAAATTTAAAATTCTTCATCTAAATCCTTGACAATTGTTTTTGATATTAAAATATGAGTACTGTATTTTTAAAATTTATGTTGTCTCCTTGCTTGTTGGGTTTTAAATATGCAATGTGTAAATTAAGACAGCTGTAATGTGTAAATTACGGCGGGTGTAATGTGTAGGCGATATGTTTACAGAGGAACAGAATGAGTTAGTTGAATCAGCAGCAGAGATGCTTTATGGTCTGATTCACGTCCGATACGTATTGACAACTAAAGGACAGGCTGCTATGGTGAGCGTTTGGTCTTTAATATTAAATTGGTCGAGTTGTACTTCTATAGCTTTTAATATGGGCCAGTGGTCAACTCTTTACAGCTGGAGAAGTACAAGAATGCTGAATTTGGTAGATGCCCAAGAGTCTACTGCTGTGGACAACCCTGCCTACCTGTTGGCCAGTCAGATGTTACTCGGCAAAGCACCGTAAAAATTTACTGTCCCAAGTGTGAAGATCTCTATACCCCTCGGTCCAGGTTTCAAGATAGTATCCTTTATTTCAGATATTTGAATGTTAATACCAATATCTGGTAGTACCTTAACATGCCCACGAAATCATTGTTTGCTAGATGCTTAATTCATATTTGCGTAAGGAGGGTTCACATGTAGAATTACGAGTAGTTTTGACCTTCCCCTTTCTTCGGTGGAAAAGATATAATGCTAAGTATCATGCATCCACCTTCCAGCTAACCTAAATATATGTCTATGATCAACTTTTAGTGCTAATTTATGAAATTGAAGGATAATAGTTGACTTAGATAAGTCCTTTCATGCGTTGTTGTGTGTTGATATCTTGTACTCTCTACAAGAATATTCTATTTCTTTGTACCATATAATGTAGATACTTGAGTCTACAACCATGGATTAGCTTTTCCCTTTCAAGTTTCTTTAACTGTAGCTAGACCTTGATGGAGCCTATTTCGGAACCACATTTCCTCACCTGTTCCTGATGACTTACGGACACCTCAAACCACAAAAGACATCACAGAACTACGTTCCTAGAGTATTTGGTTTCAAGGTCCACAAGCCATGATGATGGAGTCGCAAGCTCTGTTGGGATGGGACTTTTGGGCTGCTGCTCAGAATGGGAGTTTCTTCCACATAATACAAGTCTGTATTACTGAAAAGTGAAAACTTTCTTGCTTCTGCTATGAGGTAATGCTTTTATAAATACAGCTATAGTTCAGAGGTCCCTTAGAATACCAGATCACAAACTAGGTTCATTTTTCATATATAATTTGTAAAATGTTTGAAGAAAGCAATTTTACCTAAATTTCTAGCTAAAATTTTCACTTTTAGCTCCCTATTTTTATAGTCCATATTACTGATTGTGTTGTTTAATTCAGCTGCGTATTTTAGATGGCTTCCTTGCACATTTTTCCCCTTGCTGAAAAATGTATCAATGTCTTAAAATCCTTTTTATTTAATTTTTTTATATACAAGTAAAATTATAATGTAATTATAGTTCGAAACACCCTCTCCTATTTTGTATTCATGCCAATTCCTATGTTCTTCCACTCTCTTTAGATTGCACCAGCTTGTTTCCTTGTTATCATTGTTTTTTTTTTCTTCATAATTTTCATGATTGAAATCATTATATTTCAAGTTGTAATTAATCTTAATATAGCAATATATTTAACGGGATAAAGCAAAATGAGATTGATCTTACATAACTTATCTAAGATCACTTCAAACACAAAGTGATTTTGATCTTAACTTAACTATTCCTTGTTATTTGGCTATAATTTAATGTTATGTGAATATGCTATGGATGTCATATTTGCTCATTGATGTTTGATGTAGGAAGGGTGATATGATTAAGTACCTATAAAGAGCCTTTGATTTAGTGAACTTTTTGCTTTTTTGTATGCTACAATGGAGATGGAGCAAAATTACTGATTTACCTTGTCTTAATGAATGGCCAAAAAGTACTTGGTTTTGGCCCATCTTCTACAATGTTTTTTGGGGCAGGGAACAATATTAGTATGCTAACAGCGATATCCATGATGATTTAGAAGAAGCTAATTCAAAATTTGGAAAGGTGAAAATGGTCTGGATGTAATAGTGACAAAAAAATATTTAGTACTCTTATGCAATGTTTGGATTGCAGAAATGAAATTAGTGAAGGAATGAAATAGAGAAAGAAATGGAAGGGAGTGTGGAATAATTTCATTCCATTCCATATTATCCCCTCAGAAATAAAACTCAAAATTTGACAGATTGAAGATATTATGTTGATCAAGAGGCTTCTCAAAATATCAATGTGTTTGCAGATCAGGGTTGAAATCTTCGGGATGGGTTTTAAAGAATGTCTCATATTAATTTTTTGGTAGCATACGTGTGGGTTCTACTTTATAATTGTTAATTAATTTCTGTAGGAGAGTGAGATGACTTATTAGGACAGAACGAGCCTAAGGGAATCAATAGTAGTACAGATATTTTCCTTAGTCGTAGCTGTATTTGAATTTGTGGCAATTGAATTTGATTAATTTCTGTAGTAGAGTGAGATGACTTGTTAGGACATAACGAACGTTTGGATTGATGAAATGAAATAGAGGAGAGAATGGAATGAATTTTTAATATTTCATGTTTATGTTTGATTGATGTTAGGAATATATTTAAAAATAAAATAAAAAATTAGAAAGTGATCTAAATACTCTCAAATTTCAAAATTTAACTTAAATTCAATTTATACATAAAATTTGACTCATTTTTGTAGAATTTATTTATAATTTTTTCTTATAATTTATTTTTTTCTTATAATTTTTTTATTTCTCTAGAATTAACTTTATTTTAATTGATGAAAATTAAAGATAAGTAGTGTAAAAAAAATTTAACTAACAAAATTAAATCAACTAGTACAACACCCAACTCAATAATATAAAGTGATGATAAATTCAATATGGGATAACTTCATTCAACAACCAACAACTTCATGAAATATCTAATCAACTAGTAATGCATCCCATCAATTAATAAATCCTAGACAAAATTTCAATATCATCATTCAATGACCAACATGGTAAAATGTCTAAATAACTAGTATAACACTCTACTCAATAAATTTTTGACAAAACTCTTTTTGCTCATCGAGAAGGCCAAAGAAGACCACCATCAACTCCTCCTCACAAGCAAGCTTGCACATGATCTTGTTACGTTCATTATCAGTTAGACTGGGTACATTACTCAACGCATTATTGATATTCTTGCGTTGCTCATTTAATGAAGCCTCCAATCTAAGAAAGTTAGCAAATTGAGTAGATGATTTCTCGAGTTGTACATCGAGAATAGTAACAACCTTCTCCATGACAGATTCAAAATCATTATCGAAACTTGACTTTCTCTTCCTCTTCTTGAAACTAGAGAACTTGCTAAATATTTTCTCACTGCAGGTTGGAGTCAAGCCATCATCTCCATCATTTGTTTGGATCTTTTCATCTAACTCGATCATTTCCGCAGCTGATAGAACATCTTTTTCAGTTGGTCTATCTTTGCCAAATATAACACAGATCCAAATAATTTGGAAATGTCTTGTTCTGCCACTTTGCTCTCTTTTGCACACCCAAAACAAGTTAGAGAAAAAAAGATAACACGGTAATTAAAAAAAAAGAAAAATAGTAAAACACAGTAATTAAATTATATCATAGCAGTATCTAAAAAAGTATTTGAAAAAAAAAAAACTGCAAGCAATTTTATTTACGGAGGAGCTGCTAATTTCACATACAACAAAATAAGGAAGAACCCTGCAATGTAATTGTAGCAGTAGATTACTCTGATATAACATGAACAATAAAGGTTTCATTGTTCTGGTTGCCTCATCCATAAATTTTGCTCAATGGTCATATAAGTTAATGTTGATCAATTTTTTACACGACTTGATCCTATCTCCAAGTCATGTCATTGCGCTGTAGTTTTCGGAGATTAACATGCATAGCAACAATGAATACTTGTGACTCGGTACTTACTACGAGGATGAGTTACAACAGTTATTGGCGTATAAAGATGTACATACAGAATAAACCCTGAGCAGGTAATTACAGATAAAATATCATAGTTCAAGTTACAAAAAATATTAGCATTTGTAGCAAAGTATCAATTTTAAATGACCTGCACCGTTTTGGGAACTTATAGACACATGATTACACTAATCTAACTGATTTAAATATAAAGATGTAAACTTCTACGTTATTAGCACAACATACGTCAACAAATGAGGATGAACTTGTTATCCCCAACACATCAGATAAGCCACAACCAAATCATAAAGCAGTACAAACTCTCTGGCCAGAGCACAATCATAGAGGTATATATTTTATGTAATTTATTCTCAGGCCAGAGCTCAATCAGAAATTCTGCTTTATATTTTATGTAATTTATTCTCAGTGTAATGTTATTACGCTCATGCTCATTTAGCCTAACATAAAACCCCACTGAAAAGATGTGTGTATCGACTTAGTAAGTAGGAGTACATTGACCTCTTGAATACTTTTTTTGGGTGTTCTAACAGTACCTTGACACCCTGAATTTAAAAGGCAACAAGTTTAACAAAGTATAAAGGGGACCACCCCTGACCCCTTTTATTTAATTTTCATGGGGGTGTTCAAATTCCACATGCAATAATAACTAAACAAAACCCTTATTTACATAACACTGTATTTGTACTAATCCAAAACATTCATCTGCGGACATGGAAAGGAAAAATTAAACAGTGAAAACACAAATGCAACCCCCTTAATACCTCTATGATTGAGCTCTGGGAGAGATGTGAGCAAGCAGGGGGTTTTCGTGTCATGAAACATGGGTTGTGCTTTGTTGCACACATTACCCAGTGACACTAAAATTTGATTAATTAAGGTGTGATAAATAAATCATATAATAAGAAGAAAATAAAAATAAACTAAAAGGGAGTCTTTAAGGGTTAGTCAAACATGACCTTGAGAACATGGAATCAGTTAAGGCCACGATGTGCTTAACTGATACCCACGTTTATCAGTTATTATATTTTACACATTATATCAATCTTCCTTCACGTATTATATTATTTTGCTAAGTCAGAGAGAACCAGAGAGAGCTTTGAGAGTTTGTGAATTGGAAGGAAGAAAATTGTAATCAAAGAAGAAGTGTTCCATCATCTTGTAAATAATCTAAACAAGAAATCAAGGGTAAATTCTTAATCTCAAGCTTTAGTTTATGTTATTGAGTTTTCTCCATGAAAGTTGATTTTGAGTTCTCTGTAAATGGATTTTGATGGTTAATTTGTTAAGAAATTGATTGTGGATGTTTATTAGTATGCATAATCTATTTTTATATGATTTGTATGTGATTTAGAGTAATCAAATCCATAAAATTATATTTAAAAGGGAAGTTTTGAGTTTACAGTAAAAAAATATATGAATATGACTTATATGTATAAGAATTGATGCTTAAATTGTATGTCAATCGCTAGTTAATGATTGATTATGTTTATGCATTAAGAAACGAAAAGAATGCAAGTTAAATGGACTGATTTGGTGTAATAACGAATCTGTTATGTGTAATTTCATTAAATTTGAAGAAACTTTGATAAAATGGTAAAAACCTTAATTTTGGTTCTTAAATTGATGGTTTATGTGGTTTATAATGTTAAAATCATGCTAGAAAGGTTGGGTTATGATTCCGTATGAATTGTAGGGTTTGGGTAGGCTTAAATTGTTGTATGGACAAAGAAATTAGAAGTTTATGGCCCCGTTCTTTGTTATTTACGAACTGCAGATTCTGAAACTGGTGCGTCGCGCTGCAGCGTCTCTTATAAGGCTTATCGGCGCGCCGCATCGCTGCATCGCCGCAACAGCTGTGGCTTAGTGTATGGCAGCGTCGGTTGTTAGGCCTGTTGGCCGTGCCGCAGCGCCACTTGGCTGATTTACCCAAATTTTTTTAATTGTTTGTTCAAGTTCAGAAAATATAATTGTAACCTAATCTAATGAACATAAAATTGTATTAATCATATAATGAGATGTTAAAAAAGATTAGTAACATGTCAATGATGATTTCAAGTGATTAATTTATATGTTGAATGCGTACTTAAACTCATTGTTTGTGGGGGTTTAATAACGTGTTTAAGAGTTAAGGTTTGTGTATGTGGTTAGTATAATCAGATTTAGAGCTAAGTTAAGTTAAAAGAAAGTATACTCGTGATGTTAGTTGTGTTATAATCAATTGACATTGTGACTTTAAATGGTAAATAGGGTTAATTGGAGAACGTGAAGTGTAAATTTATAGCTTACACATGAGACAAGTTTCCTTACCCTATCTTTATTACAATTACGCAAGTTCCCTAACTCTAAACTTTCATTGAGCAAGTTCTTAAATCCTAGTCTTATATTGAGCAAGTTTCATATTCTTATTTCTAGCTATCAGAGCTTAATTTATTCAAGTTCATTATTCCAAATAAGATGTTCTAACTCTTTTGAAATAATGCTTTGACTATACAATGATTATTCAATTGTATATAGTTGAGATTCAATCTTTGATTTAAATGCCGATTTCATTATTGTATTGAACCCTTGAATGGCTAGCGATCCTTTATTGATTCAATTAGCATAGTTGATGAGTGTTCTAAATTCTAGAACTTTTATTGAAGTTAATCTAAACAAAACTTCCTTTGGTGCAGACTCTTATGTCAAAACTGAGATGAACAACCCTATTATAGGGGGTTATATTACGTGTTAGCATTAAGATTTTTGTGCACAATACATGGTACGAAGGGCTGATCTCCCTAAGTATGAAAAGTAAGGTCCATATAGTCTTATGACTGTTAAAAGTTTAAAGTAGAAATACTTGACAACCTAGGACATAGTTCATGGTCTCGTGACCCTCATATGTATTTTCGATCTTATTTTCTAATCTTAATTCAAAAGTCGAGCTTTCTATTATCCATTATCCATTGATTACTCGCATGTTATTATTATTATTATTATTGTTATGCTTGTGGGCAATCGTTTGCTCACTCTTGCATAATAACGTTGCAGCTAAGATTGAAAGAACTAACGAGTCTTTCACTAGTAAAGGCAAGGGCAAGATGAACAAGGGATGGAGACTTGTTTAATTTTTTTTTGAGAACGTTTATGTTATAAGACTTATTTAAATTATGTGATGTCTCCGCATTTATGTATTAAAGGATAGATGACTTAGAATTTTATTTATGATGTTGTAACCTTTTATTGGGAGGATTTTATTTTAAGTTGAGTTTCATTTATATCCTTATTTATGGGTAGTTAGATTTGATTTAATTGGACAGTGAACACCAAATCTTATTGGAATGTAGTACCCAAATTTGGGGGTGTCATAAGTTGGTATCAAAGCCCTGTTATGAACCTAAGGCAGGGAAACCTTAGGTAGCCTTATAGGAGATTGAAAACATAGTGATGATGAACTCTTATCGAGTCCTAAGGAATGAATTAAGGAATTCATTGAAGATAATTAATAAAAGATTTTTTGTGTTATGTGTGACGCCCCCAAAATTTTATACATCACCTATTCTGAGTCGCCAAATACATGATACAGAATATAAATACAATCTTAATTATACAACAAGAGAGCTGTGATGTAAGACCCCAACTTTTTATAAATAAAGATTTAATTTCTCTAATTATTATTTTGAAATAGTAAGGGGTTGATTTGATTAATGTGGTTAGTTATGGTAAAATGCACAAATATTTTAAATAAGTAGGTGGTTATAAAATATTCATTGTTGTCGGGAAATATTCGTTTGGTCGTGGAATATTCTTGTTTGTCGGGGAATATTCGTATGGCGGCGCAGCCTTGTGTGGGCCCCATAACAGAAAGCGATTGGATGAAGAAAACGACAAGTATAAGTTGTTTTTAAATAACAGCGTAGTTGTTACCGTTAACACTGCTGGAATACCCGGTGGTTAAAATACAGTAATACGCGTTGTTGCACAGTAGCACATAGTATTGCACTAATTATTGGTTCTTACGTAAGAGGACACTACTCAATAATTATTACAGTAATTACTATTCAGTATTTTATTTTATTGATTCAATAATTATTGCATTGATTTTTTTATATTACTGTTGTTTCAATAATTGTCACTACACAATATTTTCCATTATCGAAGCAATAATTCATATTATCTGAATAATATTATTAGAAAATATTATTGGCAATGTCTAGAAAATTCTGTCTAAGGAGAGATTTGGTCATCTAATTGCGCGACAGTAAGGAGAAATTCTTATTGGAAAGCCCCCTCTTTCCTGGGAACTGCCTGGTTGTCAGTATTGTGATTCTGTAATATTATTTGTGAATAATTAATTATTGATTTATATGATGAGAAAAATATTCATTTTATGTGGATATAGATGGAGAAAATTTTTAAAGTGACAATTGTTAAAAATTAATATTTTATCTTTTTTGATAAAATAATATTTTATTATATTATTATAATATAATAATAATGATATTTTTACAATGAATGTGGTATATATGAGTAAATGAGGAGGAGGAATATTTTTGTTGCAATAAATACTAAAAACATGTTAAACATGTTGGTGGACCCATTTCTTGACTGAAATTTGATTATAGCCTGTAAAATCACCCGTTTATGGATTTCGGTCAATTTCTTTTTGGAATTTGGAAAAACTTTCTTCTGCAAAGTTGTAGAGAATTGAATTTTCTATAAAAAGTCGCGAGATTTGAATTTTCTGATAAAAGGGCTATTTATTATGAATTATTGAAGTTCCGAAGCTCCGAAATAATTGATTTTTGGAAGTTTAAATATTTTTAATTACAAAAACGTGTTTTTCATTTTGTGGCCCTCATGTAACATGTGATAGAGGCTGAAATCAGTCGGAAGAAGTGTGCGTATGAGATTTTGGAAAAATATAATAATATTTAATAAATTTTCTACTTTGGTGTTCTAAGCATTTTCCTATAAATAGGGTGCTTAGGTTAGAATTGAAAATCACACCAGAAACTAAAGATTTCTCTCTCTATAATATCGAGCGTATTTTGTGAGTATTTTAGTACTTTGAGTATTGCTATACGGTGCAAGTTCTTTCAGCACTATATCCAGTATTCCAGTCAGAAGTACTATTCTTTCTGAGGTAAAGGATGTTATTTTCTTCTCAAATGATATTATTTTTTCAATATCATTATGCTGAAATATTGGTTGGAAATTTTTATCAAATTTAGAACATTTTCATGTCGTGGTTACTATTCATGAGTTACTATTCACAAGTTACTATTCACGAGTTACTATTCATAAGTTACTATTCACAAGTTACTATTCACTAGTACTATTCACGAAGCATGATGATGTTTTTTGTGAAATTTCTATCTTTTGAAGTTGGAGTTACTATTCACGTATACGGTACTATTCACGTATACGGTACTATTCACGAATACGACACTATTCACCGAAAAATAAAATTTCTTCTTTTCGTCCAAAATATCTATTCTGGACACTAGCTTTGATTGTATCCATGTTTTGATCATTCTTAAATTTTACCCCACTCTGGTTATTTATGAAGTATTTTTGAATGGGAATTGTTTAAAGTACGAATCCTTAATATTTGTTCTTTTACTTCACTGGATTCATTTTCTTTAAAATATTTTTCATCATCCTCAGTCCTAAATGATGATAAAACTGAATATCTTTGGCCTGTAGTGCAAAGATGAATGATTTTATAATGAATATCTTTGGCCCGTAGTACAAAGATGAACAGGTGTTTAGATGAACATGACCAACTGATGAATATCTTTGGCCCGTAGTGCAAAGATGAACAGGTGTTGAGATGAACATGACCAACTGATGAATATCTTTGGCCCGTAGTGCAAAGATGAATATTTGATTCAAGATGTATATTGATTGATGTTACAGGGATAAAATATCGATGATGGACTTTTAAATTCATAGATGATAGTAGATTTCATTCTCTACTTAACTCTTCTAATGAATTATTGTTTCCGCTGCAGTTGTTGATCTAAAACTTGTTGTCTATTGTATTCTATCAGATTTTTCCATGTTGAAGACTAAAGATAATTTGTTGTACATTATCTTAGTCATAATATTCTTTACTGGGCTAGTTGAGCTCACCCTTTTCCTTTTTGTTCCATTTTTCTTCTATAGAGACGAGAATATAGCGGGAACTAGTCGGGGTGTGGAGTAATGGTTCAAGACAGTTGTTTTAGTAGTCCTCACTATTTTGTAAAATAGTGTATTAATAATTGTAATGAGGACTTATTTGAGTGTGGATATTGTCTAGAAGACAATATTTGTATTTAAACTCACAGTTTATGTGTTGTCGTATTTTGCACGACAATTGTATTAATGAAGTTGTAGTTTTTTTAGTACCATGTATTTGGCGACTCAGAATGGGTGATGTATACCTATTTTGGGGGCGTCACATGTGAGTTTAAATACAAATACTGTCTTCTAGACAATATCCACTCTCAGAATAAGTCCTCATTATATTTATTGTCACACTATTTAACAGAATAGTGAGGACTACTAGCTAATACTATCATCTTGACCATCACTCCGTTCCCCGACTCGTCCCAGCTACGTTCTCATTTCCTGAAGAGAGCAGTGAAAGAAAGGGTGAGCTCAACTAGACAGTAAGAAATATTATGACTAAGATAATGCAGAATAAATTATCATTAGCCTTCAACAGTGTTAAACTGATAAAATATAACAACATCAAGTTTAACTGCAGCGGAACAAAAAATCCATTAAAAGAGTCAAGTGAAGAATAAAATCTATTATCTTTTATGATTTAAAAGGTTTTTCCATCACTTTTATCGCTGGGACTCAGCTTAATAAATAATTCACATCATCGAATCACCCCTGCACTACGGACAAGGATATTCTTTAGTATCATGACCACAAATTATCCATGCACTACGGGCCAATAACATTCGTGTATTCATCAATGGTCATGATCATGCCAACAACTGTCCATCAATGCACTACGGGCCAATGAGGACATTTACCACATCATTTGTAACATTACGGTCATGATTATATCGAATAATCCTTGGTCATAATCATACCAAGTCCATCTATGCACTACAAGCCACAGATAACTTTCAAAAAGATATAAACATGAGGATGATGACAATGATATAAGAATTTAATAAAACAAGTTCAAGAATTACTTTATTCAGGAACTAATAACGTCCAAGTTGTCAACATGATACTGCTTTGTGTAGTAAAATTCAAGAATGCTCTGAAGAATATTTCCATGAAAAGATACTGGATGAAGCGCAAATATCAAGAATATTCCACTAATTTCATGGAGTATAGAAGTCAAAATTTTAACCAACTGAGTATAATAAGGAATGGAATAACAAAAGAAATCACCAGGCATGCGATAGACCACACAGGCAGGTTATTCCAACAGAATAATAATTAACGGAACTAGGTCCGACGTAAAACGCACAGACATGATATTCCAACAGAATAATAAAGACGAAATCAGGTCCGGCGTAAAACGCACAGACAGGATATTCTAACAGAATAATAAAGACGGAATCAGGTTCGGCGTAAAACGCACAGATAGGATATTCCAACAGAATAATAACGAATGAAATGACAGAAGAATTTCACCAAGTATAGGGTAGCCCGCGTATACCGGTTATTCCAACAGAATAATAAATAATAGAATAACAGAAGTTCTCTTCATGAATACAAAAGAAATAATACCCCTTACAAGTACAACAAATAATATTTCCTACCTTAAGAAGAAGAGTACTGGATATATGAGTAGTGATGTAGCATAATACTTTTCTTCTTTCTCTTATAGTTTATCTCTCTAGAGTTTCAGTGAATTCGTAAGAAATAATGAAGGAATGAGCTTCTATTTATAGAAAAATGGACTGCATAGTAACTAACTCATGAACGGTCCAGATTGATTTACTTTAATCTGACGATCCATATTTAAAGCAAATTTTTTTAAATAAAATATAATATATTCTATTTATAATCTAATAAAACGAATAACTTTATAAAAGATTTTACTATGCAAACACTATGCAGGCACTATGTAACCACTATGCATAATAAAATATAATATATTCTAATTATTTTCTAATAAAACAGATAACTTTATAAAAGTATTCTGTTTTATATAAAAAGATTTTACTATTAGCCTAATAAAACGAATAACTTTATAAAAGTATTCTGTTTTATATAAAAAGATTTTCTGTTTTATTATATAAATAATACCAATAAAATAAAACTGAGTGACTTATCACATAAGCATCAATAATCAATATCGTGTGCTACTATGCAACCACGCGTATTATTGTACTTTTACTACGAGTAGTTCAACAATATTAATGGTAAAACTTTTGCCGTTATTTTTAATAAAATATTTTTGTCGTTTTCTCAATCCGACAATAATTCTGTTGTGGGGTCTACCAATGATTGTGCCGTCGTACGAATATTTCCTGTTTAAAACGAATATTCCCCGACCAATTGAATATTATATAACAACTTGCGTACTTTGCAAAATTTATAAATATTACCCACAACTATAACATTATATCAATTTCACTCCATAATATTCAAAAATAATATTTATAGAAAATTCATCTTTATTCAAAAAATTGGGATCTTACAACCTCCACTTCTTATGAAATTTCGCCATCGAAATTAGGGTACGTACCTGGTATATCGAAGAGGTAAGGATACCTTGACTTCATTTCAGATTCTAAGTCCCAGGTCATTTCCTCAACATCGTGGTTTCTCCACAAAACTTTGACTTGAGGTATAACCTTGGAACGTAGAATATGTTCCTTCTTATCCAAGATTTGAACATGAACCTCTTCATACGTTAAATCTTCCGCTATTTCGTCTGGTTCTAACTCAATAATGTGGTTCGGGTCTTCCACATATTTACGTAACATGGATATGTGAAAAACGTTATGAACACGAGACATACTTGGCGGTAAAACAAGTCTATAGGCCACAGTTCCTATTCAATCGAGGATTAAAAATGGGCTAATGAATCGAGGATTGAACTTTCCTCTCTTTTCAAATCTCGTAACTGTAAGACCCTGAATTTTATGAAATAAAAGTATTCAATTTTTCTTATAATTACTATTCAATAAATGGTTAAATTGATAAAAGGGTAAAGATAAGGGTGATATATGGATTTTTTTCAAAAAACACAAGTGGTTGTAAAATATTCATTGTTATCGGGGAATATTCGTTTACTCGTAGAATATTCTTTCTGTCAGGGAATATTCGTACGACGGTGCAGTTATTTGTGGGCCCTATAATAGAATAACTGTCGTATGAAGAAAACGACAAATTTGAGTTTTTATAAATAACAACGTAATGGTTACCGTTAACACTGTTGGAATATCCGGTGGTTAAAATACAGTAATACGCGTTATTGCACAGTAGCACACGGTATTGCACAATAATTTTGAAATTATTGATTCTTACGTAAGAAGACATTACTTAATAATAGTTACAGTAATTACTGTTCAATATTTTATTTTATTGATTCAATAATTGCTACGTTGATATTTTATATTATTGTTGTTCAATAATTATCACTGCACAATATCTCCATTATCAGATCAATAATTCATATTATTTGAATAATATTATTACATAACATTATTAGCAATGTCTAGAAAGTTCTGTCAAGGAGAGGTTTGGTCACCTAATTGCGCGCCAGTAAGGAGAAATCCTTATTGGAAAGCCCCCTTTTTCCTGGGAACTGCTTTGTTGTCATTGTTGTGATTCTGTAATATTATTTGTGAATAATTAATTATTAATTTATATGATAAGAAAATATTTATTTGATGTTGATATAAATGATGGATTTATTTATGTGGTTATAAATGAAGGAATTAATGTTGAGGTGTTTTATCAGTATTTTGTCGGATTGGAAATATTAAAAGATCAAATCGGCGTTCTTAAAGCTCTATTTCATGAGTTATAATTTTAATCCGACCGTTGGATCGTTGTGATTTTTGGATATGTTATACATATATAATTTTTTTACATGTCCACAAATTTTGAACCGTTAAAAATTAAAGGTTGATTTGTTATGAATTTTAAAAGGTGTTGAAAATCGTCCGTTTGTGGATTTCGGATATTTTTGTCTGGAATTTGGAAAAACTCAAAGCTACAAAGTTGTAGAGAATTCGATTTCTTGTGGAATGGACATAAAATTCGTATTTTTTTGATAAACAGGCTATTTTTTATGAATTGTTGAAGTTTCAAAAAATAAAATGATTTTTTATTAAAAATAGGGGGGAACCCACTTTTGGTTTTTCAAGCATGTGGGCTGCTATTATTTTTCAGATTTGGCTGGCTTGGTTGGTGAAGGTGTGCGTAGGAAGTTTGAAAAGAAATAATATTAATTTATTATTTTAGTCTCCTTTGGCGTTCTAGCATTTTCTATAAATAGACGCTTAGGTTAGAATTGAAAATCACACCAGAAATAAGTTTTCTTTCTCTCTATATTATCAAGCATATTTTTGTGAGTATTTAGATATCTTGAGTGTTGCTATACGGCGCAAGTTCATTCAGCGTTATATTCGATATTCAAGTCAGAAGTACTGCTCTTTTGAGGTAAGGAATTTTAAGGGTTGTTATGTTTTTCATGTTTCGTAACTTTTCAGACTTTCAAAAATTCTGGAAAAATTTAAAATAATAATTTGATGAGTTTTATTGATTGTGTCCAAAAATGGCAATTTTTGAATGTATAAATTAAGAGTTATGAATTGTACGAGAAAAGACTATTTTAAAAGAAAACCCTTATAACTCCTTGTGGTTAACTCTAAAATTGGTGAAATTTTTATTAAGAGTACATGTATATAACAGAAGTATACTCTGTTAATTTCAGAATTTTTGGATAAAATTATAATTTATGATAAATGTCTATATATTCGGCTGTTTTGGCCATATGAAAAATAGTAAATAAATTTTAAAAATTCTGGGGAAAATATATGTTCAATATGAGACTATATTCAGCTAAAACCCAAAAAAAAGATATTTTTGGGACTGATTTGGTATTTTTCATGAAAATGGACTAGTTATGAGTAAATAAATTAAATATGTTATGTGAAGTAAGAAAATTAGAAAATAGGATATTATGGCTTGAAAATCCTACATGAGGTATATGCAGATTTTTGATGAGGGTTTTAGTTATTGGTGATGAAATCTTATGAGTTTGACATTTTAGGATGATTAAATGCATTATTTAGTAAAGTGTAAACAATTAAAATAAATTGTTTATAAGCTTAAGAAATATTATTCTTTCAATATCATTATACCGAAATATTGGTATGAATTTTATTGTGGAATATTTACCTTTTTCATATCGGGGTTACTATTCATGAGTTACTATTCACGAGTTACTATTCACGAATTACTATTCATGACAAAATTAAATTCTTTTTCTGACCAAATTATCGTTTATTTATGAATCTTATTCTTGAGATTAAATCTATATGTTGATTATATTATTTTTATTATCATATATAACATTTTTATAACCTTAATGATGATATTTCTCTTTGACTTGAGTGTAAAGATGGGTAGATTTTTGGTATGATCATGACTATGAGTTCTCTTTGGCCAGTAGTGCAAAGTTGAATTATTGACTGATATGATCATGACCATTGAATTTATAATTGAATATCTTTAGCTTAAGTGCAAAGGTGAATTGATCAACATGGTTATAATCATTGTTTATATAAATTTTGAAATGATTATATATTTCTTTGAGATATTAATATATTTGGCCTGTTGTGCAAATATGAACTGTTGAGGAATATCTTTAGCCTGTAGTGCAAAGATGAACTGTTGATGAATATCTTTGGCCCGCAGTTCAAAGATGACATGTTGTTGAATATCTTTGGCCAGTAGTGCAAAGATGAACTATTGACGAATATCTTTGGCCGTAGCGCAAAGATGAAGTTATTAGTATGATTATGAACAGGAAATGTGATTTGGTGTAACCATGATCTTTGATGTTTCAGGTAAAGATAGGTGATGAAAATTATCTTCGTCCTGGATGAAAAGAGGAATTTAGAACTACAATTATGATTATGAGTTATTTATATGATTGTGGACCATAATTGTTGATTGATGTTACAGGGATAAAACATTGTTGGTGGATTTTTAACATAGAGAAGATAATAGACTTTATAGTCTATTTGACTCTTCTAATGGATTGCTCGTTCCGCTGCAAGTATGGTTGAATTTTTTTTATCATCTACCATATGTTCTAAATCTCTGATTTATTATTGATGAAGGTTATTGATAATTTAATTATCTTAGTCATGATATTCTTTACTGAGCTAGTTGTGCCCACTCTTTTGTTTCATAATTCCTTTCAGGTAATAAGAGTGTAGCTGGGTCGAGCGGGGGTAACAGAGGAATAGAACGGTGGTCATCATTTAGTAGTTATATTTGGTGAATCAAATAGGGTGAGGCGAACCCAATGTTGGAAGGGTGTTTTGCCACTATCATACAAGATGTCTAATGACATACAACCTCGTGTCATCATAAGACAAGGTTGTGCACATCCACTTGTTGAGTATATTTATGAGCACTACCTATATAATCTTGATGTTTGTTTGAAGTATAATTCTCAATTAGAGACAGTGGAGATAATGATATGTCAAGAGAAGACTCACCATTGGAAAGAATATGATAGTAACTTCTCGTTTTTCTTTGGGGTCTATTGGGTCAACCAAGGATAATTCTGTGGACATATGATATCCATAATAACCTAGACGCATGGCCTCCCATGTACGAAGGTTTCCTTGAGCACTTTCTAAAGGTTTTAATTTCTAAAATAGTTTTTTACTGTACCTTTATGTAAGGTGCCATTGTGACGTGCTATCCAAGGTTGGGATGAGAGTCACAGTTGGTATATATTTGTATCAAAACTCACAGCATATGTGTTGTTGTATTTTGTATGACAATTGTTGTAATAAAGTTGTATTTGTTTTCTGTACCATGTATTTGGCGACTCACAATAGGTTGGATGGACTGGACCTGTTTTGGGGTTGTCACAGTTGGTATCAGAGCTTAGGGATATGGTCTTTGGCGGAGATCGGGGAATAGAACTAGGAGGGGAGAGATGAATAAATCCTTCACTAGTGTATCCTACCTAAGCTTATTTGTTGGTCAGTCATAATATCAGGATATTATGTGATATGTTAATTTGCTTAATTAACCCTTGTTTTATGACTGTATTTGAGAATGGCAGCTGAGAATGCTAACAATGGAGTGAATGAGACTGCGAGAATACCTCTATTCACTAACCATGATAATGTGATGTCAGACGAAGAAGGAATTAGAGATATTTTTGTGGTGAGGGAAGAATTAATAGTTGTACCCAAGCTAGTCGCAGAGGTAGCAGCTGAGAGTGAGGAAGAAGATGAACCTGAGGAGAATTTATTAGAGGTATTTTTGATCAAAATGTAGAATTGCAAAATCGTATTCATGAGTTAGAAGAGCAGGCTGAAGAACGATAGGCGGTTTTGGAGTAAAAGGATACAACGATTCAAGCTTGTGTTACCCGATATGTGATGCTTGAACAGAAGCATTCTTTGGCAGAGTATAAGATGATAAAGCTGGAATCTGAGCTGAAAGAAGAAATAACTGAATGAGTGAGAGTGAGTGATGCATAGGTAAAAGCCAGCACGACGTATTGATATTGTGAAAAGAGATGTCTGATCTAAGAAGGCTAAAATAGATGATATGAATTTCTCTTTTTGGACAGCAATTGGGAGAACCCAACATCGAGTTTTGAATTACCCTGTACAGAGCGGTCAACTTGAATTCGATATGGATTGAAGATTGATGATTCAGATCATGAATTAGGAGTACGACGAGGCAGTTGAGGGAGGAATATGCCCTATAGAAAGGTATATTCCAACGGTAGTGATGACGCCAAATGTTGGCCCAGACAAGTCAAAGCCGAGGAGTTCAAGGGAAAACGATCGTTATGATTTCCCAACAAATGAGGAACCCAAATGAAGTTATCACGGGAGATGAGCAATGGAGAAATCATGATGACCTGGGAGATAAAATCTGAAATGAAAGCAATGTATTCTCAAGTTTTCGAAATATCAGGTACGTAAATTTCGGGGATAAAATTTCATAAGGAGGGGAGATTGTAAGACCCCGAATTTTATAAAATAAAAATATTCAATTTTTCTTATAATTACTATTCAGTAAATGGTTAAATTGATAAAAGGTTAAAGTTGAGGGTGATATATGAATTTTTTTCAAAATACGCAAGTGGTTATAAAATATTCATTGTTGTCGGGGAATATTCTTTCTGTCGGGGAATATTCGTACGACGACGCAGTCATTTGTGGGCCCCATAACAGAATAACTGTCGGATGAAGAAAACGACAAATTTGAGTTTTTATAAATAATGGCGTAATGGTTACCGTTAACACTGTTGGAATATCCGCTGGTTAAAATACAGTAATACGCGTTATTGCACAGTAGCACACGGTATTGCACAGTATTTTTGAAATTATTGATTCTTACGTAAGAAGACACTACTCAATAATGGTTACAATAATTATTGTTCAATATTTTATTTTATTGATTCAATAATTGCTACGTTGATATTTTATATTATTGTTGTTCAATAATTGTCACTGCACAGTATCTCCATTATCAGATCAATAATTCATATTATTTGAATAATATTATTAGATAGCATTATTGGCAATATCTAGAAAGTTCTATCAAGGAGAGGTTTGGTCACCTAATCGAGCGCCAGTAAGGAGAAATCCTTATTGAAAAGCCCCCTCTTTTCTGGGAACTGCCTGGTTGTCATTGTTGCGATTCTGTATTATTATTTGTGAATAATTAATTATTAATTTATATGATAAGGAAATATTTATTTGATGTGGATATAAATGATGGATTTATTTATGTGGTTATAAATGAAGGAATTAATATTGAGGTGTTTTATCAGTATTTTGTCGGATTAGAAGTATTAAAAGATCAAATCGGTGTTCTTAAAGCTCTATTTCGTGAGTTATAATTTTAATCCGACCGTTGGATCGTTGTGATTTTTGGATATGTTATACATATATAATTTTTGTATATGTCCACAAATTTTGAATCGTTAAAAATTAAAGGTTGATTTGTTATGAATTTTAAAAGGTGTTGAAAATCGTCCATTTGTGAATTTCGGATATTTTCTGTCTGGAATTTGGAAAAACTCAAAGCTACAAAGTTGTAGAGAATTCGATTTCGTGTGGAATGGACATAAAATTCGTATTTTTTTGATAAACGGGCTATTTTCTATGAATTGTTGAAGTTTCAAAAAATAAAATGATTTTTATTAAAAATGGGGTGGGACCCAATTTTGGTTTTTCAAGCATTTGGGCTGCTATTATTTTTCAGATTTGGCTAGCTTGGTTGGTGAATGTGTGCGTAGGAAGTTTGAAAAGAAATAATATTAATTTATTATTTTAGTCTCCTTTGGCGTTCTAGCATTTTTCTATAAATAGACGCTTAGGTTAGAATTGAAAATTACACCAGAAATAAGTTTTCTTTCTCTCTGTATTATCAAGCATATTTTTGTGAGTATTTAGATATCTTGAGTGTTGCTATACGGCGCAAGTTCATTCAGCGTTATATCCGATATTCAAGTCAGAAGTACTGCTCTTTTGAGGTAAGTGATTTTAAGGGTTGTTATGTTTTTCATGTTTTGTAACTTTTCTGACCTTCAAAAATTCTGGAAAAATTTAAAATAATAATTTGATGAGTTTTATTGATTGTGTCCAAAAATGGCGATTTTTGGATGTATAGATTAAGAGTTATGAATTTTACGGGAAAAGACTGTAACATTCCTGATTTTTAAATGTAAGTTATAAATATTTATTGATTTATATAAATATTTATTAGATGTGTTTATTATTGAATAAGTAATTTTTAATTTGATTGAGTTGATTTAGTTAATTATTTATTTGCTAAATAATTAATGTGATTAGTTAATTATTTATTTGTTAAATAATTAATGTGTTATGTGGATTGTGTTATGCGATTAAGTAATTTATTTAATAAATTGTTATTAAATAAAGTGTGACAAATAACTATATTATAAGAGTTATTAAAATAAATTTAAGTAATATTAATTTAGTTTTTGCCAAACAAGGTGTAAGTATATTAATCCTTTAACTTTTAAATGGGTTGCCAAACAAAGCCTATGGCTTTTGGATTTCTTTTTAATTTAAATTGTTAAATAAATAAAATGATAATACGTAAATATATATAAGTTATGTAACTGATAATTTAATACAAATCATTAGTGAGCGTTAGTTTTTTTTAAAATAATTGAAAAGAACGTACGTTGGTTTTTTTATTTTAGTATAGCTATACTGTGAATTGGAGTGTTTATCATTTTACGCTTTGAGTTAACTGATTAATTGAGAGAAGAAAAAGAAATGAAGTTCAGAGAGTTTGAGAGGAAGGAAGCCAAATGTGTGATTGTCCAAAGCAAGTTCTGTTAACAAGTATCTTCTTAAGAAACAAAAAGGTATTTTTCCTATAATCTTAATACTATATAACTATATATGTGTTACATTATATAGTTCGTGAATTAGTATATCTCAGTGTTTTTGAATTTCAAAGTAGAATAAGTTTTACAAGATTTTCTGTAAACTGAGTTTTATAATTTATGATGATAATATGTGTAATTGTAATTGTTATAGCTAGCATGTATATATAGGTGTGTATGTGTTGTATGCTAAATTACCATTGAGAAAGAGAACTCAGTTTTTACAGTGGAAAATATATATATACGAACATATGATTTTATGATAACAAAAATTGTGAACTAATACGCGAATTGAACTTTGTATATGTTAATTGGAATATATGTTGGTATGCTAGTTTTCCAAAGGTAATAATTTGGTTATAAGCATGGAATACCGTTCACTGTAATTTATATTTATGAACAATGCAGTTTTGTTTTAATAACAATGTTTCAAAGAATTAGTCTATGATATTGTTAATTAGTGGTTGGTAATTGGTTTATGGATGATTGTTAACAAGTATGTGTAATTTATATTAGTTATATAGGTTGTTTGGGGCAAATTATTGTTACAAATTTAAGACAGTAGCTTTGGCTCTGTTCTTTGTTTTAGTTCTGTGAGTTTCGGCGCCCCAGCGTCAAAATTCACGCTCCAGCGTCAAGTTTCGCGCCTTAGCGCCAAAATCAGCGCCCCAGCCAGACTTCGCTGCCGCAGCTCTGAAGTCAGCGTCGGAGCGCCGGACTTCGCAGCCGCAGCGCCGAGTCCTTATATAAATCTCGCGCCGAAGCGCCACATTAGCGCCGTAGCGCGGCCCACAGTTCAAACTGTGGCGCCGCGGCGCCACTTAACAGAAAGTTCAGAAATGACTTTTGTCTTGTACAAAAGTCTGATTTTTTAAAAGAAATGATATATGATAAATGTTGAGTATGTATTTTGGTATTATAGTATATTAATACTATGAGTGAACATGAAATTACTAATTAACAAATACTGTTATTAGTTTTAATGGATAGAATTTGATTATACAATTTATAATCAAAGCATACGTGATGTAGAGATATAGTATGTTGTTACTTACTGATTATGTCATGTTAACATATGTATATAGGATAATTGTGATTTGGATTATAACGGTTTAATCTACGCACAAGACAAGTTCTCTAACTCCATACTCTCGTTGAGTTAGTTGTGTTTATACAAGTTTTCTAATCCTAAAGCTTCGTTATGAAAATTTCATATGCTATACTTTATTTAGTAAAGTATTTCCATTAAGCAACTTAATTGTATCTAGTTATTCATTATGATACAAGCTTCCCATCTTCACACTTTCGTTGAGACAGTTATTATGATTATGCAAGTTTTTCCTAACTCTAAACTTGTTATATTAACATGCAAGTATCGTTATTCTGTTGAATCAGTTTATTGTTCAAATTATTATTTGTTGTGCATGCTTGATAATAAATTTTAAGATATAACCTTAGCTTAATATTGTTCAAAGCAAGGTATGATAGATTATTTAATTGTTATGCTATTAGAATTATTCCTAATGCATGAACTCAGAACGAAATGTTTATTCAGTCAGGATTATTCAATAATATAGTGTTATTATCTTTATTCAACTAATCCTTAGTTGATGTACGTTGAATTCCAAATTGCCTTGAAGTTTATCCAAACCAAACTATCTTTGGGGGTGGACTTGTACTCAAAATACTGAGATGAACAACCCTATTTATAGGGGTTACGCTTAGTTTTGTACTTTGCGCTGAAATATTTGTATACAATACATGTACGAAGGGTTGATCCCCCTAAGTACCCTGAAGTCATTATAGTCGTATGACAATAAAATTTAAAGTTGAAAGATTACTTATAATTGTGAACAAGGTTCGTGGTCATTAGACCCTCAGTTGAATGTTTAAGATGTTAATAGAATTTATTGTTCAATTCTATTGAGCCCCTAAATGGGCAAGAAATATTTTAGTTCTTTTAAGCCTCTGAATAGGCAAGGAGCGTATAAGAAGTTAATAGAACTTATTGTTCAGTTCTATTGAGCCCCTGAATGGGCAAAGAATGTGAAAGTTTTATTCATTGATATTTTAAGTGAGCCTTGTTTGTTCACTCTTGCCTGTAAAATCCTTACAGCTAAAGATGGAAAGGGTGACGTACCTAGCACCCGTAAAGGAAAGGGAAAGATGAAAAAGTACTGAAGACTTGTAATAGTTTTGGATAGTTGTATTATCAGACTTTGATTTAAAGATTGTAATGGAGTTTATTTTAAAATTTCTGCATGAATGTTTGTTTGTAAAGGTTAGATAACCTGGGGGATTTTATTTTATGAAATTCCTGTATGGGCAGGTTTATTATTCAATTTTATTGGGTAGTTATAAATGAATGTTTGGATTACGTGAACATCAAATCTTAAGGTAATGAAGTACCGGATTTGGGGGTGTCACAAAGACTATTTTAAAAGAAAACCCTCATAACTCCTTGTGGTTAACTCCAAAATTGGTGAAATTTTTATTGAGAGTACATGTATATAACAGAAGTATACTCTGTTAATTTCGAAATTTTTGGATAAAATTACAATTTATGATAAATATCTAAATATTCGGCTGTTTTGGCCATATGAAAAATAGTAAATGAATTTTAAAAATTTTGAGAAAAATACATGTTCAATATGGGACTATATTCTGCTAAATCCCATAAAAGAGATATTTTTGGGACTGATTTGGTATTTTTTCATGAAAATGGACTAGTTATGAGTAAATGAATTAAATATGTTATGTGAAGTAAGAAAATTAGAAAATAAGATTTTATGGCTTGAAAATCCTACATGAGGTATATGCAGATTTTTGATCAGGGTTTTGGTTATTGGTGATGAAATCTTATGAGTTTGACATTTTAGGATGATTAAATGCATTATTTAGTAAAGTGTAAATAATTAAAATAAATTGTTTATAAGCATAAGAAATATTATTCTTTCAATATCATTATACCGAAATATTGATATGGATTTTATTATGGAATTTCTACCTTTTTCATGTCGGGGTTACTATTCACGAGTTAATGGCAAAATTAGTTTCTTTTTCTGACCAAATTATTGTTGATTTATGAATCTTACTCTTGAGATTAAATCTATATGTTGATTATATTGTTTTTATTATCATATATAACATTTTTATAACATTAATGATGATATTTCTCTTTGACTTGAGTGTAAAGATGGGTAGATTTTTGGTATGATCATGACTATGAGTTCTCTTTGGCCAGTAGTGCAAAGTTAAATTGTTGACTGATATGATCATGACCATTGAATTTATAATTGAACATCTTTAGCTTAAGTGCAAAGGTGAATTGATCAACATGGTTATAATTATTGTTTATATAAATTCTGAAATGATTATATATTTTTTTGAGATATTAATATATTTCGCCTGTAGTGCAAATACGAACTGTTGAGGAATATCTTTGGCCTGTAGTGCAAAGATAAACTGTTGATGAATATCTTTGGCCCGTAGTGCAAGGATGACATGTTGTTGAATATCTTTGGCCAGTAGTGTAAAGATGAACTGTTGACGAATATCTTTGGCCATAGTGCAAAGATGAAATTATTAGTATGATTATGAACAAGAAATGTGATTTGGTGTAACCATGATCTTTAATGTTTCAGGTAAAGATAGGTGATGAAAATTATCTTCGTCCTGGATGAGAAGAGGAATTTAGAACTATAATTATTATTATGAGTTATTCATATGATTGTGGACCAGAATTGTTGATTGATGTTACAGGGATAACATATTGTTGTTGAATTTTTAACATGGTGAAGATAATAGACTTTATAGTCTATTTGACTCTTCTAATGGATTGCTCGTTCCGCTGCAACTATGGTTGAAATTTTTTGTCATCTACCATATGTTCTAAATCTCTGATTTATTATTTATGAAGGCTATTGATAATTTAATTATCTTTAGTCATGATATTCTTTACTGAGCTAGTTGTGCTCACCCTTTTGTTTCACAATTCCTTTCAGGTAATAAGAGTGTAGCTGGGTCGAGTGGGGGTAACAAGGGAATAAAACGGTGGTAATCATTTAGTAGTTATATTTGGTGAATCAAATAGGGTGAGGCGAACCCAACGTTGGAAGGGTGTTTTGCCACTATCATGCAAGATTACTAATGACATATAACCTCGTGTCATCATAAGACATGGTTGTGCACATCCACTTGCTGAGTATATTTACGAGCATTACCTATATAATCTTGGTGTTTGTTTGAAGTATAATTCTCAATTAGATACAGTGGAGATAATGATATGTCAAGAGAAGACTCACCATTGGAAAGAATATGATTGTAATCTTTTCATTTTTCTTTGGGGTCTATTGGGTCAACCAAGGATAATTCTGTGGCCATATGATATCTATTATAACCTAGACGTATGGCCTCCCATATACGAAGGTTTCCTTGAGCACTTCCCAAAGATTCTAATTTCTAAAATAGTTTTTGACTATACCTTTATGTAAGGTGCCATTGTGACGTGGTATCCAAGGTTGGGATGAGAGCCACAGTTGGTATATATTTATATCAAAAATCACAGCATACGTGTTGTTGTATTTTGCACAACAATTGTTGTAATAAAGTTGTATTTGTTTTCTATACCATGTATTTAGCGACTCAGAATAGGTTGGATGGACTGGACCTGTTTTGGGGTTGTCACAGCTGAAGCAAGGTAACATGACTATGCTAGAATATGCCGTGAAAATCAACGCGTTGGCAAGGTTTGCAACATATCACTTGAATACTAATGAAAGGAATGCGAGAAGGTTTGAACATGGATTGAAGCCTTGGTTGTACAATAAGGTTTCAATGTTTTAGCTGGATACATTTGCAGCAGTTCTGGAGAAGACAATCATCGCAGAAGGTGGAGGAGATGCTTTGACAAAATATAACCAGGAACAGAAGAAGAAAAAGAATGAAAATTAGAACAACAAGGCTAATGGTAGCAATGATGGCGGTAACAATCAGAAAAGGAGGTGGAATGACAATGTTTCTACTGGGAATCAAAAGGGGAGTCAGAAGAAGAGGGTGGAGGCTTGTGCTACCTGCAGAAAGAATCACGTGGGGGTATATATGAAGGGGAAGAGGATTTGCTACAATTTTGGTCAAAAGGGTCACATTAATCCTAAGAAGGGTGCTGGTTTCACTTGCGGATCAAGGGATCATCTGGCTCGGGATTGTCTCAAGAAGGCATCATGTAGAGCAGAAGCAGATTGAAGTAAGGGAAACAACGGTGGTAGCACCTTGACTATCAATGGACCGAAGCTGTCAAACCGATCCACCACCAGAACTTTCAACATGACCGTGCATGATGCGGTGTAGTCAAAATATGTGGTGTCAGGTATCATTCCTGTGACAAACGAGATTTTGTAATTTAATTTTAATATTTATTGAATTAAATAAATATTTTCAATGATTTAATTATTAGATTAAATAATTAATTGATGAAGTTGTGGTAGATTAATTTAATTATATGTATTATATTTATTAAATTAACATGGAGAATTTTTATCATTCAAATTATGTAATTATGTGATCTTATTGAATTAAATAAAATATTTAATAAGCATAATGTTATTTTAATTAATTTAATAATTAATTAGAGATTTAATAATTTGACCTAATTAATAAATGAGAAATTTAATTTTATGACTATGGGAATTAATGAGAAATTATTATATTTTAATTGAATTAAAGTAAATAAGATATTTGATTTATTTTATAAAGGGGTGTGACACTATTAAACTATAGTATAAAAGATCTATTAAATTAAATGGTTATAATTCTTTTAAGGTTAGCCAAACAATGCATTATAGGAGGTTGAGGGCAGTTAACCCATGATCGGTTAACTGACCACAACTGCGTCAGTTTATAAATTATATACGTATTGTCTTTTATGTTATTTTTCTAAGTCTGACAAACTATTCAGAGAGAAATTGATAGTTTTGAGGAAAATTGTGAGTGTGTGATTGAAGTAACCGATAAAGGATCATCAAGGATCATCTCTTCTAATCTACACTTTATACTCTGGGTAATTCTTTTAAACCAATTTCAAATTACGTTGTTTAAGTTTTATAAGAAAATGGCTTTTAAGTTCTGTAAAAGCTCTGTAATTGAAAAAGGAGTAAAGATTATGTGTTATATATGTGATAAGATGTCATCATATCATATTTTACTATATATATTGTATAATTCCATAGCATTAGTTTCATAAAAATATGTCTTATATACTTTCTTCAAAATACAAAGTATGAAATATGGCCATATGGCCCTTACATGCAATTTTAATACGTTAATCATATGTTGTATCATAAATTTTACACTTATATATAATTATGCATGTTAAAATGAAGAAAACAAACTTCAAATGAACATATTCAGTGTTATAATGAACCCGTACTGTTGATTTTCATGTTTTGTGTTCAAAACTTTCAAAAATATCAAGAATAGTAAATTATATGTTTTGATTATGCAAATTATGTGTTATAACATGTTAAAATCATTCTAGAAGGGTTAAGTAGTAGTTATATGTGTATGATAGTGTTTGGGAATGTCTAAATTCGTGTAGAAATAATTTAATTAGAGGTATTGGCAATGTTATGCAATTTTTCGCGAATTGCAGAACTGGTACTGGTTCGCCGCGGCGCGGCGCCAATTCCATGCCTTAAGGCCCGCGCCGCAGCGCCGAGAACAAGCACAACAGTGGCGCCGCAATGCCACTCTACAGAATGTCCATAAATGAAATTTTCCCTATTATTCAAGTCTAAGAATGTGATAGTAACTTAATCTAATGTACATAAAAATATGTTAGACGTATAGTGAAATGTTAAAATAGATTCTTAACATGTCAATAACGCAGTTAAGTATGCATTGAATTATTGAATGCATAGTTAGCTTATTGTTTATGTAGTGTAATATTATGTGACCATAAGTGTGATAATTTGACTAAGTAAAGTCATAATCCGAGTTAGACAAAAAGAATGAACATGTGATGACTAGTTACGTTATAATTGACTGGTACTGTGCATTAAAATGATATGTAGGATTAAATAAAGGAACGTGTATAATTAACGTGTAATCTACGCACGAGGCAAGTTTCCTAACCCTACTTGTTATTATTATTCAAGTTTATAAATTACATCGAGTAAATTCTCGTTATTATTAATCAAGTTCAATTTGTTATATTAAAGATTATTTATCTTTTCAAAGTATGATTCCGTTATACAATAATGCAAGAGGGGTATTTTGGTCTTTTGGCTGTCAAATTTAATGGCTAAATGGCAACTTGGCAAACCCTTAGGGTTTGACCCTTAGGTTTTCCAAAATTTGGATTTCTAGGATTTCATTTAGGGTTTAAAATAAAAAAAATTAGTTTCCTTAAAAATTAGGATTTCTAAATATTAATTAGGGTTTCTCTAATTAACATTAAATTCTATAATACTTAACCTTAGTCATAATAACACAGTTACATAACAGTCTCGAACTCATACTTGAATTTCAAATTAGGATTTCCACTTAGCAATTAGCTAATTACTATTTAAGGTTTCTAATTTTAGAAATTAAAGTTTTAAATTACTAATTAGGGTTTTCCATAATTAGTGTTAAAACCTATAATACATATCATATACCACATAACATAATCACTACATAGTATTGAATCTCCCATTTGAGTTTCAGCATAGGGTTAAATAAATTAATGATAGGGTTTTGTCAGGTTATAATAAAACTGCTCCACATATTAACCCTACACATATAACATACATATTTATAGCACTAAATATACTTAATATAATATTTTATTCTCTTTCTTTATTCCAATTCCAAATTTAGGGTTTTGATTCCATATCTGATTTATCTTTCATATATAACATTATTAATTAAGTTAAAAATAATTAACTTAACTAATTTGAATAAATTCGTATAATAAAATAAAATAATTATTATAATAATTCTATAATCATATCATATATTATTTAAATAATATAATAATCATATTTTCATGGAAAATAAATAATAAAATCATTTCAACTATAAAATTAATTATTATAAGAATATACTTTATAATTATCAATAATTCTAAAATAAAATTATTTGTAATAATTAATGTAATAAATAAATTTTATTTATCAAATATGTATATATTCACATTACCTGTCACACATTTCCACCTTTATAAATAAATAAAAAAGTTATACGCAAAATTTTTGATTTAATTATATAGAAAATATCGGGTTATTACATTCAACCCTCCCTTATAAAGATTCCGTCCCCGGAATCACCGTTTCAAAACTTATACATATAAGAGTACATAGCATACACAATCATTTCAAGTAGATCTCGATCAGATTCGATCGAACTGGTCTTTAACTTGTTTAACATAAAGTTTGTCTATCTGATTAAACGGAGAAATTGATTTCTAATAGAACTCAACTTCTTCCTTCAAAATTTCTTTATAAAATAATTTACTATATATATATATAATAAAATCATATATAAAAAAAATAAAATTTATTCGAATAGTACCTGGAGTTGCATTCCCAGCTGCCACTGAATCTTGAACAGTCACGTTGAAGACTCTTGCGATTGGTTCTATTGATTTATTTGTTGAAGTAGGTTCCGTTGTCACCAATGTGCCGTTGCTTTTTCCCGTAGTTATACTCCCTGTATCCATTCTCTTTTTCGGACAGTCCTTCACCTTATTCTCTAGTGATCCACACCAGAAAAACCCTCTGTTCATCCTTGGATTGGGGCAGTTGGGAGAGATATGTCCCTCCTGCCCACACTTGTAACACACAAACTTACCTTTAAGATACTCTCTCGAGTGATTCTTTCTGCAATTCTCACAATGCCCAACCTATTTCTTTCCACCTCCTGGCCTATTTCTGGTATTCCCAAAATTTTTTCATTTCCTTTTTCTAGTCCTATTACCACTACTCCCTTCTCCAGCTCTAGCTTGATTTGCCTTCTACCAAAAATCTGCCTCCCCTTTTATCATATAGGTGGAAAAAACTGTCTTTTGCCCCTCTGTTATCCTAGCTATCACAAACGCTTCTACAGGGTTAATTGATCCTCTAAAATCCTGGAGGTCCGATTGCCTTGAAGTCTTTGAAGTTCGCTGATCAATTATTTGGCTGATTTCCCGCGGCTAGGTATTCCATTCTACATAGCTTGAGCATCCATATTCGCCAAATTCTGTATCGGGTCTGATTGTCCTCCAGCTTTGTTGACAAGTTTTTCTACCCTTTGGTTTCATTTTCGTCTTGGCGGCATTATCTGATTAAATAAAATCATGTTCATCCAACTAACTCATAATACTTTACACTATATGTAAGACCCTGAATTTTATGAAATGAAAGTATTCAATTTTCTTATAATTATTATTTTATTTCGTAAATGGTTAAATTGATAAAAGGTTAAAGTTAAGGGTGATATGTGAAATTTTTTGCAAAGTAAGCAAGTTGTTATAAAATATTCGTTTGGTTGGGGAATATTTTTTTTGTCGGGAATATCCGTACGACGGTACAATCATTGGTGGACCCCACAATGGAAGTATTGTCGTAGTTAGAAAACGACAGAATTATCTTTTTATAAAAATAACGGTGAAAGTGTTACCGTTAAAACTATTGAACTACCCAGTAGTAAAAGAACAGTAATACGCGTGGTTGCATAGTAGCACACGGTATTGATTATTGATGCTTACGTAAGAAGTCACTCAGTTATACTCAATTATTGCTACAGTAATTGCTGCATCATATCTCTCATATTATAGATTCAATTATTGTCACAGTATGAATATTTTATATTATTAAATCAATAATTGAGACGAAAAAGTTATTCATATTATTATTTGCAATATTGACAATGTCTAGAAGTTCTGTCAAGGAGAGGTTTGGTCACCTAATTGCGCGCCAATAAGGAGAAATCCTTATCGGAAAGCCCCCTCTTTCCTGGGAATGACCTGGTTGTTAAATATTGTGCGTTATAATATTAACGATGAATAAGTTCGTGTTAATTAAAGATAAAATTGATAGTTCCATTGTGTGAGAATTATTAGTATTAGTGGAAATCGACATTTATTTTGATAATAATTAATGTCTGGAGGTTATATTGACCAATCGGGTAATTAACCAGATAAATGAGCAATTAATTGCTATTAATTCACATGCTTATAGCTATATGTTCACATATGTGTACTATTGATTCACATGATTTACTATTAGGGGAATTGGTGTAAGATTGATAATACTTGCATGACTAAATTAAAAATAGAGGTATAGTTGAAGGTACTATACTGTAATTAGTTTTTCACATGATTATACTATTGAGTCACATGAATGAACTATTAATTCACATTATTTACTATTAGGGGATGTGGTGCAAGTTTAATAATACTTGCAGGACTAAATTAAAAATGAAAAAAAGAGGAAAGTATTATACTGTAATATTTTGAGCCCCAAAATGTGCAATTATCGAAACTATATTTTCCTATAAATAGAAGCTCATTCTTCCTTCATTCTCACCAATTCACTAAGTCTAACAAGAGCAATTATAGAGATAGAAGCTATAGAGATGGAATCTCTAGAGAGAAAGAAGAAGCGAATTCTGCTACTTCACTACTCCAGTATCCAGTCTTCTCCTGAGGTAAGGGGTATTATTTATTTCATATTTTGAAGAGATATTATTTTTCGTATTCGTATGAATATTATTTCATTCAATATTCATAAAGGATATTATCTTCGTTTAATATTCGTAGGAATATTATCTTCGTTAAATATTCGTTGAAATATTATTTCCGTTCAAGGGATGTTATTTTTATTTAATATTCGCTTGAAATAATATTTTCTTCCATACTCTGTAGTATGTAAGTAATATTATTTCGTTCAGATTTTGAATTCTATACTCATTTTGTTGATGTTTTGGCTTCCATACTCTATGAAATTAGTAGAATATCTTTGATATTTGCGCTTCATCCAGTATCTTTTCATGAAAATATTATTATGAGCTTTGTTGATAATTATTGATCTTTTCATGACGGAATACTATTCATAAGTTACTATTTACCCGGTTACTATTCACTCAAATATTATTCACTCGGGTATTCAGGACACTTTTCATGCCGGAGTACTATTCACGAGTTACTATTCACCCAATTACTATTCACCCGAATATTATTCACTCGGGTATTTGGGGGTACTTTTCATGTCGGGGTACTATTCACGAGGTACTGTTCTCGAAGTACTATTTATAGGGTACTATTCACGGGGTACTATTTACCCAAAAAATACATTTCTTTTTTGTCTAAATTATTTTTGGTACATGAATATTATTCTTGAATTTTACTCCATAAAGCAGTATCATGTTGACAATTTGAACGTTATTGAATTCTGGATAAATTAAATTATAAATCTTTAAAATTTATCCTTGAACTTATTTTATTGAATTGTTATGTCATGGTCAACATCCTCATGCTTATATGGTGATGAAAGTCATCTTTGGCTTACGTGCATAGATGGACTTGGTATGATTATGACTAGGGATTATTCGGTATAATCATGACTGTAATGTAACGAATGATGTGGTAAAAGTCCTCATTGGCCTGTAGTTCATTGATGGACAATTGTTGGTATGATTATGACTGGGGATTATTCGGTATAATCATGACCATTGATG
This sequence comes from Panax japonicus, assembly GCA_020205505.1. NCBI lineage: Eukaryota > Viridiplantae > Streptophyta > Magnoliopsida > Apiales > Araliaceae > Panax > Panax japonicus. The sequence continues at coordinate 33,454,308 of CM035109.1, read as the reverse complement.
ATTACATGAATATCCTTGGCCGTGGTGCAGGGATGATTCGATTTTATTTATTAAGCTGAGTCTCAACGATAAAGTTAATGAAAAACTTTTTAAATCATAGAAGATAGTAAATTTTATGCTCTACTTGACTCTTCTAATGGATTGCTTATTCTGCTGCAGTTATTGATCTAAAACTTGTTGTCTATTGTATTATATCAGTTGTTATACTGTTGAAGGCTAAGGATAATTTATTCTGCATTATCATAGTCATAATATTTCTTACTGGGCTAGTTGAGCTCACCCTTTGCTTTCATTGTTCTCTTCAGGAAATGAGAATATTGCTGGGACTAGCCGGGAAACGGAGTGACGGTCCAGATGATATCATTAGTAGTCCTTACTATTCTGTTAAATAGTGTGACAATAAATGTAATGAGGACTTCATTGAGTGTGGATATTTTCTAGAAGGCAATATTCTTATTTAAACTCTCAGCTATGTTTTGTCGTATATTACCCGACAGTTGTATAATTAAGTTTGTATTTGATTTATATACCATGTATTTGGCGACTCAAGATGAGTGATGTATACCTATTTTGGGGGCGTCACAGTTGGTATCAAAGCTTAGGGATATGATCCCTGGCTGAGATGTGAGACAAGAACTAGGAGGGGAGATACGGGAAATTCCTTTGCTAGTATGACCTACCTAAGTTTATTTATTATTTAATTAGTCGGTCATAATATAGGGATAATATGTGACATGTCAATTAACCCTTGTTTTGTGACATTGTTTGAGAATGACATCTAAAAATGTTGAGATTAACAATGAAGCACATGAGACCGTTGTGTCACCAACGATGAATACCCAAGATAATGTGCAATAGGAAGACAATAATCCTCAGGTAAACAACAACACCGATTAGATGATGAACGATGGAATGATCAGAGGCTTTATGTAATTCATGCAACATCAGGCGAGAGAGACTCCTGTTCAAAATACAGGTGAAAACAATGGCAACCCACGGCTGGTTATTGCTAATCAGTTCAAGGAGCAGGGACCGCTGGAGTTTTTGGAAAAGCCAGAACCACTTAAGGCGGAGACATGGTTAAAGCAGATCACCAAGATATTTGATGTCTTGGGAAGCTCCGAGGAGCAAAAGGTTCCCTTCGTCACCTTTATGTTGCGTGAAGAGATAGATTACGAGTGGGCATCTGTAAAACGTACCCAACTTGACGCACTCAAGATGTCTTGGGAGAAGTTCTAAGATCTGTTCAACGACAAGTACTTTCTCGAAAGTATTCGTCACATGAAGGAGGTGGAGTTTATCAAGTTGGAGCAAAACAATATGATCGTGTCGCAATATGAGGCTAAATTTGCGGAGTATCCCGGTTTGCATCCCTTTTAGTTGATAATGAGAAGCGAATGACGCAAATGTTTCTAAGAGGTTTGAAACCCAATAAACGTCAATACCTCATTTCTCACAAACTTTATTTATATTCAGATGTTGTGAATAGGGCTCAGTTATTGGAGCATGATAATGAGTCAGCACAACCAAAAGGTAACGAGCAACAACACGATAATACTCATACCGGTGGCAACGACCATCGAAATAATGATAACCATCGTGGGAGAAATTATCATGCCAAGAATGGTAACCACTTTGGTGGTAATCATGGCCAAGGTAATAGGAGTGGAAATTTCAAGAAGAGAAGGTTCAACAACCATGGAAAGATAGCAGCACCAACACCCGTTTTCAAGGAAGGAGAACGACCACCAATTGTATGCTTCAAATACAGAGGGGAGGGACATATCAGTCCAAGCTGCACGATGCAGTCCAAAGAATGTTACAATTGTGGAAAAGAAGGTCACCTAGCCCGATTTTGTCGTGCACCAAAGTGAGGTCCAGCTAGGACGGTGGCACCAAAGGCGGATACTGACAAAACAAAGTCGGTGGTTTTAGGGAGAGCGTTTTTCATGACTTCTAAAAAATTGAGTAACCCGAACGAAGTTAGCACGGGTTAGTAATTATAAATTCTTCGCTATACCTTATTAGATATCAGTTCTACCCATTTTTTTATCTCTCTTGATTGCGCTCAACATTTAAATTTGACTCCAGAGAAATTAGACTTTGACTTATCGGTTGAAACTTCGTTAAGAGAAACCTTCATTACATGTGCTATCCAAGTCTTGGATGAGAGTCATAGTTTTGAATGATATTTCTATTATTAATAAATTTAGTGATGTATTCCCTGAAGACTTCCTAGCCTACCTCTATAGCGTGAAATTAAATTTTGTATTAACCCCAGTACAAAACCCATTTCTCAAACCCTCAAATATTTCTTCACCTAGAACGAACATAACATGCGCCAAGGACGTTGGCTTGAGCTGTTGAAGATTACGACTATACCATTCAATATCATCTTGGAAGAGCGAACGTGGTAACTGACGCATTTAGTAGAAGATCGTATGCGTTTACGAGTGTGATTTTATTTACACAAAAACCTATTTTGTATAACTTACAAATGATGAAGATAGAGTTAAAGACTCTAAGGACCCACGTGAAGATCGCGAATATACGATTTGAACTGACTTTAAATCGATAAAGATAAAACCGCTCAAGCTACACACCCGGAGCTGATGAATAGAAAGAAGAAGGTTCAAGAGGGCGTTATTCTAGAAGCAAGAGTCAATCTCAACCCTCGATTTAGTTGGCCCATTTAAAATCCTCGACCGAGTAGGAACTGTAGCCTATAGACTCGCCTTACCGCTAAGTATGTCTCATGTTCATAACATTTTTTTCGTATCGATATTACGTAAATATGTGGATGACCCAAACTACATTATTGAATTAGAACTAGACAAGATAGCAAAAGATTTAACGTATGATGAGATACGTGTTAAAATATTGGATAAGAAGGATCATATTCGCCACTTAAAGGTTATACTTCAAGAGTTAGAATCTATCGAGGTATCCTCACCTTTTTGGCATACCAGGTACGTACGTAAATTTCGAGGGCTAAATTTCATAAGGAGGGGAGATTGTAAGACCCCGAATTTTATGAAATGAAAGTATTCAATTTTCTTATAATTATTATTTTATTTCGTAAATGGTTAAATTGATAAAAAGGTTAAAGTTAAGGGTGATATGTGAAAATTTTGCAAAGTAAACAAGTTGTTATAAAATATTTGTTTGGTCGGGAATATCCGTACAATAACACAATCATTGGTGGACCCCACAATGGAAGTATTGTTGTAGTTAAAAAATGATAGAATTATCTTTTTGTATAAATAATGTCAAAAGTGTTTCCGTTAAAACTGTTGAACTACCCAGTATTAAAAGTACAGTAATACGCGTGGTTTTATAGTAGCACACAGTATTGATTATTGATACTTACATAAGAAGTCACTCAGTTAAACTCAATTATTGCTACAGTAATTGCTGCATCATATATCTCATATTATTGATTTAATTATTGTCACAGTATCAATATTTTATATTATTTAATCAATAATTGAGACGACAAAGTTATTCATATTATTATTTGCAATATTGACAATGTCTAGAAGTTCTGTCAAGGAGAGATTTGGTCACCTAATTGCGCACCAATAAGGAGAAATCCTTATCGGAAAGCCCCGTCTTTCCTGGGAACGACCTGGTTGTTAAATATTGTGCGTTATAATATTAAAAATGAATAAGTTCGTGTTGATCAAAGATAAAATTGATAGTTCCATTTTGTGGGAATTATTAGCGTTAGTGGAAATCGACATTTATTTTGATAATAATTAATGTCTGGAGGTTATATTGACCAATCGGGTAATTAACCAGATAAATGAGCAATTAATTGCTATTAATTCACATGCTTATAACTATGTGTTCACATGTGTGTACTATTGATTCACATGATTTACTATTAAGGGAATTGGTGCCAGATTGATAATACTTGCATGACTAAATTAAAAATGGAGGTATAGTTGAAGGTACTATACTGTAATTAGTTTTTTCACATGATTATACTATTGAATCACATGAATGAACTATTAATTCACATGATTTACTATTAGGAGAGGTGGTTCAAGTTTGATAATACTTACAGGACTAAATTAAAAATAAAGAAAAAGAGGAAGGTATTATACTGTAATATTTCGAGCCCCAAAACGTGTAATTATCGAAACTATATTTTTCTATAAATAGAAGCTCCTTCTTCCATCATTCTCACAAATTTACTAAGTCTCGCAAGGGCAATTGTAGAGATAGAAGCTATAGAGAGTGAAGCTATAGAGAGAAAGAGCGAAGTCTGCTACTTCACTACTCTAATATCCAGTCTTCTTCTGAGGTAAGGGGTATTATTTATTTCATATTCTGAATAGATATTATTTTTTGTATTCGTATGAATATTATTTCGTTCAATATTCATAAAGGATATTATCTTCGTTCAATATTCGTAGGAATATTATGTTCGTTAAATATTCGTTGGAATATTATTTCCGTTCAAGGGATGTTATTTTTGTTTAGTATTCGCTTGAAATAATATTTTTTCCCATACTCTGTAGTATGTAAGTAATATTATTTCGTTTCAGATTTTGAATTCTATACTCATTTTGTTGAAGTTTTGGCTTCAATACTCCATAAAATTAGTAGAATATCCTTGATATTTACGCTTCATCCAGTATCTTTTCATAAAAATATTATTATGTGCTTTGTTGATAATTATTGATCTTTTTATGAAGGAATACTATTCATAAGTTACTATTCACTCAAATATTATTCACTTGGGTATTCGGGACACTTTTCATGCCGAAATACTATTCACGAGTTACTATTCACCCAATTAATATTCACCCGAATATTATTCACTCGGGTATTTGGGGGTACTTTTCATGTCGGGGTACTATTCACGAGGTACTATTCTCGAAGTACTATTCATAGGATACTATTCACGGGATACTATTTACCCAAAAAATACATTTCTTTTTTGTCCAAATTATTTTTGGTACATGAATATTATTCTTGAATTTTACTCCACAAAGCAGTATCATGTTGACAATTTGAACGTTATTGAATTCTGAATAAATTAAATTATAAATCTTTAAAATTTATCCTTGAACTTGTTTTATTGAATTGTTATGTCACGGTCAACATCCTCATGCTTATATTTTGATGAAAGTCATATTTGGCATACGTGCATAGATGGACTTGGTATGATTATGACCAGGGATTATTCGGTATAATCATGACCGTAATGTAATGAAAGATGTGGTAAAAGTTCTCATTGGCCTGTAGTTCATTGATGGACAATTGTTGGTATGATTATGACCGGGGATTATTCGGTATAATCATGACCATTGATGATTACATGAATATCCTTGGCCGCGGTGCATGGATGATTCAATTTTATTTATTAAGTTGAGTCTCAGCGATAAAGTTGATGAAAAACTTTTTAAATCATAGAAGATAGTAGATTTTATGATCTACTTGACTCTTCTAATGGATTGCTTATTCTGCTGCAGTTGTTGATCTGAAACTTATTGTCTATTATATTATATCAGTTGTTATACTGTTGAAGGCTAAGGATAATTTATTCTGCATTATCTTAGTCATAATATTTCTTACTGGGCTAGTTGAGCTCACCCTTTACTTTCATTGTTCTCTTTAGGAAATGAGAATATTGCTAGGACTAGTCGGGAAACGGAGTGACGGTCCAGATGATAGCATTAGTAGTCCTCACTATTCAGTTAAATAGTGTGACAATAAATGTAATGAGTACTCCATTGAGTGTGTATATTGTCTAGAAGGCAATATTCTTATTTAAACTCTCAACTATGTTTTGTCGTATATTACCCGATAGTTGTATAATTAAGTTTGTATTTGATTTATGTACCATGTATTTGGCGACTCAACATGGGTGATGTATACCTATTTTGGGGGCGTCACACCATATATCATAACACATATTACTTTTAAACATCTGCTATCCCTTTGTGGCCCAAAAGTCAGGAATGGCTGCCATAACTTATACAAAACTTGAGAATATTACCCTATACCCACATACTTATCATATACATATCATAGAATCATACATATTAAAGTAACACTAATACTACTTATTTCTTACACCTTCACTAAGGATCAATTGCTTAGTATTCTATATATTCCTATTATCCTCAATAATCTATTTACACATAACTATACCAAGTTCGTCAAACTTACCACACATTATGAGTTCAGGAACTTACCACAATCATATGAGTTTAAGAACTTATCCTAGTCAGACCTTTGACGTCCATTCGTTGAGGGGTTCAAAAATTTCATATAATTATGAGTTATGAACTTACCATAAGTATGAGTTTTAAGAACTCGAGCTTAACCTTATATTCTTTAACTATATTCTACCTATCAGTTATACTATCATTGCTGGGTTTGGTAATACATGTTCCAGTATAATCACCTCATTAGGGTTGCTTACAAAGTGAGCCTCTATTTCAGTTATTTACTTTGGTATTGGCTCAGTTATGGAGGTTAAATCATTCTTTATGATCTGAGGGTATCCTAATTCTTTTTTTCCATTTGACATCTACACAAAAACTATCTTGATTAGCACGTATTATATACACACATCAATTAATAATTTTATACAAGTTATCTTTTATTTTGTTTAACGATGAATTTATTCAATTCATCTCCTTTTAAACTATAAATGAGTTATTTATATTTTTAATGTTTCCCTCTGTTCTAAGGTTATAGCCTAAGGTCTATCCCACCTAAGGTTTCAAACCCTAAGCTCTGATACCAACTTGTGACGCCCCCAAATTCAGGTACTTGAAATCCAAATGCGGTGGTTCAGGATACCATTTCTATGAGCGGAATAATACTACTAATAATAACAATAATATAAATTCCAAACTTAATTTACATATATCAGAGTCTACTCCCAGATACGCGACCTTTAAACATTCATTACATGATAATTAATAGATATCATTGTCATAATAACGTCAAACTATTACTTAATATAGCATAAGTTTATTCTATTTGCTTTCCTTTTCCCTTGTACTGGCCTGAACCTTCCGGTTAATCACGCTTAGCTGAAAACATTTAAATTTAAAGCAAGGATGAGGATTTCATTGTCCAGCAAGTAATAGCAACAATAAATATTAGCTGAAAGGATTAAATGTTTTCTTTGAATAACACTTCTACAACGAATCAACAGTTATGAAGTAAGCTAAACCAATAATAACAACATATCAATTCTATAACAAAATTTTGAAACTACGTACTGACTATACATGGAGAGCAGTCGACAGACTATGAACTTTATTTTCAATTTTCGCTAAGGTTTAGCAGAACTTCATCCGCAAACCGTCATAACTTACGGGCGCGAGGGTGATCATCCCAATGTGCTCTGTATTGATCAATACTACATGAAAGAACGATATTATCGTTCGTCTTATCCACCTAAGTTGTACAAAAGTTTTCTTATGTTCGGGATGTTCATACTTAGTCTGGAATCCGAATCAAAACAACTTGATTGGATACAATAAAATTCTATCATGTTTCAATGATATTTCTAAATCTGTGTCTAGCTGGGTCAAATAGCTTAGGCGACTTTTAATTAATGTATACATACCGGAAATCAATGGGTATGTGTCAACATGTGATTAAATACAATGATTATCCAAGTGAGGACACTTGTCTAACCATATCTAGAAATTAACGAACATAATATATATATGGATTGTACAATAGTACTGTATTGATAAATAATGATCGGATAGTTTAAGAACTTGTATGTATACAAAAGATTGGATACATAATCAATAATAATAGAGTTAATAATCTGGCACAATAATAATATAATTCTAAAACTTTCTTACTCATGTCCATTGTATAAAAGAAATGCAAAGTTAGGATACTTGCCTGGTTTGCTGCTTACAGTTACGCAACTTAGTTTTATCTTTTATATCGAGACATATCATTAATAAGATCATTCTATCGATTAGAAATACATATCATAACACATAGTACTGCTAAATGCTGTCAGCACATAACGTAATAACCCATATTTTTTAAATTAAATATTAATTAATTTTATTTTATACAATTGTATTCAAATTGGTAAAGGTAAATGACTATTTTTTCCTTCTTCCTTATTTTGTTTGGAAAGTTAAATTGTTTGAGTAGATAATTAAATTATCGATTAAATTAAAAATGGGAAGTCCATTAGAGTTTTGGTAGCTCCTATATTGAGTTATATTTATATTTAAAGAGTGAAGTTGTAACTTTAATCCTATTCTAATTTGATTAGTTAAATTTTTGAGTAGAATACTTATACGCGCTGCAGTCCATTAGAAAAATTATAATTAATTCATCTGATGTCAGAATTGAGTGAATCAAAATCAGGTTCCTTCAACTTTTCATCCTCTACAATTTTGAAGAAGTAAGCAACTTGAGATAATTTTATATTGTCAAAAGCGGGTTATGAGGAGGAAGACAATCCCATTTGTTAAAATTTTATGGGAAAAGAAAATCATCTGGAGCGCGGAGCTATTTGGGAGATTGAGGAGTCTATTCGAGCAGAGTATCCGCATCTCTCTAAAAATTGGATGCATTCCATTCTTTTGAATTCCAAGGACGGAATTCTTTTTAAGGGGTAGAAAATGTAATACCCAGAAAATAATAATAATAATAATAATAATAATAATAATAAATGGAATTTAATTTCATATTTTAAATAGTTTAATTGGGTTTTTCTTATGTTTGGATCAAATTGTATTTATTTACATTAATTTGGGCCTTAAAATTAATTGGGTTTAAATTAAATGTAGGTAATATTAAATCCTATTATAACTAGGAGATTAATAAATCTGTTAATAAATAAATAAACAACTAAAACCTAATCTTCCTCGCATACAATTGTTACGAACTGGCTGAGAAAAAGAAGTGAGAAGGCGACTGAAGGAACAAGAGGAATTGTTATCCAGGTGAGTTATTCCATTAATTTATTTTGTAGCCGACATATAGTAATAAAATAGTATCAAATTCAATAAGAATAAAAAAAGATCATGGGAGAAAAAGGGTTAAAATTTTATTTCGATTTTAGCATTTGTCGTGACATCATATAGAGAAGAGAAGTAACTTCATAGTTTAAATAATAAAATAACATGTGAGTATGGCTTTTGATCTGAATATGTTGAAAGTTTATGAATTGAATTATCACTACTTTGTTTGAAACGGAGGTTACTTTATTTATTATATATATATATATATATATATATATATATATATATATATATATATATATATATATATATATATATAGAGAGTCCGGATCAGGTCCGGACTCCCGGATTTTATAAAATCCGGACCTTCTTTTTTTTTTTTTTTGCTTTTTTTTTTGAAACAACTAAAAAAAAAAAAAATTTTATGGAACTGAAATTTTTCCATAATACAGTGTTTTGGGTGTGATTTGGATGCATATACCAAAATATTTCTGTACAGTCTGGACAGACTGTACATACATTTGTTGGTATAGGTATTAAAAACACACCCAAAACACTGTATTATGGAAAAATTTCAGTTCCATAATTTTTTTTTTTTTTTAGTTGTTTCAAAAAAAAAAAAGCAAAAAAAAAAAAAATTTTGGGGTCCGTATTTTAAGTCCAGTCCGGGAGACCGGACTGGATCCGTGGTGTATATATATATATATATATATATATATATATATATATATATATATAAGGTTGTACCTAAAATAAACTTATAATTCTGATTCTTTTTTATAAGACTATATCAAGAAATCAATTGTTATAATATTTTTATGGTATTATATTAAACTATTTGGAAGTATAAATTGAGAATTTATGTGAATATAATAATAATAAAAATACTAATAATAATAAAACTAACATGAGTAAAAAAACAGAAGAAGAAATTGGTAATAGTAATTTAACACAAAGTTTATTAATTTATTTTATTAATTTATGTAATTAGTTCGAACGAAGGGGATTTAAAGAGTTACATTTGGAATATAGTCTGGGTATTACATTGCGTAATATAGGTACGGATTCCGTACTCCTTCAACGATAATCCTTTTAATTTTGATTTGTTCGTTTTGTTTTTGTTTAGAAGTTAGTTATTATTTCACATGCCCGTTCCTTCTCAAATCCATGTGATAGTTTCATTTTGGGCCATTGATATTTAGAACTCATGTTTGTACTCTTTGAACTTGTTTATCAAGTTTAATATTTATTTTGATTTTTGTAGTGATGTACATGTTAGTATATTTTTGGAAACTTGTGTTGATGTTTCGTTCGATTTAACATGTACACGTTAGAACCCCTTTGTGTTGATATTTTGTCGCATGTGTTGTGACATTATATTTTTGTTAGAATACCGTAGGGTATACCTGAGCTATAACCACCCGTGGGGGTACCACATGCATGTCGTCTTGGCATGAGAGGCATGACACTTTTCGTGGCAGTGTGATTAGTCCACAGCGTCTCCGTTTTGGGCTCCGGAGGAAGTGGGCCATTTGGTGTTTTGTTGTGGGAGGTTTATGGGTTAACCCTTGTTTTTTGTTCTGCGAATTGGTGTTGTTGTGCCAAACACAGCTATTCGATTTGGATTCGCGGTCCAATGTGTGATATATTTGTGTGGCATTATTTTTGTTGCCTGTGTGGCATCATTTGACTTGCCTGTGTGACATTATTTTGACTTGCCTGTGTGGCATTATTTTGACTTGCTTGTGTGGTAATATATATGTCTGAGCTCACTCGGTATGAAATAAAACTCAACCATTTGATTCAGCATATTATTTCATTGTATTAGTTTTGTTTGTTTCTGTCTAGTTCAATTCATTGAGTTAGTTACTTTAGTTTGTTATTTCTTTATTCTTTTATTGGTTTCGTCAATTCTATTGATTCAAATATATTCCATTAAGATCTTTGGATAATATATTTTCGTCAGTATTTACACTTTTGGCTTTATTCATTATTTTGTCTCAGTTGTTTTCGTATATCAGTTGTATATCTTTTGTATATCTATATCCGTACTGGGCAATTGGCTCATGCTGTGTTTTTCTTTCGGCAGGTTTGTAGGAGTGATTCAGGGCTAGTATGATGAGAGAGTTGTCTTTGACCATCTAGGTTGATTCGATTTTTGGTTTTGATATTTTGACTCTAGTTGGAGAATTGTAATTAGTAATTTATTAATGGATTACCACTATTAATATATGAAGTCATTAGTGCTCTATTTACTATTTTGAGGTTTGTTGTGCTTTGCACGTGACCTCCCTTTCCTTTTCGGGGAGGGAATGTTGAAGAGATGATATCAGAGCTTAGGTTCTTTCTTGTAGAAAATCTATTTATGTTTGATATGTGAGTTGAGGATAAATCACTGGATAGACGTAGGAGTTTGATTTGATTTTGTTCTCTGTTTGGTTGGTCTTGATTTTAACCAAGAGTTTTTAGCTCTTTGAGTTGTAGTTGATTTGAGAAATGCGAGATAATTTGGTAAGATTATTATTGTTATGCGTTGGAGTAATAATATTAGTGAAGGATTGTGATTTGATCATTAAGAAGAAGAATGCCATATTTTGTTCAGTTAATAAATGATTATTAGATTATGATATGAGCATTTGTATCAGCAAGTTTTGAGATTGGAGAATTATTTATTAGAGGTATTTCAGGTAATTATAAATTATTATGATTTTGAAATTGAGGATTTGATTTGGGTTAGATTCTGATTTTTGTTAAGTTGAATAATTTGAGGCACGTGAAACGGTGGGATAATATGATAAAGTGAAAACTATTAAGTACATAGGATCTCTTGTAATTTTGAGTTGTTGTAGATATTCGAGGTAATTAGATTAATCTTTTGGAGTAAATGAATTTTACGGTTATTTTCTAGTAGAATATTGGAGTTATCTTATATAAAATTTTGAGTGATAGTATGAGGAGATTTTGGAATTTGTTGGGTTAAGATTTGCATTAAGAGAATGATTGATTCATTGAATGATTAGATATACAATAAGTGATGAATCTTTAAGAGATTTTGAAAGCTATATTTTTCTTATGCAGATGGTAAGATATATGATTTAGAGTTTGGTATGGTGATGAAGAGATCTTAGTAGTAATATATTTTTGGTGTAATATTATTTGAGAACTAATTTGATTCTAGGTTATGATATTTTGAAACTCTTGAGGACTTAGTGAGAGTTGGTGATATAATTTAAGTTGTTTCGTTTATCTGATGCCTTTAGAGTTTTGTATGAATTATGTAAAATAAATAAATAAAAAATGAAAATAATTTAATAAATCTTTGTCATGTGTGGAACATAAACGTTTTATGAATTAAAAATAATTTTAAATATTTTGGGTATTCGAATCGTATTTGATTGAAGAGAAATTTTTGTGATTTTGAATTATGTTCCGAAGAGTACGTTTACAAGAATTAAACTCAAAGATATTAACGACGGCCCGCACCAACGGTGGATCATGTGATCTAATTTGATGCAACGCGAAGAACCTTACCAAAGCTTTGCACGGTAGGTGACGAATCTTTTACAAATACATTGATAATTACGTGGACCGATGACTTATCCGCGTTGATCGTTACAAATGGAGGCACTACGTTGTAACTAAATTTTTTTTGTAGCTTATTTGAATTCTGAGGATGAAATTATTTTTAAGGGGTGAAAAATATAATAACACATATTTTTTTAAATTAAATATTAATTAATTTTATTTTATACAATTGTATTCAAATTGGAAAAGGTAAGTGACTATTTTTTTTCTTATTCCTTGTTTTGTTTGGAAAGTTAAATTGTTTTAGTAGATAATTAAATAATCGATTAGATTAAAAATGGGAAGTCCATTAGAGTTTTGGTAGCTCCTATATTGAGTTATATTTATATTTAAAGAGTAAAGTTGTAACTTTAATCCTATTCTAATTTGATTAGTTGAATTTTCGATTAAAATACTCATACGCGCTGCAGTCCATTAAAAAAAATTATAATTAATTCATCTGATGTCGGAATTGAGTGAATCCAAATCAGGTTCCTCAACTTTTTGTCCTCTACAATTTTGAAGAAGTAAGTAACTTGAGATAATTTTAGATTTTCAAAAGTGGGTTATGAGGAGGAAGACAATCCTGTTTGTTAAAATTTTGTGGGAAAATAAAATCATCCGGAACGCGGAGCTACTTTGGAGATTGAGGAGTCTATTCGAGCGGAGTATCCGCATCTCTTTGAAAATTAGATGCATTCCATTCTTTTGGATTCCGAGGACGAAATTCTTTTTAAGGGGTAGATAATGTAATACCCAAATAATAATAATAATAATAATAATAATAATAATAATAATAATAAATGGAATTTAATTACGTATTTTAAATAGTTTAATTGGGCTTTTCGTATATTTGGATCAAATTTTATTTATTTACATTAATTTGGGCCTTAAAATTAATTGGGTTTAAATTAAATGTAGGTAATATTAAATCCTATTATAACTAGGAGATTAATAAATCTGTTAATAAATAAATAAATAACTAATCTTTTTCGCATACAATTGTTACGAACTGGCTGAGAAAAAGAAGTGAGAAGGCGGCTGAAGGAACAAGAGAAATTGTTATTCAGGTGAGTTATTCCATTAACTTTTTTTGTAGCCGACATATAGTAATTAAAGAGTATCAAATTCAATAAGAATAAAAAAAAGCTCATGAGAGAAAAAGGGTAAAATTTTTATTCCGATTTTAGCATTTGTCATGACATCATATAGAGAATAGAAGTAACTTCATAGTTTAAATAATAAAAGAACATGTGAGTATGGCTTTTGATCTGAATATGTTGAAAGTTTATGAATTGAATTATCACTACTTTGTTTGAAACAGAGGTTACTTTATTATATATATATATATATATATATATATATATATATATATATATATATATATATATATATATATAAACACACACACACACACACAAAAAAGGTTGTACCAAAAATAAACTTATAATTCAGATTCTTTTTTATAAGACTATATCAAGAAATCAATTGTTATAATATTTTTATGGTATTATATTAAACTATTTGGAAGTTTAAATTGAGAATTTATGTGAATATAATAATAATAAAAATACTAATAATAATAAAAATAACATAAGTAAAAAAAAATAGAAGAAGAAATTGGTAATAGTAATTTGACACACAGTTTATTAATTTATTTTATTAATTTGTGTAATTAGTTCGAACAAAGGGGATTTAAAGAGTTACATTTGGAATATACTTTGGGTGTTACATTTCTTAATACATGTACGGATTCCGTACTCCTTCAGCGATAATCCTTTTAATTTTGATTTGTTCGTTTTGTTTTTGTTTAGAAGTTAGTTATTTTTTCGCATGCCTGTTCCTTCTCAAATCCATGTGATAGTTTCATTTTGAGACATTGATATTTAGAACTCATGTTTGTACTCTTTGAACTTGTTTATCAAGTTTAATATTTATTTTGATTTTTGTAGTGATGTACATGTTAGTATATTTTTGGAAACTTGTGTTGATGTTTCGTTCGATTTAACATGTACACGTTAGAACCCCTTTGTGTTGATATTTTGTCGCATGTGTTGTGACATTATATTTTTGTTAGAATACCGTAGGGTATACCTGAGCTATAACCACCCGTGGGGGTACCACATGCATGTCGTCTTGGCATGAGAGGCATGACACTTTTCGTGGCAGTGTGATTAGTCCACAGCGTCTCCATTTTGGGCTCCGGAGGAAGTGGGCCATTTGGTGTTTTGTTGTGGGAGGTTTATGGGTTAACCCTTGTTTTTTGTTCTGCGAATTGGTGTTGTTGTGCCAAACACAGCTATTCGATTTGGATTCGCGGTCCAATGTGTGATATATTTGTGTGGCATTATTTTTGTTGCCTGTGTGGCATCATTTGACTTGCCTGTGTGACATTATTTTGACTTGCCTGTGTGCATTATTTTGACTTGCTTGTGTGGTAATATATATGTCTGAGCTCACTCGGTATGAAATAAAACTCAACCATTTGATTCAGCATATTATTTCATTGTATTAGTTTTGTTTGTTTCTGTCTAGTTCAATTCATTGAGTTAGTTACTTTAGTTTGTTATTTCTTTATTCTTTTATTGGTTTCGTCAATTCTATTGATTCAAATATATTCCATTAAGATCTTTGGATAATATATTTTCGTCAGTATTTACACTTTTGGCTTTATTCATTATTTTGTCTCAGTTGTTTTCGTATATCAGTTGTATATCTTTTGTATATCTATATCCGTACTGGGCAATTGGCTCATGCTGTGTTTTTCTTTCGGCAGGTTTGTAGGAGTGATTCAGGGCTAGTGTGATGAGAGAGTTGTCTTTGACCATCTAGGTTGATTCGATTTTTGGTTTTGATATTTTGACTCTAGTTGGAGAATTGTAATTAGTAATTTATTAATGGATTACCAATATTAATATATGAAGTCATTAGTGCTCTATTTACTATTTTGAGGTTTGTTGTGCTTTGCACGTGACCTCCCTTTCCTTTTCGGGGAGGGAATGTTGAAGAGATGATATCAGAGCTTAGGTTCTTTCTTGTAGAAAATCTATTTATGTTTGACATGTGAGTTGAGGATAAATCACTGGATAGACGTAGGAGTTTGATTTGATTTTGTTCTCTGTTTGGTTGGTCTTGATTTTAACCAAGAGTTTTTAGCTCTTTGAGTTGTAGTTGATTTGAGAAATGCGAGATAATTTGTTAAGATTATTATTGTTATGCGTTGGAGCAATAATATTAGTGAAGGATTGTGATTTGATCATTAAGAAGAAGAATGCCATATTTTGTTCAGTTAATAAATGATTATTAGATTATGATATGAGCATTTGTATCAGCAAGTTTTGAGATTGGAGAATTATTTATTAGAGGTATTTCAGGTAATTATAAATTATTATGATTTTGAAATTGAGGATTTGATTTGGGTTAGATTCTGATTTTTGTTAAGTTGAATAATTTGAGGCACGTGAAACGGTGGGATAATATGATAAAGTGAAAACTATTAAGTACATAGGATCTCTTGTAATTTTGAGTTGTTGTAGAGATTCGAGGTAATTAGATTAATCTTTTGGAGTAAATGAATTTTACGGTTATTTTCTAGTAGAATATTGGAGTTATCTTATATAAAATTTTGAGTGATAGTATGAGGAGATTTTGGAATTTGTTGGGTTAAGATTTGCATTAAGAGAATGATTGATTCATTGAATGATTAGATATACAATAAGTGATGAATCTTTAAGAGATTTTGAAAGCTATATTTTTCTTATGCAGATGGTAAGATATATGATTTAGAGTTTGGTATGGTGATGAAGAGATCTTAGTAGTAATATATTTTTGGTGTAATATTATTTGAGAACTAATTTGATTCTAGGTTATGATATTTTGAAACTCTTGAGGACTTAGTGAGAGTTGGTGATATAATTTAAGTTGTTTCGTTTATCTGATGCCTTTAGAGTTTTGTATGAATTTATGTAAAATAAATAAATAAAAAATGAAAATAATTTAATAAATCTTTGTCATGTGTGGAACATAAACGTTTTATGAATTAAAAATAATTTTAAATATTTTGGGTATTCGAATCGTATTTGATTGAAGAGAAATTTTTGTGATTTTGAATTATGTTCCGAAGAGTACGTTTACAAGAATTAAACTCAAAGATATTAACGACGGCCCGCACCAACGGTGGATCATGTGATCTAATTTGATGCAACGCGAAGAACCTTACCAAAGCTTTGCACGGTAGGTGACGAATCTTTTACAAATACATTGATAATTACGTGGACCGATGACTTATCCGCGTTGATCGTTACAAATGGAGGCACTACGTTGTAACTAAATTTTTTTTGTAGCTTATTTGAATTCTGAGGATGAAATTATTTTTAAGGGGTGAAAAATATAATAACACATATTTTTTTAAATTAAATATTAATTAATTTTATTTTATACAATTGTATTCAAATTGGAAAAGGTAAGTGACTATTTTTTTTCTTATTCCTTGTTTTGTTTGGAAAGTTAAATTGTTTTAGTAGATAATTAAATAATCGATTAGATTAAAAATGGGAAGTCCATTAGAGTTTTGGTAGCTCCTATATTGAGTTATATTTATATTTAAAGAGTAAAGTTGTAACTTTAATCCTATTCTAATTTGATTAGTTGAATTTTCGATTAAAATACTCATACGCGCTGCAGTCCATTAAAAAAATTATAATTAATTCATCTGATGTCGGAATTGAGTGAATCCAAATCAGGTTCCTCAACTTTTTGTCCTCTACAATTTTGAAGAAGTAAGTAACTTGAGATAATTTTAGATTTTCAAAAGCGGGTTATGAGGAGGAAGACAATCCCGTTTGTTAAAATTTTGTGGGAAAATAAAATCATCCGGAACGCGGAGCTACTTTGGAGATTGAGGAGTCTATTCGAGCGGAGTATCCGCATCTTTTTGAAAATTAGATGCATTCCATTCTTTTGGATTCCGAGGACGAAATTCTTTTTAAGGGGTAGATAATGTAATACCCAAATAATAATAATAATAATAATAATAATAATAATAATAATAATAATAATAATAAATGGAATTTAATTACGTATTTTAAATAGTTTAATTGGGCTTTTCGTATATTTGGATCAAATTTTATTTATTTACATTAATTTGGGCCTTAAAATTAATTGGGTTTAAATTAAATGTAGGTAATATTAAATCCTATTATAACTAGGAGATTAATAAATCTGTTAATAAATAAATAAATAACTAATCTTTTTCGCATACAATTGTTACGAACTGGCTGAGAAAAAGAAGTGAGAAGGCGGCTGAAG
Organism: Panax japonicus; assembly: GCA_020205505.1. NCBI lineage: Eukaryota > Viridiplantae > Streptophyta > Magnoliopsida > Apiales > Araliaceae > Panax > Panax japonicus. The sequence goes on along the minus strand of CM035109.1, from coordinate 33,436,465 downwards.
GAACAAGAGAAATTGTTATTCAGGTGAGTTATTCCATTAACTTTTTTTGTAGCCGACATATAGTAATTAAAGAGTATCAAATTCAATAAGAATAAAAAAAAGCTCATGAGAGAAAAAGGGTAAAATTTTTATTCCGATTTTAGCATTTGTCATGACATCATATAGAGAATAGAAGTAACTTCATAGTTTAAATAATAAAAGAACATGTGAGTATGGCTTTTGATCTGAATATGTTGAAAGTTTATGAATTGAATTATCACTACTTTGTTTGAAACAGAGGTTACTTTATTATATATATATATATATATATATATATATATATATATATATATATATACAGACAGGATCAGGTAAGGGAGTCCGCATTTTGTTAAAATGCGGACTTTTTTTTTTTTGATTTTTTTTGGTTTTTTTTTTTTTAAAACAACTAAAAAAAATATTTAATATTTTATGGAACTGAAATTTTTCCATAATATAATGTTTTGGGCGTGTTTTGAATACCTATACCAAAAAGTGGTGGTACAGTCTGCCCAGACTGTACATACATATTTTTGTTATACGTACCCAAATCACATCCAAAACACTGTATTATGAAAAAAATTCAATTCCATAATTTTTTATTTATTTTTTTTTAGTTGTTTTAAAAAAAAAAAAGCAAAAAAAAAAAAAAAAAATACAAAAGTCCGTATTTTGATCAGGTGCGGGAGTCCGCACCTGATCCGCTCCCTATATATATATATATATATATATATATATATATATACACACACACACACACAAAAGGTTGTACCAAAAATAAACTTATAATTCAGATTCTTTTTTATAAGACTATATCAAGAAATCAATTGTTATAATATTTTTATGGTATTATATTAAACTATTTGGAAGTTTAAATTGAGAATTTATGTGAATATAATAATAATAAAAATACTAATAATAATAAAAATAACATAAGTAAAAAAAAATAGAAGAAGAAATTGGTAATAGTAATTTGACACACAGTTTATTAATTTATTTTATTAATTTGTGTAATTAGTTCGAACAAAGGGGATTTAAAGAGTTACATTTGGAATATACTTTGGGTGTTACATTTCTTAATACATGTACGGATTCCGTACTCCTTCAGCGATAATCCTTTTAATTTTGATTTGTTCGTTTTGTTTTTGTTTAGAAGTTAGTTATTTTTTCGCATGCCTGTTCCTTCTCAAATCCATGTGATAGTTTCATTTTGAGACATTGATATTTAGAACTCATGTTTGTACTCTTTGAACTTGTTTATCATGTTTAATAATTATTTTGATTTTTGTAGTGATGTACATGTTAGTATATTTGTGGAGACTTGTGTTGATGTTTCGTTCGATTTAACATGTACACGTTAGAACCCCTCTGTGTTAATATTTTGTCGAATGTGTTGTGACATTATATTTTTGTTAGAATACCGTAGGGTATACCTGAGCTATAATCACCTGTGGGGGTACCACAGGCATGTCGTCTTGGCATGAGAGGCATGACACTTTCCGTAGCAGTGTGATTAGTCCACGGCGTCTCCATTTTGGGCTCCGAAGGAAGTGGGCCATTTGGTGTTTTGTTGTGGGAGGTGTATTGGTTAACCCTAGTTTTCTGTTCTGCGGATTGGTGATGTTGTGCCAAACACACCTATCCGATTTGCATACATTTGGATTCATGGTCCAATGTGTGATATGCCTCTGTGACACTATTTTGGTTGCCTGTGTGGCATTATTTGACCTGTCTGTGTGGTATTATTTTGACTTCCCTGTGTGGCATTGTTTTAACTTGCTTGTGCGGGTAATGTATATTTCTGAGCTCACTCGGTATGAAATAAAATTTAACCATTTGATTCAGCCTATTATTTCATTGTATTAGTTTTGTTTGTTTTTATTCAGTTGAATTCATTGAGTTAGTTAATTCAGTTCATTATTTCTTTATTCTTCTATTGGTTTCGTCAATTCTGTTGATTCAGATATATTCCATTAAGATCTTTGGATAATATATTTTTGTCAGTATTTACACTTTTGACTTTGTTCAGTATTTTGTCTCAGTTGTTTTCATATATCAGTTGTATATCTTTTGTATATCTGTATCCGTACTAGGCAATTGTCTCATGCTTTGTTTTTCTTCCGGCAGGTTTGTAGGGGTGATTCAGGGCTAGTGTGATGAGAGAGTTGTCTTTGGCCATCTAGGTTGATTCAATTTTTGGTTTTGATTATTTTGACTCTAGTTGGAGAATTGTAATTAGTACTTTATTAATGGATCACCACTATTAATATGTGAAGTCATTAGTGCTCTATTTACTAATTTTGAGGTTCGTTGTTCTTTGCACGTGACCTACCTTTCTTTTTCGGAAAGGGGGTGTTGCACCTAACCTAATCACATTGTCACATATGTTTAACAGTCATTGGATCACACACAAACACGTATCTAGTCAAATTATCTAAGTTCGGATCAATTTATGAAATTTGTCGGTGTACCACCGGGTTTATCGGGTAATTATCGAGTCTAAGACTCTATCATGTAGTTCAATATTTGTTTAGATATTTTAAATATCAGTCATATTATTTTTCATAGCCTTATAATAATTTTTAAATAATTATTATAATTTATCATGATTTTTCAAACACTGAAATTATTATTAAATGATTTAAATATTAAATAATTCTATTATCATTAATATTTAATTAATATTAAACTATTAATGAAACCATTGCCAGAATATTAAAGTTATTTATAATAACTCAAAATATTTTTAAAACATTTTTATTACCCTTAAATGATTTTTAAAACATTTAAAATCATTTTTAAATAATTACTATTAATATTCAAATATTAATATATTATTCACCAAAATATTAAAAGTCATTTATTATTACATAAAATATTTTTAAATCATTTATATCCATTTTAAATGATTTTTATTTCAATAAAACTATTTTTAAACTATTTATTTAATATAATTATTAAATAACTATAATATCATTTAACATTAAATTATTAATGAAATTTACCTTTAAATATTAAAAGTTATATTTTATAACTTAAAATATTTTAAAACTATTTATTTTCTTTTAAAATAATTTTTATAATATTAAAATTATTTTTAATTAATTAATTTAATATAATTGTTAAATAAATCTAATATCATTACTATTAAATAATTAATGAAATTTGTTTTAAATATTAAAAGTTATAGTTTATAACTTAAAATATTATTAAATACCTTTTTATCATTTAAAATAATTTTTAATATAATTAAATAATTTTTAATCTATTTATTTAATACATTTATTAAATAAATTAAATATCAATAATATCCAAATAAATATTAATATTTATGAAAAATATGTCAAATTATTAAAAGTTAATTTTTATAACTTAAAATAGTTTTTAAAACTATTTATGGAATTTTTAATATTAAATTTCTATTTTAAATGATTTTTAGAAAATAAATAAAATAAAATAAAATAAACTGTCGCTATCGCTTTTAGCGACAGAAAGTGTAGCCTTTGGTGTTCTTGTGTCCTCAAGAACATTCAAAGTTAGTGAACAAGTGGCTAGGTTTGACCTTTAATAAATCCGTGTGTAATGTGTTTCTAGGCTAGCTAATGATCGAATCCTGTAGAACTAGTGTAATACTACACGTAACAATAAATAACAAGGTCATAAAACACCACAATCAAAATTTATAAAGCTTTGAAATCACTACCAGACCGTTCTTCACGTTTCTAAGCTGCCCATAATTCTAAGGTCATGGTCGGTCAATTCTATTGATGGACTTGAATCTTTCAATCTAGTCATGTTATAGGTGATCTAGACGTCGGGCTTTGTAGACAATCTAACAAAGTACATGCTTGCAACAATGGTCAAGTATAAACATCCTTAATCAGAAAGATCTAAGCTATTAAAAAGGCTGTCAGAGCTGTTCTTCATTTCTGGGTTACCCAGAAATGAAGAACAGTTCGTGTAAGCATATTTGGGCTTCCACAACTTGTGATCCAGGTGATGATTTTGTGTTTTAAGAGTTGCAGTGTGTAACCAACATGTAAATGAGTAGATCTATCACATAAAATCATCACAACAACAACACAAACATGAGATCTAGTCCGGTCAAACTATGTCAGACTACATGTTCATATGTTTTCTAGGTTACCTAGAAAACAGAAAACATGTTCGACTTAACTAGTTTGACCTGCCACAAATTTCAACCAGTTTATTATTTATGTGATCTTAAGGCATGAGAATGTAGTTTAAACAACATAGTACAAGTTAGATGCAAAAACCATAACAAATCATTAAATCATTGTCAGATCTAAGCCCTTAAACCTCTTGTCAGAACGTTCTGGGTACGTTTCTGGGTTACCCAAAATCGTTCGATCAATGCCGGTCAACGTGGTTTGACCACATATATCTTTCGATCAGGTCCAGATCTAACCTTGATTCAAGTTCTAGAACGTAGATCTCATAGCATACTACATGTTCAGATCTTTAAACAACAAAAACACATAACAGAATGTGATCTATGGGACCTGACATTTGGTTATCAGACCATATTTCTTAGATTTTAAAAATCATCCAATTCGAGCTCTTAAATGTTATGGATCTATCATGTGCTAACCTAGATCACTTATATATACCACATACAATATATTCTAACACTCAAACATAACATTTATCATATGATCTAAAATCAGATTTTGGTTTAGGGTTTTATACCTTGGTTCAACAAATTTCTAATTATGGGGTTCCTGATCTGTTTGTGATGATCAAGGAACTAGATATAGGACTGAAATAGTTATGATTTTTATGGGTGAGGAGAGAGAGTCTTGGTTATGTGTTTGGAAATAATTGAGCTAGCTTTTGGACATTCTCTATCTTGGACTATATATAATGTTGTATGCAATGATCTTGGCTGAGTGTATTGGCTGATATGTATTGTATTTCAGTCAAATGGTGAGTCATGGAGTAGTTGAGCAACTCAATTTTGGCAAGATATACAAGTTATCTCAAAATAATACAAGAGGGGTATTTTGGTCTTTTGGCTGTCAAATTTAATGGCTAAATGGTAACTTAGGGTTTAACCCTTAGTCTTTAACCCAAAGGTTTTCCAAAATTTGGATTTCTAGGATTTCATTTAGGGTTTAAAATAAAAAAAATAGTTTCCTTAAAAATTAGGATTTCTAATTATTAATTAGGATTTCTCTAATTAACATTAAATTCTATAATACTTAACCTTAATCATAATAACACAATTATATAACAGTCTCGAACTTATACTTGAGTTTCAAATTAGGATTTCCACTTATCAATTAGCTAATTATTATTTAAGGTTTCTAATTTTAGAAATTAGGGTTTTCCATAATTAGCGTTAAAACCTATAATACATATCATATACCACATAACACAATCACTACACAGTCTTGAATCTCCTATTTGAGTTTCAGAATAAGGTTTAATAAATTAATGCTAGGGTTTTGTCAGGTTATAATAAAATTGCTCCTCAGATTAACCTTACACACACAACATACATATTTATAGCACTGAAATATACTTAATATAATATTATTATTCACTTTCCTTATTCCAAACCCAGAATTAGGGTTTGGATTCCATATCTGATTTAACTTTCATATATAACATTATTAATTAAGTTAAAAATAATTAACTTAACTAATCTGAAATACATTCATATAATATAATAAAATAATTATTATAATAATTCTATAATCATATCATATATTATTTAAATAATATAATAAAATCATTTCTACTACAAAATTAATTATTATAAGAATATACTTTATAATGATCAATAATTTCTAAAATAAAATTATTTGTAATAATTAATGTAATAAATAAATTTTATTTATCACATATGTATATATTCACATTACCTGCACACATTTCCACCTTTATAAATAAAAAAAATTTATACGCAAAATTTCTGATTTAATTATATAGAAAATATCGGGTTATTACAGATTTTGGTGTGATTTTCATTTCTTAACTAAGCATCCTATTTATAGGCGAATGAAAGGGTACTATTTAAAAGAAAATCATGGGTGAACAGAAACTTTTTTCACAGACAAAATCGACGAATTTTTTCAATTTTTACTATTCATTAATGTGCAATAAAATATTCTAATAAAATGAAAACTTTATATAAAATATAATATATTCTATTTATAATCTAATAAAATGAATAACTTTATATATAATATAAAAAGTATTCTATTTTATATAATTTTTTTTATTTTGTTACTATTATAATAATAATAAAATAAAACTGAAATAACTTTCTACCGACGATTTTAAAAAATGAGTAAGTGGGGGTCCATGTAGTAAGCCAAACTTACAATAAATACTTCATGAAACCCCCCTCTATTTATATCAAAAAATGAATAAATATATACCACAAATCACTTATCTTCAATAAACACATTTTTAATCTTTCAGCAATTATTCATCATTAATACTATAACTCACAATATTGATATCCAGATCATTTCTAGGAAAGTGGGGCTTTTCGATAAGGACTTCTCCTTATTAGTGCGCAATTAAATAACCTAACCCATTTTTTCGACAGAATTTTCTAGACATTGTCAATAATGTAAATAATAATATGAATAACTGTGTCGTCTCAATTATTAATTTAATAATATAAAATATTGTGCAGATGATACTGTGATAATAATTGAATCAATAATATGAGATATTATGCAACAACTGCTGTGACAATAATTGAATAAAACTGAGTAACTTCCTAAGTAATCATCAATAATCAGAGATATTGTACAATACCGTATGCTACTATGCAACCATGCGTCTTACTGTATTCTTATCACCGAGTATTTCAATAGTTTAACGATAAAAGTCTTTCCGTTATTTTTATAAAAAGGTTATTTCTGTCACTTTCTATATCCAACAATAATTCCATTGTGGGGTCCACCAATGATTGTGTAATCGTACGAATATTCCCCGATAAAAAGAATATTCCCTGACCAAACAAATATTTTCTGACAACTTGCTTACTTGCAAAATTTGCACATATCACCCATAACTATAACATTATATCAAATCACACCTAATTATTCAAAATAATATTTAGAGAAAATTAAATCTTTATTCATAAAAAGTTGGGGTTTTCCAGAAGTTGTACACAGAATTTTTGAAATAGTGAGTTTTGGTTAGAACATGTTTAGTTTCTTGTGCACATTATTGACAAGGACGAAATCTCGGTAGATCCATCAAAAGTTGAAGCTGTAATAAACTGGGATCAGCCAAAGACATTGTGACGCCCCCAAAATAGGTATACATCACCCATCTTGAGTCGCCAAATACATGATACAAAATTCAAATACAACATAATAATACAACTGTCGTGTAGAATATGACAAGACATAACTGAGAGTTTTAATACGAATATTGTCTTTTAGATAGTATTCAACTCAAATGGAGTCCTCAATACATTTATTATCACACTATTTCATAGAATAGTGAGGACTACTAATGCTATCATCTGGATCGTCACTCCGTTCCACGACTAGTCCCGTCTACGTTTTCATTTCCTGAAGAGAACAATGAAAGAAAAAAGGGTGAGCTCAACTAGCCCAGTAAGACATATTATGACTAATATAATGCAGAATAATTTATCGTTAGCCTTCAACAGTGTTAAACTGATAAAATATAACAAACATCAAGTTTAACTGCAGCGAAATAAGCAATCCATTAGAAGTGTCAAGTAAAGAATAAAATCTACTATCTTCTATGATTTAAAAGGTTTTTTTATCACTTTTATCATTGAGACTCAGCTTAATAAATAATCCACATCATCCCTGCACTACGGCCAATGATATTCATTAGTATCACGAGCACAAATTATCCATGCACTACGGGCCAAGGATATTCGTGTTTTTATCAATGGTCATGATCATACCAACAACTGTCCATCAATGCACTACGGGCCAATGATGACCTTTACCACAACATTTGTAACATTATGGTCATGATTATACCGAATAATCCCTGGTCATAATCATGCCAAGTCCATCTATGCACTACAGGCCACATATGACTTTCAACATATTTTAAACATGAGGATGATGAAAATGATATAAGAATTCAATAAAACAAGTTCAAGGATAAATTTTTAAAGATTTATAATTTAATTATCCAGAAATCAATAACGTCCAAATTGTCAACATGATACTGCTTTGTGGAGTAAAATTCAAGAATGCTCAGAAGAATATTTCCATGAAAAGATACTAGATAAAGCGCAAATATCAAGGATATTCCACTAATTTCATGGAGTATAGAAGCTAAAACTTTAACCAACTGAGTATAATAGAATATATGAAGTCGTAAATGGATTTTTTGCCCGCCATGCGGTAATCCACGTAGATAAATCATTTCCACGATTTAATAAGGAATGAATACGAAGGATCATTTACCATGCATGCGGTAATCCACATAGACATGTTATTCCAACAGAATAATAAAGAATGGAATAACAGAAGAATTCACCAGGCGTGTGTAATCCGCACAGACAGGTTATTCCAACAGAATAATATAGAATGGAACTAGGTCACGCGTAACTCGCACAGACAGGATATTCCAACAGAATAATAAAGAATGGAACCATGTCATGCGTAATTCGCTACAGGTAGGATATTCCAACAGAATAATAAAGAATGGAATAACAACAGAATTCACCAGGCATGCGATAGACCGCACAGACAGGTTATTCCAACAGAATAATAAAGAATAGAATAACAACCCTTAAGAGAATTAAAAGAAAATAACTCTCTTCATGAATACGAAAGAAATAATACCCCTTACCTTAGTAGGAGATTGGATATTGCAATAGTGTAGTAACAGAATACTCTTCTTCTTTCTCTCTTATTCTCTCTATACTTTCTCTCTCTATAGCTTGAATAAATTGGTGAAAAATATTTAAGAAATGAGCTTCTATTTATAGGCTTGGCAGAGTAAGGGTAAAATAGTCTTTTTGCCATAATTTATGACACCATCGCTGACATCATCGATCATAGTACATCATTGCTTACCTCATCATCCGATGACATCATCGCTTGCATCATAGGAATTCAAATTCAATTTGTTCTATTCCACCTCCTTTTACTTTTATACCATAAATTTACTATAATAATGCTACCATTCAAATTATAAAAAACGTACTATTATATAATTACATCATACTACAATATTATAATATTATAATAATATATTTGAATGAATTATTTTATCAGAAAAGATAAAATACCAACTTTCAACAAATGTCACATGCTAAAAATTCCTCAGTTTAAATCCACTTCGAATAAATATTTTCTTATCATATATATCAACAATTAATTATTCACAAATAATATTACAAAATTAAAATATTGACAACCAGGTCGTTCCTAGGAAGGAGGGGGCTTTCCGATAAGGATTTCTCCCTATTGGCGCGCAATTAGGTGACCAAACCCCTTTCCTCGACAGAACTTTCTAGACATTGTCAATAATGTAAATAATAATATTATTCAAATGATATGAATTATTGATTTGATAATTTGAAATACTGTGCAATGACAATTATTGAATCAATAATATAAAATATCAACGTAGCAATTATTGAATCAATAAAATAAAGTATTGAATAGTAATTACTGTAACAATTATTGAGTAGTGACTTCTTACGTAAGCATCAATAATCCAAGATACTGTACAATACCGTGTGCTACTATGCAACCACGCGTATTACTGTACTTTTATCACCGGGTATTTCAACAGTTAACGTTAAAACTTTCGCCTTTATTTTTATAAAAAGATAATTTTGTCGTTTTCTAACTCCGACAATAATTCTGTTGTGGGGTCCACCAATGATTGTGTCGTCGTACGAATATTCCCAGAAAAAAAAATTCCCCGACCAAACGAATATTTTATAGCAACTTGCTCACTTTGCAAAATTAATAAATATTACCCAAAACTATAACATTATAACAAATTCACACCTTAATATTCAAAAATGATATTTATAGAAAATTTGTCTTTATTCATAAAAGTTAGGGTCTTACAGACACTGTCAAAAGTAAGAAGTTTCTTGGGATTGGCAGGTTACTATAGGCGATTTATTCAGGAGTTATCCAAGATCGCAACTCCGTTGACAAATTTGACTAAGAAGGACAGTTAAGTTTGTTTGGATGGAAAAGTGTGAGGAAAGTTTTCAAGAATTAAAGAAGAGATTGAGTTCAGCGCCAGTGTTGTCATTTCCTGATGATATAGGGAATATTGTGGTATACAGTGACGCATCACATAAAGGACTAGGCTGTGTGCTTATGCAGAACGACAAGGTTATTATGTATGCATCGCGTCAATTGAAGGATTACGAGAAAGGGTATCCGACTCAAGATTTGGAGTTGGCTGCGATAGTGTTTGCTCTGAAGATTTGGAGGCACTATCTGTATGGAGAGGTGTGAGATATATACAGACCATAAAAGTCTTAAGTATATCTTTACACAAAAGGATTTGAATATGCGATAGAGAAGATGACTAGAGTTGATTAAAGATTATGACTGCGATATTCTTTATCATCCCAAAAAGGCGAATGTTGTTGTCGATTCCTTAAGTAGAAAGGATCAGGAGAAATTAATGATGTTAACTGCTTAGGAAAAACTTATAGTAGAAATGGCCAAGATGGAGCTAGAAATTAAATATCCGACAAAATAAGATGAAAAATTATTCCAGATGGGGAGCAGTTCAATTTTGGTGAATAAGGTAAAGAATGCACAACTTTAAGATGAAAACTGTGAAAAGATAAAAAGAAAAGTGTCTAAAGGTGAAGAAGATAAATTTAAAGTTGATACAGAAGGGTTACTTTGATTTGAAGGAAGAATTTGGGTTCCGCCAGTACCAAAAATTAAAGAGGAAATTTTAAGTGAAGCTCATAACTCACGATATTTGATTCACCTTGGAAGTACGAAAATGTATCAGGATCTCAGACATCATATTTGGTGGTCGAATATGAAAAAGGATGTTACTGAATGTGTGGAAAAATGCTTAATGTGTCAAAAAGTTAAAGCTGAACATCAAAGGCCAAGTGTATTGTTGCAACCGTTAGAGATACCAGAATGGAAATGGGAGAATATCACAAAAGATTTTATGGTAGGTCTTACAACGACTCACCAAGGATACGATAAGATTTGGGTGATTTTCGATCGATTGACAAAGTCAGCACACTTTTTGCCAATCAAAATTAGATTTAACCTAGATCAGTTGGAAAAATTATACGTGAAGGAGATTGTATCAAGGGATGGTGTCTCGATGTCCATTGTATCATATAGGGATCCACGTTTCACATCAAATTTCTAGAAACGACTACAAGAGTGCTTGGGAACATAGTTGAGAATAAGCACATCGTATCATCCTCAAATCGACAAACAAAGTGAAAGGACAATCCAGACATTGGAGGATATGCTCAGAGCATGTATTATGGATTTTAAAGGGAATTGAGATGACCATCTACCGGTGGTTGAATGTGCCTATAATAATAGTTATCACGCAAGTATTGGCATGCTGTGTTATGAAGTGTTATACGACAGGAAATGTAGAACTCCGTTATGTTGGGAAAAAGTTGGAGAACGTTAGCTATTAGGTCCAGAATTGGTGCAACAAACTATCGAGATCATTAAGGTGATTCGGGCAAGATTGATAGCTGCACAGGATAGGCAGAAGAAATATATTGATCAACACCGACAAAATCAAGAATTTGATATTGGTAGTTTTGTTTTCTTGAAGGTATCTCTCTGGAAAGGGAAAATACAGTTTGGTTAAAATGGAAAACTAAGCCCTAGATTTATAGGACCTTTTAAAGTGCTACTGCCGAGTTGGTGAAGTGGAATATGAGATAGCTTTACCTCCGGAACTAGAACATATTCATAACATTTTCCATGTTTCAATTTTATGACCATATAAGTCAGATTATAAACATGATATATAATATGAACCGTTACTGTTTGAAAAAGACTTGTCTTATGAAGAAGTTCCTATTCAGATAATTGAAAGTGCAAGTACTAAGGAATATAATAATACATTATGTTAAGGTAATTTGGAGGAACCACAATGCTCATGAAGCTACGTGGGAACTTGAAGATGTTATGATGAAAAATTATCCTCAGTTATTTGCTTAATTTTGTATAACGATTATGGGGACAAAATCTTTTTAAGGAGAGAAGAATGTGACTAATGAATTTATTGAGTCGTGATTCTGGGGACATAATCCTTTTAAGGAGGGAAGAATGTAACGAATGAGAATTTTGTAATTAATTTTATTAATTTTAAATTTATTAAATTAAATAAATATTTGAATTAATTTATTTATTGAGATAAATAAATATTTGATTGAATAATTGTGCATTAATTTAGTTAAAGTGTGTTATAATAATTAAATTAATGTATGATAATTTTATGATTTGAAGATTTAATTTAATGAGATAATTAAATTAAGTGAATTATTAAATAATTATAATGTCATTCTAATCTAATTTAAGATTTATTAGTTTGTTAAATAAAACTATAATTTATTATGGAAATTATAATTCTAAGGCAAATGTTAATTTGATTTGCGAATTAGTCAAATTAATTAATTAAGGGTGTGACAATTTGACTATAATATAAGGGAAATATTAAAATAAACTAAAAAGGGACATTTGAGACTAGCCAAACATGGTCTTGTGTCTCTTGGTGTTTATAACATGTGAACACATTGGTTTTTCTACCTGACAACTTAAGGTTGCACATGATGGTATATCAGTGTGGTGGGTTTACGTGTTTTTTTCCTAAGGCTAAGAATAGAGAGTGTAGAGAAGAAGAACACATAGAGATACAGAAAAAATTGAGAGAGCTAGAGAGAAAATATAGAGTTCTCTGAGAATTGGGAGTCAAGAGTAAGAAGAAGGTTTTGTCAAAACCTTATAATCATCATCTTTGCTTGTATAAACAAAGGATTAATGGTAATAATCTATTCCTAATTCCAAGTCTTAGTTTTTCAATATTTATTCTTTATGATTTGGATTTTTGTTGGATTGTTGTTTAAAATGTTGATTACATGTATGTATAATCTTGTAAAATCCGATAGTTATCATCTATAAACAATTTTTAGTGATTAATTCATGGAATTTTGTTTTAAAAAGTAAATTTAAGTTTACAGTGTTATATATGTATATATGAAAGTGGCTTATTGAGACCAAAAATTGATGTTCAATTCTTATTATAATCTATAAATTGGTTATGGACTATGTTAAATGTCAAGAAACGAAAAGAATGCAATTAAAATGGTTTAATTTGGTTAAGAAATAAAGTTTTGGTGATTGAATTGGCGAAATATGTTGAAATTGAAGAAAACAGCAAAAACATGGTTATAACCCGTTAAATTTGGTTGTTTATGATTGCTTTAGGTGTTATAATGATTAAGTGTATATGTTATGTGGTTTGGTAAGGGTAATAGTGTATGGGTTTGTCCATGTTGTTGTGAAAATTGGTGTTTTGGATCACATTAGTGCTGGAAGCAGACTACAATGTTTTTGTCTACGCACCAGCGCAGCTGCGTCCGGTATCAAGGACAAGAACATCGCAGTTGCGCTGGTGCCAGGGCTTGTGGTAGCACAACTGTTGTGACACTTCCAAATATGGGTACTTCAATCCCACAGATTTGGTGTTCACTATGACGCCCCCGAAATAGGTATATATCACCCATTCTGAGTCGCCAAATACATGGTACATAAATCAAATATAAACTTCTTTTATACAATATGACAATAGTGTAGCTTAGAGTTTTTTAACGAATATTGTCTCATAGACAGTATTAGAACTTAAATGAAGTCCTCATTACATTTATTATCACACTATTCCGTAAAATAGTGAGGACTACTATAGCCACCATCTCGGACTGTCACTCTGTTCCTCGACTAGTCCCGGCTACGTTCTCATTTCCTGAAGATAACAATGAAAGCAAAAGGGTGAGCTCAGCTAGCCCAGTAAGAAATATTATGACTAAGATAATGCAGAATAAATTATTGTTAGCTTTCAACAATGTTAAACTGATAAAAATACAATAAACATCAAGTTTAACAGCAGCGGAACAAACAATCCATTAGAAGAGTCAAGTAGAGCATGATATCTACTATCTTCTATGATTTAAAAAGTTTTTCATCAACTTTATCGCTGAGACTCATCTTAAAAAATAAACCACATCATCGAATCATCCCTGCACTACAGGCCAAGGATATTCATGTAATCATCAATGGTCATGATCATACCAACAACTGTCCATCAATGCACTACGGGCCAATGAGGACTTTTACCACATCATTTGTAATAATACGGTCATGATTACACTTAATAATCCCTCGTCATAATCATACCAATCAATAGTACATATATGCACGCAAGCCACATATGACTTTTATCATAATATAAGTATGATGATGATGACAATGATATAAGAATTTAATTAAAAGAAAGAAAATGATAAATTTTTTAAGATTTATAATTTAATTTATCTAGAATTCAATAATTTCCAAATTGTCAACATGATACTGCTTTGTGGAGTAAAATTTAAGAATAATATTGTATCAAAAAATTTTTGGACTAGCAAAGAAATCAATTTTTGTCATGAATAATTCCCTGAGTGAATAGTACCCCATGAACCAAATCTATCAACAATGACCCAAATCGTATATATGCCTTGAGAAACCTTGGGGAGACCAGTAACAAAATTCATGGTAATGTGCTCCCACTTCTATTCTGGAATTTCAAGTGGTTGTAATGGACCTTTTGGCACTTGATGCTCCGCCTTGACTCGTTGACAAGTTAGACACCTTGAGATAAACCCCGCTATCTCTCTCTTCATATTTCTCCACCAAAATTTATGTCGAAGATCACGATACATTTTTGGTACTCCCAGGATGAATTGCAAACGGTGTGTTGTGCGCCTCCATCATGATTTTATACTTCAAGTCAGAATCGTTAGGAACACAAAGTCTGGAGTTAACTCGAAGTATTCCTTCTTCATCGATTCTTGCTTCCGGAATAGCACCTTCTTGCACTTTCTTCTTTATACGCATCAGCTCCAGGTCTGTAGCTTGAACAACTTTAACTTTATCGATTAAAGTCAGTTCTACTCGTATATTTTCCATCATCACGTGGGTCCCTAGAGTCTTTAACTCTATCTTCATCCTTTGTAAGTAATACAAAATGGGCCTTTGCGTTGACAATATCGCACTCGTACCCGCATATGATCTTCTACTCAATGCGTTAGCTACTACGTTCACTTTTCTAGGATGGTATTGAATGGTATAATCGTAATCTTTTAATAGCTCAAGCCAACGTCATTGCTGCATATTGAGTTCCTTTTGAATGAAGAAAGATTTGAGGCTTTTATGATCCGTATAGATCTCCACCTTCTCTCCATATAGGTAATGCCTCCAAATCTTAAGCACAAAAACGACAGCTGCCATCTTTAGATCATGAGTAGGATAATTCCTCTCTTATTCTTTGAGTTGTCCTGAGGCATAGGCTATGACTTTCCCATGTTGCATGAGAACACATCCTAACCCTTTGCCTGAAGCATCACTGTAGATGACAAATCCCTCCGAGCCAGATGGTATTGTCAGAACAGGTGCTGAAATGAGTCTCCTCTTGAGTTATTGAAAACTCTTCTCACATTCCTCGCTCCAACTGAATTTTGTATCTTTCTGAGTCAACTGAGTTACTGGAGTAGCGATTCGAGAAAACCCTTCTACGAATATCCGATAATAACCAGCTAAGCTGAGAAAGCTACGTACTTAGATCACTGACTTAGGTTGCTCCCAGCTTTAAATTGCTTCAATCTTTGCCGGGTCAACAGATATTCCATGATTTGATATCATGTGCCCAAGGAATGCTACTTCCTCAAGCCAGAACTCGTATTTCTTCAACTTGGCATATAGCTTGTTTTCTCGAAGCTTTTGGAGTATCAGCCTCAAGTGTTGCTCATGATCTTCATGTCTTTTGGAGTATATGAGGATGTCATCAACAAAGACAACCACAAAATGATCTAAATATTCCTTGAATACTCGGTTCATCATATCCATGAAAGAAGCAAGAGCATTAGTCAATCCAAAAGACATGACTAGGAATTCATAATGCCCGTACCGAGTTCTAAAAGCAGTCTTTGGGATGTCATTGGTTTTTGTGAGACCCCAAATTTTATGAAATAAAAGTATTCAATTTTCTTATAATTATTCTATTTAGTAAATGGTTAAATTGATAAAAGGTTAAAGTTAAGGGTGATATTTTAAAAATTTTCAAAGTAAGTAAGTTGTCATAAAATAATCGGTGGTAAAAGTACAGTAATACGCGTGATTGCATAGTAGCACACGTTATTGATTATTGATGCTTACGTGAGAAGTCACTCAGTTATACTCAATTATTGCTACAATAATTACTGCATCATATCTCTCATATTATTGGTTCAATTATTATCACAGTATCATCTGTATAATATGTTATATTATTAAATCAATAATTGAGACAACAAAGTTATTCATATTATTATTTGCAATATTGACAATGTCTAGAAGTTCTGTCAAGGAGAGGTTAGATAATCTAATTGCGCGCCAATAGGGAGAAATCCTTATCGGAAAGCCCCCTCTTTCTTGGGAATGACCTGGTTGTTAAATATTGTTAGTTATAATATTATTGATGAATTTATTAGTATGATTATGAACAGGAACTATGATTATGAATAGGAACTATGATTTGGTATAACCATGATCTTTGATGTTTCAGGTAAAGACAGGTGATGAAAATTATCTTCGTTCTGGGTGCGAAGAGGAATTTACCACAATTATGATTATGAGTTATTCACATGATTGTGGACATGAATTGTTGATTGATATTACAGGGATAAAACATTGTTGGTGGATTTTTAATGTGGAGAAGACAATAGACTTTATGGTCTATTTGAATCTTCTAATGGATTGTTCGTTCCGCTGTAACTATGGTTGAAAAGTTTTATTATCTACCATATGTTATAAATCTCTGATTTATTACTGATGAAGGCTATTGATAATTTAATTATCTTTAGTCATGATATTCTTTACTGGGCTAGTTGTGCTCACCCTTTTTGCTTCACAATTCCTTTCAGGTATTAAGAGTGTAGCTGGGTCGAGCGAGGGTAACAGGGGATTAGAACGATGGTTTATAGCTGTTGAGGTTTTCGTTAAAACAATATGGAAGTAATTTTATTGAGAATTATAGATAAGTGTGTCGTATTTTATACATCATTTTAACCGTTGATTTTGGTGAACCAAATAGGGTGAGGTGAACCCAACTTTGGAATGACATTTTTGCCACTATCATACAAGATGTCTAATGACAGGCAACTTCGTGTTATCATAAGACAAGGTTATACACATCCACTTGCTGAGTATATCTACGAGCACTACCTATATAATCTTGAAGTTTGTTTGAAATATGATTCTCAATTGGAGAAAATGGAGATAATTATAAGTCAGGAGAAGACTCACCATTAGAAAGAAGATGATAGCAGTCTTCTAGTTTTTATTTGGGGACTATTGGGTCAACCAAGGATAATTCTGTGGATATATGATATCTATCATAACCTAGACGCATGGTCTCCCATGTACGAAGGTTTCCTTGAATATTTTTCAAAGATTTTAATTTCTAAAATAGTTATTGACTGTACCTTTATGTAAGGTACCATTGTAAGGTCTTGTGGTCAAGGCACCACGAGAGTTATATATATTTGTATTAAAGCTCACAGTTTAACTGTGGTCATTTTCTGCACGAGATTTGTATAAATGGAGTTGTCAGTAGTGTATGTTCTGGCGACTCAAGATGGGTGATGTATACCTATTTTGGGGGCGTCACAATTTTAATCTTTAACTGATGATATCCGGAACGAAGATCGATCTTTGAAAAGAATTTGACGCCTTACAACTGGTCAAAAAGGTCATCAATGCGAGGCAACATGTACCTATTTTTGATGGTGATATGATTCAACTCCCGATAGTCAATACAAAGTCGCATACTTCCATTTTTCTTCTTCACAAATAGAACAGGAGCACCCCAAGGAGACGTACTGGGATGAATAAAACTGATATCTAACAATTCCTGTTGTCGGGTTTTTAACTCCTGAAGTTCAATAGGAGCCATTCGATATGGGGCTTTGGAAATGGGTTTTGTACCGGGTTCAAGGTCAATACCAAACTTGATTTCACGCTCTAGGGGTAGGCCATGAAGTTCTTCAGGGAATACATCAGGAAATTTATTAACAATAGAAATATCATTCAAATCTGACGTATTTTTGTTTAAATCTGTGACATGGGCTAAGAAAGCTTGACATCCGTTTTTCAATAAACGAATAGCTTTATGACTTGATATGATAGTGATTGTCTTTAATGGTTTGGTTGCTTGAATTCGCATAATAGGTTGGTTAGGAATATGAAAGCTAACAACCTTACGAAAATAATCAATTTTTGCATGATGAGTAGTTAACCAATCAATCCCTAAAATCACATCAAACACAAGTATTTTCAAAGAGATAAGGTCGACAGGTAATGTGCAAGTGCCGATTTGGATCAAACAAGACTTATAAATAGTGGATGTAATGAAGGTTTCTCCCAACGGAGTTTCAACATATAAGTGAAAGTCTAATTTCTCCGTAGTCAAATTTAAACTTTGAGCGCAAGTAGGAGAAAGAAAAGATTAGGTAGAACTGGTATCAAATAAGGTATAGACTTCTCTAGAGTTTATGATTAGCTTACCTGTGATCACCTCGTTCGAATTCTTCACTTTTTGGGAGGTTACGATAAACGCTCTTAATTGAACTACTGGTTTTTTCTTGTCTGGGACGGCCTTTGATGCCTCCATCCCAACTGGACTTGACTTCGGTGCATGACAAAATCGGTAAGGTGACCTTCTCTTCCATAATTGTAATATGCTTTGGACTGCTACGTATAGTTTGGACTGATGTATCCCTCCTATCCACATTTGTAACATACGACCGACGGTCGTTCTCCTTACTTAACAATAGGTGTTGGTGCTGACGTCTTTCCGTTATTATTGAATTTCCTCATCTTGAAATTTCCACTTCTATTATCTTGGCCATGATTACCACCAAAGTGGTTACCATTTTTGGCATGTTGATTCCCTCCACGTTTGTTGTCACCGCTTCGATGACTGCTACCACTGGTATTATCGATTTGTCGGCTGCTCTCTCTTGGTTGGGTTGACTGATTATCACACTCCAATAACTGAGCCCTATTTACAACATATGAATACAAACACAGTTTGTGAGAAATTAGGTATTGACACTCAGGCTTCAAACCTCTTAGAAAAATTCGCGTCATTCTCTTCTCATTATCAACCAAGTGGGACACAAACCAGGACAACTCGACAAACTTAGCTTCGTACTGTGACACTGTCATATTATTTTGTTCCATCTTGATAAACTCTACCTCCTTCATGTGATGAATACTTTCGAGAGAGTATATGTCATTGAATAGTTCTTGGAATTTCTCCCAAGACATCTTCAATGCGGCAGGTTGTGTACGCTTTACAGATTCCAACTAGTAATCTGTCCTCTCCTCACAACATGAAGTTGGCAAATAGGAAACTTTTGCTCCTCGGAGCATCCTAAGACATCAAATATCTTGGTGATCTGTTTTATCAATGTCTCTGCCTTAAGTGGTTTTGGCTCTCCCAAAAACTCCGGTGGTCCTAGGTCCTTGAACTATTTAGCGGTGACCGTCCGAGAGTTGCCAGTGTTTCCATCTACATTTTGAATAAGAGTCGTTCTCACTTGATGTTGCATGAATTGCATAAAGCTTCTGAACATCCCATCGTTCATCATTTGGTCAGCGTTTTTGTTTTCCTGAGTATTATTTCCATCCTGATGCACATTATCCTGGGTATTGATCGTTGGTGACTCTACGGTCTCATGTGCTTCATTGCTTATCTCAACATTTTTGGATGCCATTATCAAATACTGCCACAAAACAAAGGTTAATTGACATGTCACATATTATCCCTATACTCTGACCGACCAAATAAATACCAAATAAACTTAGGTAGGTCATACTAGCGAAGGAATTTCCCATCTCTCCCCTCCTAGTTATAGTCTCACATATCAGCCAGGGATCATTTTTCTAAGCTTTGATACCAACTGTGACGCCCCCAAAATAGGTATACATCACCCATTCTAAGTCGCCAAATACATGGTACATAAATCAAATATAAACTTCTTTTATACAATACGACAATAGTGTAGCTTTGAGTTTTTACATGAATATTATCTCATAGACAGTATTCAAACTCAAATTAAGTCCTCATTACATTTATTGTCACACTATTTCATAAAATAGTGAGGACTAGCATAGCCACCATCTCGGACCGTCACTCTGTTCCCTTACTAGTCCCGGCTATGTTCTCATTTCCTGAAGAGAACAATGAAAGCAAAAGTGTGAGCTCAACTAGCCCAGTAAGAAATATTATGACTATGATAATGCAGAATAAATTATCGTTAGCCTTCAACAATGTTAAACTGATAAAAATACAATAAACATCAAGTTTAACTGCAGCGGAACAAGCAATCCATTAGAAAAGTCAAGTAAAACATGATATCTATTATCTTTTATGATTTAAAAAGTTTTTTATCAACTTTATCGCTGAGACTCAGCTTAATAAATAAATCACATCATCGAATCATCCCTGCACTACGGGTCAAAGATATTCATGTAATCATCAATGATCATGATCATACCAACAACTGTCCATCAATGCACTACGAGTTAATGAGAACTTTTATCACATCATTTGTAACATTACAGTCATGATTATACCGAATAATCCCTGGTCATAATCATACCAATCAATAGTACATCTATGCACGTAAGCCACATATGACTTTTATCACAATATAAACATGATGATGATGACAATGATACAAGAATTCAATTAAAAGAAAGCAAATGATAAATTTTTAAATATTTATATTTTAATTTGTCCAGAATTCAATAATGTCCAAATTATCAACATGATATTGCTTTGTGGAGTACAATTCAAGAATAATATTGTATCAAAAATGATTTGGACAGCAAACAAATCAATTTTGTCATGAATAATTCCCCGGGTGAATAGTACCTGAGTGAATAGTACCCCATAAATAGTACTTCTGGAATAGTACCCAGTGAATAGTACTTTATGAATAATACTCGTAAATAGTACTTTATGAATAGTACCCATAAATAGTACTTTGTGAATAGTACCCCGTGAATAATACTTTGTGAATAGTACCGTGTAAATGAATACTACTCATGGACAGTACTCCAACATAAAAAACTTAAAATTTAACAAGAATGTACATAAAATATCCTTGTAAAACAATATTAGATGAAATACAAATTTCAAGGATATTCTACTAATTTCACGGAGTATAGAAACTTTAACAAAATGAGGTTATAATTAGGAATACAAGATAAAATATTATTACTTACATACTACAGAGTATGGAAGAAAATATTATTCCTTATGAATACTGAAAAAAGATAATATCCCTTATCTCAGAAGAAGACTGGATACTGGAATAGTGAAGTAGCAGACTTCTCTTCTTCTATCTCTCTATAGCTTCTCTCTCTATAATTGCCCTTGTGAGCCTTAGTGAATTGGTGAGAATGAAAGAAGAATGTGCTTCTATTTATAGGAAAATATAGTTATGATAATTGCACGTTTTGGGGCTCGAAATATTACAGTATAATATCTTCATCTTTTCCTTCATTTTTAATTTAGTCCTGCAAGTATTATCAAACTTGCACCACCTCCTCTAATAGTACATGAATGTGAATCAATAGTACATTTATGTCAATCAATAGTTCTATACATGTGAAAAATAGTTACGGTATAGTACCTTTATCCATACCTCTATTTTTTATTTAGTCATTCAAGTATTATCAATCTTGCACCACCTCCCCTAATAGTACATGCTTGTAAACAAATAGTTATAAGCATGTGAATTATTAGCAATTAATTGCTCATTTATCCGATTGGTCAATATAACCTCCAGAAATCAATTATTATCGAAATAAATATCGATTTTCACTAACCCTAATAATCCCAACACAATGGAAATATCAATTTCATCTTTAATCAACACGAACTTATTCATCATTAATATTATAACTCATAATATTTAACAACCATATCATTCCTAGGAAAGAAGGGGCTTTCCGATAAGGATTTCTCCCTATTGACGTACAATTAGGTGACCAAACCTCTCATTGACATAATTTTTTAGACATTGTCAATATTACAAATAATAATATGAATAACTTTGTCGTCTCAATTATTGATTTAATAATATAAAATATTATGCAGATTATACTGCGATAATAATTGAATCAATAATATGAGAGATATTATGCAGTAATTACTATAGCAATAATTGAGTATAACTGAGTGACTTCTCACGTAAACACCAATAATCAATATCGTGTGCTACTATGCAACCACACGTATTATTGTTCTTTTACCACCGAGTATTTCAATAGTTTAACGGTAAAACTTTCGCCATTATTTTTATAAAAAGATAATTCTGTAGTTTTCTAACTCCGACAATAATTCCTTTTGTGGGGTTCACCAATGATTGTGCCGTTGTATGAATATTCCCTGTTAAAACGAATATTCCTCGACCAATCGAATATTTTATAACCACTTACTTTGCAAAATTTGTAAATATTACCCACAACTATAACATTATATCAAATCCGCACCATAATATTCAAAAATATATTTCGAGAAAAATTAATCTTTATTCATAAAAGTTGGGGTCTTACATCCACTGTCCAATAAATCATAAATAACTACCAATAAACAAAGGATATAAACTTGCAAGCTTAAACAATAAAACTCCCATTAAAGGGTTACACAATCTTAAAATCATCTAACCTTTATTAATACAATAATCAACGAAAAATTAAAAGATAATCATAATTAAGTTTATTGCATAAGCTTTATAAATAGAAGGTAAATTAAATGTCATCTAATCAAGCACTTTGCCCTTGCCCTTGCTTGTAGAAAGATCTTCAAACTTCTTAACTTCATCTGCATTGTTTTGTGCAAGAGTGAGCAAACAGTTGCCCACAAGAAGGAATACACGGAGGGTCACAAGACCACGAAGTATGCTATAGGTTGTCAAGTATTTATACTTTAACCTTTAACAGTCTAAAAGACCATAATCATCATCTATGCCTTAGGTTAACAAGCGTTTCTACAGTAACCTTTAACAGTCTAAACGACTATATGGACCATCGTCTCGTACTCTAGGTGATCAGACCTTTGTACTATGTGCTGCGCAAACATTTTAACGTTATTGAGTAGCTCTAAAATAATCCCCTGATATAGGGTTGTTCACCTCAGCTTAGATCATCAGGTTCCGTACCATATGAAGTTTGGTTTGGAATTAACTTCAAAGGAATTCTAGATCTTTAGAACCCTCATCAACCAAGTACTAGTTAAATCAAATAGGAATTAATAACTATTCAAGAGTATGGTTACAATCAAATTATGCTAATGTACCAATAAGAGATAAGATATCAATGGTTTATCAATTGAATAAGTATTAGTCATCGACTACACGCTCTTAAAACTGTACAAATTAATAAGCAAACCAAAGGAAGTTAGGTTTGGACTGACATTAAGTGTAATTTAGAGTTTAGAACATTTATCAATTAAGGATTAGTTGAATCAATACAGAATCGCTAGTCAACTAAGAGTTCGGTACATCCATGTAAGATAGTGTAATGAAATTGGTGATTAGGGATTGAACAACCGTTAATTTTAGTTGAACAAATGTTATTCAACAAGATCAAGTTTTAAACAATAGTATAAACTTTGAATAAACAAAACAACCTCGCTTGTAATGAAGGAGTAAAGATTAATTAACTAGTTCAATGGAAAATGTAGTTTAGAAACTTACTCAACAATAATTTAGGGTTAAAGAATATGCATAAGAATAACAAGTTAGGAACACGGACTTGGATAATGAAAGATTAAAGTTAGAGAACTTGCTCATTTGAATAATAACTTAAAGACTTGCATAATAGTAAAAGTAGGGTTTGGAAACTTGCTTAACAATAACAACTTAACTGCTTAATAAGAGCTTAGAGATAAAGAACTTGCATAAGTCTAACATGACAGCGAAAAGTAAACCTTTTTGAATAATAAAGTAGCAAAGGTTAGAGAACTTGCCTCTTGCGTAAGCTATACAATTACAACTCATGTACTCCAATATCCTACACATACCATTAGGATTATCACATTAATTAACTAAATACACATTATCCTCATAGATTTAATTCTCATCTTAGTTAAGTTACAACCTTTAGCTTAAGGTTTAACCATATTAATCAACCACATAACACAAATATGAAAACTCACTAAAATATAACATAAGACTTTTAGACTTGCATAATCGTAAAAGTAGGGTTTGGAAACTTGCTTACCAATAACAACTTAACTACTTAATAAGAGCTTAAAGATAAAGAACTTGCATAAGTCTAACATGAAAGTGAAAAGTAAACCTTTTTGAATAATAAAGTAGCAAAGGTTAGAGAACTTGCTTCTTGCGTAAGCTATACAATTACAACTCATGTACTCCAATATCCTACACATACCATTAGGATTATCACATCAATTAGCTAAATACACATTATCCTCATAGATTTAATTCTCATCTTAGTTAAGTTATAACCTTTAGCTTAAGGTTTAACCATATTAATCAACCACATAACACAAATATGAAAACTCACTAAAATATAACATAAGACTTTTAACATCCAAATCACATTTGATAAGTAGGTTTTATACCTACTTATTCGGTATCTGTTACTTGAATTAGTTGCTTAAACATATGTTTTATAGTTACTTTGCATGTATTAAGTGTTCATTTCATACATTTTATGTTATTTTGTAGGCTATGACATGACATTGGCATGAAGAAACAATGTAAAACAATTCAAACATCTTTTGGACTAAAATATGCAAGCAAGTGCAAGATGGGAAGATTGCATGGCTTTTAACACCAAGTTGGATGCATATTCTTGGCTTGGAACTTGGATTTTATTGTAGATATACTTCTTATCTTTCCGTAACATCTTGAATCGTCCCAGTTCGGATGCGAGAGTTATGGCTTTTTTATCAACAAAGATCAAAGCTCAAAGTTGTCTTGCTTGCAATTTACATAGCTTCTACTTCAAGCCCGATTTCGATCTTGATCCAGCCCGAATATGTCAATTCTAAAAGAATGAAAGTTGTAGATCTTGTCAAAATCTTTGCTTTGATAGGTGGGAGGCCCCTTAACTCCTAGGGGATCAAAAGTTATGCATGTTTTACCAAAGAACGTCGCAGTAGAAAATAGAGAAAGATACCATTGTAATTTTTTTTGGCTAAATGCTTATGAAAGATACCATTGCAACTTGAGAAGTCTTATTTGAGCATCATTCGAAGTGAAAATTAGGCACTCATATAAGTTTGGAGGAAATCTTGGGGTATTTTTGAAACAAATATTTAGAACATTCCCGAGTTGAATAATTGAAGCATGTGGTGGGTCAAGATGGAGCCTAAAATGCACTCTCCATAAACACAGGCACGGGGTGGAGCGTAAAATGCACTCGTTCAATGAAAAGTGGAAAACGAGATGGAGTGTAAAACACACTTGTTCAATGAAAAGAGGAAAGTGAGATGGAGCGTAAAACACACTCACTAAATACAGAAAAGAAAATATATATGTTTGAAATACTTGGGAAGGGTTCATATGTGCTTAAATATTTGAATATCTGGTTGATCTTCAAAGAAGGAAAAAAGAAGAATTTTTTTTGTGCTTTGTCTATTTTAGCGGTGATTGATGTGATATGAACTTTTGAGAGTTGTTTTTGAAAATCTTTTATGAGTGTTGGTTGATCTTATCTAAATCCTTAGTAGTTTGAACATATGGATGCACACACGCACTTAAAGGAACATGAGTAGATGTGAAATTAATGAAAGTTGTTGAAATTGTAGACATGACATTGTTTTGAAATTTTCATTGAATTATTATTTAAGGTAACCTTTGAGGCCAATGTTCAAATTAATATTGATTCATTGTTTGTGTGGATCATTGCTAAATAATGAATCTTTCTAATTTGTTTTTTTGCTTGAGGACAAGCAAATGTTTAAGCTTGGGGGTATTTGTTAAGTAGGTTTTATACCTACTTATCCGGTATCTATTACTTGAATTAGTTGCTTAAACATATGTTTTATAGTTACTTTGCATGCATTTTATGTTCATTTCATACATTTTATGTTTTTTGTAGTCTATGACACGCCATTGGCATGAAGAAGCAAGGAAAAACAATTCAAACATCTTTTGGACTAAAATATGCAAGCAAGTGCAAGAAGGGAAGAATGTAGGGCTTTTAACACCATGTTGGATGTATGTTCTTGGCTTGGAACTTAGATTTTATTGTAGATCTACTTTTAGCTTTCCAGAACATCTTGAATCGTCCCAATCAGAGTTCAGATGCGAGAGTTATGGCCTTTTTATCAACAAAGATCAAAGCTCAAAGTTGTCTTGCTTGCAATTTACATATAATCTACTTCAAGCCCGATTTCCATCTTGATTCAGAGCAAATCTGTCAATTCTCAAAGAATGAAAGTTGTATTCCTCATCAATATCATCGATTTGATAGGTGGAAGGCCTCGTAACTCCTATCTGATCAAAAATTATGTCTATTTTACCAAAGGACGTTGCAGCAAAAAATAGAGCGGCGCGTGGTGCGCCATAAATGAACTACGAGCGGCACGGGGCGCGTCGGGCCTACAGATTTTCTGTTACAGTAGCACGGGGCGCGCCTAAAATGCCCTAGGAACAGCACTGGGAGCACCGATCGGCGGCGGAGAATCAATTTGGGTGTTATGTTGTTCAATTTGAGCTAGAATATGATTCTTAGTTGCCTAACTTGCTAGGGTGTCCATTAGAAGTATAAATACTTGAGTTTAACTTGGATAGGGAGGCTAGTTTTAAAGATTCCATTAGATTAGATTAGGAGAAAAATCCTAGTTCTTATGAGATTTGGAGATTGAAGCAACTTGGAGACCCTTGAAGATCAAGAGCATGCTCTTGATGAAGATGGAGATTTACTGACAACAGATTTATTCTTCAATCTAATCTTATTCTTATCTTTTAATGTGTATTCAAGTGTGGATTCTTAGTTTTAATTCAATGAACTAATTCTTTGTTTGAGATTACAATGGATCTTATTGTGCAGTTTATTTTAATATGCTTCGCTATCAATTATTATGTTCTATCACGAGGATTGTCTATTATGATTTGGACTTAATTGTTTAATTGATTGACCATTAATTATCGTGATAATCTATATGAACTCGAGAGATGACGTATAGATTTAGATCTGATCATGATGGCATGTGTTTGTGATTTCTGCATAGATGGAATTCATGATTCGTATTTAGGATAGATATATGCCTTTACGCCATATGTAATCTTATAGAGAACTTGTGTTTTAAATCCTTTTTAATTGTAATTCATATAGAGATATAGTGGATTAATTAATTAAGGTGTCTTGCTTAATTCTATCATCTGTGGATTTAAGTGAGTATGGGTATTATGCATCGATATGTGGTTTTATCTGCTTTAGTGTTCTTGGTTAACAATTTAGGATAGAGAATAATTGATGAGAAGTGTGCTAATTTAAATGAAGCTATAAGTGAAGTTGTGATCTTAAATCTCCGTAATCTTAATTTAACTAGTGGTAATTAGAATTAGTTTACTTATAAATTGAAATTCATTCGTTTGAATAAGATTGAGTTGGTTACGAGTTAGTACTTGGTGATTTTTATTAAACAATTTCTCGTGGGAACGATACTCTACTTTCACTTTATTACTTGTTGACCACGTATACTTGCGTGTTGTGCATAATTAGATTTTATACAAAAAGTTTTTGGCGCCGTTGCCGGGGAATTAATTTAATAATTATTCACCAATATTAATTTCAATCAAATTAGTCTTAATTTAAACATTTTTATTTTTATTTTTAATTCTCTTCCTATATTTTTATCTTTTCAAGTTACATGAATGATAGGAGCGTAAAACGCATTCCCCATAAACATAGGCACGAGATGGAGTGTGAGACCCCAAATTTTATGAATAAAGATTTAAATTTCTCGAAAT
Source organism: Panax japonicus (assembly GCA_020205505.1). Taxonomy (NCBI): domain Eukaryota; kingdom Viridiplantae; phylum Streptophyta; class Magnoliopsida; order Apiales; family Araliaceae; genus Panax; species Panax japonicus. Next base: position 33,408,171 of record CM035109.1, on the reverse strand, counting down.
ATTTTTTTAATATTATGGTGTGGATTAGATATAATGTTATAGTTGTGGTTAATATTTATAAATTTTTGCAAAGTATGCAAGTTGTTATAAAATATTCGTTTGGTCGGGGAATATTCAGTTTGTCGGGGAATATCCGTACGACGGCATAATCATTGGTGGACCCCACAACGGAAGTATTATCGTAGTTAGAAAACGACAGAATTATCTTTTTATAAAAATAACGGCGAAAAGTGTTACCGTTAAAATTGTTGAACTATCCGGTAGTAAAAGTACAATAATACGCGTGGTTGCATAGTAGCACACGGTATTGATTTATGATGCTTACGTAAGAAGTCACGCAGTTATACTCAATTATTGCTACAGTAATTGTTGCATCATATCTCTCATATTATTGATTCAATTATTGTCACAGTATCATCTGTATAATATGATATATTATTAAATCAATAATTGAGACGACAAATTTATTCATATTATTATTTGCAATATTGACAATGTCTAGAAGTTCTGTCAAGGAGAGGTTTGGTCACCTAATTGTGAGCCAATAAGGAGAAATCCTTATTGAAAGGCCCCCTCTTTCCTGGGAATGACCTGATTGTTAAATATTGTGAGTTATAATATTAATGATGAATAAGTTCATGTTGATTAAAGATGAAATTGATAGTTCCATTGTGTGGGAATTATTAGTGTTAGTGGAAATCGATATTTATTTCGATAATAATTAATGTCTGGAGGTTATGTTGACCAATCGGGTAATTCACCGGATAAATGAGCAATTAATTGCTATTAATTCACATGCTTATAACTGTATGTTCACATGTGTGTACTATTGATTCACATGATTTACTATTAGAAGAGTTGGTGCAAGATTGATAATACTGGCATGACTAAATTAAAAATGAAGGGATAGATGAAGGTACTATACTGTAATTGTTTTTTTCACATGATTATTATTGATTCACATTATTTACTATTAGGGGAGGTGGTGCAAGTTTGATAATACTTACATGACTAAATTAAAAATGAAGAAAAAGAGAAAGATATTATACTATAATATTTCGAGCCCCAAAACGTGCAATTATCGAAACTATATTTTCCTATAAATAGAAGATCATTCTTTCTTCATTTCTCACCAATTCACTAAAACTATAGAGCAATTATTATAGAGAGAAATTATACTGAGAAATTAGAAGAGAAGTCTGCTACCTCACTATTCCAGTATCCAATTTTCTTCTAATGTAAGGGGTATTATTCTTTTGTATTCATGAAGAGAGTTATTTTCTTTCAATACTCGTAAGGGTTGTTATTCCATTCTTTATTATTATGTTGGAATAACATATCTATGCGAAGTACTGCATACATGGTGAAATTCATCTGTTATTCCATTCCTTATTATTCTTTTGGAATAACCTGTTTGTGCGGTCTATCACATACTTGGTGAATTCTATTGTTATTCTATTCTTTATTGTTCTGTTGGAATATCCTGTCTGTGCGGATTACGTATGACCTGGTTCCGTTCTTTATTATTGTGACAACCCAAGAATTCGGAGAATTTATTAAAAACTTAAATGATTGATTTAAGGTCAAATAATAGACCTAGACAGGAAATAAGTGTATGGAATTGGCAGTTATGTAATGAAATTCCAAAAATTTCAAAAGTTTTGAACAAGACTTGAATTATGTGATAGACTGTAAGTGATAGTCTAGTAATGAGGTATAAGATTATGGTAGATTTAAAATTCTTTTGAAGAATTATCAAGGATAAGTATCGAAGTGAATAATAGTCGGTATATTTGGTTATATATGTGAACCATAATGATTTAAGATCAAGGATTGATCAGATAAGTTATAACTTTAACAAACCCTAAAGTTATGTTAATCATATGTTTATTAAGTTAGAAAAAAAAAATCTAACGAATTGTTAGAAACCCTAACGGTACGCTCAGAAACTTTAATTTTAGTTTCGGGAATCCGAAACCCTAAATTCATGATATGAATATGGTGATTAAGTTAAAAAACCCTAACGTCTGATGAGAAATCCTAGAAATCGGTTCTGGAAACCCTAATTTCAGTATCGAGAATTTGAAACCCTAGTTTGGGAATCCTAATGCGGAGTATTAAACCCTAAGGGTTAAAAAGTTGTGTGTAAGGAATATGAACATTAGGTGATGGTTTATGTTTGTTTATTATATAAACAAACAAAAGAAACTAGTGTAACCCTAATTATATATTAGGAATGAAGGATTTAATAACTTAAGGGTTATGGGAAAAGAGAATTTTGGTATTGAGAATACTTACTAATTCTAGGAGATTTATTTTATATATCTCAAATGATTAATTTTATAACCTAATTATAGCAAGTCTAATTGGGTTAAGGAAATAGATGGGAATGAGCAAGGATTTGTGTTATAATTGAGGAAGTAAAAACCCTAATTAAAAGGATTGGGTTGGATAAGAATTTAAGGTATTGGATTATGTATAGCTCAAGTGTGGCCAAAGAAGTTAGTTAGAGACCAAGCAATACATTAAAGAAATGGCTCAACTTTTACCCAAGTGGGAGAGGAATTTTTGGACATTTGTTAAATCAAATAAGCATTTAGTAAATAAGCCAAACTTGGAACAATTTTTTAGGCCACATGGCCGGCCAAAGAGAAGCAATAAATGAGAGATGAATGTAATAAATGGTTAACTTTAGTTGTTGAGCAACTCTCACCCACTCCATCCATGTGTCATTCCTTTTATTGTCCAACACTTATGTCATTTCTTGTAAGCAACTTGGCAATTAAAGAGAGAAAGAAGTAAGGCCATATGGCCGGATATGGTAGAGAAAGGAAGGAGCTTGTGATATATCTAGTTATCTAAACTAAAGTCATCTTATTTTCTTTTTCTTCTTTCTCTTTCATTTTACTACCAAAGATAGCTAACAAAAGAGAGAGAGAGAGAGAGAAGAGAAGGCCATGTTCGGCCAACCTAAGAGAAGAAGGAGGGGAGATGTTGGTTTTCATACAATCAAGATCCATCTATATCTTTGAAGGAGAGAAGGAAATCAAGCTAAGGTATAACAAATTTATATTTGTAGGCTTAAGTTTCTTTGTAGTTTGATTTGATTTTTGTCAACTTGAAGTTGTGATCTTGAGGTTTAAAACCTTAGATCTATGTGTATATAAGTGTTACATGTTTAGATATAATTTTTTTAAAGATCAAAAGTTAGATCTATAGCATGAATTGGAGGATAGGTTTTCAAAAGATAGAAAACCCTAAATTTTCTCAGCTTTGATTGTGTTTGAAGCTTGTTTGATGAGATAAGAAATTTTGGTTCTAAACTCAAGGACCATGTCTACTCATGTTAATAAGTTTTTATTGGTTGGATCTACCCATATTGGGTGTTGATTTTGTTGAAATCAAAAGGAATAGTAAAAATGGAATTTTTCCGGAAAGTTTGAACTTATAAGGTGTGAGCTAGGTTTTGATTATTTTGAAATCTATGATGTATATTTATGATTTATGCTCTTGAGATGTTAGATATATGTGTTAAGGGTAAAATCCCTTTGGAATCATGCAAATAGGTTGAAAAATGAGCAAGTTATGGGATTTCTCCCAAACTACACAAAGTTAAGAAAACTGTGAAAAGGACAGTTTTGGAACAGTTACTTCCGGGCTAAATTCCGGGAGCTAAACATGTCCAAATATTGATTTTGATATATGAAAACTGTAGTTCGGAAAGATACGAACCCAACAAAATTGACGGATCATTAATCGGAGTTACAGAACTCGTTTTATATAAGTTTTAGCATAGGACTCCAAAACTGCCAAACGTCAAAAAGTTTCTGGCCAAAAATTTCCGAGGGCTGTTTCGGACATTTAGTTAATGAGAAAAATTCCAGACTTTTGGGAAATGAAAATATATGGTAATATGTAGCTCGTGTCCAAAAATGAGCTGATTCCGAGTTAAAACGACCAAGTTATGACCATTACATTTTTTGTGATTTTCCGACGGAAATCGCTATAAACGGAGTTCTACAACTCCGATTGTCACGAAATTTAAAATGGAGTATCACGTTAACATATATAAGGTTATGCCAAAAGATGGGCATTACTGGAGTTAAGTACGAGGTAGCTAATTTCTTAAGCTACGCACTAGTATTAATTTTTGAAAAAATATCTAAGGAAGTTAAATAAATTATGGAATAAAATAGAATTAATGTTTTAAAAATCATATAAAAATGATTTAAGTGTTATAAAAATATTTAAAGTTATAAATTATAACTTTTGATATTTTGGCATGAAAATATTAATATTTTAATATTAATATTAATTATTGGATAATGGATTTATGTGTTGGAAAATCATATAAAAATGATTTTTAAAGTATTAAAAATACTTTGATATATTATAATATTATGTAAGGATTTTCATTAATATTTTATATTAAATAAATATTAATGATTAAGGTATTAAGTGGTATTTAATTTATTTAAATACGGTTTTAATGATTGAAAAATGTTGAAAAATGGTAATAATTAACCGAAAATTATTACGAGCCTAGGAAAAATGTTTTGTCTGGTTAGAAATTATCTATGATAATTGTTAACTGTTAAGTCAGAGTTTAATTGAACTTAAACTCGATAAAAGTCCGACTAGACCGTCGGGATGTTAGAATTGTGTCGGGTTCAACTCAGACTGCAATAGTTTGATTTGATACCTAGTCTTATGTGCTGTAAAGACTGAAAGGGTTATGTGGTAATGTGTTTAGGTTATTCTGTAGATATAAATATAACAATAATATACTGTGATGATATTATTCTAATGTTGGAGATCTATATTATTAATATTAGGTCTTCGGGTAAAGCATTATAAATTGTGTTGCGGTAATCAACGGTGCATGCAAGTTTTTCAGTTCTATTTTGTTTGTGGATGGAATGTGGTTATGTGTTAAATTACATATCATGCTCTATGAATTGTTAAAAGTCAAAATATGACTAAGTTAATTGGGTTGTGGAACTCAATCAATATGTGATTACATGTTGTATGATGTAACTCGATAATTTAGAATTGTATAATGCATGAATGTATGTTTTGTAAGGAATTATTGATGCATGTAGGTTATGCATAATAAAGAATATATGATGCATGCATATATGCATATTAAAGGAAATGTAGTGCATATAGAATTGTGTGCTATGTGAAACATGATAGATTGTTAAATTTGCTGGGTTGTCGAGCTCAATCTTGCAAACATAAACTTTTTGCAGGTTAATGATGTTAGACAATATTATTTGCTATACGGATGATGAAGATTGAACGATGCATAAAATTAATACATTTTTCTTGATTTAGAAATGGTATAGATCTATGATTTATAGTTTTATCAAATGTAATTGGCAGCTATGTATAGTTTGAAGTGTTGTATAGATAAATAAGGTTTATTTTGAATTGAGAATAGGTATGATTCTTAAATAAATGAGTCATCGATATAAAAGTTAATGTCAAGTTCAGCTTGGGATAAAACGTGCGACTATCTTGTAATAGTTTATTTTGATAAAGATTATTGTGTAATAGATATTTTATGAATTGTGTTTAAGTTAAGGTTACTCGACCTTGGGGAATAGTGTGTAATGTATTGTATAAACAATTTATGTTTATATCTTCCGCAAAACAGTTATAGAAATAGTGTACCGAGTCCGCGGCGATTCGGGGCCCGGATTTGGGGCTATCATAGTCATTCTGTTGGAATATCCTGTGTGTGAGGATTACTCATGACCTTGTTCTATAATTTATTATTCTATTAGAATAATCTGTCTATGTGGATTACCGCATGCATGGTGAATGATCCTTCGTATTCATTCTTTATTAAATTATGGAAATAATATGTCTACGTGGATTACTACATGGCGGGTGAAAATCCATTTGCAGTTTCGTATATTCTATTATACTTGTATGAGATATCATTTCTTTTGTACTCGTTATAAAATATCATTTTTTGGTATTTTTCTTTTACGAGTTACTATTCACCCGGTTACTATTCACTATGGTATTATTCACTCGGGTATTCAGGGTACTTTTCGTGCTAGAGTACTATTCATGAGTTATTATTCACGGGTTACTATTCAACCGATTACTATTCACTCTAGTATCATTCACTTGGGTATTCGGGACACTTTTCGTGTCGGAATACTATTCACGGGGTACTATTCACCCAAAAATATATTTCTTTTATGTCCAAATTATTTTTGGTACATGAATATTATTCTTGAATTTTACTCCACAATACAATATCATGTTGACAATTTAGACGTTATTGATTTCTGGATAAATTAAATTATAAATCTTTAAAATTTATCTTTGAACTTATTTTATTGAATTATTATGTCATTGTCATCATCCTCATGCTTATATTGTGATGAAAGTCATCTTTGGCTTACGTGCATAGATGGACTTGGTATGATTATGACCAGAGATTATTCGGTATAATCATGACCGTAATGTAACGAATGATGTGATAAAAGTCCTCATTGGCCCGTAGTGCATTGATGGACAGTTATTGATAGGATTATAACCAGGAATTATTCGGTATAATCATGACCATTGATGATTACATGAATATCCTGGGCCGTAGTGCATGGGTGATTCTATGATGTGGATTATTTATTAAGCTGAGTCTTAGCGATAAAGTTGATAAAAAACTTTTTAAATCATAGAAGATAGTAGATTTTATGCTCTACTTGACTCTTCTAATGGATTGCTTATTTTCACTGCAGTTGTTGATCTAAAACTTGTTGTCTATTGTATTTTATCAGTTGTTATACTGTTGAAGGCTAAGGATAATTTATTATGCATTATCTTAGTCATAATATTTCTTACTGGGCTAGTTGAGCTCACCCTTTCTTTCATTGTTCTCTTCAGGAAATGATAATATAGCTGGGACGAGTCAGGGAATGGAGTGATGGTCCAGGATAAATGGCTTTAGTAGTCCTCACTATTCTACGAAATAATGTGATAATAATTGTAATGAGGACACCACTGAGTGTGGATATTGTCTAGATGACAATATTCTTGTTTAAACTGTCAGCTATGTTTTGTCGTATTTTACACGACTGTTGTATAATTAAGTTGTATTTGAATTTATATACCATGTATCTGGCGACTCAAGATGGGTGATGTATACCTATTTTGGGGGTGTCACATGGAGCGTAAAACACACTCGTTCAATGAAAAGTGGAAAACAAGATGGAGCATAAAACACACTTGTTTAATGAAAAATGGAAAGTGAGATGGAGCGTAAAACACACTCACTAAATAGAGAAAAAAAAATATGTATGTTTGAAACACTTGGGAAGGGTTCATATGTGATTAAATATTTGAATATCCGGTTGATCTTCAAAGAAGAAAAAAAGAAGAAATTTTTTTGTGCATTGTCTATTTTAGCAGTGATTGATGTGATAAGAAGTTTTGAGAGTTGTTTTTGAAAATCTGTTATGAGTGTTGGTTGATCTTAGCTAAATTATGACTAGTTTGAACATATGGATGCACACATGCACTTAAAGGAACATGAGTAGATGTGAAATTAATGAAAGTTGTTGAAATTGTAGACATGACATTGTTTTGAAGTTTTCATTGAGTTATTATTTGAGGTAACCTTTGAGGCCAAAGGTCAAATTAATATTGATTCATTGTTTAAGTGGATCATTGCTAAAGAATGAATCTTTCTAATTTGTGTTTTTTCTTGAGGACAAGCAAATGTTTAAGTTTGGGGGTATTTGATAAGTAGGTTTTATACCTACTTATCCGGTATCTATTACTTGAATTAGTTGCTTAAACATATGTTTTATAGTTACTTTGCATGCATTGTGTGTTCATTTCATACATTTAATTTATTTTGTAGGCTTTGACACGACATTGGTGTAAGACCCCGACTTTTATGAATAAAGATGAATTTTCTATAAATATCATATTTGAATATTAAGGAGTAAATTTGATATAATTTATAGTTGTGGGTAATATTTATAAAATTTGCAAAGTACGCAAGTTGTTATATAATATTCGATTGGTCGGGGAATATTCGTTTTAACAGGAAATATTCGTACGACGGTACAACCATTGGTGGACCCCAAAAACGGAATTATTGTCGGATTGAGAAAACGACAAAAATATTTTTTTATGAAAGTAACGGTGGATGTTTTACCGTTAATTATTGAAACACCCGGTGTTTAAAGTACAGTAATATGCGTTGTTGCATAGTAGCACACAGTATTAATTATTGATGCTTACGTGAGAAGTCACTCAGTTTTGTTCAATTATTGCTACAGTAATTTTTGCATAGTATCTCACGTTATTTGATTTAATTATTATCGATATTTTATATATTATTAAATCAATAATTGAGATGACAAAGTTATTAATATTATTATTTGCAATATTGACAGTGTCTAGAAGTTTTGTCAAGGAGAGGTTTGGTCACCTAATTGCGTTGCCAATAGGGAGAAATCCTTATTGGAAAGCCCCCTTTTTCCTGGGTACGACCTAGTTGTTAAATATTATGAATTATAATAATGATGATAAATGTTGTTAAAAATATTACAGGGATTTTTATGAAGTATTTGTTGAACCCCCATTTACCCATTTTTCAAAATAAACGGTAGAAAGTTATTTGATATATATTTATATAATAATAGGTGGCCATATGTTGGAAAATAAAATTTGTTAGGGGAGAAAACTTGTATTCACGGGTTTTTTTGTTGATAGCGATGTTTTGTTTAATATTTTTTGTTTTTTTTATGTAAAATAGATTATATTAAATTTTATTATGCATAGTGTCTACATAGTGTTTGCACAGTAAATCATGTGATTATCAAAATTTTTGACCGACTTTTACTGTACGTCCGTGAATTTTTTTTTCCTACTGTACATTCAAATAGTGTCCAGCCATTCTCCTATAAATATGATGTTTAGTTAGAATTAAAAATCACACCAGAATCAGAGAATTCTTCTTCTATAATATTGAGCGTATTTCTTTCGAGTTTTAGAAAGATTTGAGCGTAGAAAACAGTATAAGTTTTCTTCAAGGTTATCCCTGCTATACTAGTTGGAATACTTTTCTTTTCAAGGTAAGGGATGTTTTATTTGTTCAATGTTCGCTTGAAATAAAATTTTCTTCCTTACTCTGTAGTATTTAAGTAATATTATTTTGTTTCAGATTTTGAATTTTATATTCATTTTGTTAAATTTTGGCTTCTATACTCCATGAAATTAGTAGAATATCCTTGATATTTGCGCTTCATCCAGTATCTTTTCATGGAAATATTATTCTGAGCATTCTTGATAAGTTTTAACTTTTTAATGTCGGGGTACTATTCACAGAGTTACTATTCCCAAAGTTACTATTCACGGGTACTATTCACTCGGTTACTATTCACTCGAGGGTACTATTCATGACAAAATATTGATTCGTTTTCGGTCCAAATTATTTTGATATAATATTACTCTTGAATTTTACTCCACAAAGAAGTATAATGTTGACAATTTGTACGTTATTGATTTATGGATAAATTAAATTATAAATCTTTTAAAAATTATCGTTGAACTTGTTTTATTGAATTCTTATATCATTGTCATCATCCTCATGTTTATATTATGTTAAAAGTCATCTGTAGCCTGTAGTGCATAGACTGACTTGGTATTATTATGACCAGGGATTATTCGGTATAATCATGACCGTAATGTTACAAATGATGTGGTAAAAGTCCTCATTGGCCTGTAGTACATTGATGGGCAGTTGTTGGCATAATCATGACCATTGATGAATACACGAATATCCTTGGCTTGTAGTGCATGGATAATTTGTGATCGTGATACTAAAGAATATCCTTGGCCGTAGTGCTGGGGTGATTCGATGATGTGGATTATTTATTAAGTTTAGTCACAGCGGTAAAAGTGATGAAAAATCATTTAAATCATAGAAGATAGTAGATTTTATGCTCTACTTGAATCTTCTAATGAATTGCTTGTTCCGCTGCAGTTAAACTTGATGTTTGTTATATTTTATAAGTTTAACACTGTTGAAGCCTAACGATAAATTATTCTGCATTATGTTAGTCATAATATTTCTTACTGGCTAGTTGAGCTCACCCTTTTGCTTTCATTGTTCTCTTCAAGAAATGAGAACGTAGCCGGGACTAATCGGGGAATGGGGTGACAGTCCAGATGATAGCATTAGTAGTCCTCACTATTCTATGAAATAGTGTGATAATAAATGTTCTGAGGACTCCATCTGAGTTGAATACTGTCTAGAAGACAATATTCATTTTAAAGCTCTCAGTTTATGTCTTGTCGTATTTTACATGACAGTTGTATTATTAAGTTGTATTTGAATTTTATACCATGTATTTGGCGACTCAAGATGGGTGATGTTTCCCTATTTTGGGGGCGTCACAGTTGGTATCAAAGCTTAGGGATATGATCCCTGGTTGAGTTGTGAGACAAGAACTAGGAGGGGAGAGACGGGGAATTCCTTTGTTAGTATGACCTACCTAAGTTTATTTGGTATTTAATTAGTCGGTCAGAGTATAGTGATAATATGTGACATGTCAATTAACTCTTGTTTTCTGGTAGTGTTTGAAAATGACATCCGATAATGTTGAGAATAGCAAAGGAGCACAGGAGACCGTTGAGTCACCAGAGATTAACACCCAGGATAATGTGCATCAGGAAGGCAATAATCCTCAAGTGAACAACAACACCGACCAAATGGCGAACGATGGAATGCATAGGAGCTTTCTGCAATTCGTACAACATTAGGCAAGAGGGACTCCTGTCCAAAATACAGGTGGAAACACTGGCAACTCTCGAACGGTCACCGTTAAACAGTTCAGGGAGCTGGGACCATCAGAGTTTATTGGAGGGCCAAAACCACTTAAGGCAAAAATGTGGATAAAGCAAATCACCAAGATATTTGATGTCTTGGGATGCTCCGAGGAGCAAAAGGTTCCCTTTACCACCTTTATGTTGCGAGGAGAGGCAGATTACTGGTGGAATCGGTAAAGCGTACTCAACCTGCCGTACTGAAGATGTCCGGGAGAAGTTCCAAGAACTATTCAACGAGAAGTACTTTTTCGAAAGTATTCATCACATGAAAGAGATAGAGTTCATTAAGTTGGAGCAGAACAATATGACCGTGTTGTAGTACGAAGCTAAGTTTGCCGAGTTGTCCTGGTTTGCGTCTCATTTGGTTGATATTGAGGAGAGAATGACGCGGATATTTCTAAGAGGTTTGAAACCCGAGATACGTCAATTTCTAATTTCTCATAAACTGTGTTTGTATTCAGATGTTGTAAATAAGGCTCAGTTATTGGAGCGCGATAACGAGTCAACCCAACTAAGAGAAAGCAGTCGGCAAAATTGTAATACCAGCGGTAGTAGTCATTGAAGCGGTGACTGTAAGATCCCAAACTTTTATGAATAAAGAATAATTTTCTTGAAATATATTTTTGAATATTATGGTGTGAATTTGATATAATGTTATAGTTGTTGGTAATATTTTCAAATTTTGCAAAGTAAACAAGTGGTTATATAATATTCGATTAGGTCGGGGAATATTCGTTTTAACAGGGAATATTTGTACGACGGGACAATCATTGCTGGACCCCATAACGGAAGTATTGTCATAGTTAGAAAATGACATAATTATCTTTTTATAAAAATAACGGTGAAAGTGTTACCGTTAAAACTGTTGAACTACCCAGTAGTTAAAGTACAGCTGTGAGACCCCAAATTTTATGAATAAAGATTTAATTTTCTGGAAATATTTTTTTGAATATTATGGTGTGGATTTGGGATAGTGTTATAGTTGTAGGTAGTATTTATAAATTTTGAAAAGTATGCAAGTTGTTGTATAATATTCGACTGGTCGGGGAATATTCTTTTTTGTCGGGGAATATCCGTATGATGGTACAATCATTGGTGGACCCCGCAACGAAATTATTGTCGGAATGAGAAAACGACAAAAATATTTTATTAAAAATAGCGGCGGAAGTTTTATCGTTAATAATGTTGAACTACTTGGTAGTAAAAGTACAGTAATACGTGTGGTTGTATAGTAGCACATGATATTGATTATTGATGCTTATGTGATAAGTCACTCAATTTTGTTTTATTGATATTATTAATGTAATCAAACAGAATACTTTTATAAAGTTATTCTATAAACAGAATATATTATATTCTATTATGCATAGTGTATTGCATAGTAAAATCTTTTTATATAAAACAGAATACTTTTATAAAGTTATTCTATAAATAGAATATATTATATTTTATTAAGCATAGTGTTGTATAGTGTTGCATAGTGTTTGCATAGTGTTTTGCATAGTAAAATCTTTTTATATAAAACAAAATACTTTTATAAAGTTATTTGTTTTATTAGACAATAATTAGAATATATTATATTTTATTATACATACTGTTTGCATAGTGCCTGCATAGTATTTGCATAGTAAAATCTTTTATAAAGTTATTCGTTTTATTAGATTATAAATAGAATATATTATATTTTATTTAAAAGATTTTTCTTTAAATATGGACCGTCAGATTAAACTAAATCAATTTGGACCGTTCATGAGTTAGTTACTATGCAGTCCATTTTTCTATAATTAGAAGCTCATTCATTCATTATTTCTTACGAATTCATTGAAACTCTAGAGAGAGAAACTATAAAGAGAAAAAATGAAAAGTGTTCTGCTACTTCACTACTTCTATATCCAGTACTCTTCTTTCTAAGGTAGGGAATATTATTTGTTGTACTCATAAGGGGTGTTATTCTTTTGTATTCATGAAGAGAACTTATGTTATTCCATTCTTTATTATTCTGTTGGAATAACCTGTATACGCGGGCTACCCTATGCTTGGTGAAATTCTTCTGTTATTCCATTCTTTATTATTATGTTAGAATAACCTATCTATACAAAGTACTGCATACATGGTGAAATTCTTCTAATATTCCATTCTTTATTATTCTGTTGGAATATCCTGTCTGTGCGTTTTACGCCGGTCCTAGTTCCGTTATTTATTATTCTGTTGGAATATCCTGTCGGTGCGAATTTCGCCTGACCTGGTTCCGTTATTATTATTCTGTTGGAATAACCTGTCTATGCGAAGTACTGCATGCATGGTGATTTCTTTTGTTATTCCATTCTTTATTATACTCAGTTGGTTAAAGTTTTGACTTCTATACTTCATGAAATTAGTAGAATATCCTTGATATTTGCGCTTCATCCAGTATCTTTTCATGAAAATATTCTTCTGAGCATTTTTGAATTTTACTCTACAAAGCAGTATCATGTTGACAATTTGGACGTTATCAGTTCCTAGATAAATTAATTCTTGAACATGTTTTATTGAATTCTTATATCATTGTGATCATCCTCATGTTTATTTTTTTAAAAGTCATATGTGGTCTGTAGTGCATAGATGGACTTGGTATGATTATGACCAGGGATTATTCAGTATAATAATAACCGTAATGTTACAAATGATGTGGAAAAAGTCCTCATTGTCCCGTAGTACATTGATGGACAGTTTTTGGTATTATTATGGCTATGGATTCTCTTTGGCCGTAGTGCAAAGATGAATTGTTTTATGTCATGATCAGGACTGTTGATGAAAACATGATTATCTTTAGCCGTAGTGCAAGAATAATTCGTGGTCGTGATACTAAAGAATATCCTTGGCCTGTAGTGTAGGGATGATTTGATGATGTGGATTATTTATTGAGCTGAGTCTCAGCGATAAAAGTGATGAAAAACCTTTTAAATCATAGAAGATAGTAGATTTTATTCCTTACTTGACTCTTCTAATGGATTACTTGTTCCACTGCAGTTAAACTTGATAGTTATTATATTTTATCAGTTTAACACTGTTAAAGGCTAACGATAAATTATTCTGCATTATCTTAGTCATAATATTTCTTACTGGGCTAGTTGAGCTCACCCTTTCTTTCACTGTTCTATTCAGGAAATGAGAACATAGCTGGGACTAGTCGGGGAACAGAGTGATGGTCCTAAATGGTGCATTAGTAGTCCTCACTATTCTGTGAAATAGTGTGATAATAATTATAATGAGGACTCCTTTTGAGTTTGTATATTCTCTAGTAGATAATATTTGTATTCAAACTCACAGTTTAGTTTTGTCGTATTGTACACGACAGTTGTATTATTAAGTTGTATTTGAATTCTGTACCATATATCTGGCGACTCAAGATGGGTGATGTATACCTAATTTTGGGGGCGTCACAGTTGATATCAAAGCTTAGGGATATGATCCCTGGCTAGGATGTGAGAATAGAACTAGGAGGGGAGAGACGGGGAATTCCTTCGCTTGTATGACCTACCTAAGTTTATTTGGTATTTAATTGGACGGTCAGAGTATAGGGATAATATGTGATATGTTAATTAACCCTTGTTTTTTTGGCAATGTTTGAAAATGGCATATGATAATGCTGAGATAAGCAATGAAGAACATTAGACCGTTGAGTCAGCTCAACCAAAAGGTAAAGACCATCAACACGATAATAATCATACCGCTGGCAACGGCCATCGGAACAATGATAACCATCGTGGGGGAAATTATCTTGCCAAGAATGGTAACCACTTCGGTGGTAATCATGGCCAAGATAATAGAAGTAGAAATTTCAAGAAGAAAAAGGTCTTTTAGATCGATTTTGTCGTATAGAGTGAAGTCCAGCTGGAACGGTGGCACTGAAGGCGGATACGGACAAAATAAAGTCGGTGGTTTCAGGAAGAGCGTTTTTGTGACTTCTCAAAAAGCGAGTAAACCGAATGAAGTTAGCACGGGTTAGTTAATGATAAATTCTTGCAAAGTCTATACCTTATTAGATACCGGTTCTACCCATTTTTATCTCTCTTGTTTGCGCTCAACGTTTAAATTTGACTTCGGAGAAATTAGACTTTGACTTATTGGTTGAAACTTCGATAGTAGAAACCTTCGTTACCTCCAATGTTTATAAATCTTGTTGATTCAAATCGACACTTTCATGTTACATGCCAATCTTATCTCTTTAAAAATACTTGCCTTTGATGCGATTTTAGGAATCGATTGGTTAACTACCCATCATATTTTTCGTATGGTTGTGAGATTTCATATTCCTAACCAACCTGTTATGCGAATTCAAGCAACCAAACCACTAAAGTCAATCATTGTCATATCAAGCCATAAGTAAAGAGCCCCGAGCATTTCGTTGTTGACTTCCTTATGTGGAATGCACCGAAGCCAGACTTTCTGTAGGCGATGTCGTGAATGATGATGGTAAGTTGATAGGTATCAATGTGACGTACTATCCAAGTCTTGGATGAGGGTCACAGTTTGAATGATATTTCTATTGTTAATAAATTTTCTGACATATTCTTGAAGACTTCTTAGCCTATCCCTAAAGCGTGAAATCAAATTTTGTATTAACCCAGTACAAAACCCATTTCTAAAACCCTCAAATATTTCTTCAACTAAAATGAACGTGTAATGTGCGAAAGACGTTGGCTCGAGCTGTTGAAGATTATGATCGTACCATTCAATACCTATTGGGGGAAAGCAAATGTGGTAGCTGACGCGTTGAGTAGAAGATCGTATGCGTTTACAAGTGCGATACTGTTAACAAAAAGACCTATTTCGTACGACTTACAAATGATGAAGATAAAGTTAAAGACTCTAGGGACCCTGTAACAATCCATATTTTTAATTATAATATTTAAATATTTACTAAAATATATAAATATTTAATAGATGTGTTTATCGTTGAATAAATATTTGTTTAATTGATTTGATTTGATTGGGTTAATTATTTATTTAATAAATAATTAAGGAATTAAGAAAAGTAATTATTTTGAAATAGTAATCTAATTTAATTTAATAATTAAGTTAGAGAGTTTATAATGATTAAATAAAATATTATATTATGCAATGAATTGTTATTATAATTAATTAAATTAAGTATGAAAGCTTAATTAATTAGAAGTGTGACAAATAACTATATTTTAAGGGGTTATTAAAATAAATTAAAGTGATTTTAATTTAGTTTTACCAAACAAGGCTTAAATATATTAAGTCTTTAATTTTAAAGTATTTTGCCAAACGAAGCCCTATGGCTTTTGGTTTTTAAATTTTGAATTAATAATATAACTAATTAAATAAATAATATATAAATAAAATATATTTATAATGAATATACACTTATTATTTTGGCAACTGATAATAGTTATGGTGATTATTAATTAGGCCATATCAGTTTTCTAGTTTACGCATAATTGTTATCAGTTTAGTTTTATGCATATTCTATTTGGCTAAAGCCTAAGTAAAAAAAGAGAAGAAGTGTTGTCCGAGAAAAACTTAGTGACAAGAGAGTTTTGAGAGAGACTGTCAAGGGTTGGAGATAAAGTTCTGAGTTTTAACAAGTGGTGGTCAAGCAAATGAAAGTATGTTATATAAAACTAAAAACATAATACGATATAATTTTATTGAATATCACTGTGTATGTTATAAAGTTTTACAAAAATTGTATGGAAATCATGTTTTTATAATTACGTATGATATTATGGGTATTTGTAAATGTAATTGTTATATTAGCACATGTATGTATATATGAGAAGTATGCTAGCATTCATAGAGAAAGAAGAATTGGTTTTACAGTGAAAACGTGAAAACATGTATGAGTGTATGTTTTGTATGATAACAAAGCTAGTAGGTGATTGTATGCTATTTATGAAATTAAACGTCATGTATGTTAATTGGATATGAAATTTAGAGAATCGTAGTCTCAAGGAATTAAATTAGTTATAAATTTTGGTTACCATGTTCACTGTGTAAACAAACATCGATAATGGAGTTTTGGTTTTTAAAAATAGTGCTTTCAAGAATTTAAGTTTTCTAAAGTTGTTGTTAAGTTGTGCTAAATTGGTATATGTATGATAAGTAAATGTTTATGAGTAATCTATATAAGTTTTACATCTTAATTTAGATGTTAACAGTAGCAACTAGTCCAGAATTTAGTTATTCTGTTCTTCATGTTTGGGTGTTCTGTAAGTCGGAGCCCAAGCGTCAAATTTCGCGCCCCAGCGCCAAAACTAGGTCAGAAGTTCGCGCCCCAGTGCCACTGTCTCGCGCCCCAGCGCGGGAATTGTGATCTGGGTAGGACAGTTTTGACCTTCTGTAGTAAAACGACCATAACTTTCTCATAAGAACTCCCATTGAGATGATTCAAGATGATCCGGAACAAGGACGAGTATACCTACAACTTTCCTTCTTTATGTTTTTCAATTTGAGATTTGTAACAGTAGTCAAAATGGTCATCTGTAGGACTGTTATGTTTTCGGGGGTAATCGGAGGGCGTCGGGCATGCACATATGCATGTGTAGTGCTCCTGACCATAAAAAATGATGTCCTAAGTTATAAAACATGAATGTTAGTAAATATAATGATGCTTAACATTAATAAATAATGTATTAGATAAGTTATAGTAGCATAGTAAGCATACACAAGAGAGGTAAATCGGGCGTGTGACAAATGAACGTCGAAACGCCGTGCCAAGTGTTAACGAACATAAAAAGTGTTTCAATTCAATCAAAATGAATATTATAGGATATGAAATGGGTTTAATATTAAACCAATAAGTAGTCTTAGCAAGACTTAAGCACTTGAATGAACTTCGATTATGAAATATAGTGAGTCATAAGTCAAAAAGTTAACACAATCTAATTGAACATTGTGTGCTAATTAATAGGAATGATTATGAGATGTGGAGTAGAGTTTACATTACAATTACTATGTGTTGTTATGTGAATAATAGTCGATGTGTATGATTATATAATTGTGTAGGGCACGTGAAGTGCAGATAACTGTAACCTGTTAAACTATTATTGGTAAACAACGATCAAGGCAAGTCTTTCGGTTCCTATTTTCTACGTGGACTTGATGAACTGTTTTAAATTGCATGATATGTTATACATGTTGAAATCATGAAATGTTAAAGTCAATATATGACTGCATTGTTTTGGCTAAGTAATGATGGTTGAGTAAGGAACTCAATCTTTATAATTGCTATTTGAATTAAAAGCATGTATGCCATGTTACTTTAATGAGATGTATATCGAGCATGTTATTATGTGCTACGTGATGCATGAAAACTGTTAGACTTTATTGGGCTGTCGAGCTCACTCTTGCAAATAACCACTTTTGCAGGTTAATATTTTAAGGTAAAGATATGTGCTAAGTGAGTTATAGATATCTATATTCACGAAGATTACTTATGTTTTATGAGAAATGTATTTCATATTTTGAACGTAACATGTTGTGGAATTATAAGTTGAGCTATCCAATGTATATGGATATTTAGTTATGATGTAAGACTTTGTATAGTCATTTTGTTGTAACGATTCATGATATAAGACTGAATCAAAGAGATGTAATGTAAAGGTTGCGATTCAGGGCAAGAAAGAAGGAAATGTATAAACATTTTAATTATTCCACAATTTTAGTGTTTTTAATATCGAATAATGATGTTTTATTAGGGATTTAATGTATGGTTAACGACCAAAATCTAGATTTAAATGGTATTAATTTTTGGGTCGTTAGAAGTTGGTATCAAAGCTGCAGGTTATAAAACTTAGGTAGGAGTACCATAAGCTATAACCTTAGAGAAGAGAGGTGAAGATAATAAACGAATAAGCTCAAATAGAGTTTGAACAATAAGGAATTAAAAACTTGTATGAAAGGATTCAAAGAAGAATCTTGCAGAGTTATAAGGATTATGAATGTGGGGTAACCCAACTCCAATAATAAGGATGTAAAGTGATAATAAATAGACAATGTCTATAAGAAGAGTATGATAAAGAAGTTAAGAATAGAGAGTTATATCTAAGTATGGTGCAATTGTACTCTTTAGTAGTTGATGTATGGTATCTGGGCTAAACGATTCCTTCATAGAGTGGAGGTATATACGAACTAGTAACTCGGAACCTAGTTTGTTGGTTGTTTATGGGAAACCACTCAGCGTACAATATTGAAACTATTAGAGACTTGATGTGTACCTAGTTTAGTAAATGGATACGTGTGATGAAAGTGTAGACCTTAAATGGAATTTTGAGCAATGTAAATGAAGTTAGAAATTCTTAAAGGAAGAGTTGTTATATAAACAAGTAGATTCAAAGAAGAATCTTGAAGAGATATAAAGATAAGGAATGGCAGTTTCCTAACTGCAATATCTAAGATAATGAATAATGTCGTAAATGATGAAAAAAAGGGAAAGAAAGAGGATCGTAAAACAAAATGATCACGAGTTAAGAAAAGAATTTTAAGGGAGATGATTATAGAATAAGATCACGACGTGATCTGTTTAAGTTATAAAAGGAAGATGGTTTGTAATGTTTGAATGATTATAGCTTAATGCTATGAAGATGGTGTACTATGAAATAGTACGAGATAAACACATGAGGAGTTATATATAATGTGATACGAGGAATTCGTATCGAGCAAAGAGCAAGTTATAAGAATGATAGAGTTTGGAGGGATTTCAATTGAGGACTCAGGTGGTGGCTGAGTTGTACAAACCTTTGTATGGGTGAGGGTTTTGTGCTTGCACTTAGTTTATCACATTGATAATCATTGGAATGTTTGTGTCGCGCTATTTCGTATATGCCTGTTGAGAAGGTGATTCTTTGCTCATGTGTATAACAGATATGTAGAATATAGTTAGAGAATATTATAAGGTTAAGTGCGAGTTCTTAAAACTCATACTTATAGTAGGTTCGTGACTAATAATTATATGGTATGTTTTTGAACCCCTCAGCGAATGGACGCCTATGGTCTAACTAGGATAAGTTCTTAAACTCATATGATTGTGGCAAGTTCCTGAACTCATAACGTGTGGTAAGTTTGACGAACTGGGTATAGATAAATGTAAATGGAGTATTGAGGATGATAGGAATAGATAGACCTATTAAGCAATGGATCATTATAGAAAGTGGAGTTGATGGTGGAAGCATAGGTATTCTAAATCTAATAGCTATGCTAGACTTTCGAAATTTATTGACTTCGTGCTGATGTTTACACTTTTATTTTCTTGAAAAGCATTGGATCAAATGATGGAACCAATGAGTTTTAACAACAATATTATTATTCGTATGTCTATGCTAATTGCTTCGGCTAGACAAAAATGATTTGCAATATATCAAAATGTATTTTATATCATTAATGCATTATGTAACCTGGTGTAAAGATGATAAAAATGATGGAGTCATCAATGAAGTATTACCTAGTGTTGGATGTGATCTAAGGATCGTCAGCCCACTATGGTATAATATAGTATGATAAAATCACCAAATGACGTAATCCTCAACGGACTGTAAATACAGTGCGGTATCATGACGTCATAAAAAGATTTTTGAGATTTCTTTAAGATATGAGAATATATATATATATATATATGTATGTATATATATATATATATTTCGATTGATGTACGAATTGTTGTAGAAGTCTATGCTATTTGATTCAGCTAGACGAATATTGAAAGATGTTCATGAAATGCATTCGTTTCTTGAGAAGTTATGCCAAACCAAATTGTTTTGGTGCGGATTCAGATGTTGAAAAGCTAAGATGAACAACCCTTTTATAGGGGATTACGTAGAGGCATTGAGATGTTTATGCACAATACATTATACAAAGGGCTGATCACCCTAAGTACGAGGAGTCCCTATAGTCTTATGACTGTTAAAGTTTAAGTTGAAAGATTACTTATAACTATAGACATACGCATAGCGTTTAAATATTTGTGCACAATACATCGTACGGAGGGTTTAACACCCTAAGTACGGGGGTCCTTATACTCTTATGACTGTTAAAGTTGAAGTTAAATGATTACTTGCAACTATGGATATAGTTCGTGGTCTTATGACCCTCAGCATGATTTGGAATCTTTTAAATTCCTGTTATTCATATTGCTTCCCAATTATTGAGCAATTGTGGAAGATTCTTGAAATTCTAAAAGGTGAATGTGGTAAGGATAATATTCCTTAGAAAGAAGTGAGTCGTAGAATG
The DNA here is from genome assembly GCA_020205505.1 of Panax japonicus. Taxonomy (NCBI): domain Eukaryota; kingdom Viridiplantae; phylum Streptophyta; class Magnoliopsida; order Apiales; family Araliaceae; genus Panax; species Panax japonicus. Next base: position 33,387,078 of record CM035109.1, on the reverse strand, counting down.
CGACACTGAATGATGAATATGTTGAATAAGTTAGAAAAGAGATTTTGAAGTGAGAATTATATGAGTTATCAAAGAATAATGTAAAACATTTAATAGAAAAGTTAATAATTATAGAAAGAAGTGGTTATAAAACCCAAGGAATGAATATAGTAGTGATGTAAAAATCTATTTTGTTAGATTGAATGGATAAAAATTTCGAGGACGAAATTCTTAGAAGAAAGGGTGAATGTAATATCCCGAGTGTTTATGATAGCGATTCTTAGAAAAGGAAATGAATGGATTAAGAATATAATACTCAGAATATATTGAGTTCAAGTGAAAGTTATGAAATGAAACCTACAATTTGTTAAAGTAATGAATGTAGCAGGAAATATAAAACCTATATTTAGATAAAATGATGAAAGATTACTATGAGTTATTTGTTTAATTGGTGTCTTCGATTCTGGGGACAGAATCTTTGTAAGTAGGGAAGATTGTAACGAATGAGTGGTTTGAGTTGTGATTCTGGGGACAAAATCCTTGTAAGGAGGGAATAATTTAACAATCCAGATTTTTAATTATAATATTTAAATATTTATTGAATTATATAAATATTTAATGGATGTGTTTATCGTTGAATAAATATTTGTTTAATTGATTTAATTTGATTGGGTTAGTTATTTATTTAATAAATAATTAAGGAGTTAAGAAAGGTAATTATTTTGAAATAGTAATCTAATTTAATTTAATAATTAAGTTAGAGAGTTTATAATGATTAAATAAATTATTATATTATGCAATGCATTTTTATTAGAATTAATTAAATTAAGTATGAAAACTTAATTAATTAGAAGTGTGACAAATAACTATATTTTAAGTGGTTATTAAAATAAATTAAAGTGATTTTAATTTAGTTTTACCAAACAAGGCTTAAATATATTAAGTCTTTAATTCTAAAGTATTTTGCCAAACGAAGCCCTATGGCTTTTGGTTTTTAAATTTTGAATTAATAATAAAACTAAATAAATAAATAATATATAAATAAAATATATTTATAATGAATATACGCTTATTATTTTGGTAACTGATAATAGTTATGGTGATTATTAATTAGGCCATATCAGTTTTTTAGTTTACGCATAATTGTTATCAGTTTAGTTTTATGCATATTCTATTTGGCTAAAGCCTAAGTAAAAAAAGAGAAGAAGTGTTGTCAGAGAAAAACTTAGTGACAAGAGAGCTTTGAGAGAGACTGTCAAGGGTTGGAGATAAAGTTCTGAGTTTTAACAAGTGGTGGTCAAGCAAATGGAGTTATGTTATATAAAACTAAAAACATATTACGATATAATTTTATTGAATATCACTGTGTATGTTATAAAGTTTTACAAAAATTGTATGGAAATCATGTTTTTATAATTACGTACGATATTACGGGTATTAATTTGTAATTGTAATTGTTATATTAGGACATGTATGTATATATGAGAAGTATGCTAGCATTCATAGAGAAAGAAGAATTGGTTTTACAGTGAAAACGTGAAAACATGTATGAGTGTATGTTTTGTATGATAACAAAGTTAGTAGGTGATTTTATGTTATTTATGAAATTAAATGTCATGTACGTTAATTGGATATGAAATTCAGAGAATCGTAGTCTCAAGGAATTAAATTAGTTATAAATTTTGGTTACCATGTTCACTGTGTAAACAAACATCGATAATGGAGTTTTGGTTTTTAAAAATAGTGCTTTCAAGAATTTAAGTTTTCTAAAATTGTTGTTAAGTTGTTCTAAATTGGTATATGTATGATAAGTAAATGTTTATGAGTAATCTATATAAGTTTTACGTCTTAATTTAGATGTTAACAGTAGTAATTAGTCCAGAATTTAGTTATTCTGTTCTTCGTGTTTCGGTGTTCTGTAAGTCGGAGCCCCAGCGCCAAATTTTGCACTCCAACACTGAAATTCGAGCCCCAGCGCCAAAACTAGGCCCGAAGTTCGAGCCCCAGAACTGGAATTCGCGCCCCAGCACCTCTGTCTCGCGCCTTAGCGAGGGAATTGTGGTCTGGGTAGGACAGTTTTGACCTCATGTAGTAAAAATGCCATAACTTTCTCATACGAACTCCGATTGAGATGATCTAAGATGATCCGAGACGAGGACGAGTAGACCTACAACGTTCCTTCTTTATGTTTTTCAATTTGAGGTCTGTAACAGTAGTCAAAATGGTCATCTTAAGGACTGTTATGTTTCGGGGGCAATCGGAGGGCGTCGAGCATGCACATATGCATGTGTAGTGCTCCTGACCATAAAAGATGTTGTCCTAAGTTATAAAAAATGAATTTTAGTAAATATAATGATGCTTAACATTAATAAATAATGTATTAGATAAGTTATAGAAGCATAGTAAGCATATAGAAGAGAGGAGAATCGGGCATGTGACGAATGAACGTCAAAACGCCGTGCCAAGTGTTAACGAACTTAAAAAGTGTTTCAATTAAATAGAAATGAATTTTATAGGATATGAAATGGGTTTAATATAAAACTAATAAGCAGTCCTAGCAAGACTTAAGCACTTGAATGAACTTCGATTATGAAATATAGTGAGTCATAAGTCAAAAAGTTAACATAATCTAATTGAACATTGTGTGCTAATTAATAAGAATGATTATGAGATGTGGAGTAGAGTTTACATTACAAGTACTATGTGTTGTTATGTGACTAATAGGTGATGTGTATGATTATATAATTGTGTAGGGCACGTGAAGTGCAGATAACTGTAACCTGTTAAACTATTATTGGTAAACAACGATCAAGGCAAGTCTTTCGGTTCCTATTTTCTATGTGGACTTGATTAACTATTTTAAATTGCATGATATGTTATACATGTTGAAATCATGAAATGTTAAAGTCAATATATGACTGCATTGTTTTGGCTAAGTAATGATGGTTGAGTAAGGAACTCAATCTTTATAATTGCTATGTGAATTAAAAGCATGTATGCCATGTTACTTTAATGAGATGTATATCGAGCATGTTATTATGTGTTATGTGATGCATGAAAACTGTTAGACTTTGTTGGGCTGTCGAGCTCACTCTTGTAAATAACCACTTTTGGATGTTAAGATTTTAAGGTAAAGATATGTGCTAAGTGAGTTATAGAGATCTATATTCACGAAGATTACTTATGTTTTATGAGAAATGTATTTCATATTTTGAACGTACATGTTGTTGAATTGTAAGTTGAGCTATCCAATGTATATGGATATTTAGTTATGATGTAAGACTTTGTATAGTCATTTTGTTGTAACGATTCATGATATAAGATTGAATCAAAGAGATGTAATGTAAAGGTTGTGATTCAGGACATGAAAGAAGGAAATGTATAAACGTTTTAATTATTCCGCAATTTTATTGTTTTTAATATCGAATAATGATGTTTTATTAGAGATTTAATGTATGGTTAAAGACCGAAGTCGAGATTTAAATGGTATGAATTTTGGGGTCGTTATAGACCCACGTGAAGATAACGAATATACGAGTAGAATCGACTTTAATCGATAAAGTTAAAGTCGCTCAAGCTACACACCCGGAGCTAATGAATGTGAAGATGAAGGTTCAAGAGGGCGTTATTCTAGAAGCAAGAATCGATGAAGAGAGGAAATCTCAACCGTCGATTTAATTGGCCCATTTGAAATCCTCGACGAAATAGGAACTGTGGCCTATAGACTCGTTTTACCACCAAGTATGTTGCGTGTTCATAACATTTTTAACGTATCGATGTTACGTAAATATGTAGACGACCCGAACCACATTTTTAATTTAGAATCGGACGAGATAGCAGAAATTTTAACGTATGAGGAGATATGTATTAACATCTTGGATAAGAAGGATCGTATTCAACACTCAAAGGTTATACCTCAAGAGTTAGAATTTGAAGTGAAGTCAAGGTGTCCTCACCTATTCGGCATACCAGGTACGTACGTAAATTTTGAGGGTGAAATTTCATAAGGAGGCGAGATTGTGAGACCCCAGATTTTATGAATAAAGATTTAATTTTCTCAAATTTTTTTTTTGAATATTATGGTGTGGATTTAAGATAATGTTATAGTTGTGGGTAGTATTTATAAATTTTGAAAAGTATGCAAGTTGTTGTATAATATTCGAATGGTCATGAATATTCTTTTTTGTCGGGGAATATCCGTATGACGGTACAATCATTGGTGGACCCTGCAACGGAATTATTGTCGAAATGAGAAAACGACAAAATATTTTATTAAAAATAATGGCGGAAGTTTTACCGTTAATAATATTGAACTACTCGGTAGTAAAAGTACAATAATACGTGTGGTTGCATAGTAGCACACGATATTGATTATTGATGCTTATGTGATAAGTCACTCAGTTTTGTTTTATTAGTATTATTAATGTAATAAAACAGAATACTTTTATAAAGTTATTCTATAAATAGAATATATTATATTCTATTATGCATAATGTCTGCATAGTGTTTTGCATAGTAAAATCTTTTTATCTAAAACAGAATACTTTTATAAAGTTATTCTATAAATAGAATATATTATATTTTATTATGCATAGTGTTTGCATAGTGTTTTGCATAGTAAAATCTTTTTATATAAAATAAAATACTTTTATAAAGTTATTTGTTTTATTAGACAATAATTAGAATATATTATATTTTATTATGCATAGTGTTTGCATAGTGTCTGCATAGTATTTGCATAGTAAAATCTTTTATAAAGTTATTCGTTTTATTAGATTATAAATAGAATATATTATATTTTATTTAAAAGATTTTGCTTTAAATATGGACCGTCAGATTAAAGTAAATCAATCTGGACCGTTCATGAGTTAGTTACTATACAGTCTATTTTTCTATAAATAGAAGCTCATTCATTCATTATTTCTTACGAATTTACATGAAACTCTAGAGAGAGAAACTATAGAGAGAAAGAAGAAAAGTGTTCTGCTACTTCACTACTTCTATATCCAGTACTCTTCTTTCTAAGGTAGGGAATATTATTTGTTGTACTCGTAAGGGGTGTTATTCTATTGTATTCATGAAGAGAACTTATGTTATTCCATTCTTTATTACTATGTTGGAATAACTGTAATATCCGAGATATTTTTTTCTTTGTAATTTAAGAATTATTAATAAACGAATTTATATGAAACTTTTGAGAGATTTCATTTATTAGATGTATATGTGTTGTACATATATGTGTTATTTCAAGATATGTGATGAGATGTATTTTAATGGTTGGTTTAGTTTTATTTAACTATTTAAATTGATTAAGTAGGGAATTATTCTATTTATTACGTGGGATGGTATTAAATCATGAGCTGGAATTCGGAGCGGAATTAAGAGATGCGGACTGCGTATTCGAGTCCGAAACGTCGAAATTAGTCAGGATAGACTGTAATCACAAAAACGTGTCACAGTTGACTTTTTGGTCAAAGTCAACCAGTTGACTATTTTGAGGAAAAAGTCAACTACGAATTTCAGAGATGAATTTGACTAAACGGATAGTCCCATGATGTCTGAAATGTCAACTTTAGTAGGAATCGATATATGGTTCGCAAAGTTTACTTCCGAAGGGTAAAATAGTCAAATAGCTTATTAATTGATTAAAATAATATATGTATTTTTTTATAATGGAAATCAGCTGAACTGATGGACCCATGAGACTATTAAATTGGGTCAAAGGAGGGAGTATACATATATTACATAATAGCTAAGGTGGAACTAATTTATTTTATTCCTTAAAATCAAAATTCGTTTTATTTTTCTAACTCCCACATTCATTTTCTCTAACTCCCACATTCTTCCTATTAATTAACTATATTATTGTAGTATTAAATATTGTGAGTAACTAATCATTAGAGTTGGGGGTAATGGGAGTTGGGGGTTATGGGAATCAAAAGACTTTAACAAAGCTATGCATATATACAAACACACTTTTCTTTTAAGAAAATTCCACCAAGTGAGTAAACATGGAGAGAAATTGAGAGCCTAAGAGAGTTAGAACTAATTTTGGAGGATTACTAAGGATTTGACAAGCAAGGAGAAGGAGCATCATATTAAACCAAGAAGAAATTCATCAAAAGGTAATTCATGAACCCATTTTATTTTTATAAGAAAAATGAGAAGAAAATGAATATAAAATTGATAAATGATTTGTTGTGGATTTGTGTTGCCATGTTACTGTTGTTTGATGATTATAGATCATTAACAACAAAAGATATGGGTTAATTATGCATCAAATTCATAAAAAATCAAAGAATTAAGCAATGCATGCTCTACCTTTGATAAAATGTCTCTTAGGTGCTAAATTAATCAAAAAGGTGGAAGTTTGTTGAAGTTTGATGTTGTGAAATGTAAAAACATGTGAGAGTAGATGATATGGACATTAAGAATAATTTAATTGCATGCTAGAAGCAAAATCACAGATTTTTTTCAAATTGAGTTTAACTAGTAATCTGTGATTTTTGGGGTTTTTCGGAGCCTCGGAATCATGGTGTATATGACTCGATTAACGTATGTAATAATTTTATAAAATAGAATGTAACATGAGGTACAACTTGTCCAAATTTCATAGGAAAGGGAGTTAAATTGAGCAAGTTATGAAAATCGTAAGCATGCATGTTGGTAATAAAATCTGCAGAATTCTGGAAATTCCAGAATTTTTTCTAAGTATAAAACTAGTGCTTGCACGCTTTTTTATGCAGTTGGTTTGTGGTCTTAGAATGCTTGTTTTATGAATGTTATATTTTTGTAAAATACCTTGATGTATGAAGTTTATTGTGTCTAAGTATCATGGTCATATCATCTTTAGACTAGCGAGAATAAAAATTGTAGAGTCAATGAAAATCGTAGAGTCAATGAAAACCGTAGAGTAAAGTCTGAAAATCGTAGAGTCAATGAAAATCGTAGAGTAAACTCTGAAAATCGTAGAGTCAGTGAAAATCGTAGAGTAAACTCTAAAAATCGTAGATTAAATGAAAATCGTAGAGTAAACTTTGAAAATCGTAGAGTCAGTGAAAATCGTAGAGTAAACTCTAAAAATCGTAGAGTCAATGAAAATCGTAGAGTAAACTCTGAAAACCGTAGAGTCAATGAAAATCGTAGAGTAAACTCTAAAATTTGTAGAGTCAGTGAAAATCGTAGAGTAAACTCTGAAAATCGTAGAGTCAATGAAAATCGTAAAGTAAACTCTGAAAATTGTAGAGTCAATGAAAATCGTAGAGTAACTTTGAAAATCGTAGAGTCAGTGAAAATCGTAGAGTAAACTCTGAAAATCGTAGAGTCAATGAAAGTCGTAGAGTAAACTCTAAAAATCGTAGAGTGCAGATAGTAGAGTGAAAATCGTAGAGTCAACACTGAAAATCGTAGAGTAAGTGAAAATCGTAGAGTGAACTCTGAAAATCGTAGAGTGAAAATAGTAGAGTGAAAATCATAGAGTGAACTCTAAAAATTATAGAGTAAAGTTTATATTACAACTACTATGCGTTGCTAATAGTTGATGTACATGATTAGGGCACGTGAACTGCAGATAGCTGTAAGATGTTAATCTGTTATTGGTAAACAACGATCAAGGCAAGTTTCTTACCCTATTTTTCATTATGAATTTATTCAACTCTTATTCAGTTGATTCCAGTGAAGGTAAGTTTGGGCATGTGATTAATTAATCATTCGTGCAAGCTCCTTTATTGTAAAGTTCTATAACTTCAATTGTGATGCGAAACGTTATTGATGATTATTCAGTTCCTATTGTAACTGCTATACTTTAAAGTTTGTATTCCCTTAATGAACTATATTCAAGCATGCTTTCTAGCTTTCGTCCCAGGTAGATGTTATTGATGCAAACATAGTATATTCTTTAAACAATTCAAATCCTTTGAAGCTATTTGATGTTTACCAATCCAAATTGCTTTGGTGAGGTCCCGTATGAATACTAAGATGAACAACCAGGATAACGGGGTAAGTGATGACGGGCATATAGTCTCATTTACGCTTATGCATTTAAACTTTATACTTGTGCACAACGTAGGGTACGATAGGCTGATCCCCTGGAGTACTTGCAGAGACCGTTTACAATCTATTTGATTGTTAAACTATCTGATGGTTTTTGATGAAATAAAGTAATATTCAGGATATCTAACACCCCTTAGTATGCTATTGAGAATTCCAGAACTCTTATCTTGATATTCCATTTTATCTCTTGATATTTATTTCAACTGTTGAGAAATATTCATACTAATGCTTTTACTTCTGATGTATGTTCTCAAACTACTTTATATACTTGCTGGGCAATTTGTGCTCATTCTTGCTTAAACCTTTCAGTTAAGGCTGATAACGCTGAGGGCTCGGGCAAGGACAAAAGAAATTCTAAGATGAAATGATGAGAGTTATTTATGTAATAATTATATTTTCGTATATAATGTGATGTAGCGATAAACGCTAAGTTTAAGTTTCAGTTTAATAAAGGTTGTAAAGACTTGGGACTTTATTTTGAATACGTATGTATTAGTTAATATTATTATTATTATTATAGTTACTTAGATAGATGATGATGTATGTTATATCGTGAGTACCATGTCCTGTATTCGATGTTACACGGATTTAGGGGCGTCACAATAACCTGTATATGCGGGCTACCCTATACTTGGTGAAATTCTTCTGTTATTCCATTCTTTATTATTATGTTGGAATAACCTGTCTATGCAAAGTACTACATACATGGTGAAATTCTTCTAATATTCCATTCTATATTATTCTGTTAGAATATCTTGTCTGTGCGTTTTACGCCGGACCTAGTTTCGTTATTTATTATTCTATTGGAATATCCTGTCGGTGCGAATTTCGCTTGACCTGATTTCGTTATTATTATTCTGTTGGAATAACCTATCTATGCGAAGTACCACATGCATGGTGATTTCTTTTGTTATTCCATTCTTTATTATACTCAGTTGGTTAAAGTTTTGACTTCTATACTTCATGAAATTAGTGGAATATCCTTGATATTTGCGCTTTATCCAGTATCTTTTCGTGGAAATATTCTTCTGAGCATTCTTAAATTTTACTCTACAAAGCAGTATCATGTTGACAATTTGGACGTTATCAGTTCCTAGATAAATTAATTCTTGAACTTTTTTTATTGAATTCTTATATCATTGTCATCATCCTCATGTTTATTTTTTTGAAAGTCATCTGTGGCCTGTAGTGCATAGATGGAATTAGTATGATTATGACCAGGGATTATTCGATATAATCATAACCGTAATGTTACAAATGATGTGGAAAAAGTTCTCATTGGCACGTAGTGCATTGATGGACAGTTTTTGGTATGATTATGGCTATGGATTCTCTTTGGCCGTAGTGCAAAGATGAATTGTTTTATGGCATGATCAGGACCGTTGATGAAAACATGATTATCTTTAGCCGTAGTGCATGGATAATTCATGGTCGTGATACTAAAGAATATCCTTGGCCTGTAATACAGGGATGAGTTGATGATGTGGATTATTTATTGATCTGAGTCTCAGTGATAAAAGTGATGAAAAACCTTTTAAATCATAGAAGATAGTAGATTTTATTCCCTACTTGACTCTTCTAATGGATTGCTTGTTCCGCTGCAGTTAAACTTGATAGTTATTATATTTTATAAGTTTAACACTGTTGAAGGCTAACGATAAATTATTCTGCATTATCTTAGTCATAATATTTCTTACTGGGCTAATTGAGCTCACCCTTTCTTTCACTGTTCTCTTCAGGAAATGAGAACATAGCTGGGACTAGTCAGGGAACAGAGTGATGGTCCTAGATTATGCATTAGTAGTCCTCACTATTCTGTGAAAAAGTGTGATAATAATTGTAATTAGGACTCCTTTTGAGTTTGTATACTCTCTAGTAGACAATATTTGTATTCAAACTCACAATTTATGTCTTGTGATATTGTACACGACAGTTGTATTATTAAGTTGTATTTGAATTTTGTACCATGTATCTGGCGACTCAAGATGGGTGATGTATACCTAATTTTGGGGGCGTCACAATAGTAATACGCGTGGTTGTATAGTAGCACACGGTATTGATTATTCATGCTTACGTGAGAAGTCACTCAATTATACTCAATTATTGCTACAGTAATTGATGCATCATATATCTCATATTATGGTTTCAATTATTGTCACCGTATCTTCTGCATAATATTTATTATTATTAAATCAATATTTGAGACGACAAAGTTATTCATATTATTATTTGTATTATTGACAATGTCTAGAATTTATGTCAAGGAGAGGTTTAGTCACCTAATTGCGCGCCAATAAGGAGAAATCCTTATCGGAAAGCCCCCTCTTTCCTGGAAACGACCTGGTTGTTAAATATTGTGTGTTATAATATTAATGAGGAATAAGTTGTGTTGATTAAAGATGAAATTGATAGTTCCATTGTGTTGGTATTATTAGTGTTAGTAGAAATTGACATTTATTTTAATAACAATTGATGTCTAGAGGTTATATTGGCCAATCATGTAATTAATCAGATAAATGTGCAATTAATTATTATTATTTCGTATACTTATAACTAATTGTTAACATGTGTGTACTATTGATTCACATTCATGTACTATTAGGGGAGGTGGTGCAAGATTGATAATACTTCCATGACTAAATTAAAAATGGAGGTATAGATGAAGGTACTATAATATAATTAGTTTTCTCACATGATTATACTATTAAGTCACACGAATGAATTATTAATTCACATTATTTACTATTAGGGGGAGGTGGTGCAAGTTTGATAATACTTGCAGGACTAAATTAAAAATGAAGAAAAAGAGGAAGGTATTATACAATAATATTTTGAGCCCCAAAACGTGCAATTATCAAAACTATATTTTCCTATAAATAGAAGCTCATTCTTCCTTCATTTCTCACCAATTCACTATAGCTATAGAGCAATTATTATAGAGAGAAATTATAGAGAGAAAGAAGAACAGAAGTCTGCTAACTCAGTATTCCAGTATCCAGTCTTCTTCTAAGGTAAGGGGTATTATTTCTTTCGTATTCATGAAGAGAGTTATTTTGTTTCAATACTCATAAGGGTTGTTATTCCATTCTTTATTATTCTATTGGAATAACCTGTATGTGTGGTCTATCGAATGCCTGGTGAATTCTGTTGTTATTCCATTCTTTATTATTCTGTTGGAATATCCTGTCTGTGCGGATTACACATGACCTGGTTCCATTCTTTATTATATTGTTGGAATATCCTGTTTGTGCGGGATACAAATAACCTGGTTCCATTCTTTATCATTCTGTTGGAATAACCTGTCTGTGCGGATTACGCACGCCTGGTAAATTCTTCTATTATTCCATTTTTTATTATTCTGTTGGAATAACCTGTCTTTGTGGATTACCGCATGCATGGTGAATGATCCTTCATATTCATTCCTTATTAAATTGTGGAAATGATCTATCCACGTGTGTTACCACATGGCGGGCAAAAATCCATTTACAATTTCATATATTCTATTATACTCAGTTGGTTAAAGTTTTGGCTTCTATACTCCATGAAATTAGTAGAATATCCTGGATATTTGTGCTTCATCCAGTATCTTTTCATGGAAATATTCTTCTGAGCATTCTTGAATTTTTTCTCCACAAAACAGTATCATGTTTTCAATTTGGACGTTATTGATTTCTGGATAAATTAAATTATAAATCTTTAAAAATTTATCATTGAACTTGTTTTTATTGAATTCTTATATCATTATCATCATCCTCATGTTTATATTCTGTTGAAAGTCATCTGTGGCCTGTAGTGCATAGATGGACTTGGTATGATTATGACCAGGGATTAATAGGTATAATCATGACCGTAATGTTACAAATGATGTGGTAAAAGTCCTCATTGTCCCATAGTGCATTTATGGACAGTTGTTGGCATGATCATGACCATTGATGAATACACGAATATCATTGGCCCGTAGTGCATGAATAATTTGTGGTCATGATACTAATGAATATCCTTGGCCGTAGTGCATGGATGATGTGGTTTATTTATTAAGCTGAGTCTCAGCGATAAAAGTGATGAAAAACCTTTTAAATCATAGAAGAAAGTAGATTTTATTCTCTACTTGACTCTTCTAATGGATTGCTTGTTCTACTGCAGTTAAACTTGATGTTTGTTATATTTTATCAGTTTAACACTGTTGAAGGCTAACGATAAATTATTCTGCATTATCTTAGTCATAATATTTCTTACTGGGCTAGTTGAGCTCACCCTTTCTTTCACTGTTCTCTTCAGGAAATGAGAATATAGCTGGGACGAGTCGGCGAACGGATTGACGGTCCAAATGGTTGTTGTTAGGCCATGATCCTTTTCCTTATTGGGCCAGACTTAATGGGCTCCTCCCTTGGGTTGTGATTATTCTTATCCTGGTTGATCCGGATGTTTTGGGCCCAATTACTTATTATTTCACTAAGTCCATTCGGATTGGATCCGGTCGCGTGGGTCATCTCCATTATTTGGGCTTACTTATCAAATTAGCCCATTATGCATATTTCCACTTAACCCAGCTTTGACCGGTAATCATTACTCAAAATAATAGTTGACTATTATGTCTGCCACCTTTCTATATGACATTAATGAGGATGGGACTGGGAGGACGGGCGGTGGCAAGGTGTGGCAACAAATATGGAGGCTGGGTGCATGCTTTCGGCAAAAAGCAAGGTATGGCAGCAAATATGGAGGCCGGCTGCATGCTTTCGGCGGAAATGACCGGAAGTGGGGGAAAAAGGTGTCAGGAAGTGATGGGTGGCACGGTAAGCCGGGATTAGAGTTTGCGTGGAGCTGGGATCATAAGGAGGAGGCAAGTAACAAAATAGGACACACACCACATAATTATTCTCTCAGACACTAGATATTATCATCCTCTTGAATTAACCTTGTGAACACATATACTTACTTTCACGCCTGAGCTATCCCCCGGCGGTCCGGCCATCAAGCTTGTGGTGTTTGTTGTGTTTACTGTGCAGGATCAGGACGTCTTTTGTGATTGGGACGTGGAGAAAGATCCTGGCGTTAACATTGGCGCTAGAAGGAGGGCATTGCTCTAGTGTCCTGAATATTTTTCAATCACAAACCATATTTGTCCTACGTCAATATTCATGGTGAAGAGTAGAACACCTACGCCCGAAGGACAACCCATGGCGGTCAGCGAGTCGACACCGCGAGTGTCTATCAAGGATCGTTTGGGACTTGCAATAACTGTTCATGCCAGCACAGCGTCCAAACGATCACATGAAAATTTTCGGCCAAGGGCTATGAGCAACGTCAAGCGTAAACTAGTTTTCCCGATAGAGAAGGGGTCTGGCCATGATCGGAAACGGGTAGAAGCACCTCGCCTGAACTCGATACCGAAATGACTAAGACGAAAAAGCCTCACGACTGGCTAAAATGGCAGATGAAGTGGATACGGCCATTGAGGCACTTCTGAAGCAACGACAGGATATAACTGAACAAATGGCTCGAATGACAGAAATGAGAGACGAAGAGTTCAGTTATGTTCAATCTGAAGAACAAGGTCATCGGAGGGGAAAGGAAACTGCTCATTCAGGGCTAGAATCTCTGGTTCGAATTAGGAAAAGAAGAAAATCCCGAAGCCCTACTCCTCAAAGATCAAAGAGGACATATCACCCTGCTAATTCTAGAGGACAAGGGCGAAGCGAACGAAGAGGTCGATCCAAAGATCGCACCCCTGAATACACGAGGAAAGCACTTGTTGTTGCCCATTCTCACCATAGCGCCCGGTTTCAGAGGCGAAGTGTATCAAGAGATCATACTCCCGAGAGTTTACTGAGGGTACACCACCCTGTAGACACTCGTCATCGAAAGAGTCCCTCTAATGTTGAATGTTCTATTGAAAGAAACCGGTCTGCTCAGAAGAGAAAGGAGTTACCAGAAAAAGAAGCATCGTCTCAACCAGAAGGCGTGGAGTATCTGGTTAAAGAATTAAAAGAACTTCGAAAGCAGCTTGCCGAAGTACAGAGAATAAAAGATACTCCGGGAAAGAAGGCATCTCCTTTTTCCGCGTAGATTCTTAAAGAAAAAGCTGATCCCACCAAGAATTTGCCCCATATCGAGAGTTATGATGGATCGGGGGACCCTTACGACCATAGTCAAGCGTTCGATTGACTCATGGATTATTATGACTTTAGCGACGCTGCTAAATGCCATACTTTTGTCACAACGCTTAGAAAGGATGCCCGACAGTGGATGGGAACCTTGCCCTCAGATTCAATCTCGTCATGGGAAGACATGTGTAGTAAATTTCATGCTCGTTTTGGGAGGAATAAAAGAAGGGGAAAACCAACTGGTTCGTTGGTTCAAGTTCGGCAGTTTTCTAACGATTCTTTAGGCCAGTATATGAAACGGTTTCGTGAAGCCGTCGGTCAAGTAGCAGACTTGAACGATTTACAAGCTGTGGGACTGTTTCAGAATGGGCTAGATTTGGTCAAGTCAGAAAAGTTGGTAAAGAAACTACTGTTCAATCACCCGAAGAGTCTCGCTGAAGCCTTTGGCAAAGCCGAAGGCTATATTGTGGTGGAGGAGGCTATGAGCAGCCTCAAACGACCTTCTTCGGAGCGGCTCAGGGAGACAGATCGGGACAAAACTGATGGAGACCAGAAGAAGAATGAAGGGAGTAAATACCGTTATGAGAGCGGGTCGAAGAAGTATAATAATTGGAGACAGGGTGGAGGATGTTCGTCCGCGCCGGCCCAGAGGTTGAATAGGACGTATACAGCACTCAATGCAGACAGGGCTGTTGTCTTGGATCAAATTAAAAATCAACCTATCTTCGAGCCACCTCGAGATAATATTAAGCCCGAAAAAGGAAATCCTCGCAAATATTATGATTACCATCAAGCTTCGGGTCACGATACGAATGATTGTGCTAGTTTGAAAGTCTTCATTGAAAAAAAGGTACAAAGTGGGGTTTTAGTTCAGTATGTGGCTGCCAGAACTAATCAGCAACAGGACCGAGGGCCTGTCTCCGCAGCTCAACCAGTTCAGCAGGTGTTGCCAGCTTCGGGACAACCTGCAAGGCATGTGATCGATGTCATCACTGGAGGTACTTCTGGCAAGCTAATTGGAAAGAAACGCCGAAGTTATTTGGATTCGGTCATGTCGGTGGCGGGTACCTTCCCGAAGACCGATAGACCTTATCCGAATATGGTAATCTCCTTTATTGATGAAGATTATCCTTTGGAGGTCATCGAACCGCACGAAGGATCATTAGTGTTGACTGTGCAAGTGGGTTAAGTGGATATGAAGCGGATGATGGTGGATAATGGGTCTTCTGTAGATATCCTGTATGCCCACGCTTATCAAAGGATGAATCTGGACGGCCGAAAGATGGAGATAGGGCAGTAGGCTCCTCTATACAGTTTTAGTAATGATCCAGTCAAGGTTGCTGGGACCATTGAGCTACCCGTCATCTTCGGAACGGCCCCTCAGCAGGTAGAGATTATTTGTAAATTTTATGTTGTACATGTAGATTCTGCTTATAATGCTATTTTGGGGAGGCCCACTTTAATTGCTTTACAAGCTGTGACCTCAATACCTCACTTCAAAATCAAATTTCTTATGGCTCATGGGGTTGGCGAGGTAAAAGGGGATTTGGATTTAGCCAGAAGGTGTTACAGAAATGTTGTGATCACTTCGGGAGTAGGAGTATCGAAGCAGAAGTAAACCATGGCGATAGAAATCGAGCCCTTTACTGAGAGCAGTTCCGAACCATTAGTCATGCCAGCTGAAGAAACAGAGGAGATTGAGCTCATCCCGGGCAAAGTGGATAAAACAGTGAAAATAGGTTCGGGTCTACCAGAACCCCTCTGAACGAATCTCATGGAGCTACTGAGGTGTTATGTTGATATCTTTGTATGGGAACCTCAGGACATGCCTGGAGTAAGCCGGGATATTGCTGAGCATCGGCTAGAAGTAGATCCGTCAAAGAAACCCATTCGACAGAAGAGGAGGATCTTTGCGCCTGAACGTCAGCGGATTATCGATGAGGAGATTGCAAAATTGCTGGCAACTGACTTCATCTTTGAGATTGACTACCCGCAGTGGATGGCAAATGTGGTGCTGGTCCAGAAGCAGAATGGTAAATGGCGAGTCTGCATCCACTACACTGATTTGAACAAGGCTTGTCCGAAGGATTTTTACCCACTTCCCCACATCGATCAACTCATTGATGCCACTTCGGGGTATGCTTTATTAAGTTTTATGGATGCATTCTCTGGGTATCATCAGATCTCCATGTGTAAAGAGGATATACCGAAGACGGCGTTCATTACGCATCGTTTGGTATATGCCTATAAGAAAATGACTTTCGGCCTCATCAATGTCGGAG
The DNA here is from genome assembly GCA_020205505.1 of Panax japonicus. Taxonomy (NCBI): domain Eukaryota; kingdom Viridiplantae; phylum Streptophyta; class Magnoliopsida; order Apiales; family Araliaceae; genus Panax; species Panax japonicus. Next base: position 33,370,658 of record CM035109.1, on the reverse strand, counting down.
CCACATACCAGAGGATGATGAACCATGTCTTCAGATATTAGTTGGGCAGGAATATTGAGGTGTACGTAGACGATATGATTGTCAAAAGCATGTTGGTACATAAACATTTGGATGATTTAGAGGAATGCTTTCAGACACTTCGTCATCACAATTTGAGACTAAATCCCACTAAGTGCACCTTCGGTCTGGGGGCTGGCAAATTATTGGGTTATCTTGTCAGTCGAAGAGGAATTGAAGCCAATCTAGAGAAGATTCAAGCGATCCTGGGCATGAAGACTCCTCAGTCGTTTAAAGATGTTCAACGTCTGACTGGAAGGATTGCAGCTTTGCGGAGATTTATGTCCAAGTCTGCAGAGAGATGTTTGCCATTTTTTGATACTTTGAAAGGGCCGAAGAATGCAAAGACCTTTCAATGCACTTCAGAGTTCGAAGACGCCTTTCAGAGCATCAAGTCTTACTTATCCTCGGCGCCCTTGCTGGTGAAGCCCGTTCCTACCGAGCCTCTATATTTGTACTTAGCAGCTAGTTCTTTGGCGGTGGGAGCGGTTTTGGTACGGGAAGTTGGGGGTAAGCAGCACCCGGTTTATTATGTAAGCCATGTCCTTCGGGATGCTGAAACAATGTACCCAAATATTGAAAAGTTTGCTTTTGCTTTAATAACTGCTAGTCGAAAGCTTAGGCAATACTTCCAGGGTAGATTGGTAATAGTATACACAGATCAGCCTTTAAAGAAGGTTATGGGAAGACCAGAGGTATCGGGGAGACTAGCTGCATGGACGATGGAGTTGTCCCAATTTTTTATTGAGTATCATCCCCGAACCGCCATTAAAGGGCAAGCGTTGGCTGACTTTGTGGTTGAGTGTTCGTTTTCTGAGGCTGATGAAGTCGTGGCCGAAGCTGAAGGGTCTGATAGGGCAGTTGCAGTTCTTCAGCAGAAGGAGGGTCTATGGACGCTGTATGCAGATGGGTCTTCTACTACGGACATCAGTGGAGCCGGGATTATTCTGACGAGTCCGGAGGGATTCCAGGTGCAGCAGGCCATCAGATTTCAGTTTAAATCAACAAATAATGAAGCTGAGTATGAGGCAGTACTTGCCGGGTTACGATTAACAAAGAGTCTTGAAGTGCAGAGAATAGTCATCTTCAGTGATTCTCAGTTAGTCGTTAAACAACTCTCTGGAGAGTACGAAGCTCGGGGTCCGAGAATGATCAAGTATTTGGCGGAAGTGAAAGAATGACTTCAGTATTTTAAGTCCTACGAGTTTCAGGGGGTCGAGCGTAACAACAACTCCATTGCCGATGCGCTCTCCAAATTAGCCACTATGGATGTTAATACCTTTGATGGGTCGGTTTACTTAGAAATTTTACAACATCCTAGTGTTCATCATGAAGTGGTGATGTGCGTCGACCGAACCAACTGCTGGTTAACTCCATACTTGGAATATTTGGCAGATGGCGTCTTACCTTCGGATCAGATGCTGGCCAAGAAAATCAAGTACAAGAGTGCTAATTTTATTCTGATTGATGGAGATCTGTTCCGAAGGGCTTTCTCGTCTCCATTACTGAAATGTTTGACTCCATTGGAAGCTGAGTATGCTCTGCGAGAGGTGCATGAAGGCATCTGTGGCGATCATATGGCTGCTAAGTCATTAGCCTACAAAGTACTTCGTCAAGGGTACTACTGGCCTACCATTTTCAAGGAAGCAACTGAATACGTCAAGAAGTGCGAGAAGTGCCAAATCAATAGTCCGGTACCGCATCAGCCACCCAAAGAGCTATATTCGATCCTATCTCCTATACCCTTTGCTGTCTGGGGGGTTGATATATTGGGTCCATTACCAAAAGCAAAAGGTCAAGTCAGTTTTGTTATAGTTGCCATCGACTATATGACCAAATGGGTAGAAGCAAAGCCACTTAGGTCAATAACGGAATAGGAGTGCTTGAAATTTTTGAAAGAGTCAGTCGTATTCCATTTTGGAATTCCTAAGGTGGTAATATCGGACAATGGACGTCAATTTGTGTGATCGAAATTTGAAGCATTTTTGAAAGAACTGGGGATTCAGCACAAAAAGACTTCAGTAGCTCATCCTCAGTCAAACGGACAGGTTGAAGTGACTAACAGAACACTCATAAATGGGATCAAACGCAGACTGGACGAAGCTAAGGGCAGATGGCCAGAAGAGCTACTTAGTGTGCTATGGGCTTATCGAACTACTCCGAGGACTACAATGGGGGATTCACCTTTCAGATTGGCCTATGACACTGATGCCTTAGTCCCAGTTGAAATTGGATCTCGAAGTCTTCGAGTTAGTCAATTCAGAGAAATCTACAATGAAGAGGGGTTGAAGGTTAATCTTGATTTGCTTGAAGAAGTTAGAGAAACAGCCCTAATCAAATTGGCAGCCTATCAACGCAGAGTAGCCAAGCATTATAATAAGGGGGTAAAGCTTCGCAGGTTTGAAGTAGGAGATTTTGTCCTCAGAGAAGTTGAAGCATCTACGCCTCAAAATCTGGGAAAATTGATGCCGAACTGGGAAGGGCCATATGAAGTCATTGAAGTACCAAAGCCAGGGACTTATCGACTGAAGGCTTTAGATGGGTCAGCAATTAAAAACACTTGGCATGCTGGCAGGCTTAGGAAGTACTTTCAGTAAGAACAATGTCAGTACATCGGAAGTCTGTAAATATTTACATCATCATCAATAAAAGTTCCCTTTTTCTCTCAAACAAATTTTGTCTCTGTTGCCGATCAGTTCATTGGTGTTGGGAGGTTCGGGAGGATTCGCTGACCATTCGATGGTAGCCTCTTCGGCAGGAGGTCCTTATGAGTTTGTCAGGCCCTTCGTGGTAGGCAAATGTCATTGGTGTTTGGAGGTTCGGGAGGACTCGCTGACCATTCTATGGTAGCCTCTTTGGTAGGAGGTCCTTATGAGTTTGTCAGGCCCTTCATGGTAGGCAAACGTCATTGGTGTTTGGAGGTTCTAGAGGACTCGCTGACCATTCTATGGTAGCCTCTTTGGCAGGTGGTCAATCAAGACGTTGTCAGGCCCATCGTGGTAGGCAATTGTCGACACTTAGACCTTGTCAGGCCCTTTGTGGTAGGCAAGTGTCATCCTTTAGACCTTGTCAGGCCCTTCGTGGTAGGCAAGTGTCATCCTTAGACTTTGTCAGACCCTGAGTGGTAGACAAAAGTCCTTATATCTTGGTCCTTATTTAATTGTTTCACCCCGAGTGGTAAACAAATGTCCTTATATACTTGTTCTACCCCAAGTGATGAGCAATATTTTGATGGTACAAGGAGGATCAGCCAAATTCACTTCACACATGACCGATCTCACACTTCGGTAATGATAAGTATGCATTGCTTTATTTTGTTCAAGCGTTGAGTTCGGATTATATTATCATTGTTCTTAACTGTTATATAGTTTGCTTAATTATTGACTAACGATTTAAGATAAGAGGCACTTGCACAGTTTTCAAGTTGATTGATGATCCATTATTGACAAGAAATGTTCTCACAGAAGTAACAAGGCATGAAGTTGATATTTCATTAAATTGCAAAATCAGAAACTTTTTACACAAGTCCTATAAATTAAAGAAAATAAAATCATCTTCGGCTCACGGCTTCATCTTCAGAATCTAGCAAAGATGGATCTAGTTGAGTAGCCACCATTTTTTCCTTGCCCCGACTCCGGCACTCTTCGTACCCTTCATAATATACTTTCAAAATCTCTGCACCGAGCTCGTCAGATGTGCGATAATCCACCTGTATTTGCTTGATCAAGTCCTCGATCAAAGGAGGGTCTCGTTCTCGAAGTGCCTTTACCTTGCCACGAAGCTTGCGACGCTTGGCCTTATGAACTTTCCTATCAGATCGAGCCTTCATCTGAACTTCGCTAAGTTGAGTTAACAAGTTCTGATTGGCTACAACAAGCCCCTCTTTGGTAGTCTTCAGAGCTTCGGTCTCTGCAACAAAGCAGATATTCATGGTGGCTAATTTTTGTTCGCTGGCTTTTGTCGTCTTCAGTTCTTCTCTGACCGAGCTCAGCACATCATAAGTCTCCTTCATATCCTCCTTGGTTTGAGCCAATTCTCTCTGAAGACTTTCGTTGGCATGAAGAACAGATTTGCGTTCCTCTCTCTCTCGGGCCAATGTAGCCTTTAGCATATTATTCTCCCTCCTCAGAGTCTCCTCGTTGGACTCGGCATTTAGATGCCTGGGAGGTAAAGGCCCGAAGACTGCATTCGCCTGCGTATATTCAATAGTGCTCAGTCGATTTTAAATATTTCAGCAAGTGAAGAAATGTTTAATTAATAAAACTCTCACTTACCTTTGCCAGATAACTCATGCCTTCATCAAGAAAATTCCCGTTAGTATGAGTATCAAATCGATGATCATCATTCTCCCGAATGAAGGCATCAAACAGATGAAAGGGGAAGTTGACGTTGTACCGAGGTCATAAAGTCGGCGCTCCGGTAGCCTCATCGTGGAAATTTTGTGTTGAAGGCCTTGGGGGGGAAGGCATCGGTTGGTCTTGAACGGGAGAAGGATCCATGTAGATGTTTTCGGGGGAAGGAGATCGAGCTGGAGAAGGATCTCGAACTGGTAGAGTTGAAGGCAGTTGGACTGGAGTCGTTGTCAGTTGGTCGTTTTCTCTTTCGAGATGGCACTGCAGCAGACTCGTTTATTTCTTCTTCATTTACAGTTGAAGTCTCTACGAGCTTTGTTGAAGGGTGAATAATTAAAGAAGGAACTCTAAGCTCATCGGGGGTTAGGGGAATGATTTGGTTCTCAATTTTTTGATCCGAAGAAGTTGTCTTCGATAATTCGCAGGAAGATCCAATAAACTTGTTCGAGCCAATTGTGGGACAGCAGTTGGCGGTATTAGGTCTACATTCGGTGGTATTAGATCAGTGGTTGGTGGTACTGGATCTATGTTCGATGATATTGGGTCAGCAGTTGGTGTTGGACTGGTAGTTGGAGGTATCGGATTAAAGGACGGTTCGGATTCGAAAAGATCTTCGGAGTCTGATGGGATGGAGATTAGCCGAGGCTTTCGGATGGCTCTTTTCTTTCGTCGAAGTTGAAGAACTTTTTCCGGAAGAAGAGGTTCGTCATCTTCGGGTGCGTGGGTTTGAGGCTCCTCAGTTGGTACTTCGGTAGGTGGGTTGAATTTGGAGGAAGCATCCGGTTGTGAAGGTCCGGCATCAACATCTGCAGATTTTCCGGCATTGTCTTCGGATGGGACTTCATGTTGTGAAGAATTGATGGGGGCTTCTACCGGTTTTCCAGCTAATAAATCTTCTAAGTCTTTCATCTCCGAAAGCGACGGTTTGATCAAAGTTACTACAGAAGATTAACAGTTCTACATCAGAATCCATATCACAAAATTTTCAAATATTCACAAAATGAATTTGTACTTACATTTGTGGTTATACAACCACGCTTGATTGGAAAGAAGTCTATAATTCCATTCCTCCCTCGGGAAATTTTCCAGAAGCTCTATTATCTCAGCCTCACGTTCTTCAGAAACATCCCTGAAGTCCGTGGAAATCTTCTCATCTGTGGCCCAGCCCGGTAAGGAGAGGACTTCAGGTCCTTTAACGAAAAACCATCTTTCATGCCATCCTTTGTTGCTTGAAGGAGTATTCACTAATGAGCGTCTCTCGATCCTCTCCCCTGTTTTTGAAGAATGTTTGCTTATGGTTTTAAATCCTTTCTCTCTAGACTGACCGACCTTGTATACAGTAAAGAAGAAGTCGAGCGCAGGTTCGACGCCAAGTTCGTGGCATAAAGCTATGAATGCCAAAATATGTATATATGAGTTCGGCATTAGTTGGGCGAACCCAACACCCAGAAACCCTAATAGAGTCACCACGAAGGCTGTGTAGAGGGAACCGGATCCCTTTTTCCAGAATGGTTGTTGTAACAGCCATCCATCCTTCAGGGCGTTGGTACATTCTTTCCCCTGACCTAGGTACTCTCATCTGGTGGGTATCCGGAATGTGGCAACGAGTTCGAAGCCTTTCCAAATCAGCCTCGGTAACTTTCGAGGGGATGTTGGCATGAACATACAGCTCGTTTTCCCTATAGAATTCGGAAGGACTGGGAGAAAATATTGTTGTCAGTATCTTTGTAGAAGTCGCAGCAGCCTGACCAGAGCTCGAAGCATCTTTGCTAGAATTTGGGTCTGGAACAATGGAGCAAATAGGTTTCACTAGCAGGGGACGACCTTGTTCAGAATCTTGAGACGCCATTGTTAACAATTCGCAGAGATTACAAAGAAAGTTCAAGAGACAGAGAGAAAGCTTGAAGGTTCGAAATTCGAATTGGCAGGTAAAATTGTCAAAATTGGTAAAGTTTGCCTTTTATATTGACAGTTACACGTTAATCGAAGGCGGCACAGTTAATTCACAGTAATGATGGTGAATTGGAAGAGGCGCTGCCCGATTTTGGGTCTAAATATCCTAATCAGAGTGGGTTTATATCTGTTGGACTTCCCATTTCTATCTTTGATATCAATTTGGACCGACTTAATTGGGCTTTGATGAGTTTCACTTTGGACCTCTTACGACTTATCATAATTCGTTATATCATGGGCCTATATTATTTATAGTCTTCCATTAAACCCCCTGTTTAATAAAAGACTAGGGGGCAATGTTAGGCCATGATCCTTTTCCTTATTGGGCCAGACTTAATGGGCTCCTCCCTTGGGTTGTGATTATTCTTATCCTGGCTGATCCGGATGTTTTGGGCCCAATTACTTATTATTTCATTAAGTCCATTCAGATTGGATCCGGTCGCGTGGGTCATCTCCATTATTTGGGCTTACTTATCAAATTAGCCCATTATGCATATTTCCACTTAACCCAGCTTTGACCTGTAATCATTACTCAAAATAATAGTTGACTATTATGTCTGCCACCTTTCTATATGACATTAATGAGGATGGGACTGGGAGGACGGGCGGTGGCAAGGTGTGGCAGCAAATATGGAGGTTGGGTACATGCTTTCGGCAAAAAGCAAGGTATGGCAGCAAATATGGAGGCCGGCTGCATGCTTTCGGCGGAAATGACCGGAAGTGGGGGAAAAAGGTGTCAGGAAGTGATGGGTGGCACGGTAAGCCGGGATTAGAGTTTGCGTGGAGCTGGGATCATAAGGAGGAGGTAAGTAACAAAATAGGACACACACCACATAATTATTCTCTCAGACACTAGATATTATCATCCTCTTGAATTAACCATGTGAACACATATACTTACTCTCACGCCTGAGCTATCCCCCGGCGGTCCGGCCGTCAAGCTTGTGGTGTTTGTTGTGTTTACTGTGCAGGATCAGGACGTCTTTTGTGATTGGGACGTGGAGAAAGATCCTGGTGTTAACAGTTGTTTTAGTAGTCCTCACTATTCTATAAAATAGTGTGACAATAAATGTAATGAGGACTCCATTGAGTGTGGATATTTTCTAGATGATAATATTCTTATTAAAACTCTTAGATTATGTTTTGTCGTATATTACACTATTGTTGTATAATTAAGTTGTATTTGAATTTTGTACCATGTATTTGGCGACTCAAGATGGGTGATGTATATCTATTTTGGGGGCGTCACAGTTGGTATCAAAGCTTAGGGATATGATCCCTGGCTAAGATGTGAGACAAGAACTAGGAGGGGAGAGACGAGGAATTCCTTCGCTAGTATGACCTACCTAAGTTTATTTGGTAATTAATTGGTCGATCAGAGTATAGGGATAATATGTGACATGTCAATTAACCCTTGTTTTGTGGCAGTATTTGAAAATGACATCCGGGAATGTTAAGAATAGCAATGGAACACACGAGACCGTTGAGTCACCACAAATCAACACCCATGATAATGTGCATCAGGAAGGCAATAATTCTCAGGTGAACAACAACACTGACCAAATGGCAAACGACAGAATGTTTAGTAGCTTTCTGCAATTCGTTCAACAACAGGCAAGAGAGACTCCTGTCCAAAATGCAGGCAGAAACTCTGGCAACTCTCAGACGGTCACCTCTAAACAGTTCAAGGAGATTGGACATCCGGAGTTTATTAGAGAGGGAAAACCACTTAAGGCGGAGACGTGGATAAAGCATATCACCAAGATATTTGATGTCTTGGGATGCTCCAAGGAGCAAAAGGTTCCCTTTGCCAACTTTATGTTGCGAGGAGAGGCTGATTACTGGTGGGAATCAGTAAAGCGTACTCAACCTGCCACACTGAAGATGTCTTGGGAGAAGTTCCAAGAACTATTCAACGACAAGTACTTTCCCGAAAGTATTCTTCACATGAAAGACGTAGAGTTCATCAAGTTGAGCAGAACAATATGACCGTGTCGCAGTACAAAGCTAAGTGAGTTGTCCCGGTTTGCGTCTCACTTGGTTGACAATGAGGAGAGAATGACGTGAATGTTTCTAAGAAGTTTGAAACCCAAGATACGTCAATATCTAATTTCTCATAAACTGTGTTTGTATTTAGATGTTGTAAATAGGGCTCAGTTATTGGAGCGCGATAACTAGTCAACTCAACCAAGAGAAAGCAGCCGACAAAATGATAATTTATGTGGTAGCAGTCATCGAAGCAGTGATAACAAACGTGGAGGAAATCAATATGCCAAAAATGGTAACCACTTCGGTGGTAATCATGGCTAAGACTATAAGAATGGACATTTGAAGAAGAGGAGATTCAACAATGATGGAAAGACGTCAGCATCATCAACTGTGGTTAATGAAGGAGAACGACCACCTATTATATGCTTGAGGAGGGGAGGGACATATCAGTCCAAACTGTGCGCAACAGTCCAAAACGTGTTACAATTATGGAAGAGATGGTCACCTAGCTAGATTTTATCGTACAAAGAAGCCAAGTCCAGTTGGAACGGTGACACCAAATGTCGTCCCAAACAAGTCAAAACAAGTAGTTCAACGGAGAGCGTTTGTTGTGACCTCTCAGAAAGCAAAGACCCCAAATGAGGTCATCACGGGTATGCGAATCATCAACTCTAGCGAAGTATTTACCTTATTTGATACCGGTTCTATCCATTCTTTTATTTCTCCTACTTGCGCTCAATGTTTAAATTTGACTCCGGATAAATTAGACTTTGACTTATCTGTTGAAACTTCGTTGGGAGAAACATTCATTACATCCACTGTTTATAAGTCTTGTTTGGTTCAAATCGGTACCCTCACATTACCGGTCGATCTTTTTTCTTAAAAATACTTGCATTTGACGTGATTCTAGGGATTGATTGGTTAACTATTCATCATGCTAAAATTGATTATTTTCGTAAGGTTGTTAGCTTTCATATTCCTAATCAACCTATTATGCAAATTCAAGAGACCAAACCATTAAAATCATTCACGGTCATCTCAAGCCATAAAGCTATTCGTTTATTGAAAAATGGATGTCAAGCTTTCTTATCTCATGTCATAGATTTAAACAAAAATACGTCAGATTTGAATGATATTTCTATTGTTAATAAATTTCCTGATGTATTCCCCGAAGAACTTCCTGGCCTAACCCCGGAGCGTGAAATCGAGTTTTGTATCGACCTTGAACTCGGTACAAAACCCATTTCCAAAGCCACACATTGTATGGCTCCTATTGAACTTCAGGAGTTAAAAACCTAACTACAGAAATTGTTAGATATCGGTTTCATTCGTCCTAGTACGTCTCCTTGGGGTGATCCTGTTCTATTCGTGAAGAAGAAAGATGGAAGTATGCGACTTTGTATTGATTATCGGCAATTGAATCATGTCACCATCAAAAATAGGTACCCGTTGCCTCACGTTGATGACCTGTTTGACCAGTTGCAAGGAGCCAAATTCTTTTAAAGATTGATCTTCGTTCCAGATATCATAAGTTGAAGATTAAAACTGATGACATTAGAAAGACTGCTTTCAGAACTCATTATGGGCATTACGAATTACTAGTCATATCTTTTGGATTGACCAATGCTCCTGCTGCCTTCATGGATATGATGAACCTAGTGTTCAAGTAATATTTAGATCACTTTGTGGTCGTCTTTATTGATGAAATCCTCATTTACTCCAAAAGTCGTGAAGATCATGAGCAACACTTGAGGCTGATACTCCAAAAGCTTCGTGAAAACAAGTTATATGCCAAGTTAAAAAAATGTGAGTTCTGGCTTGAGGAAGTAGCATTCCTTGGGCACGTGATATGAAATCATGGAATATCTGTTGACTCAACAAAGATTGAAGCAATTCAAAGCTGGGAGCAACCTAAGTCAGTGACTGAAGTACGTAGCTTTATCGGTTTAGCTGATTATTATCGGAGATTCGTAGAAGGGTTTTCTCGAATCACTACTCCATTAACTCATCTGACTCGAAAAGATACAAAATTCGGTTAGAGCGAGGAATGTGAGAAGAGTTTTCAAGAACTCAAGAGGAGGCTTATTTCAGCACCTGTTCTGACAATACCATCTGGCTTGGAGGGATTTGTCATCTATAGTGATGCTTCAGCAAAGGGTTAGGATGTGTTCTCATGAAACAAGGGAAATTCATAGCCTATGACTCACGACAACTCAAAGAATATGAGAGGAATTATCCTATTCATGATCTAGAGTTGGCAGCTGTCGTTTTTGCGCTTAAGATTTGGAGGCATTACCTGTATGGAGAGAAGGTGGAGATCTATACGGATCATAAAAGCCTCAAATATTTCTTCACTCAAAAGGAACTCAACATGCGGCAATGATGATGGCTTGAGCTATTGAAAGATTACGATCATACCATTCAATCCCATCTTGGAAAAGCGAACGTAGTAGTTGATGCATTGAGTAGAAGATCATATGTGTGTACGAGTGCATTATTGTCAACGCAAAGGCCCATTTTATATGACTTACAAAGGATGGAGATACAATTAAAGACTCCAGGAACCCATGTGATGATGGCTAATATACGAGTAGAACTGACTTTAATCGATAAAGTTAAAGCTGCTCAAGCTACAGACCTGGAGCTGACGCGTATGAGGAAGAAAGAGCAAGAAGGTGCTATTTCAGAAGCAAGAATCGATGAAGAAGGAATACTTCGAGTCAACTCTAGACTTTATGTTCCTAACGATTCCGACTTAAAGTATAAAATCATGATGGAGGCGCACAACACACCGTTTGCGATTCGGAGTACCAAAATGTATCATAATCTTTGACATACATTTTGGTGGAGCAATATGAAGAGAGAGATAGCGGGGTTTATCTCAAGGTGTCTAACTTGTCAACGAGTCAAGGCGGAGCATCAAGTGCCAAAAGGTCCATTGCAACCACTTGAAATTCCAGAATGGAAGTGGGGGCACATTACCATGGATTTCGTTACTGGTCTTCCCAAGGTTTCTAAAGGCATAGATGCGATTTGGGTCATTGTTGATAGATTGACCAAGTCTACTCATTTCTTACCGATACGAGAAACTTATACATTTGAACGTCTTGCTCGTATGTACATAAACAAGATTCTAAGATTGCATGGTATGCCAGTATTCATAGTTTCTGATCGAGACCCAAGATTCACTTCAAGATTTTGGGTTAGTTTACAAAAAGCTATGGGCACGGATTTACGATTTAGTTCGGCATATCATCCTCAAACAGATGGGCAGTCAGAAAGGACTACGCAAACTCTTGAAGATTTATTAAGACTCTGTTTCCTTGACTTCATGGGAAGTTGGGACAAGTTCTTACCATTGGTTGAGTTTTCCTACAACAATAGTTATCAAGCAAGTATTGTCATGGCTCCATTTGAGGCGTTCTATGGAAGAAAGTGTCATTCTCTAGTATGATGGGATGAGGCGGGTGAAGCAACGTTATTGGGACCGAATTTGGTACATATGACTATGGAAAAGATTCAAACAATCCGACAACGTATAAAAACCTCACAAGATCGACAAAAGAGTTATGCTGATCTTTATTGAAAGGACGTGGAATTCAATATTGGAGATCATGTGTTGTTACGTGTTGCTCCATGGAAAGGAGTTATGAGATTTTGAAAGAGAAAAAAGCTCAATCCTCGATTCATTGGCCCATTTATAATCCTCGATCGAGTAGGAACTGTGGCCTATAGATTCGTCTTACCGCCAAGTATATCTCGTGTTCATAACGTTTTTCACATATCTATGTTACGTAAATATGTGAAAGAGCCTGAACCACATTACTGAATTAGAACCAGAGGAGATAGAAGAAGATTTAATGTATGAAGAGTTACCTGTTAAAATCTTGGATAAGAAGGATCATATTCTACGCTCTAAAGTTATACCTCAAGTCAAAGTTTTGTAGAGAAACCACGATGTTGAGGAAATGACCTGGGAGTTAGAATCTGAAATGAAATCAAGGTATCCTTACCTCTTTGACATACCAGGTACGCACCCTAATTTCGAGGAAGAAATTTCATAAGAAGGGGAGGTTGTAAGATTCCGAAATTTTATGAATAAAGATAATTTTCTCAAAATATATTATTGAATATTATGGTGTGGATTTGATATAATGTTATAGTTGTGGGTAATATTTTAAAATTTTGCGAAGTAAGCAAGTGGTTATATAATATTCTATTGGTCGTGGAATATTCGTTTTAACAAGAAATATCCGTACGACGGCACAATCATTGGTGGACCCCAGAGTGGAAGTATTGTCGTAGTTAGAAAACGATAGAATTATCTTTTTATAAAAATAACGGTGAAAGTGTTACCGTTAAAACTGTTAAACTACCCGGTAGTAAAAGTACAGTAATATGCGTGGTTGCATAGTAGCACACGGTAATTATTATTGATGCTTACATGAGAAGTCACTCAGTTATACTCAATTATTGCTACAGTAATTGCTGCATCATATCACTCATATTATTGATTCAATTATTGTCACAGTATCGTCTGCATAATATTTATTATTATTAAATCAATAATTGAGACGACAAAGTTATTCATATTATTATTTGCAATATTGACAATGTCTAGAAGTTCTGTCAAGGAGAGGTTTAGCCACCTAATTGCGCTCCAATAAGGAGAAATCCTTATCGGAAAGCCCCCTCTTTCCTGGAACGACATGGTTGTTAAATATTGTGAGTTATAATATTAATGATGAATAAGTTGTGTTTATTAAAGATGAAATTGATAGTTCCATTAAGTTGGGATTATTAGTGTTAGTGGAAATTGACATTTATTTCGATAATAATTGATGTCTGCAGGTTATATTGACCAATCGGGTAATTAATCGGATAAATGAGCAATTAATTGCTATTATTTCACATGCTTATAACTATTTGTTCACATATGTGTACTATTGATTCACATTCATGAACTATTAGGGGAGGCGGTGCAAGATTGATAATACTTGCATGACTAAATTAAAAATGGAGGTATAGATGAAGGTACTATACTGTAATTATTTTTTTCACATGATTATACTATTAAGTCACATGAATGAACTATTAATTCACATTATTTACTATTTAGGGGAGGTGGTGCAAGTTTGATAATACTTGCAGGACTAAATTAAAAATGAAGAAAAATAGGAAGGTATTATACTGTAATATTTTGAGCCCCAAAACGTGAAATTATCAAAACTATATTTTCCTATAAATAGAAGCTCATTCTTCATTCATTTTCACCAATTCACTAAAGCTATAGAGCAATTATTATAGAGAGAAATTATAGATAGAAAGAAGAACAAAAGTCTGCTAACTCACTATTCCAGTATCCAGTCTTCTTCTAAGGTAAGGGATATTATTTCTTTCGTATTCATGAAAAGAGTTATTTTCTTTCAATACTTGTAAGGGTTGTTATTCCATTCTTTATTATTCTGTTGGAATAACCTGTCTGAGCGGTCTATCACATGCTTAGTGAATTCTGTTGTTATTCCATTCTTTATTATTCTGTTGGAATATCCTGGCTGTGTAGATTACGCATGACATGGTTCCGTTCTTTATTATTCTATTGGAATATCATGCCTGTTCGGGTTACACATGACCTGGTTCCATTCTTTATCATTCTGTTGGAATAACATGTTTGTGCAGATTACCCACGCCTGGTGAATTCTTCTGTTATTCCATTCTTTATTATTCTATTAAAATAACCTGTCTATGTGGATTACCGCATGCATGGTGAATGATCCTTCGTATTCATTCCTTATTAAATTATGGAAATGATCTGTCTACGTGGATTACCGCATGGCGGGCAAAAATCCATTTGTAGTTTCACATATTCTATTATACTCAGTTGGTTAAAGTTTTGGCTTCTATACTATATGAAATTAGTAGAATATCCAGGATATTTGCGCTTCATCCAGTATTTTTTCATGGAAATATTCTTCTAAGCATTCTTGAATTTTTACTCCACAAAACAGTATCATGTTGACAATTTGGACGTTATTGATTTCTGGATAAATTAAATTATAAATCTTTAAAAATTTATCATTGAACTTGTTTTATTGAATTCTTATATCATTGTTATCATCCTTATGTTTATATTCTGTCGAAAGTCATTCGTGGCTGGTAGTGCACATATGGACTTGGTATGATTATGACTAGGGATTATTCAGTATAACCATGACCGTAATTTTACAAATGATGTGGTAAAAGTCCTCATTGGCCCGCAGTGCATTGATGGACACTTTTTGGCATGATCATGACCATTGATGAATACACAAATATCCTTGACCCGTAGTGCATAAATAATTTATGGTCGTGATACTAATGAATATCCTTGGCCGTAGTGCAGGGATAATGTGGTTTATTTATTAAGCTGAGTCTCCGCGATAAAAGTGATTAAAAACCTTTTAAATCCTAGAAGATAGTAGATTTTATTCTCTACTTGACTCTTTTAATGGATTTCTTGTTCCGCTGCAGTTAAACTTGATGTTTGTTATATTTTATCAATTTCACACTGTTGAAGGCTAACGATAAATTATTTTGCATTATCTTAGTCATAATATTTTTTACAGGGCTAGTTAAGCTCACCCGTGACACCCCCAAATCCTGGTACGTCATTACCTCAAGATTTGGTGTTCACTTAATCAAAACATTCATATCTAACTACCCAATCATAATATAATTGAATAAATAAACCTGCCCATACAGGATTACATTAAATAAAATCTCCCAGGTTATCTAACCTTTAGAAAAATCATACATGCGGAAAATTAAATAAACTTCATTACAATCTTTAAACCACAGTCTGATAATAAAACTATTATAAGTCTTCAGTACTTGTTTATCTTTCCCTTTCACTTACTGGTGCTAGGTACATCACCCTTTTCAGCTTTAACTGTAAGAAATTTTACAGGCAAGAGTGAGCAAACAAGGCTCACTTGGAATAACAATAAATAATACTTTAACCTTTACATCACTTTCCATATACTAGGCTTAATAGAACTGAACAATACGTTCTATTAACGTTCGAAAAATCATAACATTCACTGAGGGTCTAATGACCACGAACCATGTCCACAGTTATAAGTAATCTTTCAACTTTAGCACTAATAGTCATACGACTATAAGGACTCAAAGGTACTTAGGGGGATCAATCCTTCGTACATGTATTGTATACAAAAATTTCAGCACAAAGTATAAAACTAAGTGCAACCCCTAATAATAGGGTTGTTCATCTCAGTATTTAGAGTACAAGTCTGCACCAAAGTTAGTTTGGTTTGGATACAGTTCAATGTAATTTGGAATTCAACGGACATCAACTAAGGATTAGTTGAATAAAAGATAATAACACTATGTTATTCAATAATCATAACTGAATAAACATTTCGTTCTAAGTTCATGCTTTAGGAATAATCTAATAGCATAACAATGGAATAATTTATCATACATTGCGTTGAACAACATTAAGCTAAGGTTACATCTTAGAATTTAATATTAAGCATGCATAACAAATAATAACTTTGAACAGTAAATTGTTCAACAGAATAAAGATATTTGCATGCTAATATAACAAGTTTAGATTTAGGAAAAACTTTCATAATCATAACAAACTAACTCAACGAAGGTATGAGTTAGAAGATTTACTCAATGTAAATAATAGATTTAGAAACTTGCATAAAGAAGATTAAGGATAAGAAAACTTGCTCAACTATTATAAAAGTAGAGTTAAAGAACTTGCATGATAATAAATCGTTAAACAGGAGATTAGAAATAGAGAATTTACATAAGTATAACATAGCAGTGAAAAGTAACCTTGCTGAATAATAAAGTAGCAAAGGTTAGGAAAGTTGCCTCATGCGTAAGTTAAACAATCACTTCTCACGTTCACCCCAAGTCCTACACATACCATATGTATTGACAATACACATTAGTTACACTAACATTACCTTCATGAGTTGCTTTTTTACTTTTAGTATAGCTACTAACTAAGTTTAAGTTTAACTGTAACGACCCCAAAATTCATACCATTTAAATCTCGACTTTGGTCGTTAACCATACATTCAACCTCTAATTTTTACATCATTATTCGATATTAAAATCACTAAAATTGTAGAATATTTAAAACTTTTATACATTTCCTTATGTATTGCCCTATATCGCAACCTTTACATTACATCTCTCCGATTCAAATTTATATCATGAATGTAGCGCCCTCAAATCCGGGTATCTTACAACTCGACAGATGGTGCTATACTGTACAAACATTCATACATTCATTCAATTAAAAGTCTCAAAGAATGAACATAACTTATATATATTTAATTCAATATTTACATTTCCCAGGTTCTAAACCCATTACAAAGGTTCTTTTGTCATAATATTCATTACATTACAACAATAGACCTATACTATTACATGACAGCTTAATAATCTGCCTTAGCTTTTCCTTTATCCTTATTTGATCCTTCAGGACGTTCAGTCTTAGCTGCATTCATATGTTCAAGCAAGAGTGAGCAAAACTAGCTCAGCAAGTATAACAATTTCAATAACAACATGCTTGATACATATGAATCATATATCTTCGATAACTGAACAATAGCTATGAAGTACTATTGATGATTCAAAATAGCAATTCATCTTTCCTTTCAAAATGTTTCACAATGAATAAATCCAGTAAAACATTCACTCTGGTCAAAGACCTTGAGTATTCATTCTTTCTTTGAAAAGGACAACCCGGACCTAAGTCTATAAGCCCGATACTACTTACGAGCACTTCTAGGTGATCAGCCTATTGTACTCGGTATTGATCAATACTACATCCATTAAATGTATGTACGTTTAATCATTTGGCAACCTCGCGTGCCTGTCGTTTTACCGACAAAATATTTTTTAACAATTCAGTCTTCTTTTGAAAACTATCAGTAGTTGACAAAAGATACTAGCATTCGATAACAGATGAATAGATTATCAATAATCCACTCAATATGTTAAGTCTAGCCAAAGAAACTGGCTTTAACTTCATTATACTTCAATTCATGCGAAAGGATACATGAACATCATAAACTTATTCAGATTGAACTGAAACAAGAGTTAGAATACTTGCCTTTAGCGTCTGCTACTGTGTATTTTACTTTACGTTCAAGTCTTTCAAGTCTCTACAATACATGATCACATAATGCCTTATATTAGGTCACATATAATCAAGTATGTATCTGAATATATCTTACCCTTCATTTCAATCTAATTATAGATTAGATTTCATTCTTATGCATTTTGATTTATTGTTCGCTTTACGTTCATTCAACTTGGTTATATTAACCATTCTTCATTACTTTTAAGTCTTAACAATGTCCCAACAATGTTACTTTAAATTGTTTAAGGTAGGTTTAGTTCAATCTCCTACCATCCCCTTCCTTTCCCTTCATTTTTATTCTTTACTGTCCAAGTTCTGTGCCTGGCGCTGCGGCGCGGGCATTACTCTTGCATCTCGCGCTGCGGCGCGAATTAGCAGTAGCCGAGTCCCAGATGTCGCACTGTGGTCCGACCAAAAGGCTGAGGGTTGGCGCCGCTGCGCCAACTCTGTGCACCAGAAAATTTTTCGAACTTTTAATTTTTGTGAACTTCCCGGACGCATAACTTCTTCGTTTTAAGTCCGAATTGGCTCGTTAAAAAGCCTACGGTTCACAAATTACGTAATCTACGTGTTTATGCAAGAATTTTATCTATTTGACTTCGTTTGCTAAAAATTCATCTATTGATTCATTTTTAACGAAAACGATAAACGTTCGTGAACGTTAAACGCTCGTTTCTTCGTTCTAAGTCAGAATTCGTCCATTTTTGAGTCCGCAACTCTTAAATGACAAACATGACTTGTCTCCATTGGAAAATAACATTTCCGAACTCAAACTAAAAATTTAACTTCCATTCCGGAAAATTTACGAATTCGACGATTATCGTCTAATCGTGCGATTTCCGGCAATTCTTCGTTCTTAGAACTTGTTCAACACTACCAATGAATTACATTCATAATGTGAACATCTTAACATCCTTAATCCAAATATGTATACTCATGGTTGGATTTTAACTTATCTCATTGTAAGCTTATACTTGATAACTTTCAAACTACTTATGAACTTATCATTCATAACTTATGACAATTAAAATTCTTAATCATCATCCATGCATGATTTCATCATTTAACTTTACTTATGTATTCCTGATACATATGTTCTTACAAATTGATGTATATACATATACTTTCATTAATAAACCTATCACAAGTTTATCATGCATTCACATAAGTTTACAACTTATGCAATCTTAAATGACTTATTACCAACTTATGTGGCTTAAGTTCATTACTTATACATACTTCTTTCTTTTTTATCATTCATATTCCTTAATCCAAGCTTTTCTTATCAACCTATCATGTTAGAGATAGAAGATAATTGGAGAAGGAGTCTTACATTTGAAGTCTGTAGTAATTAGCTTCTTTTTCTTCTTGACTTATGGAATAACTTACTTGCAACTTAATTCTCCTAACACTTAAGCACTTTGAGAGAGAGTGATTGGATTATTTTGAATAACTAGCAAATGACTTGCCAACCTTCACTATTTATAGAATTCCTAAGGTTAGGGCAATTTAGTCAATTTCATCATCCCACCTCCTTTTGCACCTCCTTACTATTCATTACTTGCAAGGCACAAAACCTATCCCTTGCTTGGTTATTACTCATTTAACTTGGTTACCACTTAACTTGGTCACCACTTTTAATACTTGGCAACCACACATTTACCACTTTTCTTGGTCATTACACCTTAACTATATTAATATGGATTTCCCCATGGGTTTGCCAACTCATGGATTCTAGCTTTGTCTTAGATTACATAAATCCTTGGGCTTTGCTTAACAAACCTTCATATGTTTATTAATTCATAAGTTGGGCCTTAACCTTAATTCACTTGGGCTTGTACAAAATCCTAACCAATCTTTACAAGTCCATTAATATTACATAATACATATACATATAGTTTATGTATTATTCTCGTATTCTAATTCATATAGAATTTATATACGATAATGCATTCTTATTTCAAACTCATATAATACTTTGTATTATACTCGTTTCCATTCCTTGTACAATACTCACGTATCATACCATCATTCCTTAACGCAATAGTTCTTCATTTTCCTTACGTTCTCAATTTAATTCCGCAAGCGAAATATTACGTTTTCCATAACTAGATTATTATTACATAATCCGTCTTACTTTAATATTCTACCATTACGTATTTGTCGGAAATTCAAAAATAAATCCCGAGCAAATATCGATGAATAGTGTTTTTCAGAAAATTTCTCGAAAAACTTTTATTTTCGTCTTGGAAATTCAAACACCTTAAATCCTTCACATAGCTCAAATACTACGATATTCCAATATCAATAGGTTACAAAACGACAACCATCTTGATATCCCACATAATATGATTTTATTATTATTTAATCTAATAAAATCATCTTACATTAAAATCCGAATTTCTCGGTCGTTACATTCTTCCCCCCTTATAAAGATTTTGTCCTCAGAATCTCGTTTTTTTTTTCAAATAAATGAGGAAAATTTTTCTTCATCTTTTCTTCTAACTCCCACGTTGCTTCTTCAGCATCATGGTTCTTCCATAACACCTTCACTGATGATATTACTTTGTTCCTCAGAACTTGTTCCTTTCTATCGATGATTTGAACCGGCGATTCTTCATATGTTAAATCCTTCTGGATATGAATCGGCTCATACTCGATTACGTGCTTATAGTCCGGCTTATACGGACGTAATACAGATACGTGAAACACATTATGTATTCTTTCTAGGTCTGGAGGTAATGCTATCTTATAAGCTACCTCTCCCACCCGGTTTAATATTTCAAAAGGTCCTATAAACCTTGGACTTAACTTTCCTTTCTTTCCAAAGCGTATCTTTCCTTTCCAGGGAGATACCTTCAGAAACACATACGAACCTACTTCGAACTCTCGATTTAATCAATGTGATTCCGCATACTTCTTCTGTCTGTCTTGAGCCGTGACGAGACGCATCCGAATTAACCTTACTATATCCGCTGTTTGCTGCACCAATTCTGGTCCTAGCATCCAGCGTTCTCCCACCTCATCCCAACACAATGGTGTTCTGCATCTTCTTCCATACAGAGCTTCATAAGGCGGCATACCTATGCTTGCATGATAACTGTTGTTATAAGCAAATTCTACCAGTGGTAGGTGATCATCCCAACTACCCTTGAAATCCATGACGCAAGACCTCAGCATGTCTTCTAACGTCTGAATTGTTCTCTCGCTCTGCCCATCAGTTTGTGGATGATAAGCCGTGCTTAACTTTAACTGTGTCCCCAGCTGTTCTTGCAAACTTCTCCAGAAGTTCGATGTTAATCGTGGATCACGATCTAACACAATCGATATCGGTACCCCATGTCTGGAAATAACTTCCTTGACATAAAGTTTAGCTAACTGGTCTAAGTTATACTTGACCCTAATTGGTAAGAAGTGAGCCGATTTTGTCAATCGGTCGACTATTACCCAAATAGAATCGTACCCTTTTGACGTTGGAAGTCCTACCACGAAATCCATCGAGATATGCTCCCATTTCCATTCTGGAATCTCCAATGACTGTAGCAAGCCACTGGGTCGTTGATGTTCGGCCTTAACTTTTTGACAAGTCAAACACCTACTTACATACTCTGCTATTTCTCTTTTCATGTTTGGCCACCAAAAACTCTGTTGAAGGTCTTGATACATCTTAGTGCTACCAGGATGTATCGAGTACCTTGAACTATGAGCTTCTTGTAACACTTGCTCCTTTAATTCCGTCTCATTCGGAATCCAAATTCTTCCTTCAAATCTTAATAATCCTTCATTATCAAGACTATACTTATCATCTCCTTTATCGGATAACCGCTTCTTCATTTGGTTACACTCATCAGTCTTGAGTTGTACCTCCTTGACCCTCTCTACAATGGTAGATTGTTTCTCCATGGTAAAAAGTATCTTCCCCGATTCACTCGACATCTTCACTTCTATTTCCATCCTAGCCATCTCTGTTATTAACTCATTTTGAGCCGTTAACATAGACAACTTTTCCCGACCCTTCCTACTTAAGGCGTCGGCAACTACATTGGCTTTCCCAGGGTGATACAGGATTTCACAGTCGTAATCCTTTATTAACTCCAGCCATCTCCTCTGTCTCATATTCAACTCCTTCTGAGTGAAGATATACTTTAGACTCCTATGGTCTGTATATATCTCACATTTCTCCCCATAAAGATAATGCCTCCATATCTTTAGGGAAAATACTACCGCGGCCAGTTCCAGATCATGAGTAGGGTAAACTTTCTCATAATCCTTCAACTGTCGTGATGCATACACAATGACTTTGCCATGCTGCATGAGCACGCAACCAAGCCCTCTATGCGAAGCATCACTATATACTACAAAATTTCCTGTGTCATCTGGCAATGACAAAACAGGTGCTATACTTAGTCTTTTCTTCAGTTCTTGAAAACTGTCTTCACATTTATCCGTCCATACGTATTTCACTGTCTTCCTTGTTAAATTAGTCAACGGGGTAGCTATCTTCAAAAAATCTTGGATAAATCTTCGATAGTAACCCGCTAACCCTAGGAAACTCCGCACCTCAGTCGGCGTTTTCGGTTGTTCCCAGTTCATCACTTCTTCTACCTTTGCTGGATCCACTGAAATCCCTTCCTGATCAATGACATGACCTAAAAACTGAACTTTCTCCAGCCAAAATTCACACTTAGTGAATTTCGCATATAACTTCTCCTTTCTTAGTGTTTCCAACACTAATCTTAAGTGTTCAGCATGATCTTCTGGCGTCTTTGAATAGACTAGAATATCATCAATAAACACAACCACAAACTTGTCCAAATATGATTTGAACACTCTGTTCATCATGTCCATAAATGCAGCTGGTGCATTCGTCAACCCAAATGACATCACCAGAAACTCGTAATGACCATAACGAGTTCTGAATGCCGTCTTTGGTATATCCTCTTTCCTCACCTTCAACTGGTGATACCATGTCCGCAAATCTATTTTAGAAAAATACTTTGCCCTTTTAACTGATCAAAGAGATCATCAATCCTGGGCAATGGGTATTTATTCTTTATCGTTAATTTGTTCAACTCTCGATAGTCGATACAAAGTCTTAACGATCCATCTTTCTTCTTGACAAACAACACTGGTGCACCCCATGGGGAAACACTTGGTTGAATGTACTTCCTATCCAACAGTTCTTGTAATTGAACCATTAGCTCTTTCATTTCCACCGGCGCCATACGGTACGGTGCCCTTGACACTGGTGCCGCTCCTGGCACAATGTCTATTACAAATTCAATCTCCCTATCCGGTGGTAAACCCGGTAACTCACTTGGAAATACATCCTTGAATTCGTTTACTATAGGTATTTGTTCCATGGTTGTTCCCACTCGCTGGGTATCAACAACATGGCACAAATAACCAACACATCCCTTTCTTAAGAGTTTTCTAGTTTGTGTCATCGTAAGACAACACGATCTCCCCGGTGATTTATTACCGTAGAATACTACAGGAGGTTGCTTCAACGTCCTGATGCTCACACGTTTCTTTTGGCAATCTATAATTGCCCCATGGTTAATCAACCAATCCATTCTGAGAATTACATCAAATTCTCCCAACCTTATCGGTATTAAATCTACCGATAACATACATCCACGTATATCTATGCAACAACTCCTCTAAATACTATCCACATGAATTATTTCTTCATTTGCTACCTTAATGTTCACAGGTATAGGCAACTTTTCGGGAAATAATTCTAATCGTCTAGCAAAATCACATGCTATAAACGAACAAGTAGCACCCGAATCAAAAAGCACATATGCATTAATGTTATTGATTGGGATAATACCTGCAACTACGTCCCCGGATGCCACCGCATCTTGGACTGTCATATTAAAAGTGCGGGCCATTGATCTACCCGGCTGAACTGGACCGCTAATAGCTAACTTTCCACTATTAGTGCCCTTATTTCCTTCCATACCCTTCTTCGGGCAATTCTTTGCTATGTGGTCAGTTGATCCACATACACAACATCCGTGATTTTTCTTTGGATTTGGACAGTTAGGCAAAATGTGCCCGTCCTTTCCACAATTATAACATACGGTCTTTCCTTTGAGACAGACTCCCAAGTGAGTCTTCCCGCGGGTTTTACAGGCCTCCATCCTCCTTTTTGAATCGCCTTGTTTCACTCCGGTATTCCCAGAGTTAAAACCCTTTCTTTTCTGACCGTCGCCACTACCACTGGCTCCTTCGGTCTTAATTCCCCCATCAATTCTTCCTTTATTTTTCTTATCTTTGTGGTACTGGCTTAAAGCCTCATTCCCACCTTCGGCTATTATTGCCTTCTCTAATATAGTTCCAAAGGAAGTACTTTGGAACACAGAGATTCGGCTATAGAGCCAGGTTTTTAAGCCCTGCTCGAATCTTCTAGCCTTTCTAACTTCAGTGTCCACTTGATGTGGAGCAAATCGTGCCAGTTCATTAAACTTGGCGGCATACTGAGGAACTGTCATATCCCCTTGTTTCAATTCCAGAAACCTCATTTCCATTCTCCCTTGCATACTCGTGGGAAAATAATTCTCGAAGAAAATCTCCTTAAACCTCTCCCACGTTAGGTTTCCTATTTTGGCCCTAGCCTGGTTTGCCTCCCACCAGAAATTGGCCTCTCCTTTCATCAAATAGGTTGCAAAGACAACCTTTTGACCCTCCTCCACATTTGTAATTACAAATACTTTCTCAATTTCTTTCACCCAAGTTTGGGCTTCTATAGGGTCCGTAGTTCCCTTGAACTCCGGCGGACCTACACTTTTAAAGTCCTTAAAAGTAGTAGCTCGTACTACTCCAGGAATTACGGGTACATTAGCCCCCGTTCTATTAAATGCAGCCGTTAAAAGATTAACGAACTCTTGCATTGGATTAACCGGACCACCTTCCGGTTGGTTAACATTAGTTTCTTGATTTCGTTGTCCCCTTCTTGGCGGCATTTAGCTGTTAAGAAAACAACACATCATTATTACTTTCTCCTTGTGAGTTAGTTATTATTTGTGATAAAACAATAACTCATACTCATTACTCAATATGTTCCATAAAAGAGGCTTATATTGATTAATAACTTGTAGTATAACACTACATTGTTTACATCATTCAGCCTTAGCTGATTACATTACTCAGTCTTAGCTGATTACATTACCATCCCGCAATTACTTTCCAAAAATTGGGATTTACAAAAGACTACCCTTGTTTATACAAAAGAGGGTTTTACGTCACTACTAGATACATAATATTTACATATCTACGCTACTCTAGCTATTGCTAGATTACATCTGCCGTAAGGCATTCTCAAAATCTTTGCTGGCCAGACCGGCAATAACATCCCGACTGATGGTATGTCGTGTCTGTCCCGCCTCTACCGGATACCCAACCACTTGCTACTGGAAATCCACATGAGAACTCCTATGTATATAGGACATCCTCTCCAATCTCCTCTATTTAGTCTTTAGCTCTTGCTTGAGCTCAAAGACTTCACATTTCAGCTCTCGGACCTTGTCCTTAGCTAAAACACGATCATCGTGTTCCTCCTCCCACATTCCCTCCATGCTAAGCTTGTCCTCACGGACAGCTTGGAGTTCTGCTTTCAACTCCTTTACCTCCTAGAAATAATGGACATTCCTATCCAATACCGCCATAAACAATGCTTTCATCGAATCCCCCGTAGACATCTCCTCTGTGGGTGGAACTTGGTCAAAGGACATTACGTCCACCTCCTCCTCTAGCATGCCATCAAAAATAGACATATAGTCTAAATTGTCCGAGTCTCCAGACTCTATTACTACCACTTCTGGCTCTATCGCTACGGGATTTGGTAGTATCTCTACCCGATTAACCGAATCCTCGCTTACTACATGTATATTTCTATACATATCATTTTCTCCTGACATCTACAATAAAACAATACAGTTTGATTAGTACACGTCAGTAACATAAATAAAAACACATAACATACTATAATGCATTTTTATAAGGTTATCTTTCTTCTTTTACTTCTTTATTAAGGTTATGACTTAAGGTTCTAATTCCCTTTAAGTTTTATAACCTAGGCTCTGATACCAACTTGTTGCGCCCCCAACTCCGGGTATCTTACAACCCGACAGATGGTGCTATACTGTACAAACATTCATACATTCATTCAATTGAAAGTCTCAAAGAATGAACATAACTTATATATATTTAATTCAATATTTACATTTCCCAGGTTCTAAACCCATTACAAAGGTTCTCTTGTCATAATATTCATTACATTACAACAATAGACCTATACTATTACATGACAGCTTAATAATCTGCCTTAGCTTTTCCTTTATCCTTATTTGATCCTTCAGGACGTTCAGTCTTAGCTGCATTCATATGGTTCAAGCAAGAGTGAGCAAAACTAGCTCAGCAAGTATAACAATTTCAATAACAACATGCTAGATACATATGAATCATATATCTTCGATAACTGAACAATAGCTATGAAGTACTATTGATGATTCAAAATAGCAAT
Source organism: Panax japonicus (assembly GCA_020205505.1). NCBI lineage: Eukaryota > Viridiplantae > Streptophyta > Magnoliopsida > Apiales > Araliaceae > Panax > Panax japonicus. The sequence goes on along the minus strand of CM035109.1, from coordinate 33,344,611 downwards.
TCATCTTTCCTTTCAAAATGTTTCACAATGATTAAATCCAGTAAAACATTCACTCTGGTCAAAGACCTTGAGTATTCATTCTTTCTTTGAAAAGGACAACCCGGACCTATGTCCGTAAGCCTGATATTACTTACGAGTACTTCTAGGTGATCAGCCTATTGTACTCTGTATTGATCAATACTACATCCATTAAACGTATGTACGTTTAATCATTTGGCAACCTCGCGTGCCTGTCGTTTTACCGATAAAATATTTGTTTAACAATTCAGTCTTCTTTTGAAAACTATCAGTAGTTGACAAAAGATACTAGCATTCGATAACAGATGAACAGATTATCAATAATTCACTCAATATGTTAAGTCTAGCCAAAGAAACTGGCTTTAACTTCATTATACTTCAATTCATGCGAAAGGATACATGAACATCATAAACTTATTCAGATTGAACTGAAACAAGAGTTAGAATACTTGCCTTTAGCGTCTGCTACTGTGTATTTTACTTTACGTTCAACTCTCTACAATACATGATCACATAATGCCTTACATTAGGTCACATATAATCAAATATGTATCTGAATATATCTTACCCTTCATTTCAATCTAATTATAGATTAGATTTCATTCTTATGCGTTTTGATTTATCGTTCGCTTTACGTTCATTCGACTTGGTTATATTAACCATTCTTCATTACTTTTAAGTCTTAACAATGTCCCAACAATGTTACTTTAAATTATTTAAGGTAGGTTTAGTTCAATCTCCTACCATCCTTTTCCTTTCCCTTCATTTTTATTCTTTACTGTCCAAGTTTTGTGCCTGGCGCTGCGGCGCGGGCTTTACTCTTGCATCTCACGCTGCGGTGCGAATTAGCAGTAGCCGAGTCCCAGATGTCACACTGCGGCACGACCAAAAGGCTGAGGGTTGGCGCCGCGGTGCCAACTCTGTGCACCAGAAAATTTTTCTAACTTTTAATTTTTGTGAACTTCCCGGACGCATAACTTCTTCGTTTTAAGTCCGAATTGGCTCGTTCAAAAGCCTACGGTTCACAAATTACGTAATCTACGTGTTCATGCAAGAATTTTATCTATTTGACTTCGTTTGCTAAAAATTCATCTATTGATTCATTTTTAACGAAAACGATAAACGTTCGGGAATGTTAAACGCTCGTTTCTTCATTCTAAGTCGGAATTCGTCCATTTTCGAGTCCACAACTCTTAAATGACAAACATGACTTGTCTCCATTGGAAAATAACATTTCCAAACTCAAACTCAAAATTTGACTTCCATTCCGGGAAATTTACGAATTCGACGATTATCGTCTAATCGTGCGATTTCCGGCAATTCTTCGTTCTTAGAACTTGTTCAACACTACCAATGAATTACATTCATAATGTGAACATCTTAACATCCTTAATCCAAATATTTATACTCATGGTTGGATTTTAACTTATCTCATTGTAAGCTTATACTTGATAACTTTCAAACTACTTATGAACTTATCATTCATAACTTATGACAATTAAAATTCTTAATCATCATCCATACATGATTTCATCATTTAACTTTACTTATGTATTCTTGATACATATGTTCTTATAAATTGATGTATATACATATACTTTCATTAATAAACCTATCACAAGTTTATCATGTATTCACATAAGTTTACAACTTATGCAATCTTAAATGACTTATTACCAACTTATGTGGCTTAAGTTCATTACTTATACATACTTCTTTCTTTTTTATCATTCATGTTCCTTAATCCAAGCTTTTCTTATCAACCTATCATGTTAGAGATAAAAGATAATTGGAGAAAGAGTCTTACATTTGAAGTCTGTAGTAATTAGCTTCTTCTTCTTCTTGACTTATGGAATAACTTACTTGCAACTTAATTCTCCTAACACTTAAGCACTTTGAGAGAGAGTGATTGGATTATTTTGAATAACTAGCAAATGACTTGCCAACCTTCACTATTTATAGAATTCCTAAGGTTAGGGCAATTTAGTCAATTTCATCATCCCACCTCCTTTTGCACCTCCTTACTATTCATTACTTGCAAGGCACAAAACCTATCCCTTGCTTGGTCATTACTCATTTAACTTGGTTACCACTTAACTTGGTCACCACTTTTAATACTTGGTAACCACACATTTACCACTTATCTTGGTCATTACACCTTAACCATATTAATATGGATTTCCCCATGGGTTTGCCAACTCATGGATTCTAGCTTTGGCTTGGATTACAAAAATCCTTGGGCTTTGCTTAACAAACCTTCATATGTTTATTAATTCATAAGTTGGGCCTTAACCTTAATTCACTTGGGCTTGTACAAAATCCTAACCAATCTTTACAAGTCCATTAATATTACATAATACATATACATATAGTTTATGTATTATTCTCGTATTCTAATTCATATAGAATTTATATACGATAATACATTTTTCTTACAAACTCATATAATACTTTGTATTATACTCGTTTCCATTCCTTGTACAATACTCACGTATCATACCATCATTCCTTAACGCAATAGTTCTTCATTTTCCTTACGTTCTCAATTTAAGTCCGCAAGCGAAATATTACGTTTTCCATAACTAGATTATTATTACATAATCCGTCTTACTTTAATATTCTACCATTACGTATTTCTCGAAAATTCAAAAATAAATCCCGAGCAAATACCGATGAATAGTGTTTTTCAGAAAATTTCTCGAAAAACATTTATTTTCGTCTTGGAAATTCAAACACCTTAAATCCTTCACATAGCTCAAATACTACGATATTCCAATATCAATAGGTTACAAAATGACAACCATCTTGATATCCCACATAATATGATTTTATTATTATTTAATCTAATAAAATCATCTTACATTAAAATCCAAATTTCTCGGTCGTTACAATGAATCGTTATAACAAAATGACTATACAAAGTCTTACATCATAAATAGATATCAATATACACCGGATAACTCAATTTAAAATTCAACAACATGTTACATTCAAAATCTTACATACATTTCTCATAAAATATAAGTAATCTTCGTGAATATAGATCTCTATAACTCACTTAGCACATATCCTTACCGTAATTTCCTGACCTGCAAAAGTGGTTATTTGCAAGAGTGAGCTGGACAACCCAGCAAAATCTAATAGTTTTCATGCATCACATGACACGTAATAATATGCTAAACGTACATATCATAATAACTAAAACAACATGACATACATGCTTTTAGTTCACATAGCAAATAAAAAGATTGAGTTCCTTACTCAATCCTCCTTATTTAACAAAAACAATGCAGTCATAAATTGACTTTAACATTTCATGATTTCAACATGTATAACATATCATGCAATTTAAAATAGTTCATCAAGTCCACGTAATAAATAGGGACTGAAAGACTTGCCTTGATCATTTTTTACCAATAATAGTTTAACATCTTACAGTTATCTGTACTTCACGTGCACTACACAATTATATAATCATACACATCAACTATTAGTCACATAACAACACATAGTAATTGTAATGTAAACTCTACTCCACATCTCATAATCTTTCTTATTAATTAGCACACAATGTTCAATTAGATTGTGTTAACTTTTCGACTTATGACTTACTATATTTCTTCTTAGTCAAACTCGAAGTTCATTAAGTGCTTAAGTCTTGCTTGGACTACTTATTGGTTTTATATTAAACCCATTTCAAATCCTATAATATTCATTTCAATTGAATTGAAACACTTTTTAAGTTCATTAACACTTGGCACGTCGTTTCGACGTTCAATCGTTACACGCCCGATTTGTCTCTCTTGTGTATGCTTACTATGCTTCTATAACTTATTTAATACATTATTTATTAATGTTAAGCATCATTATATTTACTAACATTCATGTTTTATAACTTAGAATAACATCTTTGATCGTCAGAAGCACTACACATGCATATACTAGTTTAAACCACTAAACAATAATTTTAGAAAACTTAAATCATTGTACGCACTGTTTTAAAACCAAAACTTCATTATCGATGTTTGACAAGGTTTAACACTATAAACCACAATTAATCATCACATTCATTCCTTTGAACTCGGTTCTCATTGACTTCTTACCCAACTAACATATATAATGTTCAGTAAGTTCATAATCAACCAATTGCAGACAATTATATTATATCAATTTTGATACTCTACAACCCACGTTCCTACATGTATGTTCACTGTAAAAACTCTTTTCTTGTATACATAATTTAGCATACAATCTTATCTAAATATTAAACATACAATCATAATATATATATATATATATGCTAGTATAACAACCACAATTACCAATACACATGGTTTACTGAGAATTTTGTAAAAACTCTATATATACACTGAAATTCAAGAACACACATACTTTAGACATAATAACGTAAAACACATATAGGTACATATATTATAGACACATACCTTTTTGATGCTTGGTTAATCCTTGTTAGATACCACAGAAATTATTTTGAAAACCTCAAGAATTTGCTTTGGGAAATCCAGCCTTTTCTCTCTCAAATTCTCTCAATTTCTTTTCTCTGTATTCTTTGTTCTCTTTTCTTTTAAGCCAATATCAGACCCAAAACTGTTTTACATGAAATAAAACAAAGGCAACGCACGTACTTTCAAAACTTTTAAAACCCAAACGTAACTGCCATATACTAATGACCCTTTTAAACTATCAGTTACCAAATATATTATATATTATTTATATTTTGTTTAATTTAACTTATATTATTAATAAATCAAATTTAAAAATCCAAAAGCCATAGGGCTTTGTTTGGCAAAATTATTTAAAGCTTAACGACTTAATATACATAAGCCTTGTTTGGCAAAACTAAATTAAAACTACTTTAATTTATTTTAATAACCACTTATAATAAAGTTATTTATCACACTTTATTTAATAAATTAAATAAAACATTATAATAATTCATTTAATCATTATAAACTGTCTAATTAAGTTAAATTAGAATACTATCTCATAATTTCCTTAACTCATTAATAATTAATTAATTAATTAATTAATCAAATCAAATCAAATCAAACAAACATTTATTCATGATAAATACATCCATTAAATATTTATATAATTCAATAAATATTTAAATATTATAATTAAAAAATATGGATTGTTACATTATCCTTTCTTTCAATGTTCTCTTCAGAAAATGAGAATATAGCTGGGACGAGTCGGGGAACGGATTGACGGTCCATACTGTTATTTTAGTAGTCCTCACTATTCTATAAAATAGTGTGATAATAAATGTAATGAGGACTCCATTGAGTGTGGATATTGTCTAGATGACAATATTCTTATTAAAACTCTTAGATTATGTTTTGTCGTATTTTACACGACTTTTGTATAATAAAGTTATATTTGAATTTTGTACCATGTATTTGAAGACTCAAGATGGGTGATGTATAACTATTTTGGGGGCGTCACAGTTTGTATCAAAGTTTAGGGATATGATCCCTGGCTAAGATGTGAGACTAGAACTAGGAGGGGAGAGACGAGGAATTCCTTCGCTAGTATGACCAACCTAAGTTTATTTGGTATTTAATTTGTCGGTCAGAGTATAGGGATAATATGTTGCATGTCAATTAACCTTTGTTTTGTGGCCTTATTTGAAAATGACATCCAAGAATGTTGAGAATAGCAATGGAGCACAGGAGACCGTTGAGTCTCCACAGATCAATAATCAGGAGAATGTGCATCAGGAAGGCGACAATCCTCATGCAAACAACAACACTAACCAAATGATGAACGATGGAATGTTCAGAGGCTTTATGTAATTAATGCAACATCAGGCGAGAGCAGCTCCTGTCCAAAATGTAGGTGGAAACACTGGAAACTCTCGGACGGTCACTGCTAAACTATTCAAGGAGCTGGGACCACCGGAGAATATTGGAGAGCCAAAACCACTTAAGGCGGAAGCGTGGATAAAGCAGATCACCAAGATATTTGATGTCTTGGGATGCTTCGAGGAGCCAAAGGTTCCATTTGCCACCTTTATGTTGCGAGGAGAGGCAGATTACTAGTGGGAATTGGTAAAGCGTACTCAACCTGCCATACTGAAGATGTCTTTGTAGAAGTTCCAAGAACTATTCAACGACAAGTACTTTCCCAAAAGTATTCGTCACATGAAAGAGGCAGAGTTCATCAAGTTGGAGAAGAAAAATACGACCGTGTCACAGTATGAAGTTAAGTTTGTCGAGTTGTCCCGGTTTGCGTCTCATTTGGTTGATAATGAGGAGAGAATGACGCGGATGTATCTAAGAGGTTTGAAACCCGAGATACGTCAATATCTAATTTCTCATAAACTATATTTTTAATCAGATGTTGTAAATAGGGCTCAGTTATTGGAGTGCGATAACGAGTCAACCCAACCAAGAGAAAGCAGCCGACACAATGATAATACCAGTGCTGGCAGTCATAGAAGCGGTGACAACAAACGTGGAGGAATCAACATGCCGGAAATGGTAATCACTTCGGTGGTAATCATGGCCAAGACAATAAGAATGGACATTTCAAGAAGAGGAGATTCAACAATGATGGAAAGATGTCTACACCAACACCCGTTGTTAAGGAAGGAGAACGACCACCTATCATATGCTTCAAATGCGAATGAGAGGGACACATCAGTCCAAACTGTGCGCATCAGTCCAAAACGTGTTTCAAGGGAGAGCATTTGTCGTAACCTCCCAAAAAGAGAGGAATCCGAACAAGGTGATCACGAATAAGCTAATCATAAACTCTAGCGAAGTCTATACCTTATTTGATACCGGTTCTACCCATTCTTTTATTTCTCCTACTTACTCTCAACGTTTAAATTTGACTCCGAAGAAATTAGAATTTGACTTATTGGTTGAAACTCCGTTGGGAGAAACCTTCATTACATCCACTGTTTATAAGTCTTGTTTGATTCAAATCGGTAACCGCACGTTACCTGTCGATCTTATCTCCTTAAAAATACTTGCATTTGACGTGATTCTAGGGATTGATTGGTTAACTACTCATCATGTTAAAATTGATTGTTTTTGTAAAGTTGTTAGCTTTCATATTCCTAATCAACCTATTATGTGAATTCAAGAGACCAAACCATTAAAATCAATCACGGTCATCTCAAGCCATAAAGCTATTCGTTTATTAAAAAATGGATGTCTAGCTTTCTTAGCCCATGTCACAGATTTAAATAAAAATACGTCAGATTTTAATGATATTTCTATTGTTAATAAATTTCTTGACGTATTCCCCGCAGAACTTCCTGACCTACCCTTGGAGCGTGAAATCGAGTTTGGTATCGACCTTGAAACTGGTATAAAACCCATTTCCAAAGCCCCATATCGAATGGCTCCTATTGAAATTCAGGAGTTAAAAACCCAACTACGGGAATTGTTAGACATCATTTCTATTCCTCCTAGTATGTCTCCTTGGGGTGCTCCTGTTCTATTCATGAAGAAGAAAGATGGAAGTATGCGACTTTGTATTGATTATCGGTAGTTGAATCATGTCACCATCAAAAATAGGTACCCATTGCCTCACATTGATGACCTGTTTAACTAGTTGCAAGGAGCCAAATTCTTTTCAAAGAATGATCTTCGTTTCGGATATCATCAGTTAAAGATTAAAACTGACGACATTCCAAAGACTGCTTTTAGAACTCGGTACGGACATTATGAATTCTTAGTCATGTCTTTTGGGTTGACTAATGCTCCTGCAGCCTTCATGGATATGATGAACCGAGTATTCAAGGAATATTTGGATCACTTTGTGGTCATTTTTATTGATGACATCCTCATATACTCCAAAACTCATGCAGACTATGAGCAACACTTGAGGCTGATACTCCAAAAGCTTTGTGAAAACAAGCTATATGCCAAGTTGAAGAAATCTGAGTTCTGGCTTAAGGAAGTTACATTCCTTGGGCACGTGATATCAAATCATGGGATATCTGTTGATCTGGCAAAGATTGAAGCAATTCAAAGCTGGGAGCAACCTAAATCAGTGACCGAAGTACGTAGCTTTCTCGGCTTAGCTTGTTATTATCAGAGATTCATAGAAGGGTTTTCTCGAATCGCTACTCTATTAAATCAGTTGACTCGAAAAGATATAAAATTCGGTTGGAGCGAGGAATGTGAGAAGAGTTTTCAAGAACTTAAGAGGAGACTCATTTCAGCACCTAATCTGACAATACCATCTGGCTCGGAGGGATTTGTCATCTACAGTGATGCTTCAGGCAAAGGGTTAGGATGTGTTCTCATGCAATATGGGAAAGTCATAGCCTATGCCCCACGACAACTCAAAGAATATGAGAGGAATTATCCTAGTCACGATCTAGAGTTGGCAGCTGTCGTTTTTGCGCTTAAGATTTGGAGGCATTACCTATATGGAGAGAAGGTGGAGATCTATACGGATCATAAAAGCCTTAAATTTTTCTTCAATCAAAAGGAACTCAACATGCGACAATGATGATGGCTTGAGCTACTCAAAGATTACGATCATACCATTCAATACCATCCTGGAAAGTGAACGTAGTAGCTGATGCATTGAGTAAAAGATCATATGCGGGTATAAGTGCATTATTGTCAATACAAAGGCCCATTTTATATGACTTACAAAGGATGGAGATAGAGTTATAGACTCTAGGGACCTATGTGATGATGGCAAATATAAGAGTAGAACTGACTTTAATCGATAAAGTTAAAGCTGCTCAAGCTACAAACCTGGAGCTGATACGTATGAGGATGGAAGTACAAGAAGGAGCTATGTCGGAAATAAGAATCGATGACGAAGGAATACTTCGAGTCAACTCTAGACTTTGTGTTCCTAACAACCCTTATTTAAAGTATAAAATCATGATGGAGGCGCACAACACACCGTTTGTAATCCATCTTGGGAGTACCAAAATGTATCGTGATCTTCGACATACATTTTGGTAGAGCAATATGAAGAGAGAGATAGAGGAGTTTATCTCAAGGTGTTTAACTTGTCAACGAGTCAAGGCGGAGCATCAAGTACCAAAAGGTCCATTACAACAACTTGAAATTACAGAATGAAAGTGGGAGCACATTACCATGGATTTTGTTACTGGTCTTCCCAAGGTTTCTCAAGGCATATATATGATTTGGGTCATTGTTGATAGATTGACCAAGTCTGCTCATTTCTTACCGATACGAGAAACTTATACACTTGAAAGTCTTACTCGTATGTACATAAATGAGATTTTGAGACTGCATGGTATGCCAGTATCCATAGTTTCTGATCGAGACCCAAGATTTACTTCACAATTTTGGGTTAGTTTGCAGAAAGCTATGGGCACATATTTATAATTTAGCTCGGCATATCATCCTCAGACGGAGAGCCAGTTAGAGAGGACTATTCAAACTCTTGAAGATCTATTAAGACTCTTTGTCCTTGACTTCAAGGGAAGTTGGGACACATTCTTTCCATTAGTGGAGTTTTCCCACAACAACACTTATCAAGAAAGTATTGGTATGGCTCCATTTGAGGCGTTGTATGGAAGAAAGTGTCGTTCTCCAGTATGCTAGGATGAGGTGGGTGAATTAACATTGTTGGGATCAGATTTGGTACGTATGACTACGAAAAAGATTCAAACGATCCGACAACGTATTAAAACCTCACAAGATCGACAAAAGAGTTATGCTGATCATCATCGAAAGGACGTGGAATTCAATATTTGAGATCATGTGTTGTTACATGTTGCTCCATGGAAAGGAGTTACGAGATTTGGAAAGAGAGGAAATCTCAATCCTTAATTCGTTGGCCCATTTATAATCCTCGATCCAGTAGGAACTGTGGCCTATAGACTCGCCTTACCGCCAAGTATGTCTCATGTTCATAATGTTTTTCACATATCTGTGTTACGTAAATATATGAAAGACCCAAACTACATTATTGAATTAGAACCAGATGAGATAGAGGAGGATTTAACTTATGAAGAGTTACCTGTTAAAATCTTGGATAAGAAGGATCATATTCTACGCTCTAAAGTTATACCTCAAGTCAAAGTTTTGTGGAGAAACCACGATATTGAGGAAATGACCTAGGAGGTAGAATCTGAAATGAAATCAAGGTATCCTCACCTATTCGACATACCAGGTACGTACCCTAATTTCGAGGATGAAATTTCATAAGAAGGGGAGTTTGTAAGATCCCAACTTTTATAAATAAAGAATAATTTTCTCGAAATATATTTTTGAATATTATTGTGTGGATTTGATATAATGTTATAGTTGTGGGTAATATTTAAAATTTTTGCAAAGTAAGCAAGTGATTGTATAATATTCAATTGGTCAGGAAATATTCGTTTTAACAGGGAATATTCGTATGACGGCACAATCATTGGTGGACCCCACAATGGAAGAATTGTCGTAGTCAGAAAACGACAGAATTATTTTTTTTATAAAAATAACGGCGAAAGTGTTACCATTAAACTATTGAACTACCCGGTAGTAAAAGTACAGTAATACGCATGGTTTCATAGTAGTACACGGTATTGATTATTGATGCTTACATAAGAAGTCACTCAGTTATACTCAATTATTGCTACAGTAATTGCTGCATCATATCTCTCATATTATTGATTCAATTATTGTCACATTATCATCTGTATAATATTTATTATTATTAAATCAATAATTGAGACGACAAATTTATTCTTATTATTATTTGCAATATTGACAATGTCTAGAAGTTCTGTCAAGGAGAGGTTTGGTCACCTAATTGCGCGTCAATAAGGAGAAATCCTTATCGGAAAGTCCCCTCTTTCTTGGGAACGACCTGGTTGTTAAATATTATGAGTTCTAATATTAATGATGAATAAGGTCGTGTTTATTAAAGATTAAATTGATAGTTCTATTGTGTTGGGATTATAAGTGTTAGTGGAAATTGACATTTATTTCGATAATAATTGATGTCTGGAGGTTATATTGACCAATCGGGTAATTAATCGGATAAATGAGCAATTAATTGCTATTATTTCACATGCTTATAACTATTTATTCACATGTGTGTACTATTGATTCACATTCATGTACTATTAGGGGAGGTGGTACAAAATTGATAATACTTGAATGACTAAATTAAAAATAGAGATATAGATGAAGGTACTATACTGTAATTAGTTTTTTCACATGATTATACTATTAAGTCACATGAATGAACTATTGATTCACAATATTTACTATTAGGGGAGGTGGTGCAAGTTTGATAATACTTGCAGGACTAAATTAAAAATTAAGAAAAAAAAGGAAGGTATTATACTGTAATATTTCGAGCCCCAAAACGTGCAATTATCGAAACTATATTTTCCTATAAATAGAAGTTCATTCTTCTTTCATTCTCACCAATTCACTAAGTCTCACAAAAGCAATTATTATAGAGAGAAAATATAGAGATAAAGAAGAAGAGAAGTCTACTACCTCACTATTCCAGTATCCAGTTTTCTTCTAAGGTAAGGGGTATTATTCTTTCGTATTCATGAAGAGAGTTATTTTCTTTCAATACTCGTAAGGGTTGGTATTCCATTCTTTATTATTATGTTAGAATAACTTATCTATTCGAAGTACCGCATACATGGTGAAATTCTTCTGTTATTCCATTCTTTATTATTCTGTAGGAATAACCTGTCTGTGCGGTCTATCGCATGCCTGGCGAATTTGTTGTTATTCCATTCTTTATTATTCTGTTAGAATATCATGTCTGTGTGGATTATGCATGACCTGGTTCCATTCTTTATTATTCTATTTGAATATACTGTCTTTGCGGGTTACGCATGACCTGGTTCCATTCTTTATTATTATGTTGGAATAACCTATCTGTGCGGATTACGTACGCCTGGTGAATTCTTCTATTATTCCATTCTTTATTATTCAATTGGAATAACCTGTCTATGTAGATTATCGAATGCATGGTGAATGATCATTCGTATTCATTCCTTATTAAATTGTGGAAATGATCTGTCTACGTGGATTACCGCATGGCAGGCAAAAATCTATTTGTGGTTTTATATATTCTATTATACTCAGTTGGTTAAAGTTTTGGCTTCTATACTCCATGAAATTAGTGGAATATCCTTCATATTTGCGCTTCATCTAGTATCTTTTCATGAAAATATCTTCTGAGTATTCTTGAATTTTACTCCACAAAACAATATCATGTTGACAATTTTGATATTATTGATCTCTGGATAAATTAAATTATAAATCTTTAAAATTTTATCCTTGAACTTGTTTTATTGAATTTTTATATCATTGTCATCATCCTCATGTTTATAATATGTTGAATAATATATGTGGCATGTAGTGCATAGATGGACTTGGTGTGATTATGACCAGGGATTATTCGGTATAATCATGACCTTAATGTTACAAATGATGTGGTAAAAGTCCTCATTAGCCGTAGTACATTGATGGAAAGTTATTGGTACGATCATGACCATTGATGAATACACAAATATCCTTGACTCGTAGTGCATGGATAAGTTGAGGTCGTGATACTAATGAATATCCTTGGTCGTAGTGCATGGATGATGTGGTTTATTTTTTTAGCTGAGTCTCAGCGATAAAAGTGATGAAAAATCTTTTAAATCATAAAAGATAGTAGATTTTATTCCCTACTTGACTCTTCTAATGGATTGTTTGTTCCGCTGTGGTTAAACTTGATGGTTGTTATATTTTATCAGTTTAACACTGTTGAAGGCTAACGATAAATTATTATGCACTATCTTAGTCATAATTTTTCTTACTGGGCTAGTTGAGCTCACCCTTTCTTTCACTGTTATCTTTAGAAAATGAGAATATAGCTGGGACGAGTCGGGGAACGGATTGACGGTCCAGATGTTTGTTTTAGTAGTCCTCATTATTCTATAAAATAGTGTGACAATAAATGTAATGATGACTCCATTGAGTGTGGATATTGTCTAGATGACAATATTCTTATTAAAACTCTTAGATTATGTTTTGTCGTATTTTACACGACTGTTGTATAATAAAGTTGTATTTGAATTTTGTACATGTATTTGGCGACTCAAGTTGGGTGATGTATACCTATTTTGGGGGCGTCACACATGGGCTAAGAAAGCTTGACATCCATTTTTTTAATAAACGACTAGCTTTATGGCTTGATATGACAGTGATTGACTTTAGTGGTTTGGCTGCTTGAATTCGCATAATAGGTTTGGTAGGAATATGAAAGATAACAACCTTACGAAAATAAACAATTTTTGCATGATGAGTGGTTAACCAATTAATCTCTAAAATTACATCAAATGCTAGTATTTTCAAAGAGATAAGATCGACCGGTAACGTGTGGTTACCGATTTGAATCAAACGAGACTTATAAATAGTCAATGTAATGAATGTTTCTCCCAACGGAGTTTCAACAGAGAAGTCAAAGTCTAATTTCTCTGGAGTTAAATTTAAACGATGAGCGCAAGTAGGAGAAATAAAAGAATGGGTAGAACCGATATCAAATAAGGTATAGACTTCGCTAATGTTTATGAATAGCTTACCCGTGATGACTTCGTTCGTGTTCCTCGCTTTCTACGATGTCACAACAAACGCTCTTCCTTAAACTACTGGTTTTTACTTGTCTGGGACGGCATTTGGTTTCACCATCCCAACTGGACTCGGCTTTACTACACAATAAAATCGAGCTAGGTGACCTTCTCTTCCACAATTATAACATGTTTTGGACTGCTGCGTACAGTTTGGACTGATGTATCCCTCCCCTCCGTATTTGTAGCTTACGATCGTTGATCGTTCTCCTTCTTTAACAACAGGTGCTGGTGCTGACGTCATTGCATCATTATTGAATCTCATCTTCTTGAAATTTCCACTTTTATTATCTTGGCCATGATTACCACCGAAGTGGTTACCATTTCTGGCATGTTGACTTCCTCCACGTTTATTGTCACCGCTTCGATGACTGCTTCCAATAAGCACAGTTTGTGAATATAAACACAGTTTGTGAGAAATTAGGTATTGACGTATCTCGGGTTTCAAACTTCTTAGAAACATCCACGCCATTCTCTCCTCATTATCAACTAAGTGGGACGCAAACCGGGACAACTCGGCAAACTTAGTTTCGTACTGCGAAAATGTCATATTGTTTTTCTTCAACTTGATGAACTCTACCTCCTTCATGTGACGAATACTTTCAGGAAAGTACTTTTCGTTGAACAGTTCTTGGAACTTCTCCCAAGACATCTTTAGTGCGGCAGGCTGAGTACGCTTTACAGATTCCCACCAGTAATCTATCTCTCCTCGTAACATAAAGGTGGCAAAGGGAACCTTTTGCTCCTCATGTAACGAATGTGATTTTTATAATTAATTAAAATATTTATTTGAGTTAGATAAATATTTTAGTTGATTTATTTATTGAATAATAAATATTTGATGTTGGTTGTTATGGCTTAATTTAATTAAGCGTTATAATTTGATAGATAATTTTATAATTGATGTGCATATTATTATTAAAGTTTAATTGATTGTACTAATAAAATAATTTTAAATTATTTAAGTGTGACATTAGAAATATGTTATATGTCTTGCAATGCCTGTTCTAGTAAGGCTGGTCCAAAGGGATAATAATCTGACCAGAAAATCAAAACTGTTACTGTTTTTGACTTTGAACAATTCATATAAATTCGTGTATTTTGAATTTCAAGAAACTTTAAACTGCAAAGTTGTAGATATGGAAGTTTACTAGCCAGACACGCAAGATTGAGCCGTTTTATGGACCAGATTATGTCCGAAATAAATTGTTTAGTATGGAGGTCCAGAAAATGAAATTTTCTGGACTAGTTGATGAATTACAGAATCTGATTTAGATGGATAAGGGTCTGACTTTAAGGCCTAGATGAGATTGTAGTACACTGAGTAAGGGTTAATTATATATAAGAAGGAACAAAAACGGACATGTAATGAAGGACTTATGTTAAAAACAAAAATAATGTTTTGTTAAAGAAATTGTGAAGATGAGTTTTATAATTCTGTTTGAATTAAGATTTTGGGTGATGGTATATTTTGATGATTAAAAATATGTTTTGACATATGTAATGAGTATAGATATGTGTTATCATATTCTATGCGTAATTAACCATTTAAGATCAAGAGTTGAGATAAGTTAATGTGTGCACATAATATGCTCAATAAAATGCCTAAGAGTAATAGTGTTTCTAAACTTTGGTATACAAAGTGTCTAACTAATGGCTAATATTTGATATCTGAGTATGAAAAGATGATAATACAAGAATAATAATGGAAGGAAATCGAAAAGGGCAATTTTTGATTTTTGAAGGAAAATTAAACCTGTAAATAATGTGTTAAATATGCATTTTTGAAACCAAAGTGGTATAATAAAATGGTGTGATATACACACATTAAACTACAAGTGCAATAGTCTAGCATGTGTGGTGATGAAAATGAAAATAAAACCGAGTTGCATATAAAATAGTTAGATGTCTATAAAGACATTATAAAGGATAATAAGATAAAGTAAGGTATTAGAATAAATTTGACCATGAGATTGAGTATTGATTTTATTTATTATCAATCTCACATACAGTGTAGGTTGTGCAAGGACGCGAAGTATTAGCATGTTGGTAAAACGCCGGTAAAGGCAAGTCTTTCAGTTCCTATTTGCTATATGAACTTGGTGATTAACTTTTTAAATCTTTATTGCAAAGTGAATGCTGTGTTATATGTATGTTGAATGTATGAAATATTAAAGTCAACTTATGACTACGTTGATTGAGTAAAGCATGCTGATTGAGTAAGGAACTCAATCTTTATACTTGTTATATGAACTGTAACATGTATGTTATGTTAGTCCAATGTTTATGAGATATATGTTGAGCATGTTATTATGTGATACGTGATGCATGAAAACTGTTAGATTTTGCTGGGCTGTCGAGCTCAACCTTGCAAATAATCATTTTTGCAAGTTAATGATTGAAGGTAACACTATGTGCTACTTGAATGATGTAGATCAGAAATAATACAAGGAGATTAATACTTTAACTAAAGTTGTTATTTCTTTATACCATGATAAAGATTCATAAGATGTACTAAATGTTTTATGATGTATAGTTTTATGTTGAGTTGTAAAGATAAAGTTAGAGTTATCTGATATGTAAAGGTTATCAGATTGAAATATAAAATTTTATTTAATAACAGTGATAAAGCGAATCATAAAATAAGATTGATTCAAAGACATATAGATGATAAAGGTTTTGATTCAGGGAATTAAAGTATGAAGACATAAAAGTTTAAATTATTTTGTATTTTATAATGTTTGACATCGAATAATGATGTAAAATCAGAAGGTAGATGTGTTATTAACGACCAAAGTTAAGAATTAAATTGTATGAATTTTGGGATCGTTACAGTTGGTATCAAAGTTGTAGGTTATAAACCTTAGGAAGGAGTACCGTAGGCTATAACCTTAGAGAAGGAATGTGAAGATAATGAAAGAATAAGCTCAGATACAGTGAGAACAATAAGAAGTAATTTAAGAAAAGTATAGAGAAGGGATTAAAACACGCGTGAGAGGATTTAAAGAAGAATCTCGTAGAGTTATGGGGTTACCTACCTCCAATAATAAGAATGTAAGGTGATAATAAATAGATAATGTTTATAAGAAGAGAATGATAAAAAAGTTAAGAATAAAAGGTTATATTTAAGTATGGTATAATTTTACTCTTTAATGGTTGATGTATGATATCTGGGCTAAACGATTCCTTCATAGAGCGAAGGTATATACGAACTAGTAACTCGGAACCTAGTTTGTTGGTTGTTTGTGGGAAACCACTCAGCGTACCATATGGAAACTGTTAGAGACCCGATATGTACCAAGTATAGAAAATGGATACGTATGATGAAACTGTGGAACTCGATTGGAATGTTGAGCAATGTAAATGAAGTTGGAAATTCTTAAAGCAGGAATTGTTATATAAACAAGAAGATTTAAAGAAGAATCTTGAAGAGATATATAGATACAAAATGGGAATTACCTAACTCCAATAGCCAAGATAACGAATAATGTTGTAAATGAAAGGAAATAAAGGGGATCGTAAAACAAAACGATCATGAGTTAACAAAAGAATTTTAAGAGAGATGATTATAGAATAAGATCACGATGTGATCAGTTTAAGTTATAAAAGAGAGATGGTCAGTAATGTTTGAATAATTATAGCTTAATGCTCTGAAGATGAAGTACTATGAAATAGTACGAGATAACTCACGAGGAGTTATAAATGATGTGTTACGAGGAATTCGTATCGATCAAAAAGCAAGTTAAGAGTAAGATAGAGTTAGGTGGGATGTCAATTGAGGACTCATGTGATGGCTGAGTTGTAAAAATCTTTGTATGGACGAGGGTTTTGTGTTTGCACTCAATTTATCATATTGATAATCATTGGAATGTTGGTGTCGCGCTATAAATGTATATGTGGTGAAAAGGTGATTCTTTTCTCATGTGTATGTTTGATAGTTAGAAACAATTAAGATTAGACAGATATTATTAGGATTAGGCGCGGTTCTTAAAACTAATGCATATGGTAAGTTCGTGACTCATAGTAATATGGTATGTTTTGAACCCCTCTGCGAATGGACGCCTATGGTCTGACTAGGATAAGTTCTTAAACTCATAATATTGTGGCAAGTCCTGAACTTCCAATGTGCGATAAGTTTGATGAAATGGGGTATAATTAAGTTATGAATGAAGAATTGAGGATTATGGGAATAGATAGAATTATTAAGCAATGGATCAGTATAGAAAGTGGAGACATAAGTTTTTCCAAATCTTCTAGCTATGCTAAACTTAAAATTTTTGACATCAAGCTAAAGTTGCACTATGTGCCTTTTTAAAATGAATTTTTACTCTCAACACATGGTGACAAATGTTTATGTGTGGACTTTGGGACACTGACACATTGTTACCTGTTGAGATATGATATCACTAAAACTGATTTTCAAAGATTTTTGAACTGTTTAAAGAATAGTCTATGCTAATTGTTTCGACTAGACGAAAATGATTTTAAAATATCAATATATATTTTATGTCATTAATACATCATGGAACCTGGTGCAAAGTAGATAAAAAACAATGGAGTTATCAATGCAGAATTTCTTAGTGTTGGATGTGATCTAAGGATTGTCAGCCCACTATGGTATGATGTAGTATGACAAAGTCACAAAATGACGGAATCCTCAAACGGACTGTAAATACAGTACGATATCATGACGTCATAAAAAGATTTTTGAGATTTATTTAAGATATTGGAATATATATATATATGTGTGTGTGTGTGTGTGTGATTGTGTGTATATATATATATATATGTATATTTCGATTGATGTCCGAATTATTGTAGAAGTCTATGCTATTTGATTCAGCTAGACGATTATTGAAATATGTTCATGAAATTCAAACGTTCATTGAAAAGTTATGCCAAACCAAATTGTTTTGGTGTGGATTTAGATGTTGAAAAGCTGAGGTGAACAACCCTATAAGGGGACATATTTTCGGGGACAATAGTTCCAAGCGTAACGCATATAGTCGTTACAAAAGACTATGTTGCGGCCCAACGTAGTGGTATAATAGGCTGGCCACCTAGTGTACGTGAGGAGGGTGTTTTCATTCTTTGTGATTGATAAACACTCTGGTTTACAGTGTGAAGGATTAAGTTGAAGCACTAGTAAACCAAGAATAGAGTTCACGGTCTTGTGACCCCTCAGCATGATTTGGAATCTTTTAAATTCTTGTTATTCATACCGCTTTCCAATTATTGAGCAATTGTGGAAGATTCTTATTATTCTGAAAGGTGAAAGTGAAAGGATTAGAAAATTAAGAAAAACTTATTGATTTCAAGAAAGAAATGAAATTCCAGAAAGAAGAGAAATGTGAAACTCTTAGAAGATGAAGAGGTGAGGAATATGATGATCTGAGAAAGATCCTTAGAGAAAGAATTTGGTTGTAGAACCTAATGAATGAATAAAGTATTAACATAAAATCTATTTTGATAGATTGACTGAATGAAGATTAATAAATAAAAATTTCAAGGACGAAATTCTTAGAAGAATGGGTTAATGTAATATCCTGAGTGTTTATGATAATGATCCTTAGAGAAGGAAATGAATGGGATAAAAATATATAATACTCAAAATATAATTGAGTTCAAGTGAATGTTATGAAATAAAAACTTTCAAGAATTGTTGAGAGGAACAGAAAATATAGAACCTATGTTAAGGTAATGCATTGAAGTTGTTCTACAATAGACTTCTAAAAGAGACGAGATGAAAACTAGGTAAGGGAGATTTCGGTGATTCTGAGGACGAAATCCTAACAAGGAGCAAAAAATGTAACAAATTTGATTTTTATAATTAATTAAAATATTTATTTGAGTTAGATAAATATTTAAGTTGATTTATTTATTGAATAATAAATATTTGATGTTGGTTGTTATGACTTAATTTAATTAAGCGTTATAATTTGATAGATAATTTTATAATTGATGTGCATTTTATTATTAAAGTTTAATTGATTGTACTAATAAAATAATTTTAAATTATTTAAGTGTGACATTAGAAATATGTTATATGTCATAGTAATGTAATAATAGTATATAATGAATAGCCTAACCATTGGATTGCTTAACTAATGATGCAAAAGTGAGGTTATGTTACTAAGATGGCTTAATGTTATATTGGTCATGAATGTAAGAGTTTTGTAACATAAGCCTTATGTTATTAGTGGGGGGTTACTATTATATTAATTATTAACATAACTATTACCCAAATGAGGAGTTACACAAGAAGAAATCCTAGAGTTTTTTTTATAGCAAGAGTCTTGGTGGAAGAGAGAAATAGAGAAATTGAGAGAGATAGAGAGAAATAGAGGAATTGAGATGAGCTAGAAGAAGAAGAAGAAGAAGAAGAAGAAGAAGAAGCCAGAAGAAGGTAACTTCTAAACTCTTATTTAATCTTTGATTTTTTTTAAGTTTTTTTTATAGCAAGAGTCTTGGTGGAAGAGAGAAATAGAGAAATTGAGAGAGATAGAGAGAAATAGAGGAATTGAGATGAGCTAGAAGAAGAAGAAGAAGAAGAAAAAGCTAGAAGAAGGTAACTTCTAAACTCTTATTTAATCTTTCATTTTTTTTGGGTAGATTTATGTTCTAGGGTAGTAGATCATGCTTAATCTTGTTTGTATTGATTTAATCTTGGATTATCAAGAATCAAACAAGAGGATTCAAGAAAGAAAATGAAATGGAAAGAAAATTTGAAGAACAAAATTCGTAGGTTTTAAGTAATTGTGGACAAATCTTGTGAAATTCATACCTCTTTGGGTATAATGAGTTAGAAAGTGAACCTTATATCAAATCGAAGATATGGAAGTAGGCTACGTTCTAAAAGTGGAATCACATGAAAACGCTTTGTACATTTCTTGCAATGTCTGTTTTAGTAGGGATGGTCCGAAGGGAAAATAATCTGCCCAGAAAATCAAAACTGTTACGGTTTCTAACTTTGAACAATTCATATAAATTCGTGTGTTTTGAATTTGAAGAAACTTTAAACTGCAAAGTTGTAGATATGGAAGTTTACTAACCAAACTCTCATGATTGTGCCATTTTATAGATCGGATCATGTCCGAAATAAATTGTTTAGTAAGGAGGTCCAGAAAATGAAATTTTTGAGACTAGTTTATAAATTACAGAATTTGGTTTAGATGGATAAGGGCCTGACTTTAAAGCCTATATGAGGTTGTAGTACACTGAGTAAGGGTTAATTCTATATAAGAAGGAATAAAAATGGACATATAAAGAAGGAGTTATTTTAAAAACAAAAACAACATTTTGTTAAAGAAATTATGAAGATGAGTTTTATAAATCTGCTTGAATTAAGATTTTGGGTGATGGTATATTTTGATGATTAAAAATATGTTTTGACATATGTAATGAGTATATAGATATGTGTTATCATATTCTATGAATAATTTACCATTTAAGATCAAGAGTTGAGATAAGTTAATGTGTGCACATAACGTGCTCGATAAAATGCCTAAGAGTAATAGTGTTTCTAAACTTTGGTATACAAAGTGTCTAACTAATGGATAATATTGGATATCTGAGTATGAAAAGATGATAATACAAGAATAATAATGGAAAGAAATTGAAAAGGGCAATTTTTTATTTTTGAAGGAAAATTAAACATGTAAACAATGTGTTGAATATGCATTTTTGAAACCAAAGTGGTATAATAAAATGGTGTGATATACGCACATTAAACTACAAGTGAGATAGTCTAGCATGTGTGGTGATGAAAATGAAAATAAAATCGAGTTGCATATAAAATAGTTAGATGTCTATAAAGACATTATAAAGGATAATAAGATAAAGTAAGGTCTTAGAATAAATTTGACCATGAGATTAAGTATTGATTTTATTTATTATCAATCTCACATACAGTGTAGGTTGTGCAAGGACGTGAAGTATTAGCGTGTTGGTAAAACACCGGTAAAGGCAAGTCTTCCAGTTCCTATTTGCTATATGAACTTGGTGATTAGCTGTTTTAAATCTTTATTGCAAAGTGCATGATGTGTTATATGTGTGTTGAATGTATGAAATGTTAAAGTCAACTTATAACTACGTTGATTGAGTAAAGCATGCTGATTGAGTAAGGAACTCAATCGTTATACTTGTTATATGAACTGTAACATGTATGTTATGTTAGTCCAATGTTTATGAGATATATGTTGAGCATGTTATTTTGTGATACGTGATGCATGAAAACTGTTAGATTTTGCTGGGCTATCGAGCTCAACCTTGCAAATAATCATTTTTGCAGGTTAAGGATTGAAGGTAACACTATGTGCTACTTGAATGACGTGGATCAGAAATAATACACGGAGATTAATATTTTAACTAAAGTTGTTATTTCTTTATACCATGATTAAGATTCATGAGATGTACTAAATATTTTATGATGTATAGTTTTATGTTGAGTTGTAAAGATAAAGTTAGAGTTATCTGATATGTAAAGGCTATCAGATTGAAATATAAAATTTTATTTAATAACAGTGATAAAGCAAATCATAAAATAAGATTGATTCAAAGACATGTAGATGATAAAGGTTTTGATTTAGGGAATTAAAGTAAGAAGACATAAAAGTTTAAATTATTCAGTATTTTATAATGTTTGGCATCGAATAATGATGTAAAATTATAAGGTAGATGTGTTATTAACGACCAAAGTTGAGAATTAAATTGTATGAATTTTGGGGTCGTTACACCTCAGAGCATCCCAATACATCAAATATCTTGGTGATCTGCTATATCCATGTTTCCGCCTTAAGTGGTTTTGGCTCTCCCAAAAACTCTGGTGGTCCTAACTCCTTGAACTGCTTAGCGGTGACAAACCGAGAGTTTCTAGTGTTTCCACCTTCATTTTGAACAGGAGTCTCTCTTGCCTGATGTTACATGAATTGCAGAAAGCTCCTAAACATTCTGTCGTTCATCGTTTAATAATTGTTGTTGTTTTCATGAGGATTGTTGACTTTATAATGCACATTATCCTGGCTATTGATCATCGGTGATTCAATGGTCTCATGTGCTCCACTGCTATTCTCAACATTCTCGGATGTCATTTTCAAACACTCCCATGAAACAAGGGTTAATTGACATGCCACATATTATCCCTATACTCTGACCAACCAATTAATTAACAAATAAACTTAGGTTGGCCATACTAGCGAATGAATTACCCATCTCTCCCCTCCTAGTTCTAGTATCATATCTCAGCCAGAGATCATATCCCTAAGCTTTGATTCCAACTGTGACGCCCCCAAAAAAGGTATACATCACCCATTCTGAGTCGCCAAATACATGGTAAAGAATTCAAATACAAACTTAATTGATACAACTATCATGTAAAATACGACAAAACATAGCTGAATTTTTACACGAATATTGTCTAATAGACAATATCCAAACTCAAATTCAATCCTCATTACATTTATTATCACACTAAATAGTGAACTACTAAAATGACCATCTCGGACCGTCAGTCTATTCCCCGACTAGTCCTAGCTACGTTCTCATTTCCTGAAGAGAATAATGAAAGCAAAAGGGTGAGCTCAACTAGCCCAATAAGAAATATTATGACTAAGATAATGCAGAATAAATTATAGTTAGCCTTCAACAGTGTTAAACTGATAAAATATAATAAACATCAAGTTTAATTGAAGCGGAACAAGCAATCCATTAGAAGAGTTAAATAGAGCTTGATATCTACTATCTTCTATGATTTAAAAAGTTTAACATCAATTTTATCGCTGAGACTCAGCTTAATAAATAAACTACATCATCGAATCATCCTTGCACTACAGGCTAATGATATTCATTAGTATCATAACCATAAATTATCCATGCACTAAGGGCCAAGGATATTCTTGTTTTCACCAATGGTCATGATCATGCCAACAACTGTCCATCAATGCACTACAGGCCAATGAGGACTTTTATCACATCATTTGTAACATTACGGTCATGATTATACCGAATAATCCCTTGTCATAATCATACCAAGTCCATCTATGCACTATGGCCACAGATGACTTTCATCATAATATAAGCATGAGGATGATGACAATGATATAAGAATTCAATTAAAAGAAAGCAAATGATAAATGTCTAAAGATTTATAATTTAATTTATCTAGAATTCAAAAATGTCCAAATTGTCAACATGATACTGCTTTGTGGAGTAAAATTCAAGTATAATATTGTATCAAAAAGATTTGGACCGAAAAGAAATCAATTTGTTTTTTCATGAATAGTTCCCCGGGTGAATAGTAAATGAGTGAATAGTACTCTTGAATAGTAATTCAAGAATAGTAACCCGTGAATAGTATTTTAGCATAAAAGGTTAAAACTTATCAAGAATGCTCAGAATAATATTTTCATAAAAAGATACTGGATGAAGCACAAATATCAAGGATATTCTACTAACTTTATGGAGTATAGAAGCCAAAACTTAACAAAATGAGTATAGAATTCAAAATCTGAAACGAAATAATATTACTTACATACTACAGAGTATGGAAGAAAATATTATTTCGTACGAATACTGAATAAAAATAATATCTCATACCTTAAAAAGAAGAGTATTCCAACTGGCAAGGCTGGGATATTCTTGAAGAAAACTTTCACTTTTTTCTACGCTCAAAGCTTTCTTAAACTCTAAAGAAATACGCTCAAGATTATAAAAAAAGAATTCTCTAATTCTGGTGTGATTTTTAATTCTAAATAAGCATTCTATTTACAGGAGAATGGAAGGGGCACTATTTAAGAAACAAAATCACGAACACAACATTTATGCAATTCACAGATGCCTTATGCAATTCACGGATTGATTTTTCAATTCAATACACCCACCCATCTTTTTCATCATACACATACACATGCCCTCCCAACAAAGGCATCTTCCCCCCTGCCCCCTTTTCTTCCCACCATACACACACACACTCCATACACATTAACATGTATATATATATATATATATATATATATCATAATTCCCTTCCATTTACGTAAACTCCCCCCTATTTCCATTCTTTAACCCATATATGGGCCCCACCCCACATGTTCCTTTAACACATATCACACTCATACACAAATATTATATACATATATATATATATATATATATATATATACATATATATATATATATATATATATATATATATATATATATACTGAATCATCTACTATCGATTATTTTGAAAAATGGGTAAATGGGGGTTTATAAAATAAGCCAAAATTACCACAAATACTTCATAAAATCACCTCAATATTTTTAACAACATTTATCATCATTATTATAATTCGTAATATTTAACAACCAGATCGTTCCCAGGAAAGAGGGGGCTTTCGGATAAAGATTTCTCCCTATTGAAGCACAATTAGGTGACCAAACCTCTCCTCGATAGAACTTTTTAGACATCGTCAAAATTGCAAATAATAATATGAATAACTTTGTCGTCTCAATTATTGATTTAATAATATATATAAAATATTGACAAGAATTGAATCAAATAACGTGAGATACTATGCAGCAATTATTGTAGTAATAACTGAATAAAACTGAGTGACTTCTCACGTAAGAATCAATAATCAATACCGTGTGTTACTATGCAACCACGCGTATTATTTTACTTTTACCCCCGGGTATTTGAACAGTTTAACAGTAAAACTTTCACCGTTATTTTTATAAAAAGATATTTATGTCGTTTTCTCATTCCGACAATAATTCCGTTGTGGGGTCCACCGATGATTGCGCCGTTGTACGAATATTCCCTATTAAAACGAATATTTCCCAACCAATCGAATATTTTATAACAACTTGCATAATTTGCAAAATTTATAAATATTACCCACAACTATAACATTATATCAAATCCACACCATAATATTAAAAAATATATCGAGTAAAATTTAATCTTTATTTATGAAAGATGGGGTCTTACAAGGTTGCACTATCTTACCCATGATATTGGCGGAGACCTTGAGGTCGACCATATTTTGCCATACCCATCCTGTGGAGTTTTTCAAAGGTAGTGTCTGTGACAACCGTCATTTTGTAATAATATTTTAATATTTATTGGATTGAATAAATATTTTTCGATGAATTAATTATTAGATTAAATAATTAATTGACGCAATTGTGGTAGATTAATTTAATTATATGTATTACATTTATTAAATTAATGTAGAGAGTTTTATTATCAAAGTATGTGATTATGTGAGCTTATTGTATTAAAAGAAATATTTAATAAGCATATTAGTATTTTAATTAATTTAATTATTAATTAGAGAATTAATAATTTGACATTATTAATTAATGAGAAAATTAAATATATGACTATGTGAATTTACGAGAAGTTATTATATTTTATTTATATTAAATAAGATATATGAATCATTGTGCAAGTGAGTGTGACATTAATTAAACTATATGATAAAGCTTTATTAAATTAAATAATTTTTGAAATCTATTAATCTAGCCAAACAAGGCCCTATGGGGAGTTGGATGCAGTTACCCACTACTGGAGTAACTGACCATTATGCGCCTCTGTTGAATTTTTATAATACGTATTCTTCTTTTCATTCTTTATTATTGCCTAAGTCTAGAAAACAAGCCAGAGAGAAAATTGAGAAGCTTGAGAGAAATTTGTAAGTGTGTAATCAACATGTTGTTGTGAAAGGATCATCATTGATTACCTCTTCTAAATTATACTCAGGGTAATCTCCTCCTTCCCAATTTCTACTTCACGTCTTTTAGTTTTCATGAAAATGGCTTTTAAAGTTTTGGTTTAACCTCTGTAATTGGGTTAGGAGTAATGATTATGGGTTGTATATGTGCTATGACATATCAAATCGTGTTTAATTATATATATTATGTAAACCATATCATCAAATTCATGAAAACATGTCGTATATGATTTCTACAAAATTACAGAGTATGGGTTTTGGCCTTATGGCCTTATACGTGATTTTAGTATGTTAAACATAAATGTTTTCGTAAAATTTACACTCGTATGATGTTATGCATGTTGATACGAAGAGACCAAAATTTAAATAAACGGATTCGGTGTTATAACGAATCCGTAGTGACAATTTTCATGTTTTATTTTCAAAACCTTCAAGAACATCAAGAACAATGGAAGTAAATGTGTTGATTTTTTTGCAAATTATGTGTTGTAACTTGTTAAAAATCATGTTAGATGGGTTAAGTAATGATTATATATGTATTACAATGATTGGGTAAGTCTAAATTCGTGTAAAAATAACTAATTGAAAGTTATGGCCATATTCATGTATAATTTTACGTGTGATTCATTTTTGGCCTAATTTGGCCTTGTTATGTTTGCGAACTGCAGAACTGCAGAAATTGCAGAAACTAAGTCTGGGTAACCCCGCCCCCGGCGGGTGTTACCAAACTAAATTATCCCGCCCCGACGAAAATAAATAAATAAATAATAATTAATTAAATAATAATAATTAATTAAAATATTTATCAAATAAATTAAATATTTTTATTGAGATATTGATGGAGTAAAATAAATATTCGATAAAATTATTATTAAAATATTTATAAAATAAAATAAATATTATAATTGAGATATTGATGGAATAAAATAAATATTCGATGAAAATTATTATTAAAATATTTATAAAATAAAATAAATATTTTAATTGAGATATTGATGGAGTAAAATAAATATTCGATAAAATTATTATTAAAATATTTATAAAATAAAATAAATATTATAATTGAGATATTGATGGAATAAAATAAATATTCAATAAAAATTATTATTAAAATATTTATAAAATAAAATAAATATTTTAATTGAGATATTGATGGAGTAAAATAAATATTTGATAAAATTATTATTAAAATATTTATAAAAATAAAATAAATATTCATTCGCATGTTATTATTATTCATTTATTATATTGTTATACTTGTGGGCAATCGTGCTCACTCTTGCGTAATAATAACATTGCAGTTAAGAACGAGAGAACAGACGAGCCTTCCACTAGTAAAGGCAAGGGCAAGATTAGCAAGTAATGAAGACTATTGTTTATGTGGTTGTGTAATGACATTTAGAATTGATGTTACTTAAGACTTAATTGTTATGTTTTCGCACAGATATTTTAAGGTTAGATTAACCTGGGATTTATTTAGTTATGCAATTGATGTAACCCCATAAGGGGAGAGAGTTATTATTTATTCTATCTATTGTATGGTTGTATTTTATTTATGGGTAGATAGATAGATGATGTTTGTACAGTGAACACCAAATCCTGTGGAAATGGAAGTACCGGATTTGGGGGTGTCACAGGTTGGTATCAGAGCTGTAAGGTTATAAACCTTAGGTGGGGGGGACAACCTTAGGTAGTAGCCTTATAGGAGATCAAGAACATAGTAGTGGTAAACTCTTATCGAGTTCTAAGAAATGAATTTCTAAATTCATTAAAGATAATAAAAGACTTTATGTGCTTATGTGTTAATCTATGTGTTCGCTAGCATGGATTAGTAACTAAAACTTAAAATTTTGTTGTCAGTATGTCGGATATTGGAGGAGCTAGTCGAGCTGGGGAGGAGGAACCCCGATTACCTATAGAGGAGGAGCCCCGAGACATTCATGTCGTCAGGGAACAACTTGTACAGAGAGAGTCATCTCCGATGATTACTGTCGTTGGTCAGGAGCATGAGCCGGAGACTGATCTAGAGGAGGATCCTGAGGAAGAGGAAGAAGAGGAGTTACCACCGAACTCCATTGATGCAGAGATGTATGACGCACTCTATGATCGTAACGTAGAGTTGCAGGATACTGTTCGAGATTTGACTGAGCAGGCGGTTAGTCAGCAGATTACTATTGAGCAGAAGGATAGAGAGATTGTGACTCTTCACACACGTTTAGGAAACGTGGAGTGGGATCTGGTTCACGAGAAGGGTCAGACCGAGGATAAGTCCGCAAAAATAGAGAAGTTAAAGAAGGATCTGAAGGAGACCTCAGAGAATCTTGCCATAGTAGAGGAGGGTTGGGTACGAGAGTCACGCCGTGCGGATCGTGCAGAAGATGATCGCCATGCGAAGAAGGCTAAACTAGAGGAGACATACTCTACACTACAAAATGCAATGAATGTGGTCCAAGATCGAGTTAGGAAGTATCCAATCCAGTTTGAGGATCTACCATCATATATGCTAGATCGTAGAACGATGTGCCGCATCATGAAGGAGGAACGTAGCAAGGCTATCCAGCGCCTTGACAGACAGTGATAGAATTTGTTTAATTATGTTAAAGACTTAATTAGTTTTTATATGTAAATTCTGACGTGTTTATGAACGAAAGAATATTTGAATGTTTTAAATCCTGTGGATTCTTTATTCCAGGATAGTTGATGTAAATAGCAATTATGCTATCGTTTAATGTTAAAACTTTGATTTGAATGCAAATATATCAAGTTATTTAAGATGATGTGTTAAGTGATATGTTAAATTATTGAGTAATGTCTTAACTATTTAGAGAAATAAATAAAGTTCTAATAAAGCGTTTATTTAACAGAAAAATGCCACCAAGAAGACGACCAAATCGTCGACCAGCCCAGGAAGGGTCAACGAATAACAACAACAACACCACAAATGCTGACCCCTTTCAGCAGTTGGTGAATTTACTGGCTGGAGCAATTAACAATCAACCACAAGCCCCACCAAACACCACGTTCAAGGATTTCAAGGTGGTGGGACCGCCAGAGTTTAAAGGTTCCATGAACTCAATCGAAGCTCAAACATGGGTTATGGAGATGGAGAAGGTGTTTGACGTCGCTAGAGTAAGGGAAGACCAGAAGACTGCATATGCAACATTCATGCTGAAGTCTGAAGCCAGCTATTGGTGGCAGACAAACAAAGTACGGGGAGGAGAAGGTGTAATAACCTGGGAGAGATTTAAGGAGATGTTTTTCGAGATGTATTTTCCGACTAGTTTGCAAAATCAAATGGAAGTTCAGTTTTTGGAGTTGAAACAAGGGAATATGTCCGTAGCAGATTATGCGGCAAGGTTCAACGAATTGGCTAGGTTCACCACGTATCAAGTGCATACTGACGAGAGAAAGGCAAGACGTTTCGAGCAGGGACTGAAGCCCTGGTTGTATAGCAAGGTGTCAATGTTCCAATTGAACACCTTTGCTGGAGTGTTAGAGAAGGCCATACTCGCTGAAGGTGGAAGCGATGCGGTATCTAAATATAATCAGGATTAGAAGAAGAAAAAGAGTGAAAATGAAGGAATTAACAAGACTGGTGGAAGTAGCACGGAAGGTAATAATAATCAGAAGAGAAAGTGATCCGATAACTCGTCAGCTGGAAGTCAACAAGGAGGGCAAAAGAAGAAGATTGAAGCGTGCTCAACATGCAGAAAAGCTCATCTGGGAGTTTACATGAAGGGAAAACGAGTATGCTACAATTGTGGTCAGGAAGGACACATAGCACCTAACTGTTCTAAACCAAAGAAGGGTGCCTGCTTCACTTGTGGCTCAAAGGATCATCTTGCAAGGGATTGTCCTAAGAAGGGATCTGGAGGAATAGGATCAGGAGGGAATACAAGAAATAACGATGGAAGCACTCTGACTATCACAGGACCAACTGCAACCAACCGGCCGACCGCCAGAACATTCACCATGACAGTTCAGGATGCAGTGCAGTCTCGCGATGTGGTGTCAGGTATCATTCCAATCAATAAAGTTAATGCTTATGTATTATTTGATTCGGGTGCTACTTGTTCATTTATATCCGATGACTTTGCCAAGAACTTAGAATTATCTAAGGATGAGTTAGAATACCCCATGAACATAGAAATTGCGAATAGAGAAATTATTCCTGTTAAGTACGTGCACAAGAACTGTAGAGTGGATATTAAGGGTAACATTATGAACGTAGATCTTATCCCTATTCGACTAGGAGAATTCGATATTATCTTGGGTATGGACTGGTTATCCAATTATGGGGCAGTAATTGATTGCCAAAAGAAGCGTATTAACCTTATGACTCCGTCAAAGGTTGTGTTTTATGGTAGTAAGTCGCCTAGACAAGCGAGTTGTCTGACGATGATGCAGGCCAGGAAGTTGTTAAGACAAGGCTGTGTAGGATATCAAGCTTACATAGTCAATATTCGTAAAGAAAATCCGAAAATAGAGGAGATACCAGTAGTGAGGGATTTCGTAGACGTATTTCCGGATGATTTACCAGGACTTCCACCAGATAGAGCGGTTGAATTCGTGATCGATTTGGCTCCAGGAACAGTTCCAATATCGAAGGCACCATACCGAATGGCACCGGTAGAGATGAAAGAGTTGATGGTTCAACTACAAGAATTACTAGACAAGAAGTATATCCAACCAAGCGTATCACCGTGGGGAGCACCGGTTTTATTCGTAAAGAAGAAGGATGGGACAATGCGGCTCTGCATCGACTATAGAGAACTGAATAAGGTCACGATCAAGAATAGATATCCATTACCGCGAATCGACGACTTGTTCGATCATTTAAAGGGAGCGAGATACTTTTCAAAGATAGATTTGAGGAGTGGTTATCATCAACTGAAGGTGAGACCAGAAGATGTACCGAAGACAGCATTCAGAACCCGATATGGTCACTACGAATTTCTGGTAATGTCATTTGGTCTAACAAATGCTCTTGCAGCATTTATGGGCTTAATGAATGGAGTGTTCAAGCCGTTTTTGGACAAATTTGTAGTGGTATTTATAGATGACATTTTGGTATATTCAAAAACCAAGGAAGAACATGAAGAACATTTGAGGGTGACATTAGAGACGTTGAGAAGAGAGAAGTTGTACGCTAAATTTTTCGAAATGTGAATTCTGGATTGAAAGGGTACAATTTCTTGGACATGTGATCGATAGGGACGGAATTTCGGTGGATCCCTCCAAAGTCGAAGCTGTGATTAACTGGGATCAGCCGAAGATGCCGTCGAAAGTAAGAAGTTTTCTTGGATTGGCAGCTTATTACAGAAGATTCATTCAGGATTTTTCCAAGATCGCAACCCCATTGACAAATCTGACTAGAAAATCGATGAAATTTGTTTGGACGGAGAAGTGTGAGGAAAGCTTTCAAGAATTAAAGAAGAGGTTAAGTTCAGCCCCTGTGTTATCTCTACCAGAAGACACAGGAAATTTTGTGGTATATAGTGATGCGTCGCACAAAGGACTTGGCTGTGTGCTCATGCAAAATGGCAGAGTCATTGCATACGCGTCACGACAACTGAAAGATTATGAGAAGGGGTATCCGACCCATGACTTGGAGTTAGCTGCAGTTGTTTTTGCTTTGAAAATTTGGAGGCACTATCTCTACGGGGAGAAGTGTGAAATATATACGGACCACAAGAGTCTGAAATATATTTTCACGCAGAAGGACTTGAATATGCGACAAAGAAGGTGGTTGGAGTTAATTAAGGACTACGACTGTGAGATTTTATACCATCCGGGTAAGGCGAATGTCGTTGCCGATGCCTTAAGTAGAAAGGGTCGGGAGAAGTTGATGATGTTGACTGCTCAGGACGAGCTAATTGCAGAAATGGAGAAACTGGAATTGGAAGTGAAGTATCCTATGGAGAGTGATGAGAAAATATTTCAGATGCAATCTGGTATAACCCTACTGGATAAAGTTAAGGAGGCTCAGCTTCAGGACGAAGAATGTAAAAATGTGACAAAGAAGATATCTGAAGGAACCGAACCAAGATTTAAGATGGATAAGGAAGGAATACTGAGATTTGATAATAGAATTTGGGTACCGCCAGTTCAAGAGATTAAGGAAGATATTTTAAGCGAGGCTCATAGTTCACGATATTTGATTCACCCTGGTAGTATCAAGATGTACCAAGATCTTAAACAACATTTCTGGTGGCCGAATTTGAAGCGTGATATTACAGAATGTGTTGCCAAGTGTCTGACCTGTCAGAAAGTGAAAGCGGGACATCAGAGACCGAGTGGATTGTTACAACCGTTAGAGATCCCAGAGTGGAAATGGGAACATATTACAATGGACTTCGTAGTTGGCCTTCCGACGACTCAAAAAGGCTACAACGCAGTATGGGTTATCATTGACCGACTAACGAAATCCGCACACTTCCTTCCGATCAAAATCAGATTCAACTTAGATCAGTTGGCAAGGTTATATGTAAAAGAGATTGTTTCAAGACACGAAGTTCCCGTGTCAATTGTTTCTGATAGAGATCCGCGTTTTACGTCGAACTTCTGGAAACGTCTACAGGAATGCATGGGTACACAGTTGCGAATGAGCACAGCATATCACCCGCAGACAGATGGACAAAGTGAAAGAATAATTCAAACATTGGAAGATATGTTAAGAGCTTGCATAATGGATTTTAAAGGAAATTGGGATGATCATTTACCGCTTATAGAGTTCGGTTATAACAACAGTTACCACGCTAGTATTGGAATGCCACCCTATGAAGCGTTATACGGCAGAAAGTGCAGAACTCCACTATATTGGGATGAAGTTGGCGAAAGACAACTACTAGGCCCAGAATTGATACAACAAATAGCAGACATAGTCAAGGTGATTCGAGTAAGATTGACAGCAGCTCAAGATAGACAGAAGAAATACGCCGATCCACACCGTAAGAATGTTGAGTTCGAACCAGGTAGTTATGTGTTCTTAAAGGTCTCTCCTTGGAAAGGAAAGATCAGATTCGGAAAGAAGGGAAAATTGAGCCCAAGATTCATCGGACCCTTTGAAGTTCTGAGAAGGGTCGGAGAAGTTGCTTATGAGGTAGCCTTACCTCCATCTCTAGAGAATGTCCACAATGTTTTCCATGTCTCAGTCCTACGACCCTACAAACTCGATTACAAGCACGTGATTGAATTTGAACCCCTATATTTCGACAAAGACTTATCTTACGAAGAAATTTCTGTTCAAATTGTCGACCGGAAATAACAAGTTCTAAGAAATAAAGTAATACCTTCTGTGAAGGTAATTTGGAGGAACCACAACGCTGAAGAAGCTACGTGGGAACTCGAAGAGAATATGATGAAGAATTATCCTCATTTATTTACTTAGATTGTTATATGCTATTCTGGGGACAGAATCTTTGTAAGGGGGGGAAGATGTGACAACCGTCATTTTGTAATAATATTTTAATATTTATTGGATTGAATAAATATTTTTCGATGAATTAATTATTAGATTAAATAATTAATTGATGCAATTGTGGTAGATTAATTTAATTATATGTATTATATTTATTAAATTAATGTAGAGAGTTTTATTATCAAAGTATGTGATTATGTGAGCTTATTGTATTAAAAGAAATATTTAATAAGCATATTAGTATTTTAATTAATTTAATTATTAATTAGAGAATTAATAATTTGACATTATTAATTAATGAGAAAATTAAATATATGACTATGTGAATTTACGAGAAGTTATTATATTTTATTTATATTAAATAAGATATATGAATTATTGTGCAAGTGAGTGTGACATTAATTAAACTATATGATAAAGCTTTATTAAATTAAATAATTTTTGAAATCTATTAATCTAGCCAAACAAGGCCCTATGGGGAGTTGGATGCAGTTACCCACTACTGGAGTAACTGACCATTATGCGCCTCTGTTGAATTCTTATAATACGTATTCTTCTTTTCATTCTTCATTATTGCCTAAGTCTAGAAAACAAGCCAGAGAGAAAATTGAGAAGCTTCAGAGATATTTGTAAGTGTGTAATCAACAGGTTGTTGTGAAAGGATCATCATTGATCACCTCTTCTAAATTATACTAAGGGTAATCTTCTCCTTCCCAATTTCTACTTCACGTCTTTTAGTTTTCATGAAAATGGCTTTTAAAGTTTTGGTTTAACCTCTGTAATTGGGTTAGGAGTAATGATTATGGGTTGTATATGTGCTATGCCATATCAAATCGTGTTTAATTATATATATTATGTAAATCATATCATCAAATTCATGAAAACATGTCGTATATGATTTCTACAAAATTACAGAGTATGGGTTTTGGCCTTATGGCCTTATACGTGATTTTAGTATGTCAAACATAAATGTTTTCGTAAAATTTACACTCGTATGATGTTATGCATGTTGATACGAAGAGACCAAAATTTAAATAAACGGATTCGGTGTTATAACGAATCAGTAGTGACAATTTTCATGTTTTATTTTCAAAACCTTCAAGAACATCAAGAACAATGGAAGTAAATGTGTTGATTTTTTTGCAAATTATGTGTTGTAACTTGTTAAAAATCATGTTAGATGGGTTAAGTAATGATTATATATGTATTACAATGATTGGGTAAGTCTAAATTCGTGTAAAAATAACTAATTGAAAGTTATGGCCATATTCATGTATAATTTTACGTGTGATTCATTTTTGGCCTAATTTGGCCTTGTTATGTTTGCGAACTGCAGAACTGCAGAAATTGCAGAAACTAAGTCTAGGGTAACCCCGCCCCCGGCGGGTGTTACCAAACTAAATTATCCCGCCCCGACGAAAATAAATAAATAAATAAATAATAATTAATTAAATAATAATAATTAATTAAAATATTTATCAAATAAATTAAATATTTTAATTGAGATATTGATGGAGTAAAATAAATATTCGATAAAATTATTATTAAAATATTTATAAAATAAAATAAATATTATAATTGAGATATTGATGGAATAAAATAAATATTCGATGAAAATTATTATTAAAATATTTATAAAATAAAATAAATATTTTAATTGAGATATTGATGGAGTAAAATAAATATTCGATAAAATTATTATTAAAATATTTATAAAATAAAATAAATATTATAATTGAGATATTGATGGAATAAAATAAATATTCGATGAAAATTATTATT
The DNA here is from genome assembly GCA_020205505.1 of Panax japonicus. Classification (NCBI taxonomy): domain Eukaryota; kingdom Viridiplantae; phylum Streptophyta; class Magnoliopsida; order Apiales; family Araliaceae; genus Panax; species Panax japonicus. The sequence continues at coordinate 33,309,072 of CM035109.1, read as the reverse complement.
AAAATATTTATAAAATAAAATAAATATTTTAATTGAGATATTGATGGAGTAAAATAAATATTTGATAAAATTATTATTAAAATATTTATAAAAATAAAATAAATATTATAATTGAGATATTGATGGAATAAAATAAATATTCGATGAAAATTATTATTAAAATATTTATAAAATAAAATAAATATTTTAATTGAGATATTGATGGAGTAAAATAAATATTCGATGGAAATTATTATAAAATAATTTATTCGAGTGTAATAATAGTAAGAGAATGAAAATATTCTAATTTAATTAAGTAATTAAATTAGAAGGGTAATGATTTGTTAAATAAAGTAGAGTTTAAATTAAATAATTAAGAGAAGATGTAACTAATGAATTTCGTTAATATATATGGTATGTGTGTAGGACTTGTGGTGAACGGAAGTAGTAATCGTGTAGCCTACACATGAGGCAAGTTCCTAAATCTTAATTCTTTACATAAAGCAAGTTCATTATTCTATCTTGTTTATTACTGTTCAAGTCAAGATTTCATATTAGATCTTATCATTCTTTAAAAGCATAATTCTTATTATACAATACTTATTCGATTGTATACATCTTGAATTTTATTATTCAAATTGAATATCAATTATTGTTGAACCTTGTAAGACTAGTGAACCCTTATTGATTCAACTAGTCCATAGTTGACAAGCGTTATAAATTCTAGAACTTTTATTGAGCTTACCCAATCCAAACTTTCTTTGGTGCAGACTCTGATGTCAAACTGAGATGAACAACCCTTTAATAGGGGATTATTTACGCTTTAGCGTTAAGATATTGTGCACAGTATGGTACTAAGGGCTGATCCCCCTAAGTACGAGAAGAAGAGTCCATAGTCTTATGATTGTTAAAGGTTTCAAGAATAAACACTTGACAACCTAGGACATAGTTCAAGGTCTTGTGACCCTCAGAATTTCTTTTGATTCTTGTTATTCATTCTTGATTCAAAAGTTGAGCTTTTATATTCAAAGTTATTAATTCATTCGCATGTTATTATTATTCATTTATTATATTGTTATACTTGTGGGCAATCGTGCTCACTCTTGCGTAATAATAACATTGCAGTTAAGAACGAGAGAACAGACGAGCCTTCCACTAGTAAAGGCAAGGGCAAGATTAGCAAGTAATGAAGACTATTGTTTATGTGGTTGTGTAATGACATTTAGAATTGATGTTACTTAAGACTTAATTGTTATGTTTTCGCACAGATATTTTAAGGTTAGATTAACCTGGGATTTATTTAGTTATGCAGTTGATGTAACCCCATAAGGGGAGAGAGTTATTATTTATTCTATCTATTGTATGGTTGTATTTTATTTATGGGTAGATAGATAGATGATGTTTGTACAGTGAACACCAAATCCTGTGGAAATGGAAGTACCAGGATTTGGGGGTGTCACAGTGTCGTCTTATTGTACGTATGGTTCATGACCTATTTTAGACCAATTGACACTTTTAGACATCATGGGTACTGTTTCACTCATGATATAGCCATGTCTTATTATTTTTGGTTGGCTGAGTGTACAGATGCAACATCCTAGTTGGCCTTTTTGACAGAGATCGAGGATCCCTTTGCGATCTTGCCCTGTTCAGGACTCAGCTCTTTTTATAGCATTATTACTTATACGGTTGACATGGATTATCTACCTCTGGCTAGTTTGAGTAGAGTGACCACGTATCACCCACTGGCTGTCATGGGACAACTTGATCAGTTTCAGGATATTCACCCCTTTGATGGGGCCTTGGGTCAGCGACTATCAACTCCTTTTTTGTCAGTAGATGACTTGACCAGGATTTATGATTGTTGGACTCGTCGCGAGAGGGCTAATTTTTTGACTAGTCATCCGGGTCGATCTTTAGAGTATTCTGCATGGCTGAAAGAAGATATTGCATCAGCTATGGTTGTTCACTCAGAGCCGAGTATTGATTTTGACGAGGAGGAGCCATGGAGTACCCTGATTCTCCTACCGAGGATGAGGTATTTAATGGTTTGATAGCAGCTCTAGTCAGTGACACCCCTAGCCCTCCAGCTGCACCTCCTGTAGAGTATTTAGAGCAGAGGTTACATCTTCCGACATTTGAGAGGGATCAGACTAGGGCATTAATGTTGACATCCCTTTCTGGCCGAGATGCTTCTTTTATTGAGAGGGATGACGCTCGAGCTAGTCAGGATGCCACTTTTGTTGAGCGGGATGATGCCCGAGCTACTCAGGATGCTACTTTTCTCATGTGTATGTTTGATAGTTAGAAACTATTAAGATTAGACATATATTATTAGGATTAGGCGCGGTTCTTAAAACTAATGCATATGGTAAGTTCGTGACTCATAATAATATGGTATATTTTGAACCCCTCAGCGAAAGGACGCTTATGGTCTGACTAGGATATGTTCTTAAACTCATATTATTGTGGCAAGTCCTGAACATCCAATGTGCGATAGGTTTGATGAACTGGGGTATAATTAAGTTATGAATGAATAATTGAGGATTATGGAAATAGATAGAATTATTAAGCAATGGATCAGTATAGAAAGTAGAGACATAAGTTTTTCCAAATCTTCTAGCTATGCTAGACTTCAAAATTTTTGACATCAAGCTAAATTTGTACTATGTGCCGTTTTAAAATGAATTTTTACTCTCAACACATGGTGACAAATGTGTATGTGTGGACTGCGGGACACTGAGACATCGTTACCTGTTGAGATATGATATCACTAAAATCGATTTTCAAAGATTTTTGAACTGTTTAAAGAATAATCTATGCTAATTATTTTGGCTAGACGAAAATGATTTGAAAATATCAAAATGTATTTTATATCATTAATGCATCATGGAACCTGGTGCAAAGATGATAAAAATGATGGAGTTATCAATGCAGAATTTCTTAGTGTTGGATGTTATCTAAGGATCGTCAACCCACTATGGTATGATGTAGTATGACAAAGTCACAAAATGACGGAATCCTCAAACAGACTATAAATACAGTGTGCTATCATGACATCATAAAAAGATTTTTGAGATTTCTTTAAGATATGAGAATATATATATATATATATATATATATATATATATATATATATATATATATATATAATATATTTCAATTGATGTTCGAATTGTTGTAGAAGTCTATGCTATTTGATTCAGCTAGACGAATATTGAAAAATGTTCATGAAAGTCAAACGTTTCTTGAGAAGTTATGCCAAACCAAATTGTTTTAGTGCGGATTCAGATGTTGAAAAGCTGAGGTGAACAACCCTATAAAAAGGGGACATGTTATCGGAGACAATGGTTCCGAAAGTAACGCATATAGTTGTTACGATGTTAAGATATAATACGTTGTGCACGATGTAGGGGTACGATAGGCTGATCACCTAGAGTACTTGCAGAGAGTGTTTTCAGTCCGTGTGATTGCTAAACATTCAGTTAATGACGGTTTACAATGGTGATGCACTGTTAAACCTGGGGAAGAGTTCGAGGTCCGTATAGTCTTATGATTGTTAAAGGTTCAAGTTGAGATACTTGATAACCTAGGGACATAGTTCAAGGTCTTATGACCCCTCAGCATGATTTGAAATCTTTTAAATTCCTGTTATTCATCTCGCTTCCCAATTATTGAGTAATTGTGGAAGATTCTTATTATTCTGAAAGGTGAAAGTGGAAAGGATGAGAAAATTAATCAAAACATAATAATTTCAAGAAAGAAATGAAATTCCAGAATAAGAGAAAATGTGAAACTCTTAGAAGATGAAGATGTGAGGAATATGATGATCTTAGAAAGATCATTCGAGAAAGAATTTGGTTACAGAACCTAATGAATAAATAGATATTAACATAAAATCTATTTTGATAAATGGAAGGAACGAATATTAGTAAGTCAAAATTTCAAGGACGAAATTCTTAGAAGAAAGGGTGAATATAATATCCCGAGTGTTTATGATAACGATCCTTAGAAAAAGAAATGAAAGGGTTAATGAATAAATGATAATCAAAGTATAATTGAGTTCAAGTGAAAGCTTATGAAATAAAACTTTCAATAATTTATTATGATGAATTGTGGTAGTGGTAATAAATAAAACCTATATTAAGATAATGTGTTGAAGTTATTCAACGATAAATTTTGAAAAGAGATTTGGTGAAAACCGTGTAAGGGAGGTTTCGTTGATTCCGAGGACGGAATCTTTATAAGGGGGAAAGATGTGATAACCCGAATTTTTATAAAGTATTAAAATAAGAATTTAATAATTAAAATTGTTATTATGAGATGTTTTAAGTTTGAGTATGTATATATATGTGCTATATATGTTGAAATATATGATCTAGTGTGAAGAGAAATATATATTTATATATTGAGAAAGTGAGGTTTAATAGTTAAGTTAACTATTGAAGAAATTAAATGAATTTTGTAATTGATTTTAAATATTTATTGAATTAAATAAATATTTTAATTTATTTATTTATTGAGAAAAATATATGGTTGATAAAGTTGTGGTGAATTAATTAGTAACTAAATTAATTAATGATAATTAAATTGAGTGTTGATAATTTTATCTGAAGGATTTAATTTAAGGAAAATAATTAAATTAAATCATTTGCTTAATATTTAAGAAGATAATTAAATTAAATGAATTGTTTAATTTAATGGAAATAAATAAAATAAATAAAATGATGTTTCTAGTTGGATATATAATTATTTAATTATTTATTATAAACATAATTATAATACGAATATAATTATTATAATTATAAATTATAAGCTATTAAAATGGGTTACATGTGTGACATGTGTAACTATATAATATAAATATTATTTAAATAATCTAGTATGATAATTGGTGTGTAACCAAACGTAGCCTTATGACTTTTGGTTATTTTAACTGATGGAGCCTTTTTGTTTTTAACCTGGCGTGCTTGGGGAAAATTTTGTCAGTGTATATTACGCGTATTATTTTTCTAAAGGCTAAAGAACAGAGGGTATAGAGAGGAAGAAAACACAGAGTGTTAGAAAGAAATTGAGGGAGCTAGAGAGGAAATTGAGAGTTCTCTGTGAATTGGGAATCAAGAGAACAAGTTTTGGAAATATCATCTTTGCTAAATCAAGGATTAAAGGTATAATCTATTCCTAATTTTAACTCTTAGTTTTGTAATATCTATTCTCTGTGACTTGGAATTTTGTTGGATTAGAGTTTGGGTTGTTCCTTATATGGATATATAATCAGATAATTATCATACATAAGTAATCTTTAGTGATAAAATTCATGAATTTGGTTTGTGGAAAGAAATTAAATAAATAACAATGTTTACGTTATAGAAAATGGTTTAGAAAGTATAAAATTTCATGCTTAATATGGCTTATAATCTGTTATTTGATGTTAGAATATGTTAGTATGTTAAGAAATAAAAGCGACGTAGTTTTAAATATTGTTATTGGTTAAGAAACGAAGCTGCGGCGATAGAATTCGCTAAATGTGTTAAAACATGAAAATAGAGTATGAACATGTGTTTTGGGTCAAATTTTAGGTTGGTTAATGTTTTTATAAATTGTTAGAATTCAAGTATGTTGTAGTTCTATGAATTACGAATCCATAGAATCAAAAATAGACTAATTTGGATGTGTATAACTCAAGTTATGAAGATTAGTAGGAGAAAAAAGGTCAAAAATCACGAAGAACAGTAGCTTCAGGTCCCGTTTTTACTAACGGGCGCAGCTGCGCTGTGCCCTAAGTCATTTGGGGTAGCAGCTACTCTCTAGGGCGCAGCTGCACTGTGCCCAAGGCTTAATTGGGTGCAGCTGCGCCTAAAGTATGCCAGGTGTGACTACTTTGACCTGTTTTAGTAAAATAAGTATAACTATTTCATACGAACTCCGATTGAGGTGATTCAAAATGATCTAGAATGAGGACGAATAGACCTACAACTTTTATGCTTTAAGGTTTTCAATTTAAGGTCGAGAATAGGGGTCAAAATGGTCATTTATGGGATAGTTGTGTTTTCGGGGACAATCGGAGGGCGTCGGGCATGCATTTATGCAAGTGTAGTGCTCTTGACGATAAAAGATGTTGTTCTAAGTTATAGAACATGAATATTATGAAGTATAATGATGTTTAACATTAATAAATAATATATTAGATAAGTTTTATAAGCATACTAAGCACACACAAGAGAGGCAAATTGGGCGTGTGACGAATAAACGTCGAAACGTCGTGATAAGTGATAATGAAGGTAAAAAGTGTTTTAAATCAGATCAAATGAATATTATAAGATATTGAATAGTGTTAATATAAAACCAATAAGTAGTCCTAGCAAGATTTAAACACTTGAATGAACTTCAAATATGAAATATAGTGAGATATAAGTCAAAAGTTAACACAATTCAAATTGAACATTGTGTATTTATGATAGGAAGGGTTATGAGGCATAGATTAAAGTTTACATTACAACTACTATGAGTTGTTATATGACTAATAGTTGATGTGTATGATTATATAGTTGTGTAGGGAACGTGAAGTGCAGATATCTGTAAGCTGTTAAACTATTATTGGTAAACAACGATCAAGGCAAGTCTTTCAGTTCCTATTTACTATATGAATTGATGATTAACTATTTTAAATCTTTATTGCAAAGAGCATGATCTATCTCATATATATGTTGAATGTATGAAATGTTAAAGTCAACTTATGACTACCTTGATTTAGTAAAGCATGCTGATTGAGTAAGGACTCAATCTTTATACTTGTTCAATGAATTGTAGCATGTATGTTATATGTTGAGCAAGTTATTATATGCTATGTGATGCATGAAAACTGTTAGATTTTGTTGGGCTGTCGAGCTCAACCTTGCAAATAAACATTTTTGCAGGTTAAGGATTGAAGGTAACACTATGTGCTACTTGAATGACGTGGATCAGAAATAATACACGAACATTTATATTTTAGCTAAAGTTGTTATTTCTTTAAACCATGATTAAGATTCATGAGATGTACTAAATATTTTATAATGTAAAGTTAAAGTTTGAGTTATCTAATTAAAATGTAAAATTTGATATAATGATTGTGATAAAGTGAATCATGGATTATATATGATTCAAAGACATGTAGATGAAAAATGTTTTGATTCAGGGAATTAAAGTAAAAAGATAGAAAAGTTTAAATTATTCCTCATATTATTAAGTTTAACATCAAATAATGATGTAAAATCAGAAGTCAGACATATTATTAACGACCGAAGTCAGTAATTGTATTGTATGAATTTGTGGGTCGTTACAATTTGTATCAGTTCAATATAGAGAGAGTGAGTTTTGTTAAATTGAAGAGCAATCAGAGGTTGTGAGAGAAAAAGCTAGCAATTTAGCCTCAAGATGTAAATTACTGTTAAACATGTTCTTGATTTTAAGATTTTCAAAATTTTAGAATTTGGATGAATTTCTTGTTAATTAGTTTGGTAACTGTAACAATCTAGAATTTTAAATTATAATTTTAAATATTTATTGAATTATATAAACATTTAATGGATATGTTTATCGTTGAATAGATATTTGTTTAAATTGATTTGATTTGATTTGGTGAATTATTTGTTAAATAACTAATTAAGGAGTTAAGGAAATTAGTTATTATGAGATAATATTCTAATTTAATTTAATAATTAAGTTAGAGAGTGTATAATGATTAAATAATTTATTTAATAAATTATTATTAGAATTAATTAAATTAAGTATGAAAACTTAATAAAATAAAGTGTGACAAATAACTATATTATAAAGGAGTTATTAAAATAAATTAAAGGAGTTTAATTTAGTTTTGCTAAACAAGGCTTAAAGATGTTAAGTGTAAATTTTTAAAGGGTTTTGCCAAACGAAGCCTTATGGATTTTAGATTTTTGAATTTTTAATTATTAATAATATAAATAAAATATAATTATAATATATACGTTATCTTTTCTAACTGATATTAGTTATTAGGCTTATTATGGCCATATCAGTTTTTTTTATTTTACGTATACTTGTTATTAGTTTAGTTTTGTTTATGTCAATTGTATTTGGTCTAAGACTGAGACTAAGAAGAAAGAAAAGGTTTTCAGAAAATTAAAGAGAGTTTGAGTGAGCATAAGAGAGAATCAAGAGAGAAAGTTCTGAGTTTTCAAGCTATTCACAATGGTTAACAAGGATTTCTTAAGCAACAAAAAGGTATGTTACATAACCTTAACATATATGATTTACACTATAATTTCTAAGTCTTTGTGTTCTTGAATTTCACTGTGTATAAAGTTTTTACAAAATTTTCTGTAAACCATATTTTTATAATTGGTTAGGAAATTATGTGTATCTGTAATTGTAATTGTTATACTAGCATATATATATGTGTGTGTGTGTGTGTGTATGTATGTGTGTGTGTGTGTGTGAATGTATGCTTAACATATATATAAGATTGTATGCTAAATTAAGTCTGCAAGAAAAGAAATTGGTTTTACAGTGAACACATGTATGAACGTGGTTTGTAGAGTACCAAAATTGATATAATGTAATTGTCTGTAATTGGTTGTTTGTGAACTAACAGTAAAATTGAACTGTGATTATGTTAATTGGGTATGAAGTAAAGATAACGAAGCTCAAAGGAATCAAATTAGTTTATAATTGTGGTTACCATGTTCACTGTTTAAACAAATATCAGTATTGGAGTTTTGTTGGTTAAAAAATTGGCTTTCAAGGATTTAAGTTTTCTGATATTTTATTATATGTATGCTTGGTAATGGTTATGTGTAAATTAAAAAATTATACGTGTTAATTTAGATGTTAGCAGTGTTAATCAGTTCAGAATTTAGTTATTATGTTCTTCGTGTTGGGTTTTGTATGTTTCGGCGCTTCAGCACCAAAATCAGCGCCCTAGCTCTAAATTCCGCGCCTCACCGCCAAAGTCAGAGCCGAAGCCCGACTTTCGCGCCGACCCATTGCCTGGGTTTTGTGCCGCAGTGTCACCACTGCACCGCCACATAATACAAATTGTGGCACCGCAGTGCCGGTTGGCAGAATGGTCAGAAATGACTTTTTGTTTTGCACAAAGTCTGTAATTGCTAATATAACGCAATACTAGGACTATTAAAAATAAAAATTTATTATTGTGGTATTATAGTACTATGAATAAGCATATTATTAACGCTTAACGAGTGTTATTATTATTTTATTGGTGTAACTTGATTATGTGTTTAAGAATCAAGCCATACATGAATTAGGTACTTATTGGTAAATAGAGTATCCGTAGTAACTGATTGTATCCTAATGATATGTGATTAAGATATTCTGAATCAAACTATTACGGTTTAATCTACGCGCAAGGCAAGTTCTCTAACTCAGACTCGAGTTGTTATTTTTCAAGCACGTCTAATATTATTATTGAATATTCGCATTATGCAAGTTTACTTACCCTATCTCGATTATATTAAACAAGTTATTCTTGTTTTTAACTTATTCGTTGAGTAAGATATTGTTTCTAATTCGATTACATTATGCAAGTTTTCAAAATCGTATTCTGATATTTAACAAGTTATTCTTGTCTTTAACTTTTTATTTAGCATGCAAGTTTATATATTCTGATACATCAATGTTGAACAAGTTTTATCATTCAATTACTATTTATTATGCATGATCCATACTCAATTTTAAATAAGATTCCTAACCTTTGCTTAATATTGTTCAAGTAAGGTAGTATATGTTATTCAATATTTATGCTATTAGATTATTCCTAAAGCATGAACTTAGTATACAATGTTGATTCAATTATAGTTTATTCCGCAATATAGTGTTATTACCTTTTTATTAAACTAATGCTTAGTTGATGTTCGTAGAATTCCAAATTTACCTTGAAACGTTTCTAAACCAAACTAACTTTTGTGCGGACCTGTACTCTAAATGCTAAGATGAACAACCCTATTATTAGGGGATAACTTACGCATAGCATTGAAATATTTGTGCACAATACATTGTACGAAGGGCTGATCCCCCTAAGTACGAGGAGTCCCTATAGTCTTAGGACTGTTAAAGTTTAAGTTGAAATATTACTTATAACTATGTACATAGTTCGTAGTCTTATGACCCTCAGTTAAATATTTCATGATTCTGATGATCATTGATAAAACATTTTGTTCAGTTCTATTGAGCCTATTATTTGACAGTTGTTGTAAAGATTTTATTTATTGTCATTTCAAGTGAGCTTTGTTTGCTCACTCTTGCTTATATAAACATTATAACTAAAGTTGAGAATGTTGATGTACCTAGAACCAGTAAGGGAAAGGGAAAGATGAACAAGTATTGAAGACTTGTAACACATTGATATTTTATTATCAGACTTTATTTTAATGATTGTAGTGAAGTTATTTAAATTTTTTAACATTTGAATGATTGTATTTAAATGTTAGAAAACCTGTGAAATTTTTTATTAATGTAATCCTTTAATAGGAAGGTTTATTATTTAATGTTTTTATGATTGGGTAGTTAGATATAAATGTTTTAATTAAGTGAACACCAAATCTTGTGGTGATAAAGTACCCGGATTTGGGGGTGTCATAAGTTAGTGTCAAAGCTTTAGGTTATGAACCTTAGGTGGGGGGAAAAGCCTTAGGAAGTAACCTTTGAAAAGATAGTGGTGATAAACTCTTATCGAGTATTAAGGAAGAAGTAATAAAACACTTATGTGATTACAACTTATGTGCTCATGAGTGTCGAGTAGTAATGATTAGTAATTAAAGCTTAATTTTTTTTTGTCAGGATGACTAATGTCAGAGAATTCAGTCAGGATAGGAAGGAGGGACCTTAGATGCCTAGAGAAGAGGAGTTTCATGACATTCAGGTGGTTTGGGAACAACTACTGCCACGGGAGTCAGGCCCGTTGGTCACAGTGGTTGAAGATGAGGATGATGATGTAGAAATAGATGGGGAGGATCCCGTTGATCTGCCACAAGCGGATGAGGATGATGAGGACGAGGAGGAAGAAATTTCACTAACCTCGATCGTTGCTCGTATGTATGATGAAGTCTACAACTGCAATGTGGAACTTCAGGATACAGTCGAGGAGTTGGAAGAGATAATAGCTGAACAATAGACTTCGATGGTACAGAAGGACGATGAGATCCAGGATCGAGATGAACGTCTGACTAATGTCGAATAGAAGCTGGTCCACACTGAAGGAGAGAATGAATAACTGATCGAGGTGATCACAGAACTGAAGAACAAGCTGCGGGAAGAATCTACAAAGAGGGCAAGAGCCGAAGATGCGTACGAGGAAGCTTTTTAATGAGTCAGGGATAGCAGCGAGAGACGCACAAGGAAAGAGGATGAAGATAGAGGAGATGAATAACGTATTCAACACCGTGATTAATCGATCACAAGATCGGGTCATGGGTTATCCGATTCAGTTCAAGACGCTGCCATCGTCCATATTAGATCGCAGAACAATATTCCGAATTATGGAGGAAAAGCGTCATAATGCTACGCAGTATCTTAGTAGAACATCGTAGGGATTGTACCTGATATGCGATTAATAAAAGTTAAATAATATGTAAATCACAAGTGTTCTGTAACCTATGGGGTATGCTGATGATGTTGTCCTGAAACTTTAGTAGTTCAAGAAAGTAATGTAAATAGCAGTGATGGTATTGTTATGATGTTTTCAAAGAGATTATGAATGAATAAAAGTTATTATTTTATTTTATTCAAAGTGTTATGTGTTATGTAATGATTTCTTTTATGAGATGTAAGTTAAGTAAAAAATACTTAAAAGAAATTGAGTAATAATATAATGAGTGTATTTTAACAGAAAATGCCTCCAAGACGTCAACCATGATAAACAACCACTAAGGGAACCACCAATAACGACAATGTTGATGCTAACCCGGTTCAGCATCTGGTGACGTTACTGACGGGTGCACTGCAGAATCAACCGCAGAATCAAGCTAAAACGTTTAAGGACTTCAACGCGGTTGGACCACCAGAATTCTATGGATCCATAAATCCAGTTGAGGCACAGACTTGGATTATGGAGATAGAGAAAGTGTTTGATGTTGCGAGAGTAGGGGAGAATCAGAAAACTTCTTTTGTAACATTCATGTTGATAGCATAGGCTAGTTATTGGTGGCAGGCCAATAAAATACGAGAAGGGCAAGGGGTTATGACTTGGGATAGATTTAAGGAGATATTCTTCGAGACTTATTTCCCTAGAGAGTTCGAAGAATCAGCTAGAGGTACAATTTTTAGAACTGAAACAGGGATCGATGACGATATCGGAGTATGCCGAAAAATTCAACGAGTTGGTGAGGTTTGCGCCATATCAAGTCAGTACTGATGAACACAAGGATGAGAGATTTTAGCAGGGACTGAAACCCTGATTTTACAGTAGGGTCTCTCTGTTCCAGGTGAAGACATTCGCAGCGATAATGGAGAAGGCAATTCTCGCTGAAGGTGGAGGTGAGGCGGTAACAAAGTTCAATCAAGAACAGAAAAAGAAGATGAATGAAGTGGAGATTAAAAATGGTGGTGGTGGTAGTGGGAATGGTAACAATAATTTGAAGAGAAAGTTGAATGGAAATGTGGGTGCTGGAAATCAGTATGGTAGCCAGCAGAATAAGAAGTTCGAAGCATGTGCCACATGCGGGAAGTTTTACAAGGGTGTATGCTTAATGGGGAAACGAGTATGCTTTAACTTTGACCAGGAGGGTCACATCTCCCCAAATTGCAATCAACCCAAGAAGAACGTTTGCCTCACGTGCGGGTCCAAGGATCACTTTGCTCGTGAGTGCCCTAAGAAGAAGGCTAAAGAGACAGTAGGAAGCAAGGGAGGTAGCAGTGGAGTTACATCGACCATTGCTAGACCAATGACATCAAACAAACCCACAGCCAGAACCTTCAACATGACTGTGTAAGATGTTGCGCAATCAATGGATGTGGTGTCAGGTATTATCCCAATCAATGATATTGATTCTTATGTATTATTTGATTCGGGTGCTACTTGCTCTTTTATATATGATGAATTTGCAAAGTGGTTAGGATTGCCCAGTGAAGAATTGAATTTCCCTTTAAACATAGAAATTGTGAATAAGGAAGTAATTCCTGTTAGGTTCGTATACAAGAATTATAGGGTTAATATTAAGGGGAATATCATGATGGTAGATTTAATCCCGATTAGACTTGGAGAGTTTGATGTTATTTTTGGAATGGATTGGATGTTCAATTATGGAGCGATAATTGATTACCAAAAGAAATGTGTAAACCTCATGACTCCGTCAAAGGTAGTTTTCTATGGTAGAAAATTACCTAGACAAATGAGATATCTGACGATTATGCAGGCCAAGAAGTTCTTGAGTCAAGGTTGTATGGGTTATTTAGCTTACATAGTTGATACTAATAAGAAGGGTGTGAAACTGGAAGAGATACCCATGGTTAAGGAATTTGTAGATGTGTTTCCGGAGGATTTCCCAGGACCTTCGTCTGACCGAGAGATTGAGTTCGTGATCGACTTAGCGCTAGGAACATCACCGATATCGAAAGCCCCGTATAGAATGGCTCTGGTAGAGATAAAGGAACTGATAGTACAACTGCAGGAGCTATTAGATAAGAAGTATATTTAACCAAGCGTATCACCGTGGGGGGCGCCAGTATTATTCGTGAAGAAGAAGGATGGGTCAATTCGTCTTTGTAATTATTATAAGAAATTGAACAAAGTCACTATTAAGAATAAATATCCGTTGCCAAGAATAGATGACTTGTTTGATCAATTGAAGGGTGCTAAATACTTCTCGAAAATAGATTTGAGAAGTGGATATCACCAATTGAAGGTAAAGAAGGAGGATATATCTAGAATGACATTCAGAACTCGGTATGGACATTACGAATTTCTGGTGATGTCTTTTGGTTTAACAATTGCCCCTGCTGCATTCATGGATTTGATGAACAGGGTGTGTAAACCATTCTTAGACAAGTTCGTGGGGTTATTTATCGACGACATCTTTGTATACTCCAAAACTCAAGAAGAACACGTGGAACATTTACGTTTGACATTGGAGACACTAAGAAATGAAAATTTGTACGCGAAATTCTCTAAGTGTGAATTTTGGCTAGATCGTGTACAATTTCTTGGGGCATGTGATTGACAAAGATGGGATTTCAATGGATCCATCAAAAGTGGAAGCTGTAATCAATTGGGAACAACCAAGAACACCGTCGGAGGTGAGGAGTTTCTTGGGACTGGCCGGTTATTATAGACGATTTATTCAAGATTTTTTCAAAGATTGCCACTCCGTTAACAAATTTGACAATGAAAGCTATAAAATTTGTTTGGACGGAGAAGTGTGAAGAAAGTTTTCATGATTTGAAGAAGAAGTTAAGTATGGCACCGATGTTGTCATAACCAGATAGTACAGAAAACTTTGTGGTGTATAGTGACGCCTCACATAAAGGATTAGGATGTGTCCTTATGCAGAACGACAAAGTTATTGCATATGCATCAAGGCAATTGAAGGACTATGAGAAGGGGTATCCGACTCATTATTTGGAATTGGTTGCAGTAGTATTTTCTCTGAAGATATGGCGATACTATCTCTATGGAGAGAAATGTGAGATCTAGACGGACCATAAGAGTCTGAAGTATATTTTCACTAAGAAGGACCTGAACATGCATCAAAGAAGATGGATGGAATTGATAAAAGATTATGATTGTGAGATCTTTTATCATCCAGGCAAAGTGAATGTGGTTGCAGATGCTTTAATAAGGAAAGGTCAAGAAACGTTGATGATGATAACCACTCAGGAGAAGCTTATTTCAGCAATGACAAAGCTAGAGTTAGAAATAAAATTTCCAAAGGAATCCGATAAACGACTATCCCAGATAGAAGTTAGTCCAACTTTGGTGAATAAAGTTAAGAATGCTCAACTACGAGATGAAGAATGTGGAAAATCAAAGAGAAAATGGTTGAGGTAAGTGATGCAAAATACAATATCGATACCGAAGGGTTACTGAGGTTCGAAGGAAGAATTTGGGTTCCAGCAGTACCGGAGATTAAAGACAAAATCTTGACCGAAGCTCATAACACAAGATAGTCGATTCATCAGGGAAGTATGAAGATGTATCAAGATTTACGACGTCATTTTTGGTGGCCAAACATGAAAATAGATGTCACAGAATGTGTCACGAAACGCTTGACATGTCAAAGAGTCAAGGCTGAGCATCAAAGACCAAGAGGATTACTTCAACCGTTAGAAATACCAGAATGGAAGTGAGAACACATCACAATGGATTTTGTGGTGGGTCTTCCAACTACTCAGAGAGGATGCGATGCGATTTGGATGATAGTGGACAGACTGACAAAATCAGCACACTTTTTGCTAATAAAGATTAGGTTCAATCTTGATCAGTTGGCAATGTTGTACGTTAAAGAGATTGTTTCAAGACATGGAGTGCCAGTGTCAATTGTGTCAGATAGAGATCCGCGCTTCACATCAAACTTCTGGAAGAGACTACAAGAATGTATGGGAACACAAGTTTAGAATGATTACGGCTTATCATCCACAAATAGATTGCCAAAGCGAATGAACAATCCAGACGTTGGAAGATATTCTGAGAGCATGCATCATGGACTTCAAACGGAGTTGGGATGAATATTTACTGTTGGTGGAATTTTCTTACAACAACAGTTACCAAGCAAGCATCGACATGTCGCCTTACAAAGCATTATACGGTGGAAAGTGCAGAAACTCTACTGTGCTGGGATGAAGGCAGTGAACGCCAACTGTTAGGACCAGAACTGGTACAACAAACTGCTGAGGTTGTTAAACTCATCAGGACAAGATTGGTAGCTGTTCAGACAGACAGAAGAAGAATGTTGATCAACACAGACAAGATCGTGCATTCGACGTAGGAAATTACGAATTCCTAAAAGTTTCTCCTTGAAAGGGGAAAATTCGTTTCGATAAAAAGGGTAAGCTAAGCCCCATGTTTATTAGACCCTTCGAAGTGTTGAAAAGAGTTGAAAAAGTGGCTTACGAGGTAGCTCTACCTCCAGAGTTGGAAAACATTCACAATATTTTTAACATTTTGATGTTGCGACCATATAAACCCGATTACAAGCATGTGATTGAGTACAAACCATTGCAATTTGCTAAGGAATTGTCCTATGAAGAGATTCCTATCCAGATAGTCGACATGAAAGAACAAGTGCTCAGGAATAAGGTAATACCTTCCATGAAGGTGATATGGAAGATAAAATGATGAAAGATTACCCTGAGTTATTTGTTTAATCCGTGTCTTCGATTCTGGGGACTGAATCTTTGTAAGTAAGGAAGAATGTGACGAATGATTTGCTTGAGTTGTAATTCTGGGGACATAATTCTTATAAGGAGGGAAGGATGTAACAATCCAGAATTTTAAATTGTAATTTTAAATATTTATTAAATTATATAAATATTTAATGGATGTGTTTATATTTGAATAGATATTTGTTTAAATTGATTTGATTTGATTTGGTGAATTATTTGTTAAATAACTAATTAAGGAGTTAAGGAAATTAGTTATTATGAGATAATATTCTAATTTAATTTAATAATTTAAGTTAGAGAGTGTATAATAATTAAATGATTTATTTAATATATCGTTATTAGAATTAATTAAATTAAGTATGCAAACTTAATTAAATAAAGTGTGACAAATAACTATATTATAAAGGAGTTATTAAAATAAATTAAAGGAGTTTAATTTAGTTTTGCCAAACAAGGCTTAAAGATGTTGAAGTGTTTAATTTTTAAAGGGTTTTGCCAAACGAAGCCTTATGGCTTTTGGATTTTTGAATTTTGAATTATTAATAATTTAAATAAAATAAAATTATAATATATACGTTATCTTTTGTAACTGATATTAGTTATTGGGCTTATTATGGCCATATCAATTTTTTTTATTTTACGTATACTTGTTATCAGTTTAGTTTTGTTTACGTCAATTGTATTTGGTCTAAGACTGAGACTATGAAGAAAGAAAAGGTTTTCAGAAAATTAGAGGGAGTTTGAGAGAGTCTGAGAGAGAATCAAGAGAGAAAGTTTTGAGTTTTCAAGCTATTCGCAGTGGTTAACCAGGATTTCTTAAACAACAAAAAGGTATGTTACATAACCTTAACATATATGATTTATGCTATAATTTCTAAGTCTTTGTGTTCTTGAATTCCACTGTGTATAAAGTTTTTACAAAATTTTATATAAACCGTGTTTTTATAATTGGTTAGGAAATTATGTGTATCTGTAATTGTAATATCAAATAAACTTAGGTAGGTCATACTAGCGAAGGAATTCTCCATCTCTCCCCTCCTAGTTCTTGTCTCACATCTCAGCCTACCAACTGTGACGCCCCCAAAATAGGTATACATCATCCATCTTGAGTCACCAAATATATGAAACAAAATTCAAATACAACTTAACTATGCAACAGTCGTGTAATATACGACTAAACATATGTTGTGAGTTTTAATACAAATATTGTCATCTAGACAATATACAAACTCAATGGGGTCCTCATTAGATTTATTACCACACTATTTTACAGAATAGTGAGGACTACTAATGCACCATCTAGGACCATCACTCTGTTTCCCCTGACTAGTCCCTGCTACGTTCTCATTTCCTGAAGAGAACAATGAAAGAAAAAGGGTGAGCTCAACTAGCCCAGTAAGAAATATTATGACTAAGATAATGCAGAATAATTTATCGTTAGACTTCAACAGTGTTAAACTGATACAATATAACAAACATCAAGTTTAATTGCAGCAAAACAAACAATCCATTAGAAGAGTCAAGTAGAGAATAAAATCTACTATCGTCTATGATTTAAAAGGTTTTTCATCAATTTTATCACTGAGACTCAGCTCAATAAAGAATCCACATCATCAAATCATCCGTGCACTACATGCAAAGGATATTCTTTAGTATCACGACCACGAATTATCCATGCGCTACGGGCCAAAGATAATCGTGTTTTCATCAACGGTCCTGATCATGCCATAAAACAATTCATCTTTGTAGCCTTGGCCGAAGAGAATCCATAGCCATAATCATACCAAAAAACTGTCCATCAATGTACTACGGGCCAATGAGGACTTTTTTTCCACATCATTTATAACATTATAGTCATGATTACACCGCATAATCCCTGGTCATAATCATACCAAGTCCATCTATGCACTACATGCCATAGATGACTTTCAACATAATATAAACATGAGGATGATGACAATGATATAAGAATTCAATAAAATAAGTTCAAGAATTAATTTATCCAGGAACCAATAACGTCCAAATTGTCAACATGATACTGCTTTGTGGAGTAAAAATTCAAGAATGCTCAGAAGAATATTTCCATTAAAAGATACTGGATGAAGCGCAAATATCAAGGATATTCCACTAATTTCATGGAGTATAGAAGTCAAAACTTTAACCAACTGAGTATAATAAAGAATGGAATAACAAAAGAAATCAACATGCATGTAATAGACCGCACAGACAGGTTATTCCAACAGAATAATAAATAACAGAACCAGGTCATGCGTAAACGCACATAAAGGATATTCCAACAGAATAATAAATAATGGAACCAGGTCATGCGTAAAGCACAAACAGGATGTTCCAACAGAGTGATAAATAACGGAATAATAACAGAAATCACCATGCATACGGTACTTCGCATAGACTAGGTTATTCCAATATAATGATAAAGAATGGAATAACAGAAGAATTTCACCAAGTATAGGGTAGCCCGCGTATACAAGTTATTCCAACAGAATAATAAAGAATGGAATAACAGAAGTTCTCTTCATGAATACAAAAGAAATAATACCCCGTACGAGTACAACAAATAATATCCCCTACCTTAGAAAGAAGAGTACTGGATATAGAAGTAGTGAAGTAGCAGAACACTTTTCTTCTTTCTCTCTATAGTTTCTCTGTGACAACCCGATATTTTCTATATAAATAAATCATAAATTTTGCATATAAATTTTTTTTATTTTAAGGATGAGGATTTGTACAAGATTATGTGTATATGTATTTATGTGGTAAATAAAAATATATTTATTACATGAATATTTACAAGTAAATTTATTGTAGAATTATTGATTATTATAAAGTGTATTTTTATAATAATTAATTTTAAGATAGATATGTTTTTATTAATTATTTTCCATGAGTATATAATCATATATTATTTAAATAATATATAAAGTGATTTTTAGAATAAATATAATTATTTTATTATATGAATTTTTGTACAGATTATTAAGTTAAATATTTTACCTTAATTATCAAGGTTAAATATGAAAGAATAATCAGATATGGAATCCAAACCCTAATTTTGGATTATTGTCAAGGTATTAGAATAATAATATAATATTAATTATATTTTGTATTTTCAGTGCTATGAATACGTACGGTATGTCCGTATTGATAATGGTTGGTCAATTACGGTGTATTTTGACCAAACCCTAGTAATAATGTTAAACTCTAATTTGAGATCCAAATTAGAGTGTGAGATTATTTTATAAATGTGTAATATAATTTATGTCGTGTATTAATGTATTAATTAGGTAAACCCTAATTTAAAATTCTAGAAACCCTAATATTTAGAAAATACAAATTTTTGAGAATGAGAAACCCTAATTTGAAACTCAATTATGAGTGCGGGGTTATTATATAACTGTGTTATATGATTTTGTGATTTATTAGGTAAACCCTAATTGATAAATAGAGATATAAATTTCTAGAAATCATAATTTGATATTTATAAAACACTAATTTGAAATTAGAGTTTGAGAATGTTGGTGATTGTATTAATGTGATTAATTAACAAGTATTATGATTATAATTATTAAATTTAGAAACCCTAAATCTTTAAACCCTAATTACTAAACTAGAATCCTAATTTATTAATTAAAACCCTAATAGTAATTTGGTAACCCTAATTACCAAAAGAATAAACCCTAATTGCTAAATTAGCAAAGTCAACAATAATTATATGATCTAAACCCTAATGTCCATTTGTTAGATAATTACTAACTTACTTTAATTAACAAAGTTATTATTTTCAAAATTTAGAAACTAAAATTTAGTTATTTTATTTTAGTTTTATTATTTTTGTACAAACCCTTATTGCTAAATCCTATTAAAGTTTTGTGCTAAACCTTAGGGTTAAACCCTAAGGGTTTGCATGATTACAATTTTGTCATTAATTGGAAATTAAAAGACCAAAATGCCCATTTTAGCATTAAAGAGGCTAGCTTGTAGGTTTTGACATTAGGATAAGTGGTTGGCCAACTCTTAACAACTCCATTGACTGAAATTGGACAGCACACAAGCCTCAAATCAGCAAATACATGAATCTATGTTGCCTATTTAAGAATTAAGAGAGAGAAAGTGTCATTTGTTCAATCATTTTTGTCCAACACTCAAACCTTTTCTCTCAAACACCACACCTCCGAAATTTGTTGATAATATCAGTCACAAACATAGCCCCACGAAATCCAACAATAAAACAGCAACACAAAATCCGAAATTTCTCATTTAAGGTATAAACCCTACCTTGAATTTCTGCCCAAATTTTTGATGTTAGATGTTATGATTAGATGTTACAATATGTTGTTTATGTTGTCTATTGACGATCTAGGTTGCTAGATGTTAGATCCATAACATCTAGAGGCTCAGATTTGATGTTTTCAAAAATCTGGAAATTTTTGTTTTTGTTGTCTGACAGTGAATGTCAGAGGCTTGTAAATATCAGCCTGTTATGTGTTTTTGTTTATTTAATGCTGCTACTTGTAGTATGTTATGTACTCTTTAATCTGTAACAAGAATCAAGCCTAGATCTGTTTTAGAATTCAAGTTATTCTGGGTCAAACATGGTTGACCGAGCATGACTGGACAATTCTGGGTAACCCAGAAATTGCCCAGATCGTGTCTGACAAGTTTTGTTGGCCTTAGATCTTTCTGTTCGTTATATGTTTGTTGTTTTTGGTTGCATCCAGAGTGTAGAATGGTATATAAACTCTATTATTATGCCTTAAAATCTCATTTTCATTGAGCTGAATGAAAGAAATAACCGGTCAAAGTGTTAGGGAAGCTCATGATATTGGTTTTACTGGAAAACCCAGAAAACCCATGAAGGCAGATTCTGGCAATGGTTGACCAAATGGTAACTGCTTGATTTGGAGATATTTTGTTTATATTAGGTGATGAATATGTAGTGTTACATGTGGGATAGAACTCAGAAGTCTTAAATCACAAGAACAGTTCATATGTTGCACGCTATAGTCGATCAAAAGTGGTAACTCGAACTGTTCTTCATTTCTGGGTAAACCCAGAAATGAAGAACAGCTCTGACAGCGAATTTAGAGGCTTAGATCTCTCTTTTGTTATGCGTTTTGATCATGTTTGTTGTTGGATCGTGTAGTCTTGTATTTGTACTACATGATCTGACGAACAACAGACCCAGAAACACAACACACACTAAATTATGATCGGTCAAACATGACCACTCGGTGACTGCCTATGAATTTCTGGGACAGGCTCAAGAACATGAAGAACACATAGCGACCGATCTGTCGCTATAGGTGGTCTTTAGCGACAGATAGTTTATTAATTTCCGAAATATTAATAAAAAAATAGAAAAAAAATAGTTTTTAATTATTAAAAATACAAAATAAATTATTAAAAATACAAAATAAATTATTAAAAATTATTTTAAATTATAAAAATTAGTTTTTAATTATTTTAAATATATTTCATAAATATTTAATATTTTTGGAATATTAAAAGTATTTAATTTATTTAATTATAATATTAAATAAATTATTTAAAAATGATTTTAATTCATGAAAAATCATTTAAAATTATATTATGGAATAAGAAAATAATTTAAGTTATTTTTGATAACTTTTAATATTATTTGATAATTTTCATTAATAAATTATTATTAATGATAATTAAGTTATTTATTAAATGAATTAAATAAATAAATTAAAAATGATTTTTTTTATATTAATAATCATTTTAAATAATGATAAGGTATTTAAAAATATTTTAAGTTATAAAATATAACTTTTAATATTAAAAGGTAAATTTAATTAATTAATGATTATTAATGATATTAAAGTTATTTAATATTTATATAAAATAAATTAGTTTAAAAATTATTTTAATATTATAAAAATCATTTTAAATGAAAATAAATTGTTTAAAGATATTTTAAGTTATAAAATATAACTTTTAATATTTAAGGGATATTTTCATTAATAATTTAATATTAATGATATTTAATGATTAATGATATTAAATTTATTTAATAATTATATTAATTAAATAATTTAAAAATGGTTTTATTTATTTAAAAATCATTTAAAAAGGATGTTAATGATTTAAAAATATTTTAAGTTATAATTATGACTTTTAATATTTGGATAATTAGTTCATTAATATTTAAATATTAATGGTAATTATTTAATAATAATTTTAGATGTTTAGGAATCAATTAAAGGTAATATAAATGTTTTAAAAGTATTTTGAGTTATTATATATAACTTTAATATTTTGGCAATGGTTTCATTAATAGTTTAATATTAATTAAATATTAATGATAATAGAATTGTTTGATATTTAAAAATTATGATAATAATTATTTAATAATTATTATAAAGCCATGAAAAATAGTGCGACTGATGTTTATGTTATCCAAATGGATATTGAACTACGGTTTAGAGTCTTAGACTCGATATTTACCCGAAAAAGCTGTCGGTAGACCGACATGTTTAAGAAATTGATATGGACTTAGATAATTTATTGGATATATGTTTATTTGTGATTTAATGGTTATTAAGGTTGTGTGACAATGTGATTAGGAATGTGTTGATGTTTGTTTGTGATGTCATGATTGTAGAACATGTGTAATAAGATGAATAGGAAATGTGCTGACTGCAATAGGCAGTGTTATGTGTACGATATGTTGTACTAATCAGTAAAATGATCTGATTAATGATAGGTTGTGATAGAAAAGGGTAGAACTAAGTTGAGAATTGTAAGCAGCGCATCAGGCAAGTATCCTAACTTTGCATTTTCTTTATGCAATGGACAGAAGTAAGAAGTTCAGAATAATTATTATTATTAATATATAGAGTGTTAAACCTATATTATATAAACCCATTGATTATCAACATGTTAGTATATGATAATTTAGTTATATATTCTGTTCGTTAATTTCTAGAAATGATTATACAAGTGTCCCCACTTGGATAATCATTGTATTTAATCACATGTTGATACACCTTTGATATACATATATGTTGAATAATATTATTGTTGAATAAGATAAGACCTTTGTTATAAAAACCCGACAGGTATGAACATCCCGATAATGGGAAAATTTTTATGCGCCCAAGGCGGACAGAGTGAACGATAACTTCGTTCTTGTACATGTAGTATTGATTAATACAGGGTACAATGGGGCTGATCACCCTCCGTGCCCGTAAGTCATGACGGTTTACAGATGAATTTCTGTTCAAACCTTTTCGAAAATGAAAACAATGTTCATAGTATGTCACAGAAACCCCATGTATAGACAATACGTAGTTTCAAAATTTTGAAAGAGGGTTGTTATGATACTATTATTGGTATAGATTACTTCACAACTATTGATTGGTTGTAGAAGGGTATTATAAAGAAAACATTTAAATTTCTTTCAGCTTATATATATATATATATAAATAATACTTGTTGGGCACTCAAATGCTCATCCTTGCTTAATTTAAATGTTTTTCAGCTAAGTGTGAAGAACCAGAAGGCTCATGCCGAAACAAGGGAAAGGGAAAGCTAACCAAATAAGATTTGTGGTACTGTTTGTAATAGTTTTAGATTATGAAGGCTATGATATTTAAATATCTAATATTATGTAATGAATGACTAAAGGTTACGTACTTGGGAGAAAGACTCTGATGTATATGTAATTTTAAGTAAGTTTTATATTATTGTTAATATTATTAGTATTATTCCGCTCATACAAATGGTATCGTGAAGTACCGAGTTCGGGTTTCAAGTATCCGGGTTCGGGGGCCTCACAAGTTCTCTCTCTAGAGTTTCAGCGAATTCGTAAGAAAAAAATGAAGGAATGAGCTTCTATTTATAGAAGAATGGACTGCATAGTAACTAACTCATGAACGGTCCAGATTGATTTACTTTAATCTGACGGTCCATATTTAAAGCAAATTTTTTTTAAATAAAATATAATATATTCTATTTATAATCTAATAAAATGAATAACTTTATAAAAGATTTTACTATGCAAACACTATGCAGGCACTATGCAAACACTATACATAATAAAATATAATATATTCTAATTATTGTCTAATAAAACAGATAACTTTATAAAAGTATTCTATTTTATATAAAAAGATTTTACTATTAGCCTAATAAAACGAATAACTTTATAAAAGTATTCTGTTTTATATAAAAAACTTTTCTGTTTTATTATATTAATATTACCAATAAAACAAAACTGAGTGACTTATCACATAAGTATCAATAATCAATACCGTGTGCTACTATGCAACCACGCGTATTATTATATTTTTACTACCGAGTAGTTCAACAGTATTTATGGTAAAACATCCGTGGTTATTTTCAATAAAAAAATTTTGTCGTTTTCTCAATCCAACAATAATTTCATTGTGGGGTCCACCAATGATTGTACAGTTGTACGAATATTCCCTGTTAAAACGAATATTCCCCGACCAATCGAATATTATATAACAACTTGCGTACTTTGCAAAATTTATAAATATTACCCACAACTATAACATTATATCAAATTTACTCCATAATATTAAAAATGATATTTATAGAAAATTCATCTTTATTTATAAAAGTTGCGGTCTTACAACCTCCCCTTCTTATGAAATTTCTCCCTCGAAATTAGTGTACATACCTGGTATGTCGAAGAGGTAAGGATACCTTAATTTCATTTTAGATTCTAACTCCCAAGTCATTTCCTCAACATCGTGGTTTCTCCACAAAACTTTGACTTGAGGTATAACCTTGGAGCGTAGAATATGTTCATTCTTATCCAAGATTTTAACATGAACCTCTCCATACGTCAAATCTTCCACTATTTCGTTCGGTTCTAACTCAATAATGTGGTTCAGGTCTTCAACATATTTACGTAACATGGATATGTGAAAAATGTTATGAACACGAGACATACTTGGCGGTAAAGCGAGTCTATAGGCCACAGTTCCTACTTGATCGAGGATTAAAAATGGGCCGATAAATCTAGGATTGAGTTTTCCTCTCTTTCCAAATCTCGTAACTCCTTTCCACGGAGCAACTCATAATAACACATGATCTCCTATATCCAATTCCACGTCCTTTCGATGAAGATCAACATAACTCTTTTGTTGATCTTGTGAGGTTTTTATACGTTGTCGGATCGTTTGAATCTTTTCTGTAGTCATACGTACCAACTCTGGTCCCAACAACATTGCTTCACCTACCTCATCCCAGCATACTAGAGAAAGACACTTTCTTCCATACAACACCTCGAATGGAGCCACGCCAATGCTTGCTTGATAATTATTGTTGTAGAAAAACTCCACCAATGGTAAGAACTTGTACCAACTTTCCTTGAAGTCAAGGACACAAAGTCTTAATAAATCTTCCAGAGTTTGAATAGTCCTCTCTGATTGTCCGTCCGTCTGAGGATGATATGCCGAACTAAATCGTAAATCCGTGCCCTATATCTTTTTGCAAACTAACCCAAAATCGTGAAGTGAATCTTGGGTCTAGATCAGAAACTATGGATACTGGCATACCATGCAGTCTTACAATCTCGTTTATGTACATACGAGTAAGACGTTCAAGTGTATAAGTTTTTTGTATTGGTAAGAAGTGAGCAGACTTGGTCAATCTATCAATAATGACCCAAATCGCATCTATGCCTTGAGAAACTTTTGGAAGACCGATAACGAAATCCATGGTAATGTGCTCCCACTTCCATTCTGGAATTTTAAGTGGTTGCAATGAACCTTTTGGTACTTGATGCTCCGCCTTGACTCGTTGACACGTTAGACACCGTGAGATAAACATCGATATCTCTCTCTTCATATTGCCCCTCCAAAATGTATGTCGAAGATTATGATACATTTTGGTACTCCCATGATGGATTGCAAACGGTGTGTTGTGCGCCTCCATCATGATTTTATACTTTAAATCAGGGTCGTTAGGAACACAAAGTCTGGAGTTGACTCGAAGTATTCCTTCTTCATCGATTCTTGATTCTAGAATAACGCCCTCTTGAACCTTCTTCTTCACATTCATCAGCTCCGGGTGTATAGCTTGAGCGGCTTAAAATTTATCGATTAAAGTTGATTCTACTCGTATATTCGTTATCTTCACATGGGTTCGTATATTCGCACTTGTAACCGCATACGATCTTCTACTCAACGCATTAGCTACCATGTTCATTTTTCCTACGATGGTATTGAATGGTACGATCGTAATCTTCAACAGCTCACGCCAACGTCTTTGGCGCATATTACGTCCGTTTTAAGTAAAGAAATATTTGAGGGTTTAAGAAATAGGTTTTGTA
Organism: Panax japonicus; assembly: GCA_020205505.1. Taxonomy (NCBI): domain Eukaryota; kingdom Viridiplantae; phylum Streptophyta; class Magnoliopsida; order Apiales; family Araliaceae; genus Panax; species Panax japonicus. The sequence continues at coordinate 33,282,392 of CM035109.1, read as the reverse complement.
CTAGGGTTAATACAAAATTCGATTTCAGGAAATTAATTAACAATAAAAATATCATTCAAAACTGTGACCCTCATCCAAGACTTGGATAGTACGTCACATTGATACCTATCAACTTACCATCGTCATTCACGACATCGCCTACAGAAAGTCAGGCTTCGGTGCATTCCACACAAGAAAGTCAACAACGAAAGGACAGAGGCTCTTTATTTATGACTTGATATGACAATGATTGACTTTAGTGGTTTGGTTGCATGAATTCGCATAACAGGCTGGTTAGGAATATGAAAGCTAACAACCTTATGAAAAGCATGATGAGTAATTAACCAATCAATTCCTAAAATCGCATCAAAGGCAAGTATTTTCAAAGAGACAAGATCGACACGTAACGTTAAAGTAGTTGATTTGAACAAGATTTATACATAGTGGAGGTAACGAAGGTTTCTTCAAACTGAGTTTAAAAAGATATATAAAAGTCTAACTTCTCCGGAGTTAACTTCAAACAATGAACACAACTAGTTGAAATAAAAGAGTAAGTTGAACCGGTATCTAACACGATATAGACTTCACAAGAGTTTATGACTAACATACCTGTGATAATTTTATTCAGGTTCCTTATAACGAAAAAAAAACTCTCTCTTAAATTACCGGCTTTAGCTTGTCTGGGACATCCTTTGGCATCACTATCCTAGTTGGACTTGACTTCACCATACGACAAAATCGAGCTAGGTGACCTTCTCTTCCGCAATTAAAACACGTTTTGGATTGTTGCGTACAGTTTGGACAAATGTGTCCCTCATGTCCGCATTTGAAACATACGACCGGTGGTCGTTCTTCTTCCTTTGAAACGGATGCTGGTGCCGAGGTCTTCACGTCATTGTTGAACCTTCTCTTTTTGAAATGTCCATTCTTATTGTTTTGACCATGGTTACCTCCGAAGTGATTACCACCGAAGTGGTTACCATTTCTGGTATGTTAATTCCCTCCATGCTTATTGTCACTGATTTGATGGTTGTTATCACCGATATTATCATTTTTTCGGCTGCTTTCTTTTGGTTGCGTTGACTCGTTATCGCGCTCCATTAACTGAGCCCTATTTACAACATCTGAATACAAAAACAGTTTATGAGAAATAAGATATTGACGTATCTCCGGCTTCAAACCTCTTAAAAACATCCACGTTATTCTCTATTCATTATCAACCAAGTGGGATGCAAATCGGGATAACTAGACAAACTTGGCTTCGTACTGCGACACGGTCATGTTGTTTTGCTCCAACTTGATAAATTCCACCTCCTTCATGTGACGAATGCTTTCGGGAAAGTACTTGTCATTGAACAGCTCTTAAAACGTCTCTCAAGACATCTTGAGTGCATCAGGCTGGGTAAGTTTTACAGATTCCCACCAGTGATCTGCCTCTTCACGCAACATAAAGGTGGCAAAGGGAATCTTTTGCTACTCGGAGCATCCCAAGACATCAAATATCTTGGTGATCTGCTTTAACCACGTCAACGCCTTAAGTGTTTTTGGCTTTCCCAAAAACTCTGGTGGTCCCAGCTCCTTGAATTACTTAGCGGTGACCAACCGTGGGTTGCCATTGTTTCCTCCTGCATTATGGATAGGAGCCGCCTTCGCCTGATGTTGCATGAATTCTAAAAGGCTTCTAAACGTATCGTCGTTCGTCAATTGATCAGTGTTGTTTTTTACAGGAGGATTATCACCATCCTATTGCACATTGTCCTGATTATTGATCTGTGGAGAATCAACAGTCTCCTGTGCTACATTGCTATTCTCAACATTCTCAGGATGTCATTTTCAGATACTGCCACAAAACAAATGTTAATTGACATGTAACATATTATCCATATACTCTGACCGACCAATTAAATATCAAATAAACTTAGGTAGGTCATACTAGCGAAGGAATTCTCCATCTCTCCCCTCCTGGTTCTTGTCTCACTTCTCAGCCAGATATCATATCCCAAAGCTTTGATACCAACTGTGACGCCCCCAAAATAGGTATACATATCCATCTTGAGTCGCCAAATATATGAAACAAAATTTAAATACAACTTAACTATACAACAGTCGTGTAATATACGACTAAACATATGTTGTGAGTTTTAATACAAATATTGTCATCTAGACAATATACAAACTCAATGGGGTCCTCATTAGATTTATTATCACATTATTTTACAGAATAATGAGGACTACTAATGCACCATCTAGGACCATCACTCTGTTTCCCCTGACTAGTCCCTGCTACGTTCTCATTTACTGAAGAGAACAATGAAAGAAAAAGGGTGAGCTCAACTAGCCCAGTAAGAAATATTATGACTAAGATAATGCAGAATAATTTATCGTTAGACTTCGACAGTGTTAAACTGATACAATATAACAAACTTCAAGTTTAACTGCAGCGGAACAAGCAATCCATTAGAAGAGTCAAGTAGAGAATAAAATCTACTATCGTCTATGATTTAAAAGGTTTTTCATCACTTTTATCGCTGAGACTCAGCTCAATAAATAATCCACATCATCAAATCATCCCTGCACTACATGTCAAGGAAATTCTTTAGTATCACGACCACAAATTATCCATGCACTATGGGCCAAAGATAATCGTGTTTTCATCAACGGTCCTGTTCATGCCATAAAATAATTCATCTTTGCACCCTTGGCCGAAGAGAATCCATAGCCATAATCATACCAAAAATTTTCCGTCAATACACTACGGGCCAATGAGGACTTTTTTTCTACATCATTTTTAACATTACGGTCATGATTACACCGCATAATCCCTGGTCATAATCATACCAAGTCCATCTATGCACTACAGGCCACAGATGACTTTCAACATAATATAAACATGAGGATGATGACAATGATATAAGAATTCAATAAAACAAGTTCAAGAATTAATTTATCCAGGAACCAATAACGTCCAAATTGTCAACATGATACTGCTTTGTGGAGTAAAAATTCAAGAATGCTCAAAAAAATATTTTCATGAAAAGATACTGGATGAAGCGCAAATATCAAGGATATTCCACTAATTTCATTGAGTATAGAAGTCAAAACTTTAACCAACTTAGTATAATAAGGAATGGAATAACAAAAGAAATCACCAGGCATGCGATAGACCGCATAGAAAGGTTATTCAAACAGAATAATAAATAACGGAACCAGGTCATGCGTAAACGCACAGACATGATATTCCAACAGAATAATAAGTAATGGAACCGGGTCATGCGTAAAGCACAGAGAAGATGTTCCAACAGAATGATAAAGAACGGAATAATAACAGAAATCACCATGCATGCGGTACTTCACATATATAGGTTATTCCAACATAATGATAAAGAATGGAATAACAGAAGAATTTCACCAAGTATATGGTAGCCCGCGTATACAGGTTATTCCAACAGAATAATAAAGAATGGAATAACAGAAGTTCTCTTCGTGGATACAAAAGAATCAATACCCTATACGAGTATAACAAATAATATCCCCTACCTTAGAAAGAAGAGTACTTGATATAGAAGTAGTGAAGTAGCAGAACACTTTTCTTCTTTCTCTCTATAGTTTCTCTCTCTAGAGTTTCAGCGAATTCGTAAGAAATAATGAAGGAATGAGCTTCTATTTATAGAAGAATGGACTGCATAGTAACTAACTCATGAAACGGTCCAGGTTGATTTACTTTAATCTGACGGTCCATATTTAAAGCAAAATCTTTTAAATAAAATATAGTATATTCTATTTATAATCTAATAAAATGAATAACTTTATAAAAGATTTTACTATGCAAACACTATGCAGGCACTATGCAAACACTATTCATAATAAAATATAATATATTCTAATTATTGTCTAATAAAACATATAACTTTATAAAAGTATTCTATTTTATATAAAAAGATTTTACTATTAGCCTAATAAAATGAATAACTTTATAAAAGTATTCTGTTTTATATAAAAAACTATTCTTTTTTATTATATTATTATTACCAATAAAACAAAACTAAGTTACTTATCACATAAGTATCAATAATCAATACCGTGTGCTACTATTCAACCACGCGTATTATTGTATTTTTACTACCAAGTAGTTCAACAGTATTTATGGTAAAACATCCGTGGTTATTTTCAATAAAAAAAATTTGTCGTTTTCTCAATCCAACAATAATTTTGTTGTGGGGTCCACCAATGATTGTACCGTTGTACGAATATTCCCTGTTAAAACGAATATTCCCCGACCAATCGAATATTATATAACAACTTGCGTACTTTGCAAAATTTATAAATATTACCAACAACTATAACATTATATCAAATTTACTCCATAATATTAAAAATGATATTTATAGAAAATTCATCTTTATTTATAAAAGTTGCAGTCTTACAACCTCCCCTTCTTATGAAATTTCTCCCTCGAAATTAGTGTACATACCTGGTATGTCGAAGAGGTAAGGATACCTTGATTTCATTTTAGATTCTAACTCCCAAGTCATTTCCTCAACATCGTGGTTTCTCCACAAAACTTTGACTTGAGGTATAACCTTGGAGCGTAGAATATGTTCATTCTTATCCAAGATTTTAACATGAACCTTTTCATACGTCAAATCTTCCACTATTTCGTTCGGTTCTAACTCAATAATATGGTTCAGGTCTTCCACATATTTACGTAACATGGATATGTGAAAAATGTTATGAACACGAGACATAAGTGGCAGTAAAGCGAGTCTATAGGCCACAGTTCCTACTCGATCGAGGATTAAAAATGGGCCGATAAATCTAGGATTGAGTTTTCCTCTCTTTCCAAATCTCGTAACTCCTTTCCACGGAGCAACTCATAATAACACATGATCTCCTATATCCAATTCCACGTCCTTTCGATGAAGATCAGCATAACTCTTTTGTTGATCTTGTGAGGTTTTTATACGTTGTCGGATCGTTTGAATCTTTTCTGTAGTCATACGTACCAACTCTGGTCCCAACAACATTGCTTCACCCACCTCATCCCAGCATACTGGAGAACGACACTTTCTTCTATACAACGCATCGAATGGAGCCACGCCAATGCTTGCTTGATAATTGTTGTTGTAGAAAAACTCCACCAACGGTAAGAACTTGTCCCAACTTCCCTTGAAGTCAAGGACATAGAGTCTTAATAAATCTTCCAGAGTTTGAATAGTCCTCTCTGATTGTCCGTCCTGTCTGAGGATGATATACCAAACTAAATCGTAAATCTGTGCCCATATCTTTTTGCAAACTAACCCAAAATCGTGAAGTGAATCTTGGGTCTCGATCAGAAACTATGGATACTGGCATACCATGCAGTTTTACAATCTCGTTTATGTACATACGAGCAAGACGTTCAAGTGTATAAGTTTTTTGTATTGGTAAGAAGTGAGCAGACTTGGTCAATCTATCAACAATGACCCAAATCGCATCTATGCCTTGAGAAACTTTGGGAAGACCGATAACGAAATCCATGGTAATGTGCTCCCACTTCCATTCTGGAATTTTAAGTGGTTGTAATGGACCTTTTGGTACTTGATGCTCCGCCTTGACTCGTAGACACCTTGAGATAAACAGCGATATCTCTCTCTTTATATTGCCCCTCCAAAATGTATGTCGAAGATTATCATACATTTTGGTACTCCCAGGATGGATTGCAAACGGTGTGGTGTGCACCTCCATCATGATTTTATAATTTAAATCGGGGTCGTTAGGAACACAAAGTCTAGAGTTGACTCGAAGTATTCCTTCTTCATCGATTCTTGATTCTAGAATAACGCCCTCTTGAACCTTCTTCTTCACATTCATCAGCTCCGGGTGTATAGCTTGAGCGCTTAAACTTTATCGATTAAAGTTGATTCTACTCGTATATTCGTTATCTTCACATGGATTCGTATATTCGCACTTGTAACCGCATACGATCTTCTACTCAACGCATTAGCTACCATGAACGTCTTTGGCGCATATTACGTTCGTTTTAAGTAAAGAAATATTTGAGGGTTTAAGAAATGGGTTTTGTACTAGGGTTAATACAAAATTCGATTTCACGCTCTAAGGGTAGGCTAAGAAGTCTTCAAGAATACGTCAGGTAATTTATTAACAATAGAAATATCATTCAAAACTGTGACCCTCATCCAAGACATGGATAGTACGTCACATTGATACCTATCAACTTACCATCGTCATTCACGACATCGCCTACAGAAAGTCAGGCTTCGGTGCATTCCACACAAGAAAGTCAACAACGAAAGGACCGAGACTCTTTATTTATGACTTGATATGACAATGATTGACTTTAGTGGTTTGGTTGCATGAATTCGCATAACAGGCTGGTTAGGAATATGAAAGCTAACAACCTTATAAATAGCATGATGAGTAGTTAACCAATCGATTCCTAAAATCGCATTAAAGGAAAGTATTTTCAAAGAGACAAGATCGACACGTAACGTTAAAGTGTTGATTTGAACAAGATTTATACATAGTGGAGGTAACGAAGGTTTCTTCAAACTGAGTTTAAACAAATATATAAAAGTCTAACTTCTCCGGAGTTAACTTCAAACATTGAACACAACTAGCTGAAATAAAAGAGTAAGTTGAACCGGTATCTAACACGGTATAGACATCATAAGAGTTTATGACTAATATACCCGTGATAATTTTATTCAAGTTCCTTGTCACGAAAAAAAAAACTCTCTCTTAAACTACTGGCTTTAGCTTGTCTGGGACATCCTTTGACATCACTATCCTAGTTGGACTTGACTTCACCATACGACAAAATTGAGCTAGGTGACCTTCTCTTCCGCGATTAAAACACGTTTTGGATTGTTGCGTACAGTTTGGACAAATGTGTCCCTCATGTCCGCATTTGAAACATACGATCGGTGGTCATTCTTCTTCCTTTGATACGGGTGCTGGTGCCGACGTCTTCACGTCATTGTTGAACCTTCTCTTCTTGAAATGTCCATTCTTATTGTTTTGACCATGATTACCACCGAAGTGGTTACCATTTTGGTATGTTAATTCCCTCCATGCTTATTGTCACTGATTTGATGGCTGTTATCACCGGTATTATCATTTTTTCGGCTGCTCTCTTTTGGTTGCATTGACTCGTTATCGCGCTCCACTAACTGAGCCCTATTTACAACATCTGAATACAAGCACAGTTTATGAGAAATAAGATATTGACGTATCTCCGGCTTCAAACCTCTTAAAAACATCCACGTTATTCTCTATTCATTATCAACCAAGTGGGATGCAAATCGGGATAACTCGATAAACTTGGCTTCGTACTGCAACACGGTCATGTTGTTTTGCTCCAACTTGATAAATTCCACCTCCTTCATGTGACGAATGCTTTCGGGAAAGTACTTGTCATTGAACAACTCTTAAAACTTCTCCCAAGACATCTTGAGTGCATCAGGCTGGGTAAGTTTTACAGATTCCCACCAGTGATCTGCCTCTTCACGCAACATAAAGGTGGCAAAGGGAATCTTTTGCTACTCGGAGCATCCCAAGACATCAAATATCTTGGTGATCTACTTTAACCACGTCAACGTCTTAAGTGTTTTTGGCTTTCCCAAAAACTCCGGTGGTCCCAGCTCCTTGAATTACTTAGCGGTGACCAACCGTGAGTTGCCATTGTTTCCTCCTGCATTATGGATAGGAGCCGCCTTCACCTGATGTTGCATGAATTCTTAAAGGCTTCTAAACGTACCGTCGTTCGTCAATTGATCAGTGTTGTTTTTTACAGGAGGATTATCGCCATCCTATTGCATATTGTCCTGATTATTGATCTGTGGAGAATCAACAGTCTCCTGTGCTCCATTGCTATTCTCAACATTCTCGGATGTAATTTTCAGATACTACCACAAAACAAAGGTTAATTGACATGTAACATATTATCCATATACTCTGACCGACCAATTAAATATCAAATAAACTTAGGTAGGTCATACTAGCGAAGGAATTCTCCATCTCTCCCCTCCTAGTTCTTGTCTCACATCTCAGCCAGGGATCATATCCCTAAGCTTTGATACCAACTGTAATGACCCCAAAATAGGTATACATCATCCATCTTGAGTCACCAAATATATGAAACAAAATTCAAATACAACTTAACTATACAACAGTCGTGTAATATACGACTAAACATATGTTGTGAGTTTTAATACAAATATTGTCATCTAGACAATATACAAACTCAATGGGGTCCTCATTAGATTTATTATCACACTATTTTACAGAATAGTGAGGACTACTAATGCATCATCTAGGACCATCAATCTGTTTCCCCTGACTAGTCCCTGCTACGTTCTCATTTCCTGAAGAGAACAGTGAAAGAAAAAGGGTGAACTCAACTAGCCCAGTAAGAAATATTATAACTAAGATAATGCAGAATAATTTATCGTTAGACTTCAACAGTGTTAAACTGATACAATATAGCAAACTTCAAGTTTAACTGCAGCAGAACAAGCAATCCATTAGAAGAGTCAAGTAGAGAATAAAATCTACTATCGTCTATGATTTAAAAGGTTTTTCATCACTTTTATCGCTGAGACTCAGCTCAATAAATAATCCACATCATCAAATCATCCCTACACTACATGTCAAGGATATTCTTTAGTATCACGACCAAGAATTATTCATGCACTACGGGCCAAAGATAATCGTGTTTTCATCAACGGTCCTGATCATGCCATAAAATAATTCATCTTTGCACCCTTGGCCGAAGAGAATCCATAGCCATAATCATACCAAAAACTGTCCGTCAATGCTACTACGGGCCAATGAGAACTTTTTTTCCACATCATTTACAACATTACAGTCATGTTTGCACCGCATAATCCCTGGTCATAATCATGCCAAGTCCATCTATGCACTACAGGCCACAGATGACTTTCAACATAATATAAACATGAGGATGATGACAATGATATAAGAATTCAATAAAACAAGTTCAAGAATTAATTTATCTAGGAACCAATAACGTCCAAATTGTCAACATGATACTGCTTTGTGGAGTAAAAATTCAAGAATGCTCAGAAGAATATTACCATGAAAAGATACTGGATGAAGCGCAAATATCAAGGATATTCCACTAATTTCATGGAGTATAGAAGTCAAAACTTTAACCAACTGAGTATAATAAAGAATGGAATAACAAAAGAAATCACCAGGCATGCGATAAACCGCATAGAAAGGTTATTCCAACAGAATAATAAATAACGGAACCAGGTCATGCGTAAACGCACAGACAGGATATTTCAACAGAATAATAAGTAATGGAACCAGGTCATGCGTAAAGCACAGACAGGATGTTCCAACAGAATGATAAAGAACGGAATAATAACAGAAATCACCATGCATGCGGTACTTCGCATAGACATGTTATTCCAACATAATGATAAAGAATGGAATAACTGAAGAATTTCACCAAGTATAGGGTAGCCCGCGTATACAGGTTATTCCAACAGAATAATAAAGAATGGAATAACATAAGTTCTCTTCGTGAATACAAAAGAATCAATACCCTATACGAGTACAACAAATAATATCCCCTACCTTAGAAAGAAGAGTACTGGATATAGAAGTAGTGAAGTAGCAGAACACTTTTCTTCATTCTCTCTATAGTTTCTCTCTCTAGAGTTTCAGCGAATTCGTAAGAAATAATGAAGGAATGAGCTTCTATTTATAGAAGAATGGACTGCTATAGTAACTAACTCATGAAACAATCCAGATTGATTTACTTTAATCTGACGGTCCATATTTAAAGCAAAATCTTTTAAATAAAATATAATATATTCTATTTATAATCTAATAAAATAAATAACTTTATAAAAGATTTTACTATACAAACACTATACAGCCACTATGCGAACACTATGCATAATAAAATATAATATATTCTAATTATTGTCTAATAAAACAGATAACTTTATAAAAGTATTCTATTTTATATAAAAAGATTTTACTATTAGCCTAATAAAACGAATAACTTTATAAAAGTATTCTGTTTTATATAAAAAGTTTTTTTATTTTATTACATTAATAATACCAATAAAACAAAACTGAGTGACTTATCACATAAGCATCAATAATCAATACCTGTGTGCTACTATGCAATCACGCGTATTACTGTACTTTTACTACCAAGTAGTTCAACAGTATTAATGGTAAAACTTCCGTCGTTATTTTTAATAAAATATTTTTGTTGTTTTCTCAATCTGACAATAATTCCGTTATGGGGTCCACAAATGATTGTGTCGTTTTATGAATATTTCCTGTTAAAACGAATATTCCCCGATCAATCGAATATTATATAACAACTTGCGTATTTTGCAAAATTTATAAATATTACCCACAACTATAACATTATTTCAAATTTACTCCATAATATTCAAAATGATATTTATAGAAAATTCATCTTTATTTATAAAAGTTGGGGTCTTACAGCAAGGATCAAGTGCATACCCCTTATATTACTCACCAGTGGTCACCCCCCTTGAAGGCGACGGTTTCGGTCTTACAACCGTCGTCTATACTTTTAGCGACAGACAACATATAGCGTCGCTAAAAGTATAGGCGATGGTTGTATGACCAAAACTATCGCCTAAAGGGGGGTGAGCACGGGTGAGTAAGATAATGAGTATGCACTTGAGCTGGACCAATATATATATATATATATATATATGTAGTAGTAGTAGTATATATATGTGTGTGTGTGTGTGTGTGTGTGTGTGTGTGTGTGTGTGTGGTGCGTGATTGTATGCTTAACATATATATAAGATTGTAAATTAAGTCTGCAAGAAAAGAAATTGGTTTTACAGTGAACGCATGTATGAACGTGGTTTGTAGAGTACCAAAATTGATATAATGTAATTTTCTGTAATTGGTTGTTTATGAACTAATGGTAAAATTGAACTGTGATTATTTAGCATTCAAATTTATATATTCTGATACACCAATGTTGAACAAGTTTTATTGTTCAATTACTATTTATTATGCATGCTCCATAATCAATTTTAAATAAGATTTCTAACCTTAGCTTAATATTGTTCAAGCAAGATAGTTTATGTTATGCAATATTTATGCTATTAGATTATTCCTAAAGCACGAACTTAGTATACAATGTTGATTCAATAATAGTTTATTCTGTAACATAGTGTTATTACCTTTTTATTCAACTAATCCTTAGTTGATGTTCGTTGAATTCCAAATTTACCTTGAAACATATCAAAACCAAACTTACTTTGGTGCGGACTTGTACTCTAAATACTGAGATGAACAACCCTATTATTAGGGGATAACATACGTATAGAGTTGAAATGTTTGTGCACAATACAATGTACGAAGGGCTGATCTCCCTAAGTACGAGGAGTCCCTATAGCCTTAGGACTGTTAAAGTTTAAGTTGAAAGATTACTTATAACTATGGACATAGTTCGTGGTCTTATGACCCTCAGTTTAATATTTCATAATTCTGATTATCATTGACAAATCATTTTGTTCAGTTCTATTGAGCCTATTATTTGGCAGTTGTTGTAAAGATTTTATTCATTGTCATTTCAAGTGAGCATTGTTTGCTCATTTTTTCTTATATAAACATTACAACTAAAGTTGAGAAGGTTGATGTACCTAGCACCTGTAAGGGAAAGAGAAAGATGAACACATATTGAAGACTTGTAACAAGTTGATATTTTATTATCAGACATTATTTTAATGATTGTAATAAAGTTATTTAAATTTTTCCGCATTTAAATGATTGTATTTAAAGGTTAGAAAACCTAGGAGATTTTTTGTTAATGTAATCCTTTAATGGGAAGGTTTATTATTTATGTGACGCCCCCAAAATAGGTATACATCACCCATCTTGAGTCGCCAAATATATGGAACAAAATTCAAATACAACTTAACTATACAACAGTCGTGTAAAATACGACTAAACATATGCTGTGAGTTTTAATACAAATATTGTCATCTAGACAATATACAAACTCAATGGGGTCCTCATTACATTTATTATCACACTATTTCACAGAATAGTGAGGACTACTAATGCACCATCTAGGACCATCACTCTGTTTCCCCCTACTAGTCCCTACTACGTTCTCATTTCCTGAAGAGAACAATGAAAGCAAAAGGGTGAGCTCAACTAGCCCAGTAAGAAATATTATGACTAAGATAATGCAGAATAAATTATCGTCAGCCTTCAACAGTGTTAAACTGATACAATATAACAAACATCAAGTTTAACTGCAGCGGAACAATCAATCCATTAGAAGAGTAAAGTAGAGAATAAAATCTACTATCTTCTATGATTTAACAGGTTTTTCATCACTTTTATCGTTGAGACTCAGCTTAATAAATAATCCACATCATCAAATCATCCATGCACTACAGGCCAAGGATATTCTTTAGTTTCACGACCACAAATAATCCATGCACTATGGGCCAAAGATAATCATGTTTTCATCAATGGTCCTGATCATGCCATAAAACAATTCATCTTTGCACCCTTGACCGAAGAGAATCCATAGCCATAATCATACCAAAAACTATCCATCAATGCACTACGGGAAAATGATGGCTTTTTCCACATCATTTGTAACATTAGGACCATGATTAAACCGAATAATTCCTGGTCATAATCATACCAAGTCCATCTATGCACTACAGGCCACAAATGACTTTCAACATAATATAAACATGAGGATGATGACAATTGTGATGACCCCAAAATAGGTCCATTCCATCCAACCCATTCTGAGTCGCCAAATACATGGTACAAAAATAAATACAACTTCAATAATACAATTGTCGTACAAAATACGACAACAAATATACTATGAGTTTAAATACAACTATTATCTAATAGACAATATAAAAACTCAAAAGGGGTACTCATTACAATTATTGATACGCTATTTCACAGAATAGTGAGGAATACTAATGCAACCATCTGGACCGTCAATCCATTCCCCGACTAGTCCCAGCTATATTCTCATTTCTTGAAGAGAACAGTGAAAGAAAGGGTGAGCTCAACTAGCCCAGTAAGAAATATTATGACTAAGATAATATACAACAAATTATCTTTCAACTGGGAAAAATCTGATAAAATATAATAGACAACAAGTTTTAGATCAACAACTGCAGCGGAATAAACAATCCATTAGAAGAGTCAAGTAGAGAAAGAATTCTACTATCTTCTAAGATTTAAAAGTTCATCATCAATATTTTATCCCTGTAACATCGATCAATATAAATCTTGAATCAAATATTCATCTTTGCACTACAGGCCAAAGATATTCATTTGTTTCACCAGTTGGTCATGTTCATCTCAACACCTGTTCATCTTTGCACTACGGGACAAAGATATTCATCAGGTAATCATTCATCTTTGCACTACAGGCCAAAGATATTCATCAGTTAATCATTCATCTTTGCACTACAAGCCAAAGATATTCAGTAATATCATCATTTAGGACTGAGGATGATGAAAAAAATCTTTAAAAAAATGAATCCAGTGAAATAAAAGATCAAATATTAGGATTCGTATTACAGTTTATCCAAGTTCAAAAATACTTCATAATAACCAATTGTGAAACAGAATTCAAAATAAAGATCAAAACATGGATACAATCAAAGATAGCAACCATAATAGACAACTTGGACAAAAAGAAGAAAAAATTCATTTTTCGATGAATAGTGTCGTATTCGTGAATAGTGCCATATACGTGAATAGTATTGTATACGTGAATAGTAGCTCTGACACCAAAAGATAGAATTTCCACAAGAAAAATCATCATGCTTCGTGAATAGTAACTCGTGAATAGTAACTCATGAATAGTAACCCCGACATGAAAAGTTCTAAATTTGAAAAAAAGTTCCAACCAATATTTTAGCATAATGATATTAAAAAAATAATATCATTTACGAAGAAAATAACATCCCTTACCTCAAAATAACCGTACTTCTGACTGAATTTCGGATATAGTGCTGACAGAAACTTGCACCGTATAGCAACACTCAAAGTATCAAAATACTCACAAGAATACGCTCGATAATATAGAGAGAGAAAGAGAGAAAACTTATGAATTCTGGTGTGATTTTCAATTCTAACTAAGCACCCTATTTATAGGAAAATGCTTAGAACGTCATAGAAGACTAACCTGCTACCTGATGGCTTTACCTGTTACTATTACCACCCACCACATTTGAAATTCAATTGAGCACATATCTCGCCAACCAACTCTAGAATTTTCCAAAATGTTTTATCATTTAAACAATAATCAGAAACATTAATAATTCATAGAAAATAGCCCGTTTATCAGAAAAATGCGAATTTTATGTCCATTCCACACTGAAATCGAATTCTCTACAACTTTGTAGCTTTGAATTTTTCCAAATTCCAAACAGAAAATATCTGAAATCCACAAATTGATGATTTTTAAATACTTCCAATCCGACAAAATACTGATAAAACACTTCAGCATTAATTCCTTCATTAATAACCACATAAATAAATCCATCATTTATATCCACATAAAAATAAATAATTCCTTATCATATGAATCAATAATTAATTATTCACAAATAATATTACAGAATCACATTTATGACAACCAGGCTGTTCCCAGGAAATAGGGGGCTTTCCGATAAGGATTTCTCCTTACTGGCGCGCAATTAGGTGACCAAACCTCTCCGTGACAGAACTTTCTAGACATTGCCAATAATGCTATCTAATAATATTATTCCAAATAATATGAATTATTGATCTGATAATGGAGATGATGTGCAGTGACAATTATTGAGCAACAATAATATAAAATATCAACGCAGCAATTATTGAATCAATAAAATAAAATTTTGAACAGTAACTACTGTAACAATTATTGAGTAGTGCCTTCTTACGTAAGGATCAATAACTCAACAATACTGTGCAATACCGTGTGCTACTGTGCAACCACGCGTATTACTGTATTTTAACCATCGAGTATTCCAAAAGTGTTAACGGTAACAACTACGCCATTATTTATAACAACAAAAACTTTGTCATTTTCTTCATCCGACAATTATCCGTTATGGGGCCCACAAATGGCTGCGCCATCGTACGAATATTCCCCAACACAATGAATATTTTATAACCACTTGCTTATTTTGCAAAATTTGCACATTTCACGCATAACTAAAGTATTATATCAAATTATCACCTTATTATTCACAATAATAAATAGAGAAAATTTGATTTTTATTCATTAAAAAGTTGGGGTCTTAAAACAATGATATAAGAATTCAATAAAACAAGTTCAAGAATTAATTTATCCAGGAACTAATAACGTTCAAATTGTCAACATGATACTTCTTTGTGGAGTAAATTTTAAGAATGCTTAGAAAAATATTTCTATGAAAAGATATTGGACGAAGCGCAAATATCAAAAATATTCCACTAATTTCATGGAGTATAGAAACTAAAACTTTAACCAACTGAGTATAATAAAATATATGAAACTGCAAATGGATTTTCACCTGCCATACAGTAATCCACTTAGGCAGATCATTTCCACAATTTAATAAGGAATGAATACAGAGGATCATTCATCATGCATGTGATAATCCACATAGACAGGTTATTCCAACATAATAATAAAAAATGGAATAACAGAAGAAATCACCATGCATGCGATAGACCGCACAGACAGGTTATTCCAACAGAATAATAAAGAATGGAACCAGGTCCGGTGTAAACGCACAGATAGGATATTCCAACAGAATAATAAATAATAGAACCAGGTCCGGCGTAAACGCACAGACAGAATATTCCGACAGAATAATAAAGAATGAAATATTAAAAGAATTTCACCATGTATGCGGTACTTCGCATAAACAGGTTAATCCAACAGAATAATAAGAATGGAATAACAGAAGAATTTCACCATGTATGTGGTACTTCGCATATACAGGTTATTCCAACATAATGATAAGAATGAAATAATAGTAGTTCTCTTCATGAATACAAATGAAATGACACCCCTTACGAGTACAACAAATAATATCACTTACCTTTGAAAGAAGAGTATTCCGACTTGTAGGGCGAGGATATACTCGAAGAAAATTTGCACTACGCTCAAAGCTTTCTTAAACTCTAAAGAAATACGCTCAAGATTATAGAAGAAGAACTCTTTTTATAGTTTCTCTCTCTAGAGTTTCAGTGAATTCGTAAGAAATAATGAAGGAATGAGCTTTTATTTATAGAAGAATGGACTGCATAGTAACTAATTCATGAACGGTTCAGATTGATTTACTTTTAATCGGACGGTCCATATTTAAAGCAAAATCTTTTAAATAAAATATAATATATTCTATTTATAATCTAATAAAACAAATAACTTTATAAAAGTATTCTGTTTTATATAAAAAGATTTTACTATACAAAATACTATGCAGGCACTATGCATAATAAAATATAACATATTCTATTTATATAATAACTTTATAAAAGTATTCTATTTTATATAAAAAGATTTTACTGTGCAAAACACTATGCATAATAGGATATAATATATTCTATTTATAGAATAACTTTATAAAAGTATTCCGTTTTATATAAAAAGCTTTTCTGTTTTATTACATTAATAATACTAATAAAACAAAACTGAGTGACTTCTCACGTAAGCATCAATAATCAATAATGTGTGCTACTATACAACCACGCGTATTACTGTACTTTTACAACCGAGTAGTTCAACAGTTTTAATAGTAAAACTTTCGCCGTTATTTTCATAAAAATATTTTTGTCGTTTTCTCAATCCGACAATAATTCCGTTGTGGGATCCACCAATGATTGTACCGTCGTACGGATATTCCCTAATAAAAAGAATATTTTCTGACCAATCGAATATTATACAACAACTTGCGTACTTAGAAAAATTTATAAATATTATCCACAGCAATAATATTATATCAAATCCACACCATAATATTCAAAAAATTATTTCAAGAAAATTAATTATTTATTCATAAAAATCTGGGGTCTCACAATTTAATTTTGTTATGATTGGGTAGTTAGATATAAATGTTTTATTTAAGTGAACACCAAATTTTGTGGTAATGGAGTACCCGAATTTGGGGGTGTCACAGTAACTGTTATCCATGTGTTATCTGAGTTTTTATGTATGTCTAGAAGCATTGTAGTTGGTCTAAGTTGTAGCTAGAAGTATTTAGCAATGCTTGTGTTGAGGCTCTACAGAAACAGAGCCATTTTTTTGCTTCTGACCGAAGTGGCGCGACCTCGCCACTTCTATAGTACAAAACTACACGGCCGCGTAGGCTGCCCGTCTTGGAAACTATGACACCACCAAATCTGGGTACTTTATTCCCACAAGATTTGGTGTTCACTGTCTAAACATTCATTTCTAACTACCCAAATATAATAAAATTTAACAATAAACCTTTCCTTTAAAGGATTACATCAATAAGTTCAATAAAATCTCCCAGGTTATCTAACCTTTAAATATAAACATCAAGTGAGGAAAATTAAATAACAACATCACAATATTTAAAATAGAGTCTGACAATATAAAAGTCAACAGGTTTACAAGTCTTCAACACTTGTTCATCTTTCCTTTCCCTTTACTGGTGGTTAGGGGTGAGCATGGTACAGTTTGAAGCTCAAATCACACACGAAACCGCTTAGGTGCGATTTAAAAAATACAAAACCGCACATGAAACCATTTGTGATCGGTGCGGTGCAGTTTTGAACCGTGCGGTTTGGTTTCATTTGGAGCGGTTTCGGTTCCAAAACCAATTGAAATAACAAACGCGTAAAATAGTTAGCAAAATCATTCACGCAAACGTATTACGCAGTGAACACAATCATGGAGCTAATTTAGCAAAATAGTTTCAGGAATCAACAATTATATGGTTAATTAATACTCCCTCCATCCTAGAATAAAAGTTCTGGTGGACTATTCATGCATATTAAGAAGAGGAATAAAATGACAAATTGCCCATAATTGTGACGCCCCCAAAATAGGTATACATCACCCATTTTGAGTCGCCAAATACATGGTACTGAAACAACTACAATTTCATTATTACAATTATCGTGCAAAATACGACAACACATATACTGTGAGTCTAAATATAAATATTATCTTCTAGACAGCATTCAAACTCAAATAAGTCCGCATTACAATTATTGAACACTATTTTACAAAATATTGAGAACTGCTAAAACAACTGATTGGAAACATTACTCCAAACCCCGACTAGTTCCCGCTATATTCTCACCTCCTGAGAAGAAAATGGAACAAAAAGGAAAAGGTTGAGCTCAACTAGCCCAATAAATAATATTATGACTAAGATAATATAGAACAAATTATCATTAGCCTTCAAAATATCAGATAAAATATAATGGACAACCAGTTTTAGATCAATATTCGCAGCAGAAATAACAATTCATTAGAAGAGTTAAGTAGAGAATGAAATCTACTATCATATATGAATTTAAAAGTCCATCATAAATATTTTATCCGTGTAACATCAATCAATATATATCTTGAATCAAATATTCATCTTTGCACTACGGGCAAAAGATATTCATCTGTATCACCAGTTGGTCATGTTTATCTCAACACCTGTTCATCTTTACACTACGGGCCAAAGATATTCATCAGGTAATCATTCATTTTTGCACTACAGGCCAAAGATATTTAGTTATATCATCATTTAGGACTGAGGATGATGAAAAATATTTTAAAAAAACGAATTCAGTGAGATAAAAGGACAAAGATTAGTGATTCGTACTTTAAATAATCCAAGTTCAAAAATACTCCGTAATAAACCATAGTGGAGTAAAATTCAAGAATGAAGATGAAAATATGGATACAATCAAAAATAGTAACCATTATAGATATCTTGGACAAAGAAGAGAAAATTTTGTTTTTCTGTGAATAGTGTCGTATACGTGAATAGTGTCGCATACGTGAATAGTAACTTTGGAACAAAAAGATAGAAATTTCATAAGAAAAATCATACTTCGTGAATAGTACTCGTGAATAGTACTGTATTCGTGAATAGTGTCGTATACATGAATAGTAACCTCGACATGAAAAGATAAAAATTTCACAATAAATTTCATACTAATATTTCAGCATAATGATATTGAATGAAATAACATCATTTACGAAGAAAATAACATCCCTTACCTCAAAAGAATAGTACTTCCAGCTGGAATATCGGATATAACGTTGAAGGAAACTTGTACTGAACAGAAACTCTCAAAGTATCTAAATACTCATAAAATACGCTCGATAATATATAGAGAGAAAATTTATAATCCTGGTGTAATTTTTCAATTCTAACTAAGCACCCTATTTATAGGAAAATGCTAGAACGCCAAAGCAGACTTAACCTGCTACCTGATGGCTTTACCTGCTACTATTCATGCACACCACATTTGAAATAAATTTCAGCACATTTTTCACCAACCAAAAGTGGGGCCCACCCATTCTAGAAAATTTCCAAAATGTTTTAAATTTAAACAATAATCAGCAACTTTAATAATTCATAATAAATAGTCTGTTTATCAAAAAAATACGAATATTATGTCCATTCCATAGGAAATTTAATTCTCTACAACTTTGTAGAAGAGAGTTTTCCAAATTCCAAACATAAAATGCCCGAAATCCATATACGGACGGTTTTTAATACCTCCATTTCGACAAAATAGTAATAAAATATCTCAGCATTAATTCCTTCATTTATATCCACATAAAAATAAATATTTTCTTATCATATAAATTAATAATTAATTATTCACAAATAATATTACAGAATCACAATTATGACAACCAAGTCGTTCCCAGGAAATAGGAGGCTTTTCGATAAGGATTTCTCCTTACTGGCGCGCAATTAGGTGACCAAACCCCTTTTCTAGACAGAACTTCCTTAGACATTGCCAATAATGCTATCTAATAATATTATTCAAATAATATGAATTATTGATCAGCTAATGGAAAATTTTGTGTAGTGACAATTATTGAAATAACAATAATATGAAATATCAACATAGCAATTATTGAATCAATAAAATAAATATTGAACAGTAATTAATGTAACAATTATTGAGTAGTGCCTTCTTATGTAATAATCAATAATTCAAAAATATTGTGCAATACAGTGTGCTACTGTGCAACCACGCGTATTATTGTATTTTAACCACCGGGTATTCCAACAGTCTTAACGGTAACAACTACGATGTTATTTGTAAAAAATCAAACTTGTCATTTTCTTCATCCGACTGTTTTTTGTTATGGGACCCAATAATGGCTGCGCCGTCGTACAAATATTCCCCGACAGCAAGAATATTCCACGACCAAACGAATATTCCCTGACAATAATGAATATTTTATAACAACTTACTTATTTTACAAAATTTGCATATTTCACCCATAACCAAAGAATTATATCAAATTAACACCTTATTATTCAAAATAATAATTAGAGGAAATTCAACTTTATTTATAAAAAGTTGGGGTCTTATAACCTCCCCTCCTTATGAAATTTCATCCTCGAAATTGACGTACATACATAGTGTTTTGAAAAGGTGAGGTTACCTCACTTTCATTTCTGATTCCAACTCCCAGGTCATTTCCTCAATAGCATGGTTCCTCCACAAAACCTTGACTTGTTGTATAACCTTTGTGCGTAGGATATGCTCCTTCCTATCCAAGATCTTGACAAGTACCTCCTCGTACGTTAAATCTTTAGTTATCTCGTCTGGTTCTAACTCAATAATGTGGTTTGGGTCTTTCATATATTTACGAAGCACAAATATTTGAAACACATTATGAACACGAGACATGCTTGGAGGTAATGCGAGTCTATATGCCACATTTCCTATTCAGCCAAGAATCTCAAATGGACCAACAAATTATGGATTGAGCTTTCCTCTCTTCCCAAATCTTGTAACTCCCTTCCATGGAGAAACACGTAACAATACATGATCCCCAATATTAAATTCCACGTCTTTTCGATGAAGATCCGCATAACGCTTTTGTCGATCATGTGTCGTTTGTATATGTCGTCGGATCATTTGGATCTTCTCTGTAGTCTTACGTACTAACTCTGGTCCCACCAACGTTGCTTCACCCACCTCATCCCAGCATACTATAGAGTGACACTTTCGTCCATACAATGCTTCAAATGGAGACACACCTATACTTGCCTGATAACTGTTATTGTAGGAGAATTCCACCAATGGAAGGTACTTATCCCAACTCCCTTTGAAATCTAGGACAAAGAGTCTTAATAGATCTTCAAGAGTTTGAATAGTCCTTTCTAATTTCCTGTCCATTTAAGGATGGTAAGCCAAACTAAATCGTAAATTCGTGCCCATAGCTTTCTACAAACTAACCCAAAATCGAGAAGTGAATCTTGGATCTCGATCAGAAACTATGGATACTGGTATGCCATGCAATCTCATAATCTCATTCACGTATATACGAGCAAGACGATAAAGAAAATAAGTCTCCTGTATCGGCAAGAAATGAGCATACTTGGTTAATCTATCAACAATAATCCAAATCACATCTATACTTGGAGAATCCTTGGGAAGACCCGTAACAAAATCCATGGTAATGTGTTCCCATTTCCATTTTAGAATCTCAAGTGGTTGCAATGGACCCTTTAGAACTTGATGCTCCGCCTTTACACGTTGACAAGTTAAACACCTCGAGATAAACTCCACGATCTCTCTCTTCATATTACTCCACCAAAATGTATGCAGAAGATCGTGATACAATTTGGTACTCCCAGGATGGATTGTAAATGATGTGTTGTGTGCCTCCATCATGATTATATGCTTTAAGTCAGAATCGTTACGAACACAAAGTCTGGAGTTGACTCGAAGTATTCCTTCTTCATAGATTCTTGCTTCTGGAATAGCACCTTCTTGCACTTTCTTCTTTATACTCATCAGCTCCAGGTCTGTAGCTTGAACAACTTTAACTTTATTGATTAAAGTTGGTTCTACTAGTATATTTGATATCATCATGTGGATACTTAGAGCCTTTAACTCTATCTCCATCCTTTACAAGTCATAAAAATGGGACTTTGCGTTGACAATTTCGCACTCGTACCCGCATATGATCTTCTACTCAATGCGTCAGCTACTACATTCGCTTTTCCTGGATGGTATTGGATGGTATGATCATAATCTTTCAACATCTCGGGCCAACGTCATTGTCGTATGTTGAGTTCTTTTTGGGTGAAAAATATTTGAGGCTTTTATGATCTGTATAGATCTCCACTTTCTCCCTATATAGGTAGTGTCTCCAGATCTTCAATGCGAAAATGACTGCTGCCAACTCTAGATCATGAGTATGATAATTTCTCTCATATTCTTTGAGTTGTCGCGAGGCATAGGCTATGACTTTCATATTGCATGAGAATACATCCTAACCCTTTGCCTGAAGCATCGCTATAGATAACAAATCCATCCGAACCAGAAGGTATTGTTAGAACAGGTGCCGAAATGAGTCTCATCTTGAGCTCTTGGAAACTCTTCTCGCATTCTTCGCTCCATAAAATTTTTATATCTTTCCGAGTCAGATGAGTTAACGGAGTAACAATTCGAGAAAATACTTCCATGAATCTCTGATAATAACCATCTAAGCCCAGAAAGCTATGTACTTCGGTCACCGACTTCGGTTGCTCCCAACTTTGTATTTGCTTAAATCTTCGTCGGGTCAACAGATACTCCATGTTTTGACACCACGTGCCCATGGAATGATACTTCCTCAAGCCAGAACTCACATTTATTTAGCTTGGCATATAGCTTGTTATCATTAAGCCTTTGAAGTACCAACTTCAAATAGCGCTCTTGATCTTCACAGCTTTTGAAATAGACGAGGATGTTATAAATAAAGACAATAATGAACTAATCCAAATATTCCTTGAGCACACAGTTCATCATAACCATAAAAGCAGTAGTAGTATTTGTCAATCCAAAAGACATGACAAAGAATTCATAATGCCCATACCGAGTTCTAAAAGCAGTCTTTGGAATATCCTCAGTTTTAATCTTCAGCTGATGATATCCAGAACGAAGATCGATCTATGAAAAGAATTGTGCTCCTTGCAATTGGTAGAACAGGTCATTAATACGAGGTAGCGGATAACTATTCTTGATGGTGACATGGTTCAATTCTCGGTAGTCAATACAAAGTCGCATACTCCTGTCTTTCTTCTTTACGAATAAAACAAGAGCACCCCATGGAGATGTACTAGGACGAATGAAACTGATGTCTAACAACTCCTGTAGTTGGACCTTTAACTCCTGAATCTCAATAGGATCCATTTGATATGGGGTGTTAGAAATGGGTTTTGTACCAGCTTCAAGGTCAATAAAGATTTCAACTTGACGTTCTGGGGGTAGACTAGAAAGTTCTTCAGAAAATACGTCAGGAAATTCACTAATAACAGAAATATTATTCAAATCTGACGTATTTTTGTTTAAATCCTTGACATGGGCTAAGAAAGCGTGACTATTCGTTTTTCAAGAAACGAATGGCTTTATGGCTTGATATGACAGTAATTGACTTTAGTGGTTTGGTTGCTTGAATTCGCTATAACAAGTTGGTTAGGAATATGAAAACTGACAAACTTACGAAAATAATCAATTTTAGCATGATGAGTGGTTAACCAATCAATCCCTAAAATAACATCAAATGCAAGTATTTTCAACAAAATAAGATCGACAGGTAATGTGATGGTACCAACATGGATCAAGCAAGATTTATAAACAGTGGATGTAATAAAAGTTTCTCCTTACGGAGTCTCAACAGATAAGTTAAAGACTAATTTCTTCAGAGTCAAGTTCAAACGTTTAGCACAAGCAGGAGAAATAAAAGAATGGGTTGAACCAGTATCTAATATGGTATAAACTTCGTAAGAGTTTATGATTACCTTACCCGTGATCACCTCGTTTGGATTCTTTGCGTTTTGGGTAGTCACGACAAATGCTCTTCCAGGAACCACCGACTTTGACTTGTTCGAGACAGCCTTTGGAGTCACCATCCCCGATGAACTTGGTTTCGCTACAAGACAATCTCTAGCTTTATGACCTTCCTTTCCACAGTTATAACAAACCTTAGATTGTTATGGGCAGTTTGGGCTGATGTATCCTTCTTTTACGCATTTATAACATACGACTGGTTATCGTTCTCCTCCCCTAGAAATAGTTGATGATGGTGCTGACATCTTCACGTTATCATTGTTGTACCTTCTCTTTTTGAAATCTCATCTCGACTCGCTTCTTCTACTATCATGACCACGATTACCACCAGAGTGGACCGCTTTTGTCCTGATATTTTCATCCCCACTAGTTGTCATTGATCCGATGATTGCTGCCACTGGTATGACCCTGGTTGTGGTCCCTCGGTTAAACATACTCATTATCTCGCTCTACTAATTGAGCTCTGTTCATAACATCTGAATATAGAGAAAATTTATGAGAAATAAGATATTGCCGAATTTTAGGTTTTAGACCTCTCAGAAACATCTGCGTCATATGCTGCTCATTCTCTACCAAATGAGGTGCAAATCTGGATAACTCTGTGAACGTAGCCTCGTACTGGGACACAGCCATGTTTTTTTATTTCAGTCTAATAAACTCTACCTCCTTCATATGACGAATACTTTCACGAAAGTACTTGTCATTGAACAGTTTTTGAAATGCTACTCAAGGCATATTGAGTACGGCTGGTTGGGTACTCTTCACAGACTCCCACCAGAAGTCTGCCTCACCACGAAACATAAAGGTGGCAAATGGAAGCTTATGTTCCTTCGTGCATCCTAAGACATCAAATATCTTGGTAATTTGTTTAACCCATGTTTCTGCCTTGATCGGATCCGGCTTTCCCATAAATTCTGGTGGTCCCAACTCTTTCAACTGCTTGGCTATGACAAGCCGCGCGTTGCTATCATTTCCACCCGTATTTTTTACACGAGTGTGACACCCCCAAAATAGGTATACATCACCCATCTTGAGTCGCCAAATACATGGTAGACAATACAAATAAAACTTAATTAGACAACATAAGCTGTAAAATATGATTAAACATATGCTGTGAGTTTTAATACAAATATTGTCATCTAGACAATATACAAACTCAATGGGGTCCTCATTACATTTATTGTCATACTATTTCACAGAATAGTGAGGACTACTAATGCACCATCTAGGACCATCACTCTGTTTCCCCCGACTAGTCCCTGCTACGTTCTTATTTCCTGAAGAGAACAATGAAAGCAAAAGGGTGAGCTCAACTAGCCCAGTAAGAAATATTATGACTAAGATAATGTAGAACAAATTATTGTTAGCCTTCAACAGTGTTAAACTGATACAATATAACAAATATCAAGTTTAACTGCAGCGGAATAAGCAATCCATTAGAAGAGTCAAGTAGAGAATAAAATCTACTATCTTTTATGATTTAAAAGGTTTTTCATCACTTTTATCGTCGAGACTCATCTTAATAAATAATGCACATCATCAAATCATCCCTGTACTACAAGCCAATGATATTCTTTAGTATCACGACCACGAATTATCCATGCACTACAGCCCAAAGATAATCATGTTTTCATCGACGGTCCTGATCATGCCATAAAACGATTCATCTTTGCACTCTTGGCCGAAGAGAATCCACAGCCATAATCACACCAAAAACTGTCTATCAATGCATAACGGGCCAAGTGAGGACTTTTTCCATATCATTTGTAACATTACGGTCATGATTATACCGAATAATGCCTGGTCATAATCATATCAAGTCCATCTATGCACTATAGACCACATATAACTTTAAACATAATATAAACATGAGGATGATGACAATGATATAAGAATTCAATAAAACAAGTTTAAGAATTAATTTATCCAGTAACTAATAACGTCCAAATTGTAACCATTATACTTCTTTGTGGAGTAAAATTCAAGAATGCTCAGAAGAATATTTCCATGAAAAGATACTGGATGAAGTGCAAATATCAAGGATATTCCACTAATTTCGTGGAGTATAGAAACTAAAACTTTAACCAACTGAGTATAATAGAATATATGAAACTGCAAATAGATTTTCACCGCCATACGGTAATCCACTTAGACAGATCATTTCCACAATTTAATAAGGAATGAATACAAAGGATCATTCACCATGCATGTGATAATCCACATAGACAAGTTATTCCAACAGAATAAAAAAGAATGGAATAACAGAAGAAATCACCATGCATGTGATAGACCGCACATACAGGTTATTTCAACAAAATAATAAAGAATGGAACCAGGTCCGGCGTAACCGCACAGACAGGATATTCCGACAGAATAATAAATAATGGAACCAGGTCCGGCGTAAATGTATAGACAGGATATTCTGACAGAATAATAAAGAACAAAATATTAAAAGAATTTCACCATTATTGCGGTACTTCGCATAAACAGGTTATTCCAACAGAATAATAAGAATGGAATTACAGAAGAATTTTACCATGTATTCGGTACTTCGCATATACAGGTTATTCCAATATAATAATAAGAATGGAATAACATAAGTTCTCTTTATGAATACGAAAGAAATGATACCCCTTACGAGTACAATAAATAATATCCCTTACCTTTGAAAGAAGAGTAGTCCGACTGGTAGGACGAGGATATACTCGAAGAAAACTTGCACTACGCTCAAAGCTTTCTTAAACTCTAAATAAATATGCTCAAGATTATAGAAGAAGAACTCTCTTTATAGTTTCTCTCTCTAGAGTTTCAGTGAATTCGTAAGAAATAATGAAGGAATGAGCTTCTATTTATAGAAGAATGAACTGTATAGTAACTAATTCATGAACGGTCCAGGTTAATTTACTTTTAATTGGATGGTCCATATTTAAAGCAAAATCTTTTAAATAAAATATAATATATTCTATTTATAATCTAATAAAATGAATCAATTTATAAAAGTATTATGTTTTATATAAAAAGATTTTACTATGCAAAATACTATGCAACACTGTGCATAATAAAATATAATATATTCTATGTATAGAATAACTTTATAAAAGTATTCTGTTTTATATAAAAAGATTTTACTATGCAAAACACTATGCATAATAGAATATAATATATTGTATTTATAGAATAACTTTATAAAAGTATTTCGCTTTATATAAAAATATTTTCTATTTTATTACATTAATAATACTAATAAAACAAAACTGAGTGACTTCTCACGTAAGAATCAATAATCAATACCGTGTGCTACTATGCAACCACGCATATTATTGTACTTTTACTATCGAGTAGTTCAACAGTTTTAACGGTACAACGTCCGCCGTTATTTTCATAAAAATATTTTTGCCGCTTTCTCAATCCGACAATAATTCCGTTGTGGAGTCCACCAATGATTGTACCGTAGTACGGATATTCCCCGACAAAAAGAATATTTTCTGACCAATCGAATATTATACAGCAACTTGCGTAATTTGCAAAATTTATAAATATTACCCACAACTATAACATTATATCAAATCCACACCATAATATTCAAAAAATTATTTCGAGAAAATTAAATATTTATTCATAAAAATCTGGGGTCTCACAACGAGTCTCCCTCGTTTGATTTTGCATGAACTGCAAAATGCTTCTAAACATTCTATCACTCATCGTTTGTTCGGTAGTATTGTTTAAAGTAGGAATATTACCTTCATGTTGCACGTTCCCCTGGTTGGTGATTAAAGGTGTCTCCACGGTCTCATTCACTCCATTGTTAACATTTTCAGCTGCCATTCTCAAATACTGCCATAAAATAAGGGTTAATTAAAGAAATTGACATACCTATATTCTGATCGACCAATTAAATACCAAATAAGCTTAGGTAGGACACACTAGCAAAGGATTTACTCATCTCTCTCCTCCTAATTCTATTCCATGATCTCCGCCAGAGACCATATCCTTAAGCTATCATACTGTAGAGCCCCCAAATCCGGGTACTTGAAACCCAAACTCGGTGATTTACGATATCATTTCTACGAGCAAAATAATACTAATAATAATAACAATAATATAAAGATCAACTTAATTTACATATCATCAGAGTCTAATTCCCAAGTACGAGACCTTTAAATATTCATTACAATACGTGATAGATAATTTAATATCACTGTCTTACTAAAGTTAACTATTACATAAGATAACAGTCATTCATTCATTCAGCAACCTTTCCCTTTCCCTTGTTCTTAGCAGAGCTCTCTAGTCGTTCACACTTAGCTGAAAACATTTAAATTAAGCAAGGATGAGCATTTGAGTGCCCAACAAGTAATAGCAATTATATATAAGCTGAAAGAATTTAAATGTTTTCTTTATACTACCCTTCTACAACGATTCAACAGTTGTAAATTAATATGTACTAATGATAATAATATATCAATTCTATACCAAATCTTTGAAACTATGTACTGACTATAAATAGGGTTTAGGTGACATGCTATGAACATTGTTTTCAATTTTTAAATAGGTTAAACAAAAATTCATCTACAAACCGTCATAACTTACGGGCACGGGGGTGATAAGCCCGTTATGCCCTGCATTGATCAATACTACGTGCAATAATGAGGGTATCGTTCACTCTATCCACTATGGGTGCATAAAAAGTTTTCCCGTGTTGGGATGTTCATACTTGTCTGGGTTCCAAATCAAAGGTTTTATCTTGTTCAACAATAATTTATAATTCAACATTATGTATACGGGTAATTGACAAAGGTATATTAACATGTGATTAAATACAATGATTATCCAAGTGGGGACACTTGTATAACCATTTATCAAAATTAACGAACAGAATATATATCTGAATTATCATATACTAAAATGTTGATAATCAATGGGCGTATATAATATAGGTTTAATAAGCTGTACATTAATAATATATTTCATAAATATTCTTACTCATGTCCATTGCACAAAGAAAATACAAAGGTAAGATACTTGCCTGATGCGCTGCTTACATTCTGCAACTTAGTTTTATCTTTTATATAACCACCTATCAGTAATAAGAACATTTTACAGATTAGAATATCATATTATAACACATAACACTGCTTATTGCAATCAACACATACCCTAATCACATTGGCACATATGTTTAATAACCATTGAATCACAAATAATCACTTTATCTAATCACGTTATCTAAGTTCAGATCAATTTCTGAAATATGTCGGTGTACCGACAGCTTTATCGGGTAATTATCGAGTCTAAAACTATGTCCTGTAACTTAGTATTAGTCATATTATTTTTAAATGACTTATAATAATTTTAAAACATTTATTATAATTTATCATGAATTTTCAAACACCGAAATCATTATTAAATAATTTAAATATTAAACAATTCTATTATCATTAATATTTAATTAATATTAAACTATTAATGAAATCATTTCTAAAATGTTAAAGTTATTTATAATAACTTGAAATACTTTTAAAGTATTAATATTACCCTTAAATGATTTTTAAAATATTTAAAATCATTTTTAAATAATTATCATTAATATTAAAGTATTAATGTATTATCACCAAAATATTAAAAGTCATTTAATTATAACTTAAAATATTTTTAATTCATTTATATCCCTTTTAAATGATTTTTTAAATTAATAAAACCATTTATAAACTATTTATTTAATATAATTATTAAATAAATTTAATATCATTAATAATAACTTAATAATCATTAATATTAAATTATTAATGAAATTATTCTTTAAATATTAAAAGTTATGTTTTATAACTTAAAATATCTTTAAACACTTTATTTTCATTTAAAATAATTTTTATATTAATAAAATGATTTTAAATTAATTTATTTAATATAATTATTTCATAACCTTAATATCATTAATAACAATTAATTAATGAAATTTATTTTTAAATATTGAAAGTCATATTTTATAACTTAAACTACTTTTAAATACCTTATTATTATTTAAAATAATTTTTAATATAAAAAAATCATTTTTAATTAATTTATTTAATTCATTTAGTAAATAACTTAATATTCATTAATATTAAATAATTAATGATTTTTTTTAAATATTAAAATTTATATTTTATAACTTAAAATATTTTTAAATAACTTATTATCATTTAAAATGATTTTTAATATAATAAAATCATTTTTAATTAATTTATTTAATGAGTTTAATAAATAAATTAATTATCAATAATATTTAAATAAATACTAATATTTATGAAAAATATTTCAAATTATTAATATTTAATTTTTATAATAATTTTTGTAATTTTCAAAATTTAATAACTATTTTAAAATAATTTTTAGAATTTTAAATAATTAATTTTAATAAAAGTGTCGCTAAAGACTGCCTATACCGACAAAACTGTCGCTATAGGTGTTCTTCGCGTTCTTGATACAAACCCGGAATTCATATGCAGCTAGGTTACTACTTTGACCAACAATAAAATCGTGTGTGATGTGTTTCTGGGAAAGCTAATCATCAGATCTTGTAGTACATTTGCAGTACTACATTATCCAACAACAATCTTGCTCAAACAATACATAACATGAAAGATCTAAGCATCCAAAATGGCTGTCAGAGCTGTTCTTCATTTCTGGGGGTTACCCAGAAATGAAGAACAGTTCGACTGTCCATTTTTGGGCTTCAACAACTTGTAATCCTTGTCATGTTTTAGTGATATAAATGGTGCAGTATGTAGACAACGTGTAGGACAATAGATCTATCACATAACATCAACAAAAATATAACACAATCGTCAGATCCGGGCCGGTCAAACCTTGTCAGATACATTGCATATGTGTTTTCTGGGTTACCAAGAAAACAGTTCTCATGATTCTTACATCTACTTTGACCGACCACTGTGATCAACCCGCTTGATTAATTAGTGATATAAAAGCATGACATTGAAGTTTAGGTAACATACTACAATTGAATTACAACCACAAGAACAAAACATCAAACAGCTGCAAGATCAAGATCCACGAATATCATGTCAGACCCTTTCTGGGCAATTTCTGGGTTACCCAGAAATGCCCAGTCAATGCCGGTCAACGTGGTTTGACCACAAATATCTAATAATGAATGATCGATCTGACCCTGATTCAAGTTCTAAATCCTAGACCACATAACATACTATAAGTATAAACCTTCAAAACACAAAAATCATAAACATGCTAAGATTTACAACCTCTGACATTTGATGTCAGACCACAAAATAGAATTTTTCCAGATTCTTTAAATCTTCAAATCTGAGCCTCTAGATGTTATGCATCTAACATCTAGCAACCCAGATCATCATTAGACACCTTATATAACATGTTTAACACAAAAAAATTAACATCTAATGACAGATTATTGGACAGAAATCATGGTTAGGGTTTATACCTTCTTGAGAAATCTTTGATCCTGACTTCTAGTGTTTGTTATATATATTAGTGGGGCTCGGTTCTTGACTGATCTAGCTTATAATTTCAGAGGTTAGGGCTTGAGAGAGAGAATGGTTAAGTGTTACACAAAATGTAAGTTAGTAAATGGCTTTCTTTCTCCTCCAATCTATATATATATATGTGTGTGTGTGTGTGTGTGTGTGTGTGTGTGTGCGTGCGTGTGATGTTGGATGCATGTATTGGCTAATATTGCTTGATTTGCTGGAGATTTTAAGTCAATGGAGTAGTTAGATTAGCTCAACAACTCCCACACTTGTCAAGCCTTGCTATTTACATAAAAAAATCCAATGAGGGGTATAATGGTCTTTTGGCTTGGAATTTAAGGGCAATCATGTAATCATGCAAACCCTTAGGGTTTAACCCTAAGGTTTAACACAAAACATTAGTAGGATTTAGCAATTAGGGTTTGTACAAAAATAATAAAATTAAATAAATTTTAGTTTCTAAAATTTTAAAATTAGGGTTTCATAATTATGATTTATTTCTAATTACCTTATACAGTATTTTAGCAATTAGGGTTTAAAAACTTAGGGTTTCTAAAATTAGGGTTTAGATCATATAATTACCATTGACTTTGCTAATTTAGCAATTAGGGTTTAAGATTTTGATGATTAGGGTTATCTATTTATAATTAGATTTTCTAATTATCAAATTAGGGTTTTAAAAATTTAGGGTTTCCAAAATTAACAATTGTAATTTTAATAATTGCTAATTAATCATCTTATCACAATTACCAACAATCTCGAACTCTAATTTGAATTTTAAATTAGGGTTTCTCATTTCCAAAAATTAGGGTTTTAGAAATATTAATTAGGGTTTTCTACAAATTAGGGTTTTTAAACTTTTAATTAGGGTTTACCTAATTAATACATTTAATACATGACATAAATTATATAACATGGTTAAATAACAATCTTGTACTCTAAATTGAATCTCAAATTAGGGTTTAACATTATTACTAGGGTTTGGTCATAATACATCATAATTGACCAACCATTATCAATACGGAAATACAGTACATATTCATGGCACTATTAAATCAAAATATAATTAATATTATATTATTATTCTCATACTTTGACAATAATCCAAAATTAGGGTTTGGATTCCATATCTGATTTATTCTTTATATTTAACCTTAATAATTAAGGTAAAATAATTAACTTAATAATCTGTACTAAAATTCATATAATAAAATAATTATTATATTTATTCTAAAAATTACTTCATATATTATTTAAATAATATATGATTATATTTTCATGAAAAATAATTAATAAAAACATTTCTATCTTAAAATTAATTATTATAAGAATATACTTTATAATAATCAATAATTCTAAAATAAATTTACTTGTAAATATTCATGTAATAAGTATATTTTTATTTACCACATAAATACATATACACATAATCTTGTACAAATCCTCATCCTTAAAATAAATTAAAAAATTTATACACAAAATTTCTTATTTATTTATATAAAAAAATTTGGGTTGTTACATTCACCCTCCCTTATAAAGATTCCGTCCCCGAAATCACCATTTTTAAAAACCTACATATATACGGTTACATAGCATACACAATCTTTGCAAGTAGATCTCGATCATAATTTGATCAAACTAATCTTTAACTATTCACATAAAGCTTGTCTTTCTGATTAAACGGAAATTTGATTTCTAAAAGAACTCAAATTCCTCCCTCAAAATTTTTTTATATAATAATTTACTATATATAGGAAAATCATGTATAATAAAATAAAAGTTGTATGAATAATACCCGGAGTTCCAGTGCCAGCTGCTAGCCGTATCCTGGACTGTCATGTTGTAGACCCTCGCAGCAGATTTCGTTGGCTTGCTCGATGACGTAGGTCCCATGATTGCTAAAGTCCAGCTTCCAATGCCCGTATTCACACTACCTGCCTCCACCCTCCTCTTCGGACAATCTTTCACCTTGTGCTCAGTCGATCCGCAGTATAAAACATCCATTATTAATCCTAGGATTGGGGCAGTTGGGAGAGATATGACCCTCCTGCCCGCACTTATAGCAAACGAATTTCCATTTCAGATACTCCACTGAGTAGTTCTTTCCACAATTCATGCACTGTACTGCTGTCTTCTTAACACCTTCCTGCTTGATCTGAACATTCCCTAAGTTATTCACCTTCCTCATGCTATCTCCACTCCTGCTCCCACTATTAATTCCTACCTTCCTAGCTCCTTCGATCTTACCCTTATTCTTCCTCTCCTTATTGTAGAGGTTCATAGCCTCACTCCCCTCCTCGACAATAATCGCCTTCTCCATGAGTGCTGCAAATGTAGGAATCTACAACACCGCCACCTTGTTGTAGAGCCAGGGTATTAATCCCAGCTCAATCCTCCTTGGCTTTCTAGCCTCCGTATCAACTTGATGCGGGGCAAACCTAGCTAACTCATTAAATTTGGCGGCGTATTCAGACACCGTCATATTCTCCTACTTCAACTCTAAAAATTTTACCTCCATTCTAGCCTGCATACTAGGTGAAAAATAATTTTTGAAAAATAAAGTTTTGAACTTATCCCATGTGACTACACCTTCTCCTGCCTTCGCCTAATTTGTTTACCACCAAAAGTTTGCCTCACCCTTCATCATGTAGGTGGCATAATCAGCCTTCTATCCTT
Organism: Panax japonicus; assembly: GCA_020205505.1. Classification (NCBI taxonomy): domain Eukaryota; kingdom Viridiplantae; phylum Streptophyta; class Magnoliopsida; order Apiales; family Araliaceae; genus Panax; species Panax japonicus. The sequence goes on along the minus strand of CM035109.1, from coordinate 33,248,178 downwards.
CAGCTACCCTAGCTACTATGAATGCCTTCTCAATCTCCTTGACCCATGTTTGGACTTCAACAGGGTCAGTCGTACCTTTGAATTCCGGCGGTCCTACAGCCTTAAAATCTTTGAAGTTCGCCAAGCGGTTATCCGGCTGATTTCCAGCGACTGGTATTCCTTGCTGCATAGCTTGTGCTGCTATGTTGGCAAAGTGATGCATTTGGTCGGCTTGTAGTTGTCCTTCAACGTTGTTGATAGATTCTTCTGCCCTTTGATTTCGAGTTCGACGTCTTGGAGGCATTATCTGGTAAATAAAATCATAAATTTAACTTACATTCTAAACCTTATCATATCAGTTTAATATATTAAACTTGTTCCATTACTCAAACATAAATTTATATTCATTTAACGAATATTTTACATAACATGGCACATAATGCTTTGAACTTCAGCTATCCCTTTATGACCACAAAAGTCAGGATTTACAAGCTTGATCATTACAAAAGTTGGGAACATTACATTACACAGACATACTTATACTATATATTACATTAAACACACCTACATCACAGAACCTATACTACTTATTTATTACACCTCTTTCTTGGATAACTTTTCGCCTGATGACCTTCTATCCCACAGATAAAACATGCTCCTGGTTTGTAGTCGGGACAATACAGAGTAGTATGTCCTTCATAACCGTAAAGGTAACAAATTCTTTTCCCTTTCTTGTTCGGAGCTGCACACGATGTGTTGTTTGTGGCTCCCATTTGATCAATTTGGATTTTAAGCTTATCTTGTTCTTCCATTATTTCTATTAATGCTTGACGCAACTGACTATTCAATAACTTTTCTATCTCCCACAGCCTATCCAGAGAAGAAACCTTATTCCTCAGATCCTACACCTCTGTTGATGCTTGATCAGCTTCAACTTTAGTGTCCGAATCACTATCTGTCAGCTCCACCATCTCCGAATCTGGTATTACGTTTTCTATAATAACCACCTCGTCTGAGTTGTTTGAATTATCAGCCTTTATTTCAGCTATTGGTTTCGATATCAGCTCGGGTGTATGGGTTTGACCCTTCTTCATGCTATATGCATCTAACAAGCCTTTTCCACCAGCCATCTACACATATAAATTATCCTGATTAGCATATAGTATATACACACAACAAATAAGAGTTTTATATAAGTTATCTTTTATTTTGTTTGCCGATGGATTTATTCAATTCATCTCTTTTTAAACTCTATATGAGTTATTTTTATTTTCAACGTTTCCCTCTGTTCTAAGGTTATAGCCTAAGGTCTAGCCCACTTAAGGTTTTTAACTGTAAGCTCTGATACCAACATGTACAGCCCCCAAATTCGGGTACTTGAAACCCAAACTCGGTGTTTTACGATACCATTCTATGAGCGAAATAATACTAATAATAATAACAATAATATAAAGATCAACTTAATTTATATATCATCAGAGTCTAATTCCCAGGTACGAGAACTTTAAACATTCATTACAATACGTGATAGATAATTTAATATCATTGTCTTACTAAAGTTAACTATTACATAAGATAATAGTCATTCATTCATTCAGCAAACTTTCCCTTTCCCTTGTTCTTAGCAGAGTTCTCTGGTCGTTCACACTTAGCTGAAAACATTTAAATTAAGCAAGGATGAGCATTTGAGTGCCCAACAAGTAATAGCAATTATATATATAAGCTGAAAGAATTTAAATGTTTTCTTTATACTACCCTTCTACAACGATTCAACAGTTGTAAAGTAATCTGTACCAATGATAATAATATATCAATTCTATACCAAATCTTTGAAACAACGTATTGACTATAAATAGGGTTTAGGTGACATGCTATGAACATTGTTTTTAATTTTTAAATAGGTTAAACGGAAATTCATCTACAAACCGTCATAACTTACGGACACGGGGGTGATCAGCCCGTTATGCCCTGCATTGATCAATACTACGCACAAGAACAAGGGTATCGTTCACTCTGTCCACCTTGGGTGCATAAAAAGTTTTCCCGTGTAGGGATGTTCATACTTGTCTGGGTTCCAAATCAAAGGTTTTATCTTGTTCAACAATAATTTATAATTCAACATATATGTATACGGGTAACTGACAAAGGTATATCAACATGTGATTTAATACAAAGATTATCCAAGTGGGGACACTTGTATAACCATTTATCAAAATTAGCGAACAGAATATATATCTGAATTATCATATACTAACATGTTGATAATCAATGGGCGTATATAATATAGGTTTAATAAGCTGTACATTAATAATATAATTCATAAATATTCTTACTCATGTCCATTGCACAATGAAAATGCAAAGGTAAGATATTTGCCTGATACGCTGCTTACAGTTTGCAACTTAGTTTTATCTTTTATATAACCACCTATCAGTAATAAGATCATTCTACTGATTAGAATATTATATTATAACACATAACACTGCTTATTGCAGTCAGCACATACCCTAATCATATTGGCACATATGTTTAATAACCATTGAATCACAAATAATCACTTTATCTAATCACATTATCTAAGTCCAGATCAATTTCTGAAATATGTCGGTGTACCGACAGCTTTATCGGGTAATTATCGAGTCTAAGACTCTGTCCTGTAATTTAGTATTAGTCATATTATTTTTAAATGACTTATAATAATTTTAAAACATTTATTATAATTTATCATGAATTTTCAAACACCGGAATCATTATTAAATGATCTAAATATTAAACAATTCTATTATCATTAATATTTAATTAATATTAAACTACTAATGAAATCATTTCTAAAATGTTAAAGTTATTTATAATAACTTAAAATACTTTTAAAGTATTAATATTACCCATAAATAATTTTTAAAACATTTAAAATCATTTTTAAATAATTATAATTAATATTAAAGTATTAATGTATTATTATCAAAATATTAAAAGTCATTTAATTATAACTTAAAATATTTTTAATTCATTTATATCCCTTTTACATGATTTTTTAAATTAATAAAACCATTTATAAACTATTTATTTAATATAATTATTAAATAAATTTAATATCATTAATAATAACTTAATAATCATTAACATTAAATTATTAATGAAATTATTCTTTAAATATTAAAAGTTATGTTTTATAACTTAAAATATCTTTAAACACTTTATTTTCATTTAAAATAATTTTTATATTAATAAAATGATTTTAAATTAATTTATTTAATATAATTATTTCATAACCTTAATATCATTAATAACAATTAATTAATGAAATTTATTTTTAAATATTGAAAGTCATATTTTATAACTTAAAATACTTTTAAATACCTTATTATTATTTAAAATGATTTTTAATATAATAAAATAATTTTTAATTAATTTATTTAATTCATTAAGTAAATAACTTAATATTCATTAATATTAAATAATTAATGAAATTTACTTTAAAATAGTAAAATTTATTTTTTATAACTTAAATATTTTTAAATAACTTATTATTAATTAAAATTATTTTTAATATAATAAAATCATTTTAATTAATTTATTTAATAAATTGAATAAATAAATAATTATCAAAATATTTAAATAAATACTAATATTTATGAAAAATATTTCAAATTATTAATATTTAATTTTTATAATTTAAAAATAATTTTTAATATAATTTTTGTAATTTTAGAAATTTAATAAGTATTTCAAAATAATTTTTGGAATTTTAAATAATTAATTTTAATAAAAGTGTCGCTAAAGACTGCCTATAGCGACAAAACTGTCGCTATAGGTGTTCTTCGCGTTCTTGATACAAACCCAGAATTCATATGCAGCTATCATGGTTAATACTATGACCAACATTAAAATCGTGTGTGATGTGTTTCTGGGAAAGCTAATCATCAGATCTTGTAGTACGTTTGCAGTACTACATTATCCAAGAACAATCTTGCTCAAACGATACATAACAAGAAAGATCTAAGCGTCCAAAATGGCTGTCAGAGCTGTTCTTCATTTCTGGGTTACCCAGTAATGAAGAACAGTTCGACTGTCCATTTTTGGGCTTCTACAACTTGTAATCCTTGACCTGTTTTAGTGATATAAATGGTGCAATATGTAGACAACATCTAGGAAAATAGATCTATCACATAACATCAACACAAATATAACACAATCGTCAGATCAGGGCAGGTCAAACCCTGTCAGATACATTGCACATGTGTTTTCTGGGTTACCCAGAAAACGGTTCTCATGATTCTTACATCTACTTTGACCGACCACTGTGATCAACCCACTTGATTATATAGTGATATAAAAGCATGACATATAAGTTTAGGTAACATACTACAATTGAATTACAACCACAAGAACAAAACATCAAACAGCAGTAAGATCAAGATCCACGAATATCATGTCAGACCCTTTCTGGGCAATTTCTGGGTTACCCAGAAATGCCCAGTCAATGTCGGTCAACGTGGTTTGACCATGAATATCTAACAATGAATGATCGATCCGACCCTTATTCAAGTTCTAGATCCTAGACCAATTTTAATAATTGCTAATTAATCATCTTATCACAATTACCAACAATCTCGAACTCTAATTTGAATTTCAAATTAGGGTTTCTCATTTCCAAAAATTAGGGTTTTAGAAATATTAATTAGGGTTTTCTACAAATTAGGGTTTTTAGACTTTTAATTATGGTTTACCTAATTAATACATTTAATACACGACATAAATTATATAACATGGTTAAATAACAATCTTGTACTCTAAATTGGATCTCAAATTAGGGTTTAACATTATTACTAGGGTTTGGTCATAATACACCGTAATTGACCAACCATTATCAATACGGAAATACAGCACATATTCATAGCACTGATAAATCAAAATATAATTAATATTATATTATTATTCTCATAAATTGACAATAATCCAAAATTAGGGTTTAGATTTCATATCTGATTTATTTTTCATATTTAACCTTAATAATTAAGGTAAAATAATTAACTTAATAATTTGTACTAAAATTCATATAATAAAATAATTATTATAATTATTCAAAAAATTACTCCATATATTATTTAAATAATATATGATTATATTTTCAATAAAAATAATTAATAAAAACATTTCTATCTTAAAATTAATTATTATAAGAATATACCTTATAATAATCAATAATTCTAAAATAAATTTACTTGTAAATATTCATGTAATAAATATATTTTTATTTACCACATAAATACATATACACATAATCTTGTACAAATCCTCATCCTTAAAATAAAAAAAAATTATACGCAAAATTTCTTATTTATTTATATAGAAAATATCGGGTTGTTAAACATACTAACTGTGACGCCCACCAAAATAGGTATACATCACTCATTCTGAGTCGCCAAATACATGGTATATAAACAACTATAACTTCATTATTACAATTGTCGTGCAAAATACGACAACACATATACTGTGATTTTAAATACAAATATTGTCTTCTAGACAGTATTCAAACTCAAATAAGTCATCATTACAATTATTGAACACTATTTTATAAAATAGTGGGAACTGCTAAAACAACTGACTAGAAACATCATTCCACACCCCCGACTAGTTCCTGTTATATTCTCGCCTCCTGAGAAGAAAAATAGAACAAAAAAGAAAAGGGTGAGCTCAACTAGCCCAGTAAAGAATATTATGACTAAGATAATATAGAACAAATTATCGTTAGCATTCAATAAATTAGATAAGATATAATGGACAACCAGTTTTAGATCAATATTCGTAGCATAAATAACAATTCATTAGAAGAGTTAAGTAGAGAATGAAATATATTATCATCTATTAATTTAAAAGTGCATCATCAATATTTTATCACTGTAACATCAATCAATATATATCTTGAATCAAATATTCATCTTTGCACTACGGACCAAAGATATTGATTTATATCACCAGTTGGTCATGTTCATCTCAACACTTGTTCATCTTTGCACTACAGACCAAAGATATTCATCAGGTAATCATTCATCTTTGCACTACAAGCCAAAGATATTAAGTTATATCATCATTTAGGACTAAGGATGATGAAAAATATTTTAAAGAAACGAATCCAGTGATATAAAAGGACAAAGATTAGGGATTCGTACTTTAGATAATCAAGTTCAAAAATACTCCGTAATAAACCACAGTGGAGTAAAATTCAAGAATGAAGATCAAAACATGGATACAATCAAATATAGTAATATTATAGACATCTTGGATAAAGAAGAGAAAATTTCTTTTTCTGTGAATAGTGTCGTATTTATGAATAGTGTCGTACGTGAATAGTAACCCTGACACAAAAAGGTAGAAATTCCATAAGAAGAATCATACTTCATGAATAGTACTTGTAAATAGTACCGTATTTGTGAAAAGTAACCTCGACATGAAAAGGTAAAAATTTCACAATAAAATTCATACCAATATTTCAGCATAATGATATTGAACGAAATAACATCATTTGCGAAGAAAATAACATCCCTTACCTCAAAAGAACAGTACTTCTGGCTGGAATATCAGATATAACGCTGAAGAAAACTTGCACTGAATAGCAACTCTCAAAGTATCTAAATACTCACAAAATACGCTCGATAATATAAAGAGAGAAAACTTATGATTCTTGTGTGATTTCCAATTCTAACTAAGTACCTTATTTATAGAAAAATGCTAGAACGCCAAAGCAGGCTTAACCTGCTACCTGATGGCTTAACCTACTACTATTCATGCTCACCACATTTGAAATAAAATTTCAGCACATTTTTTACCAACCAAAAGTGGGGCCCACCCATTCTAGAAAATTTCTAACATGTTTTAAATTTAAACAATAATCAGCAACTTCAATAATTCATAATAAATAGCTCTTTTATAAGAAAAATAATGAATTTTATGTCCCTTCCGTAGGAAATTTAATTCTCTAAAACTTTCTTGAAAAAAGTTTTTCCAAATTTCAAATAAAAAATGTCCGAAATCCACATACGGACTATTTTTAATACCTTCATTTCGACAAAATACTGATAAAACACCTCAGCATTATTTCCTTCATTTATATCCACATAAAAATAAATATTTCCTTATCATATAAATTAATAATTAATTATTCATAAATAATATTGCAGCATCACAATTATAATAACCAGGTCATTCCCAGGAAAGAGGGGGATTTCCGATAAGGATTTCTCCTTACTGGCGCACAATTAGGTGACCAAACCCATTTTCTAGACAGAACTTCCTTAGACATGACCAATAATGCTATCTAATAATATTATTCAAATAATATGAATTATTGATCTGATAATGGGAAATACTATGCAGTGACAATTACTGAAACAACATTAATATAAAATATCAACGTTGCAATTATTGAATCAATAAAATAAAATATTGAACAGTAATTACTGTATCAATTATTGAGTAGTGCCTTCTTACATAAGAATCAATAATTCAAAAATACTGTGCAATATCGTGTGCTACTGTGCAACCACGTGTATTACTGTATTTTAGCCACCAGGTATTCCAACAGTGTTAACGGTAACAACTACGCCATTATTTATAAAAACTCAAACTTGTCATTTTCTTCATCCGACTGTTTTTCGTTATGGGGCCCACAACTGGCTGCGTCGTCGTACGAATATTCTCTGACAACAAGAATATTCCATGATCAAACGAATATTCCCCGACGATAATGAATATTTTATAACCACTTACTTATTTTGCAAAATTTACACATTTCACACATAATCAAAGCATTATATCAAATTAACACCTTATTATTCAAAATAATAACTAGAAGAAATTGAAATTTATTTATAAAAAGATGGGGTCTTTAAATAATAATATATCATTAGTCATTTAATAATGATCAATAAATATTGTTGTGTTTCAATAAAAAGTTGGCATAATCAATTAAACTCCACATTCAATTCTCATAAAACTACTTCTAATAATATGTGCATGAATATGCCAACTAAAATTAATCATATTTTCAACTTGTTGTTCTAACAGTTCAATTTTTTTTTGAATATATGTCATTTTTTTGTATAGTTCAACCATTTCTTGATCATCATTTTTTTTCTCAACTTCATCTCCACTTTCCATAATACCAAGGAGAATTCGTGCTCATTTCATCGACTTCTTGCATGGCATTTGAATACTTTTGTCCATCTCATATTCAAATTTATTTTTACAGTCTTTTTCATTCATTGCTGCAATAACAAAAAACAAAGGCAAAAAAGAAAGAGGGCATTAGAAGAAGTTTTATCAGAAGAAGAAAAATATAAAAAGTGAACTATCTTACCTTGCCCAAAAATTCTCAGCGAAACTTGTTCTTCAAATTGGTATTCCTGCTGTTCGGGAGCACTCTACTGACCTTCACTTGGGCTGAAGGCTCGACATTAGAGGAGTTGTACGAGTTCATTAGACCGAAGCCCATGGTGGAGTTAGAGGTGTTCGGGTCGGCGTCTGAGTCCTTTTGGGCCGGACCCTCACTTTGGTGGATGTCTTCGGGTTCGGCATCCGAGCCCCTTGGACCAGAGCCTTATCCTGTTGTGTAGTGTTGGGAGTCGGGCCTTCGGGTCCTTTGGGCCGAAGCCCAGACCTGACAGTGGGATACTTTGGGCCTGTACAGTGGGCCTTCCTGCTTGCAGAGTTAGACGTCCCAATTATAATTAAATACGGTTACTCCAAAGGTAGTGATTAGATTGGATTGTACTTGCATCTTTTAAGGAGATTGTGTTAGACCCAAGTTATGGGAACTACCATAGCTATGAGTCCTTAACCGATTAGGAGAAGGATTCTAAGGCAATGAGATTATTATAAATACCAGGCCAGGGTTACAATTAAGAGGTAATTCATACTTTTAAGCACTAAACATTTAAGCCTCCATTGTTAAACCTTGTAACGGCCTGTACTCATTCTCACACCGGAGCTATCCCCCGGCGGCGCAAGCCGTCAAGCTTCTGTGTGATCTATTATTGTACAGGTTCTAGCGCGTGGATTCTATGACTGTACGCGCTAGCAAAACTTGGCGTTAACATTGGCGCTAGAAGGAGGGCCTTGGGTGCTTAATCAATCACAATTTGATTCCTTTCGGGTGAGAAACTATGGCGAGCGTGGAGTATTCAGTTTCGGACCGCGAAAAGGCCAAGACACACCAGACCACTTAGGTCAGAGGGTCGGTGAAAGACAGACTGGATTCCAGAATCCAGGAAGATGAGAAGGATTCGGCTGGCTCCCCCCCGAAAAAGGCTCTTCCATGAAAGCCAACGAACCTCCAACCAGGCTAGTCGGGCGGACGAAAATAATTCACGTGCATTGGAGGCGCATGGAAAGAGCCATGGCCAAGATGGTCGAGATCAGAGAGAATTTATCCTACAGAGAAAGATTGGGCAAAATAAAGATGTCAGGATGGCCCTACGTCTTCAGCAGGAGGAGCTCGAGCTACAGCTGACTAACGTGGTCGGAGAACAAGAGGTGTCCTCTAGAAGACGTAGAAACCACAGCCGGTCTAGGTCACCCAGAAGGAGAGAGGCTGATCAGGAAAGAAGCAGGCACCGGACCCATTCAAGGGATGGCCGAAGCTGGAGGAGGAGCCGATCAGGAGGTCGGCGGTCAGAGCACCCGGGCAGGTCGGGGCAGAGGAGAGGAGACGAGGTACCCAAATATGAGAGGGACAGACCCCGGTCGTCCCCTCATAGAGGAGAATCCGATTCCCTCGCCCAAAGGGTAGCCGATCTGGAGAAATTGCTGTTGGCCAGAAGTTCAACAGGGGCGCCTTCAACCTGCATAGGGTCGCCCTTCTCGCCGGAAATTAATCAGGAGACAGCTGACCCCAAAAAAAAGATGCCCCCGATGGAGACTTATGACGGGTTGGGAGATCCTTACGACCATTCCGATGGATACGACATACTGATGACTTATTATGGCCATTCCGACGCTGCCAAATGTCACATGTTTGCCACTACCTTGAAGAAGATTGCCCGGGAGTGGATGGGAACCCTGGCATCAGGTTCGATAAATTCATGGAATGATCTTCGAGAAAAATTTCATGCCCGATTCGGGAGTAATAAGAGACAGGGAAAGATTACAGCATCCCTCATGTAGGTCAGACAAAGATCAGATGAGAGCCTGGGACAATATGTTAAAAGGTTTCGAGAAGCTGTGGTGTCGGTGGCAGAGTTAAATTCCCCACAAGCCTTGGGATTCTTCACAACAGGGCTAGACATCGGAAGATCGAAGAAGCTAATGAAAGACCTGATGATCAACCCTCCGATCGACCTAACAGAAGCTTTTCACAGGGCCGAGGATCACATAGCGATCGAGGAGGCGATGGGGAACTTCAAACCACAAACCCCGTCGTACGAAAAGTCCAAGGATCGGGACAAACAGAGATACCAAAAGTCAGACAATCAAGGGAGGTCGGATAGCTACAGTAAGAAGAATTACAACGGGGGAGGGTCGGGCAGTGGAAGATCGCCCTTCCCAAATAAAAATGTCAACAAAGTGTACACCGCTCTCAACATGGACCGGGCTAAGATACTGGAGGAGATACGAAACAAGCCCTTTTTCGAACCTTTCCCATCGATCCCGAAGCCGACTAAAAGGGGCAGGAATAAGTACTGTACGTATCACCAGAGTCGGGGTCACACGATAGAAGATTGCAATAACTTGAAAGACTTGATTGAAAAGAGTGTTCAGAATGGGCAGCTGGTACAGTATGTAGTCGGTAGGGAAGGGTCGGAAGCCCCTCGAGAGGAGAACATAGAGCTCACCCGGGAAACACAGCCGCAACCGAACCCGCAAACCAGAGGAATTATCGATGTGATATCGAGCGGGTCGGTAGGGCTTGTAACCGGTAAGAAGAGGAGTGGGCATCTCGCGGCCGTAATGTCACTAGTTGGCTCCTCGTCCAGAAAAGACAGGCCATATTCAGGCACGACCATCTCCCTTTCCGATGATGACTACCCTGCTGACCACATTGAACCGCACGACGGAGCACTGGTGATAACGGCTCAGGTCGGGCCAGTGGACATGAAGAGAATGATGATCGACAATGGGTCCTCAGTCGACATACTTTACACACATGCATACCAGAGGATGGAGTTGGGAGGAAAGAAGATGGAACTGGGAACAGAGGGTCCTTTATACGGTTTCAGTGGTGACCTGGTTCATGTGTCAGGTACGATAGAACTACCAGTTAGATTCGGTACGGCCCCTCAGCAAATAGAAATTATGGTAAAAATTTTGTTGTACAAGTGGATTCGGCTTACAACGCCATCTTGGGAAGGCCTACTTTAGCAGCACTATAGGCAGTAACGTCTATACCCCATTTCAAAATCAAGTTTCCAACACCAGACGGGATAGGGGAAGTAAAGGGTGATCTCGATATCGCCCGAAGGTGTTATCGGAATACCTTGATTTCTTCAGGGGTCGAGGTCAGCAAGCAGAAACAGACGATGACCATCGAGATAGAACCGTTCACTGAGGACAGCACTGAACCCATGGCTCTATCGGCAGAGGAAACAGAAGATGTTAAGTTGATACCGGGGAATCCAGAAAAACTAATCAAAATCGGGGTGGGATTATCCGAAAAGCTGCGAACGGGTCTGGTAGAATTACTTCGAGTATATGCCGACATCTTCGCTTGGGAACCTAGCGACATGCCCGGAGTAAGTGAGTCAATAGCATTACATAGGCTCCATACTGATCCAAAGAGGAAGCCAGTGATACAGAAAAGAAGGATCTTTGCCCCAGAAAGACAGAAGATTATAGATGAAGAGGTTACAAAATTGTTAGAGGCAGGTTCATCTTCGAGATCGACTTTCCCGAATGGTTGGCGAACATGGTCTTAGTTCAGAAACAGAATGGGAAGTGGAGGATGTGCATCGACTACACGGACTTGAATAAGGCGTACCCTAAAGACTTCTATCCCTTACCCAACATAAACCAGCTAATTGATGCCACTTCGGGGTATGGAATGTTAAGCTTCATGGACGCTTTCTCGGGATATCACCAACTCTCGATGCACAAGGAAGATATCTCGAAGACCAATTTCATCACACATCGAGCTATATACGCGTACCGGAAGATGACTTTCGGACTGATGAACGCAGGGGCGACCTACCAACGGATGATGAACTTCGTATTCAGAAAACAGCTGGGGCGAAGTATGGAAGTGTACGTGGACGACATGATCGTCAAGAGCATGTCAATCCGGGATCATCTGGAGGATTTAGCAAACTGCTTCGAAATAGTAAGGCAACACAAACTGAGACTGAACCTGACCAAATGCACCTTCGGACTGGGTTCAGGGAAATTTCTGGGATACTTGGTCAGTAAGAGGGGAATTGAGACGAAATACACGAGCCTGGAAAAGTTTACCTATGCACTCATAATCACTAGTAGGAAACTCAGGCACTATTTCTAGGGTCGGTTGATAGTGGTCTACACGGATCAGCCTTTGAAGAAGATTTTGCACAAGCCAGAAGTATCAGGTCGGTTGGCCGCATGGGCGATGGTGCAAACACAGTTCACTATAGAGTATTATCCCCGAACGGCAATCAAAGGGCAAGCGTTGGCAGATTTCGTGGTAGAATGTTCTTTCACCGACCCTGATGTGAGTACAGTGGCCGAAACACAACCAGGTCAGACCTCATGGACTTTATACGTGGATGGATCGTCAACTTCGGATGTCAGTAGAGCCGGGGTCATCCTGACAAGTCCTGAGGGGTTCAAGGTGCAGCAAGCTATCCGGTTCGGTTTCAAGGCCACAAACAACGAAGCAGAGTATGAGGCCATCTTAGCAGGGATATGATTAACCCGAAGCCTAGAGGTACAGAGGTTGATCATCTACAGTGATTCGCAGCTGGTGGTCAAGCAGCTTTCAGGGCGAGTACGAGGCTCGGGGAGCAAGGATGGTGAAATATTTGGCCGGGGTAAAGGATAAGCTTATGTACTTCACATCGCACAGTTGTCAGGGGGTGGACCAGTCAGAAAATACCATAGCATATGCCCTGGAAAAGTTTGCAACTACCGAAGCAAGCTCTTTCAATGGATCAGTGTACCTGGAGGTTCTGGAAAAACCCAGTGTCTCGAAGATAGAAGTCCTGGCTTTGGACTAACTCAATTATTGGCTCACACCTTACATCTCATACTTGGCCGATGGGACCCTCCCTTCAGACCGAATCCTAGCCAGACAAGTCAAACATCGAAGCTCGAACTTCATCCTGATAGACGGAGACCTATACCACAGGGCCTTCAGCTCTCCACTGCTCAAATGCTTGACTCCCTCGGAAGCAGACTACACACTTTGGGAAGTGCATGAAAGGATCTGTGGGGATCACATTGGGGCGAAGTTGCTGGCACATAAGATTCTGAGGCAAGGGTATTACTGGCCTACTATCTACACTGAGGCAAAGGAATTTGTTAAGAAGTGCCTCAAGTGCCAGCTGAACAGCAATATTTCGCATCAACCTCCTGAAGAGCTCTATTCGGTCTTATCCCCAATCCCCTTTGCTGTATGGGGCATTGACATCCTGGGCCCCTTACCAAAAGCTAAAGGACAAGTTAGCTCTGTGATCATTGCAATTGATTACATGACGAAGTGGGTTGAAGCCAAGCCACTACAAAAGATCACTGAGCAGGAGTGTTTGAAGTTTCTTAAAGAGGGAGTAGTCTATCGGTTCGGTATCCCGATAGCAGTAGTCTCAGATAATGGTAGACAGTTCGTGTGATCAAAATTCGAGGGCTTTCTGAAGGAGTTAAGGATCCAACACTGCAAGACTTCGGTGGCCCATTCTCAGTCAAATGGTCAAGTGGAAGTGACCAATCGAACACTACTCAACGGGATAAAGCGCAGATTGGATGAGTTAAAGGGTCGGTGGCCCGAAGAGCTGTTGTCTGTTTTATGGGGGTATCGAACTACTCCAAGGACAACAACTGGGGACTCTCCCTTCAGATTGGCATTCGGGACCGATGCTCTCATTCTTATCGAAATCGGATCCCCCACCCTTCAGGTCAGCCAGTACAAAGAGCTATACAATGATGAAGGCCTGAGATCGAATTTGGATATGCTAGATGAAGTCCGAGATTCGGCTATGATGAGGTTGGAAATCTATCAGTAACGGACGGTCTGACACTACAATCAGAAGGTTAAGTCCAGGAAATTCGCAGTAAGAAATCTAGTCCTCAGGGAGTCGGAGGCCTCAACCCCCCAGAACACCGCCAAGTTAATGCCTAACTGGGAGGGGCCTTATGAGGTGGTAGAAGTTCCGAAGTCAGAAACATATCGGCTTCGAGCATTGGACGGTTCGGAGGTAAAGAATACATGGCATGCAGAAAGACTTAGGAAATTTTACCAGTAATAGTTATGTCATTCTTTCTTTTATCCATGTAACCGATTCAATTCAAATGATATAAATAAAAGTTCCTATTTCTGTCAATATTTAACTTTATTTATATTCATATATTTCATTACTAACCCGAACAGACTCGCTTCGGGTACTATTAGATCAAGAGGTTCGAAAAGATACCACTGATCGAGATAAGTCCCAAGCATAACTGACCGAGGGTTCAGTAGATTCTTAAAGTATAGATCTCGGGCACTATCCGATCAAGAGGTTCGAAAAGACACCACTGATCTAGATAAGTCCCAAGCATAACTGACCGAGGGTTCAGTAGATTCTTAAATTATAGATCTCGGGCACTATCCAATCAAAAGGTTCTGAAAGACAGTACTGATCGAGATAAGTCCCGGGTATAACTGTTAAACCCTTTAAGATCAGATAAGCTCTAAGGACAATCCGATAAAAAATCTCGGGGCGGGATTATCCCATCGAGATTAGTCAGGATTAAGACTGACAACAAACATTCAAGGGCAAAAAGCATATCTCATTTACACTTATAAAAATTTTACAAAACCCGGTCGCCTATGATTCGGGCAAAGTACAAAAAAAAATTACAAATCCTAAATATCTACTCTGTGGGGGGATCATCTTCAGCTTCAGACTCGTCATCAGAAGAGTCAAGGAAGGAGATATCGAGCCCAACAGCCATCAGCCTTGCCTTTTCCTTCTCCCGATAAGTCCCATACCCCTCACCAAATTGGGCTATGACCTTATCATTCAAGGCTTAAGATTCTTCGTATTCGGCGATGGCCTGCTGTCTGGCCTCGTCAACCTTCTTGGGAAATGCAGTTGACAGTAGCCGTTAAAGTGTTGTTCTCCTTGAGCAAGAACATCATCTTGTCATGCATCTCGGAGAACTTCTGCGTAATGACCTCAACAGCATTCTCCAGATCCTTTACCTCCTTGAGCAGATTATCCCTCTCGGTAAGAAGAGTTCCGTGCTTCTACTCCAATTCCTTGACCCGGCCCTCCGTTCGGGTAACTTTATTTCGGGTTTGGGCATGAGAATCCCGTTCCTTCTTCAGTTCTGACTGCAGTCCCCGAACATCAGCTCTGAGCAGCTCCACCTTTGTTCCCAGCTGAATTTCTTTCTTCGTAGATCGGGCGAGGGGAGCGATGGCTCGGGCGAGTATAGCGTTGGCCTACAGCAAAGAAATACATCAGTATGAGAAGTAGAAATCCAAATTAATAGCAGTACTCAGTTTGACAAAGGAAATTACCTGAGTCTGGGCTCGAACATAGGCCACCAAGAACTGATCTGAAGAATACCTTTCAAACCGCTCGTCATCACCAGGAAGTTTGAAGTGATCGAAGAGGGTAAAAGGGAACACCTCGGACAGACTCTTGGGCCAACAGGTAGTCGGCGATCCCTGGGAGGAGCTTGGCACAGATGAAGAAGTGGGGGCACGGTCCGGACCAGGGACCACCATCTGTCCCGCTGACTGATCGGAACCCTCCGACAATCGAGGTCTCTTGGATCGGGGTTTGAGAAGAGCCTCCTCGGTATCCTCCGATTCCTCGACCACCTCGGTCGGAGGATGGGGCATTGGCAGAGTCAGCTTCGGCAACGAAGGGGGAGAGACTTTTATAGGTGCTTTGATGGTCGGCTTAGAGGGCTTCTTGGATTTCTTCAGCAAAGCTGCCTTCTCCGTGCGGCTCATCTTCAGCGCCCCTTTCTGTGTGGTCGGGAGCTCGGATCCCGACGTGGACCCCAGAGACAACTCACTGATAGGGACCGTATCCTCCTCAGGAGCGTCGTCAGTTACCGGGGGTCGGATGAACCCGGTTGTGATGGTGGTGGGGATGAAGGCGTCGACAACGCCCTCCGGCTAGAAAATGGTCACTGCACGGGGACGAATGGGTTAAGGCATGGTACGCTTAAGAGAATAAAAAATAAATAAATAAAAGGATACTTATAGTCGTGTTTGTATAACCAGGCGTCGTCCATCAGAAGCCCCAGATTCCATTGGGTCTTCTGCCATTGCTTGTAGAACGTCTTGAAGGCATTGGCCCGACCCTTCGGGAACTTAGAAACCTTAGCCGTCTGGTCGGTTGGATGGGCCTAGGAGGGAAGGAGTTAGAGGTCGGATCCCTTGGCAACAAACCACTATTCGTGCCACCCCTTGTTGCTTGAAGGGGTTTTGATCGGGACGGTTCGGCTGGGACGTTTGTTGAGTTGCCGAAGACCGGGTTCTTTCTACCCCCCAACGGTGAACAGGGCAAAGAATAGATCGAGCCCGAGGGTGATGCCCACCTCTTGGCAGATGGCTATAAAAGAGACTAAGTGGATGTACGAGTTCAGCACAAGTTGTACGAACCCCACTCCCACGAAGCTCAGGAAGGAGGAAATGAAATCATGAAGTGGCAACCGAACCCCGTATTTCAGAACGTACAAGGGGACGGCTACCCACTCGTCCTCAGGACGCCAGAACATCTTCTCATCCGGCGCCGGTACTCGGAGCTTGTATTCTTTAGGGATTTTGAAGAGGGCTCGGATGTTAGAGATCTGGGAGGGGGTGATAGTGGAAGGAGTATGGAGGTGAGAAAACTCCTCTGAGGAGTGGTAAGCATTTCAAACCCTAGTCTCGGCGTCTCCCGGACTAAGCAAGATCGAAGATGTGGTAGCAGCAGTGGCGTCCGGAAGTTAGACCTCTAGTAGGTCGCCGGTGGTAACGGTGGAGGTGACATTGATTGGCTCAATGGCGTTAACAGGGCTGAAATCGGCCATTGGAAAGAAATAGGATGCAAATAAAAAACTTTGGAAGAAAAGATGATCTAGAATAAAGCTCAAATATCTGCAAAGTGGTCGAAATTTGGGGAGTTTTGGGGAAGAAGTGAGCTTGCCGGAAATCGCCTTGCTGGAGAAAATGAAAACAGGGGGCTTGGGAGAAAGGAGTCAGTAAAGGAGGTAATCAGGAGGGAAAAGGTGTTTTTATAAGGGAGTACGACACAGAACCCCAGGGCGGTTATTAAATGCTTAAGGTGGGGCCAGGCGTGAAAAGGTGTGCAATGTTTCAAAATATGAAAAATCCACCGTTTGGTTTTCCAAGGCAGTTCATTATTAGCTGTCGTGATCATTTGAATACCTGACCTTTCAAGTCTCCAATCATAAATACCTTATAATTGAAGACTGGGGGGCAATGTTCGAGAGCACTCTGCTGACCTTCACTTGGGCTGAAGGCTCGACATCAGAGAAGTTGTACGAGTTCATTGAGCCGAAGCCCATGGTGGAGTTAGAGTTGTTCGGGTCGGCGTCTGAGTCCTTCTGGGCCGGACCCTCACTTTGGTGGATGTCTTTGGGTTCGGCATCCGAGCCCCTTGGACCAGGAGCCTTATCTTGTTGTGTGTTGTTGGGAGTCGGGCCTTCGGGTCCTTTGGGCCTGAAGCCCAGACCTGACAGTGGGATAGTTTGGGCCTGTACAGTGGGCCTTCCTGCGTGCAGAGTTGGACGTCCAAATTATAATTAAATACGGTTACTCCAAAGGTAGTGATTAGATTGGATTCTACATGCATCTTTTAAGGAGATTGTGTTGGACCCAAGTTATGGTAACTACCATAGCTATGAGTCGTTAACCGATTAGGAGAAGGATTCTAAGGCAGTGAGGTTATTATAAATACCAGGCCAGGGTTACAATTATGAGGTAATTCATACTTTTAAGCACTAAACATTTATGCCTCCATTGTTAAACCTTGTAACGGCCTGTACTCATTCTCACACCGGAGATATCCCCCGGCGGCACAAGCCGTCAAGCTTCTGTGTGATCTGTAAGACCCCAAATAATTAATAAATGAAATTTAATTTCCTTTAATTATTATTTTGAATAGTAAGGGTTGATTTGATTAATGAGGATAGTTATGGGTAAAATACGCAAATATTTCAAAATAAGCAAGTGGTTATAAAATATTCATTGTTGTCGGGGAATATTCGTTTGGTCGTGGAATATTCGTACTGTCGGGGAATATTCGTACGACGGCGCAGCCATGTGTGGGCCCCATAACGGAAAGCGATTGGAGGAAGAAAACGACAAATATAAGCTGTTTAAAAATAACGGCGTAGTTGTTACCGTTTACACTGTTGGAATACCCGGTGGTTAAAATACAGTAATACGCGTTGTTGCATAGTAGCACACGGTATTACACAATATTTTGAATTATTGATTCTTACGTAAGAAGGCACTACTCAATAATTGCTACAAGAGTTACTGTTCATTACTTTATTGATTCAATAATTGCTGCGTTGATATTTATATTATTATTGTTTTAATAATTGTCATTGCACAGTATTTTCCATTATCAAATCAATAATTCATATTATTTGAATAATATTATCAGATAACATTATTGGCAATGTCTAGAAAGTTCTGTCAAGGAGAGGTTTGGTCATCTAATTGCGCGCCAGTAAGGAGATATCCTTATTGGAAAGCCCCCTCTATCCTGGGAACGGCCTGGTTGTCAGTACTGTGATTCTGTAATATTATTTTTAATAATTAATTATTGATTATTATGATAAAGAAAATATTTATTTTATGTGGATATAGATGGAGAAAATTTTTAATGTGACAATTGTTGAAAATTAATATTTTATCTTTTTCTGATAAAATAATTCATTTAAATATATTATTTTAATAATATATTAACGATGATATTTTTACAATGAATGTGGGATATATGAATATATGAGGAGGTAGAGTATTTTTGTGGCATTAAATGTTTAACACATGTTTTGTGTGTCGGCGGACATAATTTTTGACCGAAAATTGAGTATAGACTGTAAAATCACCCGTTTGTGGATTTCGGTCAATTTCTATTTGGAATTTGGAAAAACTTCCTTCTGCAAAGTTGTAGAGAATTGAATTTCCTATCAAAAACTCGCGAGATTCGAATTTTCTGACAAAAGGGCTATTTATCATGAATTATTGAAGTTTCGGAGTTCCGAAATAATTGATTTTTGGAAGTTTTAATTATTTTATATAAGAAAAACGTTTTTGTGGTTGTTGGCACATGGGTGGCTGATGTTTTTGACCAAAGAAGGCATGCTAGAGTTTTCAAAACATGTGGGTAAGAATTTTGAATAAATAATAATATATTTTATTAATTTAGTCTCCTTTGGCGTTCTAACATTTTCCTATAAATAGAGGGCTAAGTTAGAATTGAAAATCACACCAGAAACAAAGTTTTCTCTCTTTCTCTCTCTATATTATCGAGCGTATCCTTGTGAGTATACTTTGAGTGTTGCTATACGGTGCAAGTTTCTGTCAGCACTATACCGAAATTCAGTCAGAAGTACGGCTATTTTGAGGTAAGGGATGTTATTTTCTTCTCAAATGATATTTTTTCTTCAATATCATTATGCCGGAATATTGGTGAATTTTTTTATCAAATTTGGAACTTTTTGTGTCGGAGTTACTATTCACGTATACGGTACTATTCACGTATACGGCACTATTCACGAATACGACACTATTCACAGAAAAATTATTTTTTTTTCTTTTCGTCCAAAATATCTATTGTGGATACTAGCTTTGATTGTATCCATGTTTTGATCATTCTTGAATTTTACACCACTATGATTATTTTTGAGGTATTTTTGGACATGGATAAAACAAAGTACGAATCCTTAATCCTTAATCCTTGTCATTTTGTTTCACTGGATTCGCTTCTTTAAAAATATTTTTATCATCTTCAGACTTAAAGGATGTTATTATTGAATATCTTTGGCCTGTAGTGCAAAGATGAATGATTTCTGATGAATATCTTTGGCCCGTAGTGCAAAGATGAATAGGTGTTTAGATGAACATGACCAATAGATGAATATCCTTGGCCTGTAGTGCAAGGATGAATATATGATTCAAGATGTGCATTGATTGATGTTACAGGGATAAAAATACTGTTGATGGACTGTTAAATTCATAGACATTAGTAGATTTCATCCTCTACGTAACTCTTCTATGAATTAATATTTTCCGCTGCGAATATTGATTTAAAACTTGTTGTCTATTGTATTCTATTAAATTTTTCCCTGTTGAAGGCTAACGATAATTTGTTGTATATTATCATAGTCATAATATTCTTTACTGAGCTAGTTGAGCTCACCCTATTCCTTTTTGTTCCCTTTTTCTTCTCAGGAGACGAGAATATAGCGAGTACGAGTCGGGGTATGAATTGATGGTCCTTGAGGGAGTTGTTTAGTAGTCCTCACCATTTTTATAACATAATATATCAATAATTGTATTGAGGACATAGTTGGGTATGTATATTGTCTAGATGACAATGTTTGTATTCAAACTCATAGTTTATGGGTTGTAAAAGTTGTAGTTGTTTCAGTACCATGTATTTGGCAACTCAAAATGGGTCGGATGGAATGGACCTATTTTGGGGGCGTCACAGTTGGTATCAGAGCTTAGGGATATGATCTCTGGCGGAGATCAGGGAATAGAACTAGGAGGGGAGAGACGAGTAAATCCTTCACTAGTGTGTCCTACCTAAGCTTATTTGTTAGTTGGTCAGTATATAGGGATATTATGTGATATATTGATTTCCTTAATTAACCCTTGTTTTATGACAGTATTTGAGAATGTCGACTGAGAATATTAACAGTGGAAATGAGACCGTGGAGACGCCTGTACTCACTAACGAGGAGAACGTGCAACAGGCTGGCAATGTTCCTCCTGTGAACAACACCACTGATCAGACGATGAACTGACGCAATGTTTAGAAGCTTTTTGCAGTTCATGCAAAATCAGACGAGGGAGACTTGTGTTCAAAATACAGGAGGAAATGATAACAATTCATGGGTTGTCACAGCCAAGCAGTTCAAAGAGTTGGGACCACCAGAATTTAAGGGAAAGCCAGATCCGATCATGGCGGAGACATGGGTCAAGCAAATTACCAAGATATTCGATGTCTTGGGATGCACGGAGGAACAGAAGGTTCCATTCGCCACCTTTATGTTCCGTGGAGAGGAGGACTACTGGTGGGAGTCTGTGAAGCGTACCCATCCAGCCGCACTCAGCATGTCTTGGGAGACGTTTCAGAAACTATTTAATGACAAATAATTTCCTGAAAGTGTTCGTCATATGAAGGAAGTTGAGTTCATCAGATTAGAACAAAATAACATGACGGTGTCTCAGTACGAGGCAAAGTTTGTAGAGTTATCCAGGTTTGCACCTCATTTGGTGGAGAATGAGGAACGTATGACGCGGATGTTTCTGAGAGGTTTGAAACCCGGCATACGACAATATCTCATCTCTCATAAATTTTCTCTCTATTCAGATGTTTTTAACAGGGCTCAATTGTTGGAGCGAGATAACGAGTACGGTCAACCGAGGTACCACAATCAGGATCATACCGGAGATAGCAGTCAACAAAATAACGATAACCAGTGGAGAAAGAAAAAGACGGACAAAAATGGTAACCACTTTGGTGGTAATCATGGCCATGAAAATAGAAGAAGCGAGTCAGGGGGAGATTTTAAAAAGAGGAGATTTAACAACGACCATGTGAAGACGACAGTGCCGGCAGCAACTGGTTCTAAGGGAGGAGAAAGTTCACCGGTTATATGTTATAAGTGCGGGAAAGAGGGACATATCAGTCTAAACTGCCCACAACAGTTCAAAGTATGCTATAATTGTGGAAAGGAAAGACATATCACTCGAGATTGTACGGTAGCAAAACCTAGTTCAGCGGGGACGGTGACTCAAAAAACTGTCCCAGAAAAGCCAAAGTCAATGGTTCCTGGAAGAGCGTTTGTTGTGACTGGTCAACATGCGAGGAACCCAAACGAGGTGATCACGGGTAAGCTATTTATAAATTCTTGCGAAGTTTATACCTTACTTAATACCGGTGCTACCCATTCATTTATCTCTCCTGCTTGCGCTCAACATTTAAACTTGACTCCGGAGAAATTAGACTTTGACCTATCTGTGGAAACTCCGTTAGGAGAAACTTTTATCACATCTACTGTTTATAAATCTTATTTCATTCAAGTTGGCACCATCACCTTACCT
Source organism: Panax japonicus (assembly GCA_020205505.1). NCBI lineage: Eukaryota > Viridiplantae > Streptophyta > Magnoliopsida > Apiales > Araliaceae > Panax > Panax japonicus. The sequence goes on along the minus strand of CM035109.1, from coordinate 33,225,725 downwards.
GTTGACCTGATCTCTTTAAAGATACTTGTTTTTGATGTGATTTTAGGGATTGATTGGTTAACTACTCATTATGCCAAAATTGATTGTTTTCGTAAGGTTGTTAGTTTTCATATTCCTAATCAACCTGTTGTTCGAATTCAGGCAACTAAACCATTAAAATCAATCACTTTCATATCTAATCATAAAGCTATTCGTTTATTGAAAAACGGATGTCAAGCTTTCTTAGCCCATGTTATGGATTTTAATAAAGACACGTCAAAATTGAATAATATTCCTGTTGTTATTGACTTTCCTGACGTATTTCCTGAAGAACTTCCCGGTCTACCCCCAGAACGTGAAGTTGAATTCTTTATTGATCTTGAACCTGGTACAAAGCCCATTTCTAAAACCCCATATCGAATGGCTCCTATTGAACTTCAGGAGTTAAAAGTCCAACTACAGGAGTTATTGGACATCGGTTTCATTCGTCCTAGTACATCTCCTTGGGGTGCTCCTGTTTTATTCGTAAAGAAGAAAGACGGGAGTATGCGACTTTGTATTGACTATCAGGGAATTGAACCATGTCACCATCAAGAATAGGTATCCTCTACCTCGTATTGATGATTTGTTTGACCAGTTGCAAGGAGCACAATTCTTTTCAAAAATCGATCTTCGTTCTGGATATCATCAGCTGAAAATTAGAACTGAGGATATTCCAAAGACTGCCTTCAGAACTCGGTATGGGCATTATGAATTCTTAGTCATGTCTTTTGGATTGACTAATGCTCCTGCTACTTTCATGGATATGATGAACCGAGTATTCAAAGATTATTTGGATCAATTCGTTGTTGTCTTTATTGATGACATCCTCATATATTCCAAAAGCCGTGAAGATCATGAGCACCATTTGAAGCTGGTACTCCAAAGGCTTCGTGAAAACAAGTTATATGCTAAGTTGAAGAAATGCGAGTTCTGGCTTGAGGAAGTAGCATTCCTTGGGCACGTGGTGTCAAAAAATGGAGTATCTGTTGACCCGACAAAGATTGAAGCAATACAAAGTTGGGAGCAACCGAAGTCGGTCACTAAAGTACGTAGCTTTTTGGGCTTAGCTGGTTATTATCGGAGATTCGTGGAAGGGTTTTCTCGAATTTCTACTCCATTAACTCAGCTAACTCGGAAGGATACAAAATTCGTATGGAGCGAGGAATGCGAGAAGAGTTTCCAAGAGCTTAAGAGGAGACTTATTTCGGCACCTGTTCTAACAATACCATCTGGTTCGGATGGATTTGTTATCTACAGCGATGCTTCAGGCAAAGGGTTAGGATGTGTTCTCATGCAACGTGGGAAAGTCATAGCCTATGCCTCGTGACAACTTAAAGAGTATGAGAGGAATTATCCTACTCATGATCTAGAGTTCGCAGCAGTTGTTTTCGCGCTAAAGATCTGGAGGCACTATCTATACGGGGAGAAAGTGGAGATATATTCAGATCATAAAAGCCTCAAATATTTCTTCACTCAAAAAGAACTCAACATGCGGCAACGACGTTGGCTCGAGTTGTTGAAAGATTACGACCACACTATTCAATACCATCCTAGAAAAGCGAATGTGGTAGCTGATGCATTGAGTAGAAGATCATATGCAGGAATGAGTGCAATGATGTCAAGTATACGCATTGAGCCAACTTTAATAGAAAAAGTTAAGGTTGCTCAAGCCACCGATCCGGAGCTGATGCATATGAAGACAAAAGTACAAGAAGGTGCCATTCCAGAAGCGAGAATTGATGAAGAAGGAATACTTCGAGTCCACTCCAGACTTTGTGTTCCTAACGATTCTGATTTGAAGTACAAGATCGTGATGGAGGCACACAATACACCGTTTGCAATTCATCCTGGAAGTACCAAAATGTATCGTGATCTTCGACATACATTTTGGTGGAACAATATGAAGAGAGAGATTACAAAGTTTATTTCAATGTGTTTAACTTGTCAACGTGTAAAGGCGGAGCATCAAGTGCCAAAGGGTCTATTGCAACCACTTGAGATTCCGAAATGGAAGTGGGAACACATTACTATGGATTTCGTTACGGGTCTTCCTACGGTTTCTCAAGGCATCAATGCTATTTGGATTATTGTTGATAGATTAACCAAGTCTGCTCATTTCTTGCTGATACGGGAGACTTATTCCCTTGAACGTCTTGCTCAAATGTACGTAAATGAGATTGTAAGATTGCATGGCATGCCAGTATCCATAGTTTCGGATCGTGACCCAAGATTTACTTCAAGATTTTGGGTCAGCTTGCAAAAAGCTATGGGTACGGAGTTACGATTCAGTTCGGCATACCATCCTCAAACGGACGGACAATCAGAGGGGACTATTCAAACTCTTGAAGATTTATTAAGACTCTGTGTCCTAGACTTCAAGGGCAGTTGGGATAAATATTTACCATTGGTGGAATTCTCCTACAACAACAGTTATCAGGCAAGCATTGGTGTGGCCCCATTTGAAGCATTGTATGGACGAAAGTGTCGCTCTCCAGTATGTTGGGACGAGGTGGGTGAAGCAACATTGTTGGGACCCGAGTTAGTACGTATGACTACGGAGAAGATCCAAACGATTCGACAACGTATACAAACGGCACAAGATCGACAAAAGAGTTATGCGGATCTTCATCGAAAGGACATAGAATTTAGTGTTGGGGATCATGTATTGTTGCGTGTTTCCCCATGGAAGGGAGTTACAAGATTCGGGAAGAGAGGAAAGCTTAATCCACGATTTATTGGTCCGTTTCAAATTCTTGATCGAGTAGGTAATGTAGCCTATAGACTCGCGTTACCTCCAAGTATGTCTCGTGTTCATAATATTTTTCATATATCTATGCTTCGTAAATATGTCAAAGACCCGAACCACATCATTGAGTTAGAACCGGACGAGATAGCCGAAGATTTAACGTATGAGGAGGTACCTGTCAAGATCTTGGATAGGAAGGAGCATGTCCTATGCACGAAGGTAATACCACAAGTTAAAGTTTTGTGGAGGAATCATGCTATAGAGGAAATGACCTGGGAGTTGGAAACGGAAATGAAAGCGAGCTATCCTCACCTTTTCGAAACACCAGGTACGTATGTCAATTTCGAGGACGAAATTTCATAAGGAGGGGAGGTTGTAAGACCCCAAATAATTAATAAATGAAATTTAATTTTCTTTAATTATTATTTTGAATAGTAAGGGTTGATTTGATTAATGAGGATAGTTATGGGTAAAATACGCAAATATTTTAAAATAAGCAAGTGGTTATAAAATATTCATTGTTGTCGGGGAATATTTGTTTGGTCGTGGAATATTCGTACTGTCGGGGAATATTTGTACGACGGCGCAGCCATGTGTGGGCCCCATAACGGAAAGCGATTGGAGGAAGAAAACGACAAATATAAGCTGTTTAAAAATAACGGCAGTAGTTGTTACCGTTTACACTGTTGGAATACCCGGTGGTTAAAATACAGTAATACGCGTTGTTGCACAGTAGCACACGGTATTGCACAGTATTTTGAATTATTTATCCTTACGTAAGAAGGCACTACTCAATAATTGCTACAGGAGTTACTGTTCATTACTTTATTGATTCAATAATTGCTGCGTTGATATTTATATTATTATTGTTTTAATAATTGTCATTGCACAGTATTTTCCATTATCAAATCAATAATTCATATTATTTGAATAATATTATCAGATAACATTATTGGCAATGTCTAGAAAGTTCTGTCAAGGAGAGGTTTGGTCATCTAATTGCGCGCCAGTAAGGAGAAATCCTTATTGGAAAGCCCCCTCTATCCTGGGAACGGCCTGGTTGTTAGTACTGTGATTCTGTAATATTATTTTTAATAATTAATTATTGATTATTATGATAAAGAAAATATTTATTTTATGTGGATATAGATGGAGAAAATTTTTAATGTGACAATTGTTGAAAATTAATATTTTATCTTTTTCTGATAAAATAATTCATTTGGATATATTATTTTAATAATATATTAACGATGATATTTTTACAATGAATGTGGGATATATGAATATATGAGGAGGTAGAGTATTTTTGTGGCATTAAATGTTTAACACATGTTTTGTGTGTCGGTGGACATAATTTTTGACCGAAAATTGAGTATAGACTGTAAAATCACCCGTTTGTGGATTTCGGTCAATTTCTATTTGAAATTTGGAAAAACTTCCTTCTGCAAAGTTGTAGAGAATTGAATTTTCTATAAAAATACGCGAGATTCGAATTTTCTGACAAAAGGGCTATTTATCATGAATTATTATAGTTTCGGAGTTCCGAAATAATTGATTTTTGGAAGTTTTAATTATTTTATATAAGAAAAACGTTTTTGTGGTTGTTGGCACATGGGTGGCTGATGTTTTTGACCAAAGAAGGCATGCTAGAGTTTTCAAAACATGTGGGTAAGAATTTTGAATAAATAATAATATATTTTATTAATTTAGTCTCCTTTGGCGTTCTAACATTTTCCTATAAATAGAGGGCTAAGTTAGAATTGAAAATCACACCAGAAACAAAGTTTTCTCTCTTTCTCTCTCTATATTATCGAGCGTATCCTTGTGAGTATACTTTGAGTGTTGCTATACGGTGCGAGTTTCTGTCAGCACTATACCGAAATTCAGTCAGAAGTACGGCTATTTTGAGGTAAGGGATGTTATTTTCTTCTCAAATGATATTTTTTCTTCAATATCATTATGCTAGAATATTGGTGAACTTTTTTATCAAATTTGGAACTTTTTGTGTTGGAGTTACTATTCACGTATACGGTACTATTAACGTATACGACACTATTCACGAATACGGCACTATTCACAGAAAAATTATTTTTTTTCTTTTCGTCCAAAATATCTATTGTGGATACTAGCTTTGATTGTATCCATGTTTTGATCATTCTTGAATTTTACACCACTATGATTATTTTTGAGGTATTTTTGGACATGGATAAAAAAAAGTACGAATCCTTAATCCTTAATCCTTGTCATTTTGTTTCACTGGATTCGCTTCTTTAAAAATATTTTTATCATCTTCATTCTTAAAGGATGCTATTATTGAATATCTTTGGCCTGTAGTGCAAAGATGAATGATTTCTGATGAATATCTTTGGCCCGTAGTGCAAAGATGAACAGGTGTTTAGATGAACATGACCAACAGATGAATATCCTTGGCCTGTAGTGCAAGGATGAATATATGATTCAAGATGTGCATTGATTGATGTTATAGGGATAAAAATACTGTTGATGGACTGTTAAATTCATAGACATTAGTAGATTTCATCCTCTACGTAACTCTTCTATGAATTAATATTTTCCGCTGCGAATATTGATTTAAAACTTGTTGTCTATTGTATTCTATTAGATTTTTTCCTGTTGAAGGCTAACGATAATTTGTTGTATATTATCTTAGTCATAATATTCTTTACTGAGCTAGTTGAGCTCACCCTATTCCTTTTTGTTCCTTTTTTCTTCTCAGGAGACGAGAATATAGCGAGTACGAGTCGGGGTATGAATTGATGGTCCTTGAGAGAGTTGTTTAGTAGTCCTCACCATTTTTATAAAATAATATATCAATAATTGTATTGAGGACATAGTTGGGTATGTATATTGTCTAGATGACAATGTTTGTATTCAAACTCATAGTTTATGGGTTGTAAAAGTTGTAGTTGTTTCAGTACCATTTATTTGGCGACTCAAAATGGGTCGGATGGAATGGACCTATTTTGGGGGCGTCACATGATCTGTTATTGTACAGGTTCTAGCGCGTGGATTCTGTGATTGGACGCACCGGCGAAACTTGGCGTTAACACCCTTATATAAACATTAAAATCCAATCCAAGCATGCAAAACGTATTACTTTTGTTTTATTCCATAGACGCATGTATCTATAGTTTTATAGGATAACAAGAGAGTTTCAAATGTGGTAGGAATAAAAAATTAATTTAACAAATTAAGTGCATGACAGATTTCCAATGTAGATGAGATAGTGTCTTTTTAGTTTTTAAATTCAAATATTTTCAACACATAATTAATTATACTTATTGAATATGGAGAAAGAATTAGAATAAGAAAAATATGAGATATTTAATGCTAAGAGTATAATAGGAAAAATTGTGTAAAAGTTTGGTTATTAAAAGAAAGTGGATATTTAACATGGGACTACCCAAAATAGTAATAAAGAATTTTATCCTGGGATGGAGGGAGTACTATGTTATCACATTTGATTTAGGAAATACCAAGCCACTTTTGATTTGCAAACATAATTGATATTATTTATTCTTCATTCAACCCTGCAATAATTGTCTTTTAAAATAAAACGAGGAGAATATTTTATAGTAGAGAAATTATATATACTTGTAGCAAATTTGAGAAAACATGATGATTATTTGGTACGGTTTCGATTTTATGCGTGCGGTTTTGACTAGTAACCAAATCGAAACTGTAAATTTGGTTTTTCAACCCACTTAAAATTGCCACATACGCCGAAACCATTGGTGGGGTTTTAATTGGTGTGGTTTGTGCGGTTTCAGTTTCAATTTGGTTCCTTGCTCAGCCCTACTGGTGGTAGGTTCATCGACCTTCTCAACTTTAGTTGTAATAGTTATATAAGTAAGAGTGAGCAAGCAAATGCTCACTTGAAGTGACAATGAATAATAATATCATAACAACTGCCAAACACATAGGTTCAATAGGATTGAATAATATTCTTTATCAATGATAATCAGGAACATAAATTAAAGTATATATCTGAGGGTCACAAGACCACAAACTATGTCCAAAGTTATAAGTATTCTTTCAACTTAAACCTAAACAGTCATAAGACTGTATGGACTTCTCGTACTTAGGGGGATCAACCCTTAGTACAATGTATTGTGCACAAACATCTAAATGCTTTGCATAAATCATCCCCTGTAATAGGGTTGTTCATCTCAGTGTTTAGAATACAAGTCCGCACCAAAGTAAGTTTGGTTTGGATAAGATTCAAGGTAATTTAGAGTTTAACGAACATCAAATAAGGATTAGTTGACTAAAAATGTAATAACAATATGCTATGGAATAAGTCATAAATGAATCAACTTTGTATATTAAGGTCATGCTTTAGAAATAAACTAAAAGCATAAGCATTGAATAACTTAACATACATTACTTGAACAATATTAAGCTAAGGCTAAAATAAAATTGAGTTATTGAGCATGCATAATCAATAGCAAGTTGAACAATAAAACTTCCTCAACATAAGTGTATCAGAATTTAGAAACTCGCATACTAAGAAATAAGTTAAAAGTAGGAAACCTTCTCAAAGTAGGAGTTAGGTTAAAGAGCTTTGCATGAATATAATTAAGTTGTATAAATATGATTAGGAGTTACTTGCTCAAATATAAAGGTAAATAGAATAAACTCAAATAGAGGTTAGAGTTCGGAAACATGCCTTGCGTGTAAGCTAAACCGTAATAACTCGATTCTCAAAACCTTATACACATGTCATCGTGACAAAATTAGTTACTACATATACCTCATACACAATTAAGTACATATTCCATGTATTGCTTGGTTTTAATCATATAGTCAAGTCACACTATTAATGTAATAACATAACTCATTAATTGTTAATAATGTTATCTCACTTGGTACTATAACACCACAATTAACAAAAATCACATTTTAATAGTCATAACATACTCTTTATAAAAAAATTGCAGAATTGTATAATTAAAATAAACTTTCTGGCCAACACTGCTAATCGGCGCTGCGGTGTGGCACTGGCGCTGTGGCGCGAGACAAAGGCCTATAATTGGCGCTGCAGTGCGAGAACTGTACTACGAGGCGGCACTGCAGCGCTGAAGTAATGTTTTTGGCGACCAGTTTCGTGAAGAACATAAACAAAGCAAATTTGGCCTATAAGGTACTTTCTAACAACGAATTTAACACATAATATATACATAGACCTCATAGTAACATAACTTAACATCTCTTAACACGATTTTACCTATAAAAACAATATAAACATCGAATTTAAGACCTCTAACTTCACTATTCTTGGTAAAACTTTACTTTTTGACATTCTTAATGAAAATCATCACCGTGGCTTTAATTTTACAACCAAAACAATTAATTGAAAATTCTTTGTTTTCGTTTCTTCATGTACTTTCACAATAATTAGTCAATTTATACATTATATAATGAATTAAACATCAATTTTGACTTCAAAATAAGCCATATTCATATATATTTCACTATTAAATAACTTTATCCTTACATAACATATTTACATGAAGTAAACTACTCTAAATCATGTATTAAATATATAAAACAGTTTATCAACAAATCATTATATATACAATTGATATAATCACAATTACTACTCATATAACTTTAAAGAGAACTTTTGGTAAAACAAAACTAGAACTATATAAAAACCAAAATTATACCTTTGATTGTTAGAAGATATGAAGAACTTGAAAATCTCTCTCCTTCTTCTAAATTCTCAATTCACAAGGAAACTCTATTCTTCCTTTTCTCTTCTTGTTTTCTCTGTTCTTCCTTTCTCTTTTACTAATATGTAATATAACTGATATATTATAATATAATATAATGTATCATTATAATGCCTATTAATGTGACAACCACAAAATAGGTCCATTCCATCCAACCCTTCTGAGTCGCCAAATACATGGTACAGAAAACAACTATAACTTTATTACAACAATTTTCGTGCAAAATACAACAACATAAATGCTATGAGTTTTGATACAAATATATACCAACTGTGACTAATGTCCCACCCTTGGATAGCATTTCACAATGACACCTTACATAAAGGTACAGTCAAAAACTATTTTAGAAATTAGAATCTTTGGAAAGTGCTCAAGGAAATCTTCGTACATGGGAGGCCATGCGTCTACGTTATAATTGATATCATATGGCCACAGAATTATCCGTAGTTGACCCAATAGACCCCAAAGAAAAACGAGAAGATTACTATCATATTCTTTCTAATGGTGAGTCTTCTCTTGACATATCATTATCTCCAATGTCTCTAATTGAGAATTATACTTCAAATAAACACCAAGATCATATAGGTAGTGTGCGTAGATATACTCAGTACGTGGATGTGCACAACTCTGTCTTATGATAACACGAGTTTGTATGTCATTAGACATCTTGTATGAGAGTGGCAAAACACCATTCTAAAGTTGAGTTCACCTCACCTTATTCGGTTCACCAAAATTAAATATCAAATGACGTATATAATACGACACACTTATCTAAAGTCTCAATAAAAATATTTTCATACTATTTAGGGAGAACTTCAACAGCTATAGACCACCGTTCTATTCCCCTGTTATCCCTCGCTCGACCCAGCTACACTCTTATTACCTGAAAGGAATTGTAAAGCAAAAGGGTGAGCACAACTAGCTCAGTAAAGAATATCATGACTAAAGATAAATAAATTATCAATAGCCTTCATCAGTAATAAATCAGAGATTTAGAACATATGGTAGATGATAAAACTTTTTAACCATAGTTGAACCAGAACGAGCAATCCATTAGAAGAGTCAAATAGACCATAAAATCTATTATCTTCTCCATGTTAAAAATCCACCAACAATGTTTTATCCCTGTAACATCAATCAACAGTTTCTTTCCACAATTATATGAATAACTCAAAATCATAATTGTAATTCTAAATTCCTCTTCGCATCCAGGACGAAGATATTTTTATCACATGTCTTTACCTGAAACATCAAAGATCATGGTTATACCAAATCATAGTTCATGTTTATAATCACACTAATAACTTCATCTTTACACTACGGCCAAATATATTCGTCAACAGTTCATCTTTGCACTACTGGCCAAAGATATTCAACAACAGGTCATCTTTGCACTACGGGCCAAAGATATTCATCAACAATTCATCTTTGCAATACAGGCCAAAGATATTCCTCAATAGTTCATATTTGCACTACATGCCAAATATATTAATATATCAAAGAAATATATAATCATTTCAGAATTAATATAAACAATATTTATAATCATGCTGATCAATTCACCTTTGCACCTAAGTTAAATATATTCAATTGTAAATTCAATGGTCATGATCATACTAGTCAACAATTCAACTTTGCACTACTGGCCAAAGAGAACCCATAGTCATGATCATACCAATAATCTACCCATCTTTACACTCAAGTGAAAGAGAAATTCAACATCAGGGTTATAAAAATGTTATATATGATAATAAAAATAATATGATCAACAACTGCATTTATTTTCAAGAGCAACAATCATAAATCAACGATAATTTGGTCAGAAAAAGAAACCAATTTTTTTCGTGAATAGTTCCTATGAATAGTAACTCGTGAATAGTAACTCATGAATAGTAACTTATGAATAGTAACTCATGAATAGTAACTCGTGAATAGTAACTCATGAATAGTAACTCATGAATAGTACTCCGTATTCGTACATAGTACCGTATACGTAAATAATGTCATATACGTAAATAGTGCCATAACATGAATAGTGCCGTATACGTGAATAGTGTCGTATACGTGAATAGTAACGCCGACTCAAAAAGGTAGAAATTTCACAATAAGATTCATACCAATATGTCAGTATAATAATATTAAAAGAATAACATCATTATAAAGAATATAACATCCCTTACTATCCCTTACCTCAAAAGAGTAGCACTTCTGACTGTATATCGGATATGACGCTAAAGGAAACTTGCACTGAAGAATAACAACTCACCAAGTATCTAAATACTCATAAAATACACTCGATAATCTAGAGAGAGAAAGAGAGAAAACTTGTTTCTGGTATGATTTTCAATTCTAACTTATCCCTCTATTTATAGGAAAATGTTAGCACGCCGAAGCAGACTTTACTTGTTACCTGATGGTTTTACCTGCTACTATTCCACCCACCAAAAATCAGCCCTCTTTCCCAACAACCAAAAGTGGGGCCCACCCATTTCTAGAATTTTCCACCAAAATCATTTACAAACCTAATTTCTGAATCAGTCACCTCTTAAAATTCATAACAAATTATTCGTTCATTTTTAACGGTTCAAAATTTGTGAACATATACTCAACTTATATATGTATAACATATCCAAAAATCAAAACGATCCAACGATCGGATTAAAAATTATAACTCACACAATAGAGCTGTAAGAACACCGACTTGATCTTCTAATACCTCTAATCCGACAAAATACTGATAAAATACCTCAACATTAATTCCTGTATTTATAACCACATAAATAAATCCATCATTTATATCCACATCAAATAAATATTTTCCTTATCATATAAATCAATAATATAATTAATTATTCACAAATAATATTACAGAATCACAATTATGACAACCAGGCCGTTCTCAGGAAAGAGGGGGCTTTCCTATAAGGATTTCTCCTTACTGGCGCGCAATTAGGTGACCAAACCTCTCCTTGACGGAACTTTCTAGACATTGCCAATAATGTTATCTAATAATATTATTCAAATAATATGAATTATTGATCTGATAATGGAGATACTGTGCAGTGACAATTATTGAACAATAATAATATAAAATATCAACGCAGTAATTATTGAATCAATAAAATAAAATATTGAACAGTAATTACTGTAACCATTATTGAAGTAGTGCCTTCTTACGTAAGAATCAATAATTCAAAGATAATGTGCAATACCGTGTGCTACTGTGTAACAACGCGTATTACTTTACTTTACCCACCGGGTATTCCTACAGTGTTAACGATAACAATTACGCCGTTATTTATAAAAACTCAAACTTGTCATTTTCTTCATCTGACAGTTATTCTGTTATGCGGCCCACAAATGGTTGCGCCGTCGTACAAATATTCTCCGACAGCAAGAATATTCCACGACCAAACAAATATTCCCCGACAACAATAAGTATTTTATAGCCACTTTTTTATTTTGAAAAAAAATCATATATCACCCTTAAATTTAACATTTTATCAATTTAACTATTTACTAAATAGAAAAATTGAATACTTTTATTTCGTAAAATTCGGGGTCTTACAATCCCCCCTCCTTATGAAATTTCATCCCCGAAATTTACGTACCTAGTATTTCAAAGCGTTGAGAATACCTTGCTTTCATTTCAGATTCCATCTTCCCTGTCATCATGATTTCTCCATTACTCATCTCCCGTGATAAATTCATTTGGGTTCTTCATTTGTTAGGAAGTCATGACAACCGCCATCTCTTGAACTACCCTGTTTTGACTTGTCTGGGGCAGTATTTGGCGTCATCACTACCATTGGAATATACTTTTCTATAGGACATATTCCTCCCTCAACTCCCTCGTCGTATCCTGATTCATGATCTGAATCATCAATCTTCGATCCATATCGAATTCAGGTTGACCACTATGTACAGGGTACTTCAAAACTCGATGTTGGGTTCTCCCAATTGCTTTCCAAAAAGAGAAATTCATATAATCTATTTTAGCCTTCTTAGATCGGACATCTCTTTCCACAATATCCACGTGTCGTGCGGCTTTTGCCCATGCATCACTTATTCTCACTCGTTCAATTTTTTCTTCTTTCAGCTTAGATTCCATCTTCATCATCTTATACTCTGCCAACGAATGCTTCTGTTCAAGCATCACATATAGGGTAACACAAGCTTAAATTATTGCATCCTTTTGTTCCACGACCGCCTGCCATTCTTCAGCCTGCTCTTCTAACTCATGAACACGATTTTGCAATTCTATATTTCGATCATAAAATTCTTCTAATAAATTCTCTTCAAGGTGCTTCTTCTTCCTCACTCTCAGCTGGTACCTCTGCGACTAACTCGGGTGCAACTATTAATTCTTCCCTCACCACAAGAATATCTCTAATTCCTTCTTCGTTTGACATCACATTATCATGGTTAGTGATTAGAGGTATCCCCACAGTCTCATTCACTCCATTGTTAGCATTCACAGTTGCCATTCTCAAATATTACCATAAAACAAGGGTTAATTAAATAAATTAATATATCACATAATATCCCGATATTATGACTGACCAACAAATAAGCTTAGGTAGGACACACTAGTAAAGGATTTACTCATTTCTTCCCGCCTAGCTTATATTCCCTGATCTCCGCCAAAGATCATATCCCTAAGCTCTGATACCAAATGTGACAAATGTCCCATCAGTGGACAGCACCTCACATTGGTACCTATCAGTTTGCCACCGCAGAACGGCGTCCCCTACGAAGAGTCTGGCTTCGGTGCATCCCCCATCAACAGGAAGTCACAAGAAAGAGGCTCGGGACTCTTTACTTATAGCTCTGATACCAAATGTGACAACCCCAAAATAGGTCCATTCCATCCAACTCATTCTGAGTCGCCAAATACATAGTACGAAAAATAACTATAACTTTATTATAACAATTTTCGTGCAAAATACAACAACATAAATGCTATGAGTTTTGATACAAATATATACTAACTGTGACTCATGTCCCAACCTTTGATAGCACGTCACAATGACACCTTACATAAAAGTACAGTCAAAAATTGTTTTAGAAATTAGAATCTTTGGAAAGTGCTCAAGGAAACCTTCGTACATGGGAGGCCATACGTCTACGTTATAATAGATATCATATGGCCACAGAATTATCCTTGGTTGACCCAATAGACCCCAAAGAAAAATGAGTAGATTACTATCATATTCTTTCCAATAGTGAGTCTTCTCTTGACATATCATTATCTCCACTATCTCTAATTGAGAATTATACTTCAAATAAACACCAAGATCATATAGGTAGTATGCGTAGATATACTCAGTAAGTGGATGTGCACAACCCTGTCTTATGATAACACGAGTTTATATGTAATTAGACATCTTGTATGATAGTGGCAAAACACCCTTCCAAAGTTGAGTTCACCTCACCCTATTCGGTTCACCAAAATTAAATACCAAATGACGTAAATAATACAGCACACTTATCTAAAGTCTCAATAAAATTATTTTCATACTATTCAGGGAGAACCTCAACAGCTATAGACCACCGTTCTATTCCCCTATTATCCCTCGATCGACCCAGCTACACTCTTATTACCTGAAAGGAATTGTGAAGTAAAAGAGTGAGCACAACTAGCTCCGTAAAGAATATCATGACTAAAGATAAATAAATTATCAATAGCCTTCATCAGTAATAAATCAGAGATTTAGAACATATAGTAGATGATAAAACTTTTCAACCATAGTTGCAGCGGAACGAGCAATCCATTAGAAGAGTCAAATAGACCATAAAATCTATTATCTTCTCCATGTTAAAAATCCACCAACAATGTTTTATCCCTGTAACATCAATCAACAGTTCCGTTCCACAATTATATGAATAACTCATAAGCATAATTGTAATTCTAAATTCCTCTTCGCATCCAGGACGAAGATAATTTTCATCACATGTCTTTACCTGAAACATCAAAGATCATTGTTATACCAAATCATAGTTCATATTCATAATCATACTAATAACTTCATCTTTGTACTACGACCAAATATATTCGTCAACAGTTCATCTTTGCACTACTGGCCAAAGATATTCAACAACAGGTCATCTTTGCACTACGGGCCAAAGATATTCATCAACAATTCATCTTTTCACTACATGCCAAAGATATTCCTCAACCATTCATATTTGCACTGCATGCCAAATATATTAATATCTCAAAAAAATATATAATCATTTCAGAATTTATATAAACAATAATTATAACTATGTTGATCAATTCACCTTTGCACCTAAGTTAAAGATGTTCAATTGTAAATTCAATGGTCATGATCATATCAGTCAACAATTCAACTTTGCACTACTGGCCAAAGAGAACCCAAAGTCACGATCATACCAATAATCTACCCATCTTTTACACTCACGTGAAAGAGAAATTCAACATCAGGGTTATAAAAATGTTATATATGATAATAAAAACAATATGATCAACAACTGCATTTATTTTCAAGAACAGCAATCATAAATCAACGATAATTTGGTCAGAAAAAGACACCGATTTTTTTTCGTGAATAGTACCCATGAATAATAACTCGTGAATAGTAACTCGTGAATAGTAACTCATGAATAGTACTCTGTATTCGTACATAGTACAGTATACGCAAATAATGTCATATACGTAAATAGTGCCATATACATGAATAGTGTCGTATACGTGAATAGTAATCCCGACTCAAAAAGGTAGAAATTCTACAATAAGATCCATACCAATATGTCAGTATAATGATATTAAAAGAATAAAATCATTATGAAGAATATAACATCCTTTACTATCCCTTATTATCCCTTACTATCCCGTATCTCAAAAGAGCAGCACTTCTGACTGGATATCGGATATAACGTTGAAGGAAACTTGCACTGAAGAATAGAAACTCACCAATTATCTAAATACTCACAAAATACACTCGATAATCTTGAGAGAAAGAGATAAAACTTGTGTCTGGTGTGATTTTCAATTCTAACTTAGCCCTCTATTTATAAGAAAATAGTTAGCACACCGAAGCAGACTTGACCTGCTACCTGATAAATTTACCTGCTACTATTCCACCCACAAAAAATTAGCCATCTTCCCCAACAACAAAAAGTGGGGCCCACCCATTTCTAGAATTTTCTACCAAAATCATTTATAAACCTAATTTTCGAATCAGTCACCTCTTAAAATTCATAATAAATTATTCGTTCATTTTTAACGGTTCAAAATTTGTGAACATATACTCAACTTATATATGTATAGCATATCCAAAAATCAAAATGATCCAACGGTCGGATTAAAAATTATAACTCACACAATAGAGCTGTAAGAACACCGACTTGATCTTTTAATACCTCTAATCCGACAAAATATTGATAAAATACCTCAACAATAATTCCTTCATTTATAACCACATAAATAAATCCATCATTTATATCCACATCAAATAAATATTTCCTTATCATATAAATCAATAATATAATTAATTATTCACAAATAATATTACAGAATCACAATTATGACAATCAGGCCGTTCCCAAGAAAGAAGGGGCTTTCTGATAAGAATTTCTCCTTACTGGCGCGCAATTAGGTGACCAAACCTCTCCTTGACAGAACTTTCTAGATATTACCAATAATGCTATCTAATAATATTATTCAAATAATATGAATTATTGATCTGATAATGGAGATACTGTGTAGTGACAATTATTGGACAATAATAATATAAAATATCAACACAACAATTATTGAATCAATAAAATAAAATATTGAACAGTAATTATTGTAACCATTATTGATTAGTGTCTTCTTACGTAAGAATCAATAATTCTAAAATACTGTGCAATACCGTGTGCTACTGTGCAACAACGCGTATTACTTTACTTTACCCACCAGGTATTCCAACAGTGTTAACGATAACAATTACGTCATTATTTATAAAAACTCAAACTTGTCGTTTTCTTCATCTGACTGTTATTCTGTTATGGGGCCCTCAAATGGTTGCGCCATCGTATGAATATTCTCCGACAGAAAGAATATTCCATGACCAAACGAATATTCCCCGTCAATAATAAGTATTTTATAGCCACTTGCTTATTTTGAAAAAATTCATATATCACCCTTAAATTTAACTTTTTATCAATTTAACTATTTACTAAATAGAAAAATTGAATACTTTTATTTCATAAAATTCGAGGTCTTACAATTAATATATAACATAAATACATATATAACTGATGTCAGTTATATTATTTAAAAATCAAAAGTCATAAGGTTTGTTTGGCTAAAACTACTTTAAAATTTAAAATTTAAAATCCTTAAGCCTTGTTTGGCAAAACAAGATTAAAATAAGAATTTCAAAGTCCCAAGGCTTTGTTTGGTAAAACCAAAATAAAAACTCTTTTAATTTATTTTAATAACTCATTTATAATATAGTTTATTATCACACGTTATTCAATTAAATTCCCATATTCAAATTTAATTCAACTAAAACCAATAACAACTTATTAAATCCTTTTGTCACATAATCATATTACTACAATATTATAATATTCATTATAATTTAATTTAATAAATTTTAATAAACTAATACATCACTTTAATTACCAAATTAAATTAAAAACATTATAGTAATTCAATTAATCGCTATCAAATCTCTAAATTAATTATTAAATTAAATTAGAATATTATCTCATAATAATTAATTTCCTTAACTCATAAATTATTTATTTAACAAATGAATAATCAAATCAAATCAAATTCAAAAAATATTTATTCAACAATAAACACATCAATTAAAATATTTTTATAATTCAATAAATATTTAGAATTAAAATTTCAAATTCTGGATGGTTACATCATTCCCTCCTTATAAGGATTTTGTCCCCAGAATTACAACTCAAATAAATCATTCGTCACATTCTTCCATTCTTACAAGGATTCTATCCCCAGAATTGAAGACACGATTAAACATATAATTCAGGATAATCTTTCATCATTTTATCTTTGAGTTCCCACGTAGCTTCTTTAGCCTTGTGGTTCCTCCATATCACATTCACGGAAGGTATTACTTTATTCCTGAGCACTTGTCCTTTCCTGTCAACTATATGGATATGAATTTCCTCATAAGACAAGTCCTTATCTAACGGTAATGGTTCGTACTCGATCACATGCTTGTAATCGAGTTTATACGGTCATAACACCGAAATATGAAAAACATTATAAACGTGTTCCAACACTGGAGGTAGAGCTACCTCGTAAGTTACTTCTCTTACTCTTCGCAACACCTCGAAGGGTCCAATAAACTTAGGGCTTAGTTTTCCCTTTTTATCATAATGGATTTTCCCCTTCCAAGGAGAAACTTTTAAGATCACGAAATTTCCTACATCAAACTTGCGATCTTGTCTGTGTTGATCAACATACTTCTTTTGTCTGTCTTGAGCAGCTACCAATCTTGTCCCGATACCAATTTCAGTCCTAATAGTTGACGTTCACTGACTTCATCCCATCACAGTGGAGTTCTGCACTTTCTGTCGTACAATGCTTCGTAAGGCGACATGCCGATAATTTTGTGGTAACTGTTATTGTAGGAGAATTCTGCCAATGGTAAATGTTCATCCCAGTTCCCTTTGAAATCCATGATGCATGTTTTAAGCATATCTTCCAACGTCTAGATTGTTCGTTCGCTTTGGCCGTCTGTTTGCGGATGGTATGTCGTACTCATTCTCAATTGTGTTCCCATGTATTCTTGTAGTCTCTTCCAGAAGTTTGACGTGAATTGTGGATCTCTATCTGACGCAATTTACACTGGAACTCCATGTCTCGAAACGATCTCCTTCACGTACAACTTTGCCAATTGATCTAGATTGAATCTAATCTTTATTGATAAAAAGTGTGCTGATTTCGTCAGCCTGTCCACTATCACCCAAATTGTATCGTATCCTCTCTGAGTAGTTGGAAGACCTACCATAAAATCCATTATAATATGTTCTCACTTCCATTCTGGTATTTCCAACGGTTATAGTAATCCGTTTTATCTCTGATGCTCAACTTTGACTCTTTGACATGTCAAGCATTTCGCAACACATTCTGCAACATCTCTTTTCATGTTTTGCCACCAAAAATGTATGACCCCGAATTTTATGAAATGAAAGTATTAAATTTTTGTATAATTATTATTCTATTTGGTTAAATTGATAAAAGTTTGAAGTTAAGGGTTATATTTGAAATTTTTTGCAAAGTAAGCAAATTGTTATAAAATATTCATTTGGTCGGGGAATATTCATTTTGTCGGGGAATATCCGTACGACGGCAAAATCAATGTTGGACCCCACAACGGAAGTATTGTCATAGTAAGAAAACGACATAATTATCATTTTATAAAAATAATGGCGAAAGTGTTACCGTTAAAACTGTTGAACTACCCGGTAGTAAAAGTACGGTAATACGCGTGGTTGCATAGTAGCACACAGTATTGATTATTGATGCTTACGTAAGAAGTCACTCAGTTATACTCAATTATTGTTACAGTAATTGCTGCATCATATCTCTCATATTATTGATTCAATTATTGTCACAGTATCATCTGCATAATATTTTATTTTATTAAATCAATAATTGAGACGACAAAGTTATTAATATTATTATTTGTAATATTGATAATGTCTAGAAAGTTATATCAAGGAGAGATTTGGTCACCTAATTGCGCGCCAATAGGGAGAAATCCTTATTGGAAAGCCCCCTCTTTCCTGGGAATGACCTAGTTGTTAAATATTATGAGTTATTGTAACGACCCCAAATTTCATACAATTTAATTCTCGACTTCGGTCGTTAATAATACAATCAACCTCTAATTTTAGATCATTAAACGGTAATACAACCATTAAAATTTGTAGAATAATTAAAACTTTTATACATTTCCTTCTTTATTGCCCTAAATCGCATCCTTTACATTACATCTCTTCGATTCAAATTTATATCGTGAATCGTTATAACAAAATAACTATACAAAGTCTTACATCATAAATAGGTATCCATATATATTGGATAACTCAACTTACAATTCAACAACATGTTACATTCAAAATATTAAATACATTTCCCATAAAACATAAGCAATCTTCGTGAATATGGATCTCTATAATTCACGTAGCACATATCCTTACCTGCAAAAGTGGTAATTTGTAAGGTTGAGCTCGACAGCCCAACAAATTCTAACAGTTTTCATGCAACACGTAGCACATAATAACATGCTCAACATATATCTCATAAACATCGGACTAACATAACATACATGCTACAATTCATATAACGATTATAAAGATGTATAAAGATTGAGTTCCTTACTCAATGAGCATGCTTTACTCAATCAACGTAGTTATAAGTTGACTTTAACATTTCATACATTCGACATATATATAACACATCATGCTCTTTGCAATAAATATTTAAAACAATCAAATTCACATAGCAAATATGAACTGAAAGACTTGCCTTGATCGTTATTTACCAATAAACGTTTAACAGCTTATAGTTATCTGCACTTCACGTGCCCTACATAATTATATAATCAAGTACATCAACTATTAGTCACATAGAAATGCATAGTAGCTGTAAAGTAAACTTTACTTTACATTTCATAACCCTTCCTATTATATATACACAATGTTCAATTTTATTGTGTTAACTTTCAACTTATATCTCATTTTATTTCATATTTGAAGTTCATTCAAGTTTTTAAGTCTTGCTAGGAATACTTATTAGTTTTATATTAACCCAATTCAATATCTTATAATATTCATTTCATATGATTTAAAACACTTTTTATGTTCATTAACATTTATCACGGTGTTTCGACATTTATTTGTCACACGCCCAATTTGTCTCTCTTGTGTGTGCTTAGTATGCATATTTAACTTACCTAATACATCATTTATTAATGTTAAGCATCATTATACTTCATAAACTTCATGTTTTATAACTTAGAACAACATCTTTTATCGTCAAGAGCACTACACTTGAATACGTGCATGCCCGACGCCCTCCGATTGCCTCCGAAAACACAACAGTCCTAAACATAACTGTTACATTAAAAAACATAACGAATAAAAGTTGTAGGTCTATTCGTCCTTGTTCCGGATCAGTTTGAATCACCTCAATCGGAGTTCGTATGAAAACGTTATGTCTAATTTACTACAGAAGGTCAAAATAGTCTACCCAACACTGAAGCACGGAACAACTGCACCCTAACTGGCCTTGGGGGTAGCGCAGCTGTGTCCTGGGAGATAGAATGGCCCTTCAGGTTCTGCACTTCACAATTTTACAGACCTCCTCTCCTTTCGATGATCATAATATAAGTTATACTCATCCAAATCAGTCCATTTTCGATTCTATGGGTTCGTAACTCATAAAGCTACAACATACCAATTACCCATCAACTAGCATAAACATTAACTAACCCAAATATGGATTTACAACTCATGTTCATACTAATTGTTCATATTTGACAACTTTACCGAATTCATTCACTACGAATTCGTTTCTCAACCAAATTGGTTCGTTTAACTTTCGTTGTTTTCATTTTTCAACGTAATAACAACATCTATTATCAAATTGCAGATTATAGCAAGTATTGATCATGAAATTTCGTACTTTCTAAGCCGTATCATATAAATATAAACAATGTTTTTACAATTTCTTCCAACAAATCCCAATTCTCACGAATTTGACAAACAAGTATCAATCATATATGATGGTTAACAGATTATACACACCCAATAATCTTTATAAACCTATTTTTTACTCAAATCATGCACCATAACCAATTAAAGAGAAAAAGCTTTGATAAAACATAACTAAAAGCTAAGGCTGTAATATTACCTTCTAATTTCTCCTTAAGCTTAATTAGATGATGAGAATGGCTTGATTATCCTTCCCCTCCTTTCTTTGATTCTCATAATAACCTCTTTTTCAATTTCTCAGAGAATATGTCTCTCTCAAACTTCTTTGTAACTCTCTCTTCTCTCTTCTTCTTAGGCTTAGGCCAAACCCTTTTTCGCGTAAACTAAAACAGACGCTAACATAAAAATAAAACTGACGTATAATATAATAAGGCTACTAAATACTTATCAGTTTTTTTATTTTAAACTTAAAAGCCATAAAGCCTTGTTTGGCAAAACCTATTAAAATAATGACTTAATCATTCTTTAAGCCTTGTTTGGCAAAACAAGATTAAAATTAAAATTTCAAAAGCTATAAGGCTTTGTTTGGTAAAACCAAATTAAAACTCTTTTAATCTATTTTCATATGTCATATTTATTGTCACACTTTATTTAAATAAATTCCCATACCCAAATTAAATTAAATCTAATAACAATTTATTAAATCCATTTACCACATAAACAAATACAATAAAATTATAATTTTCATTATAATTATAATTTTATTTAATAAATTAACACATCACTTTGATTATAAAAATCAAATTAAAATAACATTATAACAAACCATATAATCCTTAATAACTCTCTAATTTAGTTATTGAGTTAAATTAGAGTATTATCTCATAAATTTAATTCATCACTCTTTATCTTCATTACGTTAATTTCTATAACTCACGAATTATTTACTTATTAATAAATAATCCAACAAATATCTACTAAACAGCAGACACATCAATTAAAATATTTATTTAATTCAATAAATATTTGAAATTATAAATAAATTTCTGGATTGTTACAGTTATAATATTAATGATGAATAAGTTTGTGTTGATTAAAGATGAAATTGATAGTTCCATTGTGTGAGAATTATTAGTGTTAGTGGAAATCGACATTTATTTCGATAATAATTAATGTCTGGAGGTTATATAGACCAGTCGAGTAATTAACTAGATAAATGAGCAATTAATTGCTATTAATTCACATGTTTATAACTATGTGTTCACATGTGTGTACTATTGATTTACATGATTTACTATTAGGGGAGTTGGTGCAAGATTGATAATACTTGCATGACTAAATTAAAAATTGAGGTATAGATGTGACACCCCCAATTCCAGGTACTTTATTCCCACAGGATTTGGTGTTCACTTAATCAAAACATTCATTTCTAACTACCCAATTATAATAAAATTGAATAATAAAAACCTGCCCATACAGGATTAAACTTAAATAAAAATCTCTCATGTTATCTAACCTTTAACAACAATCATTCAAATGCGGAAATTTAAATAATCTTCATTACAATCTTTAAACCAAAGTCTGAAAGTAAACTATCAAAACTATTACAAGTCTTCAGTATTTATTCATCTTTCCTTTTTCCTTACTGGTGCTAGGTACGTCACCCGTTTCAACTTTAGCTGTAAGAAATTTTACAGGCAAGAGTGAGCAAACAAGGCCCACTTGAAATGACAATAAGTAAATCTTTAAACATTTACATCAATTGCCAATATTAGGCTCAATAGAACTGAACAATATATTCTATTAACTTTCTGAACATTATAACATTCACTGAGGGTCTAATGACCACGAATCATGTCCACGGTAATAAGTAATCTTTCAACTTTAACTTTAACTGTCATAAGACTATAAGGACTTCACGTACTTAGGGGGATCAAGCCTTCGTACAATGTATTGTGCACAACCATTTTAACGCTAAGCGTAAACCTCCATTAAAAGAGTTGTTCATCTCATTATTTAGAATACAAGTCCGCACCAAAGTAAGTTTGGTTTGGATACATTACAGGGTAATTTAGAATTCAACGTTAATCAACTAAGGATTAGTTGATCACAAAAAAATAACTTTATCCTATGGAATAATCACAACTGAATTGATATTTGTAAATTAACATCATGCTTTAGGAATAATCTAATAGCATAAGCATGGAATAATCATAACATTCAAGGTTATTGAGGATTGGGTACTAAACATGCATCATGAATAGTAAAATTATTCATCATATAAATCAATAATTAATTATTCATAAATAATATTACAGAATCACAATACTGACAACCAGGCCGTTCCCAGGAAAGAGGGGGCTTTCCAATAAGGATTTCTCCTTACTGGCGCGCAATTAGGTTACCAAATCTCTCCTTAGACAGAACTTTCTAGACATTGCCAATAATGTTATCTAATAATATTATTCAGATAATATGAATTATTGCTCTGATAATGGAAAATACTGTGTAGTGACAATTATTTAAACAGCAGTAATATAAAATATCAACGCAACAATTATTAAATCAATAAAATAAAATACTGAACATTAATTACTATAACGATTATTGAGTAGTGCCTTCTTACATAAGAATCAATAATTGGTGCAATACTGTGTGCTACTGTGCAACAACACGTATTATTGTGTTTTAACCACCGAGTATTCCAACAGTATTAACGATAACAACTACGCCGTTATTTATAAACAACTTATACTTGTCATTTTCTTCATCCAATCGCTTTCCGTTATGGGGCCCACACAAGGCTGCACCGTCATACGAATATTCCCCGATAACAATTAATATTTTATAACCACTTGCTTATTTGAAATATTTGCACATTTTACCCATAACTAACCACATTAATCAAATTAACGCTTACTATTCCAAAATAATAAATAGAGGAAATTCCATTATATAAAAAAAATTGTGGTCTTACAACAAAGATACGAAAAACTTCATATTTATTTGGAAATATTATGATAATGTAAAGACATAAATTATGTTATGTATTAGTTATGTCTAAGCTATGTTAAAGGTGTGTAAGAGATGTTTAAGTTACGAAACCTTGGGACGTGAATGATTATATTAAATAAATGTAATTTATTCTGTTATTTCCATTGCATGAGATGTTATTTAGTCATTAAATATGTAGCGCGTGGCGAACAAAATTCGAGACACGAGTGGTCCGAATTTGGGGGCGTCACACTAGTTTTGGTTGAGAAGGATGATGCTCGAGTAGCTCAAGATGCTTCTATTGTTGATAATATTTCATTTAGATCTTACACGGCTATCATTATTACAGATATGAGTGCATTTATAGAAGATCATAGTATCACTATGCATATGGATGTGGATCTTCTTGCTCGCATGGAGACCTTAGGGCAGGAGATTATAGATTCAGCTCTGTCTTCTGAGAGGGATGCCATGTTGGACTTGCTATCCCGTTTATTTGTGGGTTTATATATAATGAATAAATTTTTCTAGTTGTGATTCTGGGGACATAATCCTTTTAAGGAGGGAAGGATGTAACGATCGAGAAATTTGTAATTTAATTTAAATATTTATTGAGTTAAATAAATATTTTAAATAATTTATTTATTGAGCAAAATAAATAATTGATGAATTGTGGTGAATTAATTTAGTAACTAAATTAATTAACGTTAATTGAATTGAATAATGATAATTTTATCTGAACGAATTTTATTTGAAGGATTTAAATTAAGGAAATAATTAAATTAAATCAATTATTTAATATTTAAGAAAATGATCAAGTTAAATAAATTGTTTAATGGAAATAGATAAATTAAATAAAGTGAAGTGTCTAGTTTATTAATTGAATTAGATATAAAATTAATTGTTATTTATAATGGTAACTATAAGAGAAATTATTTGAAGTACCGTTATACGTTATTTAAATCAATTAAACTAAATTATTTAAATTATCTAAAGTGTGACAATTGGAAACTACATAATATAATAATATAATAATAATTTGATTTGGGGGAATTTTGGTTAGCCAAACAGGGCCTTGTGGCCTTTGGCATTATTGTAACTAACGCGTCTTTTTATTCTTCTAACTGAAAGGCTACGTGGGAGAGTGATTAATGTAGGGTTTTGACAGAAAACGCACAGCGGAAATAAAACAATTTAAACCAAATTTGAAACCCTAAACAGGATCAATATGAAAAATAGTTAATTCAGTGGTTAGAAATTATACCGATTAAGAAAGCGACTAAACGATGCGGTCGAATCTCCAATGCAATTCGAACGAACTGCGTCTCTACGGTATCCACACGAATGCTCCACGAATCATCCTACGATATGCAGAAGAGGGAATCGCAATACTAGCCACCAAGGATGAGGATTTTTTTTGAAACTATTTTCTCTAGTCTCTCTCTAAGAGCGGCTAGGGTTTTTTTTTTAACTAACTTTCCATAGACGCTGATATATATCATATATATAGCAATAAATCGGAATTAATCAAAACCCTAATCTAATTAAAATAAATCCGAATATATATATATATATATATTATATCTTAATTAAGTCTTACTTAATTAATATATATACATATATAAAGCATCCTTTTAATTTAAATTCGTGATTTAAATACTATCAATCATATTGATATATTTAAATCCTTATAATTTAAATTAATTCCCTTTTAATAACGTTCTTTGTGTATGACCCTATAGGTTATTATTACGTTGGCAATACTTTTAAAATCATATAATAAAATTATAAACAGTGAGCGACATCTAGTAATGCATCACTGCTACCCAAGTAATAATAAGATCGATGATTCGATGCAACCTTTTCGTGACCAATGTTTCAATGTAATTTAATCCTTTTAACCTTAATATCCTATATTAAACTCGAGTCATGGAATGTGTCATACTCTTTATAATTTAATCTGAGTTTTCTTGATCAATGAGTAGACTATATGAAACAAATCACTATTTGAGCATGGCCATGCATTTCGTAGTCCTACTCAATCAAGAGGCCTATGGATATCACCCATAATATATCGGATGGTTAAATTCCATCTAGATCACTCATATTTCTCATACGATTCATGATGAACCCAATAATCACATTTATAGTCCACCCTATTAAAGGTGACATTTGATGATATCAAAGTACATAAATTCTCATGTAGTAATATAGCAATTTCAGGTCGGAGGACCATTACATTATCGTCACTATGAGAATTGCTAATGACACTTCACATAATGCTCCATATAGAATTCTCATGGTGGGTCTGTCTAATACATCGTTCTTTAACATGTACCTGTGCATTAACTTAATATCTCATATATTTATGACCAATGAGATTTGGTCATCAGCCAATCCACATACTAGTCTCAATGCATCATTGTTGTCCCATCAATAATGATACTCGACTAGGGACATTTAAGAACAATGATACTAATTGTAATTATAATCTCATGTTCAAGTCACATACTTGAAACTATATAATTTGTATCACTATTCTAAGGAATTTTATTATGTTAACAATTATATTACGCAGTAAATAAAACCATTATAAAATCATTTATTTATTCAATCAAAATTAATATCAAAACGTTAAGCAATTATATCAAATAATTGGCCTCTAGGGCATAAACTCTAATAGTCTCCCACTTGCACTAGAGCCAATCACTCATGTATCTAATACCCATGGAACTAGTGTGACCGTCGTGCTTCTGCTGCGACAAAGCTTTGGTCAGTGGATCTGCAATATTATCATTTGTTGGCACTCTTCCTATATGTACATCTCCTCTATCAATGATTTCATGGATGAGATGGTACTGCCTAAGTATATGCTTGGATCGTTGGTGAGATCTGGGTTCCTTAGCCTGTGCAATGGCTCTATTATTATCACAGTATGGAGCAACCGGATCAACAATAGTTGGAACAACACCAAGTTCAGTGATGAACTTTTTAATCCATACAGCCTCCTTGGCTGCACTAGAAGTAGCAATATACTCAGCCTCTGTTGTAGAATCAGCTACTGTCTCTTGCTTTGAACTTTTCCAGCTAACAGCACCACCATTAAGGCAAAACACAAAACCTGATTGAGACTTATAGTCATCATTGTCAGTTTGGAAACTAGCATATGTGTAACCCTTTACTGCCAGTTCGTCTTCACCTCCATATACCAAGAATGAATCCTTAGTCCTTTTAAGGTACTTGAGGATATTCTTGACTGCTGTCTAGTGACCTTCACCTGGATTCGACTGGTATCTGCTCGTCATGCTCAAAGCATATGAGACATCCGGACGAGTACATATCATTGCATACATGATAGATCCAATTGCCGAAACATAAGGGATCTTTCTCATACGCTCCTCATCATCTTGTGATTTAGGACATTGGGCCTTAGAGATCTTTACACCATGAGTCACGGGTAAGTTTCCTCTTTTCGCCTCTTGCATGCTGAACCGTTTCAACACTTTATCAATATATGTACTTTGACTTAGCCAGAACATTTTTCTCGATCTATCTCTATAGATCCTGATACCTAAAATGTAGGCAGCATCGCCAAAATCTTTCATGGAGAAACATTTTCCTAACCATGTTTTTACAGCCTGTAAGGAAGGAATGTCATTCCCAATAATTAATATGCCATCAACATATAATACTAGGAATACAATGTGACTCCCACTAACCTTCTAATATACACAAGGTTCATCTTCATTTTTAATAAAGCCAAATTCTTTGACTGCTTCATCAAATCGAAGATTCCAACTCAGAGAGGCTTGCTTCAATCCATAAATAGATCGTTGCAGCTTACATACCTTTCCAGCATCCTTTGGAGTGACAAAACCCTCAGGTTGTGTCATATACACATCCTCAAGGAGATTTCCGTTAAGAAAAACAGTTTTGACATCCATCTGCCAGATTTTGTAATCATAAAAAGCTGCATTATCATGTAAGATCCTGATGGATTTAACCATTGCCACTAGAGAGAAGGTTTCATCATAGTCAACACCTTGAATTTGTTTGAAACCTTTTGCTACCACTCAGCCTTTATGGGTTTGTACATTACCATCCATGTCGGTTTTTTTCTTGAAAACCCACTTGCACCCGATTGGTTTTACCCTTTCGGGTGGATCAACCAGAGTCCATACTTGGTTAGTATACATGGAGTCCATCTCAGATTTCATGGCTTAAAGCCATTTCTCAGAATCTGGTCCATTCATAGCTTCTTAGTAGGAAGCAGGCTCATCTTGATCTATGAGCATCAAATCGCCGTTTTGAGTCACAAGATATCCATAATATCTCTCAGGCTCTTGGCGTGTCCTACCAGATCTACGAATGCCTTGTGTAATTTGAGCAGGTTCACTTTCCACAATATGTTGTGGTTCTTGCTCACGTTCCAACTCAGGTTCAATGATATTTTGTGGTTCTCGAATTTCTTCGAGTTCTACTTTCCTCCTACTATTTCCTTTAGAGATAAATTCTCTTTCTAGAAAAATACCAGTTCGAGCAACAACCACTTTGTTATCAAAAGGTTTGTAGAAATAATACCCTTTTGTTTCCTTTGGGTATCCCACAAAATTACATTTGTCAGATTTGGGTCCGAGCTTGTCAGAATCCAGACGTTTTACGAACACCTCGCAACCCCAAATCTTCATAAACGACATACTAGGACGTTTCCCAGTCCACATTTCATATGGTGTCTTCTGAACCGTCTTTGTAGGAACACGGTTCAGTGTGAATGCAGTTGTCTCTAGAGCATGACCCCAGAAGCTTATTGGAAGATCTGCATGACTCATCATTGATCGTACCATGTCCAACAAGGTTCGATTCCTCCTCTCAGATACACCATTCCATTGTGGTGTTCGAGGTGGAGTGAGCTGTGATATAATACCACACTCCTTTAGAAGGTCATCAAAATCTTGGCTTAAGTATTCACCTCCTCAATCGGATCGAAGGGCTTTTATGCTTTTGTCAAATTGGTTTTGAACTTCATTCTTGAATTCCTTGAACTTTTCAAAGGATTCTGATTTGTGTCTCATAAGATACACATATCCATATCTACTAAAGTCGTCAGTAAATGTAATGAAGTAATAAAACCTACCTCTTCCTAACGAACTCATGGGTCCACATACATCACTATGTATAAGTCCCAATACATCGCTATCCCGTTCACTGTGTCCAGTGAAAGGGGCTTTAGTCATCTTGCCTAATAAACAAGACTCGCATTTCTCATATAATTCAAAATCAAATGAATCTAAGAACCCATCTTTATGGAGTTTGGATATGCGTTTCTCATTTATATGGCCTAAACGACAGTGCCAGAGATAAGTCAGATTTGAATCATTTGATTTAAATCATTTTCCATTTATGTTATAGATAGGCATTTCTAAATCAAGAATATACAGACCATTAAACAATTATGCAACACCATAATAAATATCATTTAAGTAAAACAAACAATGATTGTTCTTTATTATAAATGAAAAACCTTTCTTGTCCAAACAAGAAACAGAAATAATGTTTTTGCTTATAGCTAGGCACAAAATAACAATCTTCTAATTCTAAAACTAGCCCAGTGGGCAAAGATAAATGATAAGTTTCTACGGCCAGTGCAACAACGTTTGCTCCATTCCCAACTCGTAGGTCAACCTCTCCTTTCGCCAAAGTCCTACTCCTTCGGAGTCCCTGCACATTAACACAAATGTGAGAACCACATCCAGTATCCAATACCCATTATGTAGAAGTAGACAAGTTGACTTCTATAACATATATACCTGAATCAGAAGTCGTACTTCCTTTCCTTTTCTTCACTGCTTCTAAATAAGCATGGCAATTCCTTTTCCAGTGTCCAGGTTTTCCACAGAAGTGACATTCACCTTCTTTAGCCACCCCACCTTTAGGTTTTAAAGCCTGGTTGGTTTTGGAATTGGGTTTGACAAAAGATTTAGATCCTATCTTCTTCTTGCCTTTCTAATTTCCCTTAGCATGCCCCTTTTGCACCATCATTATAGGAGTGGGACCTGCCTTTTTCATGTTGTTCTCGGCTGTTCTTAACATGCTCAACAACTCAGTAAGGGGTTTCTCAATTTCATTCATAAGATAATTCATAATAAATTGAGAGTAGCTGATGTTCAAAGATTGCAAAACAAGATCAGTATGGGCTTCTGGAGTGATTGGAAAACCCAACCTATCAAGGTACTCAATATACCCAATCATTTTCAACACATGTGGACCAACTAGATCACGTTCACCCATTTTGCAGTGATACAACGCCTTGCTTGTATCATACCTCTCCTGTCGAGCATGCCTTTCGAACAATTTCTTGAGATGCTCGATCATCTCATAAGCATCCATCAACTTATGTTGCTTCTGAAGCTCAGCGTTCATGGTTGCTAGCATGACACAACTCACGTCCAGAGCATCATCTTGATGCTTCTTGTAAGCATTATGCTCTGCACGTAGTGCAGTGAGAGCTGGTGCTGCAGGAATGGGCCCATCAAGGACATAAAGCTTGCAGTTTTTGTTTGAGGACAATCCTCAAGTTCCTATGCCAGTCAAGGAAATTAATTCCACTCAGCTTGTCCTTTTCAAGGACTGATCGTAATGAAAGACTATTTGTGTTGTTGTTATTTGCCATTGATATCTACAATTTATAAGTGCAAAAATAATAAGTCAAATTCCAGAGTTGATATTATGTAATTGATAATAGTACATTCAAAATGTACCTCCCACTATTTTATTCAAATCAATAGCCCTCACCATTAATTCGGAAAGCATTTTCTATTAAATCTTTCTAGTGAGACAAGATCCATATTTCCTTATGCCTTAAGTTAGCTTTGGCTAATCTCTTAAAACATAATTATTTAGGTAGACAACCCTTTGTCAATTATATCATATATAACACCTGGATAGTTTGGTAAACAACAATTGTTTCTAGTCC
Source organism: Panax japonicus (assembly GCA_020205505.1). NCBI lineage: Eukaryota > Viridiplantae > Streptophyta > Magnoliopsida > Apiales > Araliaceae > Panax > Panax japonicus. The sequence goes on along the minus strand of CM035109.1, from coordinate 33,194,527 downwards.
ATATAATGGTACCTACCAAACTCTATGCCTCTAAGTCCACAATCCTATTGAGATAACTTAGTTAAGTCGGGCCCAATGATTTTAACAGTTTGGATATCACAATTATCCTATCGCATCTTACCTACATAAATAGGGTACTTTGCTTTGGCAAACCTAAATCTATTGATCAAGGTCGTGATGAGTGTTATTCATTGGAAGGCATCTGATTTAGACTTAATATTTTATTGAGGGATTTTATAAATTAATTTAGATCTCACCAATTTTAATCTTATTAAGCATGCACATTATTCATCATATCATATCACATACAAGCATAAATAAAGTGCGAAATTAAATGTGTCACAGTTATGGCCCAATCCACTGTCAATCTTTTCAAGCTAATGAAAGATTGAAGGTCAATCTAAGGTGGTAAAAGATCTTAAAATAAATAGCTTCCTTGGATCTTCATCATGCATGTGCCTCCTCTCCATCATCATCTTTCCATCGTGTTCTCCATCTTGTCATCTTCATCGATTACAAATTATTACATGACATAAAGAAACCTCGAGTTACATTCGAGGGAATTTAGATGAGAAGAGAATATTACATTAGAATTTATAGAAAGGCACGACATGCAAGCCGTATTTCAAAACCAAAAACCACTACCTTATGGGGTCAAAAGGCCATAACTGTGCACCATGCATATCACAATACGCACATAACAATTTATATATAATTAAAGAAATGTATATATAACATATTGAGGTCACGACCATCGTGCGCAACGACGGGGGGGTCTCCCCCTTGGCGGTGGTCCGGCTAATTGATCAGCCGACGGGTGGTCTCGTTGACCGGTCAGCGAACAGGGTCGGGGGTAGCGCCCCTGGAAAAAATTTTCGAACTACATTCTGTATTGCAGAATTTTTCCATAAAAATCTCTGAAACAGTTTCAGAATCATACATTTTAATCCACCAAAACACATATAATAACAAATCATATATGTCCAGTTTCGATTTAATCATATTAAAATGAATAACAGTACACCCAGAATTTATCATATATTTCCAGTTTCATGCTTCGAATTCGATTAGAACAGTTATATTATTATTCCACCGATTAAAGATACGATTAACAGTATCATCATATATATTACAGAATACACATACAACGGAATATCATATATTCAATTTCATATCGGTAAACATGCATCATCATATATCATATATATCGAATACAATAAAAATACGTAATCTGAATTAATCTTTTCGCAAGTAGCTCTGATACCACTGTAGGGTTTCGACAGAAAAAGAACAGCGGAAATAGAACAATTTAAACCAAATTCGAAACCCTAAATAGGATCCATGCGAAAAATAGTTAATTCAGTGATTAGAAATTATACCGATTAAGAAAGCGATTAAACGACGCGGTCGAATCTCCAATGCAAATTGAACGAACTGTGTCTCTACGGTATCCACACGAACGCTCCACGAATCGTCCTACGATCTGCAGAAGAAGGAATCGCGGTACTAGCCACAAAGGATGAGGATTTTTTTCGAAACTGTTTTATCTAGTCTCTCTCTAAGAGCGGCTAAGGTTTTTTTTTTGATTAACTTTCCAAAGACACTGATATATCATATACATAGCAATAAATTGGAATTAATCAAAACCCTAATCTAATTAAAATAAAATTCAAATTTATATATATACATATTATATCTTAATTAAGTCTTACTTAATTAATATATATACATATATAAAGCATCCTTTTAATTTAAATTCGTGATTTAAATACTATCAATCATATTGATATATTTAAATCCTTACAATTTAAATTAATTCCCTTTTAATAACGTTCTTTGTGTATGACCCTATAGGTTATTATTACGTTGGCAATAATTTTAAAATCATATTATAAAATTATAAACAGTGAGCGGCATCTAGTAATGCATCACTGCTACCCAAGTAATAATAAGATCGATGATTCGATGCAACCTTTTCGTGACCAATGTTTCAATGTAATTTAATCCTTTTAACCTTAATATCCTAGATTAAACTCGAGTCATGAAATGTGTCATACTCTTCATAATTTAATCTTAGTTTTCTTGATCAATGAGTAGACTATATGAAACAAATTACTATTTGAGCATGGCCATGCATTTCGTAGTCCTACTCAATCAAGAGGCCTATGGATATCACCCATAATATATAGGATGGTTAAATTCCATCTAGATCACTCATATTTCTCACACGATTCATGATGAACCCAATAATCACCTTTATAGTCCACCCTATTAAAGGTGACATTTGATGATATCAAAGTACATAAATTCTCATGTAGTAATATAGCAATTTTAGGTCGGAGGACCATTACATCATTGTCACTATGAGAATTGCTAATGACACTTCGCATAATGCTCCATATAGAATTCTCATGGTGGGTCTGTCCAGTACATCGTTCTCTAACATGTACCTATGCATTGACTTAATATCTCATATATTTATGACCAATGAGATTTGGTCATCAGCCAATCCACATACTACTCTCAATGCATCATTGTTGTCCCATTAATAATGATACTCGACTAGGTACATTTAAGAACAATGATACTAATTGTAATTATAATCTCATGTTCAAGTCACATACTTAAAACTATATAATTTGTATCACTATTCTAAGGAATTTTATTATGTTAACAATTATATTACGCAGTAAATAAAACCATAATAAATCATTTATTTATTCAATCAAATATAATATCAAAACGTTAAGCAATTATATCAAATAATTGGCCTCTAGGGCATAAACTCTAACAATTATGTTTTGTCTACGCATTCTATTTTTCTCTAAGGCTTAGCCAGATATCGCAGAGTGTTGAGAGAGCTTGAAGGAAAAGAACTCAGTAATATTGGCTTGGAGGAGAAGGGGTTTGGAAAAAGGATTGCTATCAATTGCTTCCATAAACAAGGATTAAGGTATATTGTAATTCTAATATTTTTTGTTTTGAGTTCTCTATGGGAATTTCCTATGAATTATAAAGTCACGTGAATAATGGTTTGTATATATGCACATATAGGTTAGCAAACTCTGTTAATTATCAAGTAAAAATGTTATTTGTTATCAAATTCATGAGAAATTGGGTTGAGGAAGAAAAGGAAAATCACAGTTTTTTTGTTCTTATAATATGGCCATAGAAAGTACCAAATTTCTTGTCCAATATGTGATGTAATCTGTAATTTATTGGTTGATTGTGATAATATGTTAAGAAACGAAAACAACGAAGTTTAAATCATGACAATTGATCAAGAAACTAGTTTGTGGCGAACAAATTCGTTAAAAGTATTAAATGAGGAAATTTGGAGAAAATATAGTTTTTGATTCTCAAAAATGGTGTTTATATAATGTTTTATATATAGAATGGTGTTTCGTATGTGTAACTATAATATGACAAAGTGAAGATGTTGTAATTTGGTGTAATTCGGTAGAATTGGGATTGTATGGCCAACGCAGAGTCTGTTTCGAGCTTCTGCAAAAACTGGTGCAGAGACGTCGCGCGAGCGCGTGGTCTGGCGCGCGGCTCTCGCGCGGGTGCGCAACATGTTGGCGCGGGTGCGCTGCGTCGTGCGGGCGCGCGGTTAACCAGTTTATTACTTGCGTGGCCGCGCGAGTGGTCTGTCACAGACAGTAAAGCCTGCTTAATTGCAGGTCACGTGTAATGGACTTGGGTTAGTTTAACATTCATGTAAAGGATACTAAAACGTTAAGTGAATTATAATAACAGATTCCAATGAGTTATAATGCAAAGTGTAAAGTTTGAAATAATGATTTAAGTATGTTCTAAAATGAAAGCAAGTGTGATGTTTTGAAAGTTAAAGGCGAATGATTAAGTTATGTTGGCTTGTAATGAGATTTCAGAACCCTTAAGTATGTTAACCTAAATGGTTAGATGCTAGGTTAGGGTTATAACTTAGGTGATGGTTTAAACCCTAAAGTTAATATTCATGCGATTAATTGTTGTTGCGATTTCAATGATATATGTAGGATAATTGGAGATTATTTTACACTCGTGTAGCTTACAAATAAGGCAAGTTCTCTAACTCTACTTTTATAATTGTGCAAGTTTCTAAACCTTAATTCTTTTACATTGAGCAAGCTTTCGAATTTCATTATTTTCGTATTGAATGCAAGCTTCCATTCCTATTTATTATTGTTCAAAGCATATATTATTCTAAATACATCGATTCAAGTGAGATTGTTCTAACTCTTTTGGTTATAGCATTTTGCATGTATATCATGTTTATTCAATTATTTATTGTTGATATCCGATCTTTGACTTTGATAGCCTTGTTCAGTTATACAATATTGTATTAAACCTTTATTATTGGAATTTGAATAAGTGTTCTAAAATTCTAAAAACACTGAAAAGCTAGTTCCAAACTAAACTTTCTTTAGTGCCGAAATTCTAAATTCAAACTAAAACGAACAACCCTATTATAGGGGATTTTGTACGTGTAACGTTTAGATATTTGTTCACAATACATGGTACGAATGGCTGATCCCCCTGAGTACGTTAATAAGAGTCTGTACAGTCTAATAACTATTAAAGTTAAGGTAATAGTACCTAAACACCGTGGACATAGTTCGTGGTCTTAAGACCCTCAGATAATTAAAGTTCGAACTTGTTTTCTATTTTGATTCGTAAAACAAGTTCTTTACTATTCTATATTCGTTGTTCACTCTCCTTTTGTTATATACTATCTTTATGTCAGTGAGCAATTGTTTGCTCACTCTTGCAATTAAACAATACAACTAAAGTCGAAAGAGTTGATGATCCATCTACTATCAAGGGAAAGGACAAGATGTCTAAGTGATGAAGAACTAGTTTAAGTTTATTTAAATATTTGAAGTTATAAGACTTGTTTTATTTTATAATGTATTCCGCAAATTAATGTGATAATTTTAAGGATTATATTACTTGGGATTGTTTTTGAGATGATGATATAACCCTTTAATGGGAAAGATTATTATTTAAGTTATTTAAATTATGTCTTTATCCTTTGATCATGGGTAGTTAGATGTAATAGTTTTGATAAGTGAGCACCAAATCCTGTGGGAATGAATTACCTGGATTTGGGGGTGTCACAGGTTGGTATCAAAACTTTAGGTTATGAACCTTAGGTGCGGAAAAACTTAGGAAGTAACCTTTAAGGAAATAGAAAACATAGAGGTGTTTAACTCTTACCAAGTTTTAAGGAATGGATTAAGGTGTCCATTGAAGCTAAATAATAAAAGACATTATGTGCTATGTGTTAATAACTTATGTGCTCGCGAGTATCAAAAAATGTTAAGTAAAACTTAAAATATTTTATTGTCAGGATGTCTAAAGAAGGAGGATCCAGTCCAGCTAGAGAGATGATGCCTCAGATACCTAGAGATGATGAACCCCGGGATATTCACGTAGTGCGGGAGCAGTTGATCCAGGAAGATGTACCTGTAACCGATCCCGAGGAGGATAGTTCTGAGGAGGTAGAGGAGGATGATGAGGATCCTTAGGAGTTACCATCAAACTCCATATCAGCGGAGGTGTATGACGCTCTGTACGACCGTAATGTAGAGTTACAGGATAATGTTGAGGAGCTGAAGGAGGTGGTTGAGATGCATCATGTTGCATTGGAACAGAAGGATGTGGGGATTCAGGAACTTGATTCAAAATTTGGAAACACAGAATGGGATCTAGTTCATACAAAGGGTTAGCATGAAGACCTGCTGGCAGTGAAAGAGAAGATGAAGATTGACATGGAGAAGTTGAAAGATGAATTCAAAGAGGAAACAACTAAGCGTACAAGAGCAGAGGACGCTTGGATGAAGCCGACTCAACATGCAGATCGTGTTGAGGCTAAAGTTCAAGTGAAGAAAGCCAAGATGGAGGAGATGGATTATGCTTTTAATTCTGTAATTGATAGGGCCCAAGATCAAGTCCATTATTACCCACCTCAGTTTGAAGACTCGCCGTGGTTCGTGATGGATCGTAGGACGGCGTACCGTATCATGGAGGAAGAGCGTCGAGAGGCCTTACGACGTCTTAATATACCTAGAAAGAATAAGAGTGATTATAATATGTGGTTAATTATGTGAGTAAATAAATGGTGAATCCCTTATTTTGAGATAAATATAGGGATAATATGAGTATGTAATCCTGAAAATTGTATAGTTCAAGAAAGTGGAGGTTTTTAGCGGTTATGTTATCTTTAGTATGTTTAAAACTTTATGAATAAAATATCAAGGTTTATTTAAAATATTATGTGTTAAAGCTTTAATCTTGGAATGTTTATGTAAAACTTTCGATACCTAAGAAGTTGAGTAATGATCTAATAAGCGTATATTTTAACATAAAATGCCTCCTAAAAGAAGACAACCACGTCAGCAAGCACCTCCTGAGGGGTCTACTAATAATAATAACGAGACCAACGCTAATCCGGTTCAACAGTTGGTAGCTCTATTGACGGGTGCACCTGCGAATCAACCGCAAGCTCAAGTCATGACTTTCAAGGAATTCAAAGTGGTTGGACCGCCAGAATTTCAAGGGTCTATGAATCTAGTGGAAGCCCAAACCTGGATCATAGAAATGGAGAAGGTGTTCGACGTTGCTAGAGTTAATGAAGATCAGAAGACTGCGTTTGCAACGTTCATGTTGAAGTCTGAAGCTAGCTACTGGTGGCAAGCAAATAAGGTTCGTGGAGGACAAGGAGTCATAGCATGGGATAGATTCAAATAAATGTTTTTCGAAATGTATTTTCCAGCGAGTTCTCGGAATCAGCTGGAAGTGCAATTTCATGAGTTGAAGCGAGGAATTATGACGGTGCCAGAATATGCTGCGAAATTTAACGAGCTAGCAAGGTTTGCCACATATCAAGTCAATACTGACGAGCGTAAAGCGAGAAGATTCGAACAAGGATTGAAGCCCTGGCTTTACAGCAAGGTTTCAATGTTCCAGTTGAATACATTTGTAATGATCGAGAAATTTATAATTTAATTTAAATATTTATTGAGTTAAATAAATATTTTAAATAATTTATTTATTGAGGAAAATAAATAATTAATGAATTGTGGTGAGTTAATAACTAAATTGATTAATGTTAATTAAAGTGAGTATTGATAATTTATTTGAAGGATTTAATTTAAGGAAATAATTAAATTAAATCAATTTCTTAATATTTAAGAAACAAATTAAATTAAATGAATTGTTTAATTTAAAGAAAATAAATAAATTAAATAAAGTGATATTTCTAATTTATTAATTAAATTATATATATAAATATTTATTAATTATAAGTATAATGATATTAAGGTTTTTATTATTATTATTAGTTATTTAAATTTGTTAAACTAAAATTATTTAAATAGCGTGTGACACAAAGTAACTATATAATATAAATAATATAAAAATAATTTAGTGTGGGGGAATTGTTGGTTAGCCAAACATGGCCTTGTGGCATTTGGCTTATTCAACTGACGCATTTTCATCATTTAACTGATATTACAATCACTATGCCTATTAAGGTTATCAGTTTATTTTTACACTTGGCCATTTTCATTACGCATACTTGGCTAAGTCTTAGAGTTCAGAGAGCTGAGAATTGAGAGAGATTGAGAGGAAACCTAAGAAATTCACAACAATTTCAGTTGGTTAGCAAGGATTGTCTAAGCATAAGAAAGTAATTCTCTATAATTTGATATTGTGTGTGTGTGTGTGTGTATATATATATATATATATATATATATATATATAGGTTTTAGGCAAAATTGTGAAGCTTTCAAACTCTGTGAATTCTAGTTTCTGTAATTGTTGTTATGTAACCTGTGTATGATGATTATATATAGTTATGATGTTTGAGTTTGTATGTAAACAAGAATTCATATGCTAATTACAATTTAAAAAGGAAGAAAAGTATGACAGTGTATATATTTCATTTGGCTTGTGAATAATACCAATTTTAGTAGCCAATTCGTATGCTAAACTGTAAATTGAGTTTTGTTTATGCTAGCTTATTAAGAAACGAGCATAACGTAATTTGAATTAAGTGTTTTGGCCAAGTATTGAGATGTCAGTGATGATTGTTGTGAAGAAATTCGAAAAATGGAGTTTTATATGAAAATATGGAATTTTCAGAAATTAAACTAATTTTAGTTGATGTTAAATTGTGTTAATTGGTTGTAAATGTTAGCAAACAAGTTTGTAATAGTTTGTACCAATTATATGTGTTAATTTCACTATTTTATGGGTGAAATTCGTGTTTGTTGGGCTAAAGTCCACTACTGTTCACTGTCATTTCTGCCTCTATCTGTGCACCAGCGCAGCTGTACCGGTGCTAAGGCAAAAAAACTTGCGCAGCTGCGCCATTGGGTTTTCTGTAGTTGAGCACCAGCTGCAGCTGCGCTGGTGCCAAGGCAAGGGACAGCGCAGCTGCGCCGTGCCCTGAGCCCAGGCAGTGACTTCTGCCTATTTGCAGGTTATGTGTATCGGACTTATATTAGTCTAGCATGCACGTTAATGATGTCGAGACATAATATAGACTACAATAACGTGTTGTCATGTGTTGTAATGCAAAGTGTAAAGATTTGAAATAACTATTTAAATAAATTATAAAATGAAACCAAATGTGATGTTTGCAAAGGTTAGAGATGAACGATTAGGCGATGTTGGCTCGTAATGAGATTTCAGATTCGTTAAGTATGTTAACCAACATGGTTAGATGCTAATTTAAGGTGATGACCTAAATGATGGTTTAAACCCTTAAAGCTAATGTTCATACAACTAATTGTTGTTGCGGTTTTAAAGATGTATGTTGGATAATTAGAGATTATTTTACACCTGTGTAGCTTACAAACAAGGCAAGTTCTTTAACCCTACTCTTATAATAATTGTGCAAGTTCCTAAACCTTAACTCCTTATATTTGAGCAAGATTTCTAACTTCATTATTTTCATATTGAATGCAAGTTTCCATTCCTATATTATTATTGTACAAGTTTTTAAAAATTGAGCAAGCCTAATCTATCTGGAATATGTTTGTGCAAGCTCTTGTAACCTAATTCGTTACATCGAGCAAGCTTTACTTTGCATATTATCATTCAAAGCATATATTATTCTAACACATTGATTCATAGAAGATTGTTCTAAAGTCCTTTGAATATAGCACTTGGCAAGTATAACATGTTACTTAATTATATATATTGTTGATATCCGATCTTTAACTTTAATAGCCTTGTTCAGTTATACATTCTCGTATTAAACCTTTATTGATGGAAAATGAATAAGTGTTCTAAAATTCTTGAAACACTGATAAGCTAGTTCTAAACTAAATTTTCTTTAGTGCAGAAATTCTAAATTCAAACTGGGACGAACAACCCTAACATATGGGATTTTGTACGTGTAACGTTTAGATGTTTGTGCTCAATACATGGTACAAAGGGCTGATCACCCTGAGTACGTTATGAAGAGTCTGTATAGTCTAAATGACTGTTAAGGTTAAGGTAATAACACCTAAACACCGTGGACATAGTTCGTGGTCTTAAGACCCTCAGATAATTAAAGTTTGAATTTGTTTTTTTTTGATTCACAGAACAAGTTCCTTATCGTTCAGTATTCTTTGTTCACTCTCATGTTTTTATTATACTATCTCTATGTCAGTGAGCAATTGTTTGCTCACTCTTGTAATTAAACAATGCAGCTAAAGTCAAAAGAGGTGATGATCCATCTACTAGCAAGGGAAAGGGCAAGATGTCTAAGTGATGAAGAATTAGTTAAAGTTTATTTGAATGCTTGAAGTTATAAGACTTGTTTTATTTTATAATGTATTCCGCAAACTGATGTAATAATTTTTAAGGTTAGATTACGAGGGATTATTTTTGAGATAATGATGTAACCCTTTAATGGGAAAGATTATTGTTTAAAGTTGTTTAATGTTTTATCCTTTATTATTGGTAGTTAGATGTAATTATTGTAATAGTGAGCACCAAATTCGGTGGAAATGAAGTACCCATATTTGGGGGTGTCACAACATTTGCGGCTGTACTGGAGAAGACAATTATCGCGGAAGGTGGAAACGATGCCATGACTAAGTACAATCAAGAACAAAAGAAGAGGAAGAATGAGAATTAGAATAAGGCGGGTGGAAGTAAAGTGGGAAGTAATAATCAGAAGAGGAAATGGTGTGAGAATTCAACTGCGGGAGGACAGGAAGGAAATCAGCAGAAGAAAAAGTTTGATGCTTGCGCAACTTGCGGGAAGAACCATACTGGGGTATGCTTGAAGGGAAAGAGAGTGTGTTTCAACTGTGGTCAAGAGGGACACATTACGCCGAACTGTTTTAGTCTTAAGAAAGGTGCATGCTTTACCTACGGTTCAAAAGATCACATGGCTCGTGATTTCCCTAAGAAGCCAGTGGTAAGTGCAAGTGGCAAAAAAGGAAACAACAATGGTGGTGGTGCATTGACTATCACTGGACCAGCATAGTCAAGCTGACCTACTGTGAGGACTTTCAATATGACCGTGCAGGATGCTGTACAGTCTAAGGATGTGGTGTCAGGTATCATTCTGATTAATGGTATTAATGCTTATGTACTATGTACTATTTGATTCGGGTGCTACTTGTTCATTTATATCCGATGAATTTTCTCAGAACAGAGATTTGCCCCAAGATGAATTAGAATTTCCCTTAAGCATAGAGATTGCAAATAAGGAAGTGATTCCTGATAGATTCGTATATAAGAATTGTAAAGTGGTTATAAAGGGTCACGAGTTGATGGTAGATTTGATACCAATTAGACTTGGTGAATTTGATGTTATTCTGGGAATGGATTGGTTATTCAATTACAGAGCAGTAATTGATTCCCAAAGAAAGTGTGTTAGCCTTCTGACTCCGTCAATGGTTGTGTTCTATGGCAGCAAATCACCTCGACAAGCAAGTTGTTTTACAGTGATGCAAACCAAAAAGTTGTTGAGACAAGGATGTGTAGCATATTTAGCCTACATAGTCGATACGCAGAAAAAGAGTGCGAAGTTAGATGAGATACCGATCATAAAAGATTTTGCAGACGTATTTCCAGACCCTGATATCTAAAGCACCATATAGAATGGCCCCGGTTGAGATGAAGGAGTTGATGGTGCAATTGCAAGAATTGCTCGATAAGAAGTATATTCAACCGAGTGTTTCACCATGGGAAGCACCAGTGTTGTTTGTTAAGAAGAAAGACAGATCAATGCAGCTTTGCATTGATTACCGAGAATTAAATAAGGTCACAATTAAAAATAAGTATCCATTACCTAGAATCGATGATCTGTTCGATCAGTTGAAAGGAGCAAGGTATTTCTCAAAGATACACTTGAGAAGTGGTTATCATCAGTTGAAGGTGAGGCCGGAGGATGTACCGAAGACAGCGTTCCGGACTCGGTATGGTCATTACGAGTTTCTTGTTATGTCTTTTGGTTTAACCAATGCACCTGCAGCGTTCATGGACTTGATGAACATGGTGTTTAAACCATTCTTAGACAAATTTATGGTGGTATTTATTGATGATATATTGGTATATTCCAAAACCAAGGAAGAACATGTTGAACACTTAAAAGTGACATTGGAGACATTGAGATAAGAGAAGTTGTATGCAAAATTTTCAAAATATGAGATTTGGATGGAACGTGTACAGTGTTATTCTGGGAATGGATTTGTTATTCAATTACGGAGCAGTAATTAATTTCCAAAGAAAGTGTGTTAACCTTATGACTCCGTCAAAGGTTGTGTTCTATGGCAGCAAATCACCTCGACAAGCAAGTTGTCTGACGGTGATGCAAGCCAAAAAGTTGCTGAGACAAGGATGTGTAACATATTTAGCCTACATAGTCGATACGTAGAAAAAGAGTGTGAAGTTGGAAGAGATACCGATCATAAAAGATTTTGCAGACGTATTTCCAGACGATTTATTGGGTCTTCTGCTAGATCGACAAATCGAATTCGTGATTGATCTACTACCAGGAATGACCCCGGTTGAGATGAAGGAGTTGATGGTGCAATTGCAAGAATTGCTAGACAAAAAGTATATTCAACCGAGTGTTTCACCATAGGGAGCATCAGTGTTGTTTGTTAATAAGAAAGACAGATCGATGCGGCTTTGCATTGATTACCGAGAATTGAATAAGGTCACGATTAAAAGTAAGTATCCATTACCTAGAATCGATGATCTGTTCGATCAGTTGAAGGGAGCAAGGTATTTGTAAGACCCCAAATTATTAATAAATAAAATTTAATTTCCTCTATTTATCATTTTAAATTAGTAAGGGTTGATTTGATTAATGTGGTTAGTTATGGGTAAAATGCACAAATATTTAAATAAGCAGGTGGTTATAAAATATTCATTGTTGTCGGGGAATATTCGTTTGGACGTGGAATATTCTTGCTGTCGGGGAATATTCGTACGACGACGCAGTCTTTTGTGGGCCCCATAACAGAAAGTGATTGGATGAAGAAAATGACAAGTATAAGTTGTTTATAAATAACTGGCGTAGTTGTTACCGTTAATACTGTTGGAATACCCGGTGGTTAAAATATAGTAATACACGTTGTTGTACAGTAGCACACAGTATTGCACCAATTATTGATTCTTACGTAAGAAGGCGTTACTCAATAATTGTTACAGTAATTACTGTTCAGTATTTTATTTTATTGATTCAATAATTGCTGCGTTAATTTTTTATATTACTGTTGTTTTAATAATTGTCACTACACAGTATTTTCCATTATCGAAGCAATAATTCATATTACCTGAATAATATTATTAGAAAACATTATTGGTAATGTCTAGAAAGTTCTGTCTAAATAGAGGTTTGGTCACCTAATTGCGCGCCAGTAAGGAGAAATTCTTATTGGAAAGCCCCCTCTTTCCTGGGAACGGCCTGGTTGCCAGTACTGTGATTCTGTAATATTATTTGTGAATAATTAATTATTGATTTATATAATGAGAAAAATATTGATTTTATGTGAATATAGATGGAGAAAATTTTTAAAGTGACAATTGTTAAAAATTGATATTTTATATTTTCTGATAAAATAATATTTTATTATATTATTATAATATAATAATGGTGATATTTTTACAATGAATGTGGGATATATGAGTCTATGAGGAGGAAGAGTACTTTTGTTGTAAAAGTTGTTTAACACATGTTTTATGTGTCGGTGGACTCTATTTCTTGACTGAAATTTGATTATAGCCTGTAAAATCGTCCGTTTATGGATTTCAGTCAATTTCTGTTTGGAATTTAGAAAAACTTTCTTCTGCAAAGTTGTAGATAATGGAATTTCCTATAAAAAGTCGCAAGATTCGAATTTTCTGACAAAATGGCTATTTATTGTGAATTATTGAAGTTTCGGAGTTCCAAAATAATTGATTTTTGGAAGTTTAAAATATTTTAATTATGAACAATGTTTTTTTTGATTTAGGTGAGGTGTGGTGGCTGATTTGAATCAGATTAGGTGTGCGTGAGAATTTAATAAATATATATTATTAATTTATTAAATTTTTTGCTTTGGTGTTCTAAGCAATTTCCTATAAATAGGTGCTTAGGTTAGAATTGAAAATCACACCAAAAACTGAAGTTTTCTCTCTCTATATTATCGAGCTTATTCTTGTGAGTATTTTGAGTATACTTTGAGTATTGCTATACGGTGCAAGTTCAAGTCATAGCATATATCCGGTGTTTCAACTAGAAGTACTGTCTTTCGAGGTAAGAGGTGTTATTTTCTTCAAAAATGATATTATTTCTTCAATATCATTATGCCGAAATATTGGTTGGATTTTTTTATCAAATTTGGAACTTTTTCATGTCGGGGTTACTATTCATGAGTTACTATTCACGAGTTACTATTCACGAAGCATGATGATGTTTTTTGTGAAATTTCTATCTTTTGAGGTCAGAGTTACTATTCACGTATACAGCACTATTCACGTATACGACACTATTCACGAATACGATACTATTTATAGAAAAATTAAATTTTCTTTTATGTGTCCAAAATTGTCTGTTATGATTCCTATCTTTGATTGGATTTATGTTTTGATCTTCATTCTTGAATTTTACTCCACTCTGATTACTTATGAGGTATTTTTGAACTTGGATTGTGTAAAGTACGAATCCTTAATATTTATTCTTTTGTTTCACTGGATTCGTTTCTTTAAAATATTTTTCATCATCCTCAGTCCTAAGTGACGATATTACTGAATATCTTTGGCCTGTATTGCAAAGATGAACGATTTCTTGATGAATATCTTTGGCCGGTAGTGCAAAGATGAACAGGTGTTGAGATGAACATGACCGACTGATTAATATCTTTGGCCCGTAGTGCAAAGATGAACAGGTGTTTAGATGAACATGACCAACTAATGAATATCTTTAGCCTGTAGTGCAAAGTTGCATATTTGATTCTAGATATATATTGATTGATGTTACAGGGATAAAATATCGACGATGAACTTTTAAATTCATATATAGAAGATAGTAGTTTGCATTCTCTACTTAACTCTTCTAATGAATTGTTGTTTCCGCTGCAGTTGTTGATTTAAAACTAGTTGTCTATTGTATTCTATTAGACTTTTCCCTGTTGAAGACTAACGATAATTTGTTGTATATTATCTTAGTCATAATATTCTTTACTGGGCTAGTTGAGCTCACCCTTTTCTTTTTTGTTCCATTTTTCTTCTTAGGAGACGAGAATGTAGCGAGTACTAGTCGGGGTATGGAATGAAGGTTCTAGAGAGAGTTGTTTAGTAGTCCTCACCATTTTTATAAAATAATGTATCAATAATTATGATGGGCATTTATTTACGTGTGGATATTGTCTAGACTACAATATATGTATTTAAACTCACAGTTTATATGTTGTAATAATAAAGTTGTAGTTATTTCTATACCATGTATTTGGCGACTCAGAATGGGTTGGATATAATGGACCTATTTTGGGGGCGTCACAGTTGGTATCAGAGCTTAGGGATATGATCTCTGGCAGAGATCGGGGAATAGAACTAGGAGGGGAGAGACGAGTAAATCTTTCGCTAGTGTGTCCTACCTAAGCTTATTGGTTAGTTGGTTAGTATATAGGGTTATTATGTGATATATCGATTTCCTTAATTAACCCTTGTTTTATGACAGTATTTGAGAATGTCGACTGAGAATATTAACAGTGGAGTAAATGAGACCGTGGAGACGCATGTAATCACCAACGAGGAGAACGTGCAACAGGCTGACAATATTCCTCCTGTAAACAACACCACTGAGCAGACGATGAACGACGGGATGTTTAGGATCTTTTTGCAGTTCATGCAAAACCAGACGAGGGAGACTCATGTACAGAATACGGATGGAAATGATAACAACGCGCGGCTTGTCACGGCCAAGCAGTTCAAAGAGTTGGGACCACCAGATTTCTGGGGAAAGCCGGATCCGATTAAGGCGGAGACGTGGATCAAACAAATTACCAAGATATTTGATGTCTTGGGATGCACGGACGAACAGAAAGTTCCATTCGCTACTTTTATGTTCCGTAACGAGGCAGATTATTGGTGGGAATCTGTGAAGCGTACCCATCCAGCTGTACTCAGCATGTCATGGGAGACGTTTCAGAAACAGTTCAATGACAAGTACTTCCCTAAAAGTATTCGTCATATGAAGGAAGTGGAGTTTATTAGACTGGAGCAGAATAAAATTACGGTGTCCCAGTACGAGGCAAAGTTCGCAGAGTTATCCAGGTTTGCACCTCATTTGGTAGAGAATGAGGAACGAATGACGCGGATGTTTCTGAGAGGTTTGAAACCCGACATACGTCAGTATCTCATTTCTCATAAATTTTCTCTCTATTCAGATGTTGTCAACAGGGCTCAGTTGTTAGAGGGAGATAATGAGTACGTTCAATCGAGGGACCATAACCAGGATCATATCGAAGATAGCATTCGTCAGAATAATGATAACCAGCGGAGAAAGAAGAATACAGACAAAGGCAGTAACAACTCTGGTGGTAATCGTGGCCATGAAAATAGAAGAAGCGAGTCGGGAGGAGATTTTGAAAATAGGAGATTCAACAACGACCATGTGAAGACGTCAGCGTCAGTAGCAACTGGTTCTAAGGGAGAAAAAATACCCCTGATCGTATGCTACAAATGCGGGAAAGAGGGACATATCAGCCCAAACTGACCACAACAGTTTAATGTATGCTATAATTGTGGAAAAGAAGGACATATCGCTCGAGATTGTACAGTATCGAAATCCAGTCCAGCGGGAGTGGTAACTCAAAAGGATGTCCCAGAAAAGTCAAAGTCAATGATTCCTGAAAGAGCGTTTGTCGTGACCGGTCAAAATGCGAGGAACCCGAACGAAGTTAGCATGGGTTAGTTAATTATAAATTCTTTCGAAGTTTATACCTTACTAGATACCGGTTCTACCCATTCTTTTATCTCTGTTGCTTGCGCTCAAAGTTTGAACTTGACTACGGAGAAATTAAACTTTGACCTATTTATGGAGACTCCGTTAGGAGAAACTTTCATTACATCCGTTGTTTAGAAATCTTGCTAGATTCAGGTTGGCACTATCACATTACCTGTTAACCTTATTTCTATAGAGATATTTGCTTTTGATGTGATTTTAAGGTTAACTACTCATCATGCCGAAATTGATTACTTTCGTAAGGTTGTTAGTTTTCATATTCCTAAGCAACCTGTTATTCGAATTCAAACAATCAAACCATTGTAGTCAAACATTTTCATATCAAGCCATGGGGTCATTCGTTTATTATGGATGTCAAGTTTTCTTAGTCCATGTTATGGATTTGAATAAAGACACATCAGATTTGAATAATATTCCTGTTGTTATTAATGTATTTCCTGAAGAATTTCTTGGCTTACTCCTAGAGCCTGATATTAAATTTTGTATCGACTTTGAACCCGGTACAAAACTCATTTCTAAAATCTCATATTGAATGGCTCCTATTTGAACTTTAGGAGTTAAAAATTCAACTATAGAATTTGGAACCTGAGCCTTTATCTGGTGACTTCCTTTGTGGAATGCACCGAAGCTAGACTCTCCGTAGGGGATAATATTCGTGCGATAGTAAACTGATAGGTGTCATTGTAACGTGCTATCCAAGGTTAGGATATGAGTCACAGTTGAGAACAACCTAAGTCGGTAATCGAAATACTTAGCTTTCTAGGCTTAGTTGGTTATTATCGGAGATTTGTTGAAGGATATTCTCGAATCGCTATTCCATTAATGTAGCTGACTCGTGGAGATACAAAGTTCGAATGGAGCAAAGAATGTGGGAAGAACTTCGAAGAACTCAAGAGGAGACTCATTTCGGGACATGTTCTGACCATACCATCCTAGAAAAGCGAACGTGGTAGCTGACGCGTTGAGCAGAAGATCGTATGCGTTTACAAGTGCGAATATACGAACCTACCTGAAGATAGTAAATATACGATTAGAATCAACTTTAATTGATAAAGTTAAAAACGTTCAAGCTGCACACCGGAGCTGATGAATATGAAGAAGGAGGTACAAGAAGTTGTTATTCCAAAAGCGAGAATTGGCGAGGTGAGGAAAGCTCAAACCTTCGATTTATTAGTCCATTAGAAATCCTAGATCGAATAGGAACTGTGGTCTATAGACTCGTTTTATCTCCAAGTATGACGCGTGTTCAAAACATTTTTCACGTATCAATGTTACGTAAATATGTGGACAACGCGAATCATGTTATTGAGTTAGAACCGGACGAGATAGCCGAAGACTTAATGTATGAAGAGGTACCTGTCAAGATTTTGGATAGGAAGGAGCATGTCTTACGCACGAAGGTCATACCACAAGTTAAAGTTTTGTGGAGAAACCATGCTATTGAGAAAATGACCTGGGAGTTGGAAACGGAAATAAAAGTGAGGTATCCTCATCTTTTTGAAACACCAGGTACGTACGTCAATTTCGAGGGCAGAATTTCATAAGGAGGGGAGGTTGTAAGACCCCAAATTATTAATAAATGAATTTAATTTCCTCTATTTATCATTTTAAAATAGTAAGGGTTGATTTGATTAATGTGGTTAGTTATGGGTAAAATGCGCAAATATTTTAAATAATCAGGTGGTTATAAAATATTCATTGTTGTCGGAGAATATTCGTTTGGACGTGAAATATTCTTGCTGTCGGGGAATATTCGTACGACGACGCAGTCTTTTGTGGGCCCCATAACAGAAAGCGATTGGATGAAAAAAATGACAAGTATAAGTTGTTTATAAATAACGGCGTAGTTGTTACCGTTAATACTGTTGGAATACCCGGTGGTTAAAATACAGTAATACGCATTGTTGTACAGTAGCACACGGTATTGCACCAATTATTGATTCTTACGTAAGAAGGCGTTACTCAATAATTGTTACAGTAATTACTGTTCAGTATTTTATTTTATTGATTCAATAATTGCTACGTTAATTTTTTATATTACTGTTGTTTCAATAATTGTCACTACACAGTATTTTCCATTATCGAAGCAATAATTCATATTACCTAAATAATATTATTAGAAAACATTATTGGTAATGTCTATAAAGTTCTGTCTAAAGAGAGGTTTGGTCACCTAATTGCGCGCCAGTAAGGAGAAATTCTTATTGGAAAGCCCCCTCTTTCCTGGGAACGGCCTGGTTGCCAGTACTGTGATTCTGTAATATTATTTGTGAATAATTAATTATTGATTTATATGATGAGAAAAATATTGATTTTATGTGGATATAGATGGAGAAAATTTTTAAAGTGACAATTGTTAAAAATTGATATTTTATCTTTTCTGATAAAATAATATTTTATTATATTATTATAATATAATAATGGTGATATTTTTACAATGAATGTGGGATATATGAGTATATGAGGAGGAAGAGTATTTTTATTGCAAAAGTTGTTTAACACATGTTTTGTGTGTCGGTGGACTCTATTGCTTGACTGAAATTTGATTATAGCCTGTAAAATCGTCCGTTTATGGATTTCGGTCAATTTCTGTTTGGAATTTGGAAAAACTTTCTTCTGTAAAGTTGTAGATAATGGAATTTCCTATAAATAGTTGCAAGATTCGAATTTTCTGACAAAAGGTCTATTTATTGTGAATTATTGAAATTTCGAAATTCCAAAATAATTGATTTTTGGAAGTTTAAAATATTTTAATTATGAAAAACATTTTTTTTAATTAGGTGAGGTGTGGTGGCTGATTTGAATCAGATTAGATGTGCGTGAGAATTTAATAAATATATATTATTAATTTATTAAATTTTCTGCTTTAGTGTTCTAAGCAATTTCCTATAAATAACAGGTTAGAATTGAAAATCACACCAGAAACTGAAGTTTTCTTTCTCTATATTATCGAGCGTATTCTTGTGAGTATTTTGAGTATACTTTGAGTATTGTTATACGATGCAAGTTCAAGTCATAGCCTATATCCGGTGTTTCTACTATAAGTACTGTCTTTCGAGGTAAGGGGTGTTATTTTCTTCAAAAATGATATTATTTCTTCAATATCATTATGTCAAAATATTGGTTGGAATTTTTATCAAATTTGGAACTTTTTCATGTCGGGGTTACTATTCATGAGTTACTATTCACGAGTTACTATTCATGAGTTACTATTCACGAAGCATGATGATGTTTTTTGTGAAATTTCTATCTTTTGAGGTTAGAGTTACTATTCACATATACAGCACTATTCACGTATACGACACTATTCACGAATACAAGACTAATCACAGAATAATTAATTTTTCTTTTCTGTGTCCAAAATTGTCTGTTATGATTCCTATCTTTGATTGGATCTATGTTTTGATCTTTATTCTTGAATTTTACTCCACTTCGATTACTTATGAAGTATTTTTGAACTTGGATTGTGTAAAGTACGAATCCTTAATATTTATTCTTTTGTTTCACTGGATTCGTTTCTTTAAAATATTTTTCATCATCCTCAGTCCTAAGTGATGATATTACTAAATATCTTTGGCCTGTAGTGCAAAGATGAATGATTTCTTAATGAATATCTTTGGCCCGTAGTGCAAAGATGAATAGGTGTTGAGATGAACATGACCGACTGATTAATATCTTTGGCCCGTAGTGCAAAGATGAACAGGTGTTTAGAATAACATGACCAACTGATGAATATCTTTGGCCTGTAGTGCAAAGATGCATATTTGATTCCAGATATATATTGATTGATGTTACAGGGATAAAATATCGACGATGAACTTTTAAATTCATATATAGAAGATAGTAGTTTGCATTCTCTACTTAACTCTTCTAATGATTTGTTGTTTCCGCTGCAGTTGTTGATTTAAAACTGATTGTCTATTATATTCTATTAGACTTTTCTCTGTTGAAGACGAACGATAATTTGTTGTATATTATCTTAGTCATAATATTCTTTACTGGGCTAGTTGAGCTCACCCTTTCTTTTTTGTTCCATTTTTCTTCTCAGGAGGCGAGAATGTAGCGAGTACTAGTCGGGGTATGGAATGAAGGTTCTAGAGAGAGTTTTTTAGTAGTCCTCACCATTTTTGTAAAATAATGTATCAATAATTATGATGGGGATTTATTTACGTGTGGATATTATCTAGACGACAATATCTGTATTTAAACTCACAGTTTATATGTTGTAATAATAAAGTTGTAGTTATTTCTATACCATGTATTTGGCGACTCGGAATGGGTTGGATGGAATGGACCTATTTTGGGGGCGTCATAATATTTCTCAAAGAGAGACTTGAGAAGTGGTTATCATCAGTTGAAGCTGAGGCCGGAGGATGTACTGAAGACAGAGTTCAGGACTCGGTATAGTCATTACGAGTTTCTAGTTATGTCTTTTGGTTTAACCAATGCACCTGCAGCGTTCATGGACTTGATGAGCAGGGTGTTTAAACCATTCTTAGACAAATTTATGGTGGTATTTATTGATGATATATTGGTATATTCCAAAACCAAGGAATAACATGTTGAACACTTAAAAGTAACGTTGTAGACATTGAGAAAAGGAGAAGTTCTACGCAAAATTTTCAAAATGTGAGTTTTGGAATGGAACATGTACAGTTTCTCGGGCATGTTATTGATAAAGACAGAATTTCGGTAGATCTATCAAAAGTTGAAGCTGTAGTAAACTAGGATCAGCCGAAGACACCGTCAAAGATAAGGAGTTTCTTAGGAATGGAAGGTTACTATAGGTGTTTTATTCAGGACTTTTCTAAGATCGCGATCCCGTTGACGAATTTAACCAAGAAAGCAATTAAGTTTGTTTGGACGGAGAAGTGTGAGGAAAGTTTTCACGAATTGAAGAAGAGGCTGAGCTCAGCACCTGTGTTGTCGTTGCCTGATGATACAGGAAATTTTGTGGTGTATAGTGACGCATCGCATAAAGGACTAGGTTTTGTGCTTATGCAAAATAACAGAGTTATTGCATATGCATCACGACAGTTGAAAGATTACGAGAAAGGGTATCCGACGAATGACTTGGAGTTGGCGGCATTGGTGTTTGCCTTGAAGATTTGGAGACATTATCTTTATGGAGAAATGTGTGAGATATATACTGACCATAAAAGTCTAAAGTATATCTTTACACAAAAAGATTTGAATATGAGGCAAAGAAGATGGTTGAAGCTGATCAAAGATTATGATTGCGAGATTTTCTATCATCCCGAAAAGGCAAATGTTGTTGCTGATGCCTTAAGTAGGAAGGGACGGGAGAAGTTAATAATGTTAACAGCTCAAGAGAAGCTAGTGTCGGAAATGGCTAAGATGGAGTTGGAAATTAAATATCTGATAGAAGCCGATGAAAAGTTGTTTCAGATGGGAAATAGTTCAACGTTGGTGGATAAAGTGAGAAATTCACAACTTCAAGATGAAGACTGCGAAAAGATAAAACAGAGGATATCTGAAGGTGGGGAAAATAATTTCAAAATTGATTCGGAAGTCTTACTTCGGTTCAAAGGGAGAATTTGAGTTCCGCAAGTACCAGAAATTAAAGAAGAAATTCTGAATGAAGCTCACAACTCACGATATTCAATTCACCCTGGGAGTACAAAGATGTACCAAGATCTTAGACATCATTTTTGGTGGCCGAATATGAAGAGGGATGTGGCTGAGTGTGTGGCGAAATGCTTAACGTGTCAGAAAGTTAAAGCTGAGCATCAAAGGCCAAGAGGATTGTTACAACCGTTGGAGATACCAGAATAGAAATGGGAGCATATCACCATGGATTTTGTGGTAGGTCTTCCAACGACCCAACATGGATACGATGTTATTTGGGTGATTGTCGATCGATTGACAAAGTCGGCTCACTTTTTGCCGATCAAGATTCAATTTACCCTAGATTGGTGAGCAAAACTGTACGTTAAGGAAATTGTTTCAAGGCACGGTGTACCTGTGTCCATTGTGTCAGACAGAGATCCATGTTTCACATCTAATTTCTGGAAACGACTACAAGAATGTTTGGGAACACAGCTGAGAATGAGCACAGCGTACCATCCACAAACCGACGGACAAAGCGAGAGAACCATCCAAACATTAGAAGATATGCTCAGAGCATGTATCATGGATTTCAAGGGAAATTGGGATGACTATCTGCCATTGGTGGAATTTGCCTATAATAATAGTTATCACGCCAGTATTGGCATGCCGCCTTATGAAGCGTTATACGACAGGAAATGCAGAACTCCGTTATGCTGGGACGAGGTAGGTGAACATCAGCTATTGGGTCCAGAATTGATACAACTTTGTTGACAAGTTCTTCTTCCTTTGTTTTCGTTTTCGTTTTCGTTTTGACGGCATTTTTTTTTATAAATTATTCTTACATACTAAGCCTTATCGTAAACGCTTAACATATAATGCAAAACTTTCTATTCAAATAATCATGTACTCAAAATATTAGATTTTGAAAATTTGGTTTACTGTATTAACCAATATTCAAATAAATATCTACTATCTTTATACCCACTTAATTCATTAAACCAACATAGATCCGTATTCATAACACTTGACATACCTTTGCACATTCTTCTTTAAACATTCGCTATCTCTGTGTGACTACAAAAGTCGGGATTCGCTGCCATAACTTATACATAATATTACATTACACCAACATACCTATCATATATACCACCTAAAACTATACATATCCAACTAATACTAATACTACCTAGTCCTTACACATTCACTAACGATCAATTTCATAGTAACCTATCTATTTTCCATTATCCCCAATATCCATTCACACATAACTATATCCAGTTTGTCACAACTTTCAACACCTTATGAGTTTAAGAACTCATCACAAACATATGAGTTTAAGAACTCACCAGAAATATACGAGTTTAAGAACTCAACATTGACCACATATACTTTACATATCAGTTATACTTAGCGTTTCTTGATCCAGTACTATACTTTCCAAAATAACCACCTCTTTGAGGTAGCTTTCAATGTGAGCCTCTGTTGCAGCTATTAGCTTTGATATTGGCTCAGTCATGGACGTTGACTTATTCTTTACGACTTAAGGGTATCCTAATTCTGTTCCTTTCTAACACCTACACACAAAATTATCCTGACTAGCAAATATTAAATACACACAACATATAATAGTTTTATATAAGTTATCTTTTAGTTTGTTTGACGATGAATTTATCTAATTCATCTATCTTTAAACTCTATATGAGTTATTTATATTTTTAATATTTCCCTCTGTTCTAAGGTTATAGCCTAAGGTCTAACTCACCTAAGGTTTCTAACCCTATAGCTCTGATACCATCCTGTAAAGTCCCCGAACCCGGATACTTGAAACCCGAACTCAGTACTTCACGATACCATTTCTATGAGCGAAAATATTACTAATAATAATAACAATAATATAAATTTTAAACTTAACTTACATTTATCAGAGTCTAATCCCAAGTACGCAACCTTTACTACATTCTTTACATGTTATATAATACATATCATTAACTTAATACAGTCTATCTATTACAAATGATACTAATAACATTCTGTTTGCTTTTCTTTTCACTTGTTCCTGGTTGAGCCTTCTAGCTGTTCACACTTAGCTGAAAACATTTAAATAAAGCAAGGATGAGCATTTGAGTGCCTAGCAAGTATTATATATATATATATATATATATAAGCTGAAAGAATTTAAATCTTTTTTTTTTATAATATTCTTCTACAACCGGTCAATAGTTGTGAAGTAATCTGTACCAATAACAATAACATAACAACCCTCTTTCAAATTTTTGAAACTATGTATTGTCTATACATGGGGTTTCTGTGACACATTATGAACATTGTTTTCATTTTTGAAAGGGTTTAAACATAAATTCATCTGTAAACCGGTCATTGCTTACGGGCACGAGGGTGTACATCTCATAAGCCCTGTATTGATCAATACTACATTGCTAGAACGATATTATCGTTCATCCTTTGTCCGCCGTAGCGCATAAAAATTTTCCCATTATCGGGATGTTCATACTTGTCGGGTTTTCATAACAAAGGTCTTATATAATACAACATATATGTATATCAAAGGTGTATCAACATGTGATTAATTACAATGATTATCCAAATGGAGACACTTGTATAATCATTTATAGAAATTAACGAACAGAATATATATCTGGATTATCATATACTAACATGTTGATAATCAATGGGCGTATATAATATAGGCTTAACAATCTGTACAGTAATAATATAACTTTGAAACATTCTTACACTTGTCCAATGCATAAAGAAAATGCAAAGTTAGGATACTTGCCTGATACGCTGCTTACAATAATGAAACTTAGATCTATCTGTTATACCGAAACCTATCATTAATAAGATCATTCTATCGATTAGAATCACATATCATAACACATAGTACTGCTTATTGCAGTCAGCACATAACATAATCACATTGTCATACATGTTCAACAATCATGTTATCACAAACAAACATCAACTCATTCCTAATCACATTGTCACACAACTTTATCCACTATTGAATCACAAATAAAATAATTAACTAACTAAATTTCTAAGTCCAGATCAATTTCTGAACCATGTCGGTCTATCGACATCTTTATCGGGTAATTATCGAGTCTAAGACTCTAAACAGTTGTTCAATATCCATTTAGACTAATTAAATAACAGTCATATCATTTTTCATGACCTTATAATAATTATAAAATAATTATTACCATTTACCATAATTTTTGAAATATCAGAATCATTATTAAATGATTAAATATCAAACAATTCTATTATCATCAATATTTAATTAATAGAAAACTATTATTCAAACTATTGCCAAAATATTAAAGTTATGTATAATAACCAAGAATATTTTTAAAACATTTATATTGCCCTTAAATGATTTTTAAAACATTTAAAATCATTCTTAAACAATTACCATTAATATTAAAATATTAATTTATCATTATCCAAAAATTAAAAGTTATTAATTACAACTTTAAAATATTTTTAATTCACTTATATCCTTTTTAAATGATTTTTAAATAAATAAAACCATTTTTAAACTATTTATTTAATAAACTTAATATCATTAATCATTAAATAAATATCATTATTATTAAATTATTAATGAAATTATTCTTTAAATATTAAAAGTTATGTTTTATAACTTAAAATATCTTTAAACACTTTATTTTCATTTAAAATGATTATTATAATATTAAAATTATTTTTAAACTAAATTATTTAATATAATTATTAAATAACTTTAATATCATTAATAATAATTAATTAATAAAATTTACCTTTAAATATTAAAAGTTATATTTTATAACTTAAAATATTTTTAAATACCTTATTCTTATTTAAAATGATTTTAAATTTAATAAAATCATTTTTAATTCATTTATTTAATTCATTTAATAAATAACTTAATTATCATTAATATTAATTTATTAATGAAAATTATCAAATAATATTAAAAGTTATCAAAAATAACATTAAATTATTTTCTTATACCATAATATAATTTTAAATGATTTTTCAAATATTAAAATCATTTTTAAATAATTTATTTAATATTATAATTAAATAAATTAAATACTTTTAATATTCCAAAAATATTAAATATTTATGACATATATTTAAAATAATTAAAAACTAATTTTTAGAATTTAAAATAATTTTTAATAATTTATTTTGTATTTTTTATAATTTAAAACTATTTTTTTCAATTTATTAAATAATTTCTGGAAAACAAATTACTATCTGTCGCTAAAGACCACCTATAGCGACAGAACCGTCGCTATAGGTGTTCTTCATATTCTTCATGCAACCCAGATCTTCATAGCCAGTGACCGAGTGACCATGTTTGACCAACAATATCTAACAGATCATAAAGCATCTGGGTATGATATGACTTTGATCTTTTAGTATAAATGTAATACTACAAATATCAGCAACAATAGTAATCAAACAACATAACACAATTGAGATCTAGGTTTCCGAAATGGCTGTCAGAGCTGTTCATCATTTCTGGGTTACCCAGAAATGACGAACCGTTCGAGTGGCCACTTTTAGGCTTCTACTACTTGTGATTTGTGTGATGGTTTTATGATCTAAAAGTTTCAGCTTGTAGACAACATGTGATACAACAATTCCATTATAAAACATCAACATATCAACAATAAATAAAGCATATTTGATCTGGTCAAAGTCTATCAGAGATCATGTTCATTAGTTTTCTAGGTTACCCAGAAAACTGAGTTCATGATCGTCTGACCTCCTTTGACCAACTACCAAAACCAGTACAAGAATTATTTATAGGTTCTAAAAGCATAGATCACGAGTTGAACTAACATACTATAACCTAGATTCAACACAAACAACAAAACATAAATACACTGAACGATCTAGCCGGACCAAAATCTTGTCTGACCGATTCTTGGCTGTTTCTGGGTTACCCAGAAACGCCCGGTCATGGCCGGTCAACTACTTTTGACCGTAAATAACTTCTATTTTAGATATAAAATGACCTTTATTCCACTTGAAGATTACATACCACAATACAGGCTACACGTAACAACTTAAAAACAACACAAATCATAAACCATCAAGGATCTGTGGCCACTGACATTCGTTGTCAGACTACAAAACATAATTTTTTCCAGATTTGCAAAATCATCAAATCCGAGCCTCTAGATATTATGGATCTAACATCTACCAACCCAGATAATCTATTGACACCATAATCAACATGTTTAACACATCAAACATAAAATCTAACAACAGAAAATTGGACAGATTTTTGGGCTAGGGTTTATACTTTTTCGATCCAATTCTTGATTCTGACTTATTGATCTGTTTTTGGTAAACGTGGGGCTTTGATTTAGGACTGATATACTATATAATTTTGAAGCTTTTAGAGAGAGAGGGTCTAGGATGATCTTGGTGAAAAATTGAGCAATAATGTAACATTTTCTCTCTCTAATTCTATATATACTACATGTGTGCATTGTATGTGGCTGATATCAGCTGCTGGCTTGTAATTAATATCACATGGGGTTAGTGAGAGTTGGTTAACAACCCAACCTAAATGTCAAAACCTACATGTAGCCTCAATAATACACATAAGGGCAATATGGTCATTTATTAATTGATTTTAATGGCAATTAAGTAACATGACAAACCCTTAGGGTTTAGGGTTAGGATTAGGGTTTAGGGTTTGGACCATTTTAGGGTTTAAAAATATTCTAGAATTTCCAAAATTAGGATTTGCACAAAGAATATAATAAATAAATAAAATAATAAAATTTTAGTTTCTAGAATACAAAATAAAGATTTCTAATTAATTAATACCTTACTAATTAGGTTTTAGATACACTAATTAGCATTAAACTTTCCAAATCAACAATTAGGGTTTACAATTTAAATAAATTAGGGTTTATAAAATAAATATTAGAGTTTATAGAAATTAATATTTCTAAATATTAATTAGGGTTTACCTAATCAATATAAAAATTATATAATACATAACATGCATGCACCATATAACACAGTTATAGAACAGTGTCGAACTCAACCTGAGTTTTAAATTAAGATTTTTCATTTAGCAATTAGCTAATTATTATTTAGGGTTTCTAATTTAAGAAATTAGGATTTTAATTTCTATATCACCAGTCGTTAATCACATTATTGTGATTACAAATTCTCAAAGTCGTGAATGACTTTCGTTTTAGAGTTTTAATTCAATTAGGGTTCCAAAATTATAATTAGGGATTATAATATAGAATAATAATAATAATAATAATAATAATAATAATAATAATAATAATAATAATAATAATAATAAGGGTTTTGAATAATTACAATTCTCCCTAATTAGGGTTAATACATAAACACAGATCATAAATCACATTAACATGATTACATAACAGTCTTAAGCCGGCATTCGGCTTTAACTTAGGGTTTAACAGCTTAAACTAGGGTTTTGACATTTTACACCATAATTGACCAACCATTGTCAGTCCACAAACATACAGTACATATTTATAACACTGAAAAATCAAAATATTATAATTTTATATTATTATCATCATTCCTTATCCCATAACCAAAATTAGGGTTATCATTAACACTAAAATTGTTCCACACATTAACATTACACACATAACCATACATATCTATAACACTGACAAATAATAATATAATATTATTATTTTTATTTCTTGATCAAAACCCAGAATTAGGGTTTGGATTCCATATCTGATTTATCTGTCATAATTAACATTATAAATTAAGTTAAAATAATTAACTTAATATCTTGAACAAAATTCATATAATAAAATAAGTATTATAAAAATTCTATAATCATATCATATATTATTCAATTAATATAATTATCATATTTTCATGGAAAATAAACATTAAAAATATTTTTACTATAAAACTAATTATTATTAGAATATAATTTATAATGAGCAATAATTCTAGAATAAAATTATTCATAACCATTCATGTAATAAATATATTTTATATTCATCACATAAACACATACATAATACCTTTCACACATTCTTACCTTTAAAATAAATAATTATTCTAAAATCATTTCCTATATTATTTAAATAATATAAGATTATATTTTCCTTGAAAAATAATTAATAAAACATTTCCAATAAGGAATTAATTAGTATAAAAATATAATTGATAATAATCAATAATTCTAAAATAAATTTATTTGCAATACTTAATGTAATAAATAAATTTTATTTATCACACATATAATTATAATTACACATTACCTTGACACATATCATTCATATTTATTTTAATAAATAAAAAAAATTATACGCAAA
The DNA here is from genome assembly GCA_020205505.1 of Panax japonicus. Lineage (NCBI taxonomy): Eukaryota > Viridiplantae > Streptophyta > Magnoliopsida > Apiales > Araliaceae > Panax > Panax japonicus. The sequence continues at coordinate 33,165,142 of CM035109.1, read as the reverse complement.
ATTTATGATTTATTTATATAGAAAATATCGGGTTTTCACATTCACCCTCCTTTATAAAGATTCCGTCCCTGGAATCACCATTTTAAAACCTATACATACCAGGGTACATAGCATACACAATCATTCCAAGTAGATCTCGATCATGGTTGATCGATCCGATCTTTAACTATTCAGCAAAAAGCTTATTTATCCTTTTAAACATAAATTTGATTTCTAAGAGAACTCAAATTCCTCCTTCAAAATAATTTATAAAAATAATTTACTATATATAAGAAAATAATAAGAAAATAAAAATTGGTTAGATTACTACCTGGAGTTGCATCCCCGGCTGCCACGATATCTTGAACAGTAACGCTGAAGACGCTTGCGGTTGATTTCGTTGGTTTGTTTGTTGAAGTTGGTCCCGTTGTCGCCAATGTCCTGCTGCCTTGTTCCGTATTCGCATTCCTTGTTTCCATTTCCATTCTTGAACAGTCTTTTACCTTATGGTTTATTGATTCGCACACAACACATTCACTATACATTCCTGGATTGGGACAATTGGGAAGGATATATACCCCTTCTGTCCTTACTTTCCACACACAAACTTTTTCTTTTAATCACATTCCCGGCTTATTTCCGGTATTATCAAGATTATCTTCTTTTATCATATAGGTGACAAAAGTTATCTTTTGCCCCGCCGTTAGCCTAGCTATCACAAATGCTTTAACAGGGTCGGTTGATCTTCTACATCCTTGCGATACGATTGTCTTTCAGTCTTTGAAGTTTGTCGATCGTTTGCTTGGTTGATTTCTCGCAACTGGTATTCCGTTCTGCATAGCTTGATGCATTCGTAAAAATTCTGTGTCGGGTCTGGTTGTCTTCAAACTTTGTTGACAGGTTCTTCTTCCTTTGTTTTCATTTTCGTTTTGACGGCATTTTTTTTTATAAATTATTCTTACATTCTAAGCCTTATCGTAAACGCTTAACATATAACGCAAAACTTTCTATTCAAATAATCATGTACTCAAAATATTAGATTTTGAAAATTTGGTTTACTGTATTAACCAATATTCAGATAAATATCTACTATCTTTATACCCACTTAATTCATTAAACCAACATAGATCCGTATTCATAACACTTGACATGCCTTTGCATATTCTGCTTTAAACATTCGTTATCCCTGTGTGACTACAAAAGTCGGGATTCGCTGCCATAACTTATACATAATATTACATTACACCAACATACCTATCATATATACCACCTAAAACTATACATATCCAACTAATACTAATACTACCTATTCCTTACACATCCATTAACGATCAATTGCTTAGTAACCTATCTATTTTCCATTATCCCCAATATCCATTCACACATAACTATATCCAGTTTGTCACAACTTTCAAGACCTTATGAGTTTAAGAAATCATCACAAACATATGAGTTTAAGAACTCACCATAAATATACGAGTTTAAGAACTCAACATTGACCACATATACTTTACCTATCAGTTATACTTAGCGTTTCTTGATCCAGTACTATACTTTCCAAAATAACCACCTCTTTGAGGTAGCTTTCAATGTGAGCCTCTATTGCAGCTATTAGCTCTGATATTGGCTCAGTCATGGAAATTGACTTATTCTTTACGACTTAAGGGTATCCTAATTCTGTTCCTTTCTAACACCTACACACAAAATTATCCTGACTAGCAAATATTAAATACACACTGTTAGTTCTTAGTAGGCACAAGTTATCTAGAAGGGGGGTTGAATAGATAATTTATAATCTTTTCTTTGTAGCTTGATCTAAGATAATTATTAAGACTTTGCGGAATTAGTGTTTGTTTTAATCTCTTTTATCAAGCAATGTAGTTATGAGCAGTTAAGGCAGTTATGGCAGATATAGCAGTTATAGTATGAATGTAAATGACACAGTTGTTTTTAAGTGGTTCGGAGCACTCAAAGCTCCTAGTCCACTCTTCTACTCAACGAGTAGGATATCCACTAAGGATGTCTTATACAATCTTCTGAATCACACAGATTCCTTCTAGACCAACAGTCTAGGAACTTTTCCAGTTCACTTTTGAACTCTTCAAGTCCAACAGACTTAGGCTTTCTTACAGTTCACTGCGAACTCTTCAAGTCCAGCAGACTTGATATACTTCTTCAGTTGATTGATGATTGTTGTTGTTGCGTTCTGAAGGTTGCTACTCAGTTTGCTGTGTAAGCTCTGGTTCATAGTAGCTGAGTAGCTGAGCAAGCTTTTTAATATCTCAGATCGTAGAGTTGAGCCTTAGAGAGTTCTTCACGTTGAATGTTTATGCTTACTTACTCTTTCATCTGTCTGATCTGTATATATGTGATTTTGAAAACTATCCGTTGGATCCATCCGTTGTGGTATTAAATGCATCTGAATTTTCTGTACTGTGATGGAGACATTTCTGTACATCTTCTGAATTCTGCATTCTGGACCACTGACACTGCAGGCTGCTTTTTCACCTACCACCTGAAAAGGTGTTTTGTCCCTTTTCATTCATAGTACTATCCTTAGCTTCTTCAATACGCTTCTTTGTTGCATCCTAAGGATATTTCATTTATTCTGGGACTGATGGGCACTGTAGTATTTAGGATCCATTCCTCGTAATGTTGAATTAACAACTCATGATGCTTTAACGTTTTCTGACATGACAGATGTTGCTCTACGATTTGGATTGTTGTGCTCTATGATTCAGATCGTGTTGTTGACTCTACGATCCCAAGAGCGTACTACGATCGCTGACTCTGCATACTACGATCGTAGAGTTAGCTTGGTGAACGTTGAGTCCACTCTACGATCGCTGACTTGAGCTTGTCGTCCATCTGATCTTGTTCGACTGCGATCTCTGCATTTGTTAAGTGAACTCTACGATCGCAGAGTGTGGTCTACGATCCTTGTCTTTAACTTTGGTATCGCTAGACTCTGCGACTCTGAGCGTGTAGTGCATTTCACACTTAGCTTTGGCAGATTGTCGTTCGGCTTATAGGCAGGCTGTCTCTACGATTCAGAACATAACTTCCTCAGTACACTACGATCCTGAGGAGGCTCTTCTCGATACACTACGATCCTTCTTCGTTTCCCCTGAAAGTCTACGAACTCTGAGATCTCACCATCTTGCATACTCCTGTTCTGCCTTGATAGCTCCCGAGTTGACTCTGACTCTCCTGGCAGACTACGACTTTTGGTGCAGTGCTTCGATGATCAGACAAGCCTATCTATTACATCATAAGATCAACCTAACAGTTTTGATCTTTTTATCTATTGCATTCTAAAACAGAATGATACACGTTGAAAGCTTAGATCAGCCTAACAATCTTGATCTTTCCATTACTAAGTCCTTGTACATAAATTCAATTTAAGGACCTTACAATAATCACAAGTATATTAAAACATCAAATCATGCTATGCATTTTCCCAACAATCTCCCCCTATTTGATGTTGACATAACTAAGGAGATTTGTTGTTATGATTATTGATTATATGCAGTGCAGAAGAATAAACATGACTTAGTATTTCAGTGAGCAGCTGAAATTTCTAGAGAATAAGCATGAATTTATTGATGTATGAAGATAGATGTTACATTTGAAATAGATACATCAATAAGAAGTGAAAATTTAACTTATCTCTATTTTCTTGGCTTCTTACTCCTTGGAGGATTTGCCTTTTCTTCTGCTCTCCTTTTTCTGCTGGCTTCATCTCTTTTAGCCAAATCTTCGAGCTCACTGGGACTTAGTCTTGGATTATGGTCGTGCCTGTTCATAAATGCCGGATCTCCAATTGGCATTCTTAGGCCTGTTGCGGTTACTCCTTGTGAGCTAGAAGCTGGCCCTTGACTTCTTAAAGGTTGAGCCACTAAGACTTCCTGCTGATCTGATCGTTGAGTCTGAGAGATATGTCTTACAGGCAGATTTCTAGTTGTTTGGAATCCGCATCCCTTGTGCCCTTGGTCTGCACGATCTACTTCCCGATCTCCCTTTCTTCTTTTCTCCCCCTTTATGTCAGCATCAAGAGTGCGAATGTCATCTGACAGACGAGTAATTCCTTGGACAAGTTCATTCAGCTGACTTTTGGTCTGAGCAATGTCTTCTCTATTTTCTTCAATGAGAACTTCAGACCTTGCTTCTCTTTGTTGAAGAATGGATAGAATGTTGTCCGTTTGTTGGCCGCTGCTGACATAGAATTGTTGAAACTCTTTGACAGCAGTCTGGAGATTCTGAATGCTTTGCAACATCTGTTTGTTCTGAGATTATTGAGTTTGCTGCAAGATGAAGACTGCATCCCTATGTCGTTTGGCTGCTTGGAAGTGAATGTCATCCCTGTCCTTTATGCTTTGAAGCATTTCTCTGATGATCTCTTTTAGTGTTTTGGACAATTTAGAGCTCAGAGATTGTGGAAGGGTGTTTGCAACATTGATCATGGATGTCAGTCTTAGCTGAATCAGTTCAGAGTGATCGTCAAGACTTTCTTCTAGTTCCTTGATCACTTTCTTAGACATAGCTGATAGATCAGCCTTGGTAGACAATTCTGAGAGAATCTCATCCATCTGGGGAATTCTTGAGGAAGAGGGTGGTGTATTGTTAAATTGTTCTTTTAGGGAACACAGAGCAAGTTCAAGATTAAAGCAGTCATTACTGGACGAGGAAGGGATGTCTGATGGAGGGGCTTGTGTTTGGATGTTTGGGATAGGTGACTCTACGATTCTGATATTTGATTCTTCTTGAAGGCTAAAGCCTGGAATCGTAGAACAAGAGATTTGTTGGAGCTGAGCAAAGTTGGCTTGTTCTGGTTCTTTAGTCACAGAATTTTGGGATTCTGTAACTGGAAACTGATTTACTGGGTTGAGAACTACTTCCATCCATTTAGGAAATTCATAGAAATAACTAAATGAAGATGATGGTTGATGATTAATCCTAAAGCTTGTGGGGATAGTTAGTACCTCAGATGTGACATTTGATGAGGAATAGTTTGTAATCAACTTTTTAGTAAAGATGACTTCCCTTGGAAATCCATGAGCCAGAACTGTGATTGCTGGATATTCCTTGAAGCTCCAGAAAATGTGGTCCCATGATTTCAGAATCTGAGCTTGATGATATGCCATCATGGGTAGGTAAGAAAACATTTGATTGTACAGGTAGCTTCTGTATCCATCTCTACCTACACCAGTTATTTCAAGCTCATCATCATCATCCTCTTTTTCTTCTTTGTTGTCTTCTGAAGAGTCCATTAACTCAATGACCTTTGACATTGGTTCATCTTTATCTTGAGCAAGGACTTTTTCTTTAGTCATTAGGATATTGTGAGGCTCCCCCTCAATATGATCATCTTCCTTTAGAAACTCCCCCTCAGCTGGAACTTCTTCTTGAGTAGTAGGCTTCTCCCCCTTAGCTGATGCATTCTTTTCTTCTGTTGCTTGGGGAAGTTCTACTTTTACAGCCATTCTCTTGGCTTCCTTCTTCAAAACTTTTTCATTTTCAAGAATATACTTCTTGACCAACCTTCTCTTTGCTTTGCCAGTGTTTTCTTTGGTTGTCCTACCACATTGACCTGCCACTATTCTTAAAGCAACTTCTTCCATTTCTGCCACACTTGGCCTGGTTTCAGAGAACAGCAGGGTCTCTACGATTGAGGACACTGTTGGTCTTTTGGACTCATGACCAGCCTTATTCTTCTTTAAGAGTTGTGATATGGTGGCTTGATCCTCTTCAGCCTCTTCTTGCTGTTGTATGTTCCTCAGCCTCCTTAGAGTTTCTATGTCAGAGGACTCTACAGGCATGTTAGTTGCAGATCCCTGAGGCTCTTCGACTTGTGTTCCCCTCAGCTTCCTCTTGCCCTTGCTTTTCCTGACAAGACCAGAGGGTTCTCCTTTATCTGCTTCTTCTTCTTCTCCAGCCTCATTGACAATAGCAATTCCTGCTTCCCCTTGCTCCCCAGTTCTCCCACTTGACTCTGTCATCATTCTTGTATATTCAGCCGGGTTTCTTTCCCAATTTTTAAACAACTGTTGTGTCATTCTTCGGTTTCGGTTGATGGCTTCTCCTTCATCATCCCCAATTTTATCACCCACGGCAGATTGCAGAATGATGCTAATAAATCTTCCATACAGCATCTTCTGAGGACTTTTCGACTTCTTCGAACCTACAATCCACTTGCCAATCCATTCCAATAGTATGGCTCCATAATTTAGTTGAATTCCAAGAGTTATTGCAGTCATGAGTTTGAGTTGAACTTCATTAACAGAGTCATGACCTGAACTCTTACAGCAGATACATTTCCCAACAATGTCAGCCAGAAATTCATACCTTTGAGGGAATTCCTTCTTTTTATAGCCTTTTACAGAGGAGTTCTTTTTGTGATGCATTTTCTTCAATCCCTCTTCAAATCTTATGCTGTCGAGAGGTGAGTGCCCTGTATCCTTGAAACCAAGGGCCAGATTGAAGTCTTCTTCCCTTATCATCATTTCAACTTCTCTTACCCGTGTAGTGATGATGTTGAGTTCGTACACTCCATTCTTATAGAACTCTTTCACTAACTCGGGATAGATGAGGGTGTCGGTACTCAGCGCTTCTTCGAGACCTGCCTTCTTTAGTAGTGCTAATGTTTTGTGAAACTTTGGAGGAGCATCCTTGAACTCATCGAAGCAGAGTCTGTAGCCTGAGATTAAATTTGAACCAGCCATGATTCTGTGGTTGAGAAGTGGAATGCTGATTGAGCTTTTTCTTGAGTTAGGGTTTTGCTTAGAGAGAGAGAGATTATCTTTTGAACTTCAGATTTCAAAAAAATAAGGTTCCAATTAGTTCTTGTAGCTTCCCTCTCTCTTTTTGACTTAGTGGGACAGGTGTCGCTTTTTGCTTGGCTCTACGTCTTGGATTTGTTTGAATGTACTGATTTGCCCTTGAGTCTTTAGTGCTGAAATGTCCTTAGAATGACTACGATCGTTGAGGTAGTCTTCTGGTCGTTGAGTCTGTCTACCATCCGTAATCTGTCCTTTTTACTGTACGGTCTACGATCGTCGAGTTTGTTTTACGATCGTCGAGTTCGTTTGACAGTTGTTGAGTCTGATCATCATTCGTAGAGTCTGTCCTTTCTACTCTAAGGTCGTGGACTTCCCTTGATTATGTCTATGATGTTGAGTTTAGCCTTTGTACCTGTTATGGTTAGTACAGTCTAGAGCATATATTTCATGGTTGAAGATTAAGCATCCCTAGTTCAATTAATAACTTATTGAATCTGGATTCATCTAGTGGTTTAGTAAAAACATCTGCAAGTTGATTTCCAGTAGGAATATATTGTAGTGATATAGTTCCATTTTGCACATGATCCCTAATGAAGTGATACCTTATTTCAATATGCTTGGTCCTAGAATGCATAACAGGATTATGAGTTATTGCTATGGCACTTGTGTTATCACAGTGTATGGGTATCGATTTGAAATCAAACCCATAGTCAGCTAGCTGGTTTCTCATCCATAGAATTTGAGCACAGCAGCTGCCAGCAGCAATATATTCAGCTTCTGCAGTCGAAGTGGACACTGAGTTTTGCTTTTTGCTGAACCAGGACACAAGCCTATTTCCTAGCAACTGACAGGTGCCACTGGTACTCTTTCTATCTATCTTACATCCTGCAAAATCAGCATCTGTGTATCCTGTTAGTTCAAATGAGGATTCCTTGGGATACCAAAGCCCCAAGTAAGGTGTGCCTTTGAGATACCTGAAGATCCTTTTTACAGCAGATAAATGAGACTCTTTAGGGTTAGCCTGAAATCTAGCACATATGCATGTTGCGAACATTATGTCTGGTCTACTAGCAGTTAGGTACAAAAGAGAACCTATCATACCTCTGTATTGAGTTATATCAATACCTTTACCATTCTCATCTTTGTCAAGCTTAGTTACAGGAGCAATTGGAGTTTTCATGGGGGAAGCTGATTCCATGCCATATTTCTTTAACAAATCTTTGATGTATTGGGCTTGATTTATGAATATCCCTTCATTAGTTTGCTTCACTTGTAATCCAAGGAAGAAATTCAGTTCACCCATCATGCTCATTTCTAACTTGCTCTGCATTAGCTTAGAGAATCTCTTGCATAATTTTTCGTCAGTAGAACCAAAAATGATGTCATCAACATATATTTGAACTAGTAAGACTTTGTCTTTGTGCTTTCTAAGGAATAATGTGGTATCTACCCTGCCTCTAGTGAACCCATTTTCTATTAAGAAGTTAGTTAGAGTTTCATACTATGCTCTAGGTGCTTGTTTAAGACCATATAAGGCTTTATCTAATCTATAGACATAATTGGAAAGGGATGGATTGATAAAACCTGGAGGTTGTTCGACATAGACTTCTTCTTGAAGCTCTCCGTTTAGAAATGCACTCTTAACATCCATCTGGAAGACTTTGAACTTCATGTGGGCAGCAAAGGCAAGAAAGATTCTGATGGCTTCTAGTCTTGCAACGGGTGTAAAAGTCTCATCATAGTCGATACCTTCTTCTTGAGAATAGCCCTTTGCTACTAATCTTGCCTTGTTCCTGGTAATGACTCCATCTTCATCCATTTTGTTTCTGAAGACCCACTTAGTTCCTATCACTGGATGATCATTTGGTCTTGGCACTAATCTCCACACTTTGCTTCGTTCAAACTGGTTGAGTTCTTCTTGCATAGCTTCTATCCAACTGGAGTCTTCCATTGCATCCTCTATTTTCTTTGGCTCAATTTGTGACAGGAAGCTTAGATAGAAACATTCATTCTGAGTAGCAGATCTTGTTTTGATTCTAGCATTCGGATCTCCAATGATTAGATCCTGAGTGTGATCTCTTGCCCATCTGCTGCCAGTTGGAACATCTGTCCTGATACCTTCCTGTCTTAAGTCTTCAAGGTCTATTTCTTCTTCTTGTAGTGGAGATTCATTATCTTGGATGGTCCTCTCTATGATTTCATTATCATGCTCTACGACTTCTCTGTCTGGTACTTCACTCGTAGTGTTGGCCTCGACAACTTCAGTCGTAGTGTTCGCATCATTGGTCGTAGTGTCTTGAGGTACTGCTTTGTCTAAGTCAGTTTCATCAAAAATGACGTGTATTGAGACTTCGACATTCAGCGTCTTTTTGTTGAACACTCTGTATGCCTTGCTGTCCGTGGCATATCCAAGGAAAATTCCTTCATCTGATTTTGGTTGAAATTTTGTCAGGTATTGTTTTCCATTGTTGAGAATATAGCATGCACATCCAAAGACATGGAAGTAGCTGACATTTGGCTTTCTTCCTTTCCATAGTTCGTTGGGCGTCTTCTTGATCGTAGAGTGGATTAGTGATCTGTTCTGAGTGTAGCATGCAGTGTTGACTGCTTCTGCCCAAAAGTATTCAGACAGACGAGCTGCTGCTAGCAAAGTTCTCCCAGCCTCTATCAGGGTTCTGTTCTTTCTTTCAGCGACTCCATTTTGTTGAGGAGTTCGTGGAGCTGAGAAGTTATGATTGATGCCATTGTCTGTGCAGAACTGATCCATTTCTGAAAAATCGAATTCTCTACCATGATCACTTCTTATAGCCTTGATTTTCTCTCCTTTCTCGTTCATCACCATTCTGAACATCTTGATTAATATGGAGCTTGTCTCATCCTTTGAAGTCAGGAAGAATACCCATGTGAATCGAGTGTAGTCGTCGACTATGACTAGAGAGTATCTTTTTCCTCCGAGACTGGTTGTTGGTATAGGTCCAAAAAGATCCATGTGAAGCAACTGCAGGGGCTTGTCAATGGAGTTATTAGTCTTGCCTTTGAATGAGCTTCTGGTTTGTTTTCCAAATTGACAAGCATTACATAGCCTTTCCTTCACAAAGTTGAACTTAGGAAGGCCAGCCACGAGACCTTTTGATGCCAGTTTGGACATGCTTTTAAAGTTGAGATGGGATAATCTTCGATGCCATAGCCAGCTCACCTCTTCAGAGGCTTTAGCTAGAAAACATATTATTTCGTCTAAGCTTAGTTGTCCAAGATTTACTGTGTAGACATTTCCTTCTCTTGTTCCGGTTAGCTTTACTGCAGATGTCTTCAGATCTCTGACTTGACATTGATTATTGATGAATGTTACTTGATGTCCCTTGTCGCAGAGTTGACTAATGCTTAGAAGCTTGTGCTGCAGACCTTCCACATAGGCCACTTTACTGAATGATATCACACCATTTCCGGCTGAGCCATAGCCTCTTGTCTTGCCAGTACCATTATCTCCAAAGATGACTGAGGGACCCTCCTTTTCTACATAGTTGGATAGTAGAGCTTTGTTCCCTGTCATATGTCTTGAGCAACCACTGTCCAGATACCATGTTGAGGACGTGGAGCTCTTTTCCTGTCAAAACATTTGAACCTTCATTTTGGTACCCATATTTGCATGGTTCCTACTTTGTTAGTGCCTTTGGGGACCCAAATTTGTCTAATCTTGGGTCTCACATGCATGGAATTATAATAACACTTTGTGGCCTTATGACCGTATTTATTTCAAATGAAGCATCTATTATAATGCATGCCAGTGTGTGTGTGGTGATTCATCTTCCACTTGGACTTGTATGGTTCCTTAGTCAACCTTCTGTTAAACTGACTCTCTTTCTTCCACGTGTCCTTAGGTTTCATAGATAGTAATGAGTGTGCCTTACCTCTACTGTACCTTCACAGTTGATTCGTAGAGTTGATTTTGTTTGACTCTACAATTCTTCGAGGTTGGTAAGTAGAGGTTGGGTTACTCTTTTCCTTGATGAAACCCAGACCAGCGTGAGATCCTTTACTTCTCTGAGTATAACTAGAGACAGTGGAACAAGGTTTTTCCAACTGTGAGGACTTTACACAAGCAATACCTCTACCAAAACTTGAGACATTACTGGTGCTAGTTTCCATTATCTTTTCCAGACTTAGCTCTGAGATGGATCCCCCAAAGCCTAAGCCCGTTCTGTCGAATGCGCTTTTCTGACTAGAGAGCAGGCAATCCATGGCAGATGTGGATCTGTTCCATGTAGAGATAGTCTTCTCTAGATCCTCAATTTTAGAGGTTAGCATAGACTCTCTTTGAGCATGATGTGTGTGTGTCTGTTTCAAAGTTTCATTCTCAACTTCAAGCTTGGAGAGAAGATTAGTACTTAAAAGGGCTGTTTCAAGCTCTTCTTGAACTTTCTTCTTCTCCTCTTGAAGAAGAGAATGATCTTTAGACAAGACTCTGAACCACTTCATGTATTGATGTAGATCAGTGGTTATGCCATGCAGAGCAGTTCTTAAGTCACTTATATCTACATCAAGAGAATTAAAATCAAATACCTCATCGATACTTACATCATGTATATTTAGGCTTTGTTTGTCCTTTGCATGTTTGGCCATTAAGCACAGATTGGCCATATGTGGTTCTTCCTCATCTTCGGATTCTGCATTTGAGTCGTTATCTGAATCACTCCATGATCCTCCGGCAACCAGGCCTTTGTCTCTCTTCTGAGGCCCCTTGGTTCCTTTGTATTCTTTCTTTGCCTTGGATTTCTTCCTTAGCTCTTCTTTGATAGGCTTGTTGCAGTTGGCAATGAAATGACCAGGTTTCTTGCAGTTGTAGCATAGATCATTTATTTGTTCCTGGCTGACGTAGTTGCTGACTTTCCTTGGCTTACCGATTCTGCCTTGTCGCATGAATCTTCTTAGTCTCTTTACCAGCATAGCAAAGTCATCATCATCGTCTTCATCATCATCATAGTCAGTCTCAGTGATGGCTTTTGATGCACCTTCATTTGCTTTGAGAGCAACACCTTTGTCTTTTCTTCTTCCTTCTGAAAGGGTTTCAGCACGTTGAGTTAGCTCCAGCTCGTATGTCAGGAGATTGCAATACAGTTGTTGAACTGTCATCTCATTAAGATTCTTTGACTCTCTTATTGCAGTGGTCATTGCATCCCACTTGCTCGGTAGAGCTCTCATGAACTTTATGGTCAGATCTTTGTTGGGATAGATCTTTCCATATGCTCGTAGAGAGTTGAGCAGAATGTTGAATCTTTCATAAGTGGCAGTTACATTTTCACCTTGCACATGAGCAAACATTTCGTACTGCTGTGTTAGAAGAGACAGTTTGTTCTCTCTAACTTCTTCAGTTCCTTCGTGCATGATCAGCAGTGCTTCCCAAACCTCCTTAGTTGTTTTGCTGTTTACAACGTTTTCAAACAGATCGTCCTCTAAAGATTGGAACAGGATGTTCTTCGCCTTTTTGTCAAGTTGGACAGCTCTCTTCTCTGTGTCTGTCCATTCTTCTTTTAGTTTTATTTGTACTCTGTTTGGATCGTCAATAGTTGGTGCAAGCTTTGTTGGTATATAGGGCCCATTAAGAACAGTCTCAAATAGATCTTCATCTATTGAGTCCGTGTAAGCTTGCATCCTGACTTTCCAGTTCGCAAATTTATCCTTATTGCACATTGGTGGCTTGCTGCCTCCCCCGGTCCTGGATTCGCTTGGTACGAGTGCCATTGGATCTACTAAAGCGTGTAAGCTGTAAAAATAGAACCTGCTCTGATACCAATTGTTAGTTCTTAGTAGGCACAAGTTATCTAGAAGGGGGGTTGAATAGATAATTTATAATCTTTTCTTTGTAGCTTGATCTAAGATAATTATTAAGACTTTGCGGAATTAGTGTTTGTTTTAATCTCTTTTATCAAGCAATGTAGTTATGAGCAGTTAAGGCAGTTATGGCAGATATAGCAGTTATAGTATGAATGTAAATGACACAGTTGTTTTTAAGTGGTTCGGAGCACTCAAAGCTCCTAGTCCACTCTTCTACTCAACGAGTAGGATATCCACTAAGGATGTCTTATACAATCTTCTGAATCACACAGATTCCTTCTAGACCAACAGTCTAGGAACTTTTCCAGTTCACTTTTGAACTCTTCAAGTCCAACAGACTTAGCTTTCTTACAGTTCACTGCGAACTCTTCAAGTCCAGCAGACTTGATATACTTCTTCAGTTGATTGATGATTGTTGTTGTTGCGTTCTGAAGGTTGCTACTCAGTTTGATGTGTAAGCTCTGGTTCGTAGTAGCTGAGTAGCTGAGCAAGCTTTTTAATATCTCAGATCGTAGAGTTGAGCCTTAGAGAGTTCTTCACGTTGAATGTTTATGCTTACTTACTCTTTCATCTGTCTGATCTGTATATATGTGATTTTGAAAACTATCCGTTGGATCCATCCGTTGTGGTATTAAATGCATCTGAATTTTCTGTACTGTGATGGAGACATTTCTGTACATCTTCTGAATTCTGCATTCTGGACCACTGACACTGCAGGCTGCTTTTTCACCTACCACCTGAAAAGGTGTTTTGTCCCTTTTCATTCATAGTACTATCCTTAGCTTCTTCAATACGCTTCTTTGTTGCATCCTAAGGATATTTCATTTATTCAGGGACTGATGGGCACTGTAGTATTTAGGATCCATTCCTCGTAATGTTGAATTAACAACTCATGATGCTTTAACGTTTTCTGACATGACAGATGTTGCTCTACGATTTGGATTGTTATGCTCTATGATTCAGATCGTGTTGTTGACTCTACGATCCCAAGAGCGTACTACGATCGCTGACTCTGCATACTACGATCGTAGAGTTAGCTTGGTGAACGTTGAGTCCACTCTACGATCGCTGACTTGAGCTTGTTGTCCATCTGATCTTGTTCGACTGCGATCTCTGCATTTGTTCAGTGAACTCTACGATCGCAGAGTGTGGTCTACGATCCTTGTCTTTAACTTTGGTATCGCTAGACTCTGCGACTCTGAGCGTGTAGTGCATTTCACACTTAGCTTTGGCAGATTGTCGTTCGGCTTATAGGCAGGCTGTCTCTACGATTCAGAACATAACTTCCTCAGTACACTACGATCCTGAGGAGGCTCTTCTCGATACACTATGATCCTTCTTCGTTTCCCCTGGAAGTCTACGAACTCTGAGATCTCACCATCTTGCATACTCCTGTTCTGCCTTGATAGCTCCCGAGTTGACTCTGACTCTCCTGGAAGACTACGACTTTTGGTGCAGTGCTTCGACGATCAGACAAGCCTATCTATTACATCATAAGATCAACCTAACAGTTTTGATCTTTTTATCTATTGCATTCTAAAATAGAATGATACACGTTGAAAGCTTAGATCAGCCTAACAATCTTGATCTTTCCATTACTAAGTCCTTGTACATAAATTCAATTTAAGGACCTTACAATAATCACAAGTATATTAAAACATCAAATCATGCTATGCATTTTCCCAACACACACAACACATAATAGTTTTATATAAGTTATCTTTTAGTTTATTTGACGATGAATTTATCTGATTCATCTATCTTTAAACTCTATATGAGTTATTTATATTTTTAACGTTTCCCTCTGTTCTAAGGTTATAGCCTAAGGTCTAACTCACCTAAGGTTTCTAACCCTATAGCTCTGATACCATCCTGTAAAGTCCCCGAACCCGGATACTTGAAATCCGAACTCGGTACTTCACGATACCATTTCTATGAGCGGAAATATTACTAATAATAATAACAATATTATAAATTTTAAACTTCACTTACATTTATCAGAGTCTAATCCCAAGTACGCAACCTTTACTACATTCTTTACATGTTTTATAATACATATCATTAACTTAATACAGTCTATCTATTACAAATGATACTAATAACATTCTGTTTGCTTTCCTTTACACTTGTTCCTGGTCGAGCCTTCTAGCTGTTCACACTTAGCTGAAAACATTTAAATAAAGCAAGGATGAGCATTTGAGTGCCCAGCAAGTATTATATATATATATATATATATAAGCTGAAAGAATTTAAATGTTTTTTTTATAATATTCTTCTACAACCGGTCAATAGTTATGAAGTAATCTGAACCAATAACAATAACATAACAACCCTCTTTTAAATTTTTGAAACTATGTATTGTCTATACATGGGGTTTCTGTGACACATTATGAACATTGTTTTCATTTTCGAAAGGGTTTAAACAGAAATTCATCTGTAAACCGGTCATTTCTTACGGGCACGAGGGTGTACATCCCATAGGCCATGTATTGATCAATACTACATTGCTAGAACGATATTAGCATTCATCCTTTGTCCGCCGTAGCGCATAAAAATTTTCCCATTATCGGGATGTTCATACTTGTCGGGTTTTCATAACAAAGGTCTTATATAATTCAACATATATGTATATCAAAGGTGTATCCACATGTGATTAATTACAATGATTATCCAAGTGGGGACACTTGTATAATCATTTATAGAAATTAACGAACAGAATATATATCTGGATTATCATATACTAACATGTTGATAATCAATGGGCGTATATAATATAGGCTTAACAATCTGTACAGTAATAATATAACTTTGAAACATTCTTACACTTGTCCAATGCATAAAGAAAATGCAAAGTTAGGATACTTGCGTGATACGCTGCTTACAATAACGCAACTTAGATCTATCTATTATACCGAAACATATCATTAATAAGATCATTCTATCGATTAGAATCACATATCATAACACATAGTACTGCTTATTGCAGTCAGCACATAACATAATCACATTGTCATACATGTTCAACAATCATGTTATCACAAACAAACATCAACTCATTCCTAATCACATTGTCACACAACTTTATCCACTATTGAATCACAAATAAAATAATTAACTCACTAAATTTCTAAGTCCAGATCAATTTCTGAACCATGTCGGTCTGCCGACATCTTTATCGGGTAATAATAATAATAATAATAATAATAATAATAATAAGGGTTTTGAATAATTACGATTCTCCCTAATTAGGGTTAATACATAAACACAGATCATAAATCACATTAACATGATTACATAATAGTCTTAAGCCGGCATTCGGCTTTAACTTAGGGTTTAACAGCTTAAACTAGGGTTTTGGCATTTTACACCATAATTGACCAACCATTGTCAGTCCACAAACATACAGTACATATTTATAATACTGAAAAATCAAAATATTATAATTTTATATTATTATCATCATTCCTTATTCCATAACCAAAATTAGGGTTATCATTAACACTAAAACTGTTCCACACATTAACATTACACACATAACCATACATATCTATAACACTGACAAATAATAATATAATATTATTATTTTCATTCCTTGATCAAAAACCCAAAATTAGGGTTTGGATTCCATATCTGATTTATCTGTCATAATTAACATTATAAATTAAGTTAAAATAATTAACTTAATATCTTGAACAAAATTCATATAATAAAATAAGTATTATAAAAATTCTATAATCATATCATATATTATTCAATTAATATAATTATCATATTTTCATGGAAAATAAACATTAAAAACATTTTTACTATAAAACTAATTATTATTAGAATATAATTTATAATGAGCAATAATTCTAGAATAAAATTATTCATAACCATTCATGTAATAAATATATTTTATATTCATCACATAAACACATACATAATACCTTTCACGCATTCTTACCTTTAAAATAAATAATTATTCTAAAATCATTTCCTATATTATTTAAATAATATAAGATTATATTTTCCTTGAAAAATAATTAATAAAACATTTCCAATAAAGAATTAATTAGTATAAAAATATAATTGATAATAATCAATAATTCTAATATAAAGTTTATTTGCAATACTTAGTGTAATAAATAAATTTTATTTATCACACATATAATTATAATTACACATTACCTTGACACATATCATTCATATTTATTTTAATAAATAAAAAAAAATTTATACGCAAATTTATGATTTATTTATATAGAAAATATCGGGTTGTCACAGAATCTTGTTAAGGAGGGAAAAATGTAACGAATAAATTTTTTGAGTTGTGATTCTGGGGATAAAATCCTTTTAAGGAGGGAAGGATGTAATGATCGGAAAATTTGTAATTTAATTTAAATATTTATTGAGTTAAATAAATATTTTAAATAATTTATTTATTGAGGAAAATAAATAATTGATGAATTGTTTTGAATTAATTTAGTAACTAAATTAATTGATGTTAATTGAATTGAATAATGATAATTTTATCTGAATGAATTTTATTTGAAGGATTTAAATTAAGGAAATAATTAAATTAAATCAATTGTTTAATATTTAAGAAAATGATCAAGCTAAATAAATTCTTTAATGGAAATAGATAAATTAAATAAAGTGAAGTGTCTAGTTTATTAATAGAATTAGATATAAAATTAATTGTTATTTATAATTGTAACTATAAGAGAAATTATTTTAAGTACCGTTATAAGTTATTTAAATCAATTAAACTAAATTATTTAAATTATCTAAAGTGTGACAATTGGAAACTATATAATATAATAATATAATAATAATTTGATTTGGGGGAAATTTGGTTTGCCAAACAGGGCCTTGTGGCCTTTGGCATTATTGCAACGGACGCGTCTTTTTATTCTTCTAACTGAAAGTCTATGTGGGAGAGTGATTATGTTATGTCTATGTATTCTATTTTTCTCTAAGGCTTAGCTAGATATCACAGAGTGTTGAGAGAGCTTGAAGGAAGAGAACTCAGTAATATTGGCATTGTGACAACCCGATATTTTCTATATAAATAAATCATAAATTTTGCGTATAATTTTTTTTATTTATTAAAAAATAAATATGAATGATATGTGCCAAGGTATTGTGTAATTATAATTATATGTTTGATAAATAAGATTTATTTATTACATTATTAATTATAAATAAATTTATTTTAGAAATATTGGTTATTATAAATGATATTCTTATAATAATTAATTTTAAGATAGAAATGTTTTTATTAATTATTTTCCATGAATATATAATCATATATTATTTAAATAGTATATGAAGTGATTTCTAGAATACATATAATAATTATTTTATTATATGAATTTTTGCACAGATTATTAAGTTAATTATTTTACCTTAATTATTAAGGTTAAATTGAAAGGATAAATCATATATGGAATCCAAACCCTAATTTTGGATTATTGTCAAGGTATGAGAATAATAATATAATATTATTATTTGTCAGTATTATAGATAGGTATGGTTATGTGTGCAATGTTAATGTGTGGAACAGTTTTATTATATTACGACCAAACCCTAATAGTATTTTTATAAACTCTATTTTGGGTTCTGGAGTTAGAAATGGTGATAATAATATAATATTATTATATTTTGATTTTTCAGTGCTATGAATATGTACGGTATGTCCGTATTGATAATGGTTGGTCAATTACAGGTGTATTTTGACCAAACCCTAGTAATAATGTTAAACCCTAATTTGAGATCCAAATTAGAGTGTGAGATTATTTTATAAGTATGTAATATAATTATGTCATGTATTAATGTATTAATTAGGTAAACCCTAATTAAAATTCTGGAAACCCTAATATTTAGAAAACCTTAGTTTTCTGTAGAAAATCCTAATTTCTTATAACTAGAAACCCTAATTCGGAAACCTAAACCGGAGATTTGATTTGTCAAGAATTGTGTTACTATAATTAATATCAAGTGTGATAAACTTTAATTACTAATTAAGGTAAACCTAATTAGTAAATTAAAACCCTAATGAAACCCTAATTAACATTTTGAGGCATTACTTCTAGAAACCCTAATTGCTAAATTAGCAAAGTCAATGATAATTATATGATCTAAACCCTAATGTTACTGTATAAAGTAATTAGAAAGTTAATCTAATTAACAAACCTAAATTGTCTAAATATTAGAAACTAAAATTTAGTGTTTTATTTTATTATTTTTGTAATAAACCCTAATTGCTAAATCCTAAATTTGAAATCCTAGTTGCTAAATCTTTAAGGGTTAAATGTTAAATCCTAAACACTAAAATGTCTAAACCCTAAACCCTAAAGCAATTTTCTAGAAATTTAAGGAAAAGACCAAAATGCCCCTCTTGCATTATTAAGCTAGAATTTATAGGTTTTGACATTAGGGGTGGTGGTTCACCAAACCAACAACTCCTAACCACTCTAATTGACAGCAACAAGCCAGCAAATCAGCCAATTCATGCACCATGTGATCTATATATAGAATTAAGAGAGAGAAACTGTCATTTTGTTCAACTATTTTTTTCAAACACTCAACCATTCTCTCTCAACCCCAAACCTCCAAAATTATCTAGCATTTCAGTCCCTTAGATCAGTCCCACGAAGTCCCTAACAAATCAGAAGCCTCGAATCATCAATTGATCATAAAAGGTATAAAAACCCTAGCTTTAAATCTGTCCAAAATTTTGTGTTAGATGTTGGTTTTTATTGTTGTAATATGTTATATGTAGTCTCTAGTAAGGATCTGGGTTGGTATTGCATAGACCCATAACATCTAAATGATCAGATTCACGTTTTTTCATAAATCTGGAAAAAAATTTCTGGTGATTTAACAGAGGATGTCAGGCCCTATAACTCTCGGGTTGTTTATTATTTGTGTTGTTTTTAAGTTGTTCTATGTAGTATGTAAGGTGCTCTTTAATATGCAAAAAGAATCATGCTCATATCTGTTATAGATCGGGAGTTATTCTTGGTCAAAAACCGTTGACCGAACTGCCTAAAACCGCGAACCCAGAATTATTTTGCAATTTTTGTGGTGAACTTTGACTGGTTATTTCCTGTTAGATATGTTGTTGTTATATGTATGTTAAGAGTTATAGTTCTAGTATTACATGAAGTTTACACACCGGAAGTGATAGATCACAAAAATGTTACACGGATTGCAAGTTATTGGCGATCAAAGGTGGTCAGTCGGTCTGTTCTTCAATTCTGGGAAACCCAGAAATGAAGAACAGCCTCTGACAGTAAGTTTGAACGATTAGATCTGGTTGGTGTTATGTGATTTGTCTATGTTGGTTGATGTATCTTGTATTCTTGTATTTGTACTACATAATCTAACCAAAACCGAGCCCAGAATCACAAAACACGCGATTTTAATTCCGGTCAAACCTAGCCCCTCACCATTGCCGAAAAATTTCTGGGTAGCTCAAGAACACCTATAGCGACAGAAAGTGTCGCTATAGGCCTTTAGCGACAGTTTTATTAATAATTTTCGGAAATTAATTAATAAATAGAAAAAAAATAGTTTTTAATTATTAAAAAATACAAAATAAATTATTAAAAATTATTTTAAATTCTAAAAATTAGTTTTTAATTATTTTAAATATATTTCAGAAATATTTAATATTTTTAGGAATATTAAAAGCAATTAATTTATTTAATTATAATATTAAATAAATTATTTAAAAATGATTTTAATATTTGAAAAATCATATTATGGTATAAGAAAATAATTTAAGTTATTTTTGATAACTTTTAATATTATGTGATAATTTTTATTAATAAATTAAATATTAATGATAATTAAGTTATTTATTAAATTAATTAAATAAATGAATTAAAATTGATTTTATTATATTAAAAATCATTTTAAATAATAATAAGGTATTTAAAAATATTTTGAAGTTATAAAATATAACTTTTAATATTTAAAGGTAAAATTCATTAATTAATTATGATTAATGATAATAAATTTATTTAATAATTATATTAAATAATTTAGTTTAAAAATGATTTTATTATTATTATAATCATTTTAAATAAAAATAAAGTGTTTAAAGATATTTTAAGTTATAAAATATAACTTTTAATATTTAAAGAATAATTTCATTAATAATTTAATATTAATGATTATTTAATGATATTAAATTTATTTAATAATTATATTAAATAAATAGTTTTAAAATGGTTTTATTTATTTAAAAATCATTTAAAAAGGATATTAATGATTTAAAAATATTTTAAGTTATAATTAATGACTTTTAATATTTGGATAAATAGTTCATTAATATTTAAATATTAATGGTAATTATTTAATAGTAATTTTAAATATTTTAAAAATCATTTAAGGGTAATATTAATACTTTAAAAGTATTTTGAGTTATTATACATAACTTTAATATTTTGGCAATGGTTTCATTAATAGATTAATACTAATTAAATATTAATGATAATAGAATTGTGTGATATTTAAATCATTTAATAATGATTCTGATATTTCAAAAATTATAATAAATGATAATAATTATTTAATAATTATTATAAGGCCATGAAAAATAGTGCGACTGATGTTTAAGTTATCCAAATGGATATTGAACTACGGATTAGAGTCTTAGACTCGATATTTAACCGATAAAACTGTCGGTAGACCGACATAGATCAGAAATTGATCTGGACTTAGATAAATTGGTTAATTAACTGTTTATTTGTGATTCAATAGTTATCAAAGTTGTATGACAATGTAATTAGGAAGGTGTTGATGTTTGATTATGAGTCAACGATTGTTGAACATGTGTGATAATGTGAATAGGGAATGTGCTGACTGCAATAGACAGTGTTGTGTGTACGTTATGTGGTACTAATCAGTAAAATAATCTGATTAATGTTAGGTGATTTCATAAAAGATAAAACTAAGTTGCAAAGTGTAAGCAGCGCATCAGGCAAGTATCCTAACTTTGCATTTTCTTTATGCAATGGACAGAAGTGAGAAATTCAGAATTAATGTTATTATTGTACAGATTGTTAAACTTATATTATATAAGCCCATTGACTATCAACATGCTAGTATATGATAATTCAGTTATATATTCTGTTCGTTAATTTCTATAAATGATTATTCAAGTGTCCCCACTTGGATAAACATTGTATTCAATCGCATGTTGATACGCCTTTGATATACATATATGTTGAATTATATAAGACCTTTGTTATAAAAACCCGACATGAATGAACATCCCGATAATGGGAAAAATTTTATGCGCTACGGCGGACAAAGGATGAACGATAATATCGTTCTAGCAATGTAGTATTGATCAATACAGGGTACAACGGGGCTGATCACCCTCCGTGCCCGTAAGCAATGGACAGTTTACAGATGAATTTATGTTTAAACCCTTTCGAAAATGAAAACAATGTTCAAAGTATGTCACAGAAAACTCATGTGTAGTCTATACGTAGTTTCAAAAATTTGAATGAGGGTTGTTATGTTATTATTATTGGTACAGATTACTTCACAACTACTGACTAGTTGTAGAAGATATTATAAAGAAAATATTTAAATTCCTTCAGCCTATATATATATAATACTTGCTGGGCACTCAAATGCTCATCCTTACTTAATTTAAATGTTTTCAGCTAAGTGTGAAGGACCAGAAGGATCAGTCAAGAACAAGGGAAAAGGGAAAGTTGCTGAATGACTTTTTATATTACTGTTTGTAATAATTTTAGATTATGAAGGCTATGATATATATATATATATATATTATATATATTATGACATGTAATGAATGTTTAAAGGTTTCGTACTTGGGAGAAAGACTCTGATGTATATGAAAATTTAAGTTTAAGTTTTATATTATTGTTATTAGTATTAGTATTATTCCGCTCATAGAAATGGTATCGTGAAGTACCGAGTTCGGGTTTCAAGTATCCGGGTTCGGGGACTTTACAGGCTTAGAGGAGAAGGGTTTTGGAAAAAGGATTGCTATCAATTGCTTTCATAAACAAAGATTAAGGTATATTGTAATTCTAATATTTTGTGTTTTGATTTCTCTATGGGAATTTCCTATGAATTATTAAGTCACGTGAATGATAGTTTGTATATATGCACTTATAGGTTAGCAAACTCTATTAATTATCATGTAAACATGTTATTTGTTATCAAATTCATGAGAAATTGGGTTGAGGAAGAAAAGGAAAATCATAGTGTTTGTGTTCTTATAATATGGCCATAGAAAGTACCAAATTTCTTATCCAATATGTGATGTAATCTGTAATTTGTTGGTGGATTGTGATAATATGTTAAGAAACGAAAACAACAAAGTTTAAATCATAACAATTGATCAAGAAATGAGTTTGTGGCGATCAAATTCGTTATAAGTAAAAAATGAGGAAATTTGGGGAAAATATAGTTTTTGATTCTCAAAAATGGTGTTTATATAATGTTTTGTATATAGAATGGTGTTTAGTATGTGTAACTATAATATGAAAAAGTGAAGATGTTGTAATTTGGTGTAATTCAGGAGAATTGGGATTTTATGGCCAATGCAAAGTCTGTTTCGAGCTTCTGCAAAAAATTGTGCTGAGACGTCGCGTGGCCGCACGGTCAGGCGCGGTCTGGCGCGCAACATGTGGGCGCGGGCGCGCTGCGTCGCGCGGGCGCTCGGTTAACCAGTTTATTACTCACGCGGCCGCACGAGTGGTCTGTCACAGACAGAAAAGCCTGCTTAATTGCAGGTCATGTCTAATGGACTTAGGTTAGTTTAACATGCATGTAAAGGGTACTAAAACATTAAGTGAATTATAATAACATATTCCAATGAGTTATAATGCAAACTGTAAAGTTTGAAATAATGATTTAAGTAAGTTCTAAAATGAAACCAAGTGTGATGTTTTTAAAGTGAGAGACGAATGATTAAGTTATGTTGGCTTGTAATGAGATTTCAGAACCCTTAAGTATGTTAACCTAAATGGTTAGATGTTAGGTTAGGGTTATAACTTAGGTGATGGTTTAAACCCTAAAGTTAATATTCATGCGATTAATTTTTGTTGCGATTTTAATGATATATGTAGGATAATTGGAGATTATTTTACACTCGTGTATCTTACAAATAAGGCAAGTTCTCTAACTCTACTTTTATAATTGTGCAAGTTTATAAACCTTAATTCTTTACATTGAGCAAGCTTTCGAACTTCATTCTTTTCGTATTGAATGCACGTTTCCATTCCTATTTATTATTGTTCAAAGCACATATTGTTCTAAATACATCGATTTAAGTGAGATTGTTCTAAATATTTTGGTTATAGCATTTTGAATGTATATCATGTTTACTCAATTATATATTGTTGATATCCGATCTTTGACTTTGATAGCATTGTTCAGTTATACACTATTGTATTAAACCTTTATTATTAGAATTTGAATAAGTGTTTTAAAATTCTAGAATCACTGAAAAACTAGTTCAAAAATAAACTTTCTTTAGTGCAGAAATTCTAAATTCAAACTGAGACGAACAACCCTAATATAGGAGATTTTGTACGTGTAACGTTTAGATATTTGTGCACAATATATGGTACAAAGGGCTGATCCCCCTGAGTACGTTAAGAAGAGTCTGTACAGTCTAATGACTGTTAAGGTTAAGGTAATAATACCTAAACACCGTGAACATAGTTCGTGATCTTAAGACCCTCAGGTAATTAAAGTTCGAACTTGTTTTCTATTTTGATTTGTAAAACAAGTTCTTTATTATTCTGTATTCATTGTTCACTCTCATGTTGTTATTATACTATCTTCATGTCAGTGAGCAATTGTTTGCTCACTCTTACAATTAAGCAATGCAGTAAAAGTCGAAAGAGGTGATGATCCATCTACTAGCAAGGGAAAGGGAAAGATGTCTAAGTGATGAAAAACTAGTTTAAGTTTATTTAAATGCTTAAAGTTATAAGACTTGTTTTATTTTATAATGTATTTCTCAAACTGATGTAATAATTTTTAGGTTAGATTACCTGGGATTGTTTTTGAGATGATGATGTAACCCTTTAATGGGAAAGATTATTGTTTAAGTTATTTAAATTATGTCTTTATCCTTTGATTATGGGTAGTTAGATGTAATATTTTTGATAAGTGGGCACCAAATCCTGTGAGAATGAATTACCTGGATTTGGGGGTGTCACATTATAGACTAGCTTTCATTTTCCTGCATAAACTAGGTTAGCCATTTTTGTCATGCACAGGATACATTGTATATATTAAACAGTATTATATGGCAAAGAAATATATTTTGGTTCACTTCCCTTTTAGATATGTCTTGTCACTTGCTTGATATTAGCCATTTTCTTTATGACTTGTTATATTTTTGTGTCCCGAACTTCTCCTTAATGGATTGACCTTGAGATATCCTAGGATTTCTCAGAATGGGTCGTTGATCTTTAGGCTTTTCTGGTGTACCAACTTTTGGTGTCTTGGAACTGGTCTTTTGATATTGTTGAGGTTTAGAAAAAATGTTTGGCTTTCTTTCGAGGGTTTAACCATACTATAGATGGTTGCCTACATACTCCCCTAGATAAGTGATCGGGTCTTATTTATTTCAAGCTTGGCTTGAATGATTTTGAGTTTAAGCTTGGTTTAAGGGATTTTTGGATTTTTTTTTTGTTTGATTTGACCGCACCATAGATTGTTACGTACGTACTCCCATTGATTGAGGGGAGGAGGGAGATCAGATCTTTCATAGTTCAAGCCTTGTAGTGAAAACCTGAATTGACTTGATTGATTAATATTTTTTCAGGACCTAGGTGGTGGTTTGCAAGCATTTCAGACATAGTACCTATTCACAGTGTCTGAGTTGATAAGCTGGGGAAATTCTTCGTTGTCCATTTCTTGTAGTCTGAGGGCTCTTCCTGTCAATACTTCCTTGATGACGAAAGGGCCTTCCCAATTCGAGGCAAACTTTCCTTTGGCTTCATCTTGATTGGAGAGGATCTTCTTTAACACAAAGTCATTTTCTTCAAATTTTTGAAGCCAAACTTTCTTGTTGTATAACCGAGAAGTCCCCTGCCGATATAATCGACCATGAAAGATAGGTGTAGCCCTCTTCTCATCTATCAGAGATACCTGGTGGTACCGCTCTTGCAACCATTGATCTTCTTCCATCTGAGCATCTATTAACACTTTTAATGAACCCATTTCTACTTCTATAGGAAGTATTGCTTCCATGCCATAGACTAATGAGTAGGGGGTAGCCCTAGTAGAAGTGCACATTGACGTTCTATAGGCTAGCAAAGTAAGAGGCAATAAGTCAGGCCATCCCTTGTGATTGATGAACATTTTTTGCATAATTTTCATGATATTCTTGTTGGTTGCTTCGACCGCACCATTCATTTTGGGACGATGGATGATGGATTTAAGATGTTTGATGTGGAATTTGGTGCATAATTCCTACATCATCTAGTTGTTCAGATTTTTGGCATTTTCTGATACGATCACCTCCGATTGTCCATATCGACAGATGATATTGTTTCTGACGAAACCAATGATTACCTCTTTGGTGACTTTGGGGAAAGAGGTAGCTTCTACCCATTTGGTAAAGTAATCAATCACGGTAAAGATGAATCGATGACCATTGCTAGCTTTAGGTTCCATTGTCCCAATCACGTTCATTCCCCACATTGAAAAGTGACACGCACTACTACAAAACAGTAAAAAGATGACACTTAATAGATAACATTTTTATAAAAAATATTATGGTATTTTTTTTCACAACATTTTTTGAGAAAATGTTGTAGTTAGATATACAAAAGCATTGTGGATTTATAAGGGTCAATTTTTTGTTTTAAAGTGATAACATTTTCATAAAGAAAACGTTGTCTATTAAAAAAACATGGAGGGTTGATTAGTCGCGTGCTACTGCCTCTCGCTCTCTCTTAAAGCAAATTACTCTGGTTCTTCTATTCTCTTCATGCAAATTACTCTTTGGCTCAATAGGGCTCATATTCGTTTGTTACATAAATCATAATTACTCTAGTTCTAGGGCTCATATCCATTTCTTCAAGCAAATTACTCTGCTTCTCACTCTCGCTCGAGCTCTCTCTAGTCGATCTGGGATTCAATTTCTACAAAAATAACTAGTTAGGTTCGATCTTTACTTCTCTCCTAATAATTATATCAATCACCACTTTAATTGCATAGTTCGATTCATGTTGAGCTCCTTGTTCAATCGAACACACACTGAACTTTGTAATTCTGGTTGTTGAATTGAACAATTAGGTTTAAAGGTTTATTTTCAGGGCTTTTTTATACCGACTGTAATTGAATTTCTAGGGCATTCAATTTGGGGTTTTCGTTTTTTTAAATTGGAAGATTTAGTTCGAGTGTGTTGCTTCAAAGAAAATTAAATATTTATGGCATTGATAAAATTATAAAATTTGGGACCTGACTAACACTAATACTATATTTTCTTAAGATCTGTTTTATGTCTATGATTACAATGAATCTCTAAGAATGTTTTACTATGTTTTATTATAAACATATATCCAGCATGTTATGTATATATGTGTGTGCGTGTAATGAATTTGATTGCTTTTGTTGTGTGGGATAAGTTCAAAGTAAAGGCGTGAGCTGTTAGGCACACATGTTTTCGAGTTCAATTTAGTAGTAAAAATGAATGGGGGAAAATGGGATTTGATTGACAAATAGTTTGGCTATAATTGGCTTCAACCTAGCTAGCTAGCCGGCATGATTTAGGTTCACTCCCTCGAGTTAATCTACAAAAATTGGATTCATCTGTAAGCTTATGTAAGCTTATTTAGAATGCAATCACTAATGAATGGCTGGTTTGGAATTATATTGTGTTTCGTCTGATTTTAATGTATCGATATTGCATGCCTTTGACCAAAATGATAACATGCTTAATTAAAGATTGTCATGATTTGATTTGATTAAAGCATGCATCATATATTGCACTTCTCGGGTTCTGGTTAGGATATAGATCCAAGTGGTCTAGCCCATAACATTTCGGTCCAGACCCGTCGAACTTAACTCGTTCGTGAGTTAAGTGTGCACTTTTTATCCGAAGGCCTCACATAATTGTATCTCGAGCCGTGTGGACGTTGGGTGATCGGATGTCTTCTGCCATATTCATGTTTTTGTACTTGAATGGACAACCCAAAAAGGTAAGACTAGGAAAATTATAAAGAGGTGCTTCAAATGGTAGAATGTGGTTAGATACTTTTTATACTTAAAAACAAAATATATTGATCATTTATTTCTCTAGCCTATTCATTAATATTCATACCTGAAGCATTCTCATGGAGGCCCGAACCGTCATACATTGTGAGATCATTTGTGCATGTACAGATAAGCAGCGGCCCGCTATCGAAGACTATTTTTTCTTGGCAGCAATATCAGTTCATATCATCAGATCTAAGTGTTATATCACAATATGTATAGATTAAAGAGAGAGAGAGAGAAAGGGCCACTTTAGTTTTCATTTTCTCCCAAAACCTTCTCTCTCTAAAATTCGGGATAAGATAAGCCTTGATAATATCTTAACTCTCAAAGATCAGATAATCAAGGATCAGTTCAAGAATCAAAGCCTAATAGGTATAAAAACCCTAATCTTGTAAATCTTTATCATCCATGTTATTTATTGTTGTTAGATGATAAGAGTTATGTTTAAGGATGTTATTTAGTGATCCAAGAGGTAACATCAAGGATCCATAACATCTCGAAGCTAGAAAATCAAGTTTTAATTTTAAGGCCTGACAGTCATATGTCTGGGCCTCTAGATCTGTCTGTGTTAAGTGTTATGTGTGTTTAAAGTTATAGATTTGTTCTCTGACATGAGGAGAGTAGATTAGAAGTGGAATCAACTCCATACCATGTCTTGATCTCAAGTTATAGGTGGTCAAACCTAGTTGACCGATCACGAAAATTGTTTCTGGAAAACCTAGAAAATTTCCAGATTTCCAAGAATTTCTGACAAGCTTTTTATGGCCTCTGATCTTGCAGTCTTTTGATTGTTTGGCCATATTGTTGTTTTGGTGTTGTAATCGGACATGAGGACTACACAATAATGTCTTTAGATCACCTATATCCTTAACAGAATCATAAATAATATTGGTCAAAGTATCGTTGACCGACTGCTCTTGACGAAATTTGAAAAATCGAGAAATCGTGAAGAACAGCTCCTGACATCACTTTGACCGGCCTTTATCTCTCAACTGTTATGTTGTTTGACTGAACTAGTGTTATTATTTTGTGCTATGACATAAGTATTATAATTTGTTATCATAAAATCACTTATCACATGACCAGAGACCGGATTAATCAATGTTCAAAAGGAGACCCTCGACACTGCTTGAGTTTCTGGGCAAGGCTTATAACTCACTGATATGTTGTATGTTGGCCATGAAATTTATTTAAGGTTGTAGTACTACATTAGTACTACAATATTAAACAAGAACAAGCCCAAAAACTTAGCGAGCATGAATCAGTGGGTGGTCAAACTAGCTACCCTACACACTGACATGAAGCTGAAGAACAGGCTCAAGAACACTTATAACGACGGTTCTGTCGCTATAGTGCCCTTTTATTAATAATTAAATTATGAAAATAATTATTTTAATTAAATAAATCGAAATAAATAGTTTTTAATTATTAAAAATACAAAATAAATTTGTGAGACCTCGAATATTATGAAATAAAAGTATTCAATTTTTCTATTTTGGTAAATAGTTAAATTAATAAAAGTTTAAAGTTAAGGGTGATATATGATAATTTTTCAAAGTAGACAAGTTGTCATAAAATACCCGGTTACTATTTACTTTAGTATTGTTCACTCGAGTATTTGGGGCACTTTTTGTGTCGGAGTACTATTCACGAGTTACTATTCACCTAAATTACTATTCACCCGAATATTATTCACTCGGGTATTTGGGATATTTTTCGTGTCGGAGTATTATTCACGAGTTACTATTCACCCGATTACTATTCACTCTAGTATTGTTCACTCGGGTATTTGGGACACTTTTTGTGTCGGGGTACTATTCATAGGGCACTATTCCCGAAGTACTATTCACAGGATACTATTAACCCAAAAAATATATTTATTTTCGGTCCAAATCATTTTTGGGTACAATATTATTCCATGAGGAGATGTGCTAATTTTCCAGACCGTTGGTTAAAATTATAAAAGTAAATCAATATGGATCGTTGGTTTAAAGTTTTAATAGTAAAATCTTTTTATATAAAACATAATATTTTTATAAAGTTATTCTATAAATAGAATATATTATATTCTATTATGCATAGTGTTTTGCATAGTAAAACCTTTTTATATAAAATCGAATACTTTTATAAAGTTATTCTATAAATAGAATATATTATATTATATTATGCATAGTATTTTGCATAGTAAAATCTTTTTATATAAAACATAATACTTTTATAAAGTTATTCTATAAATATAATATATTATATTTTATTATGCATAGTATTTGCATAGTGCCTGCATAGTGTTTTGCATAGTAAAATCTTTTTATATAAAACAGAATACTTTTATAAAGTTATTCGTTTTATTAGATTATAAATAGAATATATTATATTTTATTTAAAAGATTTTTC
This sequence comes from Panax japonicus, assembly GCA_020205505.1. NCBI lineage: Eukaryota > Viridiplantae > Streptophyta > Magnoliopsida > Apiales > Araliaceae > Panax > Panax japonicus. Next base: position 33,134,900 of record CM035109.1, on the reverse strand, counting down.
TTTAAATTTGGACCATCCGATTAAAGTAAATCAATCTGGACAGTTCTTGAATTAGTTACTATGCAGTCCATTCTTCTATAAATAGAAGCTCATTCATTCATTATTTCTTACTAATTCACTGAAACTCTAGAGAGAGAAACTATAGAGACAGTTCTTCTTCTATAATCTTGAGCATATTTCTTTAGAGTTTAAGAAAGCGTTGAGCGTAGTGCAAGTTTTCTTCAAGTATATTCCCGCCCTACCAGTCGGAATACTTTTCTTTTTAAGGTAGGGGATATTATTTGTTGTATTCGTAAGGGTATTCTTTCTTTCTTATTCATGAAGAGAATTTCTGTTATTCCATTCTTTATTATTTTGTTGGAATAACTTGTATATGCGGGATACCCTATACTTGGTAAAATTCTTCTGTTATTCTATTCTTTATTATTATGTTGGAATAACCTGTTTATGCGAAGTACCGCATACATGGTGAAATTCTTCTATTATTCCATTCTTTATTATTCTGTCGGAATATCCTGTCTGTGCGTTTACGCATGACCTGGTTCCATTATTTATTATTCTGTTGGAATAACCCGTCTATGCGATCTATCGCATGCATGGTGAATTCTGTTGTTATTCCATTCTTATTTATTCTGTTGGAATATCTTGTCTGTGTAATTACGCATGACCTGGTTCCATTATTTATTACTCTGTTTGAATAATCTGTCAGTACGGATTACGCACGCATGGTGAAATTCCTCTGTTATTCCATTCTTTATTATTATGTTGGAATAACATGTCTATGCGAAGTACTGCATACATGGTGAAATTCTTTTATTATTCCATTCTTTATTATACTGTTGGTTATTGGTTTTACAGTTGTATGTCTTTGGCCTGTAGTGCAAAGATAATATGTTGTTGAATATCTTTGGCATATAGTGCTAAGATGATCTGTTGTTTGATAGTTTTGACCCGTAGTGCGAAGATGGACATGTGTATGACATGATCATGACCACTAGTTTTATTAACGAATATCCTTAGCCGTAGTGCATGGATAATTCAATGATGTGATTGGCAGGATCGTGACCATTAGTTAACAGTTGAATGTCTTTGGCCGTAGTGCACTAACATGCAATTGATTGGTATGATCATGACCATTGGTTTTATAGTTGAATATCTTTGGCCCGTAGTGCAAAGAAAGACAAATGATTGGTATGATCATTGTTATTACATTTGAATATCTTCAGCCTTTGGGGTAAGGATATTGAGTAAACGTTCTATTAAGCCTTTGTGGCAAGAAAGAACTGTTAATTCACATTATTATAAATATGAATTGTGAATTTAACTAACATCTTTGGTGGTTCAGGTGAAGACAAGTGATGAAAGTTCTATTTGTCTTGAGTATAACAAAGAACTGTTGATGAGTAGTACAGGAATAAAATATCAACCAAGGACTTTTAATCTAAAAGAGATAGTAGATATTATGTTCTACTTGACTCTTCTAATGGATTGCTTATTCCGATGTAGTTAAACTTGTTGTCTATTATGTTATATCAGTTGTTATATTGTTGAAGGCTAAGGATAATTTATTTTGCATTATCTTAGTCATAATATTTCTTACTGGGCTAGTTGAGCTCACCTTTTCTTTCAGTGTTCTCTTCAGGAAATGAGAACGTAGCTGGGACTAGTCGGGGAACAGAGTAACGGTCCAAATGATAGCATTAGTAGTCCTCACTATTCTACGAAATAGTGTGACAATAAATGTATTGAGGACTTATTTTGAGTTTGAAGTACTGTCTAGTAGACAAAATTTATATTAAAACTCACAGCTCATGTTGTATAATTAAGTTTGTATTTGTATTCTGTATAATGTATCTGGCGACTCAAGATAGGTGATATATACCTAATTTTGGGGGCGTCACAGTTGGTATCAAAGCTTAGGGATATGATCCCTGGCTGAGGTGTGAGACAAGAACTAGGAGGGGAGAGACGGGGAATTCCTTCGCTAGTATGACCTACCTAAGTTTATTTGTTATTTAATTGGTCGATCAGAATATAGGGGTATTATGTGGTATGTCAATTAACCCTTATTTTGAAACTATATTCTAGAATGATATTTGAAATACAGGAGATGAGAAATGGAGAATCATGATAGAGAGGAAATAACCGGGAAGGTACAATCCGAAAAGAAAGCAAGGTATTCTCATCTCTTCGAATATCAGGTATGTACGTAAATTTCGAGGGCGAAATTTCATAAGGAGGGGAGATTGTGAGACCCCGAATATTATGAAATAAAAGTCTTCAATTTTTCTATTTTGGTAAATAGTTAAATTGATAAAAGTTTAAAGTTAAGGGTGATATGTGAAAAGTTTTTAATGTAGACAAGTTGTCATAAAATACCCGGTTACTATTTACTTTAGTATTGTTCACTCGAGTATTTGGGGCACTTTTTGTGTCAGATTACTATTCATGAGTTACTATTCATGGGTTACTATTAACCTAAATTACTATTAACCCGAATATTATTCACTCGGGTATTTGGGATATTTATTGTGTCAGAGTACTATTCACGAGTTACTATTCACCTGATTACTATTCACTCTAGTATTATTCACTCGGGTATTTGGGACACTTTTTGTGTCGGGGTACTATTCACAGGGGTACTATTCCCGAAGTACTATTTATGGGGTACTATTCACCCGAAAAATATATTTATTTTCGGTCCAAATCATTTTTGGGTACAATATTATTCCATGAGTAGATGTTCTAATTTTTCAGACCGTTGGTTGAAATTATAATAGTAAATCAATATGGATCGTTGGTTTAAAGTTTTAATAGTAAAATCTTTTTATATAAAACATAATATTTTTATAAAGTTATTCTATAAATAGAATATATTATATTCTATTATGCATAGTATTTTGTATAGTAAAACCTTTTTATATAAAATCGAATACTTTTATAAAGATATTCTATAAATAGAATATATTATATTCTATTACGCATAGTCTTTTGCATAGTAAAATCTTTTTATATAAAACATAATACTTTTATAAAGTTATTCTATAAATATAATATATTATATTTTATTATGCATAGTATTTGCATAGTATTTTGCATAGTAAAATCTTTTTATATAAAACATAATACTTTTATAAAGTTATTCGTTTTATTAGATTATAAATAGAATATATTATATTTTATTTAAAAGATTTTTCTTTAAATCTGGACCGTCCGATTAAAGTAAATCAATCTGGACCGTTCATGAATTAGTTACTATGCAGTCCATTCTTCTATAAATAGAAGCTCATTCATTCATTATTTCTTACGAATTCACTGAAACTCTAGAGAGAGAAACTATAGGGACATTTCTTCTTCTATAATCTTGAACGTATTTCTTTAGAGTTTAAGAAAGCTTTGAGCGTAGTGCAAGTTTTCTTCAAGTATATTCCCGTCCTACCAGTCGAAATACTTTTCTTTATAAGGTAGGGGATATTATTTGTTGTACTCGTAAGGGTTATTCTTTCTTTCTTATTCATGAAGAGAACTTATGTTATTCCATTATTTATTATTCTGTTGGAATAACCTGTATACGCGGGATACCCTATACTTGGTGAAATTCTTCTGTTATTCTATTCTTTATTATTATGTTTGAATAACCTATTTATGCGAAGTACCGCATACATGGTGAAATTCTTCTATTATTCCATTGTTGATTATTTTGTCGGAATATCCTGTTTGCGCGTTTACGCATGACCTGGTTCCATTATTTATTATTCTATTAGAATAACCTGTCTGTGCAATCTATCATATGCATGGTGAATTCTGTTGTTATTCCATTCTTATTTATTTTGTTGGAATATCCTGTCTGTGCGATTACGCATGACCTGGTTCCATTATTTATTATTCTGTTTGAATAACCTGTCTGTACGGATTACGCACGCATGGTGAAATTCCTCTGTTATTCCATTCTTTATTATTATGTTGGAATAACCTGTCTATGCGAAAGTACTGTATACATGAAGAAATTCTTTTATTATTCCATTCTTTATTATACTGTTGGTTATTGGTTTTACAGTTGTATGTCTTTGGCTTGTAGTGCAAAGATGATATGTTGTTGAATATCTTTGGCATGTTGTGCAAAGATGATCTGTTGTTTGTTAGCTTTGACCCGTAGTGTGAAGATGGACATGTGTATGACATGATCATGACCACTAGTGATACTAACGAATATCCTTGGCCGTAGTGCATGGATAATTCAATGATGTGATTGGCAGGATCATGACCATTAGTTAAAAGTTGACTGCCATTGGCCGTAGTGCACTGACAGGCAATTGATTGGTATGATCATGACCATTTGTTTTATACTTGAATATCTTTGGCTCGTAGTGCAAAGAAAGACAACTGATTGGTATGATCATTGTTATTACATTTGAATATCTTCAGCCTTTGGGGTAAGGATATTGAATAAACGTTCTATTAAGCCTTTGTGGCAAGAAGGAACTGTTAATTACATTATTATAAATATGAATTATGAATTTAACTAACATCTTTGGTGGTTCAGGTGAAAACAAGTGATGAAAGTTCTATTTGTCTTGAGTATAACAAAGAACTGTTGATGAGTAGTACATGAATAAAATATCAACGATGGACTTTTAATCTAAAAGAGATAATAGATATTATGTTCTACTTGACTCTTCTAATGGATTGCTTGTTCCGCTGCAGTTAAACTTGTTGTCTATTATATTATATCAGTTGTTATACTGTTGAAGGCTAAGGATAATTTATTCTGCATTATCTTAGTCATAATATTTCTTATTGGGCTAGTTGAGCTCACCCTTTCTTTCACTGTTCTCTTCAGGAAATGAGAACGTAGCTGAGACTAGTCGGGGAACGGATTGACGGTCCAAATGATAGCATTAGTAGTCCTCACTATTATATGAAATAGTGTGACAATAAATGTATTGAGGACTTATTTTGAGTTTGAATACTGTCTAGTATACAATATTTGTATTAAAACTCACAGCTCATGTTGTATTATTAAGTTTGTATTTGTATTCTGTACCATGTATCTGGCGACTCAAGATGGGTGATGTATACCTAATTTTGGGGGCGTCACAAAATTCCTAAAAATTATTTTAAAGTCTAAAAATTAGTTTTTAACTATTTTGAGTATATTTCAAAAATATTTAATATGTTTGAAATATAAATGGTATTTAATTTATTTAATTATAATATTAAATAAATTATTTAAAAATGATTTTAAAACATGAAAAATCATGAAAAATTATATTATGGTATAAGAAAATATTTTAAGTTATTTTTAGTGACTTTTAATATTTTGTGAGAAATTTCATTAATTAATCAATATTAATGATAGTTAATTTATTTAATAAATATTTAAATAAATTGTGGAAAAATAGAATTAATGTTTTATAAATCATATAAAAATGTTTTAAGTGTTATAAAAATATTTGAAGTTATAAAATATATCTTTTGATATTTTGTCATGAAAATATTAATATTTTAATATTAATAGCAATTATCGAATATCGAATTTAATTCATATAAATACTATATAAGTGATTAAAAAATTATGATAAATAGTAATAATTATCTAAAAATATTACGAGCTTATGAAAATTATTTTGACTGTTAATAAATTATCTTAGATAATGGTTAATTGTTTAGACAGAGTTTAATTGAACTTAAACTCAAAATTTTGCCCGACTAGACTGTCGGGATGTTAGAATTTTACTAAACTCGACTCAGACTTTAAAAGTTTGACTTGAGGTTAAGTCTTGTGTGTGTTACAGACGGAAAAGCTTATGTGATAATTTGTTTAGGTTATTTTAACTACTGTGATGGTATAATTCTAATTTATATATCAATATTATTAATATTAGGTTCAGACAAAGCTTATTAATTGCATAGCGGTAATCAATGGTTCAAGCAAGTTTTTCTTAACTCGACCTCGATTTGTATTATTCAATTATATTTGTGGTTAATCATTTCTGATTGCCATGTTTAAGAATTATTAAATTGCACCATGTGCGTATGACATGTATTTATCAGGTATGAAATGCCGATCACCTTCATTACCCTTCGGTCCAGATATATTTGTTCATGTTAAATGATTGTTCAGTCATAAAATTTGTTCCTGCTAGTTCGCAATCATATTATAGAACTTTAGCCAGCTTATTGTTCAAATCATTCAATCATGATATATCCTTAAATAAGCTTATACTGGCTGGGCAAACTTATGTTCACCCTTGCTATATCATGATAAACATTGCAAATTAAGACGAATACGTCGGATACAAGGAAATGTCAAAAACAGTTCTAGCTTTAGTATATGTGTGCAGTTAGATTTGTAACAGTATTGTATATTAATGTTATTGTAAGTTAAATAAGTTATAAATTGTGTATAAGTTAAGGTTACTTGAACTAGGGGAAAAGTGTGTAAAGTATGTTGTATAAATAATTTATGTTTATATCTTTCGCAATAGTTATAGAATGATTGTACCAGATCCGTAGTGATTTGGGACCCTGATTTGGGGCTCTCACAGTTGGTATCAAAGCTGTTGGTTATGAACCTATGGTAGTGATACCTTAGACTAATAACCGCAGTGATTAGGATAAGATCTAACTCACATAGAGTTAGTGTGTTGATAAGATTCAAAGACGAATCTCGGCGGGGTATAATATACAGAGTTCCCTTACTCTGATAATAAAGTTGAACAATAGTGATGAATAGATAGAGTCTAAAAGACTAAAAGTTAAAAGATAGAAGATCGTAAAATAAAACGATCAAGACATAGAAATGAATCAGAATATATACGATGAGATCACCACGTAATCTGATAAGGTTATAGTATGGAGAAGGATCAAGCGAATGATTGAACAGTTTATAGCAAGATTGCTGAGTGTCAGTTGTACTATGAATTGATACAGATTCAAGAAAGAATTATGAATACAAGTTGAATGAAATTCGTATTGGGAAGGGAGTTAAGATTAGGTGGGGATTTCAATTGAGGACTCATGTCAGCAGCTGAGTTGTATGATTCCTTGTATGGGCGGGGAGTTGTACTTGGTGTAAAAACACTTAGTTTTTGGCAATGATAATCATTGAAATGTTTGTGTCACGCTATTTGCTATATGCATGTTAAGAGGGTGATTCTTTTCTTAGGTGTATAACAAATAGATAGGTTATATGTAGAGAATATAAGGTTAAGTACGAGTTCTTAAAACTCATACTTATGTGACATTCTTGATTCATAGTTATATGAAATATTTATGAACCCCTCAGCGAATGGACGCCAAAGGTCTGACTAGGACAAGTTCTTAAACTCATATGATTGTGGCAAGTTCATGAACTCATAAGTGTGGTTTGACGAACTGGGTATAGTTGTGTATAAATGGAGTATTAAAGATAATAGGAATAGATAGACTGTGTAAGCAAATGATTATTAGTGAAGACATAAGTTTTTCAAATCTCCTAGTTGTGTAAGGTTTCTAAAATTTTGACATCAAGCAAAATACGCATTATGTGCCTTTTTGAAAATGAATTTTTATTTTTATTTTTATTCAGCTCTTGGTGACCATTGTGTATGTGTGGACTTCGGGCCTCCGACACAATCGTTTCCTATTGAGACAATAAAACAAATTTGAAATGAATTTTTGAACGGTTTAAAGAATAGTCTACGCTACTTATCTCAGCTAGACGATAATGATTTGAAATACAAAAATATATTTTATTTATCACTTATGTACCATGTAACCTGGTGCAAAGATGATAAAAAGTTGATGGAGTTATAAATGCAGGAATACTTAGTGTGAATTCGATCTAAAAATCATTGTTCCACTATTGTATGATGTGTTATGACAAAGTCACTAGATGACGACATCCTCAAACAGACTGTTAATATAGTACGACATCATGGCGTCATTTTCAAACTATTTTAAAATTTTAATTTCCCAAAGGCGTTTGGCTTCACACATTCGTATTTCGATTGAAGTTGATTATTGATATGAGTCTAAGCTATTTGATTCAGTTAGACCAATGTTTATGAAAATTCTAAGCGTTCTTTGAAATTTTTCTCGAACCAAATTAGTTTGGTGTGGAATCCAATAAAACTGAGGTAAAATTTTTGTGCATATGGCAGTGACGAGAAACAGATTCGACCAGCAGTACTTAATAAGTACAGGGCATACCGGGCTAATTACCCTACTATGTCCGTAAGTTATGACGGTTTAGGGATGAACTTCCATAAAACCTTTGCGAAAACGACATATAATAGTATGTATAACCCCTCAGCACAACTTCAGAATTTTAATTCTGGTGAGGAAGGTATCGGGTAGCATGTGATGATGAGAATGAACGGTGTATGGTGTATGGTGTATGGTGTAAGGTAAATTTCGGGGATGAAATTTTTAGGAGAAGGGGTGAATGTGACAACCCGAGAATTTGAATAATTATAAAATTTTAAAATATTGAATTAAGGTTAAATAATAAACCCAAACAGAAATAAAGTGAATGGATTTGAGATTTTCGAGAAAGAATTCTATGAATTTACAAATCTTTTGGTGAATTATTCAGGATTAAGGGTATACGTGTATATGTTCTGTGTATATGGTTGTATATGTGTACAGTATGTGATTAAGGGTTAAGGGTTGACCAGATAACGTATATCAGTGGCAAACCCTAATATTATATTAAGAACGTCAACGTTCAGTTAGAAAATTATTACGATTTATAAGAAACCCTAAAACCAGTTCTGGAAACCCTAATTTTAGTTCCGGGAATACGAAACCCTAATTCGGAAGTTGAAACCCTAGTTAGGGAATGCAATTGCTAGTATAAGGTTTAAACGTTATTAATAATAACCTAATTAGGGGTAACCCTAATTGATTTAGAAAACCCTAATTTCGGGATAAGAAACTCTAATTTATAATTAGGGAAAACCTAAGTGTTAATTTAATACTTTTAATGTTAATTAGGAAATATTAATCCTAATTTTCAAGTTATAAGTAAATAGAAAACCTTAATCTAATTAGGAAACCTAATTTCTAAATTAGAAATATTATTTTTCTATTTAAAACCATAATTCGTGGGTTATAAACCCGAATAACCAATTATGACCCTAATTGCTAAATTAGCAATTTTAATTAGGAAATAATAATCCTAATTAGCAAGCTTGGATTATGATTAAGAAATTTTAATGTAATTAGAATCCTAATTATAATTTAGAAATATTAATTTTATATTTTTGGAAACCTAATTTGGAAATTCTAAAATTTATTTTTTTAAACCTAAAGGGTTAAACCCTAAACCCTAAAGGTTAAAACCAAAACCCTAAGGGTTGTAGCAAAAGACAAGAACGCCATTAAAATTATTTTGCAAATGACAAAAATGCCCTTTTAGTATATTTTTATTAGATAACTTTGTAAATCTTGGTATATTTGGAGTTGGTTTGACTTGGCGGCTTATAATATCCAGCAATATTAATTCATATCATCAGATCTAAGTGTTATGTCACAATATGTATAGATTAAAGAGAGAGAAAGGGCCACTTTAGTTTTTATTTTTTTCCAAGACCTTCTCTCTCTAAAATTTGGGAATGAGGAGTGTGAGAGAGTGAGAAGATAAGCCTTGATCATATCTTAACTCTCAAAGATCAAGATCATCAAGGATCAGTTCAAGAATCAAAGCCTAATAGGTATAAAAACCCTAATCTTGTAAATCATTATGATCCATGTTATTTGTTGTTGTTAGATGATTAGAGTTGTGTTTAAGGATGTTATTTAGTGATCGAAGAGGTAAAATCAAGGATCCATAACATCTAGAAGCCAGGAAATAAAGTTTTAAAAACTGACCAAGAACCCTAATTTTAAGGCTTGACAGTCATATGTCAGGGCCTCTAGATCTGTCTGTGTTAAGTGTGTTTAAAGTTATAGATTTGTTCTCTGACATGAGGACAGTAGACTGAAAGTGAAATCAACTCCATACCATGTCTAGATATAAAGTTATAGGTGGTCAAACCTAGTTGACCGATCACAAAAACTGTTTCTAGAAAACCCAGAAAATTTACAGATTTCCCAAAAATTCTGACAAGGTTTTTATGGCCTCTGATCTTGCAGTCTTTTGATTGTTTGGCCATGATATTGTTTTGATGTTGTAGTCGGACATGAGGACTACACAATAATGTCTTTAGATCACCTAAATCCTTAAAAGAATCATAAATAATCTTGGTCAAAGTATCATTGACCGACTGCTCTTGACGAAATCTGGAAAACCCTGAAATCGTGAAGAACAGCTCCTGACATCACTTTGACCGGCCTTTATCTCTCAACTGTTATGTTGTTTAACTGAACAAGTGTTATAATCTTGTGCTATGACATAAGTACTATCATTTGTTATCATAAAATCACTTATCAAATGACCAAAGACCAGATTAATCAATGTTCAATAGGAGACCCTCAACACTGCTTGAGTTTCTGGGCAACCCAAAAACTCAAGAACACGTCTGACATGATTTTGTGAGGCTTATAACTCTCTGATATGTTGTGTGTTGGCCATGCAATTTATTTAAGGTTGCAGTACTACATTAATACTACAATATTAAAACAAGAACAAGCCCAAAAACTTAGCGAGCATGAATCAGTGGGTGGTCAAACTAGCTACCCTGCACACTGACATGAAGCTCAAGAACAGGCTTAAGAACACCTATAGCGACAAAATCGTCGCTATAGGGCCCTTTTATTAATAATTAAATTCCAAAAATAATTATTTTAATTAAATAAATTGAAATAAATGGTTTTTAATTTATAAATATAACTTTTGATATTTTGTCATGAAAATATTAATATTTTAATATTAATATCAATTATCGGATAATGAATTTAATCGTTTAAAAATCATATAAAGGTGATTTTAAAGTATTAAAAATACTTTGTGATATTATAAATATATTATAATATTATGACATGTATTTCGTTAATATTTGATAATAAATAGATATTAATGATAACGGAATTATTTGGTATTTAATTCATATAAATACGATATAAGTGATTGAAAAATTATGATAAATAGTAATAATTATCTAAAAATTATTACGAGCTTATGAAAATTATTTTGACTGTTAATAAATTATCTTAGATAATGGTTAAGTTTTTAGACAGAGTTTAATTGAACTTAAACTCGAAATTTTGTCCGACTAGACCGTTGGGATGTTAGAATTGTGCCGAACTCAACTCAGACTTTAAAAGTTTGACTTGAGGTTAAGTCTTATGTGTGTTATTGACGGATAGGCTTATGTGATAATATGTTTAGGTTATTTTCAATACTATGATGGTATTATTCTAATTTGTATATCAATATTATTAATATTAGGTTCAGACAAAGCTTATTAATTGCATAGCGGTAATCAATGGTTCAAGCAAGTTTTTCTTAACTCGACCTCGAGTTGTATTATTTAATTATATTTATGGTTAATCATTTCTGATTGCCATGTTTAAGAATTATTAAATTGCTCCATGTGCGTATGACATGTATTTATCAGGTATGAAAGGCTGATCACCTTCATTACCCTTTAGTCCATATATATTTGTTCATGTTAAATGCTTATTCAGTCATAAAATTTGTTCCTACTAGTTCGCAATCATATTATAGAACTTTAGCCAGCTTATTGTTCAAATATTTCAATCATGATATATCCTTAAATAAACTTATTCTTGCTGGGCAAACTTATGCTCACCCTTGCTATAAGATGATAAACATTGCAGATTAAGATGAATACGTCGGATATAAAGAAAGGTCAAAGACAGTTCAAGCTAGTATATGTGTGCAGTTAGATTTATAACAGTGTTGTATATTAATGTTATTGCAAGTTAAATAAGTTATAAATTGTGTATAAGTTAAGGTTACTCGACCTTGGGAAAAAGTGTGTAAAGTATGTTGTATAAATAATTTATGTTTATATCTTCCACAACAGTTATGAAATTATTGTACCAGATCCGTGGTGATTTGGGACCCGAATTTAGTGCTCTCACAGGTGCATTAGTCAACCCAAATGACATCACCAGAAACTCATAATGACCATAAGGAGTTCTGAATACCGTCTTTGGTACATCCTCCTTCCTAACCTTCAACTGATGATATCTCGTTCGCAAATCTATTTTAGAAAAATACTTTGCCCCTTTCAACTGATCAAAAAGATCATCGATCCTGGACAATGGGTATTTATTCTTCATTGTTAACTTGTTCAACTCTCGGTAGTCGATACAAAGTCTTAACGATCTGTCCTTTTTCTTGACAAATAGTATCGATGCTCCCCACGATGAAACACTCGGTTGAATGTACTTTCTGTCCAACAGTTCTTGTAACTGTACCATCAACTCCTTCATCTCTACAGGCGCCATACGATATGGTGCCCTGGAAACTGGTGCCAGCTCCTAGCACAATATCTATTACGAACTCGGTCTCCCTATCCAGTGGAAGACCCAAAAATTCACTTGGAAATATATCCATGAATTCTCTCACTATAGGTATTTGTTCCATGGTCGTTCCCACTCTCCGGGTATCAACAACATGGCATAGATAACCTACACACCCCTTCCTCAATAGTTTCCTAGTTTGTGTCATGGTAAGACAACACGAACATCCCATCGATCTATTACCGTAAAATAATACATGAGGTTGTCTTAACGTTCTAATATTAACACATTTCTTCTGACAATCTATAGTTGCCCCATTGTTAATAAACAAATCCATTTCGAGAATTACATCGAATTCTCTTAACTTTATCGGTATCAAATCTATCGATAATTTACAACCCCGTATGTCTACACAACAACTCCTATGAATATTTCAACATGAATTATCTCTTCGTCTGATACCTTAATATTTAAAGCTATATTGGAAACTTTTCGGGAAGTAATCCTAATTGTCTAGCAAAATCACATGCTATAAACGAACAAGTAGCACCCGAATCAAACAACACGTAAGCATTTAGGTCGTTGATCAGAATAATACCTGCAACTACGTCCCTCGATGCCATCACATCTTGGACTGTCATGTTAAAGGTATGGGCCATCAGCCTACCCATCTGCGGTTGACCACCAATAGCTAACTTACCACTATTGGTCCCCTTATTCCCGTCCGTCCCCTTCTTAGGGAAGTTCTTTTCCATGTGGTCAGTTGACCCACACACAAAGCATCCGTGGTTCTTCTTCAAACTTGGACAGTTAGGCAAAATGTGCCCCTCCTGTCCACAATTGTAGCATACAGCCTTCCCCTTGAGACAGACTCCCAGATGAGTCTTCCCACAGGTTTTGAAGGATTATATTCTCCTTTTCGGATCTCTTTGCTTCACTTAGGTATTCCCATAGTTAAACACTTTCCGCTTCTGTCCCTCGCCAATTCCGTTGGCTCCTTCAATCATTACTCCCCCATCAACCTTCCTCTTATTCTTCTTATCTTTGTGGTACTGGCATAAAGCCTCGCTACCACCTTCGGCGATTATTGCCTTCTCTAAAATGGTCCCAAACGAAGTACTTTGGAACACAGAAATATAGTTATAGAGCCAAGGTTTCAAGCCCTGCTCGAACTGTCGAGCTTTCCTAACCTCGGTGTCCACTTGGTGTGGAGCAAACCTTGCTAGTTCATTACACTTGGCGGCATATTGGGGAACCGTCATGTCCCCTTATTTCAAATCCAGAAACCACATCTCCATGCTTCCCTACATACTTGTGGGAAAGTAGTTCTCGAAGAATATCTCCTTGAACCTTACCCACATTAACTTCTCTATACCGACCCTAGCCTGATTGGCCTCCCACCAAAAGTTGGCCTCTCCTTTCATCATGTAGGTTACAAAGGCAACCTTCTGACCCTCGTCGACATTTATTATGACAAATGCCTTCTCAATTTCTTTCACCCACGTTTGGGCTTCTATTGGGTCCGTAGTTCCTTTGAACTCTGGCGGACCCACACTCTTAAAATTGTTAAACTTTGTAGCTCATACTACTCCAGGATTTACGGGGATATTAGCCCCATTTCTATTAAATGCGGATGTTAATAAGTTAACAAATTCCTACATTAGGTTAACCAGACCTCCCTCCGGTTGATTTACGTTAGCGCCTTGGTTTCATTGTCCTCTTCTTGGCGGCATTTTTCTGTTACAATAAATAACACATTTTGTTATTATTTGTTTCCTGTTAGTTAGTTATTATTAATCCGGATTAAACAATAACTTCAACATTCATTACTCAATATGTTCCGAAAAAGGCTTATATTGATTCATTCTTTGTAGTATAATACTACGTTAGTTATATTTCATAGCCTAAGCTGATTACATTACTATCCCGCAATTGTTTTCCAAAAATTGGGATTTACAAAAGACTACCCTTTGATATACAAAAGAGGGTTTTATGTCACTACTAGATACACAATATTTATATATCTAATCTACTCTATCTACTAATAGATTACATCTACCTCAAGGCATTATTAAAATCCGCAATGGCAAGACCGGCTATAACATCACGACTTATAGTATGTCGAGTCTTTCCAGCCTCTACGGGATACCCAGCTACCTGCTGTTGGAAATCCTTATGAGAACTCCTATGAACATAGGACATTCTCCCTATCTTCTATTTCTTGGCCTTTATCTCCCCTGAGCTCAAAGACCTCCTATTTTAGCTCATGGACCTTGTCCTTGGCTAAAACTCTCTCGTCATGTTCCTGTTCCCACATCGACTCCACATCTTGTTAGAGTTTATGCCGTAGAGGCCAATTATTTGATATAATTGTTTAATATTTTGATATTATATTTGATTGAATAAATGAATGATTTTATTATGGTTTTATTTACTACGTTATATAAATGTTAACATAATAAAATTCTTTAGAATAGTGATACAATTTATATAGTTTCAAGTATGTTACTTGAACATGAGATTATATAATTACAATTAGTATCAGTTGCTCTTAACTGTCCCTAGTCGAGTATCATTGTTGATAGGACACCAATGATACATTGAGACTAGTATGTGGATTGACTGATGACCAAATCTCATTGGTCATAAATGTATGAGATATTAAGTCAATACATAGGTATATGTTAGAGAACGATGTATTGGACAGACCCACCATAAGAATTCTATGTGGAGCATCGAAGTGTCATTAGCGATTCTCATAGTGACAATGATGTAATAGTCCTCCGACCTGAAATCACTATATTACTACACAAGAATTTATGTTCTTTGATATCATCAAATGTCACCTTTAATAGGGTGGACTATAAAGGTGATTATTGGGTACATCATGAATCGTGTGAGAAATATGAGTGATCTACATGGAATTTAACCCTCCTATTTATTAGGGGTGATATCCATAGGCCTCTTGATTGAGTAGGACTATGAAATGCATGGCCATGCTCAAATAATGATTTGTTTCATATAATCTACTCATTGATCAATAAATCTCAGATTAAATTATGAAGAGTATGACACATTCCATGACTCGAGTTTAATCTAAGATATTAAGGTTAAAAGGATTAAATTACATTGAAACATTGGTCACGAAAAGATTGCATTGAATCATCGATCTTATTATTACTTGGGTAGCAGTGATGCATTACTAGATGCCGGTCACTATTTATAATTTTATAATATGATTTTAAAATTATTGCCAACGTAATAATAAGCTACAGGGTCACACATAAAGAACGTAATTAAAAGAGAATTAATTTAAATCGTAAAGATTTAAATATGTCAATATAATTGATAGAATTTAAATTAATAGGATAATTTATATATAGGTATATTAATTAAGTAAGACTTAATTAAGATATATATATATATATATATATATATAAATTCGGATTTTATTTTAATTAGATTAGGGTTTTGATTAATTCCTATTAACTACTATATATATGATATATAGCAGCTATTTTAGGTAACGAATCATAACCTAAAAAAACCCTAGTCGCTCTTAGAGAGAGACTAGAGAAGAATTTCAAAAATCCTAATCCTTGGAGGCTAGTACTACAGTTCTCTTCACTGCAGATCGTACGACGATTCGCGGGGCGTTCATGTGGATACCGTAGAGGCGCGGTTCTGTTGGATTGCATAAAGGATTCGAAGCCGTTTCAGAACTCTTTCATAATCGGTATAATATCTAAACCACTGAATTAATTTGTGTTTCAGCATGGATCCTGTTTTTGGGTTTCGGAAATTGCTTTGATTATTTTATATTTCCGCTGCATTTTTGTGCTGAAACTCTACACATCTGTCTTATCCTCCAAGACAGCCTAGAGCTCGGTTTTTAGCTCCGTCACCTCTTGACAGTAATGAAGATTTCTATCCAACACTATCATAAACAATGACATCATTGATTCCCTCGGAGCCATCTCTGCTGCTATTGCTACTGGGTTAATGGACACTGCTTCCACCTTTTCTTCCAACATGTCGTCAAACACAAACATAAAGTCTAGGCACTTTGAGTCTCCAGACTCAACTAACTACAACTTTAGGCTCAGCTGCTATGGGGTTTGGTATAATCTCTATCTGATTAACCGATCCTTCACTGAATATATGTATATCCCTATACAATTCATTTCGTCCTGACATCTACAACAAAACAAATGAGTTTGATTAGTATACGTCAGTAGAATAATAAAAATATATAACATAAATAATGCATTTTTATAGGGTTAATTTACATTTTTTATTTCTTTGACTTTTCTTAAGGTTATGACTTAAGGTTTAAATCCCCCTAAATTTTATAACCTAATGCTCTTATAACAACCTGTGACACCCCCAAATTCGGGTACTGATATAGCATTTGATCTCTCAGCTGGGGAGTTCATCTACCAACTCTGGATATACATTGGTGTTGATTTTTTGTGTTGGCTGTAATCGTGGCATCCTCCTACTTATACACTACTATCAGATGTTTGATCGTAGACACTCCACGATTTTGAAATTGGTGGTTAATATGGTTATCAATGTCACATTTTGAGACGTTCCTACCGACTATGGATCTTCATTTGGTTCATCAGCCACAAAGTTTTGGGACTTTGTAACTAGTATATTTCTATTTAGGGTAAAATTTTGTTCTCTATGAACTCGATATAAGTGGTTTTGATGATCATGGTGTGGTCGATATGAATGCACTATGATTGACTTATTTTTTGAGCTTATCTCGGATCTTCTGGCAAGAATTCCACTTCTTCATTTTTTTCTCCCTCATAGTTGATACTATCTTCTCAGAGAGGTATGAGTTCCTCTTCTTCATGTGCATCACAAGGCAGCTTTGCATATCTTCTTCTGACTGGAATCATCACTATCATTTAAACCTCCTTGGATCATAGAAATAGATATCTTCATGACTGATTACTCCATGATTGTTGACAGAACTACGAACGTAGTCTTCTTTGACAGATTGCACTTGTGGAGTTCTGCTTCTATAATGAGTTCTTCATGATCAATGCTCGATGATCCTCTGATGTGAACTTCCTAGAGGGTTCTTCTCAGATGATATGTTTTGCATGAATGAGCATACAAGACCCTTTTCATCTTAGCATGAATGGTCTGCTTCCATACGGAGATCAGGAACAATGTGAACTTCATTTGTGACGCCCCCAAGATAGGTATACATCACCCATCTTGAGTCACCAGATACATGGTACAGAATTCAAATACAACTTAATAATACAACTGTCGTGTACAATACGACAAAACATAAGCTGTGAGTTTGAATACAAATATTGTGTACTAGAGATTATACTAACTCAAAAGGAGTTCTCATTACAATTATTATCACACTATTTCACAGAATAGTGAGGACTACTAATTCTATCATCTGGTCCATCACTCCGTTCCCCGACTAGTCCCTGCTACGTTCTCATTTCCTAAAGAAAACAATGAAAGTAAAAGGGTGAGCTCAACTAGCCCTGTAGGAAATATTATGACTAAGATAATGCAGAATATATTATCGTTAACCTTCAACAGTGTTAAACTGATACAATATAACAACCATCAAGTTTAACAGCAGCGGAACAAGCAATCCATTAAAAGAGTCAAGTAGAGAATAAAATCTACTATCTTTTATGATTTAGAAGGTTTTTCATCACTTTTGTCGCTGGGACTCAGCTTAATAAATAATCCACATCATCGAATCACCCCTGCACTACGACCAATGATATTCTTTAGTATCACGACCATAATTATCCATGCACTACGGGCCAAGAATATTTGTGTATTCAATAATGGTCATGATCATGCCAACAACTGTCCATCAATGCTCTATGGGCCAATGAGGACTTTTTCCACATCATTTGTAACATTACGGTCATGATTACACCGAATAATCCCTGGTCATAATCATACCAAGTCCATCTATGCACTATAGGCCACATATGACTTTCAACAAAATATAAACATGAGGATGATGACAATGATTTAAGAATTCAATAAAACAAGTTCAAGAATTAATTTATCCAAGAACTAATAACGTCCAAATTGTCAACATGATACTACTTTGTAGAGTAAAATTCAATAATGCTCAGAAAAATATTTCCATGAAAAGATACTAGATGAAGCGCAAATATCAAGGATATTCCACTAATTTCGTGGAGTATAGAAGTCAAAATATTAACCAACTGAGTATAATAAGGAATGGAATAACAAAAGAAATCACCAAGCATGCGATAGACCGCACATGCAGGTTATTCCAACAGAATAATAAATAACGGAATCAGGTCCGGCATAAAACGCACAAACAAAAATATTCCAACAGAATAATAAAGACGGAATCAGGTCCGGCGTAAAACGCACAAACATGATATTCCAATAGAATAATAATGACGGAACCAGGTCCAGCATAAAATTTACAGACATGTTATTCCAACAGAATAATAAAGACAGAATCAGGTCCGGCGTAAAATGCACAGAGAAGATATTCCAACAGAATATTATAGACGGAACCAGGCTCGGCGTAGAACACATAGACAGGATGTTCCAACAGAATAATAAAGAATGGAACAATAGAAGAATTTCACCAAGTATAGGGTATCCCGCGTATACAGGTTAATCCAACAGAATAATAAAGGAAGGAATAATAGAAGTTCTCTTTATGGATAAGAAAGAAATAATACTCCCTACCTTAGAAAAACTGGATACTAGAATAGTGAGGTAGCAAACTTCTCTTCTTCTTTCTATAATTTCTCTCTATAATAATCGCTCTAAAGCTTTTGTGAATTGGTGAGAAATGAAGGAAGAATGAGCTTCTATTTATTGAAAAATATTATTTTGATAATTGCACGTTTTGGGGCTCGAAAAATTACAGTACAATACCTCCAACTTTTTCTTTATTTTTAATTTAATCATGGAAGTATTATCAAACTTGCACCACCTCCCCTAATAGTAAATAATGCGATTCAATAGTAAATTATGTGAATCAATAATTCTAGACATGTGAAATACGAATTACAGTATAGTACCTCCATCTATACCTCCATTTTTAACTTAGTCATGCAAGTATTATCAATCTTGCACCAACTCCCGTAATAGTAACAAGAATGTGAAACAATAGTATACACATGTGAACAAATAGTTATAATCATGTGAAATAATAGCAATCAATGGCTCATTTATCCGGTTAAATACCCGATTGGTCAATATAACCTCCAGACATTAATTATTATTAAAATAATTATCGATTTTCACTAACACAAATAATTCCAGCACAATGAAACCATTTTTATCAAAAATATAAAATTTGAAATTTCAAAGTTTGACTTTCCCCGAAAAAGAAACTGTGGACTTTTTGACCAATTAGTGAATTCCGGAAAATTTTGTGTTTATAGACTATTTTAACTAATTTCATCGTTTTGGACTCAAATATCACGTCCGCGTCTCCAAATTCAACTCCGAACACAAATTCAATTTTAATAACATTCATAATTAATATTATAACTCAAAATATTTATCAACCAGGTAGTTCCCAGGAAAGAGGGGGCTTTCCAATAAGGATTTCTCTCTATTGGCGCGCAATTAGGTGACCAAACCTCTCCTTGACAAAACTTATAGACATTGTAAATATTACAATTTAATAATATGAATAACTTTTTCGTCTCAATTATTGATTTAATAAAATAACATATTATGCAGATGATACTACGACAATAATCGAATCAATAATATGAGAGATATGATGCAGCAATTACTGTAGTAATAATTGAGTATAACTGAGTGACTTCTCACGTAGGCATCAATAATCAATACCGTGTGCTACTATGCAACCACACGTATTACTGTACTTTTACTACCGGGTAGTTCAACAGTTAACGGTAAAACTTCCGCCGTTATTTTCATAAAGTATTTTTGTCATTTTCTCAATCCGACAATAATTTCGTTGTTGGGGGTCCACCAATGATTGTGCCGTTGTATGAATATTTTCTGTTAAAACGAATATTCCCCGACCAATCGAATATTATATAACAACTTACGTACTTTGCAAAATTTGTAAATATTACCCACAACTATAATATTATATCAAATCCACACAATAATATTCAAAAATATATTTCGAGAAAATTTAATCTTTATTCAAAAAGTTGGGGTCTTACAACCTCCCTTTCTTATGAAATTTCGTCCTCAAAATTAGGGTGCGTACCTGGTATGTCGAAGAGGTGAGGATACTTTGATTTCATTTCAGATTCTAACTCCCAGGTCATTTCCTCAACATCGTGGTTTCTCCATAAAACTTTGACTTGAGGTATAACCTTGGAGCGTAAAATATGTTCCTTCTTATCCAAGATCTGAAAAGGAACCTCGTCAAATATTCCGCTATTTCGTCCGGTTCTAACTCAATAATGTGGTTCAGGTCTTTCACATATTTACGTAACATGGATATGTGAAAAACGTTATGAACATGAGACATACTTGGCGGTAAAGCCAGTCTATAGGCCACAGTTCCTACTCGATCGGGGATTAAAAATGGGCCGATGAATCGAGGATTGAGCTTTCCTCTCTTTCAAAATCTTGTAACTCCTTTCCATGGAGCAGCCCGTAACAACACATGATCTCCAATATTGAATTCTACATCCTTTCGATGAAGATCAGCATAACTCTTTTGTCGATCTTGTGAGGTTTTTATATGTTGTCGGATCATTTGAATCTTCTCCGTAGTCATACGTACCAACTCTGGTCCCAACAACATTGCTTCACCCATCTCATCCCAATATACTGGAGAACGACACTTTCTTCCATACAACGCCTCGAATGGAGCCATGCCAATACTTGCTTGATAACTGTTGTTGTAAGAAAACTCCACCAATGGTAAAAACTTGTCCCAACTTCCCTTGAAGTCAAGGACACATAGACTTAATAGATCTTCAAGAGTTTGAATCGTCCTCTCCGACTGCCCGTCCGTCTGAGGATGATATGCCGAGCTAAATCGTAAATTCGTGCTTATAGCTTTTTACAAACTAACCCAAAATCTTGAAGTGAATCTTGAGTCTTGATCAGAAACTATGGATACTGGCATACCATGCAATCTCACAACCTCCTTTATGTACATATGAGCAAGACGTTCAAACGTATAAGTTTCTCGTATCGGTAAGAAATGAGCAGACTTGGTCAATCTATCAACAATGACCCAAATCGCATCTATGCCTTGAGAAACTTTGGTAAGACCGGTAACAAAATCCATGGTAATGTGCTCCCACTTCCATTTTGGAATTTCAAGTGGTTGCAATGGACCTTTTGGTACTTGATGCTCCGCTTTAACTCGTTGACAAATTAGACACCTTGAGATAAATAGCGCTATCTCTTTCTTCATATTGCTCCACTAAAATGTATGACGAAGATCACGATACATTTTGGTACTCACAGGATGGATTGCAAACGGTGTGTTGTGCGCCTCCATCATGATTTTATACTTTAAATCAGGGTCGTTAGGAACACAAAGTCTGGAGTTGACTCGAAGTATTCTTTGTTCATCGATTCTTTCTTCTGACATAGCACCTTCTTGCACTTTCTTCCTCATACGCATCAGCTCCGGATCTGTAACTTGAGCAAGTTTAACTTTATCAATTAAAGTCGGTTCTACTCGTATATTCTCCATCATCGCATGGGTATCTCCATCCTTTGCAAGTCACACAAAATGGGCTTTTGTGTTATGAATATTGCACTCGTACCCGCATATAATCTTCTACTTAATGCGTCAGCTACCACGTTCGCTTTTCCAGGATGGTATTGGATGGTATGATCATAATCTTTCAACAGTTTAAGCCAACTTCGTTGTCGCATGTTGAGTTCTTTTTGAGTGAAGAAATATTTGAAGCTTTTATGATCCGTAAAGATCTCCACTTTCTCTTCATATAAGTAATGCCTCCAAATTTTAAGTGCGAAGACAACAGCTGTCAACTCTAGATCATGAGTAGGATAATTCCTCTCATATTCTTTGAGTTGTCTTGAGGCATAGGCTATGACTTTCCCATGTTGCATGAGAACACATCCTAACCCTTTGCCCAAAGCATCACTGCAGATGATAAATCCGTCCGAACCAGTTGGTATTGTCAGGACAGGTGCTGAAATGAGTCTGCTTTTGAGTTCTTGAAAACTCTTCTCACATTCCTCGCTCCAACCGAACTTTGTATCTTTCCGAGTCAGCTGAGTTAATGGAGTAGCGATTCGAGAAAATCCTTCCACGAATCTCCGATAATAACCAGCTAAACCGAGAAAGCTACGTACTTCGGTCACTGATTTGGGTTGCTCCCAGCTTTGAATAGCTTCAATCTTTGCCGGGTCAACGGATATTCCATGACTTGATACTACGTGCCCAAGGAATGCTACTTCCTCAAGCTAGAACTCGCATTTCTTTAACTTGGCATAAAGCTTATATTCACGAAGCTTTTGGAGTATTAGCCTCAAGTGTTACTCATGATCTTCACGGCTTTTGGAATAAATAAGGATATCATCAATAAAGACGACCACAAAGTGATCCAAATATTCCTTGAATACTTGGTTCATCATATCCATGAAGGCAGATAGAGCATTAGTCAATCCAAAAGACATGACTAAGAATTCATAATGCCCGTACCGAGTTCTGAAGGCAGTATTTGGAATATCCTCAGTTTTAACCTTCAGCTGATGATATCCAGAACGAAGATCGATCTTTGAAAAAAATTGCACTCCTTGTAACTGATCAAACAGGTCATCAATACGTGGCAATGGGTACCTATTTTTGATGGTGACATGATTCAACTCCCGATAATCAATTCAAAGTCGCATACTCCCATCTTTCTTCTTCACGGATAGAACAGGAGCACCCCAAGGAGACGTACTAGGATGAATGAAACCAATGTCTAATAATTCCTGCAATTGGCTTTTTAACTCCTGAAGTTCAATAGGAGCCATTCGATATGGGGCTTTGGATGGGTTTTGTACAGGGTTCAAGGTCGATACAAAATTCAACTTCACGCTCTGGGGGTAGGCCAGGAAGTTCTTCAGGGAATACGTCAGGAAATTTATTAACAATAGAAATATCCTTCAAATCTGATGTATTTTTGTTTAAATCCGTGACATGAGCTAAGAAAGCTTGACATCCATTTTTCAATAAACGAATAGCTTTATTGCTTGAGATTACCGTGATTGATTTTAATGGCTTGGTCGCTTGAATTTGCATAATAGGCTTATTAGGAATATGAAAGCTAACAACCTTACAAAAACAATTAATTTTAGCATGATGAGTAGTTAACCAAACAATCCCTAGAATCATGTCAAATATAAGTATTTTTAAGGAGATAAGATCGACAGGTAACGTGTGGTTACCGATTTGAATCAAACAAGACTTATAAACAACGGATGTAATGAAGGTTTCTCGTAATGGAGTTTCAACAGATAAGTCAAAGTCTAATTTCTCCGGAGTTAAATTTAAACGTTGAGCGCAAGTAGGGGAATTAAAAAAATGGGTAGAACCGGTATCAAATAAGGTATAGACTTCACTAGAGTTTATGATAAGCTTACCCGTGATAACCTCATTTGGGTTCCTTTCTTTCTGGGAGGTCACAACAAACACTCTCCCTTGCACTACCGGCTTTAACCTTTTTGGGACAGCCTTTGGTGCCTCCATCATAGCTGAATTTGTCTTCGGTGAACGACAAAATCGAGCTAAGTGACCTTCTCTTCCACAATTATAACATGCTTTGGACGGCATCGCGGAGTTTGGACTGATGTGTCCCTCCCCTCCGCATTTGAAGCATATGATAGGTGGTCGTTCTCCTTCCTTAACAACGGGTGCTGATGTTGACGTCTTTCCATCATTGTTGAATCTCCTTTTCTTGAAATGTCCATTTTTATTGTCTTGGCTATGATTACCACCGAAGTGGTTACCATTTCTAGCATGTTGATTCCCTCCACGTTTGTTGTCACCGTTTCGATAACTGATACCATTGGTATTTTCATGCTGCCGGCTGCTTTCTCTTGGTTGCGTTGACTCGTTATCGCGCTCTAATAACTGAGCCCTATTTACAAAATCTGAGTACAAACACAGTTTATGAGAAATAAGATATTGACGTATCTCTGGTTTCAAACCTCTTAAAAACATTCGCGTTATTCGCTCCTCATTATCGACCAAATAGGATGCAAACAGGGATAACTCTGCAAATTTATCCTCGTATTGCGACACGGTCATATTGTTTTGTTCTAATTAGATAAACTCCACTTCTTTCATGTGACGAATACTCTCGGGAAAGTATTTTTCATTGAATAGCTCTTGGAACTTCTCCCAAGACATCTTGAGTGCGTCAGGCTAGGTACATTTTACAGATTTCCACCAATAATTTGTCTCTTCACGCAACATAAAGGTGGCGAAGGGAACCTTTTGTTCCTCGGAGCATCCCGATACATCAAATATCTTGGTGATCTGCTTTATCCACGCTTCCACCTTACATGATTTTGGCTCTCCAATAAACTCCGGTGGTCCCAGCTCCTTGAACTGTTTAGCGGTGACCATCCGAGAGTTTCCAGTGTTTCCACCTGTATTTTGGACAGGAGGAGCCGCTCGCGCCTGATGTTGCATGAATTGCATGAAGCCTCGGAAAATTCCATCGTTCATCATTTGGTCAGTGTTGTTGTTTACATGAGGATTGTCGCCTTCCTGATGCACATTGTCTTGGTTATTAATTTGTGGAGACTCAACGGTCTCCTGTGCTCCATTGATGTTCTCGACATTCTCGGATGCCATTTTCAAATACTGCCACAAAACAATGGTTAATTAACATATCAAATATTATCCTTATACTCTGACTGACCAATTAAATATCGAATAAACTTAGGTAGGTCATACTAGCGAAGGAATTCCCCGTCTCTCCCCTCCTAGTTCTAGTCTCACATCTTAGCCAGGGATCATATCACTAAGCTTTGATACCAACTGTGACGCCCCCAAGATAGGTATACATCACCCATCTTGAGTCGCCAGATACATGGTACAGAATTCAAATACAACTTAATAATAAAACTATCGTGTACAATACGACAAAACATAAGCTGTGAGTTTGAATACAAATATTGTCTACTAGAGATTATACAAACTCAAAAGGAGTCCTCATTACAATTATTATCACACTATTTTATAGAATAGTGAGGACTACTAATTCTATCATCTGGCCTATCACTCCATTCCCCGACTAGTCCCTGCTACGTTTTCATTTCCTGAAGAGAACAATGAAAGTAAAATGGTGATCTCAACTAGCCCAGTAGGAAATATTATGACTAAGATAGTGCAGAATATATTATCGTTAGCCTTTAACAATGTTAAACTGATACAATATAACAACCATCAAGTTTAACTACAGCGGAACAAGCAATCCATTAAAAGAGTCAAGTAGAGAATACAATCTACTATCTTTTATGATTTAGAAGGTTTTTCATCACTTTTATCGCTGGGACTCAGCTTAATAAATAATCCACATCATCGAATCACCCCTGCACTACGGCCAAGGATATTCTTTAGTATCACGACCACAATTATCCATGCACTACG
Source organism: Panax japonicus (assembly GCA_020205505.1). NCBI lineage: Eukaryota > Viridiplantae > Streptophyta > Magnoliopsida > Apiales > Araliaceae > Panax > Panax japonicus. The sequence continues at coordinate 33,108,865 of CM035109.1, read as the reverse complement.
GGCGAAGAATATTTGTGTATTCAATAATGGTCATGATCATGCCAACAACTGTCCATCAATGCTCTACGGGCCAATGAGGACTTTTTCCACATCATTTATAACATTACGTTCATGATTACACCGAATAATCCCGGGTCATAATCATACCAAGTCCATCTATGCACTATAGGCCACATATGACTTTCAACAAAATATAAACATGAGGATGATGACAATGATATAAGAATTCAATAAAAAAAGTTCAAGAATTAATTTATCCAGGAACTAATAACGTCCAAATTGTCAACATGATACTACTTTGTAGAGTAAAATTGAAGAATGCTCAGAAAAATATTTTCACGAAAAGATACTAGATGAAGCACAGATATCAAGGATATTCCACTAATTTCATGGAGTATAGAAGTCAAAACTTTAACCAACTAAGTATAATAAATAATGGAATAACAAAAGAAATCACCAGGCATGCTGATAGACCGCACAGGCAGGTTATTCCAACAGAATAATAAATAACGGAATCAGGTCCGGCGTAAAACGCACAGACAGGATATTCCAACAGAATACTAAAGACGGAATCAGGTCCGGCGTAAAACGCAAAGACAGGATATTCCAATAGAATAATAAAGACGAAACCAGGTCCGGCGTAAAACGCACAGACAAGATATTCCAACAGAATAATAAAGACGGAATCAGGTCCAGCGTAAAACGCACAGACAGGATATTCCAACAGAATAATAAAGACGGAACCAGGTCCGGTGTAGAACGCACAGACAGGATGTTCCAACAGAATGATAAAGAATGGAACAAAAGAAGAATTTCACCAAGTATAGGGTAGCCCGTGTATACACGTTATTCCAACAGAATAATAAAGGATGGAATAACAGAAGTTCTCTTCATGGATAAGAAAGAAATAATACTCCCTACCTTAGAAAAACTGGATACTGGAATAGTGAGGTAGCAGACTTCTCTTCTTATTTCTATAATTTCTCTCTATAATAATCTTTCTAAAGCTTTTGTGAATTGGTGAGAAATGAAGGAAGAATGAGCTTCTATTTATAAAAAAATATAGTTTCGATAATTGCACGTTTTGGGGTTTGAAAAATTACAGTACAATACCTCCAACTTTTCCTTTATTTTTAATTTAGTCATGGAAGTATTATCAAACTTGCACCACCTCCCCTAATAGTAAATAATATGATTCAATAGTAAATTATGTGAATCAATAGTTCTAGACATGTGAAAATATGAATTACAGTATAGTACCTCCATCTATACCTCCATTTTTAACTTAGTCATGCAAGTATTATCAATCTTGCACCAACTCCCCTAATAGTAACAAGAATGTGAAACAATAATATACACATGTGAACAAATAGTTATAATCATGTGAAATAATAGCAATCAATTGCTCATTTATCCAGTTAAATACCCGATTGGTCAATATAACCTTAAGATATTAATTATTATCGAAATAATTGTCGATTTTCACTAACACAAATATTTCCAACACAATGAAACCATTTTTATCAAAAATATAAATTTTAAAATTTTGAAGTTTGACTTTTCCCCAAAAAGTCAACTGTTGACTTTTTGACCAGATAGTGAATTCTGGAAAATTTTGTGTTTGTAGACTATTTTTACTAATTTCATCGTTCCGGACTCAAATATCAAGTCCGCGTCTCCAAATTCAACTCCGAACACAACTTCAATTTTAATAACATTTATCATTAATATTATAACTCACAATATTTATCAACCAGGTCGTTCCCAAGAAACATGGGGTTTTCCAATAAAGATTTCTCCCTATTGGCGCGCAATTAGGTGACCAAACCTCTCCTTGACAGAACTTCTAGACATTGTAAATATTGCAATTTAATAATATGAATAACTTTGTCGTCTCAATTATTGATTTAATAAAATAACATATTATGCAGATGATACTACGACAATAATCGAATCAATAATATGAGAGATATGATGCAGCAATTACTGTAGCAATAATTGAGTATAACTGAGTGACTTCTCACGTAAGCATCAATAATCAATACCGTGTGCTACTATGCAATCACGCGTATTACTGTACTTTTACTACCGGGTAATTCAACAGTTAACGGTAAAACTTCCGCCATTATTTTCATAAAATATTTTTGTCTTTTTCTCAATTCGACAATAATTCCGTTGTGGGGGGTCCACCAATGATTGTGTCATTGTACGAATATTCCCTGTTAAAACGAATATTCCTCGACCAACAGAATATTATATAACAACTTACGTACTTTGCAAAATTTGTAAATATTACCCACAACTATAACATTATATCAAATCCACACCATAATATTCAAAAATATATTTCGAGAAAATTTAATCTTTATTCAAAAATTTGGGGTCTTACATCATTCATGTTAGCTCAGCAAGTCTTCAAGAATAGGCTTTGACAAAGAATGATTTTGTCAAGAACATTTCTGAAATGTCTAAGCCTCCAGCTGGTTGAATCTTCTTGACTGAAGCCATCTGCTTCACCATTCCTTAGTGTGGTCAGATAAACCAAGTACCTGCAGGTTAGATAAATTTCTATTTTTGGTACCCATGGTTAAATGGGTCCTGCTATGTTAGTTTCCAAAATCCATATTCCTCATATATTTAAATTTTCATCACATTGATCATCAACAATCATGTTCATGCACGTATCCAATTTAGATATGACATTTTAAAATGCATGATGATGAGCGTGTAAGATTAACTACTTTAATAAGACACTCTTTTTCTTTGATGGTTTCATCATTTGTTTGGTTATGTTCACATATTTTAAATGTTCACAGAGTGAGAATCAACTCTATCACTTATTTATATCTGGTTGATTCATAGAGATGATCAGTTTCTACGAATCTTCAAGATACTCTTGTAGAACTGATCATACTCTATGCATTATCAAAAACCTAGAACATAGGTTTGTACATATATACTAACCCTTCAACACGGATTACTTCACTTAAGATTAATTAAATCTTGATATGCCCATGACCTATTTCAGACTTCTTTCAAGATGTTATCTTCAACCTAAAACTTGGATGGAGAAATAGTTTGTTAGCAGTTGAGTTTCCAACCTTAGTGTACTTTTTTACTTCCTCTTTTAGGAAGAGTATGGTCTCTTGATAGAATACTGTTTTAGTACATAAGGTGATGCAACATGATGTACACATTTATATTAATGAGGAACCGTACCTTTCCACTGTCAGTTTCTTGATAGTCATTTATCTTGATATAATGAGGTTAGGCATTGATGTGCATATTTTTACATTCATTTCTGACAGATTGTTCCTCTAGTTGTCCTTTAACAACCTTGGCATCCTTAGTTCTTTAACAACCTTGAACTTCAAAGTTCGCATCCAGCTGCTGGTTAGCTAAATACATATTTGAAATGTAACATCCCAGAAAATCGAATTTTTAGGATAATTAAAATTTTATTTATTTATGTGGATTAAATGAATTTAATTGATTATTTATGTGAGTAAGCTAATTGAAGGTCGTTCTATGATCTAGTTATGTCGGAACGTCGTAGTATTTTGGCTACGTGGCAGAATTAAAGTGTTTGAATTTCCAAGATGAAAATAAAAGCTTTTCGAGAAATTTTTCAAAAAACACTATTCACGCATTTCTCCTCAGGAATTATTTTTGAACTTCCGAGAAATATGTAACGATAGAATATCAAGGTGAGATGGAAATATCCAATAATATTTCAGTTATGGGAAACACAGTTTTTTGCATGCGGACTTAAAACCTAACAGTTAGGGAAAGTGATTCTCGAGAAGGAATTTAAATGTGTATAATGAATTAAAACGATGATCGTATGATGTGTAAGTATTAAACGATATAATGAATACGAGTATGATATGAAGTATTATAGGAGTACATAAGAATGATGGTATGTCGTATATGATGAATAAGTATACGAGTTAGAATAAGAGATTAATACGTAGACAATACTTTATAAGGCTTTAAGCCTTATTTAATGGATTTGTTAAATTGTGTAGGAAATTGTATTGTCCAATTGGAATTATGATAAGGCCCAAATGTAGGAATGTTTAAGTCCAAGGTAATTAATGAACAATCCTAAGTGTTTGTTTAATTACAAACCCAGTGTATAAGTTAAATTATTAAGCTAAAGGCCCAAAGTAAGAACCAATGGGTTATGGGATGGTTTAAACCCATGGGGCAAACCATGGATGATCCAAAGTAGGAAACAAGTATACTTAATGGCTAAGTTAAGTAATGACCAAGTAATTAATGTGGTGACAAGTAAAAGATAAGCTAGGTGATTAACAAGTAAACTTAATGGCTAAGTTACGTGATTAGAAAGTTTACTTAATGGTTAAGTATATGTGGTGCCCAAATATTGGATAAATGTTGTGGTGGCAAAGAAAAGAGTGTGGTGGCCAAGTTAACTTAAGAGCTAGGTAATGAATTGTAAGGAGGCAGATGATTTAATGACCATTAAGCCCTCATTTATGATTTCCTATAAATAGAAGGAGAGATAGCTCATTTTTTGGTTGTTCTATTTCATCCAACAAGTTGAGAGCTTATTTTCTTGAGAGAAAAAGCTAGAAAAGCTAGAAAACTAGATTTTATATTTCAAGAACAAGAAGAAGAACAAGGATTAAACAAGTGATCTTCAAGGGTAATAACCTAAACCATGAATCTCTTTCTCCTCATTTGTTAGAGAAGTGAGTAGTGGAAGGATTTGTATTCTAAGAAATGGAGGGAATGATTAATTAATGGGCTTAAGCCGTATAAGTCATGAATATGCTATTCGTAATCATAAAAGTTATGAACTAAGGAAGATCTTGTAAGAACTTGTCATATGTTAATAATAATGAAGCTTGTGACGCCCCCAAAATAGGTATACAACACCCATTATGAGTCGCCAAATACATGGTATAGAAACAACTACAACATTATTAATACAACATAAAAAATGTGAGTTTAAATACAAATATTATCATCTAGACAATATCCACACTCAAATAAGTCCTCATTACAATTATTAATACACTATTTTACAGAATAGTGAGGACTACTAGAACAACTTCTAGAACCATCATTCCACACCCCGACTAGTACTCGCTACATTCTCGCCTCCTGAGAAGAAAAAATAGAACAACAAGGAAAAGGGTGAGCTTAACTAGCCCAGTAAAGAATATTATGACTAAGATAATATACAACAAATTATCGTTAGTCCTTAACAGGGAAAAATCTAATAGAATACAATAGACAACCAATTTTAAATCATTCTTTGCAGCGGAAATAATAATTCATTAGAAGAGTTAAGTAGAGAATGCAAACTACTATCTTCTATATATGAATTTAAAAGTTCATCGTCGATATTTTATCCCTGTAACATCAATCAATATATATCTGGAATCAAATATTCATCTTTGCACTACAGGCCAAAGATATTCATCAGTTGGTCATGTTCATCTAAACACCTGTTCATCTTTGCACTACGGGCCAAAGATATTCATCAAGAAATCATTCATCTTTGCACTACAGGCCAAAGATATTCAGTAATATCATCATTTAGGACTGAGGATGATGAAAAATATTTTAAAGAAAACGAATCCAGTGAAACAAAAGAATAAGTATTAAGGATTCGTACTTTAAATAATCCAAGTTTAAAAATACTTCATAAATAACTAGATTGGAGTAAAATTCAAGAATGAAGATCAAAACATAGATCCAATCAAAGATAGGAATCATAACAGACAATCTTGGACACAGAAAAGAAAATTTATTTTTTCTGTGAATAGTGTTGTATTCGTGAATAGTGCCATATACGTGAATAGTGCCGTATACGTGAATAGTAACTCCGACCTCAAAAGATAGAAATTTCACAAAAAAAAACATCATCATGCTTCGTGAATAGTACTCATGAATAGTAACTCATGAATAGTAACCCCAACATGAAAAAGTTCCAAATTTGATAAAAAGTTCCAACCAATATTTCAGCATAATGATATTGAAGAAATAATATCATTTGAGAAGAAAATAACATCCATTACCTCAAAAAGAATAGTACTTCTGACTGGAATACTGGATATAGTGCTGAAAGAACTTGCACCGTATAGCAATACTCAAAGTACTAAAATACTCACAAACACGCTCGATATTATAGAGAAAGAAATCTTTAGTTTCTGGTGTGATTTTTAATTCTAACCTAAGCACACTATTTATAGGAAAATGCTTAGAACACCAAAGTAGAAAATTTAATATAATATTAATATATATATTAAAATCCTACGCACACCAAATCAGATCCAAATATCATCCACCAATAGTCAACTAAATCAAAAAAATGTTTTTCTTAATTAAAATAATTAAAACTTACAAAAATCAATTATTCTGGAACCTCAAAACTTCAATAATTCATAATAAATAGCCCTTTTATCAGAAAATTCGAATCTCGCGACTTTTTATAGGAAATTCAATTCTCTACAACTTTGCAGATGAAAGTTTTTTCAAATTCCAAACAAAAATTAACCAAAATCCATAAACGGTCGATTTTACAGGCTATAATCAAATTTTAGTCAAGAAATGGCCCACGGACATGTTTAACATGTTTTAAACAACTTTTGCAACAAAAACACTCCTCATCCTCATATACTCATATATCCCACATTTATTGTAAAAATATACCTATTATTATATTATAATAATATAATAAAATATTATTTTATCAGAAAAGATAAAATATCAATTTTTAACAATTGTCACTTTAAATTTTTTTTTTCCATCTATATCCATATAAAATCAATATTTTCCTCATCATATAAATCAATAATTAATTATTCACAAATAATATTACAGAATCACAGTACTGGCAATCAGGCCGTTCCCAGGAAAGAGGAGGCTTTCCAATAAAGATTTATCCTTACTGGCGCGCAATTAGGTGACCAAACCTCTCCTTAGACAGAACTTTCTAGACATTGCCAATAATGTTTTCTAATAATATTATTCAGATAATATGAATTATTGCTCCGATAATGAAAAATATTGTGTAGTGACAATTATTGAAACAACAGTAATGTAAAATATCAACGCAACAATTATTGAATCAATAAAATAAAATACTAGACAGTAATTACTGTAACAATTATTGAGTAGTGCCTTCTTACGTAAGAATCAATAATTGGTGCAATACAATGTGCTACTGTGCGACAACGCGTATTATTGTGTTTTAACCACCGGGTATTCCAACAGTATTAACGATAACAACTACGCCGTTATTTATAAATAACTTATACTTGTCATTTTCTTCATCCAATCGCTTTTCGATATGGGCCCACACAAGGCTACGTCGTCTTATGAATATTCCCTGACAGTAAGAATATTCCACGACCAAACGAATATTCTCCGACAACAATGAGTATTTTATAACCACTTGCTTATTTAAAATATTTGTGCATTTTACCTATAACTAACCACATTAATCAATTCAACCCTTACTATTTCAAAATGATAAATAGAGAAAATTAAATTTCATTTATTAATAATTTGGGGTCTAACAACCTCCCCTCTTTATGAAATTTCATCCTCGAAATTGACGTACGTACCTGACCTTTCGAAAAGGTGAAAATACCTCACTTTCATTTCTGATTCCAACACCCAGGTCATTTCTTCAATAGCATGGTTCTTCCACAAAACCTTAACTTGTGGTATAACCTCGGTACATAGGACATGTTCTTTCCTATCCAAGATCTTGACAGGTACCTCTTTATACATTAAGTCTTCGACTATCTCATCCGGTTCTAACTCAATAACATGGTTCAGGTCGTCCATATATTTACGTAACATCGATACGTGAAAAACGGTATGAGTCATACTTGGCGGTAAAACGAATCTATAGGCCATAGTTCCTACTCGATCGAGGATTTCTAATAGACCAATAAATCAAAGGTTTGAGCTTTCCTCACATCGATAATTCTCGCTTTTAGAATAACAACTTCTTGTACCTCCTTCTTCATATTCATCAGCTCCGATGTGTAGCTTGATCTTTTTTAACTTTATCGATTAAAGTCGGTTCTACTTGTATATCATCACGTGAGTCCCTAGAGTCTTTAACTCGATATCTATCATTTGTAAGTTATATGAAATAGGTCTTTGACAATATCACATTCGTACTCGTATACGATCTTTTACTCAACACGTCAGCTACCACGCTTGCTTTTCCAGGATGGTATGGTCAAAACATATGCCGAAATGAGTCTCCTATTGAGTTCTTCGAAGCTCTTCCCACATTCCTTGCTCCATTCGAATTTTGTATCTCTACGAGTCAGCTGAGTTAATGGAGTAGCGATCGAGAAAATTTTTCCACGAAATCTTCGATAATAACCAGCTAAGCATAGAAAGCTACGTATTTCGATTACTGACTTAGGTTGCTCTCAACTGTGACTCATATCCCAATCTTGGATAGCACGTCACAATGACACCTATCAGTTTACTACCGTACGAATATGGTGTCCCCCTATGAAGAGTCTGGCTTCAGTGCATTCCACAAAGGAAGTCACCAGATAAAGGCTCGGGTACCAAATTCTATAGTTGAATTTTTAACTTCTTAAGTTCAATAGGAGCCATGAGATTTTTAGAAATGGCTTTTGTACCGAGTTCAAAGTCGATACAAAATTCAATATCACACTTTTGGAGTAAGCCAAGAAATTCTTCAGGAAATACGTCAGGAAAGTCAATAACAACAGGAATATTATTAAAATATGACGTGTCTTTATTCAAGTCCATAACATGGGCTAAGAAAAGCTTGACATCCATTTTTCAATAAACGAATAGCTTTATGACTTGATATGAAAGTGTTTGACTTCAATGGTTTGGTTGCTTGAATTTGAATAACAGGTTGCTTAGGAATATGAAAACTAACAACCTTACGAAAGCAATCAATTTTGGTATGATGAGTACTTAATCAATCAATCCCCAAAATCACATCAAAAGCAAGTATCTTTAAAGAAATAAGGTCAACAGGTAATGCGATGGTGCCAACTTGGATCAAACAAGATTTATAAATAGTGGATGTGTTGAAAGTTTCTCCTAACTGAGTTTCCACAGATAGGTCAAAGTCTAATTTCTCCGGAGTCAAGTTTAAACGTTGAGCACAAGCAGGAGAGATAAATGAATGTGTAGAACCGGTATCTAATAAGGTATAAACTTTGTATGAATTTATGATTAGCTTACCCGTGATCACCTCGTTTGGGTTCCTCGCATGTTGACCAGTCACGACAAACGCTATTCTAGGAACCGTTGACTTTGACTTTTCTGGGACAGCCTTTTGAGTCACCATCCCCACTTGCTTGGTTTCGCTACCGTACAATCTCGAGCGATATGTCCTCCCTTTCCACAATTATAGCATAGCTTCAACTGTTGTGGACATTTTGGGATGATATGTCCCTCTTTTCCACATTTATAGCATACGACCGGTGGTCGTTCTCCTCCCTTAAAACTAGTTGCTACTGGTACTGATGTCTTCGCAGTGTCATTGTTGAATCTCCTCTTTTTAAAATCTCCCCCGACTCGCTTCTTCTATTTTCATGGCCACGATTACCACCTGAGTGGTTGTCGCTCTTGTCCGTATTTTTCTTTCTCCGTTGGTTATCATTATTCTGATGACTGCTGTCACCGGTATGATCCTGGTTGCGGTCTCTTGGTTGAACATACTCGCTATCTCGCTCTAATAATTGAGCTCTGTTGACAACATCTGAATATAAAAAAAATTTATGAGAGATAAGATATTGCCGAATCTCAGGTTTTAAACCTCTCATAAACATTATCGTCATTCGATCCTCATTCTCTACCAAATGAGGTGCAAACCTGGATAACTCTACGAACTTCGCCTCGTATTGGGACACTGTCATGCTGTTTTGTTCTAGTCTTATAAACTCTACCTCTTTCATATGGCGAATACTTTCAGGAAAGTATTTTTCGTTGAAAAGTTTCTTAAACGTTTCCCAAGATATGCGGAGTGCAGTAGGCTGGGTACGTTTCACAGACTCCCACCAGTAATCTGCCTCGCCACGGAACATAAAGGTGGTGAATGGAACCTTCTGTTCCTCCGTGCATCCCAAGACATCGAATATCTTGGTGATTTGTTTGACCCACGTCTCCGCCTTAATCGGATCTGACTTTCCCTTAAATTCTGGTGGTCACACCTCTTTGAACTGCTTGGCCGTGACAAGCCGCGCGTTGCTATCATTTCCACCCGATGTTACCTCCGTTCCTTCCTCCACATCGTTCATCAGACTAACATGTTTTGAACAACTTTTGCAACAAAAATACTCCTCATCCTCATATACTCATATATCCCACATTCATTGTAAAAATATCCCTATTATTATATTATAATAATATAATAAAATATTATTTTATCAAAAAAGATAAAATAACAATTTTTAACAATTATCACTTTAAAAATTTTCTCCATCTATATCTACATAAAATCAATATTTTCCTCATCATATAAATCAATAATTATTTATTCACAAATAATATTACAAAATCACAGTACTGGCAACCAGACCGTTCCCAAGAAAGATGGGGCTTTCCAATAAAGATTTCTCCTTATTGGCGCGCAATTAGGTGACCAAACCTCTCCTTAGACAGAACTTTCTAGACATTACCAATAATGTTTTCTAATAATATTATTCAGATAATATGAATTATTGGTCCTATAATGAAAAATTCTGTGTAGTGACAATTATTGAAACAAAAGTAATGTAAAATATCAACGCAACAATTATTGAATCAATAAAATAAAATACTGAACAGTAATTACTGTAACAATTATTGAGTAGTGCCTTCTTACGTAAGAATCAATAATTTGTGCAATACCGCGTGCTACTGTGCGATAACGCGTATTACTGTGTTTTAACCACCGGGTATTCCAACAGTATTAACGGTAACAACTACGCCATTATTTATAAACAACTTATACTTGTCATTTTCTTCATCCAATCGCTTTTCGTTCTGGGCCCACACAAGGTTGCGTCGTCGTACGAATATTCCCCGACAACAAGAATATTCCACGACCAAACGAATATTCTCCGACAACAATGAGTATTTTATAACCACTTGCTTATTTGAAATATTTGCGTATTTTACTCATAACTAACCACATTAATCAATTCAACCCATACTATTTCAAAATGATAAATAGAGGAAATTAAATTTCATTTATTAATAATTTGGGGTCTTACAAAGTTGGTATGATAAGAAGAAGTAAGGATGGTGGTTAAAAGATTGAAGCCATAAGAAATCATGAGAAATGAATCCATAAGTAGTTTATACTTTTATAAGTAATAAACTCATGAAGAATAAGTAATAACTTATCATGATTATAATTTAATGAAATAAGTATGTTAAGATATTAGTATGATGGAACGAATCCATTTGAAATGAAGAACAAATCTTAAGTAACGAAGTTTTACCGAAATTCACACGATTGGACGATAATCGTCGAATTCATGAAATTCTCGAAATGGAAGTCAAATTTTGATATTGAACTCGGGAAGCTGGTTTTCGATAGAGACAAGTCTTATTTGGCATTATAGAGTTGCAGACTCAAAAATGACCATATTCCGACTTAGGACGAAGAAACAACTTTCATTCTTTGAGCTTTGAGAAATAACGAACGCATAATGGTCGAAATTAGACTGGAAGTGACTGCTATGAAAATCACCACCCTAAAACGGTGAAGTTCAACGTCCGTTGGTAGAAATGTCATAACTCTTTCATCCGAACTCCGATTGGAATGATTCAAGATGTTCCGGAAAGCTAAGAAAACTCTCTACAATATAGTCCAAGCTCCAAGCCAAGAACATAAATTGAACATAAAAGCATAAACGATGTCCGGCTTGCTTTTGTTTGCATTTTCTGTGCTTTTCCTTACCAATAATCGCTCACATCGCTTCCAAACGTATAACCTACAAACCGAACACAAAATGCATGAAAAGTAACTAAGACACATGAATAAAAACAACTAATTCAAGTAAAAGATACCGGATAAGTAGGTATAAAACCTACTTATCAAATACCCCCAAACTTAAACCTTTGCTTGTCCTCAAGCAACACAACATAATGCAATGCAATGCAATGGAATGCAACTAATCTATATGCCTACGAATCCAACAGTATTGATAGAATCAAATCTATTCACTCGACCTTAGAGCAATCAAGCAAACACGATAATACTTCATATCAAAACCAATCAATAATTTCCTAGTTAATCATCAAGTCTTAAACTGTTATCACTGATATAGTGCGTGTGTGCTCAACAAACATGCTAATTGATATGAAATTAAATTTAACACATAATAGGTCTCTTTAAAGGCATCATACAGTGAAAACTCACAAAATTCACGAACAAGCTAGATCCAACTAAAGTCAAACATCCACCAAGTTCAAGAGTCCAATCCGGGATACTTATGCTTTACTTTTCATTACGGGGGCTTTTTCCTCTTTTCCCGTTTTATTATTTTTTTTCTTTTTTTTTACTTTTTAACCATGACTGTGCAATGTCTCATTCCATTAGGCTAACAGTGCTACCCCTTAGCGAACTTTTGACCAACGACTCCCAGACCATATAAGACCTTAGGGCGCTAGGTTTTAAGATACCCTTTCGGGCGTACTTGCTCAAGTAACAAAGGCCCCGAAACAAAACTAGCCACGGTATATTTTTTTTTTTATTTTTTTTCTTTTCTTTTTTTTTGAAGCTTATATATCCCAAATTTTTTTCCCAAACTTAAGTTTTTATCGAACTTTAGTCATCACTACTTATTCTTCTCATTCTTTCATTCAAACTAGCATTATCCTTTAGAGTCTCATTATGTATCAATTTAAACTCAATCAATCAACAAGTTGTTTTTATTGTGCTATCCTTATTATACCAGTTTCAAACAGAAAAAAAATTCAATTCATAACAAGAAATCACATCAAAGCTCTAATAGTCAGTACGCTACTTGTCTACTCGATCCCAATCTCATCATTGACCAAAACAAACTATAAATATCATGCAAGATAAACATAGTAACTAACTATTATTTTTGAAATTTTTAATTTTTTTTTTGATTTTTTTTATAATGAACCTAAACTAAATTAACAACATATGCAAAATAACATAACATAAACTAAACATGCGATAATGAATTAAACAAAACTCCCCCAAACTTAGCAATTACAATGTCCTCATTGTAAGAATATAACGATAAATAAAGAGAACTTCCCTGTAATCAGCTAAGCGTGAGTTGATGGTGGCGATGGCGGCGACGATCATTTTGTTATCCATTGGACCTCCAATACATGCAATGAAGAGAGACAACATGGATTAGATTATAAGAGAGCTTAATAAGTAAATTAATTCCTATCTACTAAATAAACTAGTAAAGCATATAAATATAAAAAATTCCTGGGTTGCCTCCCAGTCAGCGCTTGATTTATAGTCTTTCAGCCTGACTTTTTCTGGTCAATGCTGTCCAATTCCTCTTCGAAAGTTGAGGAACCCTCCATCCATCGGAAATAATATAGCTTTTGGTAGGTTCCCATTTGTGATAGCCATCGAGTTAAAGTCACCTAGCATACTTTGTTTAAATATATGCCCAATTGAGAATGTTGAATAACTAGGTGCTTTTCCGTGCGTTGAGCCTATGATTCGATTAGGGCTTTGAGGCTTGGCAAGAACAACGGGCTCTTCTTCTATCTTTTCCTCCTCATCCCACCATGGCTTCACATTTGCAGTAGCTCTCTTGTCATAAAGAGCCTTGCCGACGACATGACTATCAAGCGGGCACAGTTTTGCAAATCTAACTAGACCCTTGATCTTTGGCAGAGAAGGAACTTGGGGCACTAATAACATCGGCTCATCCTCGTTGGTACTCATAGTTAGTTCTTCACCGACCTTATTTTCATTATCCCCACTTGTCTCCTCTTTTTCAACATCTCGTGTCTCATCCAGTTGTAGATTTGACTCGGGCACTTCATCAATCTCGGAATCCTCATCATAACACCGATTGTTTTGAAGACAGTTGTTCAAGGCTTTGAGTATTTGATCCACATGGTTATGCAGATTTTGCATTGATATCTCTTGATCAATCCTCCTCTCCTCATTTGATGCTATGAACTTGGACAACAATTCCTCCAACTTTGACTTTTCTTCTTTTAATGGAGGTTGATATGAGAATTCCGGTGTGTATGTTGGATTTGGAGTAGAGTATTGGTCTTGATAGTTGTAACTCCATGAAGAATCCGGGTGATATCCCCAAACTTGATGATAATTATCATATACATACTGATTGAGGTAGTTACCACCATATTGTACTGGCCCAAGATTGATGGTGCATTGATTACTCGGGTGATTGCCAGCACAATAGCCACAGGTAACTGCCATCCTTCGACTCTGTTGGGCTGCAATAACGTCCAACTTCCTCGAAAGTTCTTCAATTTGTCCTAACATTGCGGAGAGTGTCGCGAGTCTGTCAATCTCCGCTTCTTTTGGTTGAGTCATGTTCGTGTATGGCCATTGATACGCAAAGTCATCCATGGTACCTGAAAAGAGAGAAATATAGGAAAAGAATTAAAAATAAAAATAAAAATGTTTAAAGTAAGACTAATTTGATTGAAGCTAATATTGGTAAAACTGTATTAAACTAATTCCCCAGCAACGGCGCCAAAAACTTGTTGGGTAAAATCTATATACGCACAACACGCAAGTATACGTGGTCAACAAGTAATAAAGTGATAAGTTGAGTATCGTTCCCACAGATAATTATTTAATAAAAATCACCAAGTACTAACCCGTAACCAACTCAATCTTATTTAAACAAATGAATTTAATGTTATAAATTAAAATATTTAACTAAACTAATTCTAATTATCACTAATTAAAAAATCAGATTATGGAGATTTAAGATAACAACTTCACTTATTGCTTCATTTAAGTTAACACACTTCTCATCAATTATTCTCTATCCCGAATTGTTAATCAAGAACACGAAAGTAGTATTAACCACCTCTCGATGCACTAATACCGTATTAACGTCAATCCACAATTAAGATAGAAATCCGTTAAACACATTAATCAACTAACCCACTATATCTCTATGTGAATTACAATTGAAGAAGGTTTAAGAGCAAGTTCTCTATAAGATTACATATGGCATCAAGCATATCTCTACCTTAACACTCATCAAGTTTAAGCTACTAACAAAATCCTGAACATATGCTATCATGATTAGATCTAAATCTATACTTCATCTCTCGAGTTCATATAGATTATCACGGTAATTGATGGCCAATCAATTAAACAATTAAGTCCAAATCACAATAGACAATCCTCACAATAGAACATAATAATTGATAGCGAAGCATATTAAAATAAACTACACAATAAGATCCATTGTAATCTCAAACAAAGAATTAGTTCATTATTATTGAATTAAAGCTAAGAATCCACAATTGAATAATCATTAAAAGATAAAGATAGAAGAAGATGAGAAGAAATAATCTATTGTGTATAGATTTGATGCTCCCTCCTTGCTCCTCCTTTGAATCTTCAATGGTCTCTAAGTTGCTTCAATCTCCAAATCTAATTAGAACTAGTGTTTTGATCTAATTTATTCTAATCTAATTTAATAGAATGCTCTCTAATCTCCTAATATTCTCCTATAATATGTGTTATTCCCCTCCTTTTATAAGCCTTTGTACATGTCTTTTAATCCTCTTGGAAGTCCTTGAATCAAACAACTCGAAAACAATCCTTTTCGGACTCAAATTCGGACAAAATCCGCTCATTTTCGCGTATACCCAGCCCCGGCTGGGTATTTGCCTTATAAATATCCAGCCCCAGCTTGCTAGTGATCTGCTAAAGCTCCCAGACACCCAGCCCCGGCTGGGTCCTAAGGCTAAAAACGCCCAGCCCCGGCTGGGTACCAATCTGCCAACAAAATTTTCTGCTGGAACCTCCTCTGTTAAAACTACCATAACTTCTAAACCGAGAGGAGTTACGAGTCCCACGACCTATCAAATCGAAGCTATCGACGAGATCTACAACTTTTATTCTTCGAGCTTTGAGAAATAACGAACGCATGATGGTCGAAATTGGACTGGAAGTGACTGCTATGAAAATCACCACCCAAAACGGTGAAGTTCAACGTCCGTTGGTAGAAATGTCATAAATTTTTCATCCGAACTCCGATTGGAATGATTCAAGATGTTCCGGAAAGCTAAGAAAACACTCTACAATATAGTCCAAGCTCTAAGCCAAGAACATGAATTGAACATAAAAGCATAAACGATGTCCGGCTTGCTTTTGTTTACATTTTCTGTGCTTTTTCTTACCAATAATCGCTCACATCGCTTCCAAACATATAACCTATAAACCGAACACAAAATGCATGAAAAGTAACTAAGACACATGAATAAAAACAACTAATTCAAGTAAAAGATACCGAATAAGTAGGTATAAAACTTACTTATCACTTGGCGTCGCAGCGCCATCACTAAGTGAAGCATAGAGAGGAATTTTTTAGAATGTAAAGTAAAGGAGAGGTGAATGAAGAGTAAATTAAATTCTTAATCAACTTAATGTAACATCATTTAGGATGTATAAACCTTAAGTAATACGCTAGAGAGGTTGAAAGAAAAAATAATTAAATGAAGAACGTGAAAGGTAATTAGGTAAACCGTGAAGGATATTTAACATTGGTACTTTATCAATGACGATCGAGTTTTAATTAACAATGTAAGGACATTGGTAAGCTATGAGGAGGAATGATTACTCAAAACAAGTTGTGTTAATGAAATAATTTCAGTTAAGTTATAGAAGAGAAAAAAGTTGGTAAGAACGATGTAAACTTTAACGGCAAGCCGGAACCAATAATAACAAATCTAATACATGATTAGATTGAGAAGAAGGGTAAGATTCATTAAGAACCATATATGTTCATTCATAACCTAATGTGGTATGTTATGTGGTTATGAGTTGCGGAGTCCATAAAGACTCAAAAGAAAAGTAATTTTACTGTAGCAGACGCTAAAGGAATGTTTTTCTTAAACGCTTGTCTAACTTTCGTGTTAGCCAAGTTTTCCGTGATTCATGTTTTGAGATGCATGAATTGTTTTACAAAAGGGTCGATGCAAGTGTTACCTCGGCTAGACTAAATCTTGAAGAGTTGATTGATTTCTTTACAAGTTTTCCATATAGAATTGATAACACTATCCTACGCCAATTGTTTGGTACGTATTCAAGGTAAGCCTATGTATAAATAAACAATTATATTTTCATCGAGTATTCGATGGGCACGTGAGGTTGCCAAAACTTAAACATACACACGTTTAATGAATGTAGTGTTGATCAATATAGAGTACTATAGGCTGATCACCTAAAAGTGCTCTTAAGCTATATCGAACTTATGGACATAGTGTCGGGTTGTCCTTTTCAAACAAATTATGAAACGCTCATGGTCTTGGACCAGAATTGATGTTTTACTAAATATTGTCAGTGTAAAATGTTTTGAAGGAAAAGAAATGCTATTTTGAATTATTGATAGTACTTCGTAACTATTATCCAGTTATTGAAGATATACGATTCCTATGTTTCAAGCATGTTGTTTAAAAGAAATTATTGTTCTTGTTGAGCTTGTTATGCTTACTCTTGCTTGATCCATATGAATGCAGCTTAGACCGAATGGACCGATGGATTTGGCAAGGATAAATGGAAGGCTAAGGCGAACCTGTAGATTATCTATGTAATAGTATAGGTTTGTAATGATAATATTCGATATTATGACAAGAACAAATGTAACGATTATAAAGAACCTAGGGAATGGTAGTATTGTTTTGGAATATTTATAAGACATATTTGTTCTTTTGAGGCATTTCAATTGAATGTTTGTGTGAACTGTAGCACCGTGTAGCACCATATGTCGGGTTGGAAGAGACCCGAATTTGGGGGCGTAACAGGTTGGTATCAAATCATTAGGTTATAAAACTTAAGAGGGGAAGAACCTTAGGTTAATAACCTCGTTTAGGAAGAAATATCCGAAGGAAGTAAACTCGAGCTTTACTTAAGTTGAACGAGTCAATAAGGTATTGAGTAAACTCAGTACCGGAAGATTTAAAAGATGGAAAGTAACCCTAAATAAATTAAATGTGATTTGTGCTTATACTATTGTGTGTTATGTACTAATCAACATATGTGTTATTATAGGATGTCGATCGATAGCTTGATGTATAGAGATATACACGCGGTGAGCGAAGAAATTGTGAACAGAGTAGAGCATGTACCTATGCTGGTGGTGGAGGTACCATTAGTGATTCTAGAGGAGTACTTTTCTACGGAAGACTACTCCGAGGGAGATATGGCTATAACGACATACCTTAGTCTGATGAACGATGTGGAGGAAGGAACGGAGGTAACATCGGTTCATACGGTGGTACCTACACTAGAGTCATCACCTGTAGATGCAATGAGATCATTGTATCTGGCAGAGCTTGACAAGAATGTGAAACTGAGTACACTTGTGCATAATCAGAATGAAGAGATTAGTGTTCTTTATAAAGTGAAGGAGTCTGCAGAAGCAGATTTTGAGTCAGAGCATGATGAGAAGGTACTCATGATAAATAAGACTAGGGATTATATGAACGAGGTGGTAGAGCTTCGTAGGAAACTGGTTGAGAAAGACCAGAAGATAGCACGGTTGTCTTACATCCATAAGAGTACTCATGATAATTTCAAGATGAAAGTTGATTGTCATCCCATGGAGTCAAGACAAACCCGTCACACTATTAGTCAGGATACCGTAGCGATGATTGCGAATGAGAAACACGAGGACGTTGTTATGCATTATTAAAGTTTTAGAGTAAATAAATATGTGTGTAGTGATGTAAAACTCTCTTTTGTATAAAAGGGTAATCTTTTTATAAATGCCCACGTTTGTGAAGTTCCATTGCAGAATAGAAGTGTAATAGCTTTTGGCTATGGAAACAAATTATAAATAGTTTCAAATTATGAAGATATATATGAATATAATGAAGTTTTCATTTAATATGCTTTGTTATGGTATGAGTTGGTATGTGGCAATAATACATAGTAAGTAAATAGATAATAATGAAATTTTTATTAGTCAGAAAATGCCGCCACAGAAAAGACAACGTAATCAGGAAGTTGAATCACATAATGATAACCAAAGGAGGGGGTCAAAATAACCCTATGCAAGAGTTCCTTAATTTATTAACGGCTGCATCTAACCAAACCGGGGGTAGAGTACCCGCGGGACCTAGAGTAGGAAGAAAGACTACATTTAAATAATATAAAAGCGTAGGTCCGCTGGAGTTCAAAGGAACGACGGACCCAAAAGATTTCCTTTGCGACTACATGACGAAAGGGGAAGCCAACTTTTGTTGGGAGACTCACCAGGGTGGGGCTAGAATAGATGTGGTAAAGTGGGAACAATTCAAGAAGGTTTTCTTCAGTAATTATTTCCCTACAAGCATACAAGGGAGAATGGAGATTAACTTAAGCAAGGGGACATGACGGTTCCCCAATACGCGGCCAAATTCAATGAATTGGAAAAGTTTGCTCCACACTAAGTGGACATTTAGGAGAGGAAGTCTGTAGCTTTGAGCATGGCCTGAAACCCTATCTCTATAGTAGAGTTTCGGTGTTCCAGAGTATTTCCTAAGGAACCATTCTGGAGAAGGCTGTGACGCCCCCAAAATTAGGTATACATCACCCATCTTGGGTCGTCAGATACATGGTACAAAATTCAAATACAACTTACTAATACAACTGTCGTGTACAATACAACTAAACATAACTGTGAGTTTGAATACAATTATTGTCTACTAGAGATTATACAAACTCAAAAGGAGTCCTCATTACAATTATTAACACACTATTTCACAGAATAGTGAGGACTACTAATGCTATCCTCTGGACCGTCACACCGTTCCCCGACTAGTCCCTGCTATGTTCTCATTTCCTGAAGAGAACAGTGAAAGAAAGGGTGAGCTCAACTAGCCTAGTAAGAAATATTATGACTAAGATATTGCAGAATAAATTATCGTTAGCCTTCAACAGTGTTAAACTGATAAAATATAACAACATCAAGTTTAACTGTAGCGGAACAAACAATCCATTAAAAGAGTCAAGTAGAGAATAAAATCTACTATCTTTTAAGATTTAAAAGGTTATTCATCACTTTTATCGCTGGGACACAGCTTAATAAATAATCCACATCATCGAATCACCCCTGCACTACGACCAAAGATATTCTTTAGTATCACGACCATAATTATCCATGCACTACGGGCCAAGAATATTTATGTATTCATTAATGGTCATGATCATGCCAACAACTGTCCATCAATGCACTACGGGCCAATGATAACTTTTACCACATCATTTGTAACATTACGGTCATGATTACATCGAATAATCCCTGGTCATAATCATACCAAGTCCATCTACGCACTACAGGCCACAGATGACTTCCAACATAATATAAACATGAGGATGATGACAATGATATAAGAATTTAATAAAACAAGTTCAAGAATTAATTTATCCAGGAACTAATAATGTCCAAATTGTCAACATGATAGTGCCTTGTAGAGTAAAATTCAAGAATGATCAGAAGAATATTTCCATGAAAAGATACTGGATGAAGTGCAAATATCAATGATATTCTACTAATTTTATGGAGTATAGAAGTCAAAACTTTAACCAACTGAGTATAATAAAGAATGGAATAACAAAAGAAATCACCATGCATGAGGTACTTCGCATAGACAAGTTATTCTAACATAATAATAATAACGGAACTAGGTTAGGCAAAATTTGCACCGACAGGATGTTCCAACAGAATAATAAAGATGGAACCAGGTCCGGTGTAACACAAACGAACAGGATGTTCCAACAGAATAATAATAAAAACAGAACCATGTCCGGAGTAAAACACACAGACATGATGTTCCTACAGAATAATAATAAAGACGGAACCAGGTCCGGTGTAAAACACACAAACAGGATGTTCCAACAGAATAATAAAAGAATGTCACCAAGTATAGGGTAAACCGCGTATACAGGTTATTCCAACAGAATAATACGCAATGGAATAACAACAGTTTTCTTCATGAATAAGAAAGAATAACACCCCTTACATTAGTAGTAGATTGAATAATACAGTAGTGTAGTAACAAAATACTCTTCTTCTTTCTCTCTTATTCTCTCTATACTTTCTCTCTCTATAGCTTGAATAAATTCGTGAAAAATAATGAAGCACTAGGCCTCTATTTATAGAAGATTTCTAGCTTAGCACTTGAAATGTGAAAAGGCAAGTGGATTGACGACTGGTGATGTGACAAGAAAAGTGGTTTGACGCCTATAATGTGAAACGACAATTGGTTTGACGCCTGTAATATGAAACAGCAAGTGGTTTGACGTCTGGTAAAGGTAGTTACTATTGACGAATGTAATTACTATTGACAAAGGTAATTACTATTGACGAAGGTAATTACTATTGACGAAGAGACTCTTAGATGATGACATATGGCCCCCCCCCATAAAATAACCAAACTTACCACAAACATCTCATAATAGACTCTTTATATACATCAAGGATTGAATAAATATTACTACAAATCATTTTATTTTTAATCAACACATATTTAATCTTTCAACAATTATTAATCATTTATAACTTGTCGTCTAAATTATTGATTTAATAATATAAGAATTTATACAGATGATACTGTGACAATAATTAAATCAATAATATAAGAGATATGATGCATCAATTACTGTAGTAATAATTGAGTATAGCTGAGTGACTTCTCACGTAAGCATCAATAATCAATACCGTGTGCTACTATGCAACCACACATATTGTTGTACTTTTACTACCGGGTAGTTCAACAGTTTTAACGGTAACACCTCCACCGTTATTTTCATAAAGTATTTTTGTCATTTTCTCAATCTGACAATAATTCCGTTGTGGGGTCCACCAATGATTGTGCCATCGTATGAATATTCCCCGACAAAAAGAATATTCCCCGACCAAACGAATATTATATAACAACTTGCTTACTTTGCAAAATTTATAAATTTTACCCACAACTATAACATTATATCAAATTTACTCCATAATATTCAAAAATAATATTTATAGAAAATTCATCTTTATTTATAAAAGTTGTGATCTTACAAAGGCGATTATAGCAGAGGGTGGTAGTGAGGCGGGGACCCAATACCACAAAGGGAGAAAGAATAAGAGCAAGGGAGAGGGAGGAGCCAAGGCAGAGAGTGCCAGTGGTAGTGTTAGAGGCCAAAAGAAGGAATTTTAACTCCAAAAATACTGGAGTGAGACAAAGGGATCCTAAGCGTAAGATCAGAGTGTGTAATACATATGGAAAGGCTCATCTAGGAGTCTGTCTAAAAGAGGGTATAAGTACCTTTAATCATTAAGGTAGAAGAGGAGGAAAAAACATTAGTTAATTATATTCGTGGAAATTGTTTCATGAATAATAAAGGTAAATAAGTATCGGTAGATAAGCATTGATAATGTTGAGAGGATTTGAAGTAATTCTCGATATGAATGGGTTGATTAATCATAGAAACATTAATAAATTGTTAGAATAAAAGTATTAATCTTCAGTTTTCTAAGAAAATCCAAGGTAGTAATTTACGGTAATAAAATACCGCGACGCTCTTGTTGTCTAACCATGCCACAAGTTAGGAGGATGTTAAGTAAGGGGTTGAGTCGTTACGTTGCGTATCGACAATCATAAGAGGAGTAAAATAGTGGTTAAGAATAAATACCCATGGCCCAGGATCGATGATCTATTTGATCAGTTGAAGAGGGTAAAGAATTTTTCTAAAATAGATTTGCGTACATGGTATAGTCGGTTGAAAATAAGGAAGAAGGAGGAGGTACCTAAGATGACATTCAGAACTCGTTATAGTTATGACAAGTTTTTGGTTATGTAATTTGGGTTGACTAATATGCGAAAGTTAGACTTTCCGTAAGGGGCGCTGAACAAGACGTTGGTAAGCTGATAGGTACTCTTATGAGGTGCTATGGTTGAGAGTACCATTAGCGTCACAGAGTGTTCAAATAATATTTAGATGAGAGTGTCGTAATGATCATTGGTGATATTCTAGTCTAATTCAAGACGTCAGAAGATCACGCTGAACATTTGAAGATAGTGTGAGAAACACTACGGAGGGACAAGTTGTATACGAAATTCACTAAGTGTGAATTTTATCTTAAAAGATATACAGATATGTTATTAATAAGCATGTTGGGAATGAGAAGTGTGAAAATAATTTTCAGGAGCTCAAAGGGAAGGTTAATTGAGGCACCTATATTATCTTTATCAGATGATACGGGGAATTTTGTAGTGTATCTCGATGCTTCACATAGATGACAAGATTACGTACTCATATAACATAGCAAGGTCATTGTGTATGCATCACGCCAGTTAAGGGATTTTGAGAAGGTCTGTCCTACTTATGATTTATAATTGGCAGCTGAAGTTTTAAATTAAAAATATGAAGATAGTATTTATACGGGGATAAGTATGAGATATACACGGACTCTAAGAGTCTGAAATATATCTCCACACAGAAGGAGTTTAATATGAAGTAGAGAAGGTGATTAGAATGGATAAGAGATTACGACTGTGATATGTTATATCATTTAGGGAAGGTAAACATAGTAGCCGACGCATTAAGTAGGAAGGATAGGGGAAGCTATCGATGTTAACAATTCAGAATAAGTTAATAACGGAAATGGCGAAAACGAAGTTAGAATTTAAATTACGGAATGAAGGGGTAGAAATTTTATTCATAATGTAGACTCAATCCACGATAATGGAACACGTTAATTAAGTACAACTAGGTAATGAGGAATGCAAGCGAATGAAGAAGATGATGCAGGATGAAGAGAAGATCAAGTATAATCTTGTTTTGAAGGAGGAATTTGAGTTTTAAATAATTTTAAAGTTAAAAGAAGAATTAACCAAAGGAAGATAGCGTAATATGTTAATAAGTATTTAACTTCCAACTCAAATTAATGATATGAAGGAACAAGTTCTATGAAATGAGATAATACCTTCGGTGAAGGTGAATGTGGGGAACCACAATGCCGAAGAAGCAACGTGAGGACTCGAGATTAAAATAAATGAAAATAATTTTCTTCATTGGTGTATGTATTATTAGCGAGATTCTGAGGACAGAATCCTTCTAAGGGGGAAAAGTGTAACGCCCTAGAAAATCAAATTTTTAGGAGAATTAAAATTTTATTTAATTATGTGGATTAAATGAATTTAATTGATTATTTATGGGAGTAAGCTAATTGAATGTCGTTCTATGACCTAGTTATGTCAGAAAGTCGTAGTATTTTGGCTACGTGGTAGAATTAAAGTATTTGAATTTCTAAGACAAAAATAAAAAGCTTTCCGAGAAATTTTCCGAAAACCACTATTCACACAGTTCTGCTCGGAAATTATTTTTGAATTTCTGAGAAATACATAACGATAGAATATCAAGGTTAGATGGAATATCCAATAATATTTTAGTTATGGCAAACACAGTTTTTTGCCTGTAAACTTAAAACCTAACAGTTAGGGAAAGTGATTCTCGAGAAGGAATTTAAATGTGAATAATGAATTAAAGCGATGATCGTATGATGTGTAAGTATTAAACGATATAATGAATACGAGTATGATACGAAGTATTATACGAGTATGTATGAATGATGGTATGTCATATATGATGAATAAGTATACGAGTTAGAATAAGAGATTAATACGTAGACAATACTTTATAAGGCTTTAAGCCATATGTAATGGATTTATTGAATTGTGTAGGAAATTATATTGTCCAATGGGAATTATGGTAAGGCCCAAATGTAGGAATGTTTAATTCCAAGGTAAATTAATGAACAAGTCCAAGTGTTTATTTAATTACAAGCCCAATGTATAAGTCAAATTAATTAAGCTAAAGGCCCAAAGTAAGAACCAATGGGTTATGGGATGGTTTAAACCCATGGGGAAAACCATGGATGATCCAAAGTAGGAAGCAAGTATACTTAATGGCTAAGTTAAGTAATGACCCAGTAATTAATGTGGTGAGCAAGTAAAGGATAAGCTAGGTGATTAACAAGTAAACTTAAAGGCTAAGTTATGTGATTAGAAAGTTTACTTAATGGTTAAGTAAATGTGGTGAAATGTTGTGGTTGCCAAGTTAACTTAAGAGCTAGGTAATGAATAGTAAGAAGGTGGATGGTTTAATGACCATTAAGCCCTAATTTAGGATTTCCTATAAATAGAAGGAGAGATAGCTCATTTGTTGGTTGTTGTATTTCATCCAACAAGTTGAGAGCTTATTTGCTTGAGAAAAAAAGCTAGAAATGCTAGAAAGCTAGATTTTATATTTCAAGAAGCAAGAAACAAGAAGAAGAACAAGGATTAAACAAGTGTCTTCAAGGGTAAGAACCTAAACCATGAATCTCTTTCTCCTCATTTGTTAGAGAAGTGAGTAGTGGTAGGATTTGTATGCTAAGAAATGGTGGTATTGATTAATTAATGGACTTAAGCCGTATAAGTCATGAATAAGTTATTCGTAATCATATAAGTAATGTACTAAAGAAGATCTTGTAAGAACTTGTCATATGTTAATAATAATAAAGTTGGTATGATAAGAAGAAGTAAGGATGGTGTTTAAAAGATTGAAGCCATAAGAAATCATGAGAAATGTAATCATAAGTAGTTTATACTTTTATAAGTAATAAACTCATGAAGAACAAGTAATAACTTATCATGATTATAAGTTAATGAAGTAAGTATGTTAAGATGTTAGTATGACGGAATGAATTCGTTTGAAATGAAGAACAAATCTTAAGTAACGAAGTTTTACCGGAATTCACACGATTGGACGATAATCATTGAATTCATGAAATTCTCTGAATGGAAGTCGAATTTTGATATTGAACTCGGGAACATTGGTTTTCAATAGAGACAAGTCTTATTTGGCATTATAGAGTTACAGACTCGAAAATGACCGGATTTCGACTTAGAACAAAGAAACGAGCGTTGAACGTTCACGAACGTTTATCATTTTCATTAAAAATGGACTAATAGGTGAATTTGTAGTTAACGAAGTCAAATAGATAAAATTCTTGTATGAACACGTATGGTATGTGATTTGTGAATCGTAGGCACTTGAACAAGCTAATTCGGACTTATAACGAAGAAGTTACGAGCCCGGGAGTTTCGCAAAGTAGAAAAACTGTCTAAGTTTTTTGGTGCACAGAGCTGGCACTGCGGCGCCAGCTCTAGGCCAAATAAGTGGCGCCGCAGCGCAAAGCATGGTTTGATTAAGCTGTAACCTACTGGAGAGTCGCACTGCAGCGCGACCCATAACGAAGGGACTCGCGCCACAGCGCCGAGTCCAAGTTTTTTTGTCCTAACATATGGCGCCGTAGCACGACATAGAGAAGAGAAGCTGGCGCCGCATGGCCAACACTAAGTGAAGCATAAAGAGGAATGTTTTAGAATGTAAAGTAAAGGAGAAGTGAATGAAGAGTAAATTAAATTCTTAATCAACTTAATGTAACATCATTTAGGACGTATAAACCTTAAGTAATATGCTAGAGGTTGAAAGAAAGAATAATTAAACGAAGAACGTGAAGAGTAATTAGGTAAACCGTGAAGGATATTTAAAATTGGTACTTTATCAATGGTGATCGAGTTTCAATTAATAATGTAACAAAATTGGTAAGCCGTGAGGAAGAATGATTAACTCAAAACAAGTTGTATTATTAAAATAATTTAAGTTAAGTTATAGAAGAAAAAGAAGTTGGTAAGAACGATGTAAACTTTAACGGCAAGCCAGAACCAATAACAACAAATATAATACATGATTAGATTGAGAAGAAGGGTAAGATTCATTAGGAACCATGTATGTTCATTCATGACCTAATGTGGA
Organism: Panax japonicus; assembly: GCA_020205505.1. Lineage (NCBI taxonomy): Eukaryota > Viridiplantae > Streptophyta > Magnoliopsida > Apiales > Araliaceae > Panax > Panax japonicus. The sequence continues at coordinate 33,081,834 of CM035109.1, read as the reverse complement.
ATGTTATTTGGTTATGTGTTGTAGAGACCGTAAAGACTCAAAGACAAAGTAATTTTACTGTAGCAGATGCTAAAGGCAAGTTTTTCTTAAACACTTGTCTAACCTTCGTGTTAGCAAAGTTTTCTGTGATTCATGTTATGAGATGCATGAATTGTTTTACTAAAGGGTCGATGCCAGTTTTACCTCGGCTAGACTAAATCTTGAAGAGTTGATTGATTTCTTTATAAGTTTTCCATATAGAATTGATAACACTATCCTACACCAATTGTTTGCTACGGATTCAAGGTAAGTCTATGTATGGATAAACAAATGTATTTTCATCGAGTCTTCGATGGGCATGTGAGGTTACCATAACTTAAACATACACATGTTTAATGAATGTAGTGTTGATCAACATAGAGTACTATAGGCTGATCACCTAGAAGTGCTCGTAAGCTATGCCGAACTTAGGAACTTAGTGCCACATTGTCCTTTTCAAAGAAATTATGAAACACTCATGGTCTTGGTCCATAATTGATGTTTTACTGAATAATGTCATTGTAAAACGTTTTGAAGGAAAAGAAATGCTATTTTGAATTATTGATAGTACTTTGTAACTATTATCCAGTTATTGAAGATGTAATATCTAGAGGGTTTATGATAACGATCCTTTAAAAAGTAAATGAATGGGTTAAAGAATATATAATATTTGATATATAACTGTGTTTAATTGAAGGTTATGTAATAAAAACCTAAAAGTTGTTGAAGAAATGAATGAAGTATATTTGTATGTAAAACTTTTTGCTAAGTTAACGTGTTGAAGTTATTCAATGATAATTGTGAAAGAGATTTTGTGAAAATCTTAGTAAGGTAGGGTTTCGGTGATTCCGAAGACGAAATCCTTATAAGGAGGAAAGGACTGTGACAAACCGAATTTTTATAAGTTATTAAAATAGGAATTTAATAATGAAAATTCTTATTATGAGATGTTTTGAGTATGAGTATGTATATATACATTCTATATATTTTTAAATATGTGATCTGGTGTGAAGAGAAATATATATTCATATATTGGAAAAGTGAGGTTCAATAGTTAAGTTAACTATTGAAGAAATTAAATGAATTTGGTAATTATTTTAAATATTTATTGAATTAAATAATTTATTTATTGAGAAAAATAAATAATTTATGAAATTGTGGTATAATAATTTAGTTACGTGTGTATGATAATTAATTTAAAGCAAAGGTAAATTTTATTCTTTGAAGATTTAAGTTAATGAATTAATTAAATTAAATGAATTATTTAATATTAAAGTGAATAAATAAATTAAATAAAGTAATGTTTAAATCGAATTTATTAATTAAATTAGATATATGTAATTATTTATTAATTATAAGTATAATTATAATGAGATTATAATTATTATTAATTACTATTATTATGTGTTATTTAAATTAACTAAAGGTGTGACACATGAAACTATATAATAAAAATAATATAAAAATAATCTAATTTGGGGGAATAGGTGGTAGCTAAACAAGGCCTTGTGGCCTTTGGTTTATGTAACTGACGTCTTTTTTTTTTTTTAAACTAATAGAGTACGTGGGAAATAAGCCATATCAGGTTATTTTTGTGACGCCCCCAAAACAGGTATACATCACCTATTCTGAGTCGCCAAATACATGGTACAGAATACAAATACAATCATTAATATACAACAAGAGAGCTGTGAGTTTTAATATAAATACTGTCTTTTAGACAATATCCACTCTCAGAATAAGTCCACATTACATTTATTGTCACACTATTTAACAGAATAGTGAGGACTACTAATATTGTCATCTGGACCATCACTCCGTTCCCCGACTAGTCCCAGCTACGTTCTCATTTCCTGAAGAGAACAGTGAAAGAAAGGGTGAGTTTAACTAGCCCAGTAAGAAATATTATGACTAAGATAATGCAGAATAAATTATTGTTAGCCTTAAACAGTGTTAAACTGATATAATATAACAAACATCAAGTTTAACTGCAGCGGAACAAGTAATCCATTAAAAGAGTCAAGTAGAGAATAAAATCTACTATCTTCTATGATTTAAAATATTTTTCATCATTTTTATCGCTGAGACTCAGCTTAATAAATAATCCACATCATCAAAACATCCCTGCACTACAGACTAAGGATATTCTTTAGTATCACGACCACTAATTATCCATGCACTACGGGCCAAAGATAATCATATTTTCATCAACGGTTCTGATCATGCCATAAAACAATTCATCATTGCACCCTTGGCCGAAGAGAATCCATAGCCATAATCATACCAAAAACTGTCCATCAATGCACTACGGGCCAATGAGAATTTTTTCCACATCATTTGTAACATTACGGTCATGATTATACTGAATAATCCCTGGTCGTAATCATACTAAGTCCATCTATGCACTACAGGACACAGATGACTTTCAACATAATATAAACATGAGGATGATGACAATAACATAATAATTCAATACAACAAGTTCAAGAATTAATTTATCCAGGAACTAATAACGTCCAAATTGTCAGCATGATACTTCTTTGTAGAGTAAAATTCAAGAATGCTCAGAAGAATATTTTCATGCAAAGATACTGGATGAAGCACAAATATCAAGGATATTCCAATAATTTCACGGAGTATAGAAGTCAAAACTTTAACCAACTGAGTATAATAGAATATATGAAACTGTAAATGGATTTTCGCCGCCATACGGTAATCCACTTAGACAGATCATTTCCACAATTTAATAAGGAATGAATACAAAGGATCATTCACCATGCATGCGGTAATCCACATAGACAGGTTATTCCAACATAATAATAAAGAATGGAATAACATTAGGATTCACCATGCGTGCGATAGACTGCACAGATTGTTTATTCCTAACATAATAATAAATAATGGAACCAGGTCCGGCGTAAATGCACAGACAGGATATTCCGATAGATTAATAAAGAATGGAATAACAACAGAAATCACCATACATGTGATAGACCGTACAGACAGGTTATTCCGACATAATAATTAATGGAACCAGGTCACTCGTAATATGCACCGACTGGATATTCCGACAGAATAATAAAGAACGAAATAATATAAGAATTTCACCATGTATGCGGTACTTCGCATAAACATGTTATTCCAACATAATAATAAAGAATGGAATAACAGAAGAATTTCACCAAGTATAGGGTATCCCGCGTATACAGGTTATTCCAACAGAATAATAAAGAATGGAATAACAGAAGTTCTCTTCATGAATAAGAAAGAAAGAATACCCCTTACGAGTAGAACAAATAATATCCCTTACCTTAGAAAGAAGAGTACTGGATATAGAAGTAGTGAAGTAGCAGAACACTTTTCTTCATTCTCTCTATAGTTTCTCTCTCTAGAGTTTCAGTGAATTCGTAAGAAATAATGAATGAATGAGCTTCTATTTATAGAAGAATAGACTGAATAGTAACTAACTCATGAACGGTCTAGATTGATTTACTTTAATCTAATGGTCCATATTTAAAGCAAAATCTTTTAAATAAAATATAATATATTCTATTTATAATCTAATAAGACGAATAACTTTATAAAATATTTTACTATGCAAACACTATGCAGGCACTATGCAAATACTATACATAATAAAATATAATATATTCTAATTATTGTCTAATAAAACAGATAGCTTTATAAAAGTATTCTGTTTTATATTAAAAAAATTTACTATGCAAAACACTATGTAGATACTATGCAACATTATGCATAATAAAATATAATATATTCTATTTATAGAATAACTTTATAAAAGTATTCTATTTATATAAAAAAAATTCTGCTTTATTACATTAATAATACTAATAAAATAAAACTGAGTGACTTATCACGTAAACATCAATAATCAATACCGTGTGCTACTATGCAACCACACGTATTACTGTACTTTTACTGCTGAGTACTTCAACAATTTTAACGGTAAAACTTCCGCTGTTATTCTCATAAAAATTCTATTGTGGGGTCCACCAATGATTGTACCGTCGTACGGATATTCCCTGACAAATGCAAAATTTATAAATACTACCCATAACTATAACATTATATCAAATCCACACCATAATATTCAAAAAATTATTTCGAGAAAATTAAATATGTATTCATAAAATCTGGGGTCTCACAATCTCCCCTCCTTATGAAATTTCGCCCTCGAAATTTACGTACGTACCTGGTATGTTGAAGAGGTGAGGATACCTTGACTTCACTTCAAATTCTAACTCTTGAGGTATAACCTTTGTGCGTCGAATATGATCCTTCTTATCCAAGATGTTAACACGTATCTCCTCATACGTTAAATCTTCTGCTATCTCGTCCGGTTCTACATTAATAATGTGGTTCGGGTCGTCCACATATTTACGTAACATCGATACGTTAAAAATGTTATGGGCACGCGACATACTTGGCAGTAAAACGAGTCTATAAGCCACAGTTCCTACTCGATCGAGAATTTCTAACCGGTCAATTAAATTAAGGGTTGAGATTTCCTCTCTTCGTCGATTCTTGCTTCTAGAATAACACCCTCTTAAACCTTCTTCCTCACATTCATCAGCTCTGAGTATTTTAGACACTCGAAATTTTCTGTACTACTGTTACTAACATTGCAGGAGGACATATTCGTCTTTTAAGAGAGAACCCTGAAAGACAATCCAAATCCATACCAGATACTACCGAAAGTTCAGCATTAACCCCAGATCGCAATCTAGGAGTAACGATTTCAGCCTCGGATTTAACCCCGAGACCTGCAGGAACAATACCAGAACACACACCGGAGAAGACCAATTAATCTCGGAGATCACCCCGAGGTATCCAGTCTCAGTCCCAACCATGGGAATAGCCACCAACCTTGGTGATAACCCCAAGGAATGCAGTTTCGGAGATAACCCCGGAAATGCTTGTTTCAAATGCCATCAGCTTCAATCTTGGCACTTATAACGAAATACACTATGCCAACACGGCAATCACATCGGGAAGACAAGCACACCTCAAAGATGACAATGAGGACCTTCAACAAATGCATCAGTCCAATCTCAGCGAAGTCTCAGCAACGTCTGCTTATCGGCCCGATCCGACAGTAACATCGGTGAGGGGCAACATCGCCATCTCGTCCAACATGATGCCACGTCTTGTCTCTACGCAACAATGTCCCATAAGGCTAACCAATCCCGATTAACTATTGTGCGGGGTAACGGATGAGAGTTGAAGCTTGAAGACCAGAGGGCATCATTCCATCGTCAAAGACTTCGTACAAACTCTAATCCCATGCCATCGTACAACTCACGACAACGGCGGTCCGAAATAGGTCCTAAATACCTCAAAACGGATGCCCGGATTGTACTTCTCAAAATCTGAGTGGACATTACAGTGCCTGAGTGCACGTACTTCAAGACGACCAGACCCGACAGAACCGGGCCGACTCAACCCGCCTCTGGTACACTTGCGGCTGAGCCACTTGTACACCTACGACACCTTTTGCCTATAGATAAGAGGCTTGGGGTAATGAATTTTAAGAGAAAAAAGACGGGGAAACCCTGCACAATTTGCTCTGCACTCGCTATACAGTGTATTTTCCCACTTTCAAACACCTGTGAGCTCATATATAGCCTCTTTTGTACCCACAAAAGCTCAGTGTTTACCCACTCTAAAGATATAAAAGCCCTTTTTATCAGTCAGCTGTAAGCCTTCTCACACACTTTAGAGTGTTTCTCTTCATCTTTGAACACACCCTTCTACACGTTGAGAGTCGTGTTGCTTACTTTTGCCCGGACTTCGGTCCGTGGTTTCCTTCCAATCTGTATATATATATATATATATATTATATATAAATATTTATATATATATAGATATATTGACTAACATTATCGGGTTATGCCTCGATTGAGCCTAGACTTCGGTCTGGAGCGTTTACTGCTTTAATATATATATATATATATATATATATATATATATATATATATATTAATTGTCTGTCGGACTTTGTTTGATGAGCCCAGACTTCGGTCTGGTGCGTTTATTCGCTTATATATATATATATATATATATATATATATATATATATACTTATATATATATCGAGCAAGGATCAAGTTCATACCCCTTATCTTACTCACCCGTGCTTACCCTCCTTTTGGCAACGATTTTGATCATACAACCGTCGTTTATACTTTTAGCGACGCTATATGTTATCCGTCGCTAAAAGTATAGACGACAGTTGTATGACCGAAACCGTCGCCTAAAGGGGGGTAAGCACAGGTGAGTAAGATAAGGGGTATACACTTGATCCGGACCGTATATATCGCTTATATATACTTATATATATCAACTGTGTGTCGGACTTTGTTCGATGAGCCTAGACTTCGGTCTGGTGCGTTTACTCGCTTATATATATATATATATATATATATATATATATATATATATATATATATATATATATACTTATATATATGAACTGTGGTCGAACTATGTTCGATGAGCCTGAATTTTACATCCGGTGCGTTTATTGCTTTCTTATATATATATATATATATATATATATATTTGTTTATTTTGTCCTGCCTGGAGTTCCCTTCGTGGCAGTTGATAGTTTTTACAAGCTTTCTTTACATTTCGTCCTGCCTGGAGTTTACTTCGTGGCAGTTGACCGCATTTACAGCTTTATTTACATTATGTCCCGCCTGGATTTTCTTTCGTGGCAGTTGATCGTATCTACAACTTTATTTATATTTTTGATCCCCCATGGACTTGCTTTGTGGTTGGTGATTCTGTCTGTATATATATATTTACCTCTTTTATATATATACCTGCTTATTGCTTTTATACAAATTGCAATATTCTGTGCGCCTAGGAATCATGTGATCACAGATTCATCTCATTGGATCTAGATTCGGTTCCCGTGATGGACATTTTTCGCTGTAAGCAGCTTGTAAATTATTCTGCGATGTATGTATTTCCTCAGATGGTTTCCATACCCACGAGGAAGTCGGCATTATATATATATATATATTATTTTCGTACGGATGCTTCACATTCGTCAAATAAAATCAATCTAGCCGCTCATTTAATAAAAATGGGAGTGTAAAAGGTCTCAATTCCTATTGAGCATCAGGGTTTGAAAAACCTCTTTTATAAAACATCATTGCCATATATTGCTAAAAACTGAATTTTTACATAAATTCAAATCCTGTGTATATAGCTTCGAAAGAGGCCTCACACAACTTTCATATAACATCACATTAACCAATACACACACACACACACACACACACACACTCAGATAATAGTTTCTTGAAAAGAGGCGGTCACCGTGGTAACACGGATGTCGGGAGGTGCCTAACACCTTCCCCCCGCATAGCCAAGTCCCCAGACCCTAAATGAATCTCGGTTTTGCCGACCCGTATATCAGTGTCACATCACTGGGTCAATGTGCAAACCTTTTCTCGGTTGTGTTGGTACAACCATTTAAAAAACCAACTGGCAACTCTTAACAGTCCCATCGTCGACATTATACATGTCAGACCTTTTTCACTTGTTTTTTCAAACAAATCTCACCTAAAATGAGAACACCAAAGAACAAGTAACGGAAAGGGACATCCAAAAAACCCGACATCGACATGTGGCGACTCTGCTGGGGACTCCAGTAAGAGGACTTAAGCCGCTATTTCAAACTTTTCAAAACTATTATCTGCTTGTGTGTGGATGTTGCATTTACATTGGATGAATGTGTACGAATGCATGTCTTGTTTAAGCTTAGTGCTTCGCATCATATCTGCGTGTGATGTTAATGCTTCGCACTATAAACTACTTATGATATTAGTGCTTCGCACTTGTCATCATTTCATACGGTGAGACGCGATGTATGTGAATGTATGTTTTGTGGTCCCTCCACCCGGAGGCTATCCCGTCGGTGTTTGATTACTGGACTCGTGAGAAGACTAATTCTTCGAGGCTCAGGAAAGGCACCACCCAAATTCGCTCCAGTTGAAAGACCGGATTAACTTTCCGTCTAGTAGATTGCGATGATTTGGGAACCTTCATGCCAAAAAGCTGCGAGAGTAACCTAAGATAGGTCAGCCTCTGATAAACCCAAAACGAAGGAAAGTCTCTTCATGCTCTCATTTCAATTACTTGTAAACACAATTACTTGTAATTTCATTCCATATATATCTCCATGTAATGAGAAATATGAAGCAATATGTCCAAATACATGCTACAAACAGCTGACACTCGTTTTGCAGGATAAAATTCCTAAAATGGACACATCACATAACATGTCATTATACACCTTCCCTAAGGACTAAACTATGCAAGTCTTTCGCAGGGAATCAATCGGACCTACTACCCGGTCAAAGTCCAAAAATGCAACAGGCCTACAAACAATCATGTCGTCATCCGACCAGACTGAACTTAATCCAGTTTCTTTCAAAGAATTCGACGGGTTAAGCAAACAGATTACAGATTTGGTTTTTCTATTAAAAGAATTACACCAGTCTACACAGGGTCAGAAAATACCCGTACATACTAAGCCCTCCACACAAGGAGGAATTCCGGTCATTACCATACCAGAGCCACAATTGGATACGACCAACAAAACGCAGGATGCTGCCCATTCCACTAGAGATCTAGACAATGGTGACATCAAAAAGAAAGTCCTCCAAATGGAAGAGACCCTTCGCGCTATCAAAGAAATTGGAACACACGAGAGTGTTTCATATGCTGATCTATGTATTTTTCCTGGTGTTCACTATCCAGAAAAATTTAAAACTCCTGACTTTGAAAAATATGACGGGTTAGGGGATCCTTATACACATTTAAAAGTCTTTATTGGAGAACTGGGATCCTATGCAGAGGATGAAAAACTCAGAATGAAATTGTTCCAAAAGAGTCTAACTGAAGAAGCCCGTTCGTGGTACACAAGATTAGACAACTCCAAAATTCACAGTTGGAAAGAGCTAGCACATGCCTTCCTCACTCAATACAATTTTCAAACTCAGATGGATCTCGATCGGTATCAAATTACCATGATCAAAAAACAGTCTAATGAGTCTTTCAGAGAGTATGCTCAAAGGTGGAGACGTCTGGCTGCCCAAGTTAGTCCTGCCATGTCAGAATCAGAAATGGTCATAACATTCATAGACATACAAGAATCTCCCTTCTATGAGTTAGTTTTACCCGGCATTGGCAAACCATTTTCTGAAATGGTTAAACACGGGGAGATGGCTGAAATGGGGTTAAAGTCAGGAAAGATTCAAGATCTAGCTGCACTCAAAGCTGTTGCTGATCACATCCAATCTGGATATTATGGGAACAACCCCCGGAGGGTCCATAAAAAGAAAGAGGAATATGTTTCCCTGATACTACAGGGACAAAAAGGTAATCAAAGCAATGGAACGAAAGATGAAAGCTCTCTGCAAACAAATTGAGCAATTGGCAGAACTGGTGACTTATCAGCATCAAGTGACTCGGCAATTAATCAGCCAGGAGCATGCCAGTCTCCTACCAATCATCATAAATATTCCCTCGTCCCTTTCAGAAAATGAAATGCTGAAAGATAAAGTGACGAAGAGAGCAAATGCCAAAGCCCGTCGTGATTTTGCCAACAAACGGGAATTCACCTATTTGGGCCAACCCATGGACGAAATCCTTCACATGTTAATCAATGAAGGAAAGATTAGTTCCCTTATACCTCTAATCAACCTCCGTTCAGGATGGTATAATTCTGATGGAGTATGTCAATACCACTCCCACTCTCGCGGTCACATCACAGAAGAATGCTGGGCATTCCGTCACCTTATTCAAAATCTAATCGACAGCGGTGTACTGCGCTTGGCAGATAACGACACTGTGTTACGAGCAAGTGAGAATGCAGGTCTTACTAAGAGGAAAAGTGTGGTAGCAGTTATATCTACTGAAGGTGAAGGGATTAATACAGTTCTCACAACACCGATAATTCAGCTCAAAGGAGGAAGCAATCCTTTGAAAGTTGCCGCTCCCGAGCCAATCAACTTGCCATGCAGAGCAAAATATACTATTGTTAGCTTGCGCAAGGTTCCATGGAATTATGGAGAAGGTGAATGATCCACCTCACATACCACTGCTGCAGTGTCGAAGGAAAATCCATTATATCTTCCCCATCGGGTGATGAACCCCACCAACAAATCAAAGGGGAAAATACCCATGGAGAAGATTAAAAAATTCCTCCGCGCTGTAGGTTATAACGAAGCCTCGGTGGTTTTAAGCTTGAAGGAAGCTCCACCACAAATATCCATTTTGGACTTGGTCCTAACTTCTGAGAATCACCGGAAGGTCTTGTTAAAGGTTTTGGAAGAAGCCTATCTTCTGACATCAGTGGATACAAAAAAAATTCAACACATGGTTGATCACATTTTAAACACTAATGTGATATCCTTCACTGATGATGACATACCGCCCGAAGGGACTGGTCATTGCAAACCGTTGCACATTGTGGTCTTGTCCTCCGGATATATGGTGGTTGGAATCTTAATAGATGGAGGTTCCTCTCTGAATATTTGCCCATATGCAACCTTGGTGAAGATGAATATCAATCTCAACCAAATTCGGAGTAGCCATACTATCATCAAAGCTTTTGATGGAGCCCGCCATAACTCGGTTGGAGTAATTGAGCTACCAATCAAAATTGGCCATCATACATTTTGCATATCCTTCCATGTGCTCAAGATAGATTCGGGATACAACCTACTCTTGGGACGACCATGGATCCACATGGCAGGGGCAGTCCCCTCCACCCTTCACCAACAACTAAAGTACATTATCAACAATAGCCTGGTCATGGTCAATGCTGAACCAGAGATTCCTCAACACGGGGATATATCTTTCATCAATGCCTATGCAGACGTAGAACCAGACAGTTTTCATGCTTTGGGAATAAGTAACACCCAATACCACGCTATTTTAGCACCACTGCCCGAACCGCACATTTCTGCTGAGGTGATGTCAGCCACTCAAGAAATGATGTTGGGTCATAAGCCAGGACAAGGGTTGGTTAAAGATGGCTAGGGTATCCAGTACCCCATTTGATTAACCAAGCAAGTTGGAATAGCTGGACTAGGATATTCTGCCAGCCCTAGTCACAGGAATCCTCATAAGCATCATAAGTTTCCTTTGGCTTCAACCATGTGGCGTTTGGCTTCGCCTTCAAACTCCGAGTCCGCACAACCTCCATTAAAGGTGCCAGCCAATGTCATGGCCATGTTATTTCCTGAGCCGAAACCGGTGGAGGAAAAGAAAATTGTTATTTCAGATCTCGCAATCAAAGAAAAGGAGAGGAGAATCAAGGAAAACGTTGTTCGAATAATGTCGGGCATGCGCATCATCGTCCATGATGAACATACCAACAGATACACCTCCAGATGATGATTGCCCTGACGTAATGGCCATCATTTGGGACAAGGAGGATGATGACAATCCCTCCATCACAGCGGTCCACCCGGACTTTACCCTTACCAATTGGAACAGCATTCCTTGCTTTGGTCGACAAGGGTAAAGCTGGCAGAAATTCTTTTCTGACCTGTAGATACAATAACTGCTTACTTTTCTATACAGTATTAGTAGTTTGTTTTGCCAGTATATGCTAACACTGTGTATGATCAACGCATTTCATATATACTAAGTGAAAACATATTTTGTTACAGGACTCTGAATTTAGATGTGCCTGTATTTGCGGATACGAGGCCTCTCCTACACAAGGATTGTACCTTTGATGTAGAGATGAATTCAGCCTTGATGGATCCCCAGGATGGCATTGAGGTGTCTCCAGAAATTTAAGAATGTGTCAAAGACAAACCCAAACCCAACCTTGATCAAACCACTTCTTTCAATCTTGGAACCTTAGAAATCCCTAAGTTAATCAAGATTGGTTCAGACCTTACCCCAAACCAACGGAATGACATGGTTATGCTATTAACACAATTCTAGGATGTGTTTGCATGGTCTCATGAAGATATGGTGGGTTTATCCACTGACATTGTCCTTCATCACATTCCCATTAAAGAGGGATTTAAGCCGATCAAGCAAAAGCTCAGGCAATTGAAACCTGAGTGGAGTTTAAAGGTGAAAGAAGAGATTATGAAACAATTTCAAGCATGCATCATCTTGGTGTCTACATATCCTGGGTGGATATCCAACATCGTGCTAGTACCTAAACCTGGAGGGAAGGTGCAAGATTGCGTGGATTACCGGGACTTGACCAAAGCTTGCCTAAAAGATAGCTTTCCCGTGCCATTTATCCACATTCTCTTTGACAATACTGCGCAATACAACATGTACTCCTTTACTGATTGCTTTGGGGGGTACCATTAGATTATGGTTGCTGAAGAAAATCATGAGAAGACTACTTTCATCACTCCTTGGGGAACTTTTTGCTATAGACGGTTGTCATTCGACCTCAGCAATGCCAGAGCTACCTATCAACGAGCTATGATGGCTCTTTTCCATGACTTAATGCATAAAGAGATTGAGATCTACGTGGATGACATCATTGTCAAGTCCCGAAAGGAGGATGACCATCTAGACCATCTCAGAAAGTTGTTCAACAGGTTGCGTAAGTACAACTTGAAGTTGAATCCAGCTAAGTGTGCCTTTGGCATCAAGTCAGGCAAGTTGCTAGGATTTCTAGTTAGCCACAAAGGGATTGAGCTGGATCCTGCCAAAATCCAAGCCATCACAGAAATGCCCATTCATCAGATAGAGAAAGAAATACGGGGATTTTTGGGAAAGATCAACTTCATCAGCAGGTTTATCTCCCAACTCACGACAACCTGTGAGCCAATCTTCAAGTTATTAAGGAAGAACTCCTCCATGAAATGGAATGATGAGTGCCAGAATGCCTTCATTACAATCAAGAAATAGCTAGTCAAAGCTCCTATCTTGGTACCACCGAGGGATGATATTCCCCTGTTCATGTACCTGTCCATAAGTGACAATGGCATGGGCTGTATGCTGGGACAGAAAGACGATAGAGGCCAAGAACAAGCTATCTATTACTTCAGCAAAAGGTTCAGCAGCAATGAACACAAGTACACTCTGATCGAGAAGACGTGTTTTGCTTTAGCATGTGCTTCAATGAGGTTACAACATTACCTCTATGGTCACACAACCCATCTAATATCCCGTGTGGATCCTCTCAAGTACGTGTTCAACAAACCCATGTTGAACTGCCGGCTGTCCAGATGGAAGTTGATCCTACAACAATTTGACATTGTATATGTGACTCAAAAGTCCATCAAAGGTCAAGGAATCGCAGATCAACTGACCGTCGCACCTTCAGGGGATTTCAAACCCTTGGAAACATATTTGCCCGATGAAGGAGTAATGACAGTGCAACAACACCGTCAGTTCAATACACGCCAATCATGGAAGATATATTTTGATAGAGCTGTTAACATGGAAGGTTCTGGAGCTGGAGCAATTCTAGTATCTCATACGGGGGAGCCGTATCCCGTTGCCATCAAATTACAGTTTGTCAGCACCAACAACTGAGTATGAAGGCTGTCTCATGGGGCTAAAACTTGCCTGTTCAATGGGCATCAAGCGATTAACTGTCCTTGGAGATTTAGAGTTAGTAATCAGATAATCCACCAGAGTCTATCAAACCAAGGAACTACATTTGTTTCCTTACCATCGGTAGGTTTTGAAGATGGCTTTGGAGTTTGAAGAAATCTCCTTTCTACACATTTATTATAATAGGAATGATTTCACGGATGCATTCGCAACTTTGGCCTCCTTGATTTGCATATAAGACAAGGAACACTTGCCAAGCGTCACAATTTCCCTGCACAAGGCCCCAGCCTATGGGAATTACGTTGGAGAAGTATTGGATGAGCTACCTCCCATCCAACCTCCTTGGTATCAGCATATCAAGGAATATCTGTGAGATGGATCTACACCCGCTGAGGCGAGCCTGACTGAGAAAAGGCGGATCCATCGACTTGCTATGAAGTTCTACTTGAGTGGAGATGCGCTCTATAAAGTAGATGCAGGACTAGGTCTGCTCAGGTGTCTAGACAAATATCAAGCCCAAAGGCTTATGGATGAAATCCATGGCAGAGCCTGTGGCCCCCACATGAGTGGCCCCCTCCATGTCAAGAAAGTCCTCAGGACGGGACATTATTGGCTATCTCTCAAGGCTGATTGCCATGACCACGTCAAAAGATGCTATCAGTTCCAGATTTATGGGAATGCTATACACGCCCCTCCACGGGAACTCCACAATATGAGTTCTCCTTGGCCCTTCTCAATGTGGGGAATGGACGTTATTGGGCACATTGAGCCTAAAGCCAGTAATGGTCACCGATTTATCTTTACCATGATCGACTACTTCACCAAGTGGGTAGAAGCAGCCTCCTTCCCCAGGGTCACTAAAGAAGTTATCATTGATTTCATCAGAAACAATGTCGTTTATCGATATGGACAACCAGAGGTGATTGTGTCAGACAATGACAAAAACCTCAACAAAAAATGATGGAGGAGTTATGCAGTAAATTCCACATCAAACATCTTAACTCTGTCATCTATCGTCCAAAGATGAATGGTTCTGTTGAAGCGGCTAACAAAAATATCAAGAAGATTATGCAAAAGATGTCAGCCAACCACAAAGATTGGCCTAACCTATTGCCTCTTACTCTGTTAGCCTACAGAACCACAATGCGTACTTCAACTAGGGCAACCCCCCTACGCATTAACCTATTTGATGGAAGCAGTGCTCCCCATATAAGTTGAGATGGAATCTCTCAGAGTGTTGATCGACGCTCAGCTGGATGAAAACCAATGGGTACAAGACATGTATCACCAATTGTCTCTGATAGACAAAAGGCGAACCTCGACTATCTTCCATGGTCAGCTATACCAACAAAGGATCGCCAGATCCTACAACAAAAAAGTCCGGCTACTGCAATTTAAACAACATGACTTGGTTCTGAAGAAGATTCTTGACAATCAAGATCAGGCCAAAGGAATATTCGCTCCTAACTGGGAAGGCCCGTTTATTGTCAAAGAAGTATTGACAGGAGGCGCTCTCAGATTACAAGAAATGGATGGCGATGAATTTCCATAACTCATCAACTCAGACACGGTGAAACGGTATTATGTTTGAAGTAACCAGCAAACACCCTGGTGCATCATCATCAGGTCACCAGTCATTCCGGTTCTTTAACCCTTTACAACCTACAACTTGCTACACTTTTCCCCTAAGGGAAACATACTCTTCAAGCCAGCAGCCTGGCTTTCTCCTTTGCGCTCATATAACTTAGGTCATCCCACCGCGGATTGAACCTCTTGCGTTCGTAGTTTGGCTACCCATTTATGGGATCAAACTTCTCCTGCCTACAGTTTATCCTCTACCTAGGATTAAACTTTCTCCTCCCCACACTCTGACCTGTACATGGGATTACGCTTTCTTCTCGCCCTGAGGGGCGAACTACGTCGACCTGATCTCCTCTTCAATAGTTGTACGTAGGAAACCATGTTACATAGCCCGATCGCAATAAAACAAAAACAACAAAAACATTTCTACCCTCTTCTCCTTACAAAAGCAAAAACAACCAAAAACATTCCTACACCATATCAGCCATATACAGCGTTGAACCTCTTACACCAGGTTCGAACTACGCAGACCTGATCTCCTCTTCAATTGAAGTACATTGGTAGCCATTCATGGTGCGGTCTCACCCCCTACCAAAATATAAACCATTATCAGTGGGTATTGGGATTCTCTTTCAATCCACTACATTTCATTCGGCTTTAGACCAAAGGGATGGAATTACCTGAACTCCTCCCAAATAGGAGATTCGGCTACCATCTAAGCTGCGGTCATACCTCGAAGAGAAATACTAAACAATAAGAGGTGGAATTAACTAGGCTTCTCCTAAATAGAAGTTCTGGCAACCATCTGTGGTGCGGTCAATCTCAGAGAGGAAAGCCACATTCTTCTTCACATTTCCATTCAGAAACAAATCCCAAGATACCAAAGATGGTAGGGATATACATAGATCGACGATCCATTCTGAACTATCCAAAGACAGCTCAATGTTCATCCACCAAGGAAGAGTTCAGAATTCATCAAGATCACAAGCCCTGAAGCAGTAGGCAAAATATCAAGCAAATAACAAGGCATATCTAAAAGGGAAGTGATCCAAAAATATATTTCCCTATCATATATAATGCTGTTTGATATATATACAGTTTGAACTGTACATGACAAAAGGGCTAAGCTAGTCTGTGCAGGTAATACAAGATCATCTACAAATCAGGGTACATGCGAGCTAGCAAGACCAACATGGCATCCCTCTTAGATGAAAGAGGTAAAGCTGTAGTCTCCTGGATAAGAATATCCACACGACCCAACAGATCTGTAGCCATCTGCATGATAACCATATGCTCATCGATATAAGCACTCATCTCTACGATCATATCAGTGGTAAGGGACCTCGCTGCCGTACTATCTGTGACAGCCACATCCCGGGCAGATATAGCACTGTCCCGCTCAACTATCACTGTGTCTCTGTCTGACCTGGCCTCATCCCGCTCAACAACAGCGGCATCTCTACGAGCTAATGCCTCGTCTCTCTCTAATAGGGCGGCGTCCCTCACATCAAAAGCAGTCGACATCATAGATCAAATCTGGTCTCTCTCAAAGGCCATCAGATGAAGACTCTGCTCTAAATACTGTGCCGAGTGCTGGATCACAAAAGTACTGGTACTAGGAGAATCTGGAAGAAATGATGGCAACCCAACAGCGGTATCCTCCTCGATGTAGGTATCAATGTCCTCTATAGGCTCTACATTTTCTACCTCAATCTCTGGTACTGCAAATACTGCTGAAACCGATAAAACCTACGTCTCCATCCATGCAGATTACTCTGCGGAATAACCAGGACGACTGACAAAAAAAGTAGCTAGCTCACGCTGATCCCAGCAAGCGTATACACGAGATCGGTCCTCGGCTGAGAGGTATCACGAAGCTAAGCGCTGACCTGCCGCTCCCTCGAAAGGATGAAAATCCTGGAACTGGTCAAACTGCGACATCACGGCCAATGGATGATAAGTCGTCACACCCCTCAAGCCAGCCAAAGGGAGGAAATCCATGCCCGGAGCATGAGTAATGAAGCTGTATGGTGAGCAAAGCCCTGAACACAGTAATATGCTAAATGGATCTCAGATATCTGCCAAAAATACGGACCAGGACTGAGCATCTACACACTCCGATGGCTGAAAGGAATACGACATAGCCACCTCATTGGAGAAACAATACCCGTGCCATCTAAAGGTACCAACTGGTCGCAAGTGTGACATAAACTACACATACAGCAGCCCGAACTCAGTAAATCTGGAAGTGGCTCTGCTATTTTTCTAAAGTGAAACAAGTTAAAAGTGACTTGTGAAGTGAATCCTGCTGGGATTTATCATCCATGCCTGGCCGCAGGCCCACCTACGACTGTAGAAGATGTACCTGCGGCTCCTCTATGTGGGCCCCACCCCTCCGGATCGGTCCAGTTCGAGTTAAAACGGAGTTCTTATGGGCTAGAAAGGTTAAATCGGGAATAAAAATGCCATGCGATTGAGCAAAATAGCATACAATCCTGGTCTTCCCAGATGAGACTTTGAATCTGCACATCACTCATTGGTAGTCTCCTAAACACAAGGTATACTTTACCAATGACCTCAGTTGTCGCAAATCACATTCGACAATACCTTATATAGGTCTGATGCCGCCAACTTCGGGTCGTTACCCTACATGAATCCCCGACGGGGGTTACAACGTGAATCCCTGACAGGGGTTACAACGTGAGTCCCTGACGGGGGTTACAACATGAATCCTCGACAGGGGTTACAACGTGAATCCCCGACGGGGGTTATAACATAGATCCCCGGTGGGGGTTACAACACGTTAATCCGTTGACAATTCTATCAACGAAGGTCAAGCAGCCTTGACATTATTTCAGCCGATGGCAGGTAAACCCATCGAAGCGTTGAGAACCGTTCGATAGTTGCGTACGTACTTATGCGTCCCCAATAGGTCCCCGACGGGGGTTACAATGTATATCTCCGGCGGGAGTAACAACGCATGCTCAGCCGTTGACACACGTATCAACGAAGGTCAAACAAACTTGACATTATTTTATCCGATAACGTTTAAACCTGTCAGAACTATAGAGATGTTCGAGGTTCTCATACCCAGATGCTCATATTCCCCAGCAGATCCCCGGCGGGGGTCACAATGCAATGTTCCATTGATCTACACGTCAGCAAATGTCAAGCAACCTTGACGATCTCCTCACAGAGTTTCAGCCGTTGATTCACACATCAGCAAAGGCCGAGCAACCTTGACAGCATATCCCACGGGATGTTTTAGTCGTTGGTTCACAAGTCAACAAAGGTCAGGCATCCCTGACAGCATTTGGTGTTAGAAGTAAATCTAACAGAATCATGACATATTCTGGCGATACTAACCAGGAGAGGTCAACATTATCCAATAGGATAAATGATGGATTATGTTACACACATCCTCAAATAGATCAAGCTTTATCCCTACAGATCTCTTACACATAAGAGATACCCCTTCAGCATCAAGTCGTTATCAAGAACACAGGAATTTGGTGATAACTCCAACACCAATATCCTAACAGATTCGGCTTGCACATTAGATCTGGTCAGTATTGCCAATACCCAGTTGAAGCAACAGGGAACCAGCAATCATCCCCAGCATGTTGGGGTACAACCCCGTACACATGCATCATACATTTGCATCATGTTGCTACCCTTAGCACCATATTTTTTATGTTGCGTTTCAAGTGTCTAGGATTCTTTATCCTACCCATGCATCGCCATGCATGAGTATGATAAAGAGGGGCATCTGTAGACACTCAAATTTTTTTGTACTACTGTTACTAACATTGCAGGAGGACAGATTCGTCTTTTAAGAGAGAAACCTGAAAGACAATCCAAATCCATACTGGATACTACCGAAAGTTCAGCATTAACCCCGGATCGCAATCTAGGAGTACTGGTTTCAACCTTAGATTTAACCCCGAGACCTACAGGTATAATACCGGAACACATACCAGAGAAGACCGATTAATCTCGGAGATCACCCAGAGGTATCCAGTCTCATTCCCAACCATGGGAATAGCCACCAACCTTGGTGATAACCCCAAGGAATACAGTTTCACAGATAACCCCAAAAATGCTTGTTTCAAATGCCATCAGCTTCAATCTCGGCACTCACAACGAAATACTCTGTGCCAACACAGCAAACACATCGGGAAGATAGGCACAACTCAAAGATGACAATAAGGACCTTCAACAAATGCAGCAGTCGAATCTCCGCGAAGTCTGAGCAACGTCTGCTTATCGGCCCAATCTGGCAGTAACGCCGGTGAGGGGCAACATCGCCATCTCATCCAACACGATGCCACGTCTCGTTTCTACGCAACAATGACCCACAAGGCTAACCAATCCCGAGTGACTATTGTGCGGGGTAACGGATGAAAGTTGAAGCTTGAAGATCGGAGGGCATCGTCCCATCTTCAAAGACTTCGTACAAACTCTAATCCCATGCCATCGTACAACTCTTGACAACGGCGGTCCGAAAGAGGTCCTGAATACCTCAAAATGGATGCCCGGATTGCACTTCTCAAAATCTGAGTGGACATTACAGTGTCTGAGTGCACGTACTTCAAGACGACCCGACCCGACAGAATCGGGCTGACCCGACCCACCTCTGGTACACCTGCGGCACCTTTTGCCTATAAATAAGAGGCTTGGGGTGCTAATTTTTAAGAGAAAAAAGACGGGGAAACCCTGCACAATTTGCTCTGCACTCGTCATACAATGTCTTTTCCCACTTTCAAACACCTGTGAGCTCATATATAGCCTCTTTTGTACCCACAAAAGCCCAGTGTTTACCCACTCTAAAGATATAGAAGCCCTTTTTATCAGTCAGTTGTAAGCCTTCTCACACACTTTAGAGTCTTTCTCTTCATCTTTGCACACACCCTTCTACACATTGAGAGTCGCGTTGCTTGCTTTTGCCCAGACTTCGGTCCGTGGTTTCCTTCCAGTCTGTATATATATATATATATATATATATATATATATATATATATATGTGTGTGTGTGTATATTTATATATATATTGACTAACATTATCGAGTTATGCCTAGATTGAGCCTAGACTTCGGTCTGGAGCATTTACTGCTTTAATATATATATATATATATATATATATATATATATATATATATATATATATATATACTTATATATATTAATTGTCTGTCGAACTTTGTTCGATGAGCCTAGACTTCGGTCTGGTGCGTTTATTCGCTTTTATATATATATATACATATATATACTTATATATATCAACTGTGTGTTGGACTTTGTTCGATGAGCCTAGACTTCGGTATAGTGCGTTTACTCGCTTTTATATATATATATACTTAATATATATGAACTGTGGTTGAACTATGTTCGATGAGCCTGGATTTTACATCTGGTGCGTTTATTGCTTTCTTATATATATATATATATATATATATATTTGTTTTGTCCTACCTGGAGTTCCCTTCACGGCAGTTGATAGTTTTTACAAGCTTTCTTTACATTTCGTCCTGCCTGGAGTTTACTTCGTGGCAGTTGACCGCATATACAGCTTTATTTACATTCTGTCATGCCTGGAGTTTCCTTCGTGACGGTTGACCGTATCTATAGCTTTATTTATATTTTTGATCCCCCATGGACAAATTGCAATATTCTGTGCGCCTAGGAATCATGTGATCACAGATTCATCTCATTGGATCTAGATTCGGTTCCCGTGATAGACATTTTCAGATGTAAGCAGCTTGTAAATTATTCTGTGATGTATGTATTTCCTCAAATGGTTTCCATACCCACGAGGAAGTCGGCATTATTTTTATATATATGTTATTTTCGTACGGATGCTTCGCATTCGTCAAATAAAATTAATCCAGCCGCTCACTTAATAAAAGTGGGAGTATAAAAGGTCTCAATTCCTATTGAGCATCAGGGTTTAAAAAACCTCTTTTATAATACATCATTGCCATATCTTCCTAAAAACTGAATTTTTACATAAATTCAAATCCTATGTATATAGGTTCGAAAGAGGCCTCGCACAACTTTCATATAACATCACATTAACCCACACACACACACACACTCAGATAATAGTTTTTTGAAAAGAGGCAGTCACCGTGGTAACACGGATGTCGGGGGGTGCCTAACACCTTCCCCTCGCATAACCAAGTCTCCGGACCCTAAATGAATCTCGGTTTCACCAACCCGTATATCAGTGTCACATCATGGGTCAATGTGAAAACCATTTCTCGGTTATGTTGGTACAACCATTTAAAAAACCAACTGGCGACTCTTAACAGTTCTATCGTCGACATTATACATGTCAGACATTTTTCACTTGTTTTTTCAAACAAATCTCACCTAAAATGAGAACACTCAAGAACAAGTAATGGAAAGGGACATCCAAAAATCCCGGCGTCGACAAGTATGTAGCTTGAGCGGCTTTAAATTTATCGATTAAAGTCGATTCTAATCATATATTCATTATCTTCACGTGGGTTCGTATATTCGCACTTGTAACCACATACAATCTTCTACTCAACGCATCAGCTACCATGTTCGTACTTCCACGATGATATTGCATGGTACGATCGTAATCTTCAACAGCTCGAGCCAACGTCTTTGGCGCATGTTACGTTCATTTTAAGTAAAGAAATATTTGAGGGTTTTAGAAATGGGTTTTGTACTGGGGTCATTACCAAATTTGATTTCACGCTCTATGGGTAGGCTAAGAAGTCTTCAAGGATACATCAGGAAATTTATTAACAATAGAAATATCATTTAAAACTGTGACTCTCATCCAAGACTTGGATAACACATGTAATGAAGGAGAGAGATAAAAGGATAGGTATCGAATAAGGTATAGACTTTGCAAGAATTTATAATTTACTATACCGTGATAACTTCGTTTGATTCTTCGTTCGGTACAGTATTTGGTGTCATCATTACCACTGGAATTGACTTTCGCTATAGGGCATATTCCACCCTCAACTGCTTCGTCGTACTACTGCTCCATGATCTGAATCATTAACCTTCGATCCATATCGAATTGGGGTTGACCGCAGTGTATAGGGTATTTCAAAACTCGATGTTGGGTTCTCCGAATTGCTGTCAAAAAAGAGAAATACATATCATCTATTTTAGCTTTCTTGGATTGGACTTCTCCTTCCACAATATCAATGCGTCCTGTGGCTTTTACCCATGCATCTTTCATTCTCACTCGTTCAGTTGTTTCTTCTTTCAGCTGCTCCTTGACATTTGAATTCTAAGATTTCAGCTTTAATAACGTATACTTTACCAAAGAGCGCTCCTGTTCAGCTATCGCACATTGGGTAATACAATTTTGAATTGTTACATTCCTTTGCTCCACGACCGCCTTCCGTTCTTCAGCCTTCTCTTCTAACTCATGAATACGATTTTGCAATTCTACATTTTGATCAATAAGTTCTTCTAATAAATCATCCTTAGGTTCCTCTTCTTCCTCACTCTCAGTTGCTACCTTTGCGACTAGCTTGAGTACAACTTTTAATTCCTCAATCACCACATGGATATCTCAAATCACATTATCTTGGTTGGTGATTAGAGGTGTCTCCACGGTCTCATGTGCTCCATTGCTATTCTCAACTTTCTCGGATGTCATTTTCAAATACTGCCACAAAATAAGGGTTAATTAATATCTCACATATTATTTATATACTCTGATCGACCAATTAAATAACAAGTAAACTTAGGTAGGTCATACTAGCGAAGGAATTCCCCGTCTCTCCCCTCCTAGTTCTTGTCTCACATCTCAGCCAGGGATCATATCCCTAAGCTTTGATACCAACTGTGATGCCCCCAAAATAGGTATACATCACCAATTCTGAGTCGCCAAATACTTGGTACATAATACAAATACAATCTTTAATATACAACAAGTGAGCTATGAGTTTTAATACAAATATTGTCTTTTAGACAATATCCATTCTCAGAATAAGTCCTCATTACATTTATTGTCACACTATTTAACAGAATAGTGAGGACTACTCATACTATCATCTGGACCATCACTCTGTTATCCGACTAGTCCCAGCTACGTTCTCATTTCCTGAAGAGAACAGTGAAAGAAAGGGTGAGCTCAACTAGCCCAGTAAGAAATATTATGACTAAGATAATGCAGAATAAATTATCGTTAGCCTTAAACAGTGTTAAACTGATACAATATAACAAACATCAAGTTTAACTGCAGTGGAACAAGCAATCCATTAGAAGAGTCAAGTAGAGAATAAAATCTACTATCTTCTATAATTTAAAAGGTTTTTCATAACTTTTATCGCTGAGACTCAGCTTAATAAATAATCCTCATCATCAGATCATCCCTGCACTACTGGCCAAGGATATTCTTTAGTATCAAGACCACGAATTATCCATGCACTACGGGCCAAAGATAATCATGTTCTCATCAACAGTCATGATCATGCCATAAAACAATTCATCTTTGCACCCTTGGCCGAATAAAATCCATAGCCATAATCATACCAAAAATTGTCCATCATTGCACTACAGGCCAATGAGGACTTTTTCCACATCATTTGTAACATTACTGTCATGATTATACCGAATAATCCCTGGTCATAATCATACCAAGTCCATCGATGCACTACAGGCCACATATGATTTTCAACATAATATAAACATAAGGATGATGACAATGACATAATAATTCAATACAACAAGTTCAAGAATTAATTTGTCCAGGAACTAATAACATCCAAATTGTCAACATGATACTTCTTTGTAGAGTAAAATTCAAGAATGCTCAGAAGAATATTTCCATGAAAAGATACTGGATGAAGCACAAATATCAAGGATATTCCACTAATTTCATGGTGTATAGAAGTCAAAACTTTAACCAACTGAGTATAATAGAATATATGAAACTATAAATGGATTTTTGCCGCCATGTGGTAATCCACTTAGACAGATCATTTCCACAATTTAATAAGGAATGAATAGAAAGGATCATTCACCATGCATGTGGTAATTCACATAGACATGTTATTCCAACAGAATAATAAAGAATGGAATAACATAAGGATTCACCATGCGTGCGATAGACTGCATATACAGGTTATTCCCAATAAAATAATATATAATGGAACCAGGTCCTGCGTAAAGGCACATACATGATATTCTGACTGAATAATAAAGAATGGGATAGCAACAGAAATCAACATGCACGCGGTAGACCGCACAGATAGGTTATTCCAACAGAATAATTAATGGAACCAGGTCAGGTGTAATATGCACCGATAGGATATTCCGACATAATAATAAAGAACGAAATAATATAAGAATTTCACCATGTATGCGGTACTTCGCATAAACAGGTTATTCCATCATAATAATAAAGAATGGAATAACATAAGTTCTCTTCATGAATAAGAAAGGAAGAATACCCCTTACGAGTACAACACATAATATCCCCTACCTTAGAAAGAAGAGTACTGGATATAGAAGTAGTGAAGTAGCAGAACACTTTTCTTCTTTCTCTCTATAGTTTCTCTCTCTCGAGTTTCGGTGAATTCGTAAGAAATAATGAATGGGCTTCTATTTATAGAAGAATGGACTGCATAGCAACTAACTCATGAACGGTCCAGATTGATTTATTTTAATCTGACGGTCCATATTTAAAGCAAAATCTTTTAAATAAAATATAATATATTCTATTTATAATCTAATAAAACGAATAACTTTATAAAAGATTTTACTATGCAAACACTATGCAGGCACTATGCATAATAAAATATAATATATTCTAATTATTGTCTAATAAAACAAATAACTTTATAAAAGTATTCTATTTTATATAAAAAGATTTTACTATGTAAAAAACACTATGTAGACACTATGCATAATAAAATATAATATATTCTATTTATAGAATAACTTTATAAAAGTATTCTGTTTTATATATAAAGTTTTTCTGTTTTATTACATTAACAATATTAATAAAATAAAACTGAGTGACTTATCACGTAAACATCAATAATCAATACCGTGTGATACTTTGCAACCACGCGTATTACTATACTTTTACTACTGAGTAGTTCAATAATTTTAACGGTAAAACTTCCGCCGTTATTCTCATAAAAATATTTTTGTCATTTTCTCAATCCGATAATAATTCTATTGTGGGGTCCACCAATGATTGCACCGTCGTACGGATATTCCCCGACAAAAAAAAGAATATTCCCCGACCAATCTAATATTATATAACAACTTGCATACTTTACAAAATTTATAAATACTACCCCCAACTATAACATTATATCAAATCCATACCATAATATTCAAAAAATTATTTTAAGACAATTAAATATTTATTCATAAAAACTGGGGTCTCGCAATCTCCCCTCCTTATGAAATTACGCCCTCGAAATTTATGTACGTACCGGTATGTCGAAGAGGTGAGGATACCTTGACTTCACTTCAAATTCTAACTCTTGTGGTATAACCTTTGTGCGTCGAATATGATCCTTCTTATCCAAGATGTTAACACGTATCTCCTCATACGTTAAATCTTCTGCTATCTCGTCCGGTTCTAAATTAATAATGTGGTTCGGGTCGTCCACATATCTACGTAACATCGATACGTTAAAAATGTTATGGCCACGCGACATACTTGACGGTAAAACGAGTCTATAAGCCACAGTTCCTACTCGATCGAGGATTTCTAATCGATCGATTAAATCGAAGGTTGAGATTTCCTCTCTTCGTCAATTCTTGCTTCTAGAATAACGCCCTCTTGAACCTTCTTCCTCACATTCATCAGCTTTGAGTATGTAGCTTGAGAGGCTTTAACTTTATCGATTAAAGTCGATTATAATCATATATTTGTTATCTTCACGTGGGTTCGTATATTCGCACTTGTAACCGCATACAATCTTCTACTCAACGCGTCAACTACCATGTTCGTACTTCCACGATGATATTTCATGATACGATCGTAATCTTCACCAGCTCGAGCCAACATCTTTGGTGCATGTTACGTTCATTTTAAGTAAAGAAATATTTGAGGGTTTTAGAAATGGATTTTGTACTGGGGTCAATACAAAATTCAATTTCACGCTCTATGGGTAGGCTAAGAAGTCTTCAAGAATACATCAGGAAATTTATTAACAATAGAAATATCATTCAAAACTGTGACTCTCATCCAAGACTTGGATATCACATGTAATGAAGGTTTTTTCTAACGGAGTTTCAACTGATAAGTCAAAGTCTAACTTCTCTAGAGTCAAATTTAAATGTTGAGTGCAAGCAAGAGAGATAAAAGAATAGGTAGAACCAGTATCGAATAAGGTATAGACTTCGCAAGAATTTATAGTTAACTAACCCATGATAACTTTGTTCGATTCTTCATTAGGAAAAATGCTCTCCCTTAAACTACCATATTTGACTTGTTCGGGACAGTATTTGCTGTTATCATTACCACTGGAATTGACTTTCGTTATAGGGCATATTCCACCCTCAACTGCTTCGTCGTACTCCTGCTCTATGATCTGAATCATAAACCTTCGATCCATATCGAATTGGGGTTTACCGCAATGTATAGGGTAATTCAAAACTCGATGTTGGGTTCTATCAATTGCTATCAAAAAAGAGAAATACATATCATCTATTTTAGCTTTCTTGGATTGGACTTCTCTTTCCACAATATCAATGCGTCGTGTGGCTTTTACCCATGCATCTTTCATTCTCACTCATTCAGATGTTTCTTCTTTCAGCTGCTCCTTGACATTTGAATTCTTATATTGCAGCTTTAATATCGTATACTTTGCCGAAGAGCGCTCCTGTTCAGCTATCGCACATCGGGTAATACAATTTTGAATTGTTACATTCATTTGCTCCATGACCGCCTTCCATTCTTCAGCCTTCTCTTCTAACTCATGAATACGATTTTGTAATTCTGTATTTTGATCAATAAGTTCTTCTAATAAATCCTCCTCAGGTTCCTCTTCTTCCTCACTCTCAGTTGCTACCTTTGCGACTAGCTTGAGTGCAACTTTTAATTCCTCAATCACCACATGGATATCTCAAATCACATTATCTTGGTTGGTGATTAGAGGTGTCTCCATGGTCTCATGTGTTCCATTGCTATTCTCAACATTCCCGGAAGTCATTTTACAATACTGCCACAAAACACGGGTTAATTAATATATCACATATTATCTCTATACTCTGATCGACCAATTAAATAAAAAGTAAACTTAGGTAGGTCATACTAGCGAAGGAATTCCCCGTCTCTCCCCTCCTAGTTCTTGTCTCACATCTCAGCCAGGGATCATATCCCTAAGCTTTGATACCAACTGTGATGCCCCCAAAATAGGTATACATCACCAATTCTGAGTCGCCAAATACTTGGTACATAATACAAATACAATCTTTAATATACAACAAGAGAGCTATGAAATTTAATACAAATATTTTCTTTTAGACAATATCCACTCTCAGAATAAGTCCTCATTACGTTTATTGTCACACTACTTAACAGAATAGTGAGAACTATTAATACTATCATCTGGACCATCACTCCATTATCTGACTAGTCCCAGCTACGTTCTCATTTCCTGAAGAGAACAGTGAAAGAAATGGTGAGCTCAACTAACCCAGTAAGAAATATTACGACTAAGATAATGCAGAATAAATTATCGTTAGCCTTAAACAGTGTTAAACTGATACAATATAACAAACATCAAGTTTAACTGCAGTGGAACAAGCAATCCATTAGAAGAGTCAAGTAGAGAATAAAATCTACTATCTTCTATAATTTAAAAGGTTTTTCATCACTTTTATCGCTGAGACTCAGCTTAATAAATAATCCACATCATCAAATCATCCCTGCACTACTGACTAAGGATATTCTTTTGTATCACGACCATGAATTATCCATGCACTACGGGCCAAAGATAATCATGTTTTCATCAATGGTCATGATCATACCAAAAATTGTCCATCAATGCACTACAGGCCAATGAGGACCTTTTCCACATCATTTGTAACATTACGGTCATGATTATACCGAATAATCCCTGGTCATAATCATACCAAGTCCATCGATGCACTACGGGCCACATATGACTTTCAACATAATATAAACACGAGGATGATGACAATGACATAATAATTCAATACAACAAGTTCAAGAATTAATTTATCCAGGACCTAATAACGTCCAAATTGTCAACATGATACTTCTTTGTAGAGTAAAATTCAAGAATGCTCAGAAGAATATTTCCATGAAAAGATACTGGATGAAGGGCAAATATGAATGATATTCCACTAATTTCATGGATTATAGAAGTCAAAACTTTAACCAACTGAGTATAATAGAATATATGAAACTGTAAATGGATTTTTGCCGCCATACGGTAATCCACTTAGACAGCTCATTTCCACAATTTAATAAGGAAAGAATACAAAGGATCATTCACCATGCATGTGGTAATCCACATAGACAGGTTATTCCAACAGAATAATAAAGAATGGAATAACTTAAGGATTCACCATGCGTGCGATAGACTACACAGACAAGTTATTCCCAATAGAATAATAAATAATGGAACTAGGTCCGGCGTAAATGCACAGACAGGATATTCTGACAGAATAATAAAGAATGGAATAACAATAGAAATCACTATGCATGCGATAGACCGCACATACATGTTATTCCAACAGAATAATTGATTGAACCAGGTCAGGCGTATTAAGCAACGACATGATATTCTGACAGAATAATAAAGAACAAAATATTATATGAATTTCACCATGTGCGTGCCACTGTATGACTTGGTTCTTGCACCGCGGCGCGGGGACAGAAGTCTGAGTCAGACAGTTTTGCTCCTGTAGTAAAATGGACATAACTTTCTCATACGAACACCAATTGAGTTGATTCAAGATGATCCAGAACGAGGACGAGTAGACCTACAACTTTTGTTCCAAAAGTTTTTTAATTTAAGGTCTGTAACAGTAGTCAAAATGGTCATCTTTAGGACTGTTGTGTTTTCGGGGGCAATCGGAGGGCGTCGGGCATGCACATATGCATGTGTAGTGCTCCTGACCATAAAAGATGATGTTCTAAGTTATAAAAATTGAATGTTAGTAAATATAATGATGCTTAACATTAATAAATGATGTATTAGATAAGTTATTGAAGCATAGTAAGCATACACAAGAGAAGCAAATCGGGCGTGTGACGAATGAACGTCGAAACGTCGTGCCAAGTGTTAACGAACTTAAAAAGTGTTTCAATTCAATTGAAATGAATATTATAGGATATGAAATGGGTTTAATATAAAACCAATAAGTAGTCCTAGCAAGACGTAAGCACTTGAATGAACTTCTAGTTTGACTAAGAAGAAATATAGTGAGTTATAAGTCTAAAGTTTACACAATGTAATTGAATATTGTGTGCTAATTAATATGAAAGATTATGAGATGTGGAGTAGAGTTTCCATTACAATTACTATGTGTTGTTATGTGACTAATAGTTGATGTGTATTATTATATAATTGTGTAGGGCACGTGAAGTGCAGATAAATGTAAGCTGTTAATCTATTATTGGTAAACAACGATCAAGGCAAGTCTTTCGGTTCCTATTTTCTACGTGGACTTGATGAACAGTTTTAAATTGCATGATATGTTATGCATGTTGAAATCTTGAAATGTTAAAGTCAATATATGACTGCATTGTTTTGACTAAGTAATGATGATTGAGTAAGGAACTCAATCTTTATATTTGTTATGTGAATTAAAAACATGTATGCAATGTTACTTTAATGAGATGTATATCGGGCATGTTATTATGTGTTATGTGATGTATGAAAACTGTTAGACTTTGTTGGGCTATCGAGCTCACTCTTGTAAATAACCATTTTTGCAGGTCAAGATTTTAAGGTAAAGATATGTGCTAAGTGAGTTATA
The DNA here is from genome assembly GCA_020205505.1 of Panax japonicus. Classification (NCBI taxonomy): domain Eukaryota; kingdom Viridiplantae; phylum Streptophyta; class Magnoliopsida; order Apiales; family Araliaceae; genus Panax; species Panax japonicus. The sequence goes on along the minus strand of CM035109.1, from coordinate 33,051,681 downwards.
GAGATCTATATTCACGAAGATTACTCATGTTTTATGAGAAATGTATTTCATATTTTGAACGTAACATGTTGTTTAATTGTAAGTTGAGCTATCCAATGTATATGGATATTTAGTTATGATGTAAGACTTTGTAAAGTCATTTTGTTGTAACGATTCATGATATAAGATTGAATCAAAGAGATGTAATGTAAAGGTTGCGATTCAGGGCAAGAAAGAAGGAAATGTATAAAAGTTTTAAATATTCCGCAATTTTAGTGTTTTTAATATCGAATAATGATGTAAACTTAGAGATTTAATGTATGGTTAACGACCGAAGTCGAGATTTAAATGGTATGAATTTTGGGGTCGTTACAAGTTGGATATCAAAGCTTTAGGTTATAAACCTTAGGTAGGAGTACCTTAGGCTATAACCTTAGAGAAAAGAGGTGAAGATAATGAACGAATAAGCTCAAATAGAGTTTGAATAATAAGAAGAAATTTAAGAAATTTATAAAGAAGGGATTCAAAGAAGAATCTCGCAGAGTAATAAGAAATATGAATGTGGGGTTACCCAACTCCAATAATAAGGATGTAAGGTTATGATAGATAGACAATGTCTATAAAAAGAGAGTGATAAAGAAGATAAGAATATAGAGTATGGTGCAATTGTACTCTTTAGTAGTTGATGTATGATATCTGGGCTAAACGATTCCTTTATGGAGCGGAGGTATATACGAACTAGTAACTCGGAACCTAGTTTGTTGGTTATTTGTGGGAAACCACTCACCGTACCATATTGAAAATGTTAGAGACTCGATGTGTACCACATGTAGAAATGGACACGTATGATGAAAGTGTAGAACTCGAATGAAATTTTGAGTGATGTAACTGAAGTTAGAAATTCTTAAAGGAAGTATTTGTTTTTATAAACAAGAAGAGTCAAAGAAGAATCTAAGAGATATAAAGATAAGAAATGGGAGTTTCCTAACTCCAAAAGCCAAGATAACGAATAATGTCGGAAATGATGAAAAAAGGGAAAGAATGAGGATCGTAAAACAAAACGATCACGAGTTAAGAAAAGAATTTTAAGGGAGATGATTATAGGATAAGATCACGACGTGGTCTGTTTAAGTTATAAAAGGAAGATGGTTTGTAATGTTTGAATGATTATAGCTTAATGCTATGAAGATGTTGTACTATCAAATAGTACGAGATAACTCATGAGGAGTTGTAGATGATGTGATACGAGGAATTCATATCGAGCAAATAGCAAGTTAAAAGTAAGATAGAGTTAGGATGGATTTCAATTAAGGACTCCTGTGATGGCTGAGTTGTACAATTTTTTGTATGGGAGAGGGTTTTGTGCTTGCACTCAGTTTATCACATTGATAATCATTGGAATATTTGTGTCGCGCTATTTGCTATATGCCTGTTGAGAAGGTGATTCTTTTCTCATGTGCATAACAAATAGGTAGAGTATACTTAGAGAATATTATAAGGTTAAGTGCGAGTTCTTAAAATTCATACTTATGGTAGGTTCGTGACTCATAATTATATGGTATATTTTTGAAACCCTCAGCGAATGGACGCCTATGGTCTGACTAGGATAAGTTCTTAAACTCTTATGATTGTGGCAAGTTCCTGAACTCATAACTTGTGGTAAGTTTGATGAACTGGGTATAGATAAATGTAAATGGAGTATTGAGGATGATAGGAATAGATAAACCTATTAAGCAATGTATCATTATAGAAAGTGGAGTTGATGGTGGAAGCATGGGTATTCTAAATCTACTAGCTATGCTAAACTTTTGAAATTTATTGACTTCGTGCTGATGTTTACACTTTTATGTTCTTGAAAAACATTGGATTAAATGATGGAACCAATAAGTTTTAACAAAAATACTGTTATTCCTATGTCTATGCTAATTGCTTCGGTTAGACAAAAATGATTTACAATATATCAAAATGTATTTTATATCATTAATGCATCATGTAACCTGGTGCAAAGATGATAAAAACGATGGAGTCATCAATGCAGTATTACCTAGTGTTGGATGTGATCTAAGGATCGTCAGCCCACTATGGTATGATGTAGTATGATAAAGTCACCAAATGACAGAATCCTCAACGGACTGTAAATACAGTGCGGTATCATGACGTCATAAAAAGATTTTTGAGATTTGTTTAAGATATGAGAATACATATGTATGTAAGTATATGTATATTTCGGTTGATGTCCGAATTGTTGTAGAGGTCTATGCTATTTGATTCAGCTAGACAAATATTAAAAGATGTTCATGAAATTCAAGAGTTTCTTGAGAAGTTATGCCAAACCAAATTATTTTTGTGCGGATTCAGATGTTGAAAAGTTGATATGAACAACCCTATTATTTAGGGGTTGAACCTAGTTTTATACTTTGTGCTGAAATGTTTGTGCACAACACATGTACGAAGGATTTGTCCCCTAAGAACCTTGAAGTCATTATAGTCATATGACTATAAAAGTTAAAGTTGAAAGATTACTTATAACTGTGGACAATGTTCGTGGTCATTAGACCCTCAGTTGAATGATTGCACTCTAAATTCTGAGATGAACAACTCCTTTATTAGAGGTTACGCTTAGTTTATACTTTGCGCTGAAATGTTTGTGCACAATATATGTACAATAGGTTGATTACCTAGTGTACGAGTGGAGGGTGTTTTCAGTCTTTGTGATTGATAAACATTCTGCCAAAGAGGGTTTAAAGTGTGAAGAACCCGGGGGGTGAAGCACTATTAAACCTAGAGAATAGAGTTCACGGTCTTGTTACCCTCAGCATGATTTGGAATCTTTTAAATTTCTGAGTTATTTGTACTACTTCCCAATTATTGAACAATTGTGAAAGATTCTTGTTATTCTGAAAGATAGAAGTGAAAAAGGAAAATATTCCTTAGAAAGAAGTAAGTCGTAGAATACGACACTGAATGATGAATATGTTGAATAAATGAGAAAAGAGATTTTGAAGTGAGAAGTAGATGAATTATCAAAGAATAACGTGAAACTTTTAATAGAAAAGTTAATAATTGTAGAAAGATCTTTGTGAAAAGAAAGTGGTTATAGAAACCAATGAATGAATGAAGTAGTGACGTAAAATCTATTTTGATAGATTGAATAATAATTAATAAAATTTTGAGGAAGAAATTCTTAGAAGAAAGTGTGAATGTAATATCCCGAGTGTTGATGATAACGATCCTTAGAAAAGGAAATGAATGGGTTAAAAGATATATAATACTCAGAATATATTGAGATCAAGTGAAGGTTATGAAATGAAACCTAGAATTGTTAAAGTAATGAATGTAGTAGGAAACATAAAAGCTATATTTAGACAAAATGATGAAATATTACTTTGAGTTATTTGTTTAATTTGTGTCTTCGATTCTAGGGATAGAATCTTTATAAGTAGGGAAGATTGTAACGAATGAGTGATTTGAATTGTGATTCTGGGGACAAACTCCTTATAAGAGAGGAATGATGTAACATTCCAGAATTTTAGAATTTTAAATGTAATTTATAAATATTTATTAATTTATATAAATATTTATTGGATGTGTTATTGATGAATACATATTTGTACTTGTTTAATTTGATTTAAGTTGGTTAATTATTTGTTAAATAATTAATTAATAAGTTAAGGAAATTATTATTATAGTGATATTTCAATTTGATGGATAATTAGTGGTATTGAGTTATGTGATTAAATGATTTAATTAATAAATTGTTATTTGAATTAATTAATTAAGTATGAAAACTTAATTAATTAGAAGTGTGACAAATAACTATATTATAAGTGGTTATTAAAATAAATTAAAGTAGTTTTAATTTATTTTGCCAAGCAAGGCTTAAATATATTAAGTCTTTAATTTTAAAGAGTTTTTGCCAAATAAAGCCTATGGCTTTTGGATTTTTAAATTTGATTTATTAGTAATATACATTAAATTAAACAAAATATAAATAATATATAATATATTTGGTAACTGATATTTTAATAGGGTTATTAAGTATATGACAATTTCGTACGTTTGAGTTTTAGTTGTATTTGGTTTTACGTATATTATTTTTGGCTTAAGCCTAAGGAAAATAGAAGTTTGTCTGAGAATAGTTCAGAGAAATTTGAGAGAGAAAAGGCAGTGATTTTTAAAGCAAGTTCTGACTTCTTTTAGCTATTATAAGTGATTAACAAATAGTTTCAAAGCAACAAAATGTATGTTTTATAATCTTACATATATGTGTTATACTATAATTTCTTAGTCTCGGTGTTCTTGAAATTCACTGCGTTGGTGGTATAATTTCTGTAATTGCTGTTATACAATTGAATTATAGTGATGGTATGTGATTATGAGGATTATAACTAGTGTTAGATGAAGAATTGTATGATAATTTATGTTTACAAGAAGGAAATAGTTTTTACAGTGAATATATATGTATGAACGTATATTGTGCATGATAACAAAAAAATTAGTAGGTGATTGTATGTTATTTATTAAATTGAACGTCATGTATGTTAATTGGGTATGAATTTTAGAGAATTTTACTTTAAAGTAATCATGTTTGGGTTATTATTGATATTAAAGTGTTAAACAACATTAACAATGGAGTTTTTCTTAAAACAGTGTTTTCAAAGAATTAAGTTTTGCTAAATTAGTTGTTTAATTGTTTGTAATTGTTATACGGATGATTGTTAATGGTTATATGTAGTTTACGATAAAGTTATGCATGTTAATTATTGTTAGAATTGAAGTAATAGACAAAAAAAATTAGTTGTTCTGTTCTTCGTGGTTGGGTTCTGCAAGTTTTGGCGCCCCAGTGCAAAACTTCGCGCCCCAGTGCCAAAATTTGCGCTTCAGCACCAGACGTTTGTGCCCCAGCACCAATCTCGCGCTGCGGTGCCACTGTATGACTTGGTTCTCGCGCCGCAGCGCCGGGGCAGAAGTCCGAGTCGGACAATTTTGGCCTCCTGTAGTAAAATGGCCATAACTTTCTCATACGAACTTCGATTGAGTTTATTCATGGTGATCCAGAACGAGAATGAGTAGACCTACAACTTTCGTTTCAAAGGTTTTTCAATTTGAGGTCTGTAACAGTAGTCAAAATGGTTATCTTTAGGACTATTGTGTTTTCAGGGGCAATCGGAGGGCGTCGGGCATGTACATATGCATGTGTAGTGCTGCTGACCATAAAAGATGATGTTCTAAGTTATAAAACTTGAATGTTAGTAAATATAATGATGCTTAACATTAATAAATGATGTATTAGATAAGTTATTGAAGCATAGTAAGCATACACAAGAGAAGCAAATCGGGCGTGTGATGAATGAACGTCGAAACATCGTGCCAAGTGTTAACGAACTTAAAAAGTGTTTCAATTCAATTAAAATGAATATTATAGGATATGAAATGGGTTTAATATAAAACCAATAAGTATTCCTAGCAAGACGTAAGCACTTGAATGAACTTCTAGTTTGACTAAGAAGAAATATAGTGAGTTATAAGTCTAAAGTTTACACAATCTAATTGAACATTGTGTGCTAATTAATATGAAAGATTATGAGATGTGGAGTAGAGTTTGTATTACAATTACTATGTGTTGTTATGTGACTAATAGTTGATGTGTAAGATTATATAATTGTGTAGGGCACGTGAAGTGCAGATAACTGTAAGCTGTTAATCTATTATTGGTAAACAACGATCAAGGAAAGTCTTTCGGTTCCTATTTTCTACGTGGACTTGATGAACTGTTTTAAATTGCATGATATGTTATGCATATTGAAATCATGAAATGTTAAAGTCAATATATGACTGCATTGTTTTGACTAAGTAATGATGATTGAGTAAGGAACTCATTCTTTATATTTTCTATGTGAATTAAAAGCATGTATGCCATGTTACTTTAATGAGATGTATATCAGGCATGTTCTTATGTGCTATGTGATGCATGAAAACTGTTAGGACTTTGTTGGGACTATCGAGCTCACTCTTCCAAATAACCACTTTTGCAGGTCAAGATTTTAAGGTAAAGATATGTGCTAAGTGAGTTATAGAGATCTGTATTCACGAAGATTACTTATGTTTTATGAGAAATGTATTTCATATTTTGAACGTAACATGTTGTTTAATTGTAAGTTGAGCTATCCAATGTATATATATATTTAGTTATGATGTAAGACTTTGTATAGTCATTTTGTTGTAACGATTCATGATATAAGATTGAATCAAAGAGATGTAATGTAAAGGTTGCGATTCAGGGCACGAAAGAAGGAAATGTATAAATGTTTTAAATATTCTGCAATTTTAGTGTTTTTAATATCGAATAATGATATAAAATTAGAGATTTAATGTATGGTTAACGACCGAAGTTGAGATTTAAATGGTATGAAATTTGGGGTCGTTACATCACAAATCTCGATGAAGCTTAATAGGTGCTCGTTCGGATCATCTGTAGCAGCACCCCCAAACTATACTGAGTTCTGAACCATCTGAATATTGCCCGTTTTTATTTCGAAGGTGTTTGCTGCTATCGCCAGCTTGACTATGCTAGACTGTAATTCATTTATTTTCGGCATGGATTATTCTTTTAGAGCCCGATGCTCTTCTTTTGGCTCAATCCTTTGTTCTTCCGCCATATTGACTGTAGTGCTTTCTAACTGCTCTTGCAGATTTCTCCGCACACTCGCTTTCCAACCTTTTCCGTTTATATTAGCTTGCGCTGGTGTTAACTCTGAGTTGGAGGTATGCATGTACATAAAATTCTATAAGCACCTGTAATTAAAACAAAACAAAAATAGAAATGAAAAATGAACAGATTTGTCTAAGTCATACAATACAGCTTTAAACTAATGATAATTGTCTACATTAACGCCTTTCCCCGGCAACGGCGCGAAAAACTTGTTGCCTCTTTTATAGTTCTAATAAAAGAGCTCTAACTCATGCAAGCATACATGTGTCGACAAGTAATACAGAGTAAGTAAAGTATCGATCCCACAGAGAAAGTTGTTAACCTTAGACTACTATGCATTAATTAACTCACTATATTTATATGTTAAGACTATTGACTCAATTGTTGATTTAAACTAATTATGATTACCACCTAAAAATAAGAATATAAATGGACTAAATATAATATGGAAACAATGGGATCCTAACTTCATTCAATATTTTGTTCAATCGCCATATGTCATGCAAGAAGTGTTCACATATCACAGGATAATAGCCAAGAGTACAAAGAGAATTATAACCATTTTCCAATGCACTATAATCGACTCACATATCATCTACCGATGTTAGAATCTATGTAATCACCAATACCATCACAATTACCATATTCCTATGAGCAATTGTAATCCTATTGATTTTAAGCACAACCCTTATTCTAGCTCATACGGTGAAAAAGTATATTCCTATCTGATTCACAAAATATGCAAGACTTACTTTAGCCCCATATTCGCATGCTATCATGATTACAATCCATATTTTTATGTTCATTTCATATTCCATACAAATACTGAAACGAATGATTATTAGTCATTCACACATGTAAAACAACTATGATAGATAACCCATATGATATGAAAAATAAATCTAACACTTAGATGTACAACCAAACTACATATTGAAATCGGTTAGAATCCCTTAATGGAGTTTAGTTCATGACTGAACCAAAAATAATTATGGGATCAAGGTTTAAACATGATCAATAAACAGACGAATAAGAGTAATGGAAAAAGAACAATCAAACCCAATCGTTGAACAGTAATCAATGATTAACTATTAAAAACCCCAAAGAATTCCATTAACAATAATCAAAATCCACAATGGTGAAGTACTCCAAGAAGAGGAAGAGAAATAGACGTTATGGCTCCGTTCTCCGTTGGAATCTCCTCCAAAGTGTAAACCCTAATTGCTATTATGAAAAGTACGTAATAAAAGTCAACTCTCCTCTCTGACACACGTCAGAATCATTTTATAGCATATTACACATCATTAAGTTGAGAAATAAAAATAAAATAAATTACAGCATCAGCATCGCCCGCGGCCGCGCGCGTCCCTAGTGTCTCTGGCTCGCGGCCGTGAGACTCACAGTAAGTTCAGACCAAACCAGACGTCCTCTCGCGCAGTCGCGCGCTCATGCCTCGTGGGCGCGAGTTGATTCTCTCGCGGGCGCGCATCCCTTGCCTCGCGGGCACTTAACTTGCAGAAGATTCCTACGTAAAGCTCTGTACTCGCGCGGCCTGTGTCCTGCAATTCCTGAGTCTGGTTTCCTGCTTGCTGCTGTGCTACTTGCTTTAATTCTCATGCTTGCTTGATTTCCATGCCTCATTGTACCCCCATGCCATGCACATCCTCGCCTTTCAACTATCCTTCACGCATTGCTCACCGATACCTCAAATTCCACCAAAATAAAGCTGATTCCTGTACTTATTCACCAAAAGGCGTTTTAAGTATATGTATTAAATGTTTTATGATGTATAGTTTTATATTGAGTTGTAAAGCTAGAGTTAGAGTTATCTGATATGTAAAGGTTATCGGATTGAATTGTAAAATTTGGTATGATAACAGTGATAAAGCAAATCATAAAATAAGATTGATTCAAAGACATGTAGTTGATAAAGGTTTTGATTCAGGGAATTAAAGTAAGAAGACATAAAAGTTTAAATTATTCTGTATTTTATTAAGTTTAACATCGAATAATGATGTAAAGATAGATTAAAGTTGTATTGTTAACGATCGAAAAGGATAATATTATTGTATGAATTTTGGGTTTGTTACAGTTGGTATCAAAGCTGTAGGTTATAAACATTAGGTAGGAGTACCTTAGGCTATAACCTTAGAGAAAGAAGGTGAAGATAATGAAAGAATAAGCTCAGATAGAGTTTGAACAATAAGAAGTAATTTAAGAAATTTATAAAGAAGGGATTAAAAAATGCGTAAGACGATTCAAAGAAGAATCTCGCAGAGTTATAAGAAATATGAATGTGGGGTTACCCAACTCCAAAAATATAGATGTAAGGTGATAATAAATAGACAGTGTCTATAAAAAGAGAATGATAAAGAAGTTAAGAATAAAAAGGTTATATTTAAGTATGGTATAATTGTACTCTTTAATTGTTGATCTATGGTATCTGGGCTAAACGATTCCTTCATAGAGCGGAGGTATATATAAACTAGCAACTCAAAACCTTTATATGGGCGAGGGTTTTGTACTTGCGCTCAGTTTATCACCTTGATAATCATTGGAATGTTGGTGTCGCGCTATCAATGTATATGTGCCGAAAAGGTGATTCTTTTCTCATGTGTATATTTGATAGGCAGAAACTATTAAGATTAATCATATATTATTAGGATTAGACGCGGTTCTTAAAACTAATGCATATGGTAAGTTCGCTGACTCACAATAATATCGTATGTTTTGAACCCCTCAGCGAATGGATGTCTATGGTATGACTAAAATAAGTTCTTAAACTCATACTATTGTGGCAAGTTCCTGAACTTCCAATGTGCGGTAAGTTTGATGAACTATACTGGGGATATAGGAGGACTGTAAGTTAAAATACAAGAATATTTAGTATAAAGATTGAAATTAATGGAGAAAATTAGATATTCAAAATCTTCTAGCTTTGCTATATTTTCAAAATTTATTGACTTTGTGCCGATGGTTATACTTTTGAAATTTTTTATTTGTTTTTAAAAAAAACAAAATGTTGGATCACATTAGTGAACCAGCAAATTTTTTTAAAAACAATGTTATTATTCGCGTATCTATGCTGTTTGTTTCGGCTAGATAAAAAAATGATTTTTAAATTTTTAAAATATATTTTAATTATATGTATCGGGTGATATGATAAACAATGAAGTCATCAATGCAATGGAACCTGGTAATGGATGTGATCATATGATCGTCAACCCACTATGGTGAGATGTAGTATGACAACGTCATAATCGTGATGCCATAAAAAGTTTTTTAGATTTCTTTAAGATATGAGAATATGTATATGTATATTTCGGTTAATGTCCAAATTGTTGTAGAAGTCTATGCTATTTGATTCAACTAGACGAATATTGAAAGATGTTCATGAAATTCAAGCGTTTCTTGAGAAGTTATGCCAAACCAAATTGTTTCGGTGCGGATTCAGATGTTGAAAAGCCGTAGTGAACAACCCTGTAAAAGGGGACATGTTATCGGAGATAATGGTTCCGAAAGTAACGCATATAGTCGTTACGAAGTTAAGATGTAATACGTTGTGCACGACGTATGTGTTGGGATTTTGGCACAAAAACGTAGCGGAAATTTAAAAATAATCAAAGCAATTCCGAAACCCAAAACAGGATCCAAGCGAAACTGAAATTAATTCAGTGGTTTAGATATTATACCGATTATGAAAAAGTTCTGAAATAGCTTCGAATCCTTTACGCAATCCAATTAGAACCATGTCTCTACGGTATCCACACGAACTGGTAGCTTCGAATCCTTTACGCAATCCAATTAGAACCACGTCTCTACGGTATCCACACGAACGTCGCACGAACTGTCGAACGATTCTGCAATAAGAGGGACTTGCGGTACTAGCCACTAAAAGAATGATTGTGAAAATATTTTCTCTCTAGTCTCTTTCTAAGAACGGCTAGGGTTTTTCAATTATGATGTAACCCTAAGTAGCTGCTATAAATCATATATATAGTAGTTAAAAGGAATTAATTAAATCAAAACTTAATTTCATAAAATCCGAATTTATATATATATATATATATATATATATATATATATATATATATATATATATCTCTTAATTAAGTCTTACTTAATTAATATACATATATACAAATTATCCTTTTAATTTAAATTCGTGATTTAAATACTATTAATCATATTAATATATTTAAATCCTTAAAATTTAAATTAATTCCATTTTAAATTACGTTCTATGTGTGTGACCCAATAGGTTATTATTACGTTGGCAATAATTTTAAAATCATATTATAAAATTATAAACAGTGAGCGGCATCTAGTAATGCATCACTGCTACCCAAGTAATAATAAGATCGATGATTCGATGCAACCTTTTTGTGACCAATATTTCAATGTAATTTAATCCTTTTAAACTTAATATCCTAGATTAAACTCGAGTCATGGAATGTGTCATACTCTTCATAATTTAATCTGTGTTTTTTTGATCAATGAGTAGACTATATGAAACAAATTACTATTTGAGCATGGCCATGCATTTCATAGTCCTACTCAATCAAGAGGCCTATGGATATCACCCCTAATATATAGGAGGGTTAAATTCCATCTAGATCACTCATATTCCTCACACGATTCATGATGTACCCAATAATCATCTTTATAGTCCACCCTATTAAAGGTGACATTTGATGATATCAAAGTACATAAATTCTCGTGTAGTAATATAGTGATTTCAGGTCGGAGGACCATTACATCATTATCACTATGAGAATCCCTAATGACAATTTGCATAATGTTCCACGTAGAATTCACATGGTGGGTCTGTCCAGTACATCGTTCTCTAACACATACCTATGCATTGACTTAATATATAATATATTTATGACCAATGAGATTTGGTCATCAGTGAATCCACATACTAGTCTCAATGCATCATTGTTGTCCTATCAACAATGGTACTCGACTAGGGACATTTAAGAGCAATGATACTAATTGTAATTATATAATCTCATGTTCAAGTCAAATACTTGAAACTATATAAATTGTATCACTATTCTAAGGAATTTTAGTATGTTAACATTTATATAACGCAGTAAATAAAACCATAATAAAATCATTCATTTATTCAATCAAATATAATATCAAAATGTCAAGCAATTATATCAAATAATTGGCCTCTAGGGCATAAACTCTAACAGTCTCCCACTTGCACTAGAGCCAATCACTCATGTATCTAATACCCATGGAACTAGTGTGACCTTCGTGCTTCTGCTACGACAAAGCGTTGGTCAGTGGATTTGCAACATTATCATCTGTTGGCACTCTTCCTATATGTACATCTCCTCTATCAATGATTTCACGGATGAGATGGTATCGCCTAAGTATATGCTTGGATCGTTGGTGAGATCTGGGTTCCTTAGCCTGTGCAATGGTTCTATTATTATCACATTATAGAGCAACCGGATCAACAATGGTTGGAACAACACCAAGTTCAGTGATGAACTTTTTAATCCATACAGCCTCCTTGGCTGCACTAGAAGCAACAATATACTCAGCCTCTATTGTAGAATTAGCTACTGTCTCTTGCTTCAAACTTTTCCATCTAACAGCACCACCATTAAGGCAAAACATAAAACCTGACTGAGACTTATAGTTATCATTGTCAGTCTGGAAACTAGCATATGTGTAACCCTTTACTGCCAGTTCGTCTTCACCTCCATATACCAAGAATGAATCCTTAGTCCTTTTCAGGTACTTGAGGATATTATTGACTGCTGTCCAGTGACCTTCACCTAGATTTGACTGGTATCTTCTCGTTATGCTCAAAGCATACTAGATATCCGGACGAGTACATATCATTTCATACATGATAGATCCAATTGCCGAAGCATGAGGGATCTTTCTCATACGCTCCTTATCATCTTCTGATTTAGGACATTGGGCCTTAGAGATCTTTACACCATGAGTCACGGGTAAGTTTCCTCTTTTTGCCTCTTGCATGCTGAACCATTTTAACACTTTATCAATATATATACTTTGACTTAGGTCGAACATTTTTCTCGATCTATCTCTATAGATCTTGATACCTAAAATGTAGGCAGCATTGCCCAAATCTTTCATGGAGAAACATTTTCCTAACCATGTTTTTACAGCCTGTAAGGAAGGAATGTAATTCCCAATAATTAATATGTCAACAACATATAATACTAGGAATACAATATGACTCCCACTATCCTTCTTATATACACATGGTTCATCTTCATTTTTAATAAAGCCAAATTCTTTGACTACTTCATCAAATCGAAGATACCAACTCTGAGAGGCTTTCTTCAATCTATAAATGGATCGTTGCAGCTTATATACCTTTCCAGCATCATTTGGATTGACAAAACCCTCAAGTTGTGTCATTTACACATCCTCAAGGAGATATCCATTAAGGAAAGCAGTTTTGACATCCTATTTGCCAGATTTCTAATCATAAAAAACTGCAATAGCAAGTAAGATCCTGATGGATTTAACCATTGCCACTAGAGAGAAGGTTTTATCATAGTCAACACCTTGAACTTGCTTGTAATCTTTTGTTACCAGTCGACCTTTATAGGTTTGTACATTACCATCCATGTCAGTTTTCTTCTTGAAAACCCACTTGCACCCGATTGGTTTTACCCCTTCGGGTGGATCAACCAGAGTCCATACTTGGTTAGTATACATGGAGTCCATCTAAGATTTCATGGCTTCAAGCCATTTCTCAGAATCTGATCCATTCATAGCTTCTTGGTAGGAAGTAGGCTCATCTTGATCTATGAGCATCACATCGCCGTTTTGAGTCACAAGATATCCATAATATCTCTCAGGCTCTTGGCATGTCCTACCAGATCTACGAATGCCTTGTATAATTTGAGCAGGTTCACTTTTCATAATATCTTGTGGTTCCTGCCCACGTTCCAACTCAGGTTCAATGATATTTTGTGGTTCTCGAATTTCTTCGAGTTTTACTTTCCTCCCACTGTTTCCTTTACAGACAAATTCTCTTTCTAGAAAAATACCAGTTCGAGCAACAAATAATTTGTTCTCGGAAGGTTTGTAGAAATAATACCCTTCTGTTTCCTTTGGGTATCCCACAAAATTACATTTGTCAGATTTGGGTCCGAGTTTGTCAGAATCCAGATGTTTTATGAATGCCTCGCAACCCCAAATCTTCATGAACGATATACTAGGACATTTCCCAGTCCACATCTCATATGGTGTCTTCTGAACCGTCTTTGTAGGAACACGGTTAAGTGTGAATGCAGCTGTCTCTAGGGCATAACCCCAAAAGCTTATTAGAAGATCTGCATGACTCATCATTGATCGTACCATGTCCAACAAGGTTCGATTCCTCCTCTCAGATACACCATTCCATTGTGGTGTTCCAGGTGGAGTGAGCTGTGATATAATACCACACTCCTTTAGAAGGTCATCAAAGTCTTGGCTTAAGTATTCACCTCCTCGATCGGATCGAAGGGCTTTTATGCTTTAGCTAAATTGGTTTTGAACTTCATTCTTGAATTTCTTGAACTTTTCAAAGGATTCGGATTTGTGTCTCATAAGATACACATATCCATATCTACTAAAGTCGTCAGTAAATGTAATGAAGTAATAAAACCTACCTCTTGCTAACAAACTCATGGGTCCACATACATCACTATGTATAAGTCCCAATACATTACTAGCCCGTTCACTGTGTCCAGTGAAAGGGGCTTTAGTCATCTTGCCTAATAAACAAGACTCACATTTCTCATACGATTCAAAATCAAATGAATCCAAGAACCCATCTTTATGGAGTTTGGATATGCATTTCTCATTTATATGGCCTAAACGACAGTGTCAGAGATATGTCAGATTTGAATCATTTGATTTAAATCGTTTTGTATTTATGTTATAGATGGGCATTTCTAAATCAAGAATATAGAGACCGTTAAACAATTGTGCAACATCATAACAAATATCATTTAATTAAAACAAACAACGATTGTTCTTTATTATAAATGAAAAAACTTTCTTGTCCAAACAAGAAACAGAAATAATGTTTTTGCTTATAGTAGGAACAAAATAACAATCTTCTAATTCTAAAACTAGCCTAGTGGGCAAAGATAAATGATAAGTTCCTACGGCCAGTGCAGTAACTTTTGCTCCATTCCCAACTCGTAGGTCAACCTCTCCTTTCGCCAAAGTCCTACTCCTTCTGAGTCCCTGTACATTAACACAAATGTGAGAACCACATCTAGTATCCAATACCCAAGATGTAGAAGTAGACAAGTTGACTTCTATAACTTATATACCTGAATAAGAAGTCGTACTTCCTTTCCTTTTCTTCACTTCTTCCAAATAAGCATGACAGGTCCTTTTCCAGTGTCCAGGTTATCCACAGAAGTGAAATTCACCTTCTTTATCCATCCCACCTTTAGGTTTTAAAGCCTGTTTGGTTTTGGAATTGGGTTTGGCAAAAGAATTAGATCATATCTTCTTCTTGCTTTTCCAATTTCCCTTAGCATTCCCCTTTTGCACCATCATGATGGGAGAGGGTCCTGCCTTTTTCATGTTGTTGTCGGTAGTTCTTAACATGCTCAATAACTCAGTAAGGGGTTTCTCAATTTCATTCATAAGATAGTTCATAACAAATTGAGAGTAGCTGGTATTCAAAGATTGCAAAAAAAGATCAGTTTGGGCTTCCGGAGTGATTGGAAAACCCAACCTATCAAGGTACTCAATATACCCAATCATTTTCAGCACATGTGGACCAACTGGATCACGTTCACCCATTTTGCAGTGATACAACGCCTTGCTTGTATCATACCTCTCCTGTCGAGCATGCCCTTCGAACAATTTCTTGAGATGCTTGATCATCTCATAAGCATCCATCAAATCATGTTGCTTCTGAAGCTCAGTGTTCATGGTTTCTAGCATGACACAACTCACGTCCAGAGCATCATCTTGTTGCTTCTTGTATGCATTATGTTCCGCACGTGGTGCAGTGATAGCTGGTGCTGCAGGAATGGGCCCATCAAGGACATATATCTTGCACTCTTGTTTGAAGGACAATCCTCAAGTTCCTATGCCAGTCAAGAAAATTAATTCCACTCAGCTTGTCCTTTTCAAGGACTGATCGTAATGAAAGACTATTTGTGTTGTTGTTGTTTGCCATTGATATCTACAATTTATAAGTGCAAAAAATAATAAGTCAAATTGCAGAGTTGATATTATGTAATTGATAATAGTACATTCAAAATACACCTCCCACTATTTTATTCAAATTAATAGCCCTTACCATTAATTCGGAAAGCATTTTCTATTAAATCTTTCTAGTTAGCCAAGATCTATATTTCATTATGCATTAAGTTAGCTTTGGCTAATCTCTTAAAACACAATTATTTAGGTAGACAACACTTTATCAATTATATCATATATAACTCCTGGATAGTTTGGTAAACAACAATTATTTCTAGTCCATCTAATGGTACCTACCAAACTCTATGCCTCTAAGTCTACAATCCTATTGAGATAACTTAGTTAAGTCGGGCCCAATGATTTTAACAGTTTGGATATCAAAATTATCCTATCGCATCTTACCTGGATAAATAGGGTACTTTGCTTTGGCAAAACTATATCTATTGATCAAGGTCTTGATGAGTGTTATTCATTGGAAGGCATCTGATTTATACTTAATAATTTAATGAGGGATTTTATTAATTAATTCAGATCTCACCAATTTTAATCTTATTAAGCATGCACATTATTTATTATATCATATCACATACAAGCATAAATAAAGTAAAAAATTAAATGTGTCACAGTTATGGCCCAATCCACTGTCAATCTTTTCAAGCTAATGAAAGATTGAAGGTCAATCTAAGGTGGTAAAAGATCTCAAAATAGTAGCTTCCTTGGATCTTCATCATGCATGTGCCTCCTCTCCATCATCATCTTTCAATGTGGTTTCCATCTTGTCATCTTCATCGATTAAAGATTATTACATGTCATAAAGAAATCTCGAGTTACATTCGAGGGGATGTAGATGAGAAGAGAATATTACATTAGAATTTATAGAAAGGCACGACATGCAAGCCGTATTTCAAAACCAAATAACCACTAACCTATGGGTCAAAAGGCCATAACTGTGCACCATGCATATCACAATAAGCACATAACAATTTATATATAATTAAAGAAAACTATATATAACATATTGGGGTCACGACCATCGTGTGCTACGACGGGGGGGGGGGGGGGGGGGTCCAAGGGGGGCTCTCCCCCCTGGCGGTGGTCCGGCTGATTGCAGAATCTGTATTACAGAATTTTTCCATACGAATCTCTGAAATAGTTTCAGAATCATATATTTAATCCACCAAAATAGTCATAATAACAATACACCCGATACATATCATATATGTCCAGTTTTAATTAATCATATTAAACTGAATCTGCATACTTCTAATCCAATTAGAACATAAGTTGTATACTGTTATTACGCCATATAAGATACAATAACAGAACATCATATACATGCATATCTATTACTGATATTTATAATACCAGAATATGTCAATTACAGAATATCATATACTCGATTAACAGTTCAATAAAATTGTATCATCATATATCATATATATCGAAAACAATATAATCAATTTCAGACCGATAAAATTGTATCATTACATATCATATATATCGAAAATAATTAAAAATGTTATCTAAATTAATCGTTTCGCAAGTAACTCTGATACCACTGTTGGGATTTCGGCACAAAAACACAGCGGAAATTTAAAAATAATCAAAGCAATTCCGAAACCCAAAACAGGATCCAAGCAAAACTAAAATTAATTCAGTGGTTTAGATATTATACCGATTATGAAAAAGTTCTGAAATAGCTTCGAATCCTTTACGCAATCCAATTAGAACCACGTCTCTACGGTGTCCACACGAATTGGTAGCTTCGAATCCTTTATGCAATCCAATTAGAACCATGTCTCTACGGTATCCACACGAACGTCGCACGAACCGTCAAACGATTCTGAAATAAGAGGGACTTGCGGTACTAGCCACCAAAGGAACGATTGTGAAACTGTTTTCTCTCTAGTCTCTCTCTAAGAGCGGCTAGGGTTTTTTTAATTATGATGTAACCCTAAGTAGCTGCTATATATCTTTTATATAGTAGTTAAAAGGAATTAATCAAATCAAAACCTAATTTCATAAAATCTGAATATATATATATATATATATATATATATCTTAATTAAGTCTTACTTAATTAATTTTCATATATACAAATTATCCTTTTAATTTAAATTCGTGAGTTAAATACTATTAATCATATTAATATATTTAAATCCTTAAAATTTAAATTAATTCACTTTTAAATTACATTCTATGTGTGTGACCCTATAGGTTATTATTACGTTGGCAATAATTTTAAAATCATATTATAAAATTATAAACAGTTAGCGGCATCTAGTAATGCATCACTGCTACCCAAGTAATAATAAGATCGATGATTCGATTCAACCTTTTTGTGACCAATGTTTCAATGTAATTTAATCCTTCTAACCTTAATATCCTAGATTAAACTCGAGTCATCGAATGTGTCATACTCTTCATAATTTAATGTGTTTTTCTTGATCAATGAGTAGACTATATGAAACAAATCACTATTTGAGCATTGCCATGCATTTCATAGTCTTACTCAATCAAGAGGCCTATGGATATCACCCCTAATATATATGAGGGTTAAATTCCATTTAGATCACTCATATTCCTCACACGATTCATGATGTACCCAATAATCATCTTTATAGTCCACCCTATTAAAGGTGACATTTGATGATATCAAAGTACATAAATTCTCGTGTAGTAAAATAGTGATTTCTGGTCGGAGGACCATTACATCATTGTCACTATGAGAATCGCTAATGACAATTTGCATAATGTTCCACGTAGAATTCTCATGGTGGGTCTATCCAGTACATCGTTCTCTAACACATACCTATGCATTAACTTAATATCTCATATATTTATGACCAATGAGATCTGGTCAATAGTCAATCCACATACTAGTCTAAATGCATCATTGTTGTCCTATCAACAATGGTACTCGACTAGGGACATTTAAGAGCAATGATACTAATTGTAATTATATAATCTCATGTTCAAGTCACATACTTGAAACTATATAAATTGTATCACTATTCTAAGGAATTTTATTATGTTAACATTTATATAACGTAGTAAATAAAACCATAATAAAATCATTCATTTATTCAATCAAATATAATATCAAAATGTCAAGCAATTATATCAAATAATTGGCCTCTAGGGCGTAAACTCTAACAGTAGGGGTACGATAGGCTGATCACCTAGAGTACTAACAGAGAGTGTTTTCAGTCTATGTGATTGCTAAACATTCAGTTAATGACGGTTTATAGTGGTTATCCAGTGTTAAACCTGGAAAAGAGTTCAAGGTCCGTATAGTCTTATGACTGTTAAAGGTTCAAGTTGAGATACTTGATAACCTAGGGACGTAGTTCAATGTCTTATGGCCCCTCAACATGATTTGAAATGTTTTAAATTCATGTTATTCATCTCGCTTCCCAATTATTGAGCAATTGTGGAAGATTCTTGTTATTCTGAACGGTGAAAGTGGAAAGGATGAGAAAATTAAGCAAAATATAATAATTTCTAGAAAGAACTAAAATTCCAGAAAAGAAGAGAAATGTGAAACTCTTAGAAGAAGAAGATGTGAGGAATATGATGATCTTAGAAATATCCTTAGAGAGAGAATTTGGTTGTAAAACCTAATGAATGAATAAAGTATTAACGTAAAATCTATTTTGATAGATTGAATGAATAAAGATTAATAAAATTTCAAGGACGAAATTCTTAGAAGAATGGGTGAATGTAATATCCTGAGTGTTTATGATAACGATCCTTAGAAAAGGAAATAAATAGGTTAAAGAATATATAATATCTAATATATATGACTATGTTTAATTGAAGGTTATGTAATAAAAACCTCAAAGTTGTTGAGAACTGAATGAAGTATATTTGTATGTAAAACTTTTTGCTAAGTTAACATGTTGAAGTTATTCAACGATAATTGTGAAAGAGATTTTGTGAAAACCTTAGTAAGGTAGGGTTTTGGTGATTCTGAGGATGGAATCCTTATAAGGAGGGAAGGATGTGACAACCCGAATTTTTATAAGTTATTAAAATAGGAATTTAATAATTAAAATTCTTATTATGAGATGTTTTGACTTTGAGTATGTATATATACATGCGTATATATGTTTAAATATGTGATCTGGTGTGAAGAGAAATATATATTCATATATTGAAAAAGTGAGGTTCAATATAGTTAAGTTAACTATTGAAGAAATTAAATGAATTTGGTAATAATTTTAAATATTTATTGAATTAAATTAATATTTTAAACAATTTATTTATTGAGAAAAATTAATAATTTATGAAATTGTTGTATAATAATTTAGTTACGTGTGTATGATAATTAAATTAAAGCAAAGGTAAATTTTATTCTTTGAAGATTTAATTTAATTTATTAATTAAATTAAATTAATTGGTTAATATTAAAGGGAATAAATTAATTAAATAAAGTAATGTTTAAATCTAGTTTATTAATTAAATTAGATATATGTAATTATTTATTAATTCTAAGTATAATTATAATGAGATTATAATTATTATTAAATACTAATTAACTAAAGGCGTGACACATGATCTATATAATAAAAATAAAATAAAAATAATCTAGTTTGGGGAATAGGTGGTAGCCAAACAAGGCCTTGTGGCCTTTGGTTAATGTAACTGCCGTCTTTTATTTTTTTAACTGATAGAGTACGTGGGAAATAAGCCATATCAGGTTATTTTTTTCTTTCTGGTCTTATTTCTCTCCTAAGGCCTAAGAGCAGAGAGTTGGGAGAGAAGAAGAAACACGGAGGGTTTAGAAAGAGCGAGAGATTGGTGAGAAGAGAGAATTGTAGAGATTGCTAAGAGAACAAGAAGGGTTCCTAACACTTTGCTAAATCAAGGTAAATTTCTTTTAAGTTATATATTTTGATTTCTTAGTGATTATTCATTGTAAATTGATAGTTGTGTTGGATTGATATATATACTTTCAAGTAGGGTTTATACTCTATTAATCATCATATGTGAGTGTTGTTTGATGATAAAAATCCATGTAAATTGGTTTGTAGGAAGAAAAGTATATAGCAGTATTTATACATGAAAATTGGCTTTAGAAAGTACAATTTTTTATGTCTAATATGTGTTATAATATGTAAATTGGTATTGGATTATGTTAGTATGTGAAGAAACAAAAAATAGCGTAGTTTAAATCGTGTTAATTGGTTATGAAACAAAGTTGTGGCGATCGAATTCGCTAAATGTGTTTAAAACATAAAAATATAGCATGAACATTGAATTGGAACCCTTAAAATGATTTGTTAATATATTTGAAGTGTTATAGTTATTCTGTAGATGAGTAACTAAGAGTTTAACAAGTCCAACGAATCGAAAACCAACTAATTCGGACTTAAAATGAGAAAGTTATATCAAAAATTGTGTTCTGTGCGAATCCACGCGTGGGTGTGCCGCCCGTTCGCCGCCCGTGCACGCGCGCACGCAGTTGGGCTGGCGCGCTGGCATGGTGAGGAAAAGGGGCGCGGCCGCGCCCCATGTGTGCTGACTATGGCTTCTTTGACCTATTTTGGTAAAACAATCATAACCTTTTCATCCGAACTACGATTGAGGTGCTTCAAGATGATCCGGAACGAGGACGAATATACCTACAACTTTAATTCATTAAGAGTTTCAATTTGAGGTCTAGAAAAGGGGTCAAAATGGCCATTTGTGGGACTGATATGAATTAGAAGGCAATCGGAGGGCGTCGGGCATGCACGTATGCAAGTGTAGTGCTTCTGACGATAAAAGATGTTGTTCTAAGTTATAAAACATGAATGTTAGTAAATATAATGATGATTAACATTAATAAATGATGTATTAGATAAGTTATGTAAGCACACACAAGAGAGACAAATTGGGCATGTGACGAATAAACGTTGAAACGCCGTGATAAGTGATAATGAATGTAAAAAGTGTTTTAAATCAAAGGAAATGAATATCATAAGATATTGAATAGTGTTAATATAAAACAATAAGTAGTCCTAGCAAGACTTAAACACTTGAATGAATTTTGAATATTATATAAGTCGAAAAGTTAACACAATCTAATTGAACATTGTGTGCTAATTAATATGAAGGATTATGAGATGTGGAGTAGAGTTTGTGACGCCCCCAAAATAGGTATACAGCACCCATCTTGAGTCGCCAGATACATGGTACAAAATACAAATACAAAAATAATTATACAACATGAGCTGTGAGTTTTAATACAAATATTGTCTTCTAGACAATATACAAACTCAATGGGGTCCTCAATAAATTTATTATCACGATATTTCACAGAATAGTAAGGAATAGTAATGCTATCATCTGGACTGTCACCCCGTTCCCCGACTAGTCCCTACTACATTCTCAATTCTTGAAGAGAATAATGAAAGCAAAAGGGGTGAGCTCAACTAGCCCAGTAAGAAATATTGTGACTAAGATAATGTAGAATAATTTATCGTTAGCCTTCAACGGTGTTAAACTGATAAAATATAATAAACATCAAGTTTAACTACAGCGGAACAAGCAATCCATTAAAAGAGTCAAGTAGAACATAATATCTACTAAATCTTCTAGATTAAAAGTCCATCGTTGATATTTTATTCCTGTACTACTCATCAACAGTTCTTTGTTATACTCAAGACACATAGAACTTTCATCAGTTGTCTTCACCTGAACCACCAAAGAAGTTAGTTAAATTCACAATTCATATTTATAATAATGTGAATTAACAGTTCCTTCTTGCCACAAAGGCTTAATAGAACGTTTACTCAATATCCTTACCCCAAAGGCTGAAGATATTTAAATGTAATAACAATGATCATATCAATCAGTTATCTATCTTTGCACTACGGGCCAAAGATATTCAACTATAAAACCAATGGTCATGATCATACCAATCAATTACCTATCAGTGCACTACGACCAAAGACATTCAACTGTTAACTAATGGTCATGATCATGCCAATCACATCATTGAATTATCCATGCACTACGGCCAAGGATATTCGTTAGTATCACTATTGGTCATGATCATGTTATACACCTATTCATCTTTCCACTACGGGTCAAAGCTATCAAACAACAGATCATCTTTGCACTACAGGCCAAAGATATTCAACAACATATCATCTTTGCACTACAGGCCAAAGACATACAACTGTAAAACCAATAACCACCAGTATAATAAAGAATGGAATAATAAAAGAATTTCACCATGTATGCAGTACTTCGCATAGACTGGTTATTCCAACATAATAATAAAGAATGGAATAATAAAAGAATTTCACCATGTATGCAGTACTTCGCATAGACAGGTTATTCTAACATAATAATAAAGAATGGAATAACAGAAGAATTTCACCATGCGTGCGTAATCCGCACAAACATGTTATTCCCAACAGAATAATAAATAATGGAACCAGGTCTGGCATAAACGCACAGACAGGATATTTAGACAGAATTAATAAAGAATGGAATAACAACAAAAATCACCATGCATACAATACACCGCACAGACAGGTTATTCCAACAGAATAATTAAATAATGGAATAACAGAAGAATTCACCAGGCGTGCGTAATTCGCACTGACAGGTTATTCCAACAGAATAATAAGAAATGGAATAACAACCCTTACGAGTATTGAAAGAAAATAACTCTCTTCATGAATACGAAAGAATAATACCCTTTACGAGTATAACAAATAATATCTCTTACATTTGAAAGAAGAGTATTCCGACTGGTATGGCGAGGATATACTTGAAGAAAACTTGTACTACGCTCTAAGCTTTCTTAAACTCTAAAGAATTACGCTCAAGATTATAGAAGAAGAACTCTCTCTAGAGTTTCATTGAATTCATAAGAAATAATGAAGGAATGAGCTTCTATTTATTAGAGAATGGACTGCATAGTAACTAATTCATGAACGGTCCAGATTGATTTACTTTTAATCGAACGGTCCATATTTAAAGCAAAATCTTTTAAATATAATATAATATATTCTATTTATAATCTAATAAAACGAATAACTTTATAAAAGTATTCTGTTTTATATAATAAAATTTTACTATGCAAAATACTATGCATGCACTATACAACACTATGCATAATAAAATATAATATATTCTATTTATAGAATAACTTTATAAAAGTATTCTGTTTTATATAAAAAGATTTTACTATGCATAATAGAATAGAATATATTCTATTTATAGAATAACTTTATAAAGTATTCTATTTTATATAAAAAGCTTTTACTATCAAAACTTTAAACCAATGACCCATATTGATTTACTATTATAATTTCAACCAACGGTTTTAAAAATTAGCACATCTCCTCATGGAATAATATTGTACCCAAAAATAATTTGGACCAAAAAGAAATATATTTTTCGGGTGAATAGTATCCCACTGAATAGTACTTCAGGAATAGTATCCCGTGAATAGTACCCCGACATGAAAAGTGTCCCAAATACCCGAGTGAACAATACTAGAGTGAATAGTAACTAGGTAAATAGTAACCCATGAATAGTAACCCGTGAATAGTAACTCGTTTATAGCATTCCGACACAAAAAGTGCCCCAAATACCCGAGTGAATAATACTAGAGTGAATAGTAACCGTATATTTTATGACAACTTGTCTACTGTGAAAAATTTTCAAATATCACCCTTAACTTTAACCTTTTATCAATTTAACCATTTACTAAATAAAATAATTATAAGAAAATTGAATACTTTCATTTCATAAAATTCGGGGTCTCACAGAGTTTACATTATAATTACTATGTGTTGTTATGTGACTAATAGTTGATATGTATGATTATATAATTGTGTAGGGCACGTGAAGTGCAGATAACTATAAGTTGTTAAACTATTATTGGTAAACAACAATCAAGGCAAGTCTTTCAGTTCCTATTTCTATATGAACTTGATGATTAATTGTTTTAAATCTTTATTACAAATAACAAGATGTGTTATATTTATGTTGATAGCATGAAATGTTAAAGTCAACTTATGACTACGTTGATTGAGTAAAGCATGTTAATTGAGTAAGGAACTCAAACTTTATACTTATTATATGAATTGTATCATGTATGTTATGATAGTCCAATGTTTAAGATATATATATTGAGCATGTTATTATATGCTACGTGTTGCATGAAAACTGTTAGCTTTTGTTGGGCTGTCGAGCTCAACCTTGCAAATAACCATTTTTGCGGGTTAAGGATTGAAGATAACACTATGTGCAACGTGAATGAAGTGGATCAGAAATAATATACGAAGATGTATTTTTTAGCTGAAGTTGTTATTTCCTTAAACCATGATTAAGACTCATGAGATGTATTAAATGTTTTATAATGTATAGTTTTATATTGAGTTGTAAAGCTAGAGTTAGAGTTATCTGACATGTAAAGGTTGTCGAATTGAATTGTAAAATTTGATATGATAACAGTGATAAAGCGAATCATAAAATAAGATTGATTCAAAGACATATAGTTGATAAAGATTTTGATTCAGGGAATTAAAGTAAGAAAACATAAAAGTTTAAATTATTCTGCATTTTATTAAGTTTAACATCGAATAATGATGTAAAGATAGATTAAAGTTGTATTGTTAACGATCGAGAACGAGAATATTATTGTATGAATTTTGGGGTCGTTACAGAAGATATACGATTCCTATGTTTCAAGCATGTTGTTTAAAAGAAATTGTTGTACTTGTTGAGCTTTTTATACTCATTCTCGCATGAACCATATGAATACAGCTTAGATCGAACAAAATGAAGGATTCAACAAGGATAAAGGGAAGGCTAATGCGAACCTGTAGATTACCTATGTAATAGTATAGGTTTGTAATGATAATATTCTATATTATGACAAGAACAAATGTAACAGATTTAAAGAACCTGGGGAATGGTAGTATTATTTTGGAATATTTATAAGACATATTCGTTCTTTTGAGGAATTTCAATTGAATGTTTGTGTGAACTGTAGCACCGTGTAGCACCATATGTCAGGTTAGAAGAGACCCAGATTTGGGGACGTCACATGAGAAATTCTTCTTTTCCTCTGGATAAGTATTTCTTAGCATATATGGCCTTTCATCTTTCAGACTGATGGATGCTTGAATCTTTGCTATTGATGCCTCTTGACCTCATATATCTGGTCTTCAGACTACGAGATTGACTTCGGATAAGGATTGGTCTTGTTGCTATGGCATTTAAGAACATGGACCAATTTGAGCAGCTTCTGGTGTATATACACATTTACTTGTACACATTATTTCCAACGTATGAGCTCATCTGCATATATAAGTGAATTACTACTAAACTAAGTTTAGAACAGTGTTTGTGCCTAGGATTAGACTCAAAGCGATTAGCTTTTGAATATAGCATGAGAACTTGCTTTGATACCAATTGTTAGTTCCTAGTAGGCACACAATAGATCTAGAAGGGGGGTTGAATAGATCCTTTTTAATTTCAAATACTTTTCTTATTTATTTTGTAATGCTAATGAATTAGCATATGACAAACATAAGAATCTTTTCAAGCACAATGGAATAAGTAAAAGATCCCCTTCATTGATATATTCATAAATATTCATATATTGTTCTTGTAGTTAGTTTAGTTGTAAGTAGTTAATACATACATAACATTTAAAGCAGTTTGGTACATAATGTAAATGACAGAAAGTAAATGACTGAATGTAAAAGACACAAGGGATTTGAAGTGGTTCAGAGACTCAAACTCCTAACCTACTCTTCTACTTTAACAAACAGGAATTCTACTAAGGAAGGGGAGCACCCTGAATCACTAAGATTCCTTCTAGGCCAGCAACCTTGGAACTTTAGTTAACTAAGAACTCTTTAAGCCCAACAGGCTTGGAACTTCATTTAGTCCCTCTGGACAAGGACCCTTCAGGCCCTGGCTACTTCTTGTTGTTGGTGTTGCTTTACTGCTAAGATGTCTTGAAGCTTGAACATCTTTTGTACTTAGCAGCTTGAAGTGGTCCTCTTTGCATTCTGTGTAGAGTCTAGACCACCTCTTCTCTAGTGCATCTGATCCTCATACTGTTCATCTCATCTTCATCCGATGTCAGTTGTTCACCATCACCATTTAGGTTTGCTAAGTCTTTGAGCTTTTGGTAGACTTCGTCTGGCAGTTAGCATTCCTTGAACCCTTCTTGAATGGTATGCAGACATGGTTCTGCATCTGTTCTATTTTAGCTTTTGGTTCATGGTGATTCGTAGAGTGGCTCTCTGGATCTTCTTTGTGCTCTGCTACTTTTTTGAATGCTATCTTCTTGGCCTTCTTGGCTCTCAGCTTAGCTACCATCTTTAATGGCATTCTCATCCTTGGTGAGTTAAGCTTTAGTCTGTTTAAGTCCTTTTTCAAATCTGCTTCACTTCCACCTTTGTAGTCTCACCACCATTGAGACTTGTTCTGTTCAGCTCTGGTGGAACTCATAGAGTCAACAATATAGCATTTCACCAACTCAATGATTCTTCAACATAAAAACACTTGATCTTTGAAGCTTTAGCTGATATATACTCCATCATAATCTTCTCGTTGGAATATAGCCATTAGGAGCCATTTGAATTGCTTTGTAGATCTCGAGTTATTTGGTCTAGACTACTTGATGTGACATGATAACTCCTTTATGACTTTACTGACACAGCAGTCTGTTACCTTATCTACCACCTCAAAGATGTCACCTTTCTGTGTCAGGTCGGTAGTCACATTTATTTCTTCTTTCGGACTTCTCGATCAGAACATCAGAAATTGTCTTTCTGCATCGATGCTCTCAATTAGCAAATTTTGAATATCAGTCTTTAGATTAAAGCGTTGCCAATGCTTCAATGTTTAGATGACCAAACTCTACGATTCTGATGCAGATGTTCTTGGACCTGATCGTAGTGTGTCTTGTTTAGTGTTGCTCATTGACTGGTTGAGACAACACTACGATTTCTGAAGAGTGTTCATTGGATCTTCAATATAGAACACTTCTTCCTTCACTTTTGTAATGCTTCAATACTTCTATTTTCCTCTACTGATCTCAGGAACTGATAGCTTGACTTCTTGTTATGGCCTCTTCTGAATAGCAAGACACATCAGATTTATGACATTCCCAGCTCTCTTTCTTCTTGTGATCTCCTGTTCACTTATCATCAATGCTCTGACCCATGCATAATCACTTTCGTCTTGTTCTTAATAATCTGGCCAGCATCTCTATGTATATTGCATCAGTTCCTGCTCTGTTTGGAAAACACTACGATCCTGATTAATTCCAAGATCGTTGTCTTCTGTTCTCTTGACAACTAGTACACTTGCTAACTTTCTTTAGTCAGTCACTTTTACTGAAGTCTTCTTATGATCAACATTTGGAAAACTTCATCTTAAATGGCTACACAACTCAATATGGATGTTGATTGGGTTGGTGCTTAGATCTTCTGTTAGCTTGTATTCCATTCGTTGAATGGTCTCTTGTTTCTTTCAGGTGGAATGTATCTTTGCAACTCAGATCAGAGGCTTTATACTTTGGATATTCTAGGAGTGCTAATTTGTTGACAATCATGTTGACTCTACGATTCTGCCTTGGCGTTGTGAGCACCTCTGTTGAAGCCTTAGTTCTGTTGTCTATGATTTAGCTTTGGTTCTGTAGACACTACGAATCCGAGATAAGATCTTGACAGACTACGATTTCTGTCTTTAATCTTGTTGTCCTCTTCTGATCTCTTGACTACGATCTCTGCCTCTGATATTATTAGTATACTCCACTACTTCAAGTTTTGCCTACGATTCTTGACTTGGCTCTGATAGATGCTCGGTCGTCTCTTAGACAGGCTGTCTCTACGATTTTGAACATGGCTTACTTAGCAGACTACGACTCTGAGAATGTTCTTCTCGACACACTACGATCCTTCCTCGTCTCTCCTGGCAGACTACGATTCCACCTTGATTATTTTCGAGTTTTCCTTGACTCTCTTGGCAGACTACGATGCTGGTGCAGTGTTCGATGATCAGACCTGCCTATCTATTACCTTATAAGATAAACCTAACAAGCTTGATGTTTCTATATTTATAGTCCTTATACATAATTTCTTTTTAAGGAACTTTACAAAGTTGTTTTGCTTATGTAGGATCAACCTAACATATTTAATTAATTCACTCTAAGTCCTTGTACATATATTCCTATTATCTATCAAAACACTTCACAGCTTTCCTTAATGCAAGCATACTTGCGTATTCATTCATTTATATTATAATTAAATCATATATAAATAGGAATAACATTCTCATGTATATTACTAACTTGGAGCTCATTAATTTTAGTTCATAGCTATATGCATGCATTACTTTAATCTGCAGTAGAGTTAAAAATACATGTTTATTCAATGCTTAGACTCGTGAAATTTTATTCTCTAAAGTCTCCTTTGTAAAAAGGGCTATCCACATACACGTAGGCATGACTAAGTGGCCATTCAGTAGCATACTGACCCAAAGTCAAAAACTTCTTATATGCACGAAAAAACATCAAAGCCCTATCCATTAAGGTAGCCTAATTACCAGGATTTCTTTGCTTCAAAACCTTTGCTCATTTGTCCTCAAATAGGATGAAAAAGTAGCAGAAAAAGGTGCCAATTGACTGTTTCAAAAGTTAATTTTTTTACATCAATACGTTTATCATGGTAAAAGACTAATATTTACTGCGTTTAATAATTTTTATCAAGTCATATGAGCATGAATATTCACTACTATGTGTTTTGAAGCATTTTGTATGATATCTCACCTACCAACGGTCAAAACTAGAAAAGAAAACATGTAAACGTTACCAAGATAGTGCAGAATGATTGTACAGTGACATATTTTTTCAAAAAATAGCCCGAACTCAGTAGATCTAAAGGAGAATTATCGAATTCTCTGTGCGGCTTCAACTTAAAAATGACTTGAGTTGTAAAGGAGATCCTAGAAGCTGAAAAGTCAAAACAGGTAAAAAGGTGTTACGTGATTAAGCGAAAAAGCTGTAAATCCTGAATTTAGAGACCAAACTGTGGGTTTACATAAAAGTCATTGGTATTTTCCTTGATACAGGGTTAAGAAAATTGATGATAAAAGTAATTGAAAGCGACCCTTGTTAGCGCATCGCGAAGATCCGATGCCATGAACCAGGGGTTGTGATTGCAATTAAAATTATCCAAGCTTGTCAAGAGTATAGCTCGTCAGAAATACATCCCTAGTGGAGATTTCAAACATTATTGATAATGTAAGCCGTAGAAAGCTACTTCAACGAGGGTCAGTCATCCTTGACACTACAAGTCACTGGCAACAACTCCATTGAAGCATCGGAAATGATATGGTGATGTAAGCCGTTGAAAGCTACTTCAACAAAGATCAGGGTATCTGACACTGCAAACCATTGGCGATAACTCCAGTGAAGCGTCAGAGAAGTCTGATGATCCAAATCATGGAAAACCCTCTTCATTGGGGAGGGCCGATGATGGAATCTATTATACAGATCCCAATCAATCAAAATGCTAACCCCAAAGGAACTATCAGCATCAACTTGGTAGAAAGTCAGAATAATGATGATAATGCCAGTGTAATGGTAAGAAACATCCCATCGTGGCAATAAAGCCAAGCCATAATCTAGATGAAACATTAACAATCCCCTAGAGTCGCTCGCAAAAGAGAAGAACATCTTTGGTGGAAAGTATTTTCAAAAGATCAAGGATGGTGATAACCCTAATATCAACATCCGATGGTCTCAACCATTGGAAAACCTCCACTGCGGGGATCTTGAATACATCTTTGTGACTTGTCAACAAATTACGCTCCGATAGCACTGATGGACATTTCAAACCGCTAGCGACAACCCTAGTGTTGTATCGGGAAATTCTGGTGATCAGAGCTTTTTAGACTACCATTTGAGTAAACATCAAAGTGGTTCAATGGAGCCATAATTGACAACTCCACCCCCCAACAGAAATGGTAGGAGAACACAATTATCACATCCCGTTGGAAATCATTCCAACCATAACAACATTCAAAATAACATTGAATCATGTTGCATTACATTTTCATCATCTTAAGCTTTTCATATTTCAAGTGTCTAGTAGTATTTATCTTATCCATTCCATTACATTGTACGAACATGATAAAAAGGGGCATCTGTAGACACTCAAAATTTTGCATTCCTATGACTAACCTTGTAAGATAGCAGAATCGTCTTCCAGAGATAACCCTAAAAGTCAAATCAATTCCAACCCCGGAGATAATCCCCGGAGATTCACTTCCAACCCCGTAGATAACCCCGAGAGATCCATTTTCCAATCTCGGAGATAACCCCGAGAGCTTTAGTCCAAGTTACGGAGATAACACCGGAAAAGTCAGTTTCCAACCCCGGAAGATCATGTTCTAACCCTAGAGATAACCCCAGGAGGTCAAGCCAACCTCAAAGATAACCCTGAGGACAGTCAGAGTCAACAACATGCCAATCTCGAAGATAGCCCTGAGAAAAGACTGCTACAATTGTGTCAAAAACGGAGATAACCTCTATGACACCCCTAAAATTTGGTATACATAACCCATATTGAGTCGCCAGATACATGGTACAGAATTCAAATACAACTTAATAATACAACTGTCGTGTACAATATGACAAAACATAAACTATGAGTTTGAATACAAATATTGTCTGCTAGAGAGTATACAAACTCAAAAGGAGTCCTCATTACAATTATTATCACACTATTTCACAGAATAGTGAGGACGACTAATGCAAACATCTAGGATCATCACTCTGATCCCCGACTAGTCCGAGCTACGTTCTCATTTCCTGAAGAGAACAGTGAAAGAAAAGGTGAGCTCAACTAGCCCAATAAGAAATATTATGACTAAGATAATGCAGAATAATTTATCGTTAGCCTTCAACAGTGTTAAACTGATAAAATATAATAACTATCAAGTTTAACTACAGCGGAATAAGTAATCCATTAGAAGAGTCAAGTAGAGAATAAAATCTACTATCTTCTATGATTTAAAAAGGTTTTTCATAACTTTTATAGCTGAGACTCAGCTTAATAAATAATACACATCATCAAATCATCCCTACACTACAGGGCAAGGATATTCTTTAGTGTCACGACCACGAATTATCCAGGCACTACGGCTAAAGATAATCATGTTTTCATCAACGATCCTGATCATGCCATAAACAATTCATCTTTGCACTACGGCCAAAGAGAATCCATAGCCATAATCAGACCAAAAACTGTCCATCAATGCACTACAGGCCAATGAGGACTTTTTCCACATCATTTGTAACATTACGGTTATGATTATACCGAAAAATCCATGGTCATAATCATATCAAGTCCATCTATGCACTACAGGCCACAGATAACTTTCAAAAAAATAAACATGAGGATGATGTACAATGATATAAGAATTCAATAAAACATGTTCAAGAATTAATTTATCTAGGAACTGGTAACGTCCAAATTGTCAACATGACACTGCTTTGTAGAGTAAAATTAAAGAATGCTCAGAAGATTATTTTAATGAAAAGATACTGGATGAAGTTCAAATATCAAGGATATTCCAATAATTTCATGGAGTATAGAAGTCAAAACTTTAACCAACTAAGTATATTAAAGAATGGAATAACAAAAGAAATCACCATGCATGCGGTACTTTGCATAGACAGGTTATTCCAACAGAATAATAATAACGGAACCAGGTCAGGCAAAATTCGCACCGACAGGATATTCCAATAGAATAATAAATAGCGGAACCAGGTCTGACATAAAACGTACAGACAGGATATTCCAACAGAATAATAAATAATGGAACCAGGTCCGGCGTAAACGTACAGACATGATATTTCGACAGAATAATAAAGAACGGAATATTAGAAGAATTTCACCAAGTATGCAGTACTTTGCATAGACAAGTTATTCCAACATAATAATAAAAAAATTGAATAACTAAGTTCTCTTCATAAATAAGAAAGAAAGAGTACCCCTTACGAGTACAACAAATAATATTCCGTACCTTAGAAAGAAGAGTACTGGATATAAAAGTAGTGAAGTAGAAGAACATTTTTCTTCTTTCTCTCTATAGTTTCTCTCTCTAGAGTTTCAGTGAATTCGTAAGAAATAATGAAGGAATGAGCTTCTATTTATAGAAAAATGGACTGCATAGTAACTAACTTATGAACGGTCCAGATTGATTTACTTTAATCTGACGGTCCATATTTAAAGCAAAATCTTTTAAATAAAATAAAATATATTCTATTTATAATCTAATAAAACGAATAACTTTACAAAAGATTTTACTATGCAAACACTATACATGCACTATGCAAACACTGTGCATAATAAAATATAATATATTCTAATTATTGTCTAATAAAACAGATAACTTTATAAAATATTCTGTTTTATATAAAAAAAATTTACTATGCAAAATACTATGCAGGCACTATGCAACACTATGCCTAATAAAATATAATATATTCTATTTATAGAATAACTTTATAAAAGTATTATGTTTTATATAAAAATATTTTACTATGCAAAATACTATGTAAACACTATGCAATACTATGCATAATAGAATATAATATATTCTATTTATAGAATAACTTTATAAAAGTATTCTATTTTAATACATTAATAATAC
Organism: Panax japonicus; assembly: GCA_020205505.1. Taxonomy (NCBI): domain Eukaryota; kingdom Viridiplantae; phylum Streptophyta; class Magnoliopsida; order Apiales; family Araliaceae; genus Panax; species Panax japonicus. The sequence goes on along the minus strand of CM035109.1, from coordinate 33,018,086 downwards.
CAATAAAATAAAACTGAGTGACTTATCACATAAGCATCAATAATCAATACCGTGCTATTTACCAAAATAGAGAAAAAAAAATTGAATACTTTTATTTCATAAAATTCGGGGTCTCACAACCTCGAGAGGTGAAAAATAGTTATTTTGTCACCTCAACATAATATCAACATCGTCTCAACACAGTTCAACTCAAACTACGTACAAAGATGTCAAATAAGAACCATAGCTCAAATCCCAAGTGACAACTGCACAAGATAACACAATGGATAGACAACGAAGACTTTGAAATCTGGTCATGGACCCATCTTCCCGGCTTCAGACAATCTTTAATCCCATGTTATTGTGTAGCTCTCGACACTGACTTTTTGAAAATGTACAACACGCCTTAATCGGATACCCGGATTGGAAGTTATAAAGGTTCAAACGAACAATGTGTAGCCCAAGTGCATGTACTTTGAGACGATGGGACCTGTAAAGTCCAGGGCAACCCGGGCAGCCGCCGATAGACCTGCGACTCCTTAGTCTATAAATATGATATCCTAGCAACTCATTTGAGCATTTAAATTCTTCTAGAGTGCCCCAACATGAGTGATTCTTCTTTCTAAACACTTGTAAGCTCGTGTTTTGTAACATACTGAAGTTTAATCGGTGGAAACCGAGTTTTCAAGCCCCAAAAGCTATCTGAAGTCTTCTTGGCAAGTGTAAGTTTTTCTGATTTTTAAGCTTTCTATTACTTTATTATATAGACCCGTAACTCATTGGTCGATATTAGTGTGTATGTACATATATATATATATATATATATATATATATATATATATATATATATATATATATATATATATATATATATATACACACACACTAATATCAATGATCTCACCAAGTAGTTACGCCTGAATCGTCGATCCATGGTTTTTTTCTTTTATATATATATATATATATATTTACATTCCCAAGTCGTGTCTGGATTTCAAATTCATGGCAGTTAATCATATATATATATATATATATATATATATATATATATATATATTGTGAAGCCCCCAAAATAGGTATACATCACCCATTCTGAGTTGTCAATACTTAGTACAGAAATAACTACAACTTTATTATTACAACAATAAAACTGTGAGTTTGAATACAAACATTATCTTCTAGACAATATCTATACTCAAATAAATCCTCATCACATTTATTGATACATTATTTTACAAAAATGGTAAGGACTACTAAACAACTCTCTCTAGGACTTTCATTCTATACCCCGACTCGTACTCACTATATTCTCGTCTCCTGAGAAGAAAAATGGAACAAAAAGGAAAACGGTGAGCTCAACTAGCCCAGTAAAGAATATTATGTGTTGCCTAAATTTTTAATAGCACTTTATCACGCAAGTATACGCGTTCAATTGTAATATTCAGCAACCAAGGATATCGCTCCCACGAGGAAATAGACTAATATTTATCAATTACTAACTCTAATGCAATTAATCCTACTTTAAACTAAGAAAATTTTGTTTGTGATTTGAAAATTAAACTTAACAAACTAATAATTAAAATCAGAATTTCACAAGAATAACTGTAGATTTAACAGGTTAAGATTACAACTTCCCTTGGTATTTCATTCAAACTAACTTACTTCCCATTTAAAATAAATCAAGTAATATTAATTGTTATCCAAGAATGCTTTATAAATATTCACGCACTTCTTCCAAAGACACGTGAACAAATCCTCCTAAATCCAATCTTTAAGACGCGGAATTACAAGGAACACCCCAGTTAATCAACTCACTATATTCCTATGTGAATCAAGTTAATTAGGGTTTACGCACAAATTCTTTCAATGGATACAAAAGACACATAGGTATATTCCTATCCTATACGCTAATCATATTAACCCTATTCAGATTATATGAACAGATGTTATCATATCCAGATCTCAATCTATACTCCATCTTCCAATTTTATATAGATTATCACAGTAATTGTTGGCCAAACAATTAATCAATAAACATAAGATATAATAAACAATTCAATAAAAACTAACTTTCATTCAATGGGAAGCTTGCAATTTAAACTACATACCAAGTTCCGTTGCAATCTTAATTAAAATTTAGTTCATGATAATATTAAAGAAAAACATCATCCAAGTTAATAATCCAAACATCCCAGATAATAACAAAAGATAAAACTAGAGAAGAGAAGAAGAAACTCTGAATTTGCTCTTAAACTCTCTCTTAGATCTTCAGCCTTTGCAATTCTCCTTCGTGCTTTCTTCCTTGTTCTCTCTGCAAATCTCTTGAAGAATTGATTGATTCCTTGCAAAATTCGTTCTATTTGCTTTTCTAGAGTCCTTTCCTATTTGTATTGGTCTCAGCTCTCATTCAGACTCCTTTTTGGCTTCAAAAACCCACTTGACAGCATAAAAATGCAACTTTCTACGTACTAGAGCGCCTAGGCGCTCATCATAGGGCATTTTCAAGCGCCTAGGCGCTTGGCCAGGACCACGTAATTACAGAAATGCCACTCAGCTTTTTGACCTTTTTCTTCTCCGAAATGACCAATTTGTCCCTCCAGCTCCAACCTACAACAAATAAACACAAAACACGTAAAAAGATCCTAAAAAAACAATTAAATATAACAATAATTAAGTTTAATAATATCGGATTCATAGGTATAAAACCTACTCATCAAATACCACCAAACTTAACCAATTGCTTGTCCCAAAGCAACACAACACAATGCAATAACTAAATATGCAATGCAAATGCATCTATCTAAATGCCTAAATTCCAGCAGTCAAATAGAACAAAATCTATTCATCAAGCCTAAGAGAAATCACAATAAACATGCTAGTACATCATATCAAGACAGATTAATAATTTCCTCGTCAATCATCAATTCTTAACCGGTTATTATTGATATAGTGTGTGTGTGCTTAACATCCATGCTAACTGATATGACGCTAAATTTAACACATAATAAATCTCTTTAAAGGAATCATACAGTGTAAACTCACAAAATTCACGAACAAGCTAAAACCAACTAAAGACAACTATCCACCAAAATTTAAGAGTCTAATCCGGGATACTTATGCTTTATTGTACTTTACGGGGGCTTTTTGCTCTTTTTCCCGTTTTATTGTTTTGTTGTTTTTTTTCATATATATATATTTTTTTAACCATGACTGTGTAATGTCTCATTCCATTAGGCTAACAATGCTACCCCTTAGCGAGCTTTTGACCAACGACTCCCAGACCATATAAGACCTTAGGGCGCTAGGTTTTAAGATACCCCTTCGGGCGTACTTGCTCAAGTAACAAAGGCCCCGAAACAAAACTAGCCACGATATTATTTTTCTTTTTCTTTTTCTTTTTTTAAGCTTATATATCCCAAATTTTTCCCCCAAACATAAGTTTTTATCTAAATTCAGTCATCTTCGCCTATTCATGTCTTTCATTCATTTAAACTAGCATTATCCTCTAGAAGTCCATTATGTGTCAATTTAAACTCAATCAGTCAACATGGCTGTTTTTACTGTGCTATCCTTATTATATCAGTTTCAAACAGGTACAGATTCAAATCATGACAAGAAATCACATCAAAGTCTTAACAGATAATACTATACTTGTCTACTCAATTCCAAACTCATCACTGGCCAAAATAGACTTAAACTATCTAACGGCTGGAAACATGCAAATATTAAATTTTTTTTTTTTTTTTACGATAAAAATGAAAACTACATGAATGCAACTACATGCAAAACTATTAACTGAACATACTATATGAATGCACTAGATAAATACTACATGCATGAACTGGAGCTGGAAACTTACACCCCCAAACTTAAATTATGCAATGTCCTCATTGTATATAACAAATAAAAATTAATAAATTAAGCACTGAGGACTTCCCTGAAAGAAAGAAGCTTTATTGCTCGTCAGAATCCTCTTCCTCCTCTTCTTCCTCTTCTTCTTCATCTGGGGGGTACGCAGACAATGGTGGGAATTGGTAGGGAGCGGCACCTGGATTCATGCGGGCAAACATTTCAAGGAATGCTGCACTAAAATTCTGATACACCTCCGTTTGTCGCTGAGATAAACTATCCTGATTTCTTTCCATTCGGTTAAAACCTTCCTGAACTCGAGTGGCAACCATGTCTATTCTTCTAGTTTGATTTCTCAAATCGCGACGGATATCTTCATAAAAATTAGGTGGTTGCTCAGAACTTCCAGCTGCAGGATGATTGTCGTGTAATTGATGAATAGGCTCGGCTGCAGGCTCGGGAGGAGCAATATTGAATCCTAACCCTCTCGGGTGTGGTATCCCCCCACTCCATACCTTGTACTTCTTGATAAGCGAGTGGTCTATTACGGCTAAAGGAGGCTGTGTAGCTTCCTCGGCATCCCATTTCACCCCAGCTTGTTGGCATAGTCCTGTGATCAAAGATGGGTGTGGTAATCCACCTGAGGTCCCTCCACGAATTGCTTTGTCAATGGAATCATGAATAACTTGGCCCACATCTATAATTTTTCCTGATGCAATGCAGAAAAGCTATGCTGCCCTTTGATTTACAACATCACTCATATGCCTACATGGTATCATCTTGGAACAAATAAAGGCATGTCATGCTTTCCCATAACTGCTTAGTTTGGATGCGGGGAACAACACAGCTTCTTGTTGATCTGTTAATTTCCATGTCGTTCCAGGTACACACAAGGCTTGAATGATCTCACTGTAGTCTAGCTCGTGTTGTAAATATTGCATGTATCCATTGTTGGGTATCGTGTTCAAGCCGTAATAAGCATTTATTGACCCAAAACTGACCTCCACAGAATTACCTCGAACCTAAATTACGTTACCAACATGATCTACTGCATTGGCGTAGAATTCCTTAACAATATTAACAACAGATGCATCCGATTGGGATGTAAAGTTCACCCATCTTCTACTCCCAATCATTTGTAATAATTCCCCATCTTCTATCTCAGGCAATAATCCACGCTCGGGAATTAGTGCTTTATTAGAAAGTACATTGTAATATCTGTCGGACGCTTTAGCACTTGTAAATCTCTTTTTGTCATACTTTTGCGAAGTGTCCGAAGTCTCTCCTCTTTGTCTCTTAGTAGCCATAGTCTTATGTACTAAGTTCTTGCCAACCCAAATGATACTCAATGACTTATGATAGCCAAACTTCTCTTTGTGACAAACTATCAAACACTTGGTGTGCACAGATTTGGAATACTATTGGTAGGCACTCCCCCAAACTTAATTTTCACCAATTTTTGCAATTATTAAGCCCACAATACTTCCAAGGCAATACAAGTAACAATTAAGAGTACCCACACCCACTTGATCCAACACAATGATATAAACTAGCTTCAAAGTACTAACCTAACTATTATCCAAGTGAATCCAAATAATTTGCAATAAAATCTTGTGTACTTACTTGGGTATAGCCAAATATGATGTTCAATCAAAATTGGATGAGCAATTTGAGTTTTGAACCCTTACTTTAAGTAGATGTGGCTTGAATGCAAGTGGAATCCCAAATTGGTGAAGAAGGATGACAATATGGAACTTAGTTGCCTTGGTTTGGGTAGAGATATAGTGTTTGATTAGGATTTGGAAGAGAAAGATTGGTTGGTTAGGCTAGATTAGATGAGGGTTTAGAGTTATGGTGAGTTAGAGATGGAGTAGGAGAGTAAGAGAGTGTTTGATTTGGAATGGGAGAGGTGTAGCCCGAATTGGGGCTTTAAATTTTTTTTTTTTATGTAGGAGCGCCTAGGCGCTGGTTTGTATGCTTTGTGGACCGCCTAGGCGGTGGCTTGCAGAATGGCTTGGACGTGTGGAGCGCCTAGGCGCTTAGGGTTGTGCTTGGCTGGAGCGCCTAGGCGCTTGGTCATGAGCACAGGTACTGACTTTGAGCGCCTAGGCGCTTGGTTTGTGCCTGTCTGGAGCGCCTAGGCGCTTGGGCTGCATTATAGGTACTGACTTTGAGCGCCTAGGCGCTTGGTCTAGGCTTGTATGGAGTGCCTAGGCGCTTGGTCCTTTTTCCACTATTTTCTGCTTCCGACGTCCTTTGGGAAAATGGCCATAACTTCTTCGTCTGAACTCCGATTTAGATGATTCAAGATGTTCTGGAAAGAGGAAAAGTAGATCTACAGCTTTCATTCTTGAAGTTTCACGAAATAATATTCGGAGCTATGGTCAAATTGGCTCTGAAGTGACTTATTTGTAAATGGCAAACTGAAAACGCGAATCTAGCCACCCCAAACGTTGATCCATGTAACTTTTGTCCCAAACCTCGTCAAATATCCCCAATCTTAAACTTTTACTTGTTTTCCTTTCCTGCAATCAATTGAATCTCTGTTAGAGAACAAGGTATGCAACAAATCCTAAACTAGCAAAGTTTAACCACTAAATAAACTAATGGTAAAGTAAATTAATAAGAGTAAAAATATCAAATAACAATAAAACATCCTAGGTTGCCTCCCAGTTAGCGCTTGGTTTATAGTCTTCAGCCTGACTTTCTCCTCTGTTCTAATCGGCAAGGTTGACCGATGTCTTTTCACGATCAAAACAACCCCCATAGTAGTGCTTCAATCTTTGACCGTTGACTTTAAAATTACGTTTTGAATACGGGTCTTCCACTTCTACAGCTCCATGAGGATAGACTTTTGAAATTATAAATGGTCCAGACCATCGAGATTTCAACTTTCCAGGAAACAGTTTAAGTCTTGAATTGTATAATAACACTGTTTGACCTGCTTCAAACTTTCTTTCCAGAATTTTCTCATCATGTCATCTCTTAATCTTTTCTTTATATAACTTCGCGTTCTCATACGATTGGAGTCTGAATTCATCCATTTGATTCAATTGTAAGAGGCGCTTCTCTCCCGCAGCAGATATATCAAGGTTTAACTTCCGAATTGCCCAATAAGCACTGTGTTCGAGTTCAACTGGAAGATGGCATGCCTTCCCATAAACTAACCTGTACGGAGACATCCCTATCGGAGTTTTGTAAGCTGTACGGTATGCCCATAAAGCATCGTCCAACTTGCTAGACCAATCTTTCCGACTAGGATTCACTATCTTCTCGAGGATTCGTTTCACTTCTCGGTTAGATACCTCGGCTTGACCACTTGTTTGTGGATGGTAAGCAGTACCTATCCTATGAGTGACTCCGTACTTAGCGAGGATAGCTGAAAACTGCTTATTACAGAAATGCGTTCCTTCATCACTAATGATGGCGCGAGGAGTGCCGAATCTAGAGAAAATGTTCTTCTGAATGAATTTAATCACAACCTTCGCATCATTGGTGGGTGATGCTATAGCTTCTACCCACTTCGAAACGTAGTCCACCGCTAGAAGTATATAGGAGTTACAGAAAGATGGTGGAAATGGTCCCATGAAGTCAATTCCCCAAACATCAAACAATTCGACTTCCAGGATCATATTAAGTGGCATCTCGTGTCGCTTTGATATATTACCAACTCTCTGGCATCTGTCACATTTTAACGAAAACACACGGGCATCTTTGAAGAGTGTTGGCCAGAAAAATCCACATTGAAGCACTTTAGCTTCCGTTCTTTCTCCTCCAAAATGTCCACCATAGTCAGATGCATGACATTGGTATAGAATACTCTCCATTTCAACTTCCGGGATGCACCTTCTTATTACTTGATCGCCACATTGTTTAAATAAAAATGGCTCATCCCATAAATACTGTTTCACATCATGGAGAAATTTCTTCTTCTGCTGGCTTGTCAAATCTGGCGGAAACACCTTACTGACAATGAAATTTACATAATCTGCATACCATGGTGTATCCATCCTTACCGTAAATAGCTGTTCATCCGAAAAAAATTCGTTGATCACTGTTGTGTCATTTTTCTTTAGTTCTGAATTCTCTAACCGTGATAAATGATCAGCAACCTGATTTTCAGTTCCTTTTCGGTCCCGGATCTCCAAGTCAAACTCTTGTAGCAATAATACCCATCTAATTAATCTCGGCTTTGCGTCTTTCTTTGCTATTAAGTACTTAATTGTCGAATGATCTGTAAACACAATCACCTTTGTTCCAATCAAATATGAACGAAATTTATCAAATGCATAAACAACTGCTAATAGCTCCTTCTCGGTAGTGGTATAATTCAGTTGAGCATCCGTCAATGTCTTACTAGCATAGTATATAGCGTGAAAAATTTTATCTTTTCGTTGGCCAAGAACTGCACCAATCGCAAAGTCGCTAGCATCACACATTAATTCGAACGGGATATTCCAATCTGGTGCTATGATTACAGGTGCGGTAACAAGTTTCTTCTTTAACACATCAAAAGCTTCTAGACATGCTTGATCAAAGTTGAATGGGACATCCTTCTCCAAAAGATTGCAAAGTGGTTTTGTGATTTTGGAGAAGTCTTTTATAAATCGTCTATAGAAACCAGCGTGTCCCAAAAAACTTCGAATACCCTTTACAGAAATTAGTGGTGGCAGGTTCTCGATGTTTTCGATTTTAGCTCTATCAACCTCAATTCCTTTTGATGATACTCGGTGACCCAAGATTATCCCCTCTTGCACCATAAAATGACATTTCTCCCAGTTCAAAACCAAATTCGTTTCCATGCACCGTTTGAGAACGAGTGTGAGATCTTCCAAACAATAATCAAACGAATCCCCAAAAACTGAAAAATCATCCATAAATACCTAAAGATTTTGTTCAACCATATCTGAAAAAATAGCCATCATACACCGTTGAAATGTGGCTAGTGCATTACATAACCCAAAAGACATTCTGCGAAAAGCAAAGGTGCCATATGGGCATGTGAATGTTGTTTTCTCCTGATCCTCGGGTGCAATGGCAATCTGGTTATAGCCCGAGTATCCATCCAAGAGGCAATAATACTCGTGCCCTGCAAGCCTGTCCAACATCTGATCTATGAATGGTAGAGGAAAATGGTCTTTACGAGTGGCCTTATTCAACTTTCTGTAATCCATACACACCCGCCAACCAGTAACTGTTCGCGTTGGGATCAATTCATTCTGCTCATTCGCAACTACTGTCATTCCCCCTTTCTTTGGCACGCATTGAACCGGACTTACCCATGAGCTATCTGAGATAGGGTAGATAATTCCCGCATCTAACCATTTAATGATCTCTTTTTTAACGACTTCCTTCATGATGGGATTGAGTCTTCGTTGTTGTTCAATAGTCGGTTTCGCTTCGTCTTCCAACAAAATCTTATGCATACAAATTGATGGGCTTATCCCCTTGATATCTGCAATAGTCCATCCAAGAGCAGTCTTGTATTGTCGAAGTACCCTTAGTAGCTTTTCTTCTTGAACCTTATCAAGTGATGCAGGAATAATGACTGGCAAGGAGGAAGAAGAACCAAGGTAGGTGTACCGGAGGTGGTTAGGCAATGGCTTAAGTTCTAAGGTAGGCGGTTCCTCTACGGATGATGTCACCTTTTCATCTAGCTTTCCCCGATAATCCAGAGGTTCAAATTTTTGTAGACATCGTGTGAACTTTGGAGTTGAATCTAACATTTGGACCCATTCTATTACCGTTGAATCATCAAATAAATTTTCACTAACCAATGCGGTTTCAAGAGGGTTTTCAATCATAGATTCACCTAAATACCTCTTCAGTTACTTCTTCAATTAGATCAACTCTTAAGCACTCTTCCTCTTCCTTCGGAAATTTCATAGCCTTGAAAACATTAAAAGTTACTTCTTTATCTTGAACTCTCATTGTTAACTCTCCCTTTTGTACATCAATTAATATCCTTCCAGTGGCTAAAAACGGTCTTCCAAGGATAATGGGTATGTCTTTATCCTCTTCGTAGTCCAACACAATGACGTCCGCTGGAAATATGAATTTGTCCACCTTCACTAATCTGTCTTCCACAATGCCCCTAGGGTATGTCACTGATCTATCTGCGAGCTGTAGAGAGATATTTGTTGGCTTTGGGGCTGGTAATCCCAACTGAGTGTAGATCGAAAGTGGCATCAAGTTAATACTCGCACCCAAATCACACAAACATCTGTTAAAGAACTGGGGCCCAATCGTGCACGGTATTGTAAAGCTACCCGGATCCTTCAACTTCGGTGGTAACTTTCTTTGCAGAATTGCGCTACATTCTTCTGTCAATGCTACTGTTTCGAACTCCCCTAGCTTCCTCTTTCTTGCTAAAATATCTTTCATAAATTTTGCATAACTAGGCATTTGTTCTAAAGCATCTGCGAATGGAATGTTGAATTGCAGCTTTTTGAACACATCTAAAAATTTTGAAAATTGTCTATCTAATTTTTGCTTTTGAAATCTTTGAGGAAACGGCACAGGTGGTACAACTGTTGTTGGCTTATCTTCTTGTTGTTTTGTCACCACTTTTTCCCCAGATTTGCTTTCCGAATTTCCACTCTCTTGTTCACCATCCTCAGCAGAAATTATTTTCTTGTGTCCGTCCAAATCTGTAGTCAACTCCTTTCCGCTTCTGAGTGTAACTGCCTTACAGTGCTCATTTCCATCATTCCTTGGATTTTTCTCCGTATCACTAGGTAAAGAACCTGGAGCTCTAGTATTCAAAGCATTAGCTATTTGCCCCATTTGATTCTCAAGATTCTTGATTGCCGCTGATTGGTTTTTAGTTGTGGCTTCAAACTGAGTTGCCAATCTTGCCAACAATTCTTCCATTTGTGATAACTTATCATGTTGATGAGGTTGTGGGTGTTGTTGAGTTTGTTGATGTGGCTGAAATCCAGGTGGATATGTTTGCCTTGGAGCTTGGGCTTGAGCATGTGACTCATTATTACTCCATGAAAAATTCGGGTGGTTTCTCACTCCTGAATTGTAGTTGTTTGAATAACTGCCCTGCTACCTGTTATAATTGGAAACAAACTGGATTGACTCAGGATTTATTGCGCATTGATCACTTGAGTGGTTACCCGCACATATTTCACATATCGTTTCCATTTTCTGTACTGGTTGAACCCCAAGTGCATCTATCTTCTTTGTAAGAGCAGAAATCTGAGCTGTCACTTGAGCTGACAATGCTGTCATCGCATTCCACTTCATACACTTCGACTGTCCTTGGCGGAGTTGTTCTTGCTGTTGGCCATTGATAATTATTAGCTGCCATGGTTTCAAGCAACTGATACCCTCGTCCCAATTCTTGGCCATAATAGCTCCTTCTGCTGCAGCGTCTATACTCAATCTCACTGTGCTGAATAAACCGTTATAAAAAGTTTGCACCTGAAGCCATTTAGGAATCCCATGGTGTGGACATTTTCGCAATGAATCTTTGAATCTCTCCCAAGCTTCATATAGTGATTCTAAATCGTGCTGAACGAAAGAGAAGATATCGTTCTGCAACTTTGCTGTTTTTGCTGGAGGGAAAAACTTTGCAAGAAATTTCTAGGCTAGATCATTCCATGTAGTGATCGAGCCTGGTGGTAGTGAATGGAGCCAACTCTTAGCCTTATCTCTGAATGTAAATGGAAATAGCCTTAGCCTTATTGCATCCTCTGACACATTATTGTACTTGAAAGTATCGCAGATTTCTATAAAGCTGACTATGTGATCGTTCGGATCATCGTTTGGTAACCCTCCAAACTGACATGAATTTTGAATCATCTGTATTGTCCCCGGTTTTATCTCAAAACTTGTAGCAGTAATGGCAGGTCTCGTAATACTCGACTGAATTTCAGTAACCCGCGGTGTAGCATAATCCCGCAGTGCTTTTTGCTCTTCTTCAGCCATAGTATCTTCCTTATCAAGTGCTTCTTTGGTTTCTTTAACCCACTTATGCAACCGCTGAAATCTTTTCTCGATGTCGTCCTCGTGAGGCAACAAATCTGGCTTTTTCGATCGCGTTTGCATACACTAGTCAAGAACACCTAAATAGAACAGAACAGAAAAAGTTTAAATTAAGATTAACGCTATAAAAATTAATAATGACAAAATATTAAACTAATATCCCCGGCAACGGCGCCAAAAACTTGTTGCCTAAATTTTTAATAGCACTTTATCACGCAAGTATACGCGTTCAATTGTAATATTCAGCAAGCAAGGATATCGTTCCCACGAGGAAATAGACTAATATTTATCAATTACTAACTCTAATGCAATTAATCCTACTTTAAACTAAGAAAATTTTGTTTGTGATTTGAAAATTAAACTTAACAAACTAATAATTAAAATCAGAATTTCACAAGAATAACTGCAGATTTAACAGGTTAAGATTACAACTTCCCTTGGTATTTCATTCAAACTAACTTACTTCCCATTTAAAATAAATCAATTAATATTAATTGTTATCCAAGAATGCTTTATAAATATTCACGCACTTCTTCCAAAGACACGTGAACAAATCCTCCTAAATCCAATCTTTAAGACGCGGAATTACAAGGAACACCCCAGTTAATCAACTCACTATATTCCTATGTGAATCAAGTTAATTAGGGTTTACGCACAAATTCTTTCAATGGATACAAAAGACACATAGGTATATTCCTATCCTATACGCTAATCATATTAACCCTATTCAGATTATATGAACAGATGTTATCATGTCCAGATCTCAATCTATACTCCATCTTCCAATTTTATATAGATTATCACAGTAATTGTTGGCCAAACAATTAATCAATAAACATAAGATATAATAAACAATTCAATAAAAACTAACTTTCATTCAATTGGAAGCTTGCAATTTAAACTACATACCAAGTTCCGTTGCAATCTTAATTAAAATTTAGTTCATGATAATATTAAAGAAAAACATCATCCAAGTTAATAATCCAAACATCCCAGATAATTACAAAAGATAAAACTAGAGAAGAGAAGAAGAAACTCTGAATTTGCTCTTAAACTCTCTCTTAGATCTTCAGCCTTTGCAATTCTCCTTCGTGCTTTTCTTCCTTGTTCTCTCTGCAAATCTCTTGAAGAATTGATTGATTCCTTGCAAAATTCGTTCTATTTACTTTTCTAGAGTGCTCTCCTATTTGTATTGGTCTCAGCTTTCATTCAGACTCCTCTTTGGCTTCAAAAACCCACTTGACAGCATAAAAACGCAACTTTCTACGCACTAGAGCTCCTAGGCGCTCATCATAAGGCATTTTCAAGCGCCTAGGCGCTTGGCCAGGACCACGTAATTACAAAAATGCCACTCAGCTTTAATTTTCATGATTTTTGACCTTTTCTTCTCCGAAATGACCAATTTGTCCCTCCAGCTCCAACCTACAACAAATAAACACAAAACACATAAAAAGATCCTAAAAAACAATTAAATATAACAATAATTAAGTTTAATAATATCGGATTCATAGGTATAAAACCTACTCATCATTATGACTAAGATAATATACAACAAATTATCATTAGTCTTCAACAGGGAAAAAAAATCTAATAGAATACAATAGACAACAAGTTTTAAATCAATATTTGCAGCGGAAATAATAATTCATTAGAAGAGTTAAGTAGAGAATGCAAACTACTATCTTCTATGCATTAATTTAATAGTTCATCGTCTTATCTTTTATCCCTGTAACATCAATCAATATATATCTGGAATCAAATATTCATCTTTGCACTACAGGCCAAAGATATTCATCTGTTGGTCATGTTCATCTAAACACCTGTTCATCTTTGCACTACGGGCCAAAGATATTCATCAGAAATCATTCATCTTTGCACTACAGGCCAAAGATATTCAATAATATCATCATTTAAGACTGAGGATGATGAAAAATATTTTTAAAGAAACGAATCCAGTGAAACAAAATGTCAAGGATTAAGGATTCGTACTTTGTTTTAACAATGTCCAAAAATACCTCAAAAATAATCATAGTGGTGTAAAATTCAAGAATGATAAAAACATGGATACAATCAAAGCTAATATCCACAATAGATATTTTAGCCGAAAAGGAAAATTTTCACTTTTCGATGAATAGTGCCGTATTCGTGAATAGTGTCGTATATGTGAATAGTGCCGTATACGTGAATAGTAACTCTGACACAAAAAGTTCCAAATTTGATTAAAAGTTCAGATCAATACTTCGGCATAATGATATTAGAAGAAATAATATCATTTTAAAGAAAATAGTATCCCTTACCTCGAAAGACAGTACTTCTAGTTGAAACACCGGATATAGGCTATTACTTGAACTTGCACCGTATAGCAATACTCAAAGTATACTCAAAATACTCACAAGAATGTGCTCGATAATATAGAGAGAGAAAACATCAGTTTTTGGTGTGATTTTCGATTCTAACCTAAGCACCCTATTTATAGGAAAATGTTTAGAACACCAAAGCAGAAAATTTAATAAAATATTAATTTATTAATTTTTATTCCTACGCCCACATTTAGAGAACTGAATTCAGCCACTTCTAACACATGCAAGACCCACAATAATGACAAAAATTTTTTTGTCATTTTAAATATTTTATACTTCAAAAAATTAATTATTTCGAAGCTTCAAAACTTCAATAATTCACAATAAATAGCCCTTTTATCAGGAAATTTGAATCTTGCAAAGCTTTATAGGAAATTCAATTCTCTACAACTTTGCAGAAGAAAGTTTTTCCAAATTCCAAACAGAAATTGACCGAAATACACAAACGGGCGATTTTATAGTTTATAATCAAATTTCAGTCAAGAAATGGGTCTACCGACACACAAAATCTGTTTTTAATATTTAATGCAACAAAAATACTCTTTTTCCTCATAAACTCATATATCCTCCATTCATTATAAAAATATAACCATTATTATATTATTAAAAATATAATAATATATTTAAATGAATTATTTTATCAGAAAAAAAATAAAATTTTAATTTTCAACAATTGTCACTTTAAAAATTTTCTCCATCTATATCCACATAAAATCAATATTTTCTTCATCATATAAATCAATAATTAATTATTCACGAATAATATTACAGAATCACATTACTAACAACCAGACAGTTCCCAGGAAAGAGGGGGCTTTCCAATAAGGATCTCTCCTTACTGGCGCGCAATTAAGTGACCAAACCTCTCCTTAGACAAAACTTTCTAGACATTGCCAATAATATTTTCTAATAATATTATTCAGATAATATGAATTATTGTTTCGATAATGAAAAATACTATGTAATGACAATTATTGAAACAACAGCAATATAAAATATCAACGCAACAATTATTAAATTAATAAAATAAAATACTGAATAGTAATTACTGTAACCATTATTGAGTAGTGTCTTCTTATGTAAGAATCATTAATTGGTACTAATACCGTGTGCTACTGTGTTTTAACCACCAAGTATTTTAACAGTATTAACGGTAACAACTGCGCCGTTATTTTTAAACAACTTATACTTGTCGTTTTCTTTATCCAATCGCTTTCCGTTATGGGGCCCACACATGGCTGCACCATCGTATGAATATTCGCGGACAGTACAAATATTCCACGACCAAACGAATATTCCCCGACAATAATGAATATTTTATAACAACTTGCTTATTTTGAAATATTTGCGTATTTTACCCATAACTATCCACAGTAATCAAATCAACCCTTACTATTTCAAAATAATAAATACGGAAAATTAAATTTCATTAGTAATAAGTTGGGGTATTACAACCTCCCCTCACTATGAAATTTTGTCCTCGAAATTGACGTACGTACTTGGTGTTTCGAAAAGATGAGGATACCTCGCTTTCATTTCCGTTTCCAACTCCCAGGTCATTTCCTCTATAGCATGATTCCTCCACAAAACTTTAACTTGTGGTATGACCTTTGTGCGTAAGACATGCTCCTTCCTATCCAAGATCTTGATAGGTACCTCTTCGTACGTTAAGTCTTTAGCTATCTCATCTGGTTCTAACTCAATAACATGGTTCGGGTCTTTCACATATTTACGAAGTACAGATATGTGAAACACATTATGAAGACGAGACATATTCGGATGTAACGTGAGTCTATAGGCTACATTTTCTACTCGGTCAAGAATTTGAAATGGACCAATAAATCGTGGATTGAGCTTTCCTCATTTCCCAAATCTTGTAACTCCCTTCCATGGAGCTACACGCAACAATACGTGATCCCCAATACTAAATTCCACGTCCTTTAGATGAAGATCCGCATAACTCTTTTGTCGATCTTGTGCCGTTTGTATACGTTGTCGAATCATTTGGATCTTTTCGGTAGTCATACGTACTAACTTGGGTCCCAACAATGTTGCTTCACCCACCTCATCCCAACATATTGGAGAGCGACACTTTCGTCCATATAATGCTTCAAATGGAAGCCACACCTATACTTGCCTGATAACTGTTGTTGTAGGTGAATTCCACCAATGGTAAATACTTATCCCAACTGCCCTTGAAGTCTAGGACACAGAGTGTTAATAAATCTTCAAGAGTTTGAATAGTGCTCTCTGATTGTCCGTCCGTTTGAGGATGGTATGCCGAACTGAATCGTAAATTCGTGCCCATAGCTTTTTGCAAGCTAACCCAAAATCTTGAAGTGAATCTTGGGTCACGATCCGAAACTATGGATACTGGCATGTCATGCAACCTCACAATCTTATTTACATATATACTAGCAAGACGTTCAAGGGAATAAGTCTCCCGTATCGGCAAGAAATGAGCAGACTTGGTTAATCTATCAACAATAACCCAAATGACATTGATGCCTTGAGAAATCGTAGGAAGACCCGTAACGAAATCCATGGTAATGTGTTCCTACTTCCATTTTGGAATCTTAAGTGGTTGCAACGGACCCTTAGGTACTAAATGCTCCGCCTTTACACGTTGACAAGTTAAACACATCGAGATAAACTTTGCAATCTCTCTCTTCATATTGTTCCACTAAAATGTATGTCGAATATCATGATACATTTTAGTACTTCTAGGATGGATTGCAAATGGTGTATTGTGTTCCTCCATCATAATCTTGTACTTCAAATCAGAGTCGTTAGGAACACAAAGTCTAGAGTGGACTCGAAGTATTCCTTCTTCATCAATTCTCGCTTCCAGAATAGCTCCTTCTTGTACTTTCTTCTTCATACGCATTAGCTCCGGGCCGGTGGCTTGAGCAACCTTAACTTTTTCTATTAAAGTTGGCTCTATGCGTATACTTGATATCATCGCACTCGTTCCTGCATATGATCTTCTACTCAACGCGTCAGCTACCACGTTCATTTTTTCCAAGATGGTATTGAATAGTGTGGTCGTAGTCTTTCAATAGCTCGAGCCAACGTCGCTGCCGCATGTTGAGTTCTTTTTGAGTGAAGAAATATTTAAGGCTTTTTTGGTCTGAATATATCTCCACTTTCTCCCCATATAGATAGTGCCTCCAGATCTTTAGCGCGAAAAGGACTGCTGCCAACTCTAGATCATGAGTAGGATAATTCCTCTCATACTCTTTAAGTTGTCGCGAGGCATAGGCTATGACTTTCCCACGTTGCATGAGAACACATCCTAACCCTTTGCCTGAAGCATCGCTGTAGATAACAAATCCATCCGTACCAGATGGTATTGTTAGAACATGTGTCGAAATGAGTCTCATCTTGAGTTCTTGGAAACTATTCTCGCATTCTTCGCTCCAAACGAATTTTGTATCCTTCTAAGTTAGCTGGGTTAATGGAGTAACGATTCGAGAAAACCCTTCCGCGAATCTCCGATAATAACTAGCTAAGCCTAAAAAGCTACGTACTTCAGTCACCGACTTCGGTTGCTCCCAACTTTGTATTGCTTCAATCTTCGCTGGATCAACAGATACTCCATGTTTCGACACTACGTGCCCAAGGAATTCTACTTCCTTCAGCCAGAACTCGCATTTCTTCAATTTGGCATATAGTTTGTTTTCACGAAACCTTAGGAGTACCAATTTCAAATGGTGCTCATGATCTTCACGACTTTTGGAATATATGAGGATGTCATCAATAAAAATAACAACGAACTGATCCAAATATTCCTTGAATACTCGGTTCGTCATATCCATGAAAGCCGCAGGAGCATTAGTCAATCCGAAAGACATGACTAAGAATTCATAATGCCCGTACCGAGTTCTGAAGGCAGTCTTTGGAATATCCTCAGTTCTAATCTTCAGCTGATGATATCCAGAACGAAGATCGATCTTTGAAAAGAATTATGCTCCTTGAAACTGGTCAAACAGGTCATCAATACGAGGTAGAGGATACCTATTCTTGATGGTGACATGGTTCAATTCCCGATAGTTAATACAAAGTTGCATACTCCCGTCTTTCTTCTTTACGAAATAAAACAGGAGCACCCCAAGGAGATGTACTAGGATGAATGAAACCGATATCCAACAATTCCTGTAGTTGGACCTTTAACTCCTGAAGTTCAATAGGAGCCATTCGATATGGGATTTTAGAAATGGGCTTTGTACCAGGTTTAAGATCAATAAAGAATTCAACTTCACGTTCTGGGGGTAGACCGGGAAGTTCTTCAGGAAATACGTCAGGAAAGTCAATAACAACAGGAATATTATTCAAATTTGACGTGTCTTTATTCAAATCCATAACATGGGCTAAGAAAGCTTGACATCCATTTTTCAATAAACGAATAGCTTTATGATTAGATATGACAGTGATTGATTTTAATGGTTTAGTTGCTTGAATTCGTGCAACAGGTTGGTTAGGAATATGAAAACTAACAACCTTACGAAAAAAATCAATTTTGACATGATGAGTAGTTAACCAATCAATCCCTAAAATCACATCAAAAGCAAGTATCTTTAAAGAGATAAGGTCAACAGGTAAGGTGATGGTGCCAACTTAAATCAAACAAGATTTATAAACAGTGGATGTGATGAAAGTTTTACCTAACGGAGTTTCCACAGATAGGCTCTAAGGCTAATTTCTCCGGAGTCAAGTTTAAACGTTGAGCACAAGTAGGAGAGATAAATGAATGAGTAGCACCGGTATCAAGTAAGGTATAAACTTCACAAGAATTTATAAATAGCTTACCCGTGATCACCTCGTTTGGGTTCCTCGCATTTTGACCAGTCACAACAAACGCTCTTCAAGGAACCGTTGACTTTGACTTTTCTGGGACACTCTTTTGAGTCACCGTCCCCGCTGAACTAAGTTTCGCTATCGTACAATCTCGAGCGATATGTCCTTCCTTTCCACAATTATAGCATACCTTGAACTGTTGTGGGCAGTTTGGACTGATATGTCGTTCTTTCCCGCATTTATAGCATATGACCGGTGGTCGTTCTCTTCCCTTAGAACCAGTTGATGCCGGCACTGTCATCTTCATATGGTCATTGTTAAATCTCCTCTTTTTAAAATCTCCTCCTGGCTCTCTTCTTCTATTTTCATAGCCATGATTACCACCAGAGTGGTTACCATTTTTGTCCATCTTTTTCTTTCTTTGCTGGTTATCGTTATTCTGTTGACTGTTATCCCCGGTATGATCCTGGTTGTGGTCCCTCGGTTGACCATACTCGTTATCTCGCTCTAATAATTGAGCCCTGTTTACAACATCTGAATAGAGAGAAAATTTATGAGAAATGAGATATTGTCGTATGCCGGGTTTCAAACCTCTCAGAAACATCTGCGTCATACGTTCCTCATTCTCCACCAAATGAGGTGCAAACCTGGATAACTCTGCAAACTTTGCCTCGTACTGAGACACCGTCATGTTGTTTTGTTCTAATCTAATGAACTCCACTTCCTTCATATGACGAACACTTTCAGGAAAGTATTTGTCATTAAATAGTCTCTGAAACGTCTCCCAAGACATGCTGAGTGTGGCTGGATGGGTACGCTTCACAGACTCCCACTAGTAGTCTGCCTCGCCACGGAACATAAAGGTGGCGAATGGAACCTTCTGTTCCTCCGTACATCCCAAGACATCGAATATCTTGGTAATTTGCTTGACCCATGTTTTCGCCATGATCGGATATGGCTTTCCCTTAAATTCTGGTGGTCCCAACTCTTTGAACTGCTTGGCTGTGACAACCCGTGAATTGCTATCATTTCCTCCTATATTTTGAACACGAGTCTCCCTCTTCTGATTTTGCATGAACTGCAAAAAGCTTCTAAACATCCCCTCATTAATCATCTGCTCAGTGGTGTTATTCAAAGGAGGAACATTACCAGCCTGTTGCACGTTCTCCTTGTTGGTGAGTACATGCGTCTCCACGGTCTCATTTCTACTGTTAATATTCTCAGTCGACATTCTCAAATACTGTCATAAAACAAGGGTTAATTAAGGAAATCAATATATCACATAATATCCCTATATACTGACCAACTAACAAATAAGCTTAGGTAGGACACACTAGCGAAAGATTTACTCGTCTCTCCCCTCCTAGTTCTATTCCCCGATTTTCGCCAGAGATCATATCCCTAAGCTCTGATACCAACTGTGAAGCCCCCAAAATAGGTATACATCACCCATTCTGAGTTGTCAATACATGGTACAAAAATAACTACAACTTTATTATTACAACAGTAAAACTGTGAGTTTGAATACAAACATTATCTTCTAGACAATATCTATACTCAAATAAATCCTCATCACATTTATTGATACATTATTTTACAAAAATGCTGAGGACTACTAAACAACTCTCTCTAGAACCTTCATTCCATATCCCGACTCGTACTTACTATATTCTCGCCTCCTAAGAAGAAAAATGGAACAAAAAGGAAAAGGGTGAGCTCAACTAGCCCAGTAAAGAATATTATGACTAAGATAATATACAACAAATTATCATTAGTCTTCAACAGGGTAAAAAATCTAATAGAATACAGTAGACAACAAGTTTTAAATCAATATTTGCAGTGAAAGTAATAATTCATTAGAAGAGTTAAGTAGAGATTGCAAACTACTATCCTCTATGCAAGAATTTAAAAGTTCATCGTCTATCTTTTATCCCTGTAACATCAATCAATATATATCTGGAATCAAATATTCATCTTTGCACAACAGGCCAAAGATATTCATCAGTTGGTCATGTTCATCTAAACACCTGTTCATCTTTGCACTACGGGCCAAAGATATTCATCAGAAATCATTCATCTTTGCACTACAGGCCAAATATATTCAATAATATCATCATTTAAGACTGAGGATGATGAAAAATATTTTTAAAGAAACGAATCCAGTGAAACAAAATGACAAGGATTAAGGATTAATGATTCGTACTTTATTTTAACCATGTCCAAAAATACCTCAAAAATAATCATAGTGGTGTCAAATTCAAGAATGATCAAAACATGGATACAATCAAAGCTAGTATCCACAATAGATATTTTAGACGAAAAGGAAAATTTTCACTTTTCGATGAATAGTGTCGTATTCGTGAATAGTATCGTATACGTGAATAGTGCCGTATACGTGAATAGTAACTCCGACACAAAAAGTTCCAAATTTGATTAAAAGTTCAGATCAATACTTCGGCATAATGATATTAGAAGAAATAATATCATTTTAAAGAAAATAATATCACATACCTTGAAAGACATTACTTCTAGTTGAAACACCGGATATAGGCAATGACTTGAACTTGCACCGTATAGCAATACTCAAAGTATACTCAAAATACTCACAAGAATACGCTCGATAATATAGAGAGAGAAAACTTCAGTTTTTGGTGTGATTTTCAATTCTAACCTAAGCACCCTATTTATAGGAAAATGCTTAGAACACCAAAGCAGAAAATTTAATAAAATATTAATTTATTAATTTTTATTCCTATACCCACATTTAGAGATCTGAATTTAGCTACTTCTAACACATGCAAGACCCACAATAATGACAAAAAGATGTTTTTGTCATTTTAAATATTTTATACTTCCAAAAATCAATTATTTCGAAGCTTCGAAACTTCAATAATTCACAATAAATAGACTTTTTATCAGAAAATTTGAATCTCATGAGTTTTTATAGGAAATTCAATTCTCTATAACTTTGCAGAAGAATGTTTTTCCATATTCCAAACAGAAATTGACCGAAATCCACAAACGGGCGATTTTACAGTTTATAATCAAATTTCAGTCAAGAAATGGGTCTACCGACACACAAAATCTGTTTTTAATATTTATTGCAACAAAAATACTCTTTTTCCACATAAACTCATATATCCTCCATTCATTATAAAAATATCACCATTATTATATTATTAAAAATATAATAATATATTTAAATGAATTATTTTATTAGAAAAAAATAAAATTTTAATTTTCAACAATTGTCACATAAAAAATTTTCTCCATCTATATCCACATAAAATCAATATTTTCTTAATCATATAAATCAATAATTAATTATTCACGAATAATATTACAGAATCGCATTACTAACAACCAGACAGTTCCCAGGAAAGAGGGGGCTTTCCAATAAGGATCTCTCCTTACTGGCGCGCAATTAGGTGACCAAACCTCTCCTTAGACAGAACTTTCTAGACATTGCCAATAATGTTTTCTAATAATATTATTCAGATAATATGAATTATTGCTTCGATAATAAAAAATACTGTGTAATGATAATTATTGAAACAACAGCAATATAAAATATCAACGCAACAATTATTAAATCAATAAAATAAAATATTGAATAGTAATTACTGTAGCCATTATTGAGTAGTGCCTTCTTCCGTAAGAATCAATAATTGGTGTAATACCGTGTGCTACATTGATATGTGTGTCAACGTCTTGACTGTACGTTGTAATCCCCTTTCGGGACTTCACGTTGTAACCCCCGTCGGGGACTCACGTTGTAACCCCCCGTCGGGGACTCACGTTATAACCCCCATCGGGGACTCAAGTAGGGTAACGGCCTGGAGTTGGCGGCATCGGACCTGTATAAGGTATTGTCGTATGTGATTTGTGACAACTGAGATCATCGGCAGGGTATACCTTGTGTTCAGGTGACTAACAATGAGTGATGTACAGATTCAAAGTCTCATCTGAGAAGACTTGGATTGTATGCTATTTTGCTCAATCGCGTGGCGTTTTTATTTTCGATTTGACTTTTCTAATCCGCAAGAACTCATTTATAACTAGAACTGGACCGAGCCAGAGGGGTGGGACGCACATAGGCGTGCTACCGGTGCACTTATTGTAGCCACAGGTGGACCTGCAGCCAATCGCGGATGATAAATTCTAACAAGTTGGTCTCACAAGTCATTTTTACTTTGTTGTGCGAAAGAAAATCCGTGAGCCTCTTTCAGATCTGCTGAGTTCGGGCTATTTTCTGCAAATTCTGTCATCGTACAAGTGTTCTACACTATCTTCGTAACGTATGCATGTATTTTTTCCAGTTTTTATCCGTTGGATTGTGAGTTATCGCATGAAATGCATCTAAACACATAGTAGTGATTATGTATGCACAAATGACTTGCTAAAAAATATTCAACACAGTAAATGTTAGTATTAAACCATGTTGAACATAATGATGTGAAAAAATTTGACTTTTGAGACAGTCAAATTGGCACCTTTTTCTGCTATTTTTTGTCCTATTTGAGGTCCAATGAGCAAAAGGTAGAAATGTAAAGTACTCATAGTATTGAGGTTGACCTGATATATGATGATTTTGATTTTTAATGCATATATTATGTATATAACTTTGGGGTAGGTGTGCTACTTAATGGCCACCTAGACATGCCTATGTGCATGTGGATAATCATATTTTCAAAGGGGACTATGGCAAAAAATTTCCAAATGTAGGCATTGGGTATTCATGCATTTTAACTCTAGTATATGTTAAAGTAAATGCATGCATGCATATAGTCATAAATGCATTTTGGAAAGCTCCAGGTAAGGAAATACCACACCCTTTCTGAGGTGATTTGGAGACTTGTTGTCCAAATATCATGGAACCGGATCAGCCGAGAAGTTCTCACAGGACCACTTCTGGCATACGGTGGAGGGCTTCCGAAGTAGCTCGTCCCCGTTCTGTCAGACAGCCTCGTCGGTTAGTGGAGGCCGTGATTCGTCTTGTCAGGGTAGATGTGCCAGACGTTGAGGATGAAGAGGCGGATATTCCGATTGAGGATCTTGCTCCTGCTACACATGTCCCTCGTAGGGAGCTTCCGAGTATTCAGGTGGCAAACCCAGAGTTGCTGGGTGATTTGAGCAGACATCCATCGATGTACTTGCATGCTAACGAGGTATGGCATTAGATTTTGATTTTCCTTCTTTCCTATTGATGAGTATTAAAGGGTTTTGATGTTGATCTGCATTTTATGCAGGTTTCAGGTTTTACACAGCCTCGAGGGAACTGGTTCAGTATTCAGTCCATGTATCAGGCGCTTCATCCTGACTATAGAGCGGTAGTGCATGAGTTGGGATTCGGGGCATTCTTCTTAATCCTTCCCCATCGTTGTCCCCAGGGTTACTTCAAGGCATTGTTAGAGCGATCGTTTCATCAGACTCAGTCACTCCATCTGCTGGATTACGAGGTGATGATGACACCTATGGATTGGCGATTTATCACAGGTGTGGAGTTTGGAGGGGTGCCAGTGCCTTGTATGGCGAACATTACCCCTACTACCGTTAGATCCTTGTTAGGAGTTCCAGCGGAGACGCTCAAAGGCAGGACTGTCCGTTCAGGTCCTTTGAGCGTAGATGTTATGAGCGGGCTTTTGAGTGAGCCTATTCCTGATGATGTCAGAATCAGGGATAGCGTTCTGTGATGATTGTTCCTGATGATCATTCGAGGCTGCTTCTTAACAGATAACTCTTCTACGGTATCTTTCGCTTTGATCAGCACCACACGTGATATAGGACCGTATTGGAGAGTATGATTGGAGCTTCTATACCTTTGCCTATTTCCTCCAGGGCATGCGTATGCGCTCACAGGGTTTGACCGAAGCTTGGCTAGGGTTTTACCCATTTCTGCTGGTGAGTATTTGACTTGTCTTTTTCTATTTATAGGTTAAGAGTGTTTACTGATAGCAAATGTTTTGCCATTGTGTTGGCAGTTTTGGGCATACGAGAGGCTCCCATGTTTGCATCATGTGAGTGTGTTAGGTTTAGATACCTATCCATGAGGACGACGATGGAACCATTCTATTTTACCAGAGGTCCCTGTAGCTGCGGAATTCACTCACTGCCGTATGCTGTAACGCCCCCAAAATAGGTCCATTCCATCCAACCCATTCTGAGTCGCCAAATACATGGTACAGAAAACAACTACAACTTTATTACAACAATTGTCGTGCAAAATACAACAATACATATGCTGTGAGTTTGTATACAAATATATATCAACTGTGACTCATGTCCCTACCGTGGACAGCACCTCATAATGACACCTTACATAAAGGTATAGTCGAAAACTGTTTTAGAAATTAAAATCTTTGGGAAGTGCTCAAGGAAACCTTCGTACATGGGAGGCCATGCGTCTAGGTTATTATAGATATCATATGGCCACAAAATTATCCTTGGTTGACCCAATAGACCCCAAAGAAAAACAAGAAGATTACTATCATATTCATCCCAATGGAGAGTTTTCTCCTGACATATCATTATCTCCACTGTCACTAATTGAGAGTTATATTTCAAATAGACTCCAAGATCATATAGATAGTGCTGGTAGATATACTCAGCAAGTGGATGAGTACATTCATGTCTTATGATGACACGAGGTGGTATGTCATTAGACATCTTGTATGACAGTGGCAAAACACCCTTCCAACGTTGGGTACGCTTCACCCTAGTTGATTCGCCAAATATAACTACTAAATGATGACCACCGTTCTATTCCCCTGTTATCCCCCGCTCGACCCAGCTACACTCGTATTACCTGAAAGGAATTATAAACCAAAAGGGTGAGCACAACTAGCTCAGTAAAGAATGTCATGACTAAAGATAAATAAATTATCAATAGCCTTCAACAGTAATAAATCAGAGATTTAGAACATATGGTATATGATAAAAAATTTCAACCAGAGTTGCAGCGGAACGAGCAATCCATTAGAAGAGTCAAATAGACCATAAAATCTATTATCTTCTCCATGTTAAAAGTCCACCAACAATGTTTTATCCCTATAACATAAATCAACAATTCGTGTCCACAATCACGTATATAACTCATAGTCATAATTGTTGTTCTAAAGTCCTTTTCTCATCCAGGACAAAGATAATTTTTATCACCTGAATCATCAAAGATCATGGTTATACCAAATCACAGTTCATGTTCATAATCATACTAATAAATTCATCTTTGCACTACGGCCAAAGATATACATCAACAAGTCATCTTTGCACTACAGGCCAAAGATATTCATCAACAAGTCATCTTTGCACTACAGGCCAAAGATATACATCAACAAGTCATATTTGCACTACAGGCCAAAGATATTCATCAACAAGTCATCTTTGCACTACAGGCCAAAGATATTCATCAGTTGGTCATGTTCATCTAAACACATGTTCTTCTTTGCACTACGGGCCAAAGATATTCATCAGAAATCATTCATCTTTGCACTACAGGCCAAAGATAATCATCAAGAAATCATTCATCTTTGCACTACAGGCCAAAGATATTCAGTAATTTCATCATTTAGGACTGAGGATGATGAAAAATATTTTAAAGGAAAAGAATCCAGTGAAACAAAAGAACAAATATTAAGGATCCGTATTTTAAACAATCCAAGTTCAAAAATACTTCATACGTAATCAGAGTGAAGTAAAATTTAAGAATGATCAAAACATGGATACAATCAAAGCTAGTATCCAGAACAGATATTTTGGACGAAAAGAAGAAATTTTATTTTTCGATGAATAGTGCTGTATTCGTGAATAGTGCCGTATAGGTGAATAGTGTCGTATACGTGAATAGTAACTCCGACACCAAAAGATAGAAATTTCATATAAAACATCATCATGCTTCATGAATAGTACTCGTGAATAGTAACTCAGTGAATAGTAACTCGTGAATAGTAACTCATGAATAGTAATTCATGAATAGTAACCCCGACATGAAAAAGTTCCAAATTTGATAAAAATTTCCAACCAATAATTCGACATAATGATATTGAAGAAATAATATCATTTTCGAATAAAATAACATCCCTTACTATCCATTACCTCAAAAGAGCAGTACTTCTGACTGGAATAACGCTGAACGACCTTGCACCGTATAGCAACACTCAAGATATCAAAATACTCACAAGAATACACTCGATAATATAGAGAGAGAAATAGAGAGAAAACATCAGTTTCTGGTGTGATTCTCAATTCTAACCTAAGCACCTATTTATAGGAAATTGCTTAGAACACCAAAGAAAACTTTTTTAATATAATATTAATATTTTCAAAACATATTCTTACGCACACCTAACCAGCTGATTTCAGCCATTTAACACATGCCCATAATTGAAAAAAACTGTTTTTCATAATTAAAATATTTTAAACTTCCAAAAATCAATTATTTCGGAACTTCATAACTTCAATAATTCACAATAAATAGCCCTTTTGTCAGAAAATTTGAATCTCGCGAGTTTTTATAGGAAATTCAATTCTCTACAACTTTGCAGAAGAACGTTTTTCCAAATTCCAAATAAAAATTAACCGAAATCCACAAACGGGCAATTTTACAGGCTATAATCAAATTTCAGTCAATAAATGGGGTCCACCGACACATAAAACATGCTTTAAATATTTTTGGTAACAAAAATACTCCTCCACATATACTCATATATCCCACATTCATCGTAAAAATATCATCATTATTATATTATTAAAATATAATAATATATTTAAATGAATTATTTTATCAGAAAAAGATAAAATATTAATTTTCAACAATTGTCACATTAAAAATTTTCTCCATTTATATCCACATAAAATCAATATTTTCCTCATCATATAAATCAATAATTAATTATTCACAAATAATATTACAGAATCACAGTACTGGCAACCAGGCAGTTCCCAGGAAAGAGGGGGCATTCCAATAAGGATTTCTCCTTACTGACGCGCAATTAGGTGACCAAACTTCTCCTTAGACAGAACTTTCTAGACATTGCCAATAATGTTATCTAATAATATTATTCAGATAATATGAATTATTGCTTCGATAATGGAAAATACTGTGTAGTGACAATTATTAAAACAACAGTAATATAAAATATCAACGCAGCAATTATTGAATCAATAAAATATAATACTGGACAGTAATTACTGTAACAATTATTGAGTAGTGCCTTCTTACGTAAGAATCAATAATTCAAAAATACTGTGCAATACCGTGTGCTACTGTGCAACAACACGTATTACTTTACTTTACCCACCGGGTATTCCAACAGTGTTAACAGTAACGATTACGCCGTTATTTATAAAAACTTTAATTTGTCGTTTTCTTCATCCGACAGTTATTCTGTTACGGGGCCCACAAAAGGCTGCGCCGTTGCACGAATATTCCCCGATAGAAAGAATATTCCACGACCAAACGAATATTCCCCGACAACAATGAGTATTTTATAACCACTTGTTTATTTTGAAAAAAATTCATATATCACCCTTAACTTTAACCTTTTATCAATTTAACCATTTACTGAATTGTAATTATAAGAAAAATTGAATACTTTTATTTCATAAAATTCGGGGACTTATAATCTCCCCTCCTTATAAAATTTCGTCCCCGAAATTTACATACCTGGTATTTCGAAAAGTTGAGAATACCTTGCTTTCATTTCAGATTCTATCTCCCGGGTCATTATGATTTCTCCATTACTCATCTCCCGTGATAACTTCATTTGCGTTCCTCATTTGTTGGGAAGTCATGACAACTGCAATCCCTCGAACTATTCGGCTTTAACTTATCTGGGGCAGCATTTGGCGTCATCACTACCGTTGGAACATACTTTTCTATAGAGCATATTCCTCCCTCAACTGCCTCTTCGTACTCCTGATTCATGATCTAAATAATCAATCTTCGATCCATATCAAATTTAGATTGACCGCTCTGTACAGGGTAATTCAAAACTCGATGTTGAGTTCTCCCAATTGCTTTCCAAAAAGAGAAATTCATATCATCTATTTTAGCCTTCTTAGATCGGACATCTGTTTCCACAATATCCACGTGTCGTGTGGCTTTTACCCATGCATCACTCATTCTTACTCGTTCAGTTTTTTCTTCTTTCAGCTCAGATTCTATCTTTATCTTCTTACACTCTGCCAAAGAATGCTTCTGTTCCAGCATTACATATCGGGTAACACAAGCTTGAATTGTTGCATCCTTTTGCTACACGCCACATGTCGTTCTTCAGCCTGCTCTTCTAACTCATGAATACGATTTTTAAATTCTTCATTTTGATCATATAATACCTCTAATAAACTCTCCTCAGGTACCTCTTCTTCCTCTTCTGCCTCACTCTCAACTGTTACCTCTGCGACTATCTCGGGTGCAACTATCAATTCTTCACTCACCACATGGATATCTCTAATTCCTTCTTCGTCTGACATCACATTATCATGGTTAGTGATTAGAGGTATCCCCACAGTCTCATTCACTCCATTGTTAGCATTCTCAGCTGCCATTCTCAAATACTGCCATAAAACAAGGGTTAATTAAGCAAATTAAAATATCACATAATATCCGTATATTATGACCGACCAATAATTAAGCTTAGGTAGGACATACTAACGAAAGATTTACTCATCTCTCCCCTCCTAGTTCTAATCCCGATCTCCGCCAGAGATCATATCCCTAAGCTCTGATACCAAACATAACGCCCCCAAAATAGGTCCATTCCATCCAACCCATTCTGAGTCGCCAAATACATGGTACAGAAAACAACTGCAACTTTATTACAACAATTATCGTGCAAAATACAACAACATATATGCTGTGAGTTTGTATACAAATATATATCAACTGTGACTCATGTCCCAACCGTGGACAGCATCTCATAATGACACCTTACATAAAGGTATAGTCAAAAACTATTTTAGAAATTAGAATCTTTGGGAAGTGCTCAAGGAAACCTTCGTACATGGGATGCCATGCATCTAGGTTATTATAGATATCATATGGGCACAGAATTATCCTTGGTTGACCCAATAGACCCCAAAGAAAAACAAGAAGATTACTATCATATTCTTCCCAATGGAGAGTCTTCTCCTGACATATCATTATCTCCACTGTCTCTAATTGAGAGTTATATTTCAAATAGACTCCAAGATCATATAAGTAGTGCTGGTAGATATACTCAGCAAGTGGATGAGCACATCCATGTCTTATGATGACAGGGGCAACCCGGGTGGGCTCGAGTTTTTTGGGTCGGGTCGTCTCGAAGTACATGCACTGAGGCACTGTAATGTCCACTCGAACTTTAAGTAGTACAATCCGGGCATCCGTTTGGGGTATACTGGACCTATTTCAGACCGCCGTTGTCGAGAGTTATACGATGGCATGGGATTATATCTTTTACGAAGTCATTGAAGATGGGACGATGCCCTCCAGTCTTCAAGCTTCAACTTTCATCCGTTACCCCACACAATAGTCACTCGGGATTGATTAGTCTTGTAGGACATCGTTGCATAGAGTTGTTGAGACGAAGTGGCGTGGCATCATGTTGGAGAGATGATGATGTTGCCCCTCACCGATGTTATCGCCGTATTGGGCTGATAAAGCAGACGTTGTTCAGGCTTCGCTGAGATTGGACTGCAGCAATTTATTGAAGATCCTCATTGTCATCTTTGAGGTATGCCTGTTTTCCCGATTTTATTGTCGGGTTGGTGCAGTGTATCTCATTGTGAGCACCGCGATTGAAGCTGGTCGCATTTGAAACAAGCATTTCTGGGGTTATCGCCGAAACTGCATTCCTTGGGGTTATCACCAAGGTTGGTGGCTATTCTCATGGTTGGGACTGAGACTGGATATCTCGGGGTTATCTACGAGATTAATCGGTCTTCTCCAGGGTGTGTTCCGGTATTGTATCTGCAGGCCTCGGGGTTATCTCCGAGGTTGGAATTGTTACTCCCAGATTGCGATCCGGGGTTGATGCTGAAATTCCGGTGGTATCCGGTATGGATTTGGATTGTCTCTCAGAGGTTCCCTCTTAAAAGACGAATCTTCCCTCTTACAATGTTAGTGACAGTAGTACAGAAAATTTCGAATGTCTAAAACCATTATACCCTTCTATGCATTATTGAAGCTAGTTTGTAGATTTTGACTATAGGTGAGTTGGTGACCTAAACTAACAACCCCATGTGCTCTATAATTGCCAGTACTCAACCTCTATATCAACCATACATGCATCTACCACTTTTATAAATAGATTTGAGAGAGAGAAATGATCATTTATTAGGCCATTTTTGCACAAACACCCAACTAGACCCTCTCTCTCTCTCTCTCTCTAAAACCCACGAAATCCTTTGCCAAAATCAGTCACAAAACCAGCCCCACGAAATACATATACCAAAATCAGAAGCCAAAATAAGAAATTATTCATAGAAGGTATAAACCTAATTTCAAAATCTAATAGATGTTAGATCCATAACATCAATAGGCTCGAATTTGAAGATTTTCAAAATCAGGGAATTTATTTTTTTTGGTCTGACAACGAATGTCAGACCCTGTAAATCTCTACCTGTTTATTGTTTTTGTTGTTTTAGTGTTTGATCCTGAAGTATGTTATGAGGTCTTTCCTCTCGAACTCGAATCAGGGTCAAAACTGGTTTATATTGTAAGTTATTCTTGGTCAAAGGTCGTTGACCGACCATGACCGAACGAATCTGAGTAACCCAGATTACCCAAAAAAGTCTGACAACCATTTTGAAGTCCATGGATCTTGCTGTGTTTAGGTTATTTTGCCATTTTGATGTAATATACTTGTAGATTATCATGAATACTACACATTAAAACCCAGGTAACAACCAGATCTTTTACATGATCAAAGATATGGGTGGTCAAACTACGGTTGACCGCCAGCCTTATGAATTTCTGGGAAAAACCCAGATTCGTGAAGAACACATTTTCTGGCATGGGATGACCAGCTTTGATCTTATGCATATGATGTAGTTAGGTTGGTTAAGTGTTATTATTCTGTTCTTTGACATATGTACTGCAATCTGGTATCATAAAAATAATTAAAACATAACCAGACACCAGATTAATCAAGGCCAAAAAAGGGACCCTTGAAATTGCTTTAGTTTCTGCGCAGCCCAAAAACTCAAGAACACGCCTGCCGTGATTTTTGGAGGCTCAGATCTCTTTCGTTTTATGTTGTTTATTCATTTTTGTTGTTGAATCATATAATATTACATTTGTTCTACACACTGTGATCAATAGATAGACTACAAAAACACCATGATCTGATTGTTACGTATGGTCAAAGTAGTACCCCCGTTAGCTGCATATGAATTTCTAGGTTGCATGAAGAACACGAATAACACCTATAGCGACGGTTCTGTCGCTATAGGCAGTCTTTAGCGACCGTTTTATTAAAATTAATTAAATTAATTTCTAAAATTCATTTAAAAATAGAAATTTATTTTGAAAATTACAAAAAATAATTTAAAAATTATTTGAAGTTATAAAAATTAACTTTTAATAATTTGAAATATTTTTCATAAATATTAGTATTTATTTAAATATTATGGATATTTAATTTAATTATTAAATGCATTAAATAAATAAATTAAAAATTATTTTATTATATTAAAAATCATTTTAAATGAGAATAAGTTATTTAAAAATATTTTAAGTTATAAAATATAACTTTTAATATTTTAAAGCAAATTTCATTAATTATTTAATATTAATGATATTAGATTTATTTAATAATTATATTAATTAAATTAATTTAAAAACGATTTTAATATTAGAAAAAAAAATTTAAATAAAAATAAAGAGTTTAAAAATATTTTAAGTTATAGAATATAACTTTCAATATTTAAAGGTAAATTTCATTAATAATTTACTATTAATGATATTAAAATTATTTAATATTTATATTAAATAAATTAGTTTAAAATAATTTTATTATTAAAAAAATTATTTTAAATGAAAATAAACTGTTTAAAGATATTTTAAGTTATAAAATATAACTTTAAATATTTAAAGGATAACTTCATTAATAATTTAATATTACTAATTATTAATTTAATATTAATGATATTAAATTTATTTAATAATTATATTAAATAAATAGTTTGAAAATAGTTTTATTAATTTAAAAATTATTTAAAAAGGATATATATAAATTAACAATATTATTAAGTTATACTTAATGACTTTTAATATTTTGATAAATAATACATTAATACTTTAATATTAATGATAATTATTTTAAAATGATTTTAAATGTTTTAAAAATCATTTAAGGGTAATATAAATACTTTAAAAATATTATAAGTTATTATAAATAACTTTAATATTTTGGCAATGATTTCATTAATTATTTAATAATAATTAAATATTAATGATAGTAGAATTGTTTAATATTTAAATCATTTAATAATGATTTCGATGTTTGAAAATTCATGATAAATTATAATAAATGTTTATAAATTAGTATAAGTCATTTAAAAGTAATATGACTGATATTAAGTTACAGGATAGAGTCTTAGACTCGATAATTACCTGATAAAGTCGTCGATACACCGACATGTTTCAGAAATTGATCTGTACTTTGATAATTTGGGTAGATATGTGTTTATTTGTGATTCGATGGTTGTTAAACATATGTGACAATGTGATTAGGTTATGTGCTGACTACAATAAGCAGTATTATGTGTTGAGATGTGTTATTCTAATCAGTAAAATGATCTTATTACTAATAGGTGATTACATAAAAGATAAAACTAAGTTGCAAATTGTAAGCAGCGCATTAGGCATATATATTACCTTTATATTTCCTTTATGCAATGGACATAAGTAAGAAGTTTCAGAATTATAGTATTATTGTACTAGATTATTAACTATATTGTCGTATATATTATATCTGATCATTGTATATCAACATGATATTATATTATATAACTCATATATATATTCTTTTCGTTAATTTCGAAATACAGTTATACAAGTGTCCTCACTTAGATAATCATTCAAGTTAAACACATGTTGATATATATATATATATATATATATATATATATATATATATATATATATAAGCAATCTAAGCTATTTGACCAGCTAGACATAGATTTAAAAATATTGTTGAATATGATAAAACCTTTTTGTATCCAATCAAATTGTTTTGGTTCGAATTCCAGACTAAATATGAACATCTCGATCAAGGGAAAACTTTTATGCACCCAAGGCGGACAGAGTGAACGATAATATTGTTCTTGCAATGTAGTATTGATCAATACAAGGCCCATGGGATGTACACCCTCGCGCCCGTATGTTATGATGGTTTGCAGATGAAGTTCTGTTAAACCATATCGAAAATTTAAATCAATGTTCTTAACTTGTCACTTAAACCCCATTTATAGTCAATACGTAGTTTCAAAAATTTGAGATAGAATTGTTATGTTATTATTATTGGATCAGTTTACTTCACAACTATTGAATCATTGTAGAAGTGATGTATAAAGAAAACATTTAATCCTTTCAGCTACATATAATTATAATTGTTATTACTTGATGGGCACTCAAATGCTCATCCTTGCTTAATTTAAATATTTTCAGCCAATCGTGATCAACTTGAAGGATCATGCAGAAACAAAGGAAAAGGAAAGAGAACAAAATAAGATTTTTTGTATTCTATGTAATAGTAGGACTTTATTAAGAAAGTGATAACTATTAAGTATCATGTAAATGAATGCTTAAAGGTCGCGTACTTGGGATTAGACTCTGATAAATGAAAATTAAATTTGATTTTTATATTATTGTTATTATTATTAGTATTATTTCGCTCATAGAAATGGTATCGTGAAGCACCGAGTTTGGGTTTCAAGTACCCGGATTTGGGGGCTTTACAAGTTGGTATCAGAGCTTTAGGGTTAAAAACCTTAGGTGGGCTAGACCTTAGGCTATAACCTTAGAACAGAAGGAAAAGTTGAAAATGTAAATAACTCATATAGAGTTTAAAAAGAGATGGATTGAATAAATTCATCGTCAAACGAAATAAAAAATAACTTATATAAAACTCTTAATTGTTGTGTGTTATATTATACTATATGTTAATCAGGATAATTTATTTGTGTAGATGCCTGGTGGAAAATGCTTGTTATATGCATATAGCATGAAGAAGGGTCAAACCCATACACCCGAGCTGATATCGAAGCCAATAGCTGAAATAGAGGCTCACAATGAAAACAACTCAGACGATGTGGTTATTATAGAAAATGTAGTACCAGATCCAGAGATGGTGGAGCTGACAGATAGTGATTCGAACACTAAAGTTGAAGATGATCAAGCATCAACGGAGGTGCAGGATTTGAGGAACATGGTTTCTTCTCTAGAAAGGCTGTGGGAAATAGAAATGTTGTTAAATAGTCAATTGCGTCAAGCGTTAATAAAAACCATGGAAGCACAAGATAAGCTTAAAATCCAAATTGATCAAATGGGAGCCACAAGCAACACATCGTATGCACCTCCGAGCAAGAAGGGGAAAAGAAAGATAGAAGATCATGACTTAGGAAAATTCAGTAACAACCAAGAGGACGCTAACAAAATAGAAAAGTGTACAAACTGTGACAAGACACATGAAGGCGTATGCAGGAAAGGGAAAAAGATATGTTACATTTGTGGACATGAGGGACATACCTCTCATCATTGTCCAGACTTTCAGTTAGGCGCATGTTTTATTTGTAGGAGGGAAGGTCATCGAGCGAAGGGTTGTCCAAGAAAAAG
Source organism: Panax japonicus (assembly GCA_020205505.1). Taxonomy (NCBI): domain Eukaryota; kingdom Viridiplantae; phylum Streptophyta; class Magnoliopsida; order Apiales; family Araliaceae; genus Panax; species Panax japonicus. The sequence goes on along the minus strand of CM035109.1, from coordinate 32,982,290 downwards.
GCATAGTAAATAGGTAGTATAAGTTCTGTTGTGTAGGCGTATTTAATGTAATATGTGTGCTTAGTATGTCTGTGTAATGTAATATTCTAAAACTTTTGTATTAATCAAGGTTGTAAATCCCGACTTTTGAAGTCACAGAGGGATAGCTGATGTTTAAAGCAATATGTGCTATAATATGTAAAGTATTTTGAAATCGTTGAATGAATATGAATCTATGTTTAAGTAATGAAACAAGTTTAATAAATTAAACTTAAATGATAAGTCTTAAAAAGTAATTTAATAAAGAATAATTTATGAGAATGCTACCTAGACGAAAACGAAACTAAAGGATAGAAGAACCTGTCAACGAAACCGGAGAATAACCAGACCTGATACAGAATTTCTCTAATGTGATTGCTCAAGCTATGCAGAATGGAATACCAGCCGCGGAAAATCAGCCAGACAATCAATTGATGAATTTTAAAAGGCTTCAAGGCCGTAGTACTGCCAGGATCTAGAAGATCAACTGACCCCGTTGACGCGTGTGTGATAACTAGTGTAACGGAGGGACGAAAGAAAACTTTTGCCACCTATACGATTAAAGGAGATAATTTTGATAATACCGAAATTAGGCCGGTAGTGTGTTTAAAAAGAAGATTTGTGTGCTATAAGTGTGGGCAGGAGGGACATATCTCTCATAACTGCCTCAAATCAAGAGTGTATAGTGGGTGTTGTATTTGTAAATCAATGGAGCATAAGGTGAAAGACTATCCAAGAAGGAGAAGGGAGGCAAGGAATGCGAATACAAGGAAAGGCATCAGGACATTGGCGATAACGGGACAAACTTCAACAAACAAATCAACAAAGTCAACCACAGGAGTCATCAACATGAATGTACAAGATACGGTAGCAGCCGGGGATGCAACTCCAGGTATTATTCGAACAAATTTTATTTTCTTATATACGATTTTCCTATATATATAATGAATTATTTTATAAATTATTTTGAAGGAGGAATTTAAGTTCTTTTAGAAATCAAATTTCTATTTAATCAGATAGACAAACTTTATGTGAATAGTTAAAGATCAGTTCGATCAAATTATGATCGAGATCTACTTGTAATGATTATATATGCTATGTACCCTGGTATGTATAGGTTTTTAAAACGGTAATTCCGGGGACAGAATTTTTATAAGGGAGGGTGAATGTAACAACCCGATATTTTCCATATAATTAAATCAGAAATTTTGCGTATAATTTTTTTTATTTTAAGGATGAGGATTTGTACAAGATAAGGTGTATATGTATTTATATGATAAATAAATGTATATTTATTAGATGAATATTTACAAATAATTTTATTTTAGAGTTATTGATTATTATAAATTATATTCCTATAATAATTAGTTTTATAGCGGAAATATTTTTATTAATTATTTTCCATGAAAATATAATCATATATTATTTAAATAATATATGAAATTATTTCTTTGAATAATTATAATAATAATTTTATTATATGAATTTTAGTACAGATTATTAAATTAATTAATTTACCTTAATTATTAAGGTTAAATATGGGAGAATAAATCAGATATGGAATCCAAGCCTTAATTTTGGATTTTTATCAAGGAATGAGAATAATAATATAATAATTTTATAATTTAATTTTTCAGTACTATAAATATGTATTGTATGTATGGACTGACAATGGTTGGTCAATTATGGTTTATAACGTTAAAATCCTAACATTCAAATAGGAAATTTAAGATTGTTATATAATTGTGTTATATGTTTTATGTTGTGTATTAAATGATTAATTAGTTAACCCTAATTAAAATCTAAAAACCCTAATTATACTTAGAAAACCTAATTAATTAGAAATCTTAATTAATTAAGAACCCTAATTACAAAATTCAGAAACTTAATTTCTAAATTTAGAAAACCTAATTAGTAATTATAAACCATAATTACTAATTGTAAACCCTAATTAATATTTGAAATCCTAATTTTAGAAACCTTAATATTTAAATTATAACCCTAATTATTACACTAAAAACCCTAAGGGTTAATTATAAACCCTAATTGGAACTCACATGAGAGTTCAAGAAGTTAATGTAATCGCGTTAAAGTGGTTAATGTCAGGTATTATTAAATATAACCCTAATTAGGGAAAACCTTAATTATTAGAAACCATACTTTCTAAATTTGGAACCCTAATTATCAAATTGGAGCCCTAATTGCTAAATTAGCAATCTTAATTGTATTTAGTAAAACCTAAAACTAATATTCATGTATAATGTAATTAGAAAATTAAACAAAATTAAGAAACCCTAATTTTATTATTAGAAACTAATTTTTATTTTATTTTATTTTTAAACCCTAAATGAAAACCTAGAATTTCATTTTGTGCTAAACCTTACGGTCAAACCTTAAGGGTTTGCAAGGATTACAAGATTGCCAATAAAATTCCAAGGCAAATGACCATTACACCCTTCAATGCATTATTGAAGCTAGTTTGTAGATTTTGACTATAGGTGAGTTGGTGACCTAAACCTACAACCCCATATGCTCTATAATTGCCAGCACTCAGCCTCTATATCATCCATACATGCATCTACCACTTATATAAATAGATTCGAGAGAGAGAAATGATCATTTGTTAGGCCATTTTGCACAAACACCCAACTAGACCCTCTCTCTCTAAAACCCACGAAATCCTTTGCTAAAATCAGTCACAAAACCAGCCCCACGAAATACATATACAAAAATCAGAAGCCAGAATTAGAAATCATTCATAGAAGGTATAAAACTAATTTCAAAATCTTATCATAGTTGCTATTTAAAAGTTATGACTAAGTGTTAAAATGTGTTATTTGTAGTGTTTTAAGATGATCTGGGTTGATAGATGTTAGATCCATAACATCTATAGGCTCGGATTTGAAGATTTTCAAAATCTGGGAATTTATTTTTTTGTGGTCTAACAACGAATGTCAGACCCTATAAATCCCTACCTGTTTATTGTTTTTGTTATTTTAGTGTTTGATCTTGAAGTATGTTATGAGGTCTTTCCTCTTGAACTCGAATCAGGGTCAGAACTTGTTTATATTGTAAGTTATTCTTGGTCAAAGGTCGTTGAACGACCATGACCGAACGAATCTGGGTAACCCAGATTACTTAGAAAAGTCTGACAACCATTTTGAAGTCCATGGATCTTGTTGTGTTTAGGTTATTTTGCCATGTTGATGTTATATACTTATAGATTGTCATGAATACTACACATTAAAGCCAAGGTAACAACCAGATCTTTTACATTATCAAAGATATGGGTGGTCAAATTAGGGTTGACCACCAGCCTTATGAATTTCTGGGATAAACCCAGATTCGTGAAGAACACATTTTCTGGCATGGGATGGCCAGCTTTGATCTTACGAATGTGATGTAGTTAGGTTGGTTTAGTGTTATTATTCTGTTCTTTGACATATGTACTGCAATCTGTTATCATAAAAACACTTAAAACATAACCAGACACCGGATTAATCAAGGCTAAAAAAGGGACTCTTGAAACTGCTTGAGTTTCTGGGCAGCCCAGAAACTCAAGAACACGCCTGACATGATTTTTGGAGGCTCAGATCTCTTTCGTTTTATGTTGTTTATTTGTATTTGTTGTTGAATCGTATAGTATTACATTAGTTCTATACACTGTGATCAATAGATAGACTAGAAACACCATGATCTGATTGTTACGCTTGGTCAAAGTAGTACCCTCGTTAACTGCATATGAATTTCTGTGTTGCATGAAGAACACGAAGAACACCTACAAGCGACGGTTCTGTCGCTATAGGCAGTCTTTAGCGATAGTTTTATTAAAATTAATTAAATTAATTTCTAAAAATTATTTAAAAATAGAAATTAATTTCCGAAAATTACAAAAATTATTTTAACAATTATTTTAAGTTATAAAAATTAACTTTTAATAATTTGAAATATTTTTCATAATTATAAGTATTTATTTAAATATTATGGATATTTAATTTAATTATTAAATGCAATAAATAAATAAATTAAAAATTATTTTATTATATTAAAAATCATTTTAAATGAGAATAAGTTATTTAAAAATATTTTAAGTTATAAAATATAACTTTTAATATTTTAAAGAAAATTTCATTAATTATTTAATATTAATGATATTAGATTTATTTAATAATTATATTAATTAAATTAATTTAAAAATGATTTTAATATTAGAAAAATCATTTTAAATAAAAATAAAGAGTTTTAAAAATATTTTGAGTTATAAAATATAACTTTCAATATTTAAAGGTAAATTCCATTAATAATTTACTATTAATGATATTAGAATTATTTAATATTTATATTAAATAAATTAGTTTAAAAATGATTTTATTATTAAAAAAATTATTTTAAATGAAAATAAAGTGTTTAAAGATATTTTAAGTTATAAAATATAACTTTAAATATTTAAAGGATAACTTCATTAATAATTTAATATTAATAATTATTAATTTAATATTAATGATATTAAATTTATTTAATAATTATATTAAATAAATAGTTTAAAAATGGTTTTATTAATTTAAAAATCATTTAAAAAGGATATAAATAAATTAACAATATTATTAAGTTATACTTAATGACTTTTAATATTTTGGTAAATAATACATTAATACTTTAATATTAATGATAATTATTTTAAAATGATTTTAAATGTTTTAAAAATCATTTAAGGGTAATATAAATACTTTAAAAATATTATAAGTTATTATAAATAACTTTAATATTTTGGCAATGATTTCATTAATTGTTTAATATTAATTAAATATTAATGATAATAGAATTGTTTAATATTTAAATCATTTAATAATGATTTCGATGTTTGAAAATTCATGATAAATTATAATAAATGTTTATAAATTATTATAAGTCATTTAAAAGTAATATGACTGATATTAAGTTACAGGATAGAGTCTTAGACTCGATAATTACCCAATAAAGCCATCTGTACACCGATATGTTTCAGAAATTGATCTAGACTTTGATAATTTGGGTAGATATGTGTTTATTTGTGATTCAATGTTTGTTAAACATATGTGACAATGTGATTAGGTTATGTACTGACTGCAATAAGCAGTATTATGTGTTGAGATGTGTTATTCTAATCAGTAAAATGATCTTATTACTGATAGGTGATTACATAAAAGATAAAACTAAGTTGCAAATTGTATGCAGCGCATTAGGCACATATATTACCTTTGCATTTCCTTTATGTAATAGACACGAGTAAGAAGTTTCAAAATTATAGTATTATTGTACTAGATTATTAACCCAATTGACGTATATATTATATCCGATCATTGTTTATCAACATGATATTATATTATAAAACTCATATATATATTTTGTTCTTTAATTTCAAAATATGGTTATATAAGTATCCTCACTTGGATAATCATTATAGTTAAATGCAAAATAAATTATCGTTAGCCTTCAACAGTGTTAAACTGATACAATATAATAAACATCAAGCTTAACTGCAGCGGAACAAGCAATCCATTAGAAGAGTCAAGTAGAGAATAAAATCAACTATTTCATCACTTTTATCATTGAGACTCGGCTTAATAAATAATCCACATCATTAAATCGTTCCTGCACTACAGGCCAATGATATTCTTTAGTATCACAACCACGAATTATCCATGAACTATGGGCCAAAGATAAACGTGTTTTCATTAACGGACCTGATTATGCCATAAAATAATTCATCTTTGCACTATGGCCAAAGAGAATCCATAGCCATAATCATACCAAAAACTGTCCATCAATGCACTACGGGCCAATGAGGACTTTTTCCAGATCATTTGTAACATTATGGTCATAATTACACCAAATAATCCCTAATCATAATCATACCAAGTCCATCTATGCACTACAGGCCACAGATGACTTTCAAAAAATATAAATATGAGGATGATGACAATGATATAAGAATTCAATAAAAATAAGTTCAAGAATTAATTTATTCAGGAACTAATAACGTCCAAATTGTCAACATGATACTTCTTTGTAGAGTAAAATTCAAGAATGCTTAGAAGAATATTTCCATAAAAAGATACTGGATGAAGCGCAAATATCAAGGATATTCCACTAATTTCATGGAGTATAGAAGTCAAAACTTTAACCAATTGAGTATAATAAAGAATGGAATAACAAAAGAAATCACCATTCATGCGGTACTTCGCATAGACAGGTTATTCCAACAGAATAATAATAACAGAACCAGGTCAGGCGAAATTCGCACCGACATGATGTTCCAACAGAATAATAAAGAATGTAATAAAAAACTAAAATCCCCATGCATGCGGTACATCGCATATATAGGTTATTCCAACAGAATAATAAAGACGGAACCGGGTCCAGCGTAAAATGCACAGACAGGATATTCCAACAGAATAATAAAGAATGGAATAACAATAGAATTTCACCATGTATGCAGTACTTTGCATAAACAGGTTATTCCAACATAATAATAAAGAATGGAATAACAGAAGAATTTCACCAAGTATAGGGTATCGCGCGTATACAGGTTATTCCAACAGAATAATAAAGAATGAAATAACAAAAGAATTTCACCAATAAGAAATAAGGAATACCCCTAACGAGTACTACAAATAATATTTCCTACCTTAGGAAGATGAGTACTAGATATATAAGTAGTGAAGTATCAGAATACTTTCTTCTTTCTCTCTATAGTTTCTCTCTCTAGAGTTTTAGTGACTCTCTAGAGTTTCAGTGAATTCGTAAGAAATAATGAATGAATGAACTTTTATTTAGAGAAAAATGGACTGCATAATAACTAACTCATGAACGGTCCAGATTGATTTACTTTAATTTGACGGTCCATATTTAAAGCAAAATCTTTTGAATAAAATATAATATATTCTATTTATAATCTAATAAAATGAATAACTTTATAAAAGATTTTAATATGCAAACACTATACAGGCACTATGCAAATACTATGCATAATAAAATATAATATATTATAATTATTGTCTAATAAAACAAATAACTTTATAAAAGTATTTTATTTTATATAAAAAGATTTTACTATGCAAAACACTATGCAAACATCATGCATAATAAAATATAATATATTCTATTTATAGAATAACTTTATAAAAGTATTTTGTTTTATATAAAAAGATTTTACTATGCAAAACACTATGCAGACACTATGCATAATAGAATATAATATATTCTATTTATAGAATAACTTTATAAAAGTATTATGTTTTATTACATTAATAATACCAATAACACAAAAATGAGTGACTTATCACGTAAGCATCAATAATCAATACCGTGTGCTACTATGCAACCACGCGTATTACTGTACTTTTACTACCGAGTAGTTCAACAGTATTAACGATAAAACTTCCGTCGTTATTCTCATAAAAATATTTTTGTCATTTTCTCAATCAGAGAATAATTACGTTGCGGGGTCCACCAATGATTGTGCCATTGCACGAATATTCCCTGATAAAACAAATATTCCCCGACCAATCGAATATAATAAGACAACTTGCATACTTTGCAAAATTTATAAATACTACCCACAACTATATCCTTATATCAAATCCACACCATAATATTCAAAAAAATATTTCGAGAAAATAAAATCTTTATTCATAAAATCTGGGGTCTCACAATCTTCCATCTTTATGAAATTTCACCCTCGAAATTTTTGTGCGTACCTGGTATGCCGAAGAGGTGAGGATACCTCGACTTCATTTTAAATTCTAACTCTTGAGGTATAACCTTTGAGTGTTGAATATGATTATTCTTATCCAAGATTTTAACACGTATCTCATCAAACGTTAAAACATCCGATATCTCGTCCGGTTCTAAATTAATAATGTGGTTCGGGCCATCCACATATTTACGTAACATTGATACGTTAAAAACGTTATGAATACGCGACATACTTGGCGGTAAAACGAGTCTATAGGCCACAGTTCCTACTTCATCGAGGATTTCAAATGGGCCAATTAAATCGAGGGTTGAGATTTCCTCTCTTAATCAATTTTTTCTTCTAGAATAACGCCCTCTTGAACCTTCTTCTTCACATTCATCAGCTCTTAGTATGTAGCTTGCATGGCTTTAACTTTATCGATTAAAGTCGATTCTACTCGTATATTCGTTATCTTCACGTGGGTCCTTAGAGTCTTTAACTCTATCTTCATCACTTGTAAGTTATACGAAATGAGTCTTTGTGTTAACAACATCGCACTCGTATATGCATCCGATCTTCTACTCAAAACGTCAGCTACCACATTCGCTTTCCCACAATGGTATTGAATGGTACGATCGTAATCTTCAATAGCTCGAGTCAACGTCTTTGGCACGTTATACGTTCGTTTTAGTTGAAGAAATATTTGAGGGTTTTAGAAATGGGTTTTGTACTGGGGTCAATACAAAATTAGATTTTACGCTCTAGAGGTAGGCTAATAAGTTTTCAAGAATACGTCAGGAAATTTATTAACAATAGAAATATCATTCAAAACTGTGACCCTCATACAAGACTTGGATAACATATGTAATGAAGGTTTTTCCTAACATAGTTTCAACCGATAAGTCAAAGTCTAATTTCGTCGAAGTCAAATTTAAACGTTGAGCGCAAGCAACCGAGATAAAAGAATGGATAGAACCGGTATCTAATAAGATATAGACTTTGCAAGAATTTACAATTTACTAACCCGTGCTAACTTCATTCGGGTCACTCGCTTTTTGAGAAGTCACGAAAAACGCTCTTCCTGAAACTACCGACTTTGTTTTGTCTGTATCCGCCGTTGGTACCACCGTCCCAGCTGGACTTGACTTCGATAAAATTGAGCTAGGTGACCTTCTCTTCTCGAAATTCCCACTTCTATTATCTTGGCCATGATTACCACCGAAGTGATTACCATTCTTGGCATAATAATTTCCCCCACGATGGTTATCATTATTTCGATGGCCGTTGCCACCGGTATGATTATTATCGTGTTGTTGGTCGATACCTTTTAGTTGAGCTAACTCATTATCGCGCTTCAATAACTGAGCCCTATTCACAATATCTGAATATAAACAAAGTTTGTGAGAAATGAGGTATTGACGTATTTCGGGTTTCAAACCTCGCAGAAATATTCGCATCATTCTCTCCTCATTATCGATCCAATGGGATGCAAACCGGGATAACTCCGTAAACTTAGCCTCATAATGCGACACGTTCATATTGTTTTGCTCCATTGCACATCTCAAAATTTTTAGATGTCATTCTCAAATACTGCCACAAAACAAGGGTTAATTAACATATCACATATTATCCCTATACTATGACCGACCAATTAAATACCAAATAAACTTAGGTAGGTCATACTAGCGAAGGAATTCCCTGTCTCTCCCCTCCTAGTTCTATTCTCACATCCTAGCCAGGGACCATATCCCTAAGCTCTGATACCAACTGTGACGCCCCAAAATAGGTATACATCACCCATCTTGAGTGGTCAAATACATGGTACAGAATTCAAATACAAACTTAAATATACAATATGAGCTGTGAGTTTTAATACTAATATTGTCATCTAGACAATATTCACACTCAATGGAGTCCTCATTACTTTTATTATTACACTATTTCACAGAATAGTGAGACCTACTAATGCACCATCTAAGACCATCACTTTGTTCCCCGACTAGTCCCAGCTACGTTCTCATTTCCTGAAGAGAACAATGAAAGAAAGGGTGAGCTCAACTAGTCCAGTAAAAAATATTATGACTAAGATAATGCAAAATAAATTATCGTTAGCCTTCAACAGTGTTAAACTGATACAATATAACAAACATCAAGTTTAACTCCAGCGAAACAAGCAATCCATTAGAAGAGTCAAGTAGAGAATAAAATCTACTATTTCATCACTTTTATCGTTGAGACTCAACTTAATAAATAATCCACATCATTAAATCATTCCTGTACTACAGGCCAAGGATGTTCTTTAGTATCACGACCATGAATTATCCATGCACTACGGGCCAAAGATAATCGTGTTTTCATCAACGGTCCTGATCATGCCATAAAATAATTCATCTTTGCACTACTGGCGAAAGAGAATCCATAGACATAATCATACCAAAAACTTTCCATCAATGCACTACGGGCCAATGAAGACTTTTTCCACATCATTTGTAACATTACGGTCATGATTACACCGAATAATCCCTGGTCATAATCATACCAAGTCCATCTATGTACTACAGGCCACAGATGACTTTCAAAAAATATAAATAAGAGGATGATGACAATGATATAAGAATTCAATAAAACAAGTTCAAAATTAATTTATCCAGGAACTAATAACGTCCAAATTGTCAACATGATACTTCTTTGTAGAGTAAAATTCAAGAATGCTCAGAAGAATATTTCCATGAAAAGATACTGGATGAAGCGCAAATATCAAGGATATTCCACTAATTTCATGAAGTATGGAAGTCAAAACTTTAACCAATTGAGTATAATAAAGAATGGAATAACAAAAGAAATCACCATGCATGCGGTACTTCGTATAGACACTTTATTCCAACAGAATAATAATAACAGAACCAGGTCAGGCAAAATTCACACCGACAGGATGTTCTAATAAAGAATGTAATAACAACATAAATCACCATGCATGCGGTACTTCCCATAGACAGGTTATTCCAATAGAATAATAAAGACGGAACCAGGTCCAGCGTAAAACTTACAAACATAATATTCCAACAGAATAATAAAGACGAAACCAGGTCCGGCGTAAAACGCACAGACAAGATATTCTAACAGAATAATAAAGAATGGAATAACAATAGAATTTCACCATGTATAGAGTACTTTGCATAGACAGGTTATTCCAACATAATAATAAAGAATTGAATAACAGAAGAATTTCACCAAGTATAGGGTATCCCGCGTATATAGGTTATTCCAACAGAATAATAAAGAATGGAATAACAAAAGAATTTCACCAATAAGAAAGAAGGAATATCCCTAACCAGTACAACAAGTAATATTCACTACCTTAAGAAGTTGAGTACTAGATATATAAGTAGTGAAGTAGCAGAATACTTTCTTCTTTCTCTCTATAGTTTTTCTCTCTAGAGTTTCAGTGACTCTCTCTAGAGTTTCAGTAAATTCGTAAGAAATAATGAATGAATGAGCTTCTATTTATAGAAAAATGGACTGCATAGTAACTAACTCATGAACGGTCCAGATTGATTTACTTTAATCTGACGGTCCATATTTAAAATAAAATCTTTTAAATAAAATATAATATATTCTATTTATAATCTAATAAAATGAATAACTTTATAAAAGATTTTACTATGCAAACACTATGCAGGCACTATATAAATACTATGCATAATAAAATATAATATATTCTAATTATTGTCTAATAAAATAAATAACTTTATAAAAGTATTTTGTTTTATATAAAAAGATTTTACTATACAAAACACTATGCAAACACTATGCATAATAAAATATAATATATTCTATTTATAGAATAACTTTATAAAAGTATTTTGTTTTATATAAAAAGATTTTACTATGCACAACACTATGTAAACACTATGCAATACTATGCATAATAGAATATAATATATTCTATTTATAGAATAACTTTATAAAAGTATTATGTTTTATTACATTAATAATACCAATAACACGAAAAATGAGTGACTTATCACTTAAGCATCAATAATTAATACCGTGTGCTACTAAGCAATCACGCGTATTACTGTACTTTTACTACCGAGTAGTTCAACGGTATTAACGGTAAAACTTCCGTCGTTGTTCTCATAAAAATATTTTTGTCGTTTTCTCAATCAGACAATAATTCAGTTGCGGGGTCCACCAATGATTGTGCCAGTGCACGAATATTCCCTGATAAAACAAATATTCCCCGACCAATCGAATATAATATGACAACTTGCATACTTTGTAAAATTTATAAATACTACCCAAAACTATAACATTATATCAAATCCACACCATAATATTCAAAAAAATATTTCGAGAAAATAAAATTGTTCTCCTCCCTTAGAACCAGTTGCTGCCGGCACAGTCATCTTCACATGGTCGTTGTTAAATCTCCTCTTTTTAAAATCTCCTCCTGGCTCGCTTCTTCTATTTTCATGGCCATGATTACCACCAGAGTGGTTACCATTTTTGTCCATCTTTTTCTTTCTTAGCTGGTTATCATTATTCTGTTGACTTCTATCCCCAGTATGATCCTGGTTGTGGTCCCTCAGTTGACCGTACTCGTTATCTCGCTCTAATAATTGAGCCCTGTTTACAACATCTGAATAGAGAGAAAATTTATGAGAAATGAGATATTGTCGTATGCCGGGTTTCAAACCCCTCAGAAATATCCGCGTCATACGTTCCTCATTCTCCACCAAATGAGGTGCAAACCTGGATAACTCTGCAAACTTTGCCACGTACTGAGACACCGTCATGTTGTTTTGTTCTAATCTGATGAAATCCACTTCCTTCATATGACGAACACTTTCAGGAAAGTATTTGTCATTAAATAGTTTCTGAAATGTCTCTCAAGACATGCTGAGTGCGGCTGGATGGGTACGCTTCACAGACTCCCACCAGTAGTCTGCCTCGCCACGGAACATAAAGGTGGCGAATGGAACCTTTTGTTCCTCCGTGTATCCCAAGACATCGAATATCTTGGTAATTTGCTTGACCCATGTTTCCACCATGATCGGATCTGGATTTCCCTTAAATTCTGGTGGTCCCAACTCTTTGAACTGCTTGGCTGTGACAACCCATGAATTGCTATCATTTCCTCCTGTATTTTGACACATGAGTCTCCCTCGTCTGATTTTGCATTAACTGCAAAAAGCTTCTAAACATCCCCTCATTCATCATCTGCTCAGTGGTGTTGTTCACAGGAGGAACATTGCCAGCCTGTTGCACGTTCTCCTCATTGGTGAGTACATGCATCTCCACGGTCTCATTTCCACTGTTAATATTCTCAGTCGACATTCTCAACTACTGTCATAAAACAAGGGTTAATTAAGGAAATCAATATATCACACAATATCCCTATATACTGACCAACTAACAAATAAGCTTAGGTATGACACAATAGCGAATAGGTATCCTAGTATATACTCGTCTCTCCCCTCCTAGTTCTATTCCCCGATCTCCGCCAGAGATCATATCCCTAAGCTCTGATACCAACTGTGACGCCCTCAAAATAGGTATACATCACCAATTCTGAGTTGTCAATACATGGTACAAAAATAACTACAACTTTATTATTACAACAGTAAAACTGTGAGTTTGAATACAAACATTATCTTCTAGATAATATCTATACTCAAATAAATCCTCATCACATTTATTGATACATTATTTTACAAAAATGGTGAGGACTACTAAACAACTCTCTCTAGAACCTTCATTCCATACCCCGACTCGTACTCATTATATTCTCGCCTCCTGAGAAGAAAAATGGAACAAAAAGGGAAAGGGTGAGCTCAACTAGCCCAGTAAAGAATATTATGACTAAGATAATATACAACAAATTATCATTAGTCTTCAACAGGGAAAAAAAATCTAATAGAATACAATAGACAACAAGTTTTAAATCAATATTTGCAGTGAAAATAATAACTCATTAGAAGAGTTAAGTAGAGATTGCAAACTACTATCTTCTATGCATGTATTTAAAAGTTCATCGTCTATCTTTTATCCCTGTAATATCAATCAATATATATCTGGAATCAAATATTCATCTTTGCACTACAGGCCAAAGATATTCATCAGTTGGTCATGTTCATCTAAACACCTGTTCATCTTTGCACTACGGGCCAAAGATATTCATCAGAAATCATTCATCTTTGCACTACAGGCCAAAGATATTCAATAATATCATCATTTAAGACTGAGGATGATAAAAAATATTTTTAAAGAAACGAATCCAGTGAAACAAAATGACAAGGATTAAGGATTAAGGATTCGTACTTTGTTTTAACAATGTCCAAAAATACCTCAAAAATAATCATAGTGGTGTCAAATTTAAGAATGATCAAAACATGGATACAATCAAAGCTAGTATCCACAATAGATATTTTAGACGAAAAGGAAAATTTTCACTTTTCGATGAATAGTGCTATATTCGTGAATAGTATCGTATACGTGAATAGTGTCGTATACGTGAATAGTAACTCCGACACAAAAAGTTCCAAATTTGATTAAAAGTTCAGATCAATATTTCGGCATAATGATATTAGAAGAAATAATATCATTTTAAAGAAAATAATATCCCTTACCTTGAAAGACAGTACTTCTAGTTGAAACACCAGATATAGGCTATGACTTGAACTTGCACCGTATAGCAATACTCAAAGTATACTCAAAATACTCAGAAGAATATGCTCGATAATATAAAGAGAGAAAACTTCAAGTTTCTGGTGTGATTTTCAATTCTAACATAAGCACCCTATTTATAGGAAAATGCTTAGAACGCCAAAGCAGAAAATTTAATAAAATATTAATTTATTAATTTTTATTCCTACGCCCACATTTAGAGATCTGAATTCAGCCACTTCTAACACATGCAAGACCCACAATAATGACAAAAAATGTTTTTGTCATTTTAAATATTTTATACTTCCAAAAATTAATTATTTTGAAGCTTCAAAACTTCAATAATTCACAATAAATAGCCCTTTTGTCAGAAAATTTAAATCTCGAGAGTTTTTATAGGAAATTCAATTTTCTACAACTTTGCAGAAGAAGGTTTTTCTAAATTCCAAACAGAAATTGACCGAAATTCACAAACGGGTGATTTTACAGTTTATAATCAAATTTCAGTCAAGAAATGGGTCTACCGACACACAAAATCTGTTTTTAATATTTATTGTAACAAAAATACTCTTTTTCCACATAAACTCAAATATCCTCCATTCATTATAAAAATATCACCATTATTATATTATTAAAAATATAATAATATATTTAAATGAATTATTTTATCAGAAAAAAATAAAATTTTAATTTTCAACAATTGTCACATTAAAAATTTTCTCCATCTATATCCACATAAAATCAATATTTTCTTCATCATATAAATCAATAATTAATTATTCACGAATAATATTACAGAATCGCATTACCAACAACGAAGCAGTTCCAAGGAAAGAGGGGGCTTTCCAATAAGAATCTCTCCTTACTGGCGCGCAATTAGGTGACCAAACCTCTCCTTAGACAGAACTTTTTAGATATTGCCAATAATGTTTTCTAATAATATTATTCAGATAATATGAATTATTGCTTCTATAATGAAAAATATTGTGTAATGACAATTATTGAAACAACATCAATGTAAAATATCGACGCAGCAATTGTTAAATCAATAAAATATATACTGAATAGTAATTACTGTGACCATTATTGAGTAGTGCCTTCTTACGTAAGAATCAATAATTGGTGCAATACCGTGTGCTACTGTGTTTTAACCACCGAGTATTTTAACAGTATTAACGGTAACAACTACGTCGTTATTTTTAAACAACTTATACTTGTCATTTTCTTCATCCAATCGCTTTCCGTTATGGGGCCCACACTTGGCTGCGCCGTCATACGAATATTCCCCGACAGTACGAATATTCCACGACCAAACGAATATTCCCCGACAACTATAAATATTTTATAACCACTTGCTTATTTTGAAATATTTGCGTATTTTACCCATAACTATCCAAATTAATCAAATAAACCCCTACTATTTCAAAATAATAAATAGAGAAAATTAAATTTCATTAATAATAAGTTGGGGTCTTACACACACACACACACACACACACACACACACACACACACACACACACACACACACACACACACACACACACATATATATATATATATATATATATATATATATATATATATATATACAAATCTGCTTTAACTGCTTTCGTAATGTAGATATTTAATCTTCCAGCTTATGGATTAGATTTGTCTAAATCTAGCTATCCCTAAATTTGATTGGTTCAAAAGTGACTAAACTAAAATCGTTGAAGCTAAAATGACTTAGATTTATTTAAATTTAGTTTTCTTTCTAGCTTTTGTACATGTTAATCTATTATGTGAGCCTATGAATCATATGATCGAATATTCTGTCTATGAATCTAGATTTGGTTCCCACGATGGACATTTCTCAGCTATAGTCAGCTTGTAAATTATCTACAGTGTTTAGATATCCTTGGATGGCTATCATGCCCATAATGAGTTTGGCACTGCTATGTATCTTATTTTCTCGAAGATGCTTCACATCTCGAAAATAAAAGCGATCAAGATGAATATAGAAAAAATGGAAGTATCAAAGTCCTTAATTACTATTGAGCATACAGGTTTGAAAACCTATTTTTCAAAACATCACTGCTATATCTAGCCTAAAATTGAACTTTTATGTATAAGTCAAACCCTTTGTATAAAGGTGCAAACGAGGCATATCTGTAACAACCTGATATTTTCTATATAATTAAATCAGAAATTTTGCACATACTTTTTTTTATTTTAAGGATGAGGATTTGTACAAGATAAGGTGTATTTGTATTTATGTGATAAATAAAAATATATTTATTACATAAATATTTATAAATAATTTTATTTTAGAGTTACTAATTATTATAAATTATATTCTTATAATAATTAATTTTTTAGCAGAAATGTTTTTATTAATTATTTTTCATGAAAATATAATCATATATTATTTAAATAATATATGAAATGATTTTTTTGAATAATTATAATAATTATTTTATTATATAAATTTTAGTACAGATTATTAAATTAATCATTTTACCTGAATTATTAAGGTTAAATATGGGAGAATAAATCAGATTTGGAATCCTAACCTTAATTTTAGATTTTTATCAAGGAATGAGAATAATAATATAATAATATTATATTTTGATTTTTTAGTGCTATAAATATTTATTGTATGTATGGACTGACAATGGTTGGTCAATTATGGTGTATAATGTTAAAACCCTAGCATTAATTTGTTTAACCCTATTTTTAAATTCAAATGGGAAATTTAAGATTGTTATATAATTGTGTTATATGTTTTATATTGTGTATTAAATGATTAATTAGGTAAACCCTAATTAAAATCTAAAAACCCTAATTATTCTTAGAAAACCTAATTAATTAGAAATCCTAACTAATTGAGAACCCTAATTACTAAATTCAGAAACCTAATTTCTAAATTTAGAAACCCTATTTAGTAATTATAAACCATAATTACTAATTGTAAACCCTAATTAATATTTGAAATCCTAATTTTAAAATCCCTAATATTTAAAATATAACTCTAATTATTAAACTAGAAACCCTAAGGGTTAATTATAAACCCTAATTGGAACTCACATGAGAGTTCAAGAAGTTATGTAATCGCGTTAAAGTGGTTAATGTTGGGTATTATTAAATATAACCCTAATTAGGGAAAACCTTAATTATTAGAAACCATAATTTCTAAATATGGAACCCTAATTATCAAATTGGAGCCCTAATTACTAAATTAGCAATACTAATTGTATTTAGTAAAACCTAAAACTAATATTCATGTATAATGTAATTAGAAAATTAAACAAAATTAAGAAACCCTAATTTTATTATTAGAAACTAATTTGTATTTTATTTTATTTTTAAACCCTAAATGAAAACTTAGAACCCTAAGGGTTTGCAAGGATTACAAGATTGCCATTAAAATTCCAAGGCAAATAACCATTGTCGACGTCGGGATTTGTTGGATGTCCCATTCTGTTACTTGTTCTTTGGTGTTCTCAGTTTAGGTGAGATTTGTTTGAAAAAATAATTGAAAAAGGTCCGACATGTATAATGTTAACGATGGACTGTTAAGAGTCGTCAGTTGGTTTTTTAAATGGTTGTACCAACACAACTGAGAAAAGGTTTGCACATTGACACAATGATGTGACACTGTTATACGGGTCGGTGAAACCGAGATTCATTAGGGTCCAGGGACTTGGTTATGCGGGGGTAAGGTGTTAGGCACCCCCCGATATCCGTGTTACCACGGTGACCGCCTCTTTTCAAGAAACTATTATCTGAATGTGTGTGTGTGTGGGTCAATGAGCTGTTATTTGGAAGTAGTGCGAGGCCTCGTTCGAACTTATAAACACAGGGTTTGAATTTATGTAAAAATTCTATTTTTAGCAAGATATAGCAATGATGTTTTATAAAAAAGGTTTTTTAAACCCTGATGCTCAATAGTAATTGAGACCTTTTACATTCCCATTTTATTAAGTGTTCGGCTTGATTGATTTTATTTTACGAATGCGAGGCATCCGTATGAAAATAATATATAAAAGTAATACCGACTTCGTCGTGGGTATGGAAACCATATGAGGAAATTCAGGCACCGCAGAATAATTTACAAGCTGCTTACAGCTTAAAATGTCCATCACGGGAACCGAATCTAGATTCAATGGGATGAATCTGTGATCACATGATTCCTAGACGCACAGAATACAACAATTTGTATTGAAGTAGTAAGCAGGTATATATATAAAAGTTGTAAATATATATATATATATATATATATATATATATATATATATATATACATATATAGACATGATCACCAACCACGAAGCACCTCCATGGGGGATCAGAAATGTAAATAAAGTCGTAAAAGCTATCAACCGCCACAGAGGAAACTCCAGGTGAGACGAAACGTAAATAAAGCTGTAAATACGGTCAACCGCCACGAAAGAAATTCCAGGAGGGACAAAATGTAAATAAAGCTGTACAAAGGGATCAACTGCCACGAAGTAAATTCTAGGTAGGACGAAACGTAAAGAAAGCTATAAAAGCGATCAACCACCACGAAGTAAACTCTAGGTGGGACAATATATATATATATATATATATATATATGTATATATGTATATATATATATATATATATATAAAAGCAATAAACGCACCAGATGTAAAATCCAAGCTCATCGAATAGAGTTCGACCACAATTCATATATATAAGTACACACACACACACACACACACACACACACACACACACACACATATATATATATATATATATATATATATATATATATATATATATATATATATATATATATAAGCAAATAAACGCACCGAATATAAAATCCAGGCTCATCGAACAGTGTCCGACACACAGCTAATATATATATATATATATATATATATATATTAAAGCAGTAAACGCACCGGATATAAAATCCAGGCTCACCAAACATAGTCCGACACACAGTTATTATATATATATATATATTTATATATATATATTGACTAACATTATCGAGTTATTCCTCCATGGATATATATATATATATATATATATATATATATATATATATATTATCGGTCTCGAGCGTTTACTGCTAATATATATATATATATATATATAATATATAATATATAATATATGTATATATACAGACTGAAATGAAACCACGGACAAAAGTTCGGGTAAAAGCAAACAACACGACTCTCAACGTGTAAAATGGTGTGTGCAGAGATGAAGAGAAAGACTCTAAAGTGTGTCAGAGGGCTTACAGCTGACTGCCATAGAAGACTTCTATATTTTTAGAGTGAGTAAACACTTGCTTTTGTAGGTACAAAATGGCTATATATGAGCTCACAGGTGTTTAAAAGGGGAGAATACACTGCATGGGGTGGGTGCAGAGCAAATTGGGCAGAGCTTCCTTGCCTTTTTTTCTTTTAAAATGGGCAGCCCAAGCCCTCTATTTATATGCAATTTAGCCGCAGGAGTACCTACGGCTGAGTCGCAGGTGTACCAGAGGCAACCCGGGTGGGCCCGAGTTTTTTGGGTCGGGTCATCTCAAAGTACGTGCACTTAGGCACTGTAATGTCCACTCAAACTTTAAGTAGTGCAATCCGGGCATCCGTTTCAGGTATACATGACCTATTTTGGACCGCCGTTGTCAAGAATTGTACGATGGCATGGGATTATAGCTTGTACGAAGTCATTGAAGATGGGACGATGCCCTCCGGTCTTCAAGCTTCAACTTTTATTTGTTACCCCGCACAATAGTCACTCAAGATTTATTAGTCTTGTGGGACATCGTTGCGTAGAGATGTTGAGACAACGTGGCGTGGCATCGTGTTGGCGAGATGATGATGTTTCCCCTCACCGGTGTTATCTCCGGATTGGGCTGATAAAGCAGACGTTGCTCAGGCTTCGCTGAGATTGGAATGCTGCAATTTGTTGAAGATCCTCATTGTCATCTTTAAGGTGTGCATGTCTTCCTGGTGTTATTTCCGGGTTGGTGCAGTGTATCTTGTTGTGAGCGCCGATATTGAAGCTGGTCGCATTTGAAATAAGCATTTTCGGGGTTATCGCCAAAACTGCATTCCTTGGGGTTATCACCAAGGTTGGTGGCTATTCCCATGGTTAGGACTGAGACTGTATATCTCGCGGTTATCTCCAAGATTAATCGGTCTTCTCCAGGGTGTGTTCTGGTATTGTATCTGTAGGCCTCGGGGTTATCTCCGAGGTTGGAATTGTTACTCCCAGATTGCGATCCGGGGTTGATGCTGAACTTTCGGTGGTATCCGGTATGGATTTGGATTGCCTCTCAGGATTCCCTCTTAAAAGACGAATCTATCCTCCTGCAATGTTAGTGACAGTAGTACAGAAAATTTTGAGTGTCTACAGATGCCCCTCTTTATCATACTCATGCATGGCGATGCATGAGTAGGATAAAGAATCCTAGACACTTGAAATGCAACAAGACAAACATGGTATTGTATGTAGCAACATGATGCAAATGTATGATGTATGTGTACTGGGTTGTAGCCCAACATACTGGGGATGATTGCTGGCTCCCTGTTGCTTCAACTGGGGATTGGTAATGATGACAAGATTTGATGTGTAATTTAAATCTGTTAGGATGTTGATGTTGGAGTTATCACCAAATTCCTGTGTCTTTGATTATGACTTGATCTTGAAGATGTACCTCTTATGTGTAAGAGATCTGTGGGGATAAAGTTTGATCTGTTTGAGGATGTGTATAACATATTCCGTCATCTATCATCTTTGATAACATTGACTTTTTCTGGTTAGTATTTCCAGAGTATGTCAAGATCCTGTTGGATTTACTACCAACAGTAAATGTTGTCAGGGATGCTTGACCTTCGTCAACGTGTGAATCAACGGCTGAAACTCTGTGGTGTAGATTGTCAAGGTTTCTTGACATCCTCTGTCGTGTAGATTATCAGAACATTGCGTTGTGACCCCCGCCGGGGATATGCTGGGGAATACGAGCATACGGGTGTGAAAACCTTGAATAGATCTAGAGCTCTGATAGGTTTAATCGCTATCGGCTGAAATAACATCAAGGTTGCTTGACCTTCGTTGATATGTGTGTCAACGTCTTGAATGTACGCTGTAATCGCCTGCTGGGACTTCACGTTGTAACCCCCGTCAGGGACTCACGTTGTAACCCCCCGTCGGGGACTCACGTAGGGTAACGACCTAGAGTTGGCGGCATCGGACCTGTATAAGGTATTGTCGTATGTGATTTATGACAACTGAGATCATCGGCAGGGTATACCTTGTGTTCAGGTGACTAACAATGAGTGATGTACAGATTCAAAGTCTCATCTGAGAAGACCAGGATTGTATGCTATTTTGCTCAATCGCGTGGCATTTTTATTTTCAATTTAACTTTTCTAATCCACAAGAACTCATTTGCAACTCGAACTGGACCGAGCCAGAGGGGTGGGACCCACATAGTCATTTTCAGCTTGTTGTGCGAAAGAAAATCCGTGAGCCTCTTTCAAATCTACTGAGTTCGGGCTATTTTCTACAAATTCTGTCATCGTACAAGTGCTCTACACTATCTTGGTAACGTATGCATGTATTTTTTCCAGTTTTTATCCGTTGGATTGTGAGTTATCGTATGAAATGCATCTAAACACATAGTAGTGATTATGTATGCACAAATTACTTCCTAAAAAATATTCAACACAGTAAATGTTAGTATTAAACCATGCTGCACATAATGATGTGAAAAAATTTGACTTTTGAGACAGTCAAATTGGCACCTTTTTCTGCTATTTTTTGTCCTATTTGAGGTCCAATGAGCAAAAGGTAGAAAGGCAAAGTACTCATAGTATTGAGGTTGACCTTATATATGATGATTTTGATTTTTAATGCATTTATTATGTATATAACTTTGGGGTAGGTGTGCTACTTAATGGCCACTTAGACATGCCTATGTGCATGTGGATAGTCCTTTTTTCAAAGGGGACTATGGCAAAAAATTTCCAAATGTAGGCATTGGGTAGTCATGCATTTTAACTCTAGTATATGTTAAAGTAAATGTATGCATGCATATAGTCATAAATGCATTTTGGAAAGCTCCAGTTAAGGAAATACCACACCCTTTCTGAGGTGATTTGGAGACTTTTTGTCCAAATATCATGGATCCGGATCAGCCGAGAAGTTCTCACAGGACCACTTCTGGCATACGGTGGAGGGCTTCCAAAGTGGCTCGTCCCCGTTCTGTCAGACAGTCTCATCGGTTAGTGGAGGACGTGATTCGTCTTGTCAGGGTAGATGTGCCAGACGTTGAGGACGAAGAGGCGGATATTCCGATTGAGGATCTTGCTCCTGCTACACATGTCCCTCGTAGGGAGCTTCCGAGTATTCAGGTGGGAAACCCAGAGTTGCTGGGTGATTTGAGAAAACATCCATCGATGTACTTGCATGCTAACAAGGTATGACATTAGACTTTGATCTTCCTTATTTCCTATTGATGAGGATTAAAGGGTTTTGATGTTGATCTGCATTTTATGCAGGTTTCGGGTTTTACACAGCCTCGAGGGAACTGGTTCAGTATTCACTCCATGTATCAGGCGCTTCATCCTGACTATAGATCGATAGTGCATGAGTTGGGATTTGGAGCATTCTTCTCCATCCTTCCCTGTCGTTGTCCCTGGGGTTACCTCAAGGCATTGTTAGAGCGATCATTTCATCAGACTCAGTCACTCCATCTGCTGGATTACGTGGTGATGATGACACATATGGATTGGCGATTTATCACAGGTGTGGGGTTTGGAGGGGTGTCAGTGTCTTGCATGACGAATAGTACCCCTACTGCCGTTAGATCCTTATTAGGAGTTCCAGTGGAGGCGCTCAAAGGCAGGACTGTCCGTTCAGGTCCTTTGAGCGTAGATGCTATGAGCGGGCTTTTGAGTGAGCCTATGCCTGATGATGTCAGAATCAAGGATCGCGTTCTGCGATGATTGTTCCTGATGATTATTCGAGGCTGCTTCTTAGCAGATAACTCTTCTACGGTATCTTTCGCTTTGATCAGCACCACACGTGATGTGGACCGTATTGGAGAGTATGATTGGAGCTTCTATACCTTTGCCTATTTCCTCCAGGGCATGCGTATGTGCTCACAGGGCTTGACCGAGGCTTGGCTAGGGTTTTACCCATTTCTTCTGGTGAGTATTTCTCTTGTCTTTTTCCATTTATAGGTTAAGATTGTTTACTGATAGCAAATGTTTTGCCATTGTGTTGGCAGTTTTGGGCATACGAGAGGCTCCCATGTTTGCATCCTGTGAGTGTGTTAGGTTTAGATATCTATCCACGAGGACGACGATGGAACCATTCTATTTTACCGGAGGTCCCTGTAGCTGCGGAATTCACTCACTGCCGTATGCAGCTAGAGTTACTGACAGCTGATACAATTACATGGATTCCCTACTCAGGGGAAGATTTGACCATCGTCTTTTAGGATGGACACCCGACTGGAGTCGAGTACTTGATTTCCACCAGGAGAGTTCCTCTATTCACAAATGGAGGTTGTGAGCTCTATTTAGAGAACACACTATTTGGAGCACCACAGGGGAGATCCGTATACCGATGTTGTCTCCTGCCAGGCATTATTGGCCTATATCATAGTCACCCATCACTGATATCTCATTGTTGAGAGTTGATGGTTTTGCATTATCAGCGGGTCCATGTACTCAGGAGATGTTCCAGCAGTGGTGGTCCCCTCGCACTATTGGAGCCCAGTCCCACGCCACACAGTTTATGGGGGATATGGTTCCAGGATCCTTGATGATGACGGATTGGTTAGCTTGTGTCTGAGCTCCGACTCATATGACCCTGATTGATAGTTTGACCTGACAGTTGAACCAGGCACATATATTTATCCGGCATTTGGGTAGAGATCCAGCAGAGGCGGAGTCATTCATTCCTTCCATCTCAGGCGCTGGCCCCTCAGATGACCCATTTGGTTTTGTCCAGTGTAGATCCTCCTCTTTATAGGCCTGACATCCCTGTTGATAAAGATCTAGTGACTTAGGAGGAGTTACATCAGGTGGACAGGATTGATGATGTGGACATCGACACCATGGTCTTCTTCTGATGTGTATTCTCGTTATATCTTTTGATAGGCCTCTGTTAGATATTGGGTGGTTGTTCCCCATTCTCGCTATATCTTTTGTTAGGCCTTTGTTAGTAGTAGGGACAACTGTGCCCTATTTCCATGTATTTGTAGCTGTACAGAGCTGATGTGTTAGATGATTATATACTAAGGAATGTATGCACCATTTTTTCCATTTCCTATATCATATTGACATCCATTATTTGTTATGCGAGTATCATGTTATGCATATGTATGTATGTCCAGAGATAATCGACATTGACCCTTGGATGGTCTTATGACACAGCCCACACAGATGTCTTCTTCGACAGTTAGTCGTATAGATCATACCCCGCCGTCAGTGGTGGTATTGGGTATGCGATCGTGGCATGATAGCATGTCACCACCAGACAAGGTGACTGTAGATTAGCTGTTGTAACATACCATGACTTCATAGCCTTTTCAGGTTCCCGCAGGGTTTGTGGATGGGATGCTAGAGCATTGGCTACCAGATAGGCAGGTATTCCGATTCGGCACCAATGAGTTGACTCCTACTCTGGAAGAGCATGCACGATTGACGATGCTACCTTTAGACAGACCTTGCGTGCATATGGCTTTGGGAGACATGAGTGGACGATTCATGACTCTCACTGGATTGCGGTGCAGAGTAGTGCATGACGAGCTGACATCTGGCCACGTGATATCCTAACATTTTTTGTATGACAGATTTGGCTTGGAGGATAGCTATTTATGATATTTCGGGGATTTCACCGCACCTGAGGACAATTGGCGTTTGGCCAGGGTTGATGTAATGATGCTATGCGTACTGTCATATGTCAATATGCCGCGTTCCATGGATGAGATAAACATTGGTGTTATCATGGCCGTGAGAGCTCTTAGAGAGGGTCGTACCATTGTACCTATGATTGTAGCAAAGACCCTACGGTCAGCATCCTACTGTTGTAATTATCCTACAGGAGTGTTCACTGGGAGATCGGTCATGTTGTACGTGTGGTTTATGTCAAACTTGAGACCGGTTGGTACCCTTAGACGACATGGGTTTTGGTTCACCCATTATGTAGCCATGTCATACTCCTTTCATCCATCGGAGTGTATAGATGCTCTGTCTTGGTCTGCATTTTTGGTAGATATTAAAGATCCATTTAGCATATTGCCATGCTCTGGGCTTTTCTCACCATACAGCTTCATTACTCACGCTCCGGGCATGGACTTCCTCCCTCTGTCTGGCTTGAGGGGTGTGACTACTTATCATTCACTGGCTGTGATGTCGCAGTTCAACCAGTTCTAGGATTTTCATCCTTTCGAGGGGGCGATAGGTCAACGTTCAGCTTCTCGATATCTCTCAACAGAGGACCGATCCAGTGTGTATGCTTATTGGGATCCGCGTGAGATAGCTGCTTTTTCTGTCAGTCATCCCGGTTATTCTGCAAAGAATTCTGCATGGATGGAGACAGAGATTTTATCGGCCGCAGCAGTATCTGTAGTACCAGATAGCGAGCCAAAGGATGTAGAGCCCATGGAGGACATCGATACCTACATCGAGGAAAAGCCCTTTGCTGGGTTTCCATCATTTCTTCTGGATTCTCCTAGTACCAGTACTGTTGTGATTCAGCACTCGGCACAGTACTTAGAGCAGAGTCTTCATCTGATGATCTTTGAGAGAGATAAGGCTCGATCTATGATGTCGACTGTCCTTGATGGGAGGGACGCAGCTTTGTTAGAGAGAGACGAGTCATTAGGTCACCGAGATGCGGCTGTAGTTGAGCGGGATGAGGCTAGATAAGCCAGTGACGCAGTGATAGTTGAGCGGGATAATGCCATATCTTCCCGGGATATAGCCGTCACAGATAGTACTGCAGTGAGATCCCTTACCACTGTCATGATTGCAGAGATGAACTCATATATTGATGATCATATGGTCATCATGCAGATGGCTGTAGATATGTTGGGTCGTGTGGATATTTTCGTATAGGAGACCACAGCCTCGCCTCCGTCTTCTGAGAGGGACTCCTTGTTGGGCTTGTTAGCTCGCATATACCCTGACTTGTGGATGAGCTTTTATTTACCTGCACAGACTAGCTTAGCCATTTTGTCATGTACAGTTTACATTGTATATATATGAAATAGTATTATATATATGACAGGGAAATATATTTTTGGATAACTTCCCTTTTAGATATGCTGTTATTTGCTTGATATTTTGCCTGCTGCTTCAGGGCTTGTGGTCTTGATGTATTCTAAATTCCTCCTAGGTAGATGGACATTGAGTTGTCTCTGGATAGTTCAGAATGGATCATCGATCTATGTGTATCCCTACTATCTTCGGTGTCTTGGAACTGGTTTCTGCATGGAAATGTAGAGAGGAGTGTGGCTTTCCTCTCTGAGATTGACCGCACCACAGATGGCCGCCAGTACTTCTATTTAGGAGAAGCCTAGATAATTCCATCTTTTATGGATTGGTGTTTCTCTTCAAGGTATGACCGCAACTTAGATGGTCGCCGAATTTTCTATTTGGGAGGAGTTTTGGTAATTCCATCCCTTTGGTCTGGAGCCAAATGAAATGTAGTGGATTCAAGTTTGATCCCAGTACCAACTGACAAGGATTTGTGTTTTGGTAGGATATCAGGTCTGTGTAGTTTGAACCTGGTGTAAGAGGTTCAACGCTGTATATGGCTGAAATGTTGTAGGCATGTTTTTTTTTGTTGTTTTTGTGAGGAGAAGATGGTAGAAATATTTTTGTTGTTTTTGTTTTATTGCGACCGGGCCCTATGAAATGGTTGCCTATGTACTCCTATTGAAGAGGAGATCAGGTTGACGTAGTTCACCCCTTAGGGTGAGAAGAAAAATGTAATCCCATGTGCAGGTCAGAGTACGGGGAAGAGAAAGTTTAATCCTAGGTTGAGGATAAACTGTAGGTATGAGAAGTTTGATCCCAAGTATGGGTAGCCAAATTGCAAACACAAGAGGTTCAATCCGCGGTGAGATGACCTAAGTTGTAGGAACGCAATGGAGAAAGCTAGGCTGCTGGCTTTGAAAAAGTATGTTTCCCTGAGGGGCAAAGTGTAGAGAAGTTATATGTTGTAAAGGGTTAAAGAATCAGAATGACTGGTGATCTGATGGTTCCACACCAGGGTGTTTGCGAATTACTTCAGACATAATATCGTTCCACGGAGTCCGAGTTGATGAGTTGTGGAAATTCATCGCCGTCCATTTCTTGCAATCTGAGAGCGCCCCCTGTCAATACTTCATTGACAATAAACGGGCCTTCCCAGTTAGGAGCGAATTTTCCCTTAGATTGATCTTGGTTGTCAAGGATCTTCTTTAAAACCAAGCCGTGTTGTTTGAACTACCATAGCCAAACTTTTTTATTGTAGGATCTGGCGATCCTTTGCTGATATAACTGACCATGGAAGATAGCCGCGGTTCACCATTCGTCTATTAGAGACAATCAGTGATACATGTCTTGTACCCATTGGTCTTCATCCAGCTGAGCGTCTATCAACACTCTAAGGGATTCCATTTCAATTTCTATGGGGAGCACTGCTTCCATCCCATAGGTTAAAGCGTAGGAAGGTTGCCCCAGTGGAAGTGCGCATTGAGGTTCTGTAGGCTAACAGAGTAAGAGGAAAAAGGTCGGGCCAATCTTTGTGGTTGGCGGACATCTTTTGTATAATCTTCTTGATGTTTTGGTTAGCCGCTTCAACAACACCGTTCATATTCAGACGATAGATGACAGAGTTAAGATGTTTGATGTGGAATTTAATGCATAATTCCTCCATCATTTTGTTGTTGAGGTTCTTGGCATTATCTAACACAATCACCTCTGGTTGTCTATATCGACAAACGACATTATTTCTGATGAAAGCAATGATGACTTCTTTAGTAACCCTGGTGAAGGAGGCTGCTTCTACCCACTTGATGAAGTAGTCCATCATGGTGAAGATAAATCGATGACCATTACTGGCTTTAGGCTCAATGGGCCCAATAACGTCCATTCCCCACATTGAGAAGGGCCAAGGTGAACTCATATTGTGGAGTTCCCATGGAGGGGCATGTATAGCATTCCCATGAATTTGGCACTGATAACATCTCCTGATGTGGTCATTGCAATCAGCTTTGAGAGATAGCCAATAATGTCCCGTCCTGAGGACTTTCCTGACAAGGAGGGGGCCACTCACGTGGGGGCCACAGACTCCACCATGGATGTCATCCATAAGCCTTTGGGTTTGATCTTTGTCTAAACATATGAGGAGACCTAGTCATGCATCTCTTTTTTAGAGCGCATCTCCACTCAGGTAGAATTTCATAGCAAGTCGATGGATTCGCCTTTCCTCAGTCGGGTTCGCCTCAGCGGGTGTAGATCCATCTTGCAGATATTCCTTGATATGCTGATACCAAGGATGTTGGATGGGAGGTAGCTCATCTGATACTTCTCCAACGTAATTCCCATAGGCTGGGGCCTTGTGGAGGGAAATTGTGACGCTTGGAAAATGTTCCTTGTCTGATATGCTAATCAGGGAGTCCAAAGTTGTTAATGCGTCCGCAAAGTCATTTCTATTATGAGGAACATGTAGAAAGGAGATTTTTTCAAACTCCAAAGCCATCTTCAAAACCTGTCGATGGTAAGGCACAAAATGTAGTTCATTGGTTTGATAGATTCCGGTGGATTGTCGGATTACCAACTCTGAATCTCCAAAGATAGTTAACCGCCTGATGCCCATTTAACGGGGAAGTTTTAGCCCCATGAGACAGCCTTCATACTCAGCCGTATTGTTGGTGCTGACAAACTATAATTTGATGGCAACGGGATACTACTCCCCCGTACCAGATACTAGAACTGCTCCAACTCCAGAACCTTCCATATTAACAGTTCCATCAAAATACATCTTCCCTAATTGGAGTGTATCGTACTAATTTATTGCTGCACTGTCATTAATCCTTCATCAGGGAAATATGTTTCCAAGGGTTTGAAATCCCCTGAAGGTGCAGCGGCCAGTTGATCCGCTAATTCCTTGACCTTTGATGTACTTTTCAGTCACATATACGATGTCAAATTATTGTAGGATCAACTGCCATCTGGACAGCTGGCAATTTAATATAGGTTTGTTGAACACGTACTTGAGATGATCCACGCGGGATATGAGATGGGTTGTGTGACCATGGAGGTAATGCTGTAACCTCACGGAAGCCCATGCTAAAGCACAACACGTCTTTTCGATCAGAGTGTACTTGTGTTCACTGCTGCTGAACCTTTTGCGGAGGTAATAGATTGCTTGTTCTTAGCCTTTATCATCCTTCTGTCCCAGCATGCAGCCCATGGCATTGTCACTTATGGACAGGTACATGAACATGGGAACATCATCCCTGGGTGGTACCAACACAGGAGCTTTGACTAGCTGTTCGTTAATTATAAGGAAGGCATTCTGGCACTCAACATTCCATTTCATGGAGGAGTTCTTCCTTAATAGCTTGAAGATTGGCTTACAGGTTGCTGTGAGTTAAGTGATAAACCTGCTAATGAAGTTGATTCTTCCCAAAAATCCCTGTATTTCCTTCTCTGTCTGAGGAATGGGCATTTTTGAGTTGGCTTGGATTTTAGCAGGATTCAGCTCAATCCCCTTGTGGCTGACTAGAAATCCTAGCAACTTGCCCGATTTAACGTCAAAGGCGCATTTAGTTGGATTCAACTTCAAGTTGTACTTACGCAACTTGTTGAACAATTTTCTGAGATGGTCTAGATGGCCATCCTCCTTCTGGGACTTGACAATGATGTCATCCACGTAGATCTCGATCTCTTTATTTATTAATTCATGGAAAAGAGCCATCATAGCTCGCTGATAGGTGGCTCCGGTATTAATGAGATCGAATGAAAACTGTCTATAGCAAAAGGTTCCCCAAGGTATGATGAAAGCAGTTTTCTCACGATCTTCCTCAGTAATCATGATCTGATGGTACCCCACAAATCAATCAGCAAAGGATTACATGTCGTATTGCGCAGTATTGTCAATGAGAATGTGGATAAATGGCATGGGAAAGCTGTCTTTTAAGTCAGCTTTGTTCAAGTCCCGGTAATCCACGCAAACTCGCACCTTCCCTCCAGGTTTAGGCACGGGCATGATGTTGGATATCCACTCAGGATATGTAGACACCATGATGATGCCAGCTTGAAATTATTTCACAATTTCTTCTTTTATGTTTAAACTCCACTCAGGTTTCAATCGCCTGAGCTTTTGTTTGACTGGCTTAAATCCCACTTTAATGGGAAAGCGATGAAGGACAATGTCAGTGGACAAATCCACCATGTCTTTATGTGACCATGCAAACACATCCTGGAATTGGATTAATAACGTAAGCATGTCATTCCGTTGGTTTGGGGTAACGTCTGAACCAATCTGGATTAACTTATGGCTTTCTAAAGTTCTGAGATTGAAAGAAGTGGTTTGATTAAGGTTGGGTTTGGGTTTGTCTTTGACCCATTCTTGAATTTCTGGAGGAACCTTAATGTCATCCTGTATGTCCACCAAGGCTGAATTCATCTCTACATCAAAGGTACAATCCTTTTGGAGAAGAGGCACTGTATCAGCAAATACAGGCACATCAAAATTCAGAGTCCTGAAACAAAATATGCTTTCACTTAGTATATATGAAATGTGTTGATCATACACAGTGTTAGCATATACTGGCAAAATAAATTGCTAATACTGTACAAAAAAGTAAGCAGTTATTATATCTATAGGGCAGAAAGAGTTTCTGCCAACTTTACCCTTGATGACCAATGCAAGTAATGTTGTTCCAATTGGCAAGGGCAAAGTCCGGGTGGATCGCAGTGATGGAGGGATTGTCATCATTCTCCCTATCCCGAATGATGGTCATTACGTCTGGGCAATCATTGTCTGGGGTGTATCTATTGGTATGTTCATCATGAACGATGATGCGTATGCCTGACATCATTCGGATGATGTCTTGTTTGATTCTTCGTTCCTCTTCTTCTACTGCGGGATTTGGAACAAAGACTCCTTTCTCCTTTACCGGTACCAGCTTGGGAAATAACATAGCCATTACATTGGCTGGCACCTTTACAGGATGTTGTACCGACTCAGAGTTTGGAGGCGAAGATGAACGCCGCATGGTTGAAGCTGAAGGAATCTGTTGATTCTTATGAGGATTCCTATGACTAGAAATGGTAGAATAGCCTAGTCCAGCTGTTTCGGCTTGTTTGGTTGATAGGATTGGGTACTTGATACCCTGGAAATCTTTACCCAGCCCTTGTCCCGGCTTATGACCCAATGACATCATTTCTTGAGTAGCCGACATTACCTCAGAAGAAATCTTGGGTTCGGGCAATGGCGTTCCAATAGCATTGTATTGGGTATTGCTTATTTCCAAATCGTGAAAACTGACTGGTTCAACATCCTCATTAGCATTGATGAATGGCATGTCCCCGTGTTAAGGACACTCTGGTTCAGCGTTGACCGTGACCAGGCTATTGTTGATAATGTATTTCAATTGTTGATGAAGGGTGGAGGGGACTGCCCCAGCCATATGAATCCATGGTCGTCCCAAGAAGCAGGTTGTATCCCTGAATCTATCTTGAGCATATAGAAAGATACGCAGAATGTGTGAGGACCAATTTTGATTGGCAGCTCAATTACTCTGACCGAATTTCGTCGGGCTCCATCAAAAGCTTTGATGATAGTATAGCTACTCCGAATTCTATTGAGATTGATATTCATCTTCACCAAGGTAGCGTATGGGCAGATATTCAGAGAGGAACCTCCATATATCTGGAGGACAAGACCGTAATATGCAACGGCTTACAATGACCGGTCCCTTCGGGCGGTATGTCATCATCAGTTAAGGATATCACATTGTTGTTGAAAATGTGATCAACCAGATGTTGAAATTTTTTTGTATAAACTGATGTCGGTAGATAGGCTTCTTCTAAAACCTTCAGCAAGACCTTCCGGTGATTCCCGGAAGTTAGGACCAAGTCCAAAATTGATATTTGTTGTGGAGCTTCTTTCAAGATTAAAACCACCATGGCTTCGTTATGACCCATAGCGCGGAGGAATTTTTCAATCTTCTCCATGGGTATTTTCCCTTTTGATTTGATGGTAGGCTCCATCACTCGATGGGGAAGATACACTGGATTTTCTTTTGACACTATAGCAGTTGTATGTGAGGTGGCTCCTTTACCTTCTCCATAATTCCACGGAATTGTGCCCAAGCTAACAATAGGATATTGTCCTCTGCACGGTAAGTTGATTGTCTAGGGAGCGGCCACTTTCAAAGGGTGGTTGTGACGCCCCCAAAATTCGGACACCCATATCTCGAATTCGGTGCATCACGTACAACTACGAATATCTTACTAAATTATTAACAACGGAAATAATAGAATAATTTACATTGATATAATATAATTATTCGCGTCCCAAGGTACCGTAACTATTACTACTACAATTCAGTGATTAACTTAAACATAACTTAATCAATCTTGAATACATCATAGAAAGCATAATAATAATAATACTTCTAGTTCTATGGACTAGTTATACTGTCGCTTTGCCCTTTCCCTTGTCTTGTCCTAAAGTACAGCCTTGCTCTGCCTTAACTGTAATGTTTTTAGGAAGCAAGAATGAGCAACAAGTTTGCCCAGCAAGTAATATAGCCAGAAAGACAAGCAGTTATAGTATTTAAATCTTTTAATGGTATAATAATAATAAGTAGTTCAAGGACATCAAGAAATATCAAGAGTATTCAATAGGTGTCGTTATAGACTGAAGCATATCGACAATTTCAGGATTTATTTCAAAGTTCAACATGAATGAGTACTGAGCAGTCACTAAGGACTAAGAGCTCTTACTAGAATTAACAGTATTACACTGTAATCCAATATAAACGAGTACAACAGGTGATCAGCCTAAAGTACCCTAAGTTATGCATAACATTTAATCATACTTATGTGTGCACGTCGGTTTCCCAACAATATATAATTTCCCCTACAATGAGGGTTGTTCATCTCAGTAGATTTACGATAGTCCGCACCAAGTCAATTGGTTTGGATTGCTTTAACACAAAATAATAGTCTAGTCGAATCAATGGCTTAGACAAATTTTTATAACGCATTTAAGAATGATAAGTCCAATGCTTGCAACAACGTCAAGGTATATAAATGATTTTCGAACAAAAAACAAATATTTGCTTGAGACAACAATTCGAAGGTATACAATATAAGAAGTAGGAACTTGCTACACAATAATAATAGTGTTCGGATACTTGCTCAATATAGATTTGAGTAAGGTTAAGGAACTTGCCTCGCTCGTCGATTATGTTACCTTTGACACCTTGTCACGTATACTGCCTATAATATAATAGTATAGCCGTACAATTTAGTGATTGTTGAAACCAACTCACATTAGCTATTAATCGCATGTCATCCTAGTTTAAGGTACAAGTCTCTCATAAAATAAAATACTACATTTCTTACTTGCTACACATTTATGCTCACAATTAAGAAAACTAAGCACATAACATTTATTTATTAAACTATTGCTCAATTTAGTTATCTGAACTAATTTTATTAATTTGGAGTTTTACATGGCATTACACAAATATAAACATACACATCCCACTTTGCAGAAACACTCTTCTTGTTGCATTTAAATATTACTCTATTTATCCTCCATGACCATTATGGAGTAACAATTTATTTTGTTTCATTTAATTATTATTATTTATTATTTATATATATATATATATATATATATATATATATATTTTACATAGCAGCTCCTAAAGTATTAAGTATGTACCAAAATTCCATGCATAATTGTAGCCGAAATTAGCCTAAAAGTATAGCACTACCTTATTGCATGAAAATAAGATTAACATGTAGAAAATGTCTTGTACACTAACAGCTTCCAAAAAAATATTAACATGTAGCAACATATTTAGCTCATCAGGCGAACTAGCCAAAAATTATATATAGCAACAAGCCATGCACACTAGCCGAACTTAGCAAAGAAAAATCATCTAACAGTATTTTTAAAACATAACCTCACATATAACAACTTTAGAAATCCATCCAAACCGGCCCCACCATGTCTCATTACATACATGCTTGAGCTTGTTTCTTTTTTTTTTATACTAGCAGTATAGACACAAGCAACAATCAAATATCACCTTAATAACTTCACCTACCCGCCCCTACCAATTCATTTATATGCTTGATTACTTACTCTTTTTTTTCATATGCAAGCTTAGCAGTACTATACATAAAGAATCACATATATACCTACCCGCCCATCAACTTCATTTTGCATGATTACTAGCTTGCTTGTTTTCTTTTCTTCTTTTTTTATGCAAGCTCAAGCAGTAACCTCAAGCAAATAAAATGAAGTACCAAATTTTTTTTTTTACACACACGGCAAAATGCTTTGGGTTTTTTTTTTTTTATAAAAAAATCATTATGCATTCATGCAATTTATTTATTTTGAAACACACACATTTAATTTAGCATAATAATTTACAAGCCATATAATATATCCACATTACTTCAAAAGGAAGAAAAACGCATGCTAAAATTTAATATGGAAGGAATTTCTTTTTTATTTAACTAATTACTCTATATACCTTAGTTGAAGAAAAAGAAATTTGGTTGCCAAGAACAAAAATGTTGCTGCCGACCACCACCTTCTTAATTGTTTCCTGTGTGTTGTTGTTTTTTTTTGTAAAGGAACTCTAGAGCATGAGGTATATATATACTAAAAGAGAAAAGTGTAAACATTAATTAAAGCATGCATGGCCATCCCCCTACTATACTCTATAGCAACCTAGAACTCTTATTATATCCCATCACATGAGTCAAGTACCACCAACTACCAACAAGACACACACGCCAGCCCCTTTTTATTTTTATTTTTCATAGATACAAGGTTCTAATTGTAGCCTACAACATGGGAAATACCCAATACTAGAACTAAGCTTGTTAGAATTGAGTCATATATATTTACAAGGCAATTGACTTTATCCAACATAGTTGCTACTAATACATGCTGCCACCATCCTAACTGCCGAAAAATGAGAAAAATTCCTAAGGCTAATTCACCTACCACCAACTTAGTTGCTACAAGTATTTGATTGCCCAAAAGTGAGGGAATACAATTCTAAGGCTGTCGAATTAATTGGTAAAAATCTCATGAAGCTACCAAAAATAATGGGTAGACAAAATGTCACATGGTTGCAAAAATTTAAATGGTGAATAATAACATGAGGTTGCCGAAAATTAAATGGGTGGGTAAAATAATTCTCATGGCTAGGTTCTATCATGTAAATACTTAATTATTATGGCAGTAGACTAATTAATTTAATGTAATAACACCACCTTAATAATTATTAATAAGCTGGGTTATTTCTCATAATTTAAGTTACTCACAAAAATGATTTATTCTTTCTAGATAAGCTTTCAACCATTTCAATGATTTATTATTATTCTGGTATAATTAAATAATTTAATTATACACCACCACTTTTATTGACATCTTTTACTTAGTAATGCATCCCTTCATTAATTTATTCCTTACTAATTTCGTCATTGTGTCACACAAGACATTTCATCAACTTATCACAATTCTCCTCATCTTATCAATTACTAAAAGTTCAATTAATTCAATAAAATTTCTCACCTCATGCCATGCAAGCATTTATAAAATAAGTAATCACAGGCTCTAATTATATAAATATTAATATTAAATCATAAAATTTGCGGTTATTACATCCTCCCCCCCTTATAAAAATTCCGTCCTCGGAATTGATACAAGGTTACACAAAAAGATGGGGATAGTCTCTCCTCATTCTATCTTTTAATTCCCATGTGGCCTCCTCGACATCGTGGTTTCGCCAAACAACCTTCACAGAAGATATAACTTTGTTTCTTAGCGTTTGTTCTTTCTTATCTATTATCTGAACAGGAATTTCTTCATATGCCAGATTCTTCTCTACTTGAATGGGCTCATAGGAAATCACGTGTCTATAGTCAGACTTATACGGACGTAGTACGGAAATGTGAAACACGTTATGGATGTGTTCCAGTTCGGGTGGCAAAGCAACCTTATATGCCACTTCGCCCACTCGCTTCAATATTTCGAATGGTCCTATGAACCTCGGACTCAATTTTCCTTTCTTTCCGAATCTGATCTTTCCCTTCCAAGGAGATACCTTCAAAAATACCAAACTACCTACTTCAAAGTCTCGGTTCTGACGATGCAAGTCAGCATACTTCTTTTGGCGATCTTGAGCTGCTACCAATCTGCCCCTTATTGTTGTTACCAAGTCGGCCATTTGCTGAACTAATTCTGGTCCCAAAAGTCGTCGTTCTCTGACTTCATCCCAACATAATGGTGTCCTGCACTTTCTCCCGTAAAGAGCTTCATATGGCGGCATACCGATACTCGCATGATAGCTATTATTGTAAGCGAATTCTACCAATGGTAAATGGTCGTCCCAATTACCCTTGAAGTCCATCACGCAAGCTCTCAGCATGTCCTCCAACGTTTGTATGGTTCGTTCACTCTGCCCGTCAGTTTGAGGGTGATAAGCAGTACTTAATCTCAATTGAGTTCCCATTCGTTCTTGCAAACTTTTCCAGAATTTTGACGTGAAACGCGGATCTCGATCGGAGACAATCGACACCGGCACTCCATGTCGCGATACGATTTCCTTTACATACAAATTTGCTAACTGGTTCAAATTGAATCGAATCTTGATGGGTAGAAAATGAGCTGTCTTTGTTAGTCGGTCTACAATAACCCAAATGGCATTATAACCCTTCTGTGTAACCGGAAGTCTAACCAGGAAGTCCATCGTAATGTGTTCTCATTTCCATTCTGGTATTTCCAGCGGTTGAAGTAGTCCACTTGGCCTCTGGTGTTCCGCTTTGACTCTTTGACAAGTAAGACATCTGCTAACCCACTCTGCAACCTCTCTTTTCAAATTAGGCCACCAAAAATGGTGTCGAAGATCCCGGTACATTTTTGTGCCTCCTGGATGAATAGAATACGGCGTATTGTGTGCTTCATGTAGGATTTCCTCTCTCAGTTCGATTACAGCTGGCACCCATACTCGACCCTCAAACCTCAATATACCGTCCTTATCTACTTTGAACCTTTCTTCCTTACCTTCTACTATTCTCTTCTTTATCTTCTCACATTCTTCATCTTTCTCTTGTGCTTCCTTTATTCTATCCAATAACGTCGGGTGAGCTCTCATCATGAGTAATTTTCCTTCCGCTTCTTCTGGTTCCTCCACCTCTATTTCCAACTTTTCCATTTCTCTTATTAATTCCTCTTGAGTTGTCAATTTGAATAACTTCTCCCTTCCTTTTCTACTCAAGGCGTCGGCTACAACGTTTGCTTTTCCCAGGTGATAAAGAATTTCACAGTCGTAATCCTTGATCAGTTCCAACCACCTTCTTTGTCTCATATTCAACTCCTTCTGTGTGAAGATATATTTCAGACTCTTGTGATCCGTATATATCTCACATTTTTCTCCATACAAATAGTGCCTCCATATCTTCAGTGCAAAGACTACCGCCGCTAACTCCAAGTCATGGGTAGGGTATCATTTTTTGAAATCTTTCAACTGTCGTGAGGCATATGCAATGACCTTGCATGTTGCATTAGCACACAACCAATTCCTCTATGCGATGCATCACTATACACAACAAATCCTCCTGTATCATCTGGTAATGATAATACAGGCGCCTCACTCAACCTTTTCTTCAATTCTTGGAAACTCTCCTCGCATTTGTCCGTCCATACGAACTTCTCTGTCTTCCGCGTTAGATTTGTCAGCGGGGTTGCTATCTTAGAAAAATCTTGGATAAATCTTCGATAATACCCGGCTAAACCTAAGAAACTCCTAACTTCTGTTGGCGTCTTCGGATGTTCCCAGTTACTTACCGCTTCCACCTTTGCAGGATTCACGAAAATTCCATTTTGATCTATCACGTGTCCTAGAAATTGTACCCTTTCCATCCAAAATTCACATTTTGAAAATTTTGCGTACATCTTCTCCCTTCTCAATGCTTCCAATACCATTTTTAGGTGTTCGGCGTGCTCTTCCTTCGTCTTTGAATAAATCAAAATGTCATCGATAAATACTACTACGAATTTATCTAAGTATGGCTTAAAACCCCGGTTCATCAAGTCCATGAATGCTGCCGGAGCATTGGTTAACCCAAATGACATCACTAAAAATTCAAAATGTCTGTAGCGAGTTCGAAACGCCGTCTTTTGTATGTCTTCCTCTCGCACTTTTAACTGATGATAACCCATTCGTAAATCTATCTTGGAAAAACACTTCGCTCCCTCCAGTTGATCGAAAAGGTCGTTTATCCTTGGCAATGGATATTTATTCTTAATTGTCACTCGGTTCAACTCCCGATAATCGATACAGAGCCTCATTGATCCATTATTTTTCTTTACAAACAACACTGGTGCTCCCCAAGGAGACACACTTGGCCGAATATTACCATTATCTAGTAACTCTTGTAATTGAATCATCAATTCCTTTATTTCTACTGGAGCCATACGATATGGGGCTTTTGAAATTGGTGCGGTTCCCGGTGCTAAGTCTATTATGAACTCAATTTCTCTGTCTGGCGGAAGGACAGGCAATTCGTCTGGAAACACGTCTTGGAAGTCTCTTACCACTGGTATATCTTTCATTTCTATTCCCTTTTGTTGAGTGTCCACTAAATAGGCTAAATAACCTACACATACTTTCTTTAACAATTTCTTAGCCTGCATCATCGTAAGACAACATGATTGCTTGAGCGATGAGCTACCGTAAAACACTACCTTAGACCGATTTGAGGTCTGAAGGTTCACACTCTTCTTCTGATAATCGATTATTGCAGCGTGGCTGGATAACCAATCCATTCCTAATATCACATCAAACTCACCCAGTTTAATCGGAATTAAGTCTACGTTTAGTTCGTGACCTCTAATGTTTGCACAACAGTTTCGGTAAACAAACTCTATGAAAATTACTTCCTTATTCGCAATCTCTACATTCAATGAGTTTTCTAAATGTTCACGAGGTATGTTTAGTCGATTAGCAAATTCTTCGGACACAATGGAGTAGGTAGCACCCGAATCAAACAATACATAGGCATTTATAATATTGATCGGGAGGATACCTGACACCACGTCCCTTGCATTCACTGCATCTTGGATAGTCATGTTAAAGGTTCGGGCAGTCGGTCGGTTGGATTGCGTTGGTCCTACCGATCATCAGCTTGCTGCCCCCTCCCTGTTGGCCGCTTCCTCCGTTACTTCCCTTCTTTGGGCAATCCTTGATTTGATGCTCAGTTGAGCCACACGCGAAACATCCCTTGATCTTTTTCGGCTTTGGGCAGTTGGGTGAAATGTGCCCTTCTTGGCCGCAGTTGTAGCAGACGCTACGCCCCTTCCAGCATTCCCCTTGATGGTTTTTCCCACATTTCGAGCAAGCTTCACTTCTTTTCTTAAACCCTCCTTGATAACTTTCTGACTGGTTGATGTTTCGATGGTTGGTGTTGTTGTTGGTGTTGTTGTTGTTGTTGCGATTATCCCATTTCCTCTTTCCCAGATAACTTCCACCACTGCTACTACCTCCACGAGTTTCTCCCCCAGCATTCTTGTTCTTCTTCTCTTTGTTGTATTGGCTCAATGCCTCGCTACCTCCCTCAACAATTATCGCCTTCTCCAATAATGTGGCGAACGAGTCAATTTGATGGACCGACACCTTGTTGAACAACCAAGGTTTTAGTCCAAGTTCGAAGCGTCGAGATTTCCTTTCTTCAGTGTCTACTTGATGTTTTGCGAATCGTGCGAGTTCATTGAACTTGGCCGCATACTGTGCCACTGTCATCTCCCCTTGTTTTAGTTCTAGAAACTTTACCTCCATCCTATTCTTCATACTCTTCGGGAAGTAATTCTCGAAGAACAAAGTCTTAAACCTTTCCCAGGTTATAGTCCCTTCTCCCGCCCTATGCTGATTTGTTTCCCACCAGTAGTTTGCTTCACCCCTCATCATGTATGTAGCGAACACTGTTTTCTGGTCTTCATCCACACGAGCAATGGCGAAGGCTTTCTCTATTTCCTTGATCCACGTTTGCGCTACGATAGGGTCGGTAGTACCCATGAATTCCGGAGGTCCTACACTCTTAAAGTCCTTGAAGTTTGTGACCGGAGCTACTTGGGGAACGGGTGGTACTTTTTCATTTCTTCCCCTAAGAGCCTCCCCTAACAAATCTACAAGCCTCTGAATGGGATCTACTTGTCCTCTCTCATCATTAACCGACTCTTCCGGTGCAGTTAATCTACGTCTGGGCGGCATTTTCTGCATCACAAAACTTCCATTTTTATTATCTAATTATATTACTTAAACAATTCTCCATAAAAGGAATAAGATTTCAGAATACATTTCAGAACAAGTTCATTTATATTTATATGCCAAATTGTTACATTACATGTTTATCTCTAGCATACTTCTATAAATGACACGACTTATCCCCTAATATCACAAAAGATGGGGACAACCATTAACATACTTCCCCTCTAACTCAAAGTTTGGGGCTCACAACTATCTAACATTCTACATAAAAGACTGAAATTACAACAACAGATAATACACCACATAACGAACTACAACTAATACTTTTAACACCTAGACTTAATCCATCATCCCGCGATCCACAGCGCTCTGGTACTCCCTCTGAGTCATGTGCACCACCAAATCTCGGCTTATGGTGTGCCGAGTCTGTCCCT
The DNA here is from genome assembly GCA_020205505.1 of Panax japonicus. Lineage (NCBI taxonomy): Eukaryota > Viridiplantae > Streptophyta > Magnoliopsida > Apiales > Araliaceae > Panax > Panax japonicus. The sequence continues at coordinate 32,940,943 of CM035109.1, read as the reverse complement.
GCTCTGCCGGGTAGTGATTCACCTCATCAATCAGTCTCCCCATGGCCGTGCGCACTGCTTAGCCCATCCTGTTCATCTTCCTCCTTTTGTACCTCACTTCATCTTCTAGATCGTTAGCCCTATCACTGGCCCCTTCCCACTTCTCTTCGAAATGGATCCTATCCATCACCTCCATCTCTAACTGAGTACGGATAGCTTCCTTCTCTGTCCTCTCGCTCAACTACCTCTGCTCCATCTCTTCCAACTTCCCTGCCAGTTCTACATTCCTAGCCACCACCCTGTGAAACAAAGCCCCCATCTGGATCCCAACCTCCTTACGGTGAGCAATCTCCGCCTCCATCTCCTGCATCACTAACTTCCTCTGGTGGTCTTCGTCCCTCAGCTTTTGGAACTCGGACTCCCTGTCCCTAGCCTCAGCCTCTAACTCCTCAACTCTGCACCCTAACTCTAAAATCTGCTCCTCATACTCCCCCAACATTCTATCCTCAAAAGTAGCCTCGTCGGAGTCCCCCATGGGCTCGTCCACCATATGCTCCTCCATAGGCTCCTCCTCTGGATCAGACTCCTCGGGTATTAGCTCCATCTCCTCTTCCTCGTCATCATCATCATTGATAGGGACTACAGTTGATATAGGGCTCCGCTATCAATGGTGTCTCATATACCACATGTATGTCACGCGGCTCCTCTTCTACTACTCGGCTAGGTCCTCCCATGTCAGTCATCCTACAATCACCAACACAAGACAAAACAAACAACAACTCCATTAGAATGTTAAATAACATAAGTTCATTGTATAGAATGAAGTTATATTCTATAACATGCTACGTCTCTCTCTACGAAAACTCTATATGAGTTTCATCCCTTTCTATCTTCCAAGTTCTCCTAAGTTATAACCTAAGGGCTCTCGCTCCTAAGGTTTATAACTATAGCTTTGATACCAACCTGTGATGCCCCCAAAATTCGGACACCTATATCTCGAATTCGGTGCATCACGTACAACTATGAATATCTTACTAAATTATTAACAACGGAAATAATAGAATAATTTACATTGATATAATATAATTATTCACGTCCCAAGGTACCGTAACCATTACTACTATAATTCAGTGATTAACTTAAACATAACTTAATCATTCTTGAATACATCATAGCAAGCATAATAATAATAATACTTCTAGTTCTATGGACTAGTTATACTGTCGCCTTGCCCTTTCCCTTGTCCTGTCCTGAAGTACCGCCTTGCTCTGCCTTAACTGTAATGTTTTTAGGAAGCAAGAATGAGCAACAAGTTTGCCCAGCAAGTAATATAGCCAGAAAGACAAGCAATTATAGTATTTAAATCTTTCAAGGGTATAATAATAATAAGTAGTTCAAGGACATCAAGAAATATCAAGAGTATTCAATAGGTGTCGTTATAGACTGAAGCATATCGACAATTTCAGGATTTATTTCGAAGTTCAACATGAATGAGTACTGAGCAGTCACTAAGGACTAAGAACTCTTACTAGAATTAACAGTATTACACTGTAATCCAATATAAACGAGTACAACAGGTGATCAGCCTAAAGTACCCTACGTTATGCATAACATTTAATCATACTTATGTGCGCACGTCGGTTTCCCGACAATATATAATTTCCCTTTCAATGAGGGTTGTTCATCTCAGTAGATTTACGATAGTCCGCACCAAGTCAATTGGTTTGGATTGCTTTAACACAAAATAATAGTCTAGTCGAATCAATGGCTTAGACAAATTTTTATAACGCATTTAAGAATGATAAGTCCAATGCTTGCAACAACGTCAAGGTATATAAATGATTTTCGAACAAAAAACAAATATTTGCTTGAGACAACAATTCGAAGGTATATAATATAAGAAGTAGGAACTTGCAACACAATAATAATAGTGTTCGGATACTTGTTCAATATAGATTTGAGTAAGGTTAAGGAACTTGCCTCGCTCGTCGATTATGTTACCTTTGACACCTTGTCACGTATACTGCCTATAATATAATAGTATAGCCGTACAATTTAGTGATTGTTGAAACCAACTCACATTAGCTATTAATCGCATGTCATCCTAGTTTAAGGTACAAGTCTCTCATAAAATAAAATACTACATTTCTTACTTGCTACACATTTATGCTCACAATTAAGAAAACTAAGCACATAACATTTATTTATTAAACTATTGCTCAATTAAGTTATCTGAACTAATTTTATTAATTTGGAGTTTTACATGACATTACACAAATATAAACATACACATCCCACTTTGCAGAAACACTCTTCTTGTTGCATTTAAATATTACTCTATTTATCCTCCATGACCATTATGGAGTAACAATTTATTTTGTTTCATTTTATTATTATTATTTATTATTTATTTATATATATATATATATATATATATATATATATATATATATATATATATATATATATATATATATATATTCAGAGCAGCTCCTAAAGTATTAAGTATGTACCAAAATTCCATGCATAATTGTAGCCGAAATTAGCCTAAAAGTATAGCACTACCTTATTGCATGAAATTAAGATTAACATGTAGAAAATGTCTTGTACACTAACAGCTTCCAAAAAAAATTATTAACATGTAGCAACATATTTAGCTCATCAGCCGAACTAGCCAAAAAATTATATATAGCAACAAGCCATGCACACTAGCCGAACTTAGCAAAGAAAAATCATCTAGCAGTATTTTTATAACATAACCTCACATATAACAACTTTAGAAATCCATCCAAACTGGCCCTACCATGTCTCATTACATACATGCTTGAGCTTGTTTCTTTTTTTTATACTAGCAGTATAGACACAAGCAACAATCAAATATCACCTTAATAACTTCACCTACCCGCCCCTACCAATTCATATATATGCTTGATTACTTACTCTTTTTTTTTTCATATGCAAGCTTAGCAGTACTATACATAAAGAATCACATATATACCTACCTGCCCATCAACTTCATTTTGCATGATTACTAGCTTGCTTGTTTTCTTTTTTTTTTCTTTTTTTTAAGCAAACTCAAGCAGTAACCTCAAGCAAATAAAATGAAGTACCAAATTTTTTTTTTTACACACACGGCAACATGCTTTGGGTTTTTTTTTTTTATAAAAAAATCATTATGCATTCACGCAATTTATTTATTTTGAAACACACTTTTAATTTATCATACTAATTTACAAGCAATACAATATATCCACATTACTTCAAAAGGAAGAAAAACGCATGCTAAAATTTAATATGGAAGGAATTTCTTTTTTATTTAACTAATTACTCTATATACCTTAGTTGAAGAAAAAGAAATTTGGTTGCCAAGAACAAAAATGTTGCTGCCGACCACCACCTTCTTAATTGTTTCTTGTGTGTTGTTTTTTTTTATAAAGGAACTCTAGAGCATGAGGTATATATATACTAAAAGAGAAAAGTGTAAACATTAATTAAAGCATACATGGCCATCCCCCTACTATACTCTATAGCAACCTAGAACTCTTATTATATCCCATCACATGAGTCAAGTACCACCAACTACCAACAAGACACACACGCCAGTCCCTTTTTATTTTTATTTTTCATAGATACAAGGTTCTAATGGTAGCCTACAACATGGGAAATACCCAATACTAGAACTAAGCTTGTTAGAATTGAGTCATATATATTTACAAGGCAATTGACTTTATCCAACATAGTTGCTACTAATACATGCTGCCACCATCCTAACTGCCGAAAATGAGAAAAATTCCTAAGGCTAATTCACCTACCACCAACTTAGTTGCTACAAGTATTTAATTGCCCAAAAGTGAGGGAATAAAATTCTAGGTTCTATCATGTAAATACTTAATTATTATGGCAGTAGACTAATTAATTTAATGTACCCAAATAACACCACCTTAATAATTATTAATAAGCTGGGTTATTTCTCATAATTTAAGTTACTCACAAAAATGATTTATTCTTTCTAGATAAGCTTTCAACCATTTCAATGATTTATTATTATTCTGGTATAATTAAATAATTTAATTATACACCACCACTTTTATTGACATCTTTTACTTAGTAATGCATCCCTTCATTAATTTATTCCTTACTAATTTCGTCATTGTGTCACACAAGACATTTCATCAACTTATCACAATTCTCCTCATCTTATCAATTACTAAAAGTTCAATTAATTCAATAAAATTTCTAACCTCATGCCATGCAAGCATTTATAAAATAACTAATCACTAGGCTCTAATTATATAAATATTAATATTAAATCATAAAATTTGCGGTTATTACAGTGGTTAATTCCCTTGAGTTGAATTATTGGCATTGCGAGTGATTTGATAATCCCATCAGTTTCATTGGATATGACTGCTACCACACTCATCCACTTAGTAGGGGCTGCATCTTCACTTACACATAACACAGTATCGTTGTCTGCTAGGCGCAGTACACCACTGTCAATTAGATTTTGGATAATGTGGCGGAGTGCCCAGCATTCTTCGGTGCTGTGACTGCTAGACTGGGAGTGATATTGACATACTCCATCAGAGCTATATCGTCCTGAATGGGGGTTGATTGGAGATAGAAGGGAACTGATCCTTCCTTCATTGATTAACATATGAATAATTTCCTCCATAGGTTGGCCCAAATAGGTGAATTCCCCTTTGTTGGTGAAATCCCGATGGGCTTTGGCATTCGCTCTCTTCGTCACTTTTCCTTCCAGCATTTCATTTCCCGAAAGTGACGAGGGAATATTCATGACAAGGGGAAAGAGACCGGCATACTGCTGGCTGATTAACTGCCGAGTCACTTGATGCTGATAAGTCACCAGTTCTGCCAATTGCTCAATTTGCTTGCAGAGAGCTTTCATCTTTCGTTCCATTGTGAACTTGAACTTGGCATAATCCCATCTGTCATCACCGTCTTTGAGGGTCTAGGAAGATTCACTAATTGAAATTTGAACTCTGCCCATTGCTCCAATTGATCATGTTGACCTCTTCTTCTTTATGTTGAGGAAGAGGGTTGTCTTGTACGTGAGGCTGATCTGGTTTGGTGACCACGATCTCCCAATTTTCTATCAGGTCCTGGATCTTGTGTTTCAAGGCTCAACAATCCTGAGTATCATGTCCAGGTGCCCCGACATGATAAGCACATTTCTTAGCAGCATTGAAACCCCGTCCATTAGGGCTGACTGGTGGAAGAAGATGCGTAATTTTTTTTTTGTTGTCAGAAAATTTAAAATGTTCTCGAGGGTATCCCCTAAGGGTGTAAACACTCGAGGGCGCGTTAGACTTCTCCACCTTTTGCTATTGGAGGGTTTACAGACTGTGCTTGAAAGGGAGTGTAGTTTCTCCTTTGAATATGCATGTTCTGATTGCCTTTTTGCCCTTGTAGTATCAGGGAAACATCTTCTTCTTTCTTTTTAAGGACCCTCCAGGGGTTGTTCCCATAATTTCCAAATTGGATGTGATCAGCAACAGTTTTGAGTGCAGCTAGGTCTTGAATCTTTCCGGACTTCAATCCCATCTTAGCCATCTCCCCATGTTTGACCATTTCAGAAAATGGTTTGTCGATGCCGGCTAAAACACTCTTATAGAAGTTAGCTTCTTGTATGTCTATGAACGTCATGACCATCTCTGATTCTGTCATGGAAGGACTAACTTGGGCAGCCTGGTGTCTCCACCTTTGAGCATACTCTCTGAAAGACTCGTTAGACTGTTTCTTGATCTTGGTAATTTGATACCGATCAGGAGCCATCTTAGACTGAAAGCTGTATTGAGTGAGGAAAGCATGTACTAGCTCTTCCCAGCTATGGATCTTTGAATTGTTTAATCTTGTGTACCACGAATGAGCTTCTCCAGTTAGACTCTTTTGGAATAATTGCATTCTGAGTTTTTTGTCATCTACATAAGATCCAAGATCTCCAATAAACACCTTTACATGTGTGTAAGGATCTCCAAACCCGTCATATTTTTCAAAGTCAGGAGTTTTAAATTTTTCTACATAATGAACACCAGGGAAAATACAAAGATCAACATATGAAACACTCCCGTATGTTCTAATTCCTTTGATAGCACGAAGGGTCTCTTCCATTTGGAGGACTTTCTTTTTTATGTCACCAGTGTCTGGGTCTCCAGTGGGATGGGCAGCATCACTGCGTTTTTTTGGTCGTATCCAACTATAGTTCAGGTATTGTAATGACCGGGATTCCTCCTTGTGTGGATGATTTAGCATGTACGGGTATTTTTGGACCCATATTAGACTGGTGTAATTCTTTGAGTAGAACAGCCAAATCTATAATTTTCTTGCTTAATCCGTCGAATTCTTTACGAGAAACTGGATTAAGTTCAGTCTGGTCGGATGACGACATGATTAACTGTAGGCCTGTTGGCTTTTTAGACTTTAACCGGGTAGTAGGTCTGATTGATTCCCTGTGAAAGACTTGCATAGTTTAGTCTTTAGGGTATGTGGATAATAACATGCTATGTGATGTGTCCATTTTAGGAATTTTATCCTGCAAAACGGATGTCAGCTGTTTGTAGCATGTTAATTAAAATATGTATGTGTACGCACTTTTTCATATTTCTCATTACATAGACATGAAATGAAATTGCAAGTAATTGTGTTTACAAGTAATTTTGAAATGAGAGAGTATGAAGAGACTTTCCTCCATTTTGGGTTTATCAGAGGCTGACCTATCTTGGGTTACTCTCGCGGCTTTTTGGCATGAAGGTTCCCAAATCATCGCAATCTACTTGACGAGAAGTTAATCCGGTCTTTAAACGGGAGCGAATTTGGGTGGTGCCTTTCCTGAGCCTCAAAGAATTAGTCTTCTCACGAGTCCAGTAATCAAACACCGATGGGATAGCCTCTTGGTGGAGGGACCACACAAAATACATTCACATACATCGCGTCTCACCGTATGAAAATGATGACATGTGCGAAGCATTAATATCACAAGCAGATATGGTGCAAAACATTAATATCATAAGTAGTTATAGTGCGAAGCACTAAGTGCAAATAAGGAAATGCATTCGTACACATTCATCAAATGTAAATGCAACATCCACACACAAGCAGATAACAATTTTAAAAAGATTGAAATAGCGGCTTAAGTCCTCTTACTGGAGTCCCCAACAGAGTCACCACCTGTTGACGTCGGGATTTTTTGGATGTCCCTTTCCGTTACTTGCTCTTTGGTGTTCTCAGTTTAGGTGAGATTTTTTTGAAAAAACAAATGAAAAAGTTCCGACATGTATAATGTCGACGATGGATTGTTAAGAGTCGCCAGTTGGTTTTTTAAATGGTTGTACCAACACAACCGAGAAAAGGTTTGTACATTGACCCAGTGATGTGACACTGCTATACGGTTTGGTTAAACTGAGATTCATTAGGGTCCGGGGACTTGGTTATGCGGGGGGGGGGGGGGGAAGGTGTTAGGTACCCCCCGACATCCGTGTTACCACGGTGACCACCTCCTTTCAAGAAACTATTATCTGAATGTGTGTGTGTGTGTGGGTCAATGTGTTGTTATTTGAAAGTAGTGTGAGGCCTCGTTCGAACCTATATACACAAGGTTTGAATTTATGTAAAAATTTAGTTTTTAGCAAGATATAGCAATGATGTTTTATAAAAAAGGTTTTTCAAACCCTGATGCTCAATAGTAATTGAGACCTTTTACACTCCCATTTTATTAAGTGTTCGTCTTGATTGATTTTATTTTACGAATGCGAGGCATCCGTATGAAAATAATATACAAAAGTAATGTCGACTTCCTCGTGGGTATGGAAACCATCTTATGAAATTCAGGCACCGCAGAATAATTTACAAGCTGTTTATAGGTGAAAATGTCCATCACGGGAACCGAATCTAGATTCAATAGGATAAATCTGTGATCACATAATTCCTAGACGCACAGAATACGACAATTTGTATAAAAGCAGTAAGTAGGTATATATATAAAAGCTGTAAATATATATATATATATATATATATATATATACAGACATGATCACCAACCACGAAGTACCTCCATGGGGGATCCGAAATGTAAATAAAGCTGTAAAAGTTATCAATCGCCACGGAGGAAACTCCAGGCGGGACAAAACGTAAATAAAGCTGTAAATACGGTCAACCGCCACGAAGGAAACTCCAGGCGAGACAAAATGTAAATAAAGTTGTACAAAGCGATCAACTGCCACGAAGTAAACTCTAGGCAGGACGAAACGTAAAGAAAGCGGTAAAAGCGATCAACCACTACGAAGTAAACTTCAGGTGGGACGAAATATATATATATATATATTAAAGCAGTAAACGCACCGGATATAAAATCAAGGCTCATCGAACAGAGTCCGTGTAGCAGCCCCGAATCCGGGCCCCGAATCACCGCGGATCCGGTTCACTATAATTTCTATAACTGATTGCAGAAGATATAAACATAAATTGTTTATACAATACGTTACACACTATTCCCCAAGGTCGAGTAACCTTAACTTATACACAATTCATAAACTTTCTAATATATAACACATTTATTAAACTATACTATTACATACTAGCCGCACTCTATATCCCAAGCTGAACTTGACTTTAACCTTTTCCTGTATCCGAACGCATTCGCCTTATCTGCAATGTTTTATCATGATATAGCAAGGGTGAGCATGAAAGTTGCCCAGCAAGTTTAAATACAACAATATAACAATATATCATGATTGAAGAGTATGAATAATAAGCTGACTATAATTCATCAATATAGTTGAGAATTATCACGAATAAACTTTTAACTGAACAAGTTTTAAACATGAACAAACATTTCTGAACCAACTGGTAATGAAGGTGATCAGCCTTTCATACCTGACTTATACATGCAAGATGTACAGAGTACAATTTTCATGGCAATCAGCAATGATTAACGATAAGCTTGAATAAACTACTCTTAGTAGAGTTAAGTAAAAGAAAACTTGCCTGAACCGTTGATTACCGCACGCAATTTAATAACGCTTTATCCGAAGACCTAGTATTAATAATATAGATCTCCAATAATTAGAATAATATCATCACAGTATAATACTGTTATATTTATATGCACAGAATAACCTAAACACATTACCACATAAACCTATCAGTCTATACAGCATATAAGACTAGGTATCAAGTCAAACTATTGCAGTCTGAGTTGAACCCGACATAATTCTAACATCCTGATGGTCTAGTCGGACAAAAATTGAGTTTAAGTTCAATTAAACTCTGACTTAATACTTAACAATATCACAGATAACTTTCTTATCAGTCAAAACATTTTTCCTAGGCTCGTAATAATTTTCGGATAATTATTACCATTTATCAACATTTTTCAATCATTAGTACCGTATTTAAATGAATTAAACACCACTTAATTCCCTAATAATTAATATTCATTTAATATAAAATATTAATGAAAATCATTACATAATATTATAATATAATTATAATATCACAAAGTATTTTTAATACCTTAAAATCATAATTATATGATTTTCCAACACTTAAATCCATTATCCGATAATTGCTATTAATATTAAAATATTAATATTTTCACGCCAAAATATCAAAAGTTACATTTTATAACTTAAAATATTTTTATAACCCTTAAATCATTTTTATATAATTTATAAAGCATTAATTCAATTTTTCCTTAATTTATTTAATATATTCATTAAATAAACTAATTACCATTAATATTTATAATTAATGAAATTCATCACAAAATATTAAAAGTCATCAAAAATAACTTAAAATATTTTCTTATACCATAAAATAATTTTTCATGAATTAAAATCATTTTTTAAATAATTTATTTAATATTGTAATTAAATAAATAAATACCATTTATATTCCAAAAATATTAAATATTTTCGAAATATACTTAAAATAGTTAAAAACTATTTTCAGACTTTAAAATAATTTTTCATAATTTATTTTGTATTTTTAATAATTAAAAACTATTTTTTTCTAATTTTTAATCATTTTCCAGAAAATAATAAATAAACCGTCGCTAAAGGCCTATAGCGACACTTTCTGTCGTTATAGGTGTTCTTCAGCTGTTCTTGAGTGTTCTTGACAGACACCGAGTATGCTAGTTTGACCATAAATTAATACATGCTACACTTAATTTATGGTCTGCTAATGCTCATGGTTATGTAGTATAAGTGTAATACTACAATTAATGACTGATTTGGGGACCAAACAACAATAGATCTGCGAGATTCAGACCCTACAACATCGTGTCAGACCCTGATCTTCATTTCTGGGTTTTCCAGAAATGAAGAACAGTCTAAGTGTCTACTTTTCAATCCTTGTAACTTGCAGTATATATACTTTCTGTGGGATCTAAAGGTTCTATCTTGTAGAACATATGTCAGGGTATAAATACATAACATCCAATCATCATAACAACAATTAATCTAAGTGAAATGGACCGGTCAAAGTCTGACACAAAAATCGTATATGAAGATATCTGGGTTTTCCAGAAATCCTCAAGAACAGCCGGTCATCCCTACTTTGACCCTTTTTATCTTTGATTCTATACATGATCTGTGAGTTATATAAGCATGAAACTGAAGTATAAATGTCAGTCTTCAATTACATTACACTAACATGTCCAGATCGATTAACAACATGAAGATCAGAGTATTCAAACGGGTTGTCAGAAATTTCTGGGTAATCTGGGTTACCCAGATTCGTCACAGTCAACGCCGGTCAACGCAGTTTGACTGCATATAACTTAAGATCTAGACACGATCTGAGGTTGATTCAAGTCTCAGATTAAAGAACATATACCAGAGATCAGATCTATAACATTAAACACACCTAAACATTAACAGATGAAGATCTATAATGTCTGACCTATGGATGTCAGACGAATTTTTCCAACTTTTCCAGATTTTCTAAAATACTAGATTCGAGCATCTAGGTGTTATGGATCCATAATCCAACAACCCAGATCTCTAATTGACACCTTATAACACATATTTAACCAATAAACAACAACATTAAACATCAAAATCATAAATTTTAAAATTTAGGGTTTATACCTCTTTAGGCTTGATTTTGATTTTCTGATCCTTTGATCTATTTCTGGCTTGCTAAGTTACTGATTATGTGTTACCTTCTCTCTCTATCTCCTTCAAATCTCAAATTTCTAGTGAGAGAATGGGTTTGGAGAAAATGAGAATTTTAAGTTTCATTTTCTCTCTCTTTAATTATTTATTTGATGACATGCTGCTATGATCTTGCAATTTTCGGCTGAGATAGATATAAATTGTCAAATGCTAGCTAGGTTAGGCTTAGGGTTATTGAACAACCCAAAATTGATCTAGATTTGCAAGTCACCTTATTAAAGAATGTGACATAAGGGCATTTTGGACATTTCCATGCTATTTTAATTCTAAAATTGATATTTTATCAAACCCTTAGGGTTTAGGGTTTAGAAATTTTATGGTTTAGGCTTTGGAGCATTTAGGGTTTAGGTTTTTAACCCTTAACTTTGTAATTTAATTTCTACATTTCCGAATTTCGGTTTTCAAAATAGAAAATTAACATTTTTAACTTATAATTAGTATTTACTAATTATATTATAATTTCTTAATCACACTTTCAATCTTACTAATTAGGATTTGTATTTCCTAATTAAAATCGCTAATTTAGCAATTAGGGTCAAAATCGTCATTAGGGTTCATAACCCACGAATTAGGGTTTCTAATAGAAAATAATTTTCTATAATAGAAATTAAATATTCGTAATTAGATTAGAGTTTTCTAATTACTCATAAATTGAAATAATTAGGATTAGGGTTTCCTAATTAGCATTGCTAATTTTTAGCAATTAAATCCATAATTATTAGGGTTTCTGACGAAACAATTAGGGTTCCAAAAATTAGAAATTAGGGTTTGCTAATTAATTAACCTTTACCCTAATTAGTACTTAATTAATAGCTACTAAAGCATTAAAATTCTCTGTTATATTCCCAGATTAGGGTTTCATTTTATTAGAATCTGAAATTAGGGTTTTCAGATCTGGTATTAGGGTTTCTAATAATCAACTAGAATTTCCAGTAATTCATTAGGGTTTTCCCTAATTAATTAAAATTATAGGCGTTTAACCTTGTATATACATTGCATTCCCAATCTAGGGTTTTCAATATCCGAATTAGGATTTCGTACTCCTGGAACTGAAACTAGGGTTTCCAGAACCGATTTCTAGGGTTTCTTGTTAGATGTTAGGGTTTTCTGACCGAACACTGTCGTTCTTAATATAAACTTAAGGTTTGTCACAGATATAATTTATCTGATCAACCCATGACCCTTAACCACATTCTTAACACATCATTAACCATAAACACAAAACATATTCACATAAATCCTTGATCCTGAATAATTCACCTATATCGTTCACTAGAATTTTGAAATCCTCAAAATTCCATCTCAATAATATCAAACGCATACACTTATTTTCTGTCTAGGTCTAATATTTGATCTTAAATCAATCATTTAAGATTTTAATAAATTGTCCAATTTTTCAGGTTGTCACATTCACCCCTCCTTATAAGAATTTCGTCCCCGAAATTCACCTTACACCTTACACCGTGCACCTTTCATTATACACCATGAACCCTACACCTTACACCATTGATCATACACCATTCACACACATTATTACATGCTATCCAATACACCTCTCACCAGAGTAAAAGTTTTGAAATTGTGCTGAGGGGTCATATAGACCATGAACACATTTAGTTTTAACGGTAGTGATCATACCGCAAAACAATACATTACTTGGTCTGTTTACAATCACAAAGAAGGTAAACTACCATTATTAGTACTTTAGGTGATCATCCCATCGTACAGTTACGTCATGCATAACGTATTAATCATTTTTAGCGAATATTTACGCTACTAGATTGGATTATTTATCCAAACATTATCGTTCACCTCAGTCTTATCATTGGATTCCGCACCAAAACAATTTGGTTCGGGAAATTCTTTCAATAAACACTTGGAGATTTTTTATAACATTAGTCTAGCTGAATCAAATAGCATAGACTCATATCAATAATTCAATTCAATCGAATTATTTAGGTGTAGCCAAACCCCGTTGGCAAATTAAATTTTTTGAAAACATTTTTGAGAATGACGTCATGATGCCGCACTGTATTAACAGTCCGTTGAGGATTCCGTCATTGGTGATTTTATCATACTACATCATACCATAGTAGAATAGTGACTTCAGGTCAAATTCACACTAAGTAATAATGCATTGATGACTCCATCGTTTTTATCATCTCTGCACCAGGTTACATGGTACATAAGTGATAAATAAAAACAATTTTTGATATTTCAAATCATTTGCGTCTAGCCGAAATAAGTAGCATAGACTGTACTTTAAACTGTTTCAAAAATGATTACGAGTCTACACATTTTTTTTAAAAGGCACATAGTGCGTATTTAGCTTGATGTCAATCATTTCGAAGTTTAGCACATCTAGGAGTTTAGGAAAACCTAAGTCTCCACTAATGATCATTTGCTTAATAATCTATCTGTTCCTATAATCCTTAACACTCCTTTCACACACAACTATATCCAATTCATAAAACAACACTTATGAGTTCATAACCTGACCACAATTATATGAGTTTACGAACTTACCCTAGTCTGACCTTTGGCGTCAGTTCGCTAAGGGCTCATAAACATTTCATATAACTATGCGTCAAGAATGTCACATAAGTATGAGTTCTAAGAACTCGTACTTAATCCTATATTCTCTACCTATGACCTATTTATTTATATATAATAACTAGCGTGACACAACATTTCAATTATTACCAATGCCACCAACTGAGTAGTTTTTACACCAAGTACAATTCCCCGCCCATACAAGGAATCATACAACTCTGTTGCTGGCACGAGTCCTCATTGAAATCCCCACCTAATCTTAACCCCCTTTTTCAATATGAATTCAATTCGTATTCATAATCCATAACTCTTTTATGAGTTTTCATAGTACCATTTCATAGTACAACTTTCACATAGCATCTTGTTGTAAACTTTTCAATCATTAGATTGATTCATTTCCCATATCATAACCTTTATCAGATCACGGGGTGATCTTATCGTATATATTACTATTCAATTCCATGCACTATATGATCATTTTGTTTTACGATCTCCTATCACTGCACTTCTGTTCACCACTACTGTTCACCACTATAACCAGAGTTAGGGAACTCTGTGTCTTTACACTCGCCGAGATTCGTCTTTGAATCTTAATGACCAACTAACTCTATTTGAGTTAGTCTTATCCTAATCACTGCGGTTATTGGTCTCAGGTATTCCTACCTAAGCATCATAACCAACAGCTCTGATACCAACTGTAGCAGCCCCAAATCCGGGCCCCGAATCGCCGCGGATCCGGTTCACTATAATTTTTATAACTGATTGCGGAAGATATAAACATAAATTGTTTATACAATACATTATACACTATTCCCCAAGGTCGAGTAACCTTAACTTATACACAATTCATAAACTTTCTAACATATAACACATTTATTAAACTATACTATTACATACTAGCCGCACTCTATATCCCAAGCTGAACTTGACTTTAACCTTTTCCTGTATCCGAACGTATTCGCCTTATCTGTAATGTTTTATCATGATATAGCAAGGGTGAGCATGAAAGTTGCCCAGCAAGTTTAAATACAACAATATAACAATATATCATGATTAAAGAGTATGAACAATAAGCTGACTATAATTCATCAATATAGTTGAGAATTATCACGAACAAACTTTTGACTGAACAAGTTTTAAACATGAACAAACATTTCTGAACCAACTGGTAATGAAGGTGATCAGCCTTTCATACCTGACTTAAACATGCAATATGTACAGAGTACAATTTTCATAGCAATCAGCAATGATTAACCATAAGCTTGAATAAACTACTCTTATTAGAGTTAAGTAAAAGAAAACTTGCCTGAACCGTTGATTACCGCACGTAATTTAATAACGCTTTATCCGAAGACCTAGTATTAATAATATAGATCTCCAATGATTAGAATAATATCATTAAAGTATAATACTGTTATATTTATATCCACAGAATAACCTAAACACATTACCACATAAACTTATCAGTCTATACAGCACATAAGACTAGGTATCAAGTCAAACTATTGCAGTCTGAGTTGAACCCGACATAATTCTAACATCCCGACGGTCTAATCGGACAAAAATCGAGTTTAAGTTCAATTAAACTCTGACTTAATACTTAACAATATCACAGATAACTTTCTTATCAGTCAAAACATTTTTCCTAGGCTCGTAATAATTTTCGGATAATTATTACCATTTATCAACATTTTTCAATCATTAGTACCGTATTTAAATGAATTAAACACCACTTAATTCCCTAATCATTAACATTCATTTAATATAAAATATTAATGAAAATCATTACATAATATTATAATATAATTATAATATCACAAAGTATTTTTAATACCTTAAAATCATAATTATATGATTTTCCAACACTTAAATCCATTATCCGATAATTGCTATTAATATTAAAATATTAATATTTTCATGCCAAAATATCAAAAGTTACATTTTATAACTTCAAATATTTTTATAACACTTAAATCATTTTTATATAATTTATAAAGCATTAATTCCATTTTTCCTTAATTTATTTAATATATCCATTAAATAAACTAATTATCATTAATATTTATTAATTAATGAAATTCATCACAAAATATTAAAAGTCATCAAAAATAACTTAAAATATTTTCTTATACCATAAAATAATTTTTCATGAATTAAAATCATTTTTTAAATAATTTATTTAATATTGTAATTAAATAAATAAATACCATTTATATTCTAAAAATATTAAATATTTTCGAAATATACTTCAAATAGTTAAAAACTATTTTTCAGACTTTAAAATAATTTTTCATAATTTATTTTGTATTTTTAATAATTAAAAACCATTTTTTTCTAATTTTTAATCATTTTCCAAAAAATAATAAATAAATCGTCGCTAAAGGCCTATATCGACACTTTCTGTCGCTATAGGTGTTCTTCAGCTGTTCTTGAGTGTTCTTGACAGACACCGAGTATGCTAGTTTGACCATAAATTAATCCATGCTACACTTAATTTCTGGTCTGCTAATGCTCATGGTTATGTAGTATAAGTGTAATACTACAATTAATGACTGATTTGGGGACCAAACAACAATAGATCTGCGAGATTCAGACCCTACAACATCGTGTCAGACCCTGTTCTTCATTTCTGGGTTTTCTAGAAATGAAGAACAGTCTAAGTGTCTACTTTTCAATCCTTGTAACTTGCAGTATATATACTTTTTATGGGATCTAAAGGTTCTATCTTGTAGAACATATGTCAGGGTATAAATACATAACATCCAATCATCATAACAACAATTAATCTAAGTGAAATGGACCGGTCAAAGTCTGATACAAAAATCGTATATGAAGATTTCTGGGTTTTCCAGAAATCCTCAAGAACAGTCGGTCATCCCTACTTTGACCCTTTTTATCTTTGATTCTATACATGATCTGTTAGTTATATAATCATGAAACTGAAGTATAAATGTAAGTCTTCAATTACATTACACTAACATGTCCAGATCGATTAACAACATGAAGATCAGAGTATTCAAATGGGTTGTCAGAAATTTCTGGGTAATCTGGGTTACCCAGATTCGTCACAGTCAACGCCGATCAACGTAGTTTGACTGCATATAACTTAAGATCTAGACACGATCTGAGGTTGATTCAAGTCTCAGATTAAAGAACATATACCAGAGAACAGATCTATAACATTAAACACACCTAAACATTAACAGATGAAGATCTATAATGTCTGACATATGGATGTCAGACGAATTTTTTCAAGTTTTCCAGATTTTCTAAAATACTAGATTCGAGCTATCTAGGTGTTATGGATCCATGATCCAACAACCCAGATCTCTAATTGAGACCTTATAACACATATTTAACCAATAAACAACAACATTAAACATCAAAATCATAAATTTCGAAATTTAGGGTTTATACCTCTTTAGGCTTGATTTTGATTTTCTGATCCTTTGATCTGTTTCTGGCTTGCTATGACACTGATTATGTGTTACCTTCTCTCTCTATCTCCTTCAAATCTCGAATTTCTAGTGAGAGAATGGCTCTGGAGAAAATGAGAATTTTAAGTGTCATTTTCTCTCTCTTTAATTATTTATTTGATGACATGCTGCTATGATCTTGTAATTTTCGGCTGAGATAGATATAAATTGTCAAATGCTAGCTAGGTTAGGCTTAGGGTTGTTGAACAACCCAAAATTGATCTAGATTTGCAAGTCACCTTATTAAAGAATGTGACATAAGGGCATTTTGGACATTTCCATGCTATTTTAATTCTAAAATTGGTATTTTATCAAACCCTTAGGGTTTAAGGTTTGAAATTTTATGGTTTAGGCTTTGGAGCATTTAGGGTTTAGGTTTTTAACCCTTAACTTTGTAATTTAATTTCTACATTTCCGAATTTCGGTTTTCAAAATAGAAAATTAACATTTTTAACTTATAATTAGTATTTACTAATTATATTATAATTTCTTTATCACACATTAAATCTTACTAATTAGGATTTGTATTTCCTAATTAAAATCGCTAATTTAGCAATTAGGGTCAAAATCGTCATTAGGGTTCATAACCCACGAATTAGGGTTTCTAATAGAAAATAATTTTCTATAATAGAAATTAAATATTCGTAATTAGATTAGAGTTTTCTAATTACTCATAAATTGAAATAATTAGGATTAGGGTTTCCTAGTTAGCATTGCTAATTTTTAGCAATTAAATTCACAATTGAGCATTAGGGTTTCTGACGAAATAATTAGGGTTCCAAAAATGAGAAATTAGGGTTTGCTAATTAATTAACCTTTACCCTAATTAGTACTTAATTAATAGCACTAAAGCATTAAAATTCTCCGTTATATTCCCAGATTAGGGTTTCATTTTATTAGAATCTGAAATTAGGGTTTTCAGATCTGGTATTAGGGTTTCTAATAATCAACTAGAATTTCCAGTAATTCATTAGGGTTTTCCCTAATTAATTAAAATTATAGGCGTTTAACCTTGTATATACATTGCATTCCCAATCTAGGGTTTTCAATATCCGAATTAGGATTTCGTACTCCCGGAACTGAAACTAGGGTTTCTAGAACCGATTTCTATGGTTTCTTGTTAGACGTTAGGGTTTTCTAACCGAACACTGTCGTTCTTAATATAAACTTAAGGTTTGTCACAGATATAATTTATCTGATTAACCCATGACCCTTAACCACATTCTGAACACATCATTAACCATAAACACAAAACATATTCACATAAATCCTTGATCCTGAATAATTCACCTATATCGTTCACAGAATTTTGAAATCCTCAAAATTCCATCTCAATTATATCAAACGCATACACTTATTTTCTGTCTAGGTCTAATATTTGACCTTAAATCAATCATTTAAGATTTTAATAAATTGTCCAATTTTTCGGGTTGTCACAGTCCGACACACAGTTAATATATATAAATGTATATATATATATATATATATATATATATATATATATATATATATATATATATATATATATATATTAAAGCAGTAAATGCTCCAGACTGAAGTCTAGGCTCCATCGAGGCATAACTCGATAATGTTAGTCGAAATATATATATATATATATATATATATATATATATATATATATATATATATATATATACAGACTGAAATAAAACCACGGACCAAAGTTCAGGGCAAAAGCAACCAACACGACTCTCAACGTGTAGAAGGGTGTGTGCAGATATAAAGAGAAAGACTCTAGAGTGTGTGAGAAGGCTTACAGCTAATTGCCAAAGAAGACTTCTATATCTTTAGAGTAGGTAAACACTAGCCTTTGTAGGTACAAAAGGGCTATATATGAGCTCACAGGTGTTTAAAAGGGGAAAATACACTGCATCGGGTGAGTGCAGAGCAAATTGGGCAGAGCTTCCTCGCATTTTTTTCTTTCAAAATGGGCAGTCCAATCCCTCTATTTATAGGAAATTTAGCCGCAGGTGTACCAGAGGCAACCCGGGTGAGCCCAGGTTTTTTGGGTCGGGTCGTCTTGAAGTACATGCACTCAGGCACTGTAATGTCCACTCGAACTTTAAGTAGTGCAATCCGGGCATCAGTTTGAGGTATACAGGACCTATTTCGGACCGCCGTTGTCGAGAGTTGTACAATGGCATGGGATTATATCTTGTACGAAGTCATTGAAGATGGGACAATGCCCTCCGGTCTTCAAGCATAAACTTTCATCCGTTACCCCACACAATAGTCACTCGGGATTGATTAGTCTTGTGGGACATCGTTGCATAGAGATGTTGAGACGAAGTGGCGTGGCATCATGTTGGCGAGATGATGATGTTGCCCCTCACCGGTGTTATCGTCGTATTGGGCTGATAAAGTAGACGTTGATCAGGCTTTACTGAGATTGGACTGCAACAATTTGTTGAAGATCCTCATTGTCATCTTTGAGGTGTGCCTGTCTTCCCAATGTTATTGCCGGGTTGGTGCAGTGTATATCATTGTGAGCACCACGATTGAAGCTGGTCGCATTTGAAACATGCATTTCCGGGGTTATCGCCTAAACTGCATTCCTTGGGGTTATCACTAAGGTTGGTGGCTATTCTCATGGTTGGGACTGAGACTGGACATCTCGGGGTTATCTCCGAGGTTGGAATTGTTACTCCCAGATTGCGATCCGGGGTTGATGCTGAACTTCCGGTGGTATCCGGTATGGATTTGGATTGTCTCTCAGGGTTCCCTCTTAAAAGACGAATCTGTCCTCCTACAATGTTAGTGACAGTAGTACAGAAAATTTTGAATGTCTACAACCATTATACCCTTCTATGCATTATTGAAGCTAATTTGTAGATTTTGACAATAAGTGAGTTGGTGACCTAAACCAACAACCCCATGTGCTCTATAATTGCCAGTACTCAGCCTCTATATCAACCATACATGCATCTACCACTTTTATTAATAGATTTGAGAGAGAGAAATGATCATTTATTAGGCCATTTTTGCACAAACACCCAACTAGACCCTCTCTCTCTAAAACCCACGAAATCCTTTGCTAAAATCAGTCACAAAACCAGCCCCACGAAATACATATACCAAAATCAGAAGCCAGAATCAGAAATTATTCATAGAAGGTATAAACCTAATTTCAAAATCTGATAGATGTTAGATCCATAACATCAATAGGCTCGAATTTGAAGATTTTCAAAATCTGGGAATTTATTTTTTTGTGGTCTGACAACGAATGTTAGACCTTGTAAATCTCTACCTGTTTATTATTTTTGTTGTTTTAGTGTTTGATCTTGAAGTATGTTATGAGGTCTTTCCTCTCGAACTCGAATCAGGGTCAGAACTGGTTTATATTGTAAGTTATTCTTGGTCAAAGGTCGTTGACCGACCATGACCGAACGAATCTGGGTAACCCAGATTACCCAGAAAAGTCTGACAACCATTTTGAAGTCCATGGATCTTGCTGTGTTTAGGTTATTTTGCCATGTTGATGTTATATACTTGTATATTGTCATGAATACTACACATTAAAACCCAGGTAACAACCAGATCTTTTACATGATCAAAGATATGGGTGGTCAAATTAGGATTGACCATCAGCCTTATGAATTTCTAGGAAAAACCTAGATTCGTGAAAAACACATTTTCTGGCATGGGATGACCAGCTTTGATCTTATGCATATGATGTAGTTAGGTTGGTTTAGTGTTATTATCCTGTTCTTTGACATATGTACTGCAATCTGGTATCATAAAAACAATTAAAACATAACCAGACACCAGATTAATCAAGGGCAAAAAAGGGACCCTTGAAATTGCTTTAGTTTCTGCGCAGCCCAAAAACTCAAGAGCACGCCTGCCGTGATTTTTGGAGGCTCAGATCTCTTTCGTTTTATGTTGTTTATTCGTGTTTGTTGTTGAATCGTATAGTATTACATTATTTCTACACACTTTGATCAATAGATAGACTACAAACACCATGATCTGATTGTTACGTATGGTCAAAGTAGTACCCTCGTTAGCTGCATATGAATTTCTAGGTTGCATGAAAAACACGAAGAACACCTATAGCGATGGTTATGTCGCTATAGGCAGTCTTTTAGCGACCGTTTTATTAAAATTAATTAAATTAATTTCTAAAATTCATTTAAAAATAGAAATTAATTTCGAAAATTACAAAAAATAATTTAAAAATTATTCGAAGTTATAAAAATTAACTTTTAATAATTTGTAATATTTTTCATAAATATTAGTATTTATTTAAATATTATGGATATTTAATTGAATTATTAAATGCATTAAATAAATAAATTAAAATTATTTTATTATATTAAAAATCATTTTAAATGAGAATAAGTTATTTAAAAATATTTTAAGTTATAAAATATAACTTTTAATATTTTAAAGCAAATTTCATTAATTATTTAATATTAATGATATTAGATTTATTTAATAATTATATTAATTAAATTAATTTAAAATTAATTAAATATTAGAAAAATTATTTTAAATAAAAATAAAGAGTTTAAAAATATTTTAAGTTATAGAATATACCTTTCAATATTTAAAGGTAAATTTTATTAATAATTTACTATTAATGATATTAAAATTATTTAATAATTATATTAAATAAATTAGTTAAAAATGATTTTATTATTAAAAAATTATTTTAAATAAAAATAAATTGTTTAAAGATATTTTACGTTATAGAATATAACTTTAAATATTTAAAGGATAATTTCATTAATAATTTAATATTAATAAATATTAATTTAATATTAATGATATTAAATTTATTTAATAATTATATTAAAGAAATAGTTTTAAAATGGTTTTATTAATTTAAAAACTCATTTAAAAAGGATATAAATGAATTAAAAATATTATTAAGTTATACTTAATGACCTTTAATATTCTAATAAATAATACATTAATACTTTAATATTAATGATAATTATTTAAAAATAATTTTAAATGTTTTAAAAATTATTTAACGGTAATATAAATACTTTAAAAATATTCTAAGTTATTATAAATAACTTTAATATTTTGGCAATGATTTCATTAATAGTTTAATATTAATTAAATATTAATGATAATAGAATTATTTAATATTTAAATCATTTAATAATGATTCTGATGTTTGAAAATTCATGATAAATTATAATAAATGTTAAAAAATTATTATAAGTCATTTAAAAATAATATGACTGATATTAAGTTACAGGATAGAGTCTTAGACTCGATAATTACCCGATAAAGCCGTCGGTACACCGACATGTTTCAGAAATTGATCTGGACTTAGATAATTTGAGTAGATATGTGTTTATTTGTGATTCAATGGTTGTTAAACATATATGACAATGTGATTAGGTTATGTGCTGACTGCATTAAGCAGTATTATGTGTTGAGATGTGTTATTCTAATCAGTAAAACGATCTTATTACTAATAGGTGATTACATAAAAGATAAAACTAAGTTGCAAATTGTAAGCACCGCATTAGACACGTATCTTACCTTTGCATTTCCTTTATGCAATGGACATGGGTAAGAAGTTTCAGAATTATAGTATTATTGTACTAGATTATTAACTCTATTGTCGTATATGTTATATCTGATCATTGTATATCAACATGATATTATATTATATAACTCATATATATATATATTATGTTCGTTAATTTCGAAATACAGTTATACAAGTGTCCTCACTTAGATAATCATTCAAGTTAAACACATGTTGATATATATATATATATATATATATATATATATATATATATATATATATATATATATATAAGTAATATAAGCTATTTTACCAGCTACACACAGATTTAGAAATATCGTTGAATATGATAAAACCTTTTTGTATCCAATCAAAGTGTTTTGGTTCGAATTCCAGACTAAATATGAACATCTCGATCAAGGGAAAACTTTTATGCGCCCAAGGCGGACAGAGTGAACGATAATATCGTTTTTGCAATGTAATATTGATCAATACAAGGCCCATGTGATGTACACCCTCGCGCCCGTAAGTTATGATGGTTTGCAGATGAAGTTCTGCTAAACCTTATCGAAAATTTAAATCAATGTTCATAACATGTAACTTAAACCCCATTTATAGTCAATACATAGTTTTAAAAATTTGAGATAGAATTGCTATGTTATTATTATCGAATTAGTTTACTTCACAACTATTGAATCGTTGTAGAAGTGATGTATAAAGAAAACATTTAATCCTTTCAGCTACATATAATTATAATTGGTATTACTTGTTGGGCACTCAAATTCTCATCCTTGCTTAATTTAAATATTTTCAGCCAATCGTGATCAACTTGAAGGATCATGCAGAAACAAAGGAAAAGGAAAGAGTACAAAATAAGATTTTTTATATTCTATGTAATAGTAGGACTTTATTAAGACAGTGATAACTATTAAGTATCATGTAAATGAATGCTTAAAGGTCGCGTACTTGGGATTAGACTCTGATAAATGAAAATTAAATTTGAATTTTATATTATTGTTATTATTATTAGTATTATTTCGCTCATAGAAATGGTATCGTGAAGCACCGAGTTTGGGTTTCAAGTACCCGGATTTGGGGGCTTTACAAGTTTGTATCAGAGCTTTAGGGTAAAAAACCTTAGGTGGGCTAGACCTTAGGCTATAACCTTAGAACAGAAGGAAAAGTTGAAAATGTAAATAACTCATATAGAGTTTAAAAAGAGATGGATTGAATAAATTCATCATCAAACGAAATAAAAAATAACTTATATAAAACTCTTAATTGTTGTGTGTTATATTATACTATATGTTAATCAAGATAATTTATTTGTGTAGATGCCTGGTGGAAAAGGCTTGTTATATGCATATAGCATGAAGACGGGTCAAACCCATACACCCGAGCTGATATCGAAGCCAATAGCTGAAATAGAGGCTCATAATGAAAACAACTCAGACGATGTGGTTATTATAGAAAACGTAGTACCAGATCCGGAGATGGTGGAGCTGACAGATAGTGATTCGAACACTAAAGTTGAAGATGATCAAGCATCAACGGAGGTGCAGGATTTGAGGAACAAGGTTTCTTCTCTAGAAAGGCTGTGGGAAATAGAAATGTTGTTAAATAGTCAATTGCGTCAAGAGTTAATAAAAAGCATTGAAGAACAAGATAAGCTTAAAATCCAAATTGATCAAATGGGAGCCACAAGCAACACATCGTGTGCACCTCCGAGAAAGAAGGGGAAAAGAAAGATAGAAGATCATGACTTAGGAAAATTCAGTAACAACCAAGAGGACGCTAACAAAATAGAAAAGTGTACAAACTGTGACAAGAAACATGAAGGCGTATGCAGGAAAGGGAAAAATATATGTTACATTTGTGGACATGAGGGACATACCTCTCATCATTGTCCCGACTTTCAGCTAGGCATATGTTTTATTTGTAGGAGGGAAGGTCATCGAGCGAAGGGTTGTCCAAGAAAAAGGCTTAGTAAATAGGTAGTATAAGTTCTGTTGTATAGGAGTATTTAATGTAATATGTGTGCTTAGTATGTCTGTGTAATGTAATATTCTAAAATTTTGTATTAATCAAGGTTGTAAATCCCGACTTTTGAAGTCGCAGAGGGATAGCTGATGTTTAAAGCAATATGTGCTATAATATGTAAAGTATTTTGAAATCGTTGAATGAATATGAATCTATGTTTAAGTAATGAAACAAGTTTAATAAATTAAACTTATATGATAAGTCTTAAAAAGTAAGATAATATTGAATAATTTATGAAAATGCTGCCTAGACGAAAACGAAACTAAAGGATAGAAGAACCTGTCAACGAAATCGGAGAATAACCAGACCTGATACAGAATTTCTCGAATGTGATCGCTCAAGCTATGCAGAATGGAATACCAGCCACGGGAAATAAGCCAGACAATCAATTGATGAATTTCAAAAGGCTTCAAGGTCGTCGTACTGCCAGGATCTAGAAGATCAACTGACCCCGTTGACGCGTGTGTGATAACTAGTGTAACGAAGGGACGAAAGAAAACTTTTGCCACCTATACGATGAAAGGAGATAATTTTGATATATAATACCGAAATTAGGCCGGGAGTGTGTTTAAAAAGAAGATTTTTGTGCTATAAGTGTGGGCAGGAGGGACATATCTCTCATAACTGCCCCAATTCAAGAGTGTATAGTGGGTGTTGTATTTGTAAATCAATGGAGCATAAGGTGAAAGACTGTCCAAGAAGGAGAAGGGAGGCAAGGAATGCGAATACGAGGAAAGGCATCAGGACATTGGCGATAACGGGACCGACTTCAACAAACAAATCAACAAAGTCAACCACAGGAGTCTTCAGCATGAATGTACAAGATACGGTAGCAACCGGGGATGCAACTCCAGGTATTTTTTGAACAAATTTTATTTTCTTATATACGATTTTCCTATATATATAATGAATTATTTTATAAATTATTTTGAAGGGGGAATTTAAGTTCTTTTAGAAATCAAATTTCTGTTTAATCAGATAGACAAATTTAATGTGAATAGTTAAAGGTCAGTTCGATCAAATTATGATCGAGATCTACTTGTAATGATTGTATATGCTATGTACCCTGGTATGTATAGGTTTTTAAAATGGTAATTCCGGGGACAGAATTTTTATAAGGGAGGGTGAATGTAACAACCCGATATTTTCTATATAATTAAATCAGAAATTTTGCGTATAATTTTTTTTTTCATTTTAAGGATGAGGATTTGTACAAGATAAAGTGTATATGTATTTATGTGATAAATAAATGTATATTTATTACATGAATATTTACAAATAATTTTATTTTAGATTTATTGATTATTATAAATTATATTCTTATAATAATTAGTTTTATAGCGGAAATATTTTTATTAATTATTTTCCATGAAAATATAATCATATATTATTTAAATAATATATGGAATGATTTTCTTTGAATAATTATAATAATTATTTTATTATATGAATTTTAGTGCAGATTATTAAATTAATTATTTTACCTTAATTATTAAGGTTAAATATGGGAGAATAAATCAGATATGGAATCCAAGCCTTAATTTTGGATTTTTATCAAAGAATGATAATAATAATATAATAATATTATAATTTGATTTTTCAGTACTATAAATATGTATTGTATGTATGGACTGACAATGGTTGGTCAATTATGGTGTATAACGTTAAAACCCTAGCATTCAAATAGGAAATTTAAGATTGTTATATAATTGTGTTATATGTTTTATTTTGTGTATTAAATGATTAATTAGGTAAACCCTAATTATGCTTAGAAAACCTAATTAATTAGAAATCCTAATTAGTTGAGAACCCTAATTACTAAATTCAGAAACCTAATTTATAAATTTAGAAACCCTAATTAGTAATTATAAACCATAATTACTAATTGTAAACCCTAATTAATATTTGAAATCCTAATTTTAGAAACCCTGATATTTAAATTATAACCCTAATTATTAAACTAGAAACCCTAAGGGTTAATTATAAACCCTAATTGGAACTCAATGAGAGTTCAAGAAGTTAATGTAATCGCGTTAAAGTGGTTAATGTCAGGTATTATTAAATATAACCCTAATTAGGGAAAACCTTAATTATTAGAAACAATACTTTCTAAATTTGGAACCCTAATTATTAAATTGGAGCCCTAATTGCTAATTTAGCAATCTTAATTGTATTTAGTAAAACCTAAAACTAATATTCATATATAATGTAATTAGAAAATTAAACAAAATTAAGAGACCCTAATTTTATTATTAGAAACTAATTTTTATTTTATTTTATTTTTAAACCCTAAATAAAAACCTAGAATTTCATTTTGTGCTAAACCTTACGGTCAAACCCTAAGGGTTTGCAAGGATTACAAGATTGCCATTAAAATTCCAAGGCAAATGACCATTATACCCTTCAATGCATTATTGAAGCTAGTTTGTAGATTTTGACTATAGGTGAGTTGGTGACCTAAACCTACAACCCCATGTGCTCTATAATTGCCAGCACTCAGCCTCTATATCAACCATACATGCATCTACCACTTATAAAAATAGATTTGAGAGAGAGAAATGATCATTTGTTAGGCCATTTTTGCACAAACACCCAACTAGACCCTCTCTCTCTCTAAAACCCACGAAATCCTTTGCTAAAATCAGTCACAAAACCAGCCCCATGAAATACATATACAAAAATCAAAAGCCAGAATTAGAAATCATTCATAGAAGGTATAAACCTAATTTCAAAATCTTATCTTAGTTGCTATGTTAAAAGTTATGAAAAAATGTTAAAATGTGTTATTTGTAGTGTTTTAAGATGATCTGGGTTGATAGATGTTAGATCCATAAAATCTATAGGCTCGAATTTGAAGATTTTCAAAATCTGGGAATTTATTTTTTTGTGGTCTAACAACGAATGTCAGACCCTATAAATCTCTACCTGTTTATTGTTTTTGTTATTTTAGTGTTTGATCTTGAAGTATGTTATGAGGTCTTTCCTCTCGAACTCGAATCAGGGTCAGAACTTGTTTATATTGTAAGTTATTCTTGGTCAAAGGTCGTTGACCGACCATGACCGAACGAATCTGGGTAACCCGGATTACCCAGAAAAGTCTGACGACCATTTTGAAGTACATGGATCTTGTTGTGTTTAGGTTATTTTGCCATGTTAATGTTATATACTTGTAGATTATCATGAATACTACACATTAAAACCCAGGTAACAACCAGATCTTTTACATGATCAAAGATATGGGTGTTCAAATTAGGGTTGACCACCAGCCTTATTAATTTCTGGGATAAACCCAGATTCGTGAAGAACACATTTTCTGGCATGGGATGACCAGCTTTGATCTTAAGAATGTAATGTAGTTAGGTTGGTTTAGTGTTATTATTCTGTTCTTTGACATATGTACTGCAATCTGTTATCATAAAAACACTTAAAACATAACCGGACACCAGATTAATCAAGGCCAAAAAAGGGACCCTTGAAACTGCTTGAGTTTCTGGGCAGCCCAGAAACTCAAGAACACGCCTGACATGATTTTTGGAGGCTCAGATCTCTTTCGTTTTATGTTGTTTATTCGTATTTTTTGTTGAATTGTATAGTATTACATTAGTTCTATACACTGTGATCAATATATAGACAAGAAACACCATGATCTGATTGTTACGCTTGGTCAAAGTAGTACCCTCGTTATCTGCATATGAATTTATGTGTTGCATGAAGAACACGAAAAACACCTATAGCGACGGTTCTGTCGCTATAGGCAGTCTTTAGCGACAGTTTTATTTAATTTAATTAAATTAATTTCTGAAAATTACAAAAATTATTTTAACAATTATTTTAAGTTATAAAAATTAACTTTTAATAATTTGAAATATTTTTCATAAATATTAGTATTTATTTAAATATTATGGATATTTAATTTAATTATTAAATGCAATAAATATATAAATTAAAAATTATTTTATTATATTAAAAATCATTTTAAATGATATTAGATTTATTTAATAATTATATTAATTAAATTAATTTAAAAATGATTTTAACATTAGAAAAATCATTTTAAATAAAAATAAAGAGTTTTAAAAATATTTTGAGTTATAAAATATAAATTTCAATATTTAAAGGTAAATTCCATTAATAATTTACTATTAATGATATTAGAATTATTTAATATTTTTATTAAATAAATTAGTTTAAAAATGATTTTATTACTAAAAAAATTATTTTAAATGAAAATAAAGTGTTTAAAGATATTTTAAGTTATAAAATATAACTTTAAATATTTAAAGGATAACTTCATTAATAATTTAATATTACTAATTATTAATTTAATATTAATGATATTAAATTTATTTAATAATTATATTAAATAAATAGTTTAAAAATGGTTTTATTAATTTAAAAATCATTTAAAAAGGATATATATAAATTAAAAATATTATTAAGTTATACTTAATGAATTTTAATATTTTGATAAATAATACATTAATACTTTAATATTATGATAATTATTTTAAAATAATTTTAAATGTTTTAAAAATTATTTAAGGGTAATATAAATACTTTAAAAATATTATAAGTTATTATAAATAACTTTAATATTTTGGCAATGATTTCATTAATTATTTAATATTAATTAAATATTAATGACAATAGAATTGTTTAATAATTAAATCATTTAATAATGATTTCGATGTTTGAAAATTTATGATAAATTATAATAAATGTTTATAAATTAGTATAAGTCATTTAAAAGTAATATGACTGATATTAAGTTACAGGATAGAGTCTTAGACTCGATAATTACCCAATAAAGCCGTCTGTACACCGATATGTTTCAGAAATTGATCTGGACTTTGATAATTTGGGTAGATATGTGTTTATTTGTGATTTAATGGTTGTTAAACATATGTGACAATGTGATTAGGTTATGTGCTGACTACAATAAGCAGTATTATGTGTTGAGATGTGTTATTCTAATCAGTAAATTGATCTTATTACTGATAGGTGATTACATAAAAGATATAACTAAGTTGTAAATTGTAAGCAGCGCATTAGGCACGTATATTACCTTTGTATTTCCTTTATGTAATGGACATGAGTAAGAAGTTTCAGAATTATAGTATTATTGTTCAAGATTATTAACCCTATTGTCGTATATATTATATCCGATCATTGTTTATCAACATGATATTATATTATAAAACTCATACATATATTTTGTTCTTTAATTTCGAAATATGGTTATACAAGTATCCTCACTTGGATAATCATTATAGTTAAACACATGTTGATATATATATATATATATATATATATATATATATATATAAGAAGTCTAAGCTATTTGACCAGCTAGACACAGATTTAGAAATATCGTTGAATATGATAAAACCTTTTTGTATCCAATCAAATTGTTTTGGTTTGGATTCTAGACTAAATATGAACATCCCGATCAAGGGAAAAATTTTATGCGCCCAAGGCGGACAGAGTGAGCGATAATATCGTTCTAGCAATGTAGTAGTGGTCAATACAGGGCCCATGGGATGTACACCCTCACACCCGTAAGTTATGACGGTTTGCAGATGAAGTTCTACTAAATCTTATCAAAAATTTAAATCAATTTTTATAAACGTCACTTAAACCCCCTTTATAGTCAATACGTAGTTTTAAAAATTTGAGATAGAATTGTTATGTTATTATTATCGGATCAGTTTACTTCACAACTATTGAATCATTGTAGAAGTGATGTATAAAGAAAACATTGACGCCCCTATACTATGACCGACCAATTAAATACAAAAACAAAACAAGGGTTAATTAACATATCACATACTATCCCTATACTATGACCGACCAATTAAATACCAAATAAACTTAGGTAGGTCATACTAGCGAAGGAATTCCCCGTCTCTCCCCTCCTAGTTCTATTCTCACATCCTAGCCAGGGATCATATTCCTAAGCTCTGATACCAACTGTGACGCCCCCAAAATAGGTATACATCACCCATCTTGAGTCACCAAATACATGGTACAGAATTCAAATACAAACTTAAATATACAACATGAGCTGTGAGTTTTAATACAAATATTGTCATCTAGACAATATCCACACTCAATGGAGTCCTCATTTCATTTATAATTACACTATTTCATAGAATAGTTAGGACTACTAATGCACCATCTAGGACCATCACTTTGTTCCCCGACTAGTCCCAGCTACATTCTCATTTCCTGAAGAGAACAATAAAAGAAAGGGTGAGCTCAACTAGCCCAGTAAAAAATATTATGACTAAGATAATGCTAAATAAATTATCGTTAGCCTTCAACAGTGTTAAACTAATACAATATAACAAACAACAAGTTTAACTGCAGCGGAATAAGCAATCCATTAGAAGAGTCAAGTAGAGAATAAAATCAGCTATTTCATCACTTTTATCGTTGAGACTCAGCTTAATAAATAATCCACATCATTAAATCATTCCTGCACTACAGGCCAAGGATATTCTTTAGTATCACGACCACGAATTATCCATGCACTACGGGCCAAAGATAATCGTGTTTTCATCAACGGTCCTGATCATACCATAAAATAATTCATCTTTGCACTACGGCCAAAGAGAATCCATAGCCATAATCATACCAAAAACTATCCATCAATGCACTACGGGCCAATGAGGACTTTTTCCATAACATTTATAACATTATGGTCATAATTACATCAAATAATCCCTAGTCAGAATCATAACAAGTCCATATATGCACTACAGGCCATATATGACTTTCAAAAAATATAAGTATGAGGATAATGACAATGATATAAGAATTCAATAAAAACAAGTTCAAGAATTAATTTATTCCGGAACTAATAACGTCCAAATTGTCAACATGATACTTCTTTATAGAGTAAAATTCAAGAATGCTCCAAAGAATATTTTCATGAAAAGATACTGGATGAAGCGCAAATATCAAGGATATTCCACTAATTTCATGGAGTATAGAAGTCAAAACTTTAACCAATTGAGTATAATAAAGAATGGAATAACAAAAGAAATCAACATGCATGCGGTACTTCGCATAGACAGGTTATTCCAACAGAATAATAATAACAGAACCAGGTCAGGCGAAATTCGCATCGACAGGATGTTCCAACAGAATAATAAAGAATGTAATAATAACAGAAATCACCATGAATGCGGTACTTCGCATAGATAGGTTATTCCAACAAAATAATAAAGACGGAACCAGGTCCAGCGTAAAATGCACAGACAGGATATTCCAACAGAATAATAAAGACGGAACCAGGTCCAGCGTAAAACGCACAGACATGATATTCCAAAAGAATAATAAAGATGGAATAACAATAGAATTTCACCATGTATGCAGTACTTTGCATAGACAGGTTATTCCAACATAATAATAAAGAATGGAATAACAGAAGAATTTCACCAAGTATAGGGTATCCCGCGTATACATGTTATTCCAACAGAATAATAAAGAATGGAATAACAAAAAAATTTCACCAATAAGAAAGAAGGAATAGCCCTAACCAGTATAACAAATAATATTCCATACCTTAAGAAGATGAGTACTAGATATATAAGTAGTGAAGTAGTAGAATATTTTCTTCTTTCTCTCTATAGTTTCTCTCTCTAGAGTTTCAGCAACTCTCTCTAGAGTTTCAGTGAATTCGCAAGAAATAATGAATGAATGAGCTTTTATTTATTAAAAAATGGACTGCATAGTAACTAACTCATGAACGGTCCAGATTGATTTACTTTAATCTGACGATCCATATTTAAAGCAAAATCTTTTAAATAAAATATAATATATTCTATTTATAATCTAATAAAACGAATAACTTTATAAAAGATTTTACTATGCAAACACTATGCAGGCACTATGCAAATACTATGCATAATAAAATATAATATATTCTAATTATTGTCTAATAAAATAAATAACTTTATAAAAGTATTTTGTTTTATATAAAAAGATTTTACTATGCAAAACACTATGCAAACACTATGCATAATAAAATATAATATATTCTATTTATAGAATAACTTTATAAAAGTATTTTGTTTTATATAAAAAGATTTTACTATGCACAACACTATGCAGACACTATACAATACTATGCATAATAGAATATAATATATTCTATTTATATAATAACTTTATAAAAGTATTATGTTTTATTACATTAATAATACCAATAACACAAAAATGAGTGACTTATCACGTAAGGATCAATAATCAATACCGTGTGCTACTATGCAACCACGCGTATTACTGTACTTTTACTACCGAGTAGTTCAACGGTATTAACATTAAAACTACCGCCGTTATTCTCATAAAAATATTTTTGTCGTTTTCTCAATCAGACAATAATTCTGTTGCGGGGTCCACCAATGATTGTGTCAGTGCACGAATATTCCTTGATAAAACTAATATTCCCCGACCAATCAAATATAATATGACAACTTGCATACTTTGCAAAATTTATAAATACTACCCACAACTATAACATTATATCAAATCCACACCATAATATTCAAAAAAAATATTTTGAGAAAATAAAATCTTTATTCATAAAATCTGGGGTCTCACAATCTCCCCTCCTTATGAAATTTTGCCCTCGAAATTTATGTACGTACCTGATATGCTGAAGAGGTGAGGATACCTTGACTTCATTTCAAATTCTAAGTCTTGAGGTATAACCTTTGAGTGTTGAATACGATTCTTCTTATCCAAGATTTTAATACGTATCTCCTCAAACGTTAAATCATCCGCTATCTCGTCCGGTTCTAAATTAATAATGTGGTTTGGGCCATCCATAGATTTATGTAACATTGATACGTTAAAAACGTTATGAATACGCGACATACTTGGCGGTAAAACGAGTCTATAGGCCACAGTTCTTACTTCATCGAGGATTTCAAATGGGCCAATTAAATCAAGGGTTGAGATTTCCTCTCTTAATCGATTTTTGCTTCTAGAATAACGCCCTCTTGAACCTTCTTCTTCACATTCATCAGCTCTTAGTATGTAGCTTGCACGGCTTTAACTTTATCGATTAAAGTCGATTCTACTCGTATATTCGTTATCTTCACATGGGTCCCTAGAGTCTTTAACTCTATCTTCATCACTTGTAAGTTATACGAAATGAGTCTTTGTGTTAACACCATCTCACTCGTAAACGCATCTGATCTTCTACTCAACACGTCAGCTACCACATTCCCTTTCCCACAATGGTATTGAATGGTACGATCGTAATCTTCAACAGCCCGAGTCAACGTCTTTGGCACGTTATACGTTCGTTTTAGTTGAATAAATATTTGATCGTTTTAGAAATGGGTTTTGTATTGGGGTCAATAAAAAATTCGATTTCACGCTCTAGGGGTAGGCTAAGAAGTTTTCAAGAATACGTCAGGAAATTTATTAACAATAGAAATATCATTCAAAACGGTGACCTTCATCCAAGACTTGGATAACACATGTAATGAAGGTTTTTCCTAACAGAGTTTCAACCGATAAGTCAAAGTCTAACTTCGCCAAAGTCAAATTTAAATGTTGAGCGCAAGCAAGAGAGATAAAAGAATGGGTAGAACCGGTATCTAATAAGATATAGACTTCATAAGAATTTATAATTAACTAACCCGTGCTAACTTCGTTCGGGTCACTCGCTTTTTGAGAAGTCACGAAAAATGCTCTTCTTAAAACCACCGACTTTGTTTTGTCCGTATCCACCTTTGGTACCACCGTCCCAGCTGGACTTGACTTCGATAAAATCGAGCTAGGTGACCTTCTCTTCTAAAAATTCCCACTTCTATTATCTTGGCCATGATTACCACCGAAGTGGTTACCATTCTTGGCATGATAATTTCCCCCACGATGGTTATCATTGTTCCGATGGCCGTTGCCACCGGTATGATTATTATCGTGTTGTTGGTCGATACCTTTTAGTTGAGCTAACTCATTATCGCGCTCCAATAACTGAGCCCTATTCACAATATCTTAATATAAACAAAGTTTGTGAGAAATGAGGTATTAATGTATTTCGGGTTTCAAACCTCGCAGAAATATTCGCATCATTCTCTCCTCATTATCGACCAAATGGGATGCAAAACCGGGATAACTCCGCAAACTTAGCCTCCTAATGTGACACGTTCATATTGTTTTGCTCCATTGCACATCTCAAAATTTTTAGATGTCATTCTCAAATACTGCCACAAAACAAGGGTTAATTAACATATCACATATTATCCCTATACTATGACCGACCAATTAAATACCAAATAAACTTAGGTAGGTCATACTAGCGAAGGAATTCCCCGTCTCTCCCCTCCTAGTTCTATTCTCACATCCTAGCCAGGGATTGTATCCCTGAGCTCTGATACCAACTATGACGCCCCCAAAATAGGTATACATCACCCATCTTGAGTGGCCAAATACATAGTACAAAATTCAAATACAAACTTAAATATACAACATGAGCTGTGAGTTTTAATACAAATATTGTCATCTAGACAATATCCACACTCAATGGAGTCCTCATTTCATTTATAATTACACTATTTTATAGAATAGTGAGGACTACTAATGCACCATCTAGGACCATCACTTTGTTCCCCGACTAGTCCCAGCTACATTCTCATTTCCTGAAGAGAATAATAAAAGAAAGGGTGAGCTCAACTAGTCCAGTAAAAAATATTATGACTAAGATAATGCTGAATAAATTATCGTTAGACTTCAACAATGTTAAACTAATATAATATAACAAACATTAAGTTTAACTGCAGCGGAACAAGCAATCCATTAGAAGAGTCAAGTAGAGAATAAAATCTACTATTTCATCACTTTTATCGTTGAGACTCAGCTTAATAAATAATCCACATCATTAAATCATTCCTGCACTACAGGCCAAGGATATTCTTTAGTATCACGACCACGAATTATCCGTGCACTACGTGACAAATATAATCGTGTTTTCATCAACGGTCCTGATCATGCCATAAAACAATTAATCTTTGCACTACGACCAAAGAGAATCCATAGCCATAATCATACCAAAAACTAGTCCATCAATGCACTACGGGCCAATGAGGAATTTTTCCACATCATTTGTAATATTACGGTCATGATTACACCGAATAATCCCTGATTATAATCATACCAAGTCCATCTATGCACTACAGGCCACAGATGACTTTCAAAAAATATAAATATGAGGATGATGACAATGATATAAGAATTCAATAAAATAAGTTCAAGAATTAATTTATCCAGGAACTAATAACGTCCAAATTGTCAACATGATACTTCTCTGTAGAGTAAAATTCAAGAATGCTCAGAAGAATATTTCCATGAAAAGATACTGGATGAAGCGCAAATATCAAGGATATTCCACTAATTTCATGGAGTATAGAATTCAAAACTTTAACCAATTGAGTATAATAAAGAATGGAATAACAAACGAAATCACCATGCATACGGTACTTTGCATAGACAGTTTATTCCAACAGAATAATAATAACGGAACCATGTCAGGCAAAATTCGCACCGACAGGATGTTCCAACAGAATAATAAAGAATGTAATAACAACAGAAATCACCATGTATGTGGTACTTCGCATAGACAGGTTATTCCAACAAAATAATAAAGACGGTACTAAGGCCCAACGTAAAATACACAGACAGGATATTCCAACAAAATAATAAAGACAGAACCAGGTCCGGCGTAAAATGCCACAGACAGGATATTCTAACAGAATAATAAAGAATGGAATAACAATAAAATTTCACCATGTATGCGGTACTTTGCATAGACAGGTTATTCCAACATAATAAAAAAGAATGGAATAATAGAAGAATTTCACCAAGTATAGGGTATCCCGCGTATACAGGTTATTCCAACAGAATAATAAAGAATGGAATAACAAAAGAATTTCACCAATAAGAAAGAAGGAATACCCCTAACGAGTACAACAAATAATATTCCCTACCTTAAGAAGATGAGTACTGGATATATAAGTAGTGAAGTAGCAGAATACTTTCTTCTTTCTCTCTATAGTTTCTCTCTCTAGAGTTTCAGTGAATTCATAAGAAATAATGAATGAATGAGCTTCTATTTATAGAAAAATGGATTGCATAGTAACTAACTCATAAACGGTCTAGATTGATTTACTTTAATATGATGGTCCATATTTAAAGCAAAATCTTTTAAATAAAATATAATATATTCTATTTGTAATCTAATAAAATGAATAATTTTATAAAAGATTTTACTATGCAAACACTATGCAGGCACTATGCAAATACTATGCATAATAAAATATAATATATTCTAATTATTGTCTAATAAAACAAATAACTTTATAAAAATATTTTGTTTTATATAAAAAGATTTTACTATACAAAACACTATGCAAACATTATGCATAATAAAATATAATATATTCTATTTATAGAAAAACTTTATAAAAGTATTCTATTTTATATAATAAGATTTTACTATGCAAAATACTATGCAGACACTATACAATACTATGCATAATAGAATATAATATATTTTATTTATAGAATAACTTTATAAAAGTATTCTGTTTTATTACATTAATAATACCAATAACACAAAAATGAGTGACTTATCACATAAGCATCAATAATCAATACCGTGTGCTACTATGCAACCACGCGTATTATTGTACTTTTACTACCGAGTAGTTCAACAGTATTAACGGTAAAACTTTCGCCGTTATTCTCATAAAAATATTTTTGTCGTTTTCTCAATCAGACAATAATTTCGTTGCGGGGTCCACCAATGATTGTGCCATTGCACGAGTATTCCTTGATAAAACAAATATTCCCTGACCAATCGAATATAATATGACAACTTACATACTTTGCAAAATTTATAAATACTATCCACAACTATAACATTTATCAAATTCACACCATAATATTCAAAAAAATATTTCGAGAAAATAAAATCTTTATTCATAAAATCTGGGGTCTCACAGTCCAACCATTGGGTCTTTGTGAAAACCTTTTCAAAATCAGTTGAGTTAGTACAACCATTTCAAATCTACCAACTGACGACTCTAAAAGTCAAATCGTTGACATTCATATGTCGGCTTTTTCAAACTTGTCTTTTCAGACAAAACTCACCAAATGAAAACACAAAAAGACAAGCAAAGAAAGGGACACAAATCTTCCTGACGTCGACAAAGGGTTTGTGGTCAATTACAATGTCCCCTAGCTCATCATCATTGGCACAATCATAATAATCACTATTTGGGGTTGATAATACAACTGACCACCTAGCATCTAAATGATCTTCAACATAAAATACTTGTTTAACTAGGTTAGCCATAACAAATTGATCAATTTTAAAACTTATCCTATATAGATTGGCCAAATTAAATCCAAGTCCATCTGCCTTACTACCATTATTGTTCTCAACCCAATCTCCCTTAAAGATAGGTACTCTAAACTTATGATAATCTAGCTCCTATATTTCCTGAATGACCCCATAGAAACTCATGTCTCCCACAACACGATTTTTATCCTTTTCACTAGAAACTTGCATTGTCTTTTCCACTAGGTGCACTCCACTATTTTGAACAGCTTACACAACATCACGTGAATCTCCGAGCAGAAATGGATAAATAGTGTCTATTTCGTCTTTTTCCCCCAAAATATTTTGTTCTCAGAAAACTTTTATTTTCGTCTTGAAAATTCTTACTTGTTCAATTTAGCTCATAGCAAGAATCCCCCCGATTAATAATTATTTTAGGTTATAGAACGATTAATAAACACATAGCATAGAATAGTATTAATAAATATTCATTTTATTATTAACTAATTCTTTAAATCTTAATTTCTGGACAATCCGGATTTCTAGGTTATCACAAGTATTCTGTTTTATTACATTAATAATACCAATAAAACAAAACTGAGTGACTTATCACATAAGCATCAATAATCAATACCGTGTGCTATTATGAAACCACACATATTACTATACTTTTACTACCGAGTAGTTCAACATTATTATCGGTAAAACTTCCGCCGTTATTTTTAATAAAATATTTTTGTCGTTTTCTAATTCCGACAATAATTCTATTACGGGGTCCACCAATGATTGTGCCTTTGCACGAATATTCCCTGATAAAATAAATATTCCCCGACCAATCAAATATTATATGACAACTTGCATACTTTGTAAAATCTATAAATACTACCCATAACTATAACATTATATCAAATCCACACCATAATATTCAAAAAAAATATTTCGAGAAAATAAAATCTTTATTCATAAAATCTGGGGTCTCATAATTTGCATAGTAAAATCTTTTATAAAGTTATTCATTTTATTAGATTATAAATAGAATATATTATATTTTATTTAAAAGATTTTGCTTTAAATATGGACTGTCAGATTAAAATAAATCAATCTGGACCGTTCATGAGTTAGTTACTATGCAGTCCATTTTTCTATAAATAGATGCTCATTCCTTCATTATTTCTTACGAATTAACTGAAACTCTAGAGAGATAAACTATAGGGAGAATGAAGAAAAGTATTCTGCTACTTCACTACTCATATATCCAGTACTCTTCTTCTTAAGGTGGGGGATATTATTTGTTTTACTCGTAGGGGATATTATTTATTGTACTTGTAGGAAATATTATTTGTTGTACTCGTAAGGGGTACTCTTTCTTTCTTATTTATGAAGAGAAATTCTGTTATTCCATTCTTTATTATTATGTTGGAATAACCTGTCTATGAAAAGTACTGCATACATTGTGAAATTCTTTTAATATTCAATTCTTTATTATTCTGTTGGAATATTCTGTCTGTGCGTTTTACGACAGACCTGGTTCCGTTATTTATTATTCTGTTGGAATGTCATGTCTGTGCGTTTTACGCTGGACCTGGTTCCGTTATTTATTATTCTGTTGGAATATCATGTCGGTGCGAATTTCGCCTGACCTTGTTCTGTTAATTATTATTCTGTTAGAATAACATGTCTATGCGAAGTATTGCATGCATGGTGATTTATTTTGTTATTCCATTCTTTATTATACTCAGTTGGTTAAAGTTTTGACTTCTATACTCCATGAAATTAGTGGAATATCCTTGATATTTGTGTTTCATCCAGTATCTTTTCATGGAAATATTCTTCTGAGCATTCTTGAATTTTACTCTACAAAGCAGTATCGTGTTGACAATTTGGACATTATTATTTCCTGAATAAATTAATTCTTGAACTTGTTATAGTGAATTCTTATATCATTGTCATCATCCTCATGTTTATTTTTTTTTAAAAGTCATCTGTGGCCTGTAGTGCATAGATGGTCTTGGTATGATTATGACCAGGGATTATTCGGTGTAATCATAACCGTAATGTTACAAATGATGTGGAAAAAGTCCTCATTGGCCCGTAGTGCATTGATGGACATTTTTTTGTATGATTATGGCTATGGATTCTCTTTGGCCGTAGTTTAAAGATGAATTGTTTTATGGCATGATCAGGACCGTTGATGAAAACATGATTATCTTTAGCCGTAGTGCATGGATAATTCATGGTTGTGATACTAAAGAATATCCTTGGCCTGTAGTGCAGGGATGATTTGATGATGTGAATTTTTTATTAAGCTTAGTCTCAGCGATAAAAGTGATGAAAAACCTTTTAAATCATAGAAGATAGTAGATTTTATTCCCTACTTGACTCTTCTAATGGACTGGTTGTTCCGCTGCAGTTAAACTTGATGTTTGTTATATTGTATCAGTTTAACACTGTTGAAGGCTAATGATAATTTATTCTGCATTATCTTAGTCATAATATTTCTTACTGGGCTAGTTAAGCTAACCCTTTCTTTTACTGTTCTCTTCAGGAAATAAGAACGTAGCTGGGACTAGTCGGGAAACAGAGTGATGGTCCTAGATGTTTGCATTAGTAGTCCTCACTATTCTATGAAATAGTGTGATAATAATTGTAATGAGGACTCCTTTTGAGTTTTATACTCTCTAGTAGACAATATTTGTATTCAAACTCACAGTTTATGTTTTGTCGTATTGTACACGACAGTTGTATTATTAAGTTCTATTTGTATTTTGTACCTTGTATCTGGCGACCTAAGATGGGTGATGTATACCTATTTTGGGGGCGTCACTGTTGGTATCAAAGCATAGGGATATGATCTCTGGCTGAGATGTGAGACAAGAACTAGGAGGGGAGAGACGAGGAATTCCTTCGCTAGTATGACCTACCTAAGTTTATTTTATAATTAATTGGTCGGTTAGAGTATATGGATAATGTGTTACATTTAAATTAACCTTTGTTTTGTGGTAGTATTTGAAAATGGCATCCGAAAATGTTGAGATAAGCAATGAAGAAAATGAGACCGTTGAGACACCTTTAATCACTAACCAGGTTAATGTGATGTCATACGAAGAAGAAATTAGAGATATCTACGTGGTGCGTGAAGAACTAATAGTTGCACCCGAGCTAGTTGCAGAGGTAGTAGCTGAGAGTGAGGAAGAAGAGGAACCTGAGGAGAATTTATTATAAGAATTTTATGATCAAAATTTAGCATTACAAAATTGTATTCATGAGTTGGAAGAGCAGGCTGAAGAATGGCAGGCGGTCGTGGAGCAAAGAGATGCAGCCATTCAAAATTGTGTTACCCGATGTGCGATGCTTGAACAGAAGCACTCTTTGGCAGAGTATAAGATATTAGAGCTGGAATCTGAGAATGCTATGATCAAAGTCCTGATGAAAGAAGAAACAAATGAACGAAGGAGAATAGATGACGCATGGGTAAAAGTCGCACGACGTATAGATATTGTAGAAAAAGACGTCTGATCCAATTAAGCCAAAAATAGATGAAATGGATTTTTCTTTTTGGACAATAATTGGTAGAATCCAACATCGAATTCAGAATTACCCTGTGCATAGCTGTCAACCCCAATTCGATATGGATCAGAGAATAGTGATTCAAATCATGGATCAGGAATGGGACGAAGCACTTAAGGGTGGAATGTACCCTATAGCAAAGTCAAATCTAGTAGTTTAAGTGAGAGCATTTGTTGAGGAACCCAAACGAAGTTATTATGGGTAAGTTAATGATAAACTCTTGCGAAGTTTATACCTTATTAGATACCAGTTCTATCCATAATTTTATTTCACCTAGTTGTGTTCAATGTTTGAATTTAACTCTGGAGAAGTTAGATTTTGATTTATCTGTTGAAACTCAGTTGGGAGAAACCTTTGTTACATCCACTATTTATAAATCTTATTTAATTCAAATTGTCACTTTCACGTTACCTGTCAATCTTATCTCTTTGAAAATACTTGCCTTTATTGCAATTATAGGAATCAATTGGTTAACTACTCATCATGCTTTTCGTAAGGTTAGTTAGTTTTCATATTCCTAACCAACCTGTTACGCGAATTCAAGTAACCAAATCGCTAAAGTCAATCATTGTCATATCAAGCCACAAGTAAAGAGCCCCGGTCCTTTTGTTGTTGACTTCCTTGAGTGGAATGCACCGAAGCCAGACTTTTTGTAGGCGACGTCGTGAATAGGCGATGGCAAGTTGATAGGTATCAATGTGACGTACTATCCAAGTCTTTAATGAGGGTCACAATTTTGAATGATATTTCTATTGTTAATAAATTTCCCGACGTATTCTTGAAGTCTTCTTAGCCTACCCCTAGAGCGTGAAATCAAATTTTGTATTGACCCCAATACAAAACCCATTTATAAAACCCACAAATATTTATTCAACTAAAATGAACGTATAACATGCCAAAGATGTTGACTCGAGCTGTTGAAGATTACGATTGTACTATTCAATACCATTGTGGGAAAATGAATGTGGTAGCTGACGTGTTGAGTAGAAGATCGGATGCGTTTACGAGTGCGATGTTGTTAACACGAAGACTCATTTCGTATAACTTACAAGTGATGAAGATAGATTTGAAGACTCTAGGGACCCATGTGAAGATAACGAATATACGAGTAGAATCGACATACCCGGAGCTGATGAATGTGAAGAAGAAGGTTCAAGAGGGCGTTATTCTAGAAACAAGATTCGAAAAAGAGAGGAAATGTCAACCCTCGATTTAATTGGCCCATTTGAAATCCTCGATGAAGTAGGAACTGTGGCCTATAGACTCGTTTTACCGCCAAATATGTTGCGTGTTCAACACGTTTTTTTTCGTATCAATGTTACGTAAATATGTGGATGACCCGAAACACATTATTCAATTAGAACTAAACGATATAGCAGAAGATTTAACGTATGAGGAGATACATGTTAAAATCTTGGATAAGAAGAATCGTATTTGTGACGCCCCCAAAATTAGGTATACATCACCCATTCTAAGTCGCCATATACATGATACAAAATTCAATTACAACTTCATTTATACAACTATTGAGCTTTCGTATAGAATACGACCACAGTTAACTGTGAGTTTTAATACAAATTTATGTAACTCTCATGGTGCCTCGACCACAACCTTACAATGGTACTTTACATAAAAGTATAGTCAAAGACTGTTTTAGAAATTAAAATCTTTGGGAAGTGCTCAAGGAAACCTTCGTACATAGGAGGCCATGCGTCTAGGTTATAATAGATATTATATGGCCACAGAATTATCCTTGGTTGACCCAAAAGTCCCAAAAAAAAAGATTACTATCATCTTCTTTACAATGGTGAGTCTTTTCTTGACATATAAATATCTCCATTGTCTCCAAGTGAAAATTATATTTCACATAAACCCCAAGATCATATAGGTAGTGCTCGTAGATATATTCAGCAAGTGGATGCGTACAACCCTATCTTATGATAACACGAGATTGTATGTCATTAGACATCTTGTATGATAGTGGCAAAACACCCTTTCAAAGTTGGATTCCACATCACCCTATTTGATTCACCAAATATAACTACTAAATATTGTATATAATACAACACACTTTTCTATACTATTTAGGGAGAACCTCCACAGCTAGAGACCACTGTTCTATTCCCTGTTATCCCCGCTCGACCCGACAATACTCTTACGACAACACTCTTATTACCTAAAATGAATTGTGAAGCATAAAGGGTGAGCACAACTAGCCTAGTAAAAAATATCATGACTAAAGATAATTAAATTATCAATAGCTTTCATCAATAATAAATCAGAGATTTAGAATATATAGTAGATGATAAAACTTTTCAACCACAGTTGCAGCGGAACGAGTAATCCATTAGAAGAGTCAAATAGACCATAAAGTCTATTATCTTCTATATGTTAAAAGTCCACTAATAATATTTTATCCCTGTAACATCAATCAACAATTCTCATCCACGATCATGTGAATAACTCATAATCACAATTGTGATTCTAAATTCCTCTTCGCACCCAGGACGAAGATAATTTTCATCACTTGTCTTCACCTTAAACATCAAAAATCATGGTTATACCAAATCACAATTCCTGCTCGTAATCATTAAATCATCTTTACACTTACGGCCAAAGATATTCATTAATATTACATCCATGAATTAATATTTCATTGCTGAGACTCAGCTCAATAAATAATCTACATCATCAAATCATCCCTGCACTACAGGCCAAGGATATTCTTTAGTATCACGACCATGAATTATTCATGCACTACGGGCCAAAGATAATCGTTTTTTCATCAACGGTCCTGATCATGCCATAAAATAATTCATCTTTGCACCCTTGGCCGAAGAGAATCCATAGCCATAATCATACAAAAAACTATCCATCAATGCACTACGGGCCAATAAGGACTTTTTCATTAGTATCAGAATCACAAGTTATCCATGTACTACGAGCCAAAGATAATCTTGTTTTTATCCACGGTCCTGATCATGCTATAAAATAATTTATCTTTGCACCCTTGGCCGAAGAGAATCCATAGCCATAATCATACCAAAAACTATCCATCAATGCACTACGGGCCAATGAGGACTTTTTTCTCATCATTTGCAACATTACTGTCATGATTATACCGAATAATCCCTGGTCATAATCATACCAAGTCCATCTATGCAC
Source organism: Panax japonicus (assembly GCA_020205505.1). Lineage (NCBI taxonomy): Eukaryota > Viridiplantae > Streptophyta > Magnoliopsida > Apiales > Araliaceae > Panax > Panax japonicus. Next base: position 32,896,093 of record CM035109.1, on the reverse strand, counting down.
TACATTCCATAGATGACTTTTAACATAATATAAATATGAGGATGATGACAATATTATATACATTAATCAAACTAAATCAAGGATAAATATTAAAGACTTTAAATTTATCCAGACATTATCAATCACTTAATAAAATCATAATCTAATATTGTTAATACTATAACAATATTTTAATCACTTCTTAAACTTATAAACAATTACATTTAATTGTTTACATTTTTTTAAATAATGCATTTAATCATTCAAAAATGTCATACTCATACGATTTTATCATCAATGATCAAATCCCTCATCAAAAATCTGTATATACCCTATATAGGATTCTCAAGCCATAAAATCCTATTTTCTAATTTTATTACTTCACATAACATATTTAATTCATTTACTCGTAACTAGTTCATTTTCATGAAAAATAGCAAATCAGTCCGAAAGATATTTCTTTTCTGGGATTTAGCAGAATATAATCCCATCTTGAACATATATTTTTCTCAGAATTTTTAAAATTCATTTACTATTTTTCATATGGCTAAAACTTCCGAATATTTAGATATTTATCATAAATTGTACTTTTGTCCAAAAATTCCGAAATTTATAGGGTATATTCCTGTTATATACATGTACTCCCAATAAACATTTTACCAATTTTGGAGTTAACCACAAGGAGTTATAAGGGTTTACTTTTAAAATAGTATTTTCCCATAAAATCCATAGCTCTTAATCTATACATCCAAAAATCACAAATTTAACCCTGGCAGAAACCCCTTTTTAATGAAAATACTATTCGTATGAATACGAAGGGTTATACACCATGCATGTGGTAAACCACATGGACAGGTTATTCCAACAGAATAATAATGAATGGAATAAAAGAAGGATTCATCATACGTGCGATAGACTGCACCGATAGGTTATTCCCAACAGAATAATAAATAATGGAACCAGGTCCGGTGTAAACGCACAGACAGGATATTCCGATAGAATAATAAATAATGGAATCAGGTCCGGCGTAAACGCACAGACAGGATATTCCGACAGAATAATAAATAATGGAACCAAGTCCGGCGTAAATGCACAGACAGGATATTCTGACAGAATAATAAAGAATGGAATATTAGAAGAATTTCACCATGTATGCGGTACTTCGCATAAACATGTTATTCCAACATAATAATAAAGAATGGAATAACAGAAGAATTTCACTAAGTATAGGGTAGTTCGCGTATATAGGTTATTCAAACAGAATAATAAATAATAATAATATCATTTACGAGTATGACAATTATATCCCCTACCTTAAAAAGAAAAATATTCTGACTGGTAGACAATTTTATTATGCATAGTGTTTGTATAGTGCCTGCATAGTGTTTGCATAGTAAAATCTTTTATAAAGTTATTTGTTTTATTAGATTATAAATAGAATATATTATATTTTATTTAAAAGATTTAACTTTAAATATGGACTGTCAGATTAAAGTAAATCATTCTGGACTGTTCATGAGTTAGTTATTATGCAGTCCATTTTTCTATAAATAGAAGCTCATTATTTCTTACGAATTCACTGAAACTCTAGAGAGATAAACTATAGAGAGAAAGAAGAAAAGTATTCTACTACTTCACTACTCATATATCCAGTACTCTTCTTCTTAAGGTAGGGGACATTATTTGTTGTACTCGTAGGGGATATTATTTGTTATACTTGTAGGGAAAATTATTTGTTGTACTCGTAAGGGGTACTCTTTCTTTCTTATTTATGAAGAGAACTTCTGTTATTCCATTCTTTATCATTCTTTATTTTACCCCGGACCTAGTTCCGTTATTTATTATTCTGTTGGAATATCCTGTCGGTGCGAATTTCGCCTGACCTGGTTCCGTTAATTATTATTCTGTTGGAATAACCTGTCTATGCGAAGTACTGCATGCATGGTGATTTCTTTTGTTATTCCATTCTTTATTATACTTAGTTGGTTAAAGTTTTGACTTCTATACTCCATGAAATTAGTGAAATATCCTTGATATTTGCGCTTCATCCAGTATCTTTTCATGAAAATATTCTTCTGAGCATTCTTGAATTTTACTCTACAAAGCAGTATCATGTTGACAATTTGGACGTTATTAGTTCTTGAATAAATTAATTCTTGAACTTGTTTTATTGAATTCTTATATCATTGTCATCATCCTCATGTTTATTTTTTTGGAAAGTCATCTGTGGCCTGTAGTGCATAGATGAACTTGGTATGATTATGACCAGGGATTATTCGTTGTAATCATAACCGTAATGTTAAAAATGATGTGTAAAAAGTCCTCATTGGCCCGTAGTGCATTGATGGACAGTTTTTGATATGATTATGGCTATGGATTATCTTTGGCCGTAGTGCAAACATGAATTATTTTATGGCATGATCAGGACCGTTGATGAAAACATGATTATCTTTAGCCGTAGTGCATGGATAATTCGTGGTAGTGATACTAAAGAATATCCTTGGCCTGTAGTGCAGGGATGATTTGATGATGTGGATTATTTATTAAGTTGAGTCTCAGCGATAAAAGTGATTAATAACCTTTTAAATCATAGAAGATAATAGATTTTATTCCCTATTTGACTCTTCTAATGGATTTCTTTTTTCGCTGCAGTTAAACTTGATGTTTGTTATATTGTATCAGTTTAACACTATTGAAGGCTGACGATAATTTATTCTGCATTACTTAGTCATAATATTTCTTACTGGGCTAGTTGAGCTCACCCTTTCTTTCACTGTTCTCTTCAGGAAATAAGAACGTAACTGGGACTAGTCAGGGAATAGAGTGATAGTCCTAGATGTTTGCAATAGTAGTCCTCACTATTCTGTAAAATAGTGTGATAATAATTGTAATGAGGACTCCTTTTGAGTTTTATACTGTCTAGTAGACAATATTTGTATCCAAACTCACAGTTTATGTTTTATCATATTGTACATGACAGTTGTATTATTAAGTTGTATTTGTATTTTGTACCTTTTATCTGGCGACCCAAGATGGGTGATGTATACCTATTTTGGTGGCGTCACAGCGAGGGCCATTTTCGGTGGTATGCCACTCTCATCCCTTATTTGTGGGTTATGCAAGCATGCTACCGTGAGATGGACAAGAGATGAGACTTCACATCAGCCTCTCCAGCTATTGGACTCTCGTATGATTGAACGCTACATGGTCTAGCCTGGGGGGAGTCACAACCAAGAGGCGTCAGTTTTATATTCCCACCGGTTTCTGAGGAGGAGGAAGATGTTGAGGACACCTCGGAGGATGATGATTTCCAAGCCGAAGAGATGACTGGTGAGCAGGAGACTGCAAAGAGTCGAAGGACGGGCATATTTATGTTCAGTATCCAATTTTGTAGTCTCCAGCGCTTTGTTGATAAAAGGGATTAAGAAGCCAGCCGACAGATGACGCAACTGGCGTCCAGGCAGGACCATATGTTCAACGCCATGAACACGTCCTTTGTCTCACTAAATATGGCATTACAAACTCTAAATCCAGCCGCGGTCATAAATTTTCTATAGCAGACATAAGAGCCCATGCCATAATTTCTACCATCTGATTCCGACAATGAAGAGCGTCGAGCCTATGAGCCACGACCGCAATCACCACCATCACCACCATCACCTCAACCTTAGATGATTACAGGGAAATCCTCTTATACTTAGTGCTATATTTTTATAATGAGGACATTATAATTGCTAAGTTTGGGGGAGTTTAGTTTAGTTTAGTTCGTTATTGCATGTTTAGTTTAGTTTGTTATATTTTTGCATGTGTGGTCATGTTTAGGTTTAGGTTCAATATGTTGCATTCATGTAGTATAACTGCATTATAGTTTAGTATTATAAATACTTTTGTTTATTTTCAATTTTCTTATTTTGTTATTCAATTTCAGTAAAACAAAATTGGAAAAATTACAAAATTGCAAAAATAGTAGTTAGTTTATTGTGTTATGTTGCATTTAGACCATCTTGCATGAGTCCACTTGTTTGACAAGTTAAAGTCTATTTTGGCCAATGATGAGACTGAATTTGAGAAGACAAGTATAGTACTAATTATTAGAGAGTTGATATGATTTTCTATTAGGAATTAAATTTTTTTCTATTTAAAACTGGTATAATAAGGTTAACACAGAAATAATAACTATGTTGACTAATTGAGTTTAAATTGATACATAATGAAACTCTAAAGGATAATGCTAGTTTGAATGAAAAAATGACACGAATAGGCAGTGAAGGCTAAAGTTTGGCAAGAACCTAAGTTTGGGAGAAAAATTGGGGTATATAAGTTATTTATCTAAAAAATATGAATAAACACCGTGGCTAGTCTAGTTTTGTGGCCTTTGTTAATTGAGTAAGTAAGCCCGAGGGGATTTTCTTTACACCTAGCCCCCTAAGACTTTAATGGTTTGGGAGTCGTTGGTCGAAAGCTTGTTAAGGTAGCATTGAAAAGCCTAAGGGAATATGACATTGCACGGTCATGAGTATAAAAAAGAGAGAATAAAACGGAAATGAGAGCAAAAAGTCCCCGTAAATGAAAAATAAAGCATAAGCACCCTATTGTGACCCTTGATATTGGTATTTGTTTGATTTTAGTTAGATCTTGACTACTTTTGAATTTCTTGAGTTTACACTGTATGATGCCTTCAAAGAGACCTATTATGTGTTAAATTTGATTTTGTATCAGTTAGAATGGTTGTTGAGCGCACACGCACTATATCAGTGATAACAGTTTAAGATTTGATGAATGATTGGGAAATTACTTATTTGTTTTGATATGAGGTATTATCATGTTTACTTGATTTCTCTGAGGCCGGTTGAACAGACGTGTTTCTATCATTACTACTGGATTCGGTGGCATTTAGATTAGTTGCATTCCATAGCATTGAATTTTGTTTTGTTTCGTGATTGAGGACTATCACGTGTTTAAATTTGGGGGAGTTTGATGAGTGGATTTTATACCTACGAACCTGTCTCTAATTTGGAATTAAATTGTGTTGATCTTTCTTATTTCTGTTAAATTTTACTTGTTTTATGTTCGTTTTGTGTTCAGGATTGCATTACGTGGAATGGTGGTACATTCGTGGCTTTGTGGCAAAACTTGGCAGCAAAATTGGAAAATTCAGCATGGCAAGATATACCCCCCGTCGAGGCAGGCACAAATACAAAGGAAACCCCCGTCGGGGCGGGGGTACACGACCCAACTGCAGAAGACCCTCCCTCCCCCAGCCAGGACGGACCTTTATAGAGTAAAAAACCCCGCCGAAGTGGGGTCCAGGAAAGAGCCAAAATTATGTTTCAATTGAAACTCTGCAGCTATGGATGGGAAACAATTTGGCATGGACTGGAACTCTGATAGGCGTCGCTTTGGGAATAAAAACATGAATGATGATGAGATAACACGAGAGAACGAAGGAGACAAGACAACAATCAATCAATTAGTAAGAAAAAGTCCTAGTTTTTAGAAGATCATTGTAGGAGAGGATTTGAAGGTCAAGATCATGAAGATTGCAATTTGGAGCGAGGAAAGGGTGGTTTTGTAACTATTCTTTATCTTTTAATTCAATTATTGTAATTGGGATGATGAATTTTTCTATCTTTTCAATTTTTATTTCATTCATGATGAACTAAGTTACTTTTTAGGCTTGCGATGGATCTTTATTGTTGAGTAATGGCTGTGAAGCCTTGATTTCAGTTTAATAATCGATCAAATTTGTTTATCTATTGTGATTTGCAGTTTAGTTTATGAATTGATTGCTCACCAATTGTGTGTGGATTTATATGGATTCTAGAGATGATGTATGAATCTAGACTTAGTCACAATAACATGTGTTCTTAAGTTATGTGTTTTAATGGAATCTTGATGAATGTTAGGATAGAGATATACCTAGCATCACATGTAATCGGGTAGAGAACTTGAATTTAAACCTTATTTGATTTTAATTCACATAGAGATATAGTGAATTAGTTGATTAGGGTGTTTGGCTTAATTCTATCAAATTTGTGGATTTAAGTTAATACGGTGTTAGTGAATCGAGAAAGGCTAATTCTACTTGAGTGTTCTTGATTAATAAAACTGAGATAGTGAATTGAACTGGATTAAGGTGTGACCATCAGAGTGAGAATTAAAGTGAAGTTGTAATCCTAATTCTCCATTATTTTCTTGAAATTACCTAGCTTATCTGTCAACTCCACATTCCTAGCTATCGAACGGTGGAAAAGAGTGCACATCTGTACTCATGCCTCCTTGCGATACGCAAGTTCTACTTCCAACTCCGGTATCTTTAGTTTCCTCTCACGAGCCTCAGCATCTAACTCCTTGATTCTACATCTTAACTCCAAAATCTGCTCCTCATACTCACCTAACATCTTATACTCAAATGTAGTCTCATCGGGATCTTCTGTGGGTTCATCCTCCACGGGTTCCTCTTCTAGATCTGTCTCTATGGGATATGGCTCCATCTCCTCCTCATCATCATCATCATCATCGATAGGAGCCACTGTCGAAATAGACTCAGCTATCAATGGTGCCTCATATACCATATGTATGTCACGCGGCTCCTCCTCTACCACTCTACTGGGTCCTCCCATGTCAGTCATCCTACAACCACAAACACAAGACACACAAACAATAATTCCATTAGAATGTTAAATAAACATAAGTTCATTGTATAGAATGAAATTATAGTCCGTAACACACTAAGTTTCTCTCAATGAAAACTTTACATGAGTTTTATCCCTTTCTATCTTCTAAGTTCTCCTAAGTTATAATTTAAGGACTCTCGCTCCTAAGGTTTATAACTACAGCTTTGATACGAACTTGTGACACCCCCAAATTCAAACACTCATATCTTGAATTTGGTTCATCTCGTGCTAACTCTAAAATCATACAAAAATCATCACAACGAAATAATAGAATAAATTACATTGTTATAACATAACTATTCTCGTCCTAATGTCTCACAATCGTTACTAATACATGACAACTTAGTTTAAGAATAACTTAATACATCATAGTAAATAATTCTTCACACCACATGATAATAATAAAGTCCTAATACTAGGAAATAAGCTATTTTGAAGCCTGCTCTTTACTCTTGTCTTTGCCCGAGGGTTCACCATGTTCTACCTTAACTGAAAGTTTTATGGAAAGCAAGGATGATCAATAAGTTTTCTCAAAAAATAATATCGCAATAACGGTGTTCAATACATTTTTAATTTCTTAAGGGCACAACAATAATATTAGTTCAAGGATAACAAAATGTATCAATGATTCTCAACAACAGTCGCTAAGGACAGAAAGATATCATTAAGATTCAACATTTATTCAACTTGAGATTTCAAAATAATGAATACTGAGCAGTCGCTAAGGACTAAGAACTTCTACTAGAATTAACAGTAATATACTAATAATTCTACAAAACGAGTACAACAGGTGAGCAGCCTAAAGTACCCTACGGTATGCATATCGTTTAATTGTACTCAAGTGCGCACGTCGGTCTCCCGAAAATATAATTTCCATTATAAGAAGGTTGTTCATCTCACTCAATACAAGATTCGGCACCAATCAATTGGTTTGGATTGCTTTCAATTTATGACTTTGGTATAGCCAAATCAATTGGCATAAACCGCTCTTTAAATTTATATACGAACAAGTATAAGTTCAATACTCGAATCAAAGTTCAAGAATATAAACAACTCTATTCTATCTATGAAGTATTATGTCATGAGATAAGAATCATAAGACTAAGATACTTGTACAATAACCAAGGTTTTATAAGTTAGAAACTTGTATCATAGAATCCTTGCATAAAGTAAATGCATGGGTTAAGATATTTGATCAATATAAAATAGAGTTCAGATACTTGCATTTTGCGTTGATTACCAACTTATAGCTTACTAGCACCCAACGAGCTATATTATCCTATTTATGTATACACATTAGTCATATATACATGATATAAACAACCTAATCTCCTACTCATGCTTAACCATTGAGCACATAATTTATTTTTCATTTTAGATCATATGACTATCATATCATCATTTATTTGATAACTTTGTCTTATAATCCCATACATACATCATCACGTACCAAATCAGTTTGTAAGACTTTATGAGATCAAAAATCATAGTTTGTAATCATCTTTTGAACTTAACTTTTGAAAATCTATATTCACTCATTACACATATGATTTTATCATTTAGCATGCTTCTTGATACATTGGATAGTGTACTAGTCATATAATACAGGTTAAGGTAACAATATAAGCATGCCTTAAATCTCAGATTAGAAACAGAATACAGACTCAACTGTAGGGTGGCGCAGCTGCGCCCTGGTTAGGCTTAGGGACGGCGCAGCTGCACTGTCCTCTATCCTGACTAGAGTTGAGCTTTTGTTCTTCTGGTTTCAGTAAAAAATTTTGCATTCTAAGTCATTAACAATTATCAAGCACAAATGTTAGAGGACTTTACATATTTGTATGACCACTTCAAGATCAACTTTACATGTTAGGGACATAGTTTAGGATTTCCACATAATTAAGGTCAAATAGGGTTATATAATCACAATGCCTAATAAATTAGTCAAATGTCCACATAAAGAGATCACATAATCTGTACTACGCATGCTTATAAGTGTCCACAACATTTCTTCATAACTAGCATTGTTTATCACTTTAAAACATGTTTAAACTCATGCTTGGTTAGTTGGCATTATATCTAACACATGAGAATCATGTTTAGAGACACAATGAACACAAACATGCCGTCTTCAATATTCAGTACTTAACTACCCACACAAATGTAGTTTAGTTTAAGAAATATCCGAGTTTGCTTTTGAAATCATTTTTAAACTTGAACAATGCAATTTTACACATACAAAACATCTTTAAAGCTCCTTTCATGTGTAGTTAAGTCATGTTAGCATCTTCACAAAGTCAGAACATACTCCACGTAGTATTCATGGTTAGTAGCTTTAATATGTCAAGTTTTTCTTTGAAAAAGTCATCTAGTTCAAAGCCTAACAATCTGGTCATTAACAAAGGAACTATAAATCACAACTCATGCTCATTTATGTTCAAAAATCAGTCATGTTTGTATACTATCAAGCTCAGAATTTGTAGACCATTAGTTTCATTAAAGTTCATTTTTGAAACATTGAGTTTTTGTTATAAATCCTTAACTAAATCATGTTTGTCATTTCCTAACTCATAAGAAAACTTTATACCACATGTTATACTTCTTTTCATACATATATAGGTCATAATACCAATTAGAAACAACACACAACACAACAGAAACCAGAATCTGGTTCTGGGGACTGGCACAGCTGTGCTGCACCCTAGTACAAAATGGGCGCAGCTGCGCCCTTCCCGGACCAGAACCAGAAAGGTACTCTGTTCTGCAGAGTATCAACTCAACTCTATAATTCTTTCAACCAAGCATAATTAAAATAATTCTTAGAAGTTCTATATATGTATACAAACTTCATATACACTTGATAGCATGCTAATTCATACTAATTGACAAAGAATTCAAGAATTTCCAAAAATTTGACAAAATTCAAAATTAAAAACAAATATCAGAATTTATACCTCTTTAAGCTTTAATTGAACTCCCTCACTTCTCTGATTATATTCCTTTAATTCTCAGCAACTCCACTCTCAAATGCAACTTATCAAAAAAAAAATTAGCAACTGAGAATGAGTAAAAGAGGGTGCTATATATAGATAATTGGTTGCCCAATTATTGTTCTTGCACCATGGTTTGATTCAATGGAAGATGAAAGGAAACATTGGTTAAGAAGAAGTTGGCCAACCACTACCTTCATAGCCATCATCACAGCAAGGTTGCTAGAAAGCTTGAGTTTACGCAACTGATAATAGGCTACTGTTTGTATAATGTTGAGTCACTGATTTTGGGACACGATTTTTGTGATGGCCCCAAAATAGGTATACATCACCCATCTTAAGTCGCCAAATACATGGTACAAAATTCAAATACAACTTAATTATACAACAGTCGTGTAAAATATGACAAAACATAATCTAAGAGTTTTAATAAGAATATTGTCATCTAGACAATATCCACACTCAATGGAGTCCTCATTACATTTATTATCACACTATTTAACAGAATAGTGAGGACTACTAATGCTATCATCTGGACCATCACTCCGTTTCCCGACTAGTTCCGGCTACGTTCTCTTTTCCTGAAGAGAACAGTGAAAGAACGGGTGAGCTCAACTAGCCCAGTAAGAAATATTATGACTAAGATAATGCATAATAAATTATCATTAGCCTTCAACATTGTTAAACTGATAAAATTTAATAAACATTAAGTTTAACTGCAGCGGAATAAGCAATCCATTAGAAGAGTCAGGTAGAGAATAAAATCTACTATCTTCTATGATTTAAAAGATTTTTCATCACTTTTATCGCTGAGATTCAGCTTAATAAATAAATCACATCATCCTGCACTACGACCAAAGATATTCATTTATATCACGACCACAAATTGTCCATGAAAGAACTCTCTTCATGAATACGAAAGAAATAATACCCCTTACCTTAGAAAAACTAGATACTGAAATAGTAAGGTAGAAGACTTCTCTTCTTCTTTCTCTTTATTATTTCTCTCTATAATAATTGCTCTAAAGCTTTTGTGAATTGGTGTGAAATGAAGGAAGAATGAACTTCTGTTTATAGGAAAATATAGTATCGATAATTGCACGTTTTGGGGCTCGAAATATTACAGTATAATACCTTCATCTTTTTCTTCTTTTTTAATTTAGTCCTGCAAGTATTATCAAACTTGCACCACTTCCCCTAATAGTAAATAATGTGAATTAATAGTTCATTCATGTGACTCAATAGTATAATCATGTGCAAAAAAATAATTATAGTATATTACCTTCTACTGTACCTCCATTTTTAATTTAGTCATGCAAGTATTATCAATCTTGCATCACATCCCCTAATAGTACATAAATGTGAATCAATAGTACACACATATGAACAAATAGTTATAAGCATTTGAAATAATAGCAATTAATTGCTCATTTATCCCATTAATTGCCCGATTGGTCAATATAACCTCCATATATCAATTATTATCGACATAAATATCGATTTCCACTAACACTAATAATCCCAACACAATGGAACTATCAATTTCATCTTTAATCAACACATCTTATTCATCATTAATATTATAACTCACATTATTTAACAACCAGATCGTTCTTAGGAAAGAGGGGGCTTTCCAATAAGGATTTCTCCTTATTGGCGTGCAATTAGGTGACCAAACATCTTCTTGACAGAACTTTTAGACATTGTCAATATTGCAAATAATAATATGAATACCTTTGTCGTCTTAATTATTAATTTAATAATAATAAATATTATGCAGATGATACTGTGACAATAATTGAATCAATAATATGAGAGATGTAATGCATCAATTACTGTAGAAATAATTGAGTATAACTGAGTGACTTCTCACGTAAGCATCAATAATCAATATCGTGTACTACTATGCAACCACGCGTTTTACTGTACTTTTACTATAGGATTGTTCAATAGTTTTAACGGTAACACTTTCGCCGTTATTTTTATAAAAAGATAATTTTGTCCTTTTCTAACTAGGACAATACTTCTGTTGTGGGGTCCACCAATGATTCTGACGTCGTACGAATATTTCCTATTAAAACGAATATTCCCCGACCAATCGAATATTATATAATCAGTTGCTTACTTTGCAAAATTTGTAAATATTACCCATAACTATAATATTATATCAAATCCATACCATAATATTCAAAAATATATTTCGAGAAAATTATTTCTTTTTTATAAAAGTTGGGGTCTTACAGTTTTAAATCTCAGTAACCGTAACTCCCCCAAATCTGGGTACTTGAAACCCGAACTTGGTGTTTTACAATAATATTTGTATGAGCGGAATAATACTAATAATAATAACAATAATATAAATATCAAACTTATCTTACATTAATCAGAGTCTAATCCCAAGTACGCAACCTTTACTAAATTCCTTACATGATATATAATACATATCATTATCTTTATACAGTCTAACTATTACAAAAGATACCATTAAATATGTTCTATTTGCTTTCCTTTTCACTTGTTCCTGTCTGAACCTTCGGGTTGATCATGCCTAGCTGAAAACATTTAAATTTAAAGCAAGAATGAGCATTTGAGTGCCCAGCAAGTAATAACAATTATAATTATATTTAGCTGAAAGGATTAAATGTTTTCTTTATACATCACTTCTACAACGATTCAATAGTTGTGAAGTAAACTGATCCGATAATAATAACATTACAATTCTATCTCAAATTTTTGAAACTACGTATTGACTATAAAAGGGGTTTAAGTGATATGTTATGAAATTATTTTAAATTTTCAATAAGGTTTAGTGTAACAACCCGATATTTTATATAAAAATAAATCAGAAATTTTACGTATAAATTTTTTTTAAGGATGAGGATTTGTACAAGATAATGTGTATATGTATTTATGTGGTAAATAAAAATATATTTATTACATAAATATTTACAAATAAATTTATTTTAGAATTATTGATTATTATAAAGTATATTCTTATAATAATTAATTTTAAGATAGAAATGTTTTTAGTAATTATTTTTCATGAATATATAATCATATATTATTTAAATAATATATGAAGTGATTTTTAGAATAATTATAATAATTATTTTATTATATGAATTTTAGTACAGATTATTAAGTTAATTATTTTACCTTAATTATTAAGGTTAAATATGAAAGATAAATCAGATATGGAATCCAAATCCTAATTTTGGATTATTGTCAAGGTATGAGAATAATAATATAATATTAATTATATTTTGATTTTTCAGTACTATGAATATGTACTGTATTTCTGTATTGATAATAGTTGGTCAATTACGGTGTATTATGACCAAACTATTTTTTTCTATTTATTTAATTAAAATAATTAATTTTCGAAAATATTTGTCGCTATAGATGTTCTTGAGCTGTTCTTGGCCAAACCCAGAAATACAAGTCAGTGGCCAAGCTACCCGGTTTGACCATCAATAGTTTTTAAACTGTCATGATTCTGGGAATATTGTTGCTCAGATCTTGTAGTAATCGTGCAAGACTACAAGTTTCAACCACAAACATGAACAGACAACATGAAACAAAAGATACCCGAGCCTCTAAATATCATGTCAGGCGAGTTCTTAAATTTCTAGAATTTCTAGAATTGAAGGTACCTACTTTGAGCCTTCAAATTAATGCTTTCCAAGTTTACTTTGTATTATGTAATGGTTCTATCTTGTAGTCCGGATGTCAAGTAACCTTTATATATTAACCGATCATCATAATAATAAAACATATAAGAGATCGTGGCCGGTCAAAGTACCTTTCCGGAACTGTTCTTGAACATTTCTAGGTTTTCCAGAAATGTTCTTGAGCAGTTTCGTCAACCTATGTTTGACCATCTCTAAATTCAAATATGTTACGTATCTAGGTAATATAAAGGAAGGTATATGTAGTACTCATGTCAGTCTACAAGTATATAACAACAAAATGATCATAAAACTTAACATAAGCAAGATCAAGCGCCTGCAAAGTCGTTATCAGACGTCTGGAAAAATTAGGGGTTACCCAAATTTGAAAAGTCCTGGTCGGTCAACGACCTTTGACCATGAATAACTTTTGATCTAGACATTCAATAACAGTGATCTAGATTGTTTGACATTTGACTGTCAAACACAAGAACAAAAATATCCAAATTTTTAAAAACTTAAATTTCGAGCACTTTGATGTTATGGATCTAACATGTGCCAACCCAGATCAATTATAGACACTACATAGAACATATTACAACACACAAACATAACTTTTAACACATCATTTAAGATCAGATTGTAAGATTATCTTTATAAATTTCTATGAGCAAATCTTGATTCTATGTTTCTGATTTGTTATTGGTGATCATGGGGCTGTATGAAGGGACTGATATACATATATATTTCATAGGTTTTAGAGAAAGAAGCTCAAGGTTGAGAGTTGGGCAAAAATAAGTGAGCAAATAATTTTATTTCTCTCTCCAATCTATATATATAATGGTATACAATGAGTGGGCTGATATGCAATGGCTGATTGTATGCATTTCAGTCAAATGGTGAGTCATGGAGTAGTTGAATAACTCAATTTTGGCAAGATAGACAAGTTATCTCAAAATAATGCAAGAGGGGTATGTTTATCATTTGGTTTTTTAATTTAATGGCATTTTTGTAACATAGCAAACCCTTAGGGTTTGACCCCAAAATATGTATACATCACCCATTCTGAGTCGCCAAATACATGGTACAGAAATAAATATAACTTCAGTAATACAATTGTTGTGCAGAATACGACAACGCCTATACTATGAGTTTGAATACAAATATTGTCTAATAGACAATATACAAACTCAAAATGAGTCCTCATTACAATTATAGATACACTATTTTACAAAATATTGAGGACTACTTAAACAACTATCTTGAATCATCACTCCATACCCCGACTAGTTCCTGCTAAATTCTCCCCTCCCGAGAATAACAATGTAACAAAAAGGAAAAGGGTGAGCTTAACTAGCCCAGTAAAGAATATTATGACTAAGATAATATACAACATTTTATCATTAGTCTTCAACTGGGAAAAATCTGATAAAATACAATAGACAACAAGTTTTAGATCAACAACTGCAGTGAAAACAACAATCCATTAGAATAGTCAAGTAGAGAATGAGTTCTACTATCTTCTAAGATTTAAAGGTCCATCATCAATATTTTATCCTTGTAACAACAATCAATATACATCTTTAATCAAATATTCATCTTTGCACTACAGGCCAAAGATATTCATTTGTATCACCAGTTGGTCATGTTCATCTCAACACCTATTCATCTTTGTACTACGGGCCAAAGATATTAATCAGTTAATCATTCATCTTTTCACTACAGGCCAAAGATATTCAGTAATATCATCATTTAAGACTGAGGATGATGAAAAATATTTTAAAGATAACGAATCCAGTGAGACAGAAGGACAAATAGTAGGGATTCGTATAAAAGTTTATCCAAGATCAATAATATTTCATAATAACCAATTGTGAAGCAGAATTCAAAAAATAAAGATCAAAACATGGATACAATCAAAGATAGTAACCATAATAGACATCTTGGACAAATAGGAAAATTTTCATTTTTCGATGAATAGTGTTGTATTCGTGAATAGTGTCGTATATGTGAATAGTAACCCCGACACAAAAAGTTCTAAATTTGATAAAAAGTTCAGACCAATATTTTAGCATAAAGATATTGAAAGAAATAATATCATTTACGAAGAAAATAACATCCCTTACCTCAAAATAGCTGTACTTCTGACTGAATTTCGGATATAGTGCTGACAGAAACTTGCACTCAATAGCAACTCTCGAAGTATAAAAATACTCACAAAAATACGCTCGATAATCTAAAGGGAAAGAAAACTTGTTTCTAGTGTGCTTTTCAATTCTAACCTAAATTGGAAAATGCTAGAAAGCCATAGGAGACTAAAATAACAAATTAATATTATTTCTCATTCTTTCTTCTACGCATGCATCAATTGAACAAGCTAGCCACCAATTCTAAAAAATTTCAGCAGCCCATGTGCATTCAAAACCAATCAAAAAGTGGGTCACACCCATAATTTAATAAAAATTATTTTATTTTTCGAAACTTCAGTAATTCATAGAAAATAGCCCGCTTATCAGAAAAATACGAATTTTATGTCTATTCCACACGAAATCGAATTCTCTACAACTTAGTAACTTTGAGTTTTTCCCAATTCCAAACAGAAAATATCTGAAACCCACAAAAGGGTGATTTTTAATACCCCCACTCCGACAAAATACTGATAAATCATCTCAGCATTAATTCCTTCTTTAATAACCACATAAAATAAATAAATCCATTATTTATATCCACATCAAATAAATATTTCCTTATCATATAAATCAATAATTAATTATTCACAAATAATATTACAGAATCACAATTATGACAACCAGGCAGTTCCCAAGAAAGAGGGGGCTTTCCAATAAAATTTCTCCTTACTGGCGCGTAATTAGGTATCAAACCTCTCCTTGACAGAACTTTCTAGACATTGCCAATAATGATATCTAATAATATTATTCAAATAATATGAATTATTGACCTAATAATGAAAAATACTGTGCAGTGATAATTATTGAAACAACAATAATATAAACTATCAACGCAACAATTATTGAATCAATAAAATAAAATATTGAACAGTAACTACTATTACAATTATTGAGTAGTGTCTTCTTACGTAAGAATCAATAATTCAACAATACTGTATAATACCGTGTGCTACTGTGCAACCACGCGTATTACTGTATTTTAACCACCAGGTATTCCAATAGTATTAACGGTAACAATTACACCGTTATTTATAAAAACTCAAACTTTGTCATTTTCTTCATCCGACAGTTATTCCGTTATGGGGCCCAAAAATGACTGCGCCGTCGTACGGATATTCCCGACAAAAAGAATATTCCACGACCAAACGAATATTCCCCGACAATAATGATTATTTTATAACCACTTGCTTATTTTGCAAAATTTGCACATTTCACCCATAACCAGAGCATTATATCAAATTAATTCCTTCTTATTTCAAGATAATAAATAGAGGAAATTCGATTTTATTCATAATAATTTGGGGTGTTACAACCTCTCATCCTTATGAAATTTCATCCTCGAAATTGACGTACGTACCTGGTGTTTTGAAAAGGTGTGGGTACCTCACTTTCATTTCCGATTCCAACTCCCAGGTCATTTCCTCAATAGCATGATTTCTTCACAAAACCGTAACTTGTGGTATAACCTTGGTGCGTAAGACATGCTCTTTCCTATCCAAGATCTTAACAAGTATCTCTTCGTACATTAAATCTTCAGCTATCTCGTCTGGTTTAACGCAATAATATGGTTCGGGTCTTTCACACATTTATGAAGCATAGATATGTGAAAAACATTATGAACACGAGACATACTTGGAGGTAATGCGAGTCTATAGTCCACATTTCATATTCGGTCAAGAATCTCAAATGGACCAACAAATCGTGGATTGAGCTTTCCTCTCTTCCAAAATCTTGTAACTCCCCTCCATTGAGCAATACGTAATAGTACATGATCTCCAATATTAAATTCCACGTCCTTTCTATGAAGATCAGCATAACTCTTTTGTCGATCTTGTGAGGTTTGAATACGTTGTCGAATCATTTGGATCTTGTGAGGTTTGAATACGCCTCGAATAGAGCCATGCCTATATTTGCTTGATAACTGTTGTTGTAAGAGAATTCCACCAGTGGCAAGTACTTATCCCAACTTCCTTTGAAATCTAAAACACAGAGTCTTAATAGATCTTCAAAGGTTTGAATAGTCCTTTCTGATTATCCGTCCGTTTTAGGATGGTATACCGAACTGAATCGTAAATACATGCCCATAGATTTCTGCAAACTAACCAAAAATCTTGAAGTGAATCTTGGGTCACGATCCAAAACTATGGATACTAGAATGCCTTGCAATCTCACAATCTCATTCACGTACATACGAGCAAGACGTTCAAGAGAATAAGTCTCACTTATCGGCAAGAAATGAGCAGACTTGGTTAATCTATCAACAATAACCCAAATTGCATCTATGCCTTGAGAAACTTTGGGAAGACCTGTAACAAAATCCATGGTAATGTGTTCCCACTTCTATTTCGAAATCTCAAGTGCTTTCAATAGACCCTTTAGAACTTGATGCTCCGCCTTTACACGTTGACAAGTTAAACACCTCGAGGTAAACTCCGCGATCTCTCTCTTCATATTGTTCCACCAAAATGTGTGTCAAATATCATGATACATTTTGGTACTCCCAGGATGGATTGCAAACGGTGTGTTGTGTGCATCCATCATGATTCTATGCTTCAAGTCAGAGTTGTTAGGAACACAAAGTCTGGAGTTGACTCGAAGTATTCCTTCTTCATCGATTCTTGCTTCTGGACTAACACCTTCTTGCACATTCTTCTTCATACGCATCAGCTCCATGTCCTTAGCTTGAGCAACTTTAACTTTATCGATTAAAGTCTGTTCTACTCGTATGTTTGATATCATCACGTGGGTACTTAGAGCCTTTAATTCTATCTCCATCCGTTTGAAGTCATACAAAATGGGCCTTTGTGTTAACAAGATTGCACTTGTACCTGCATATGATCTTCTACTCAATGCGTCAGCTACGACGTTTGCTTTTCCAGGATGGTATTGAATGGTATGATCGTAATCTTTCAACAGCTCGAGCCAACGTTGTTGCCGCATTTGAGTTCCTTTTGGGTGAAGAAGTATTTGAGGCTTTTATGATCCGTATAGATCTCCACTTTCTCCCCATACAGGTAGTGTCTCCAGATTTTCAACGCGGAAAACGACTGCTGCCAACTCTAGATCATGAGTAGGATAATTCCTCTCATATTCTTTGAGTTGTCGTGAGGCATAGGCTATGACTTTCCCATGTTAAATGAGAACACATCCTAACCCTTTGCCTGAAGCATCGCTATATATAACAAATCCATCCAAACCAGATAGTATTGCTAGAACAGGTGCCGAAATGAGTCTCCTCTTGAGTTCTTGAAAACTCTTCTCACAATCCTCGCTCCAACCAAATTTTGTATCTTTATGAGTCAGCTGAGTTAACGAAGTAGCGATTCAAGAAAATTCTTCCACGAATCTCCGATAATAACCAGCTAAGCCTAGAAAGCAACGCACTTCGGTCACCGACTTCGGTTTCTCCCAACTTTATATTACTTCAATCTTCGCCGGGTCAACAGATACTCCATATTTTGACACCACGTGCCCAAGGAATGCAACTTCCTCAAGCCAGAACTCGCATTTTTTCAGCTTGGCATATAACTTGTTTTCACGAAGCCTTTCAAGTATCAGCTTCAAATGGTTCTCATGATCTTCACGACTTTTGGAATAGATGAGGATGTCATCAATAAAGACAACAATAAACTAATCCAAATATTCCTTGAATACACGGTTCATCATATCTATGAAAGTAGTAGGAGCATTAGTCAATCCAAAAGACATGACTAAGAATTCATAATGCCCGTACCGAGTTCTGAAGGCTGTCTTTGGAATATCCTTAGTTTTAATCTTCAGTTGATGATATCCAGAACGAAAATCGATCTTTGAAAAGAATTGTGCTCCTTGCAATTTATCAAATAGGTCATCAATGCGAGGTAGCGGATACCTATCCTTGATGGTGACATGGTTCAATTCTCGGTAGTCAATACAAAGTCGCAAACTCCCATCTTTCTTCTTTACAAGTAAAATAGGAGCACCCCAAGGATATGTACTAGGACGAATGAAACCGATGTCTAACAATTCCTGTAGTTTGACTTTTAACTCCTGAAGTTCAATAGGAGCCATTCGATATGGGGTTTTAGAAATGGTTTTTGTACCCAGGTCAAGGTCAATAAAGAATTCAACATCACGTTCTGGGGGTAGACCGTGAAGTTCTTCAGGAAATACATCAGTAAATTCTCTAATAACAGAAATATTATTCAAATCTGACTTGTCTTTGTTCAAATTCATAACATGGGCTAAAAAAGTTTGACATCCATTTTTCAATAAACGAATAGCTTTATGGTTTGATATGATAGTGACTGATTTTAGTGGTTTAGTTGTTTGAATTCGTATGACAGGTTGGTTAGGAATATAAAAACAAACAACCTTATGAAAATAATCAATTTTGGCATGATGAGTAGTTAACCAATCAATTCCTAAAATCACAACAAAAGTAAGTATCTTTAAAGAGATAAGATCCACAGGTAATGTGATGGTGCCAACTTGGATTAAGTAAGATTTATAAACAGTAGACGTAACGAAAGTTTCTCATAACGGAGTCTCCACTGATAAATCAAAGTCTAATTTCTCTGGAGTCAAGTTTAAACGTTGAGCACAAGTAAGAGAGATAAAAGAATGGGTAGAATCGGTATCTAGTAAGTTATAAACTTAGGAAGAATTCAAGATTAGCTTACTCGTGATCACCTTGTTCGGGTTCCTAACGTTTTGGCCAGTCACGACAAACGTTCTTCCAGGAGTCACTAATTTCGACTTATCCAGGATAGCTTTTGGAGTCACCATCCCCGCTGAACTTGGTTTTGCTACAGAACACTCTCGAGCTATATGGTCCTCCTTTCCATAGTTATAACATACCTTGGATTGTTGTGGGCAGTTTGGGCTGATATGTCCCTCTTTCCTGTATTCGTAACAAACGACCGGTGCTCGTTCTCCTCCCCTAGAAACAGTTGATGTTTGTGCTGACGTCTTCACATTATCATTATTGTGGTTACCGCTTTTGTCCGAATGTTTTCCTCCCTGTTGGTTTTCATTATTCCGATAACCGCTGCCACCAGTATGACCCTAGTTGTATTCCCTTAGTTGAACATACTCACTATCTTGTTCTAATAATTGAGTCATGTTGACAACATCTGAATACATAGAAAATTTATGAGAGATAAGGTATTAACGAATCTCAAGTTTTATACCTCTCAGAAACATCCTTGTCATTCGTTCCTCATTCTCTACCAAATGAGGTGCAAACCTCGATAACTCAGCAAACTTCGCCTCGTACTGGGACACCGTCATGTTGTTTTGTTTCAGTCTGATAAACTCTACCTCCTTCATATGACGAATACTTTCAGGAAAGTGCTTGTCATTGAATAGTTTCTGAAATGTTTCCCAAGACATGTTGAGTGCGGCAGGCTGGGTATGCTTCACAGACTCCCACCAGTAGTCTGCCTCATCGCGGAACATAAAGGTGGTGAATGGAACCTTCTGTTCCTCCGTGCATCCCAAGACATCGAATATCTTGGTAATTTTCTTGACCCATGTTTACGCCTTGATCGGATCCGACTTTCCAATAAATTCTGGTGGTCCCAACTCCTTGAACTGCTTGGCTATGACAGACCGCGCGTTGCTATCACTTGCACCCGTATTTTGTACACGAGTCTCCCTCGTTTGATTTTGCATGAAATGCAAAAAGCTCTTAAACATTCCATCATTCATCATTTTCTCGGTAGTGTTGTTTACAGGAGGAATATTGCCTTCTTGTTGTACGTTCTCCTGGTTTGTGACTAAAGGTTGTTCCACAGTCTTATACACTCCATTGTTAATGTTCTCAGCAGCCATTCTTAAATACTGCCATAAAACTAGGGTTAATTAAACAAATTAACATATCACATAATATCCCTATATTATGACCAACCAACAAATAAGCTTAGATAGTACACACTAGTGAAGGATTTACTTATCTCTCCCCTCCTAGTTCTATTCCCTGATCTCCGCCAGAGACCATATCCCTAAGCTTTGATACCAACTGTGACGCCCCCAAAATAGGTATACATCACCCATTCTGAGTCGCCAAATACATGGTACATAAATAAATATAACTTCAGTAATACAATTGTCGTGCAGAATATGACGACGCCTATACTGTGAGTTTGAATACAAATATTGTCTAATAGATAGTATACAAACTCAAAATGAGTCCTCGTTACAATTATTGATACACTATGTTACAAAATAGGGAGGACTACTTAAACAACTATCTTGAATCATCACTACATACCCCGGCTAGTTCCTGCTAAATTCTCCCCTCCTGAGAATAATAATGGAACAAAAAAGAAAAGGGTGAGCTTAACTAGCCCAGTAAAGAATATTATGACTAAGATAATATACAACAATTTATCATTAGTCTTCAACCGGGAAAAATCTGATAAAATATAATAGACAACAAGTTTTAGATCAACAACTGCAGTGAAAACAACAATCCATTAGAATAGTCAAGTAGAGAATGAGTTCTACTATCTTCTAAGATTTAAAGGTCCATCATAAATATTTTATCCCTGTAACAACAATCAATATACATCTTTAATCAAATATTCATCTTTGCACTACAGGCCAAAGATATTCATTTGTATAACCAGTTGGTCATGTTCATCTCAACACTTGTTCATCTTTGTACTGCTGGCCAAAGATATTCATCAGTTAATCATTCATCTTTTCACTACAGGCCAAAGATATTCAGTAATATCATCATTTAAGACTGAAGATGATGAAAAATATTTTAAAGAAAATGAATCTAGTGAGACAGAATGACAAATAGTAGGGATTCGTATAATAGTTTATCTAAGATCAATAATACTTCATAATAACCAATTGGGAAGCAAAATTCAAAAATAAAGATCAAAACATGAATACAATCAATGATAGTAACCATAATAGACATCTTGGACAAAAAGGAAAATTTTTATTTTTCGGTGAATAGTGTTGTATTCGTGAATAGTGCCGTATACGTGAATAGTAACCCCGACACAAAAAGTTTCAAATTTGATAAAAAGTTCAGACCAATATTTTAGCATAAAGATATTGAAAGAAATATTATCATTTATGAAGAAAATAACATCTCTTACCTCAAAATAACCGTATTTCTGACTGAATTTCGGATATAGTGTTGACAGAACTTGCACTGAATAGCAACTCTCAAAGTATCAAAATACTCACAAAAATACGCTCGATAATCTAGAGAGAAATAAACTTGTTTCTGGTGTGATTTTCAATTCTAACCTAAGCGTCTATTTATAGGAAAATGCTAGAACGCCATAGGAGACTAAAATAATAAATTAATATTATTTCTCCTTCTTTCTTCTACGCATGCATCAATTGAAAAAGCTAGCAACCAATTCTAAAAAATTTCAGCAGCCTATATGCATTCAACACCAACCAAAAAGTGGGTCCCACCTATAATTTAATAAAAATTATTTTATTTTCTGAAACTTCAGTAATTCATATAAATTAGCCCGTTTATCAGTAAAATATGAATTTTATGTCCATTCCACATGAAATCGAATTCTCTACAACTTTGTAATTTTGAGTTTTTCCAAATTCCAAACAGAAAATATCTGAAACCCACAAACGGGTGATTTTTAATACATCCACTCCGACAAAATACTGATAAATCATCTCAGCATTAATTCTTTCATTAATAACCACATAAAATAAATAAATCCATCATTTAAATCCACATCAAATAAATATTTCCTTATCATATAAATTAATAATTAATTATTCATAAATAATATTACAGAATCATAATTATGACAACCAGGCAGTTTTCAGGAAAGACAGGGCTTTCCAATAAGGATTTCTCCTTACTGGCGCGCAATTAGGTGACCAAACCTCTCCTTAACAGAACTTTCTAGACATTGCCAATAATGTTATATAATAATATTATTCAAATAATATGAATTATTGATCTGATAATGGAAAATAATGTGCAATGATAATTATTGAAACAATAATAATATAAACTATCAACGCAACAATTATTGAATCAATAAAATAAAATATTGAATAGTAACTACTATAACAATTATTGAGTAGTGTCTTCTTACGTAAGAATCAATAATTCAACAATATTGTGCAATACCGTGTGCTACTGTGCAACCACGCGTATTACTGTATTTTAACCACCAGGTATTTCAACAGTGTTAACGGTAACAATTACGCCGTTATTTATAAAAACTCAAACTTTGTCGTTTTCTTCATTCGACAGTTATTCCGTTATGGGGCCCACAAATGAATGCGCCGTTGTACGAATATTCCTGACAAAAAGAATATTCCACGACCAAATGAATATTCCCCGAAAACAATGATTATTTTATAACCACTTATTTATTTTGCAAAATTTGCACATTTCACTCATAACCAGAGCATTATATCAAATTAATTCGTTATTATTTCAAGATAATAAATAGAGGAAATTAGATTTTATTCATAATAAGTTGAGGTCTTACACTTATTGTCACATAAGCAATTATTTATTTCATTTATAACTCCTTCCATTTTACTATATAGTTATATATATATACAGTCACACTAATGTGTCACACTACACTTCCCTTTTTAAATGTAGTTACTATATATTATCACATATTTTGCACATATCAATTAAATGAGTAAATATAATTCTAATTATGTGAATTATTTTGCTCATTATTATTCTAATATTCATAATAAATAAAATTAATTAATAATATAATATTAATTAATTATTCATTTCTTAATTTATTCATCCCTTAATTAAATTAAACCACTTAAATTTCTATTCTCATGCCACACAAGACATTTCACAAATTTAATCATAAACTCCACATTTTTCTCATTTCTTATAAATTCAATTTGAATTATTTGAATTACTCATCTCACAACACATCAATATTTATATTCAAATAAATACTCACTTTCTTATTATATCATACTAATTATTTATTCATGAAATTCACGGTTCATAAAATTATTATTATTATTATATTATTATTAATATTACTATTATAACTATAATAATATTATTATTATTATTATTATTATTATTATAATTATAATTATTATTATTATTATTAGTATAATTAGTATTAATTATTACTATTATTATTAATTATAATTATTATTATAATTACTATTATTATTATTATTATTATTAATTATGAGTATTATTATTATAATTATTATTAGTACTAATATAATAATAATTATTATTGTTATTATAATTATAATAATAATAATTATTATTATTATTATTTGAATTATTGTAATAATAATAGTTATTATATTATTACTATTATTATCATTATTAGTATTACTATTATTATTATTACTATTATAATAATAATTATTTTTATTATTATAATAGTTATAATTATTATCATTGTTATTGTTATTATTATTACTACTATTACAATTATTATTATTATTATTTATTTTTTTGTTATTATTACTATTATTGTAATTATTATTATTATTATTATTATTATTATTATTATTATTATTATCATTATTGTTATTTGATTTGGGCGGGAATTTTTAGTGTGAGGTGAAATATGAGCCTTTAGATTAAGTTGGAAAAATTGAAATGAAATTAGAATTGTCCTTGTGATTTTTCAAATGAAAGATTCAAAATGGGTTCTGTTTTATTTTATATATATATATATATATATATTAAAGTAGTAGAAAGCTTAAAATTTTGAAAAATCTTACAGTGGGCTACCAAGAAGACTTCAAATAGCTTTTGGGGCCTGAAAACTCGGTTTCCACCAGTTAAACTTCAGTATGTTACAGAACACGAGCTTACAAGTGTTTAGAAAGAAGAATCACTCAGTTAGGAGAACTCTAGTAGAGGTTAAAGGCTGAAATGAATAGAGTTTTCTCTCTTTTTTTTCTTTTTTTTAAATGAGCTGCTGGGAGCTCATATTTATAGACCAAGGAGCCCCGATCAACCCGCGGTAGTCGCGTGTCTATCTGCGACTGTCTGGGATGCCCCGAGCTTTGCGGGTCCCGTCGTCTCGAAGTACATGCATTCAGGCTACGCGCTGTCTGCTCGAACCTTCATAACTTTCAGTCTGGCCATCCGATGGAGTCGTGTTGTTCCTTTTCGAAAAGTCGTTGTTGAGAGCTACACAATGACATGGGATTAGAAATTGTCCGATGTTAGGAAGATAGGTCCATGGCCAGATCTCCAAGTCTTTGTTGCCTATTCGTTGACTTATCTTGTGTAGTTGTCACACCTGATTTGAGCTATGGTTCTTATGGAACATCTTTGTACACAGTTTAAGTTGAAATGTGTTGAGCCGACGTTGATGTGATGTTTAGGTGACAAAATGACCATTTTATCCCTACATCAGGGTTAACTCCGGCTTTAACGCAGTTGTAGCAGTCTTTTCTCATGGTTATCTATGAGATTACCTTGTTGTTGACTCTGACTGTCCTCAGGATTATCTCTGAGGTTGGCTTGACCTCCTGGGGTTATCTATAGCATCCCCGAATCCAGGTTCCAAATCACCTTGGATCCGGTATACTATTTCTATAACAAATTGCGGAAGATATAAACATAAATTGTTTATACATTAAACTTTACACACTTATCCCCAAGGTCGAGTAACCTTAACTTAAATACAATTCATCAATTATCTATTACACAACAATATTTATCACAATATGCTAATACAACTAGCCGCACTTTATGTCCCAAGCTGAACTTGGCATTATCGTTCATATCAATAATTCATTTGTTTAAGAATCATATATATTCTCATTTCAAAATAAACCTTCTTTATCTATACAACATTTCAAACTGTACATAGCTGAAAATTACATTTGATAAAACTATCAATCATAGATCTATACCATTTCTAAATCAAGAAAATGTATTCATTTTATGCATCGCTCAATCTTCATCATCCGTATAGCAAATAATATTGTCTAACATCATTAACCTGCAAAAAGTTTATGTTTGCAAGATTGAGCTCGACAGCCCAGCAAATTTAACAATTTATCATGTTTCACATAGCACACAATTCTATATGCACTACATTTCCTATAATATGCATATCTGCATGCAACATATATTCTTTACTAAACATATCCTACATGCATCAATAATTTCTTACAAAATATTAATTCATACATTATACATTTCTAATTTATCGAGTTACATCATACAACATGTAATCACATATTGATTGAGTTCCATAACCCAATTAACTTAGTCATAATTTGACTTTCAACAATTCATTGAGCATAATATGTACTTTAACACGTAACACATTCCATCCACAAACATAATAGAACTGAAAAACTTGCCTGAACCGTTGATTACCGCAACGCAAGTTATAACGCTTTACCCGAAGACCTTTTTGGGTTTGATTTTTGATTCTTGATCCTTGATCTGATCTTGCACATGACAAAAGCTGATAATTTCTTTATTTCTTACCCACTCTTACCCTCACACACGAAATTCTTGAGAGAGAAAATGTTGAAAAAAATGAGATAGAGAAGAAACTTTTCTCTCTCTTTAAATCTTATAAAAAGCTTGATTCAATGCATGTTGCTGCTATAATAGACTGATTGGTTGGATAATAGACACATGCTAAGCTACATTTAGGTCTAGGGTTGTTCACCAACCCATGATCTTGGCTAGATTTGCAAGTTGTCTAAAAAAATACACTAAAAGGGCATTATTGTCCTTTCCATAAATTTCTAGATTTCTCAATTGATGAAACCCTTAGGGTTTAGGGTTTGAGCATACTAAGATTTAAGATTTGGACAAATTTAGGGTTTAGATTTTAACCCTTAAATATTTAGCAACTTGAATTTTCAAAAATTTTCTAATTAAATTTTAAAATAGAAAACTTTGATTTCTAATTTATAATTAGGGCCTCCTAATTATATCATAATTTTCTAATCATGTATCAATCTTGCTAATTAGGACTAATTTAACCTAATTAAAATTACTAATTTAACACTTAGGGCCATAATTGCACATTAGATTTCAAAACCACATATTAGGGTTTTAAATAAAAATAATATTCAATCTTAGAAATTAGATTTCTTAATCCGATTAGGGTTTCTAATAACTTGACAATTAGGATTTATATGTCCTAATTAACATTGCTAATCAAGCAATTAAATTCCACCACTGAACAATTAGGGTTTCTGACGGAACAATTAGAGTTCTAAAAATTAGAAATTAGGGTTTGTAAATTAATCAACCTTTACCCTAATTAGTACTTAATTCATAGCACTAAAGCATTAAAATTCTGCGTTATATTCCCAGATTAGGGTTTCATTTTATTAGAATCTGAAACTAGGGTTTTCAGATCTGGTATTATGGTTTCCAAACAATCAATTAAGATTTTAGATAATTCATTAGGGTTTTCCCTAATTAATAAAAATTATAGGCATTTAACCTTGTACATACATTGTATTCCCAATCTAGGGTTTTCAATATCCTAATTAGGATTTCGTACACCCAGAACTGAAACTAGGGTTTCCAGAACCGATTTCTAGGGTTTCTTATTAGACGTTAGGGTTTCTAACTGAACGCTGTCGTTCTTAATATAAACTTAGGGTTTATCACAGATGTAATTTATCTGATCAACCCATGACCCTTAACTACATTCTGTACACATACATAACCATAAACAGAACATAATCACATAAATCCTTAATCCTGAATAATTCACCTATATCCTTCACAGAATTTTGAAACCCTAAAAATTCCTTCCTAAAAACATCATACGCATACACTTATTTTCTGTCTAGGTCTATTATTTGACCTTAGATCAATCATTTAAGATTTTAATGAATTCCCCAAATTCTCGGGTTGTCACATTTCACCCCTCCTTCTAAGAAATTTCGTCCTCGAAATTCACCTTACACCTTACACCGTGCACCTTACACCATTCACACATATTTCACATGCTACCCAATACACCACTCACAAGGGTAAAAATTTTAAAACTGTGCTGAGAAATCGTATAGACTGTTTGTTTTTCATTTTCGCAAAGGTTTTATGAAATTCATTCGCAAACCGTCATAACTTACGAACAAAAAGGGTGATTAGCCCATTATGCCCTGTACTGATCAAGTACTGCTGGTCGGAACAATTTGTTCCTCTTATCCGCCTTAGGCGCACAAAATTTCTTACCTCAGTCTTATTTAATTCCACAGCAAAACAATTTGGTTCAGGAAAATTTCTTTCGATAAACACTTGGAGTTTTTGAAAATATTTTTGAGAATGACGTCATGATGCAGCACTGTATTCAACAGTCTGTTGAGGATTTCGTCATTTTGTAACTTTGTTATACTACATCATACTGTAGTGGGCTAACGATCCTTAGATCACATCCAACACCAAGTAATTCTGCATTGATAACTCCATCATTTTTTTTATCATCTCTGCACCAAGTCACATGGTACATAAGTGATAAATAAAAAAAAACAATTTTTTTTTAAAAAGCACATAGTGCGTATTTAGCTTGATGTCAAAAATTGAAGTTTAGCAAAGCTAGGGGTTTAGGAAAACCTAAATCTCCACTAATGATCATATGCTTAAACATTTTATATGTTCCTATTATCCTCAACACTCCATTCACACACAACTATACCTAGTTCATAAAATCACACTTATGAGTTCATAACCTGGCCACAATTATATGAGTTTACGAACTGACCCTAGTCTGACCTTTGGCGTCCATTCGCTAAGGGATCCATAAACATTTCATATAACTATGAGTCAAGAATGTCACATAAGTATGAGTTTAAGAACTCGTACTTAACCTTATATCCTCTAACTATGACCTATCTATCTGTCATACACATGAGAAAGGAATCACCCTCTTAACACGCATATAACAAATAGCGTGACACAAACATTTCAATGATTATCGGTGCCAGAAACTAAGTGGTTGTCAAACCAAACTCGGCCACTAATCGATATAGGAAGCTAAGTGAACAATTCGCCGCCCATACAAAGAATTGATCAACCTAACCACTACATTGACCAGGAAGCTAAGTGATTCTAAAACCAAGTACAAATTCCCCGCCCATACAAGGAATCATACAACTCAGCGGCTGACACGAGTCCTCAATTGAATCCCCACCTAATACTTAACCCCCTTTTTCAATACGAATTCAATTCGTATTCATAATCCATAACTCTTTCATGAGTTTTCATAGTACAACTTTCACACAGCATCTTGTTGTAACCTTTTCAATCATAAGATTGATTCTTTCTGACTGTCATAACCTTATCAGATCACGGGGTGATCTTATCGTATATATTACGATTTATTTCTATGCCCATGATCGTTTTGTTTTACGATCTTCTATCCCTGCACTTTCAGTCTTTTAAACTCGATCTATTCACCATTACTGTTCAACTTTATTATCAGAGTTAGGGAACTCTGTGTCTTTACACTCGCCGAGATTCATCTTTGAATCATACCGACCAACTAACTCTATTTGAGTTAGTCTTATCCTAATCACTGCGGTTATTGGTCTCAGGTATTCCTACCTAAGCTTCATAACCAACAGCTCTGATACCAACTATAGCATCCCCGAATCCAGGTTCCAAATCACCTCGGATCCGGTATACTATTTCTATAACTAATTGCGGAAGATATAAACATAAATTGTTTATACATTAAACTTTACACACTTATCCCCAAGATCGAGTAACCTTAACTTAAATACAATTCATCAATTATCTATTACACAACAATATTTATCACAATATGCTAATACAACTAGCCGCACTTTATGTCCCAAGCTGAACTTGGCATTATCGTTCCTATCAATAATTCATTTGTTTAAGAATCATATCTATTCTCATTTCAAAATAAACCTTCTTTATCTATACAACATTTCAAACTGTACATAGCTGAAAATTACATTTGATAAAACTATCAATCATAGATCTATACCATTTCTAAATCAAGAAAATGTATTCATTTTATGCATCGCTCAATCTTCATCATCCGTATAGCAAATAATATTGTCTAACATCATTAACCTGCAAAAAGTTTATGTTTGCAAGATTGAGCTCGACAGCCCAGCAAATTTAACAATCTATCATGTTTCACATAGCACACAATTCTATATGCACTACATTTCCTTTAATATGCATATCTGCATGCAACATATATTCTTTACTAAACATATCCTACATGCATCAATAATTTCTTACAAAATATTAATTCATGCATTATACATTTCTAATTTATCGAGTTACATCATACAACATGTAATCACATATTGATTGAGTTCCATAACCCAATTAACTTAGTTATAATTTGACTTTCAACAATTCATAGAGCATAATATGTAATTTATCACATAACACATTACATCCACAAACATAATAGAACTGAAAAACTTGCCTGAACCGTTGATTACCGCAACGCAAGTTATAACGCTTTACCCGAAGACCTTTTTGGGTTTGATTTTTGATTCTTGATCCTTGATCTGATCTTGCACATGACAAAAGCTGATAATTTCTTTGTTTCTTACCCACTCTTACCTTCATACACGAAATTCTTGAGAGAGAAAAGGTTGAAAAAAATGAGATAGAGAAGAAACTTTTCTTTCTCTTTAAATCTTATAAAAAGCTTGATTCAATGCATGTTGCTACTATAATAGACTGATTGGTTAGATAATAGACACATGCTAAGCTACATTTAGGTCTAGGGTTGTTCACCAACCCATGATCTTGGCTAGATTTGCAAGTTGTCTAAAAAAAATACACTAAAAGGGCATTATTGTCCTTTCAATAAATTTCTAGATTTCTCAATTGATGAAACCCTTAGGGTTTAGGGTTTGAGCATACTAAGATTTAAGATTTGGACAAATTTAGGGTTTAGATTTTAACCCTTAAATATTTAGCAACTTGAATTTTCAAAAAATTTCTAATTAAATTTTAAAATAGAAAACTTTGATTTCTAATTTATAATTAGGGGCCTCCTAATTATATCATAATTTTCTAATCATGTATCAATCTTGCTAATTAGGACTAATTTATCCTAATTAAAATTACTAATTTAACACTTAGGGCCATAATTGCACATTAGATTTCAAAACCACATATTAGGTTTTTAAATAAAAATAATATTCAATCTTAGAAATTAGATTTCTTAATCCGATTAGGGTTTCTAATAACTTGATAATTAGGATTTATATCTCCTAATTAACATTGCTAATCAAGCAATTAAATTCAACCACTGAACAATTAGGGTTTCTGACGGAACAATTAGGGTTTCAAAAATTAGAAATTAGGGTTTGTAAATTTATCAACCTTTACCCTAATTAGTACTTAATTCATAGTACTAAAGCATTAAAATTCTCTATTATATTCCCAGATTAGGGTTTCATTTTATCAGAATCTGAAACTAGGGTTTTCAGATCTGGTATTATGGTTTCCAAACAATCAATTAAGATTTTAGATAATTCATTAGGGTTTTCCCTAATTAATTAAAATTATAGGCGTTTAACCTTGTACATACATTGTATTCCCAATCTAGGGTTTTCAATATCCGAATTAGGATTTCGTACACCCGGAACTGAAACTAGGGTTTCCAGAACCGTTTTCTAGGGTTTCTTATTAGACAGTTAGGGTTTTCTAACTGAACACTGTCGTTCTTAATATAAACTTAGGGTTTATCACAGATGTAATTTATCTGATCAACCCATGACCCTTAACCACATTCTGTACACATACATAACCATAAACAGAACATAATTACATAAATCCTTAATCCTGAATAATTCACCTATATCCTTCACAGAATTTTGAAACCCTCAAAATTCCTTCCTAAAAACATCATACGCATACACTTATTTTATGTCTAGGTCTATTATTTGACCTTAAATCAATCATTTAAGATTTTAATGAATTCCCCAAATTCTCGGGTTGTCACATTATCTCCGGGGTTGGAACTGAATCTCTCGGGGTTATCTCCGAGATTTGAAATTGGATTTCCCAGGGTTATCTCCTGGGTTGGAATTGATTTGACTTCCATATTTATCTCTGGAAGACGATTCTGCCCTGATGCAGGGTTAGTAATAAGAATACAAATTTTCGAGTGTCTACAGATGCCCCTCTTTATCATGTTCATGTAATGTAATGGCATGAATAGGATAAAGACTACTAGTGTGACACACCTAAATCTGGGTACTTCGTTCCCATAGGATTTGATGCTCACTATCCAAAACAATCACTTCCAACTATCCATAATCTAGGATAAAAGAAATAAGTTAAATAATTTAAATAATAATCACTCCCATTAAAGGGTTACATCAACTTAAAACAAATCCCATGTAATCTAACCTTAAATTAATACATAAGTTTGTGAATTACATCATATAAACAAATAAGTCTCATAACAAAAATTATCTCAAATAAAATAATCCAAGTCTTCATTACTTGGTAGCTTTGCCTTTGCCCTTACTAGTGCACGGCACATCTGATCTTTCAACCTTAGCTGCAACGTTTTATATGCAAGAGTGAGCAAACAAGTGATCACAAATATAATGATGACAATAATAACATCATAGAATAGACAATAAATACTGAATAATGAAGAATTCAACCTTTGAATCAAGATTATAAAGTTAGATCGAATTATATATATTTGAGGGTCTCAAGACCATGAACTATGTCCGAGGTTCTTATGTATTTCTACTTAACCTTTAACCGCTATTAGACTATATGGACCTTTCCTCTCGTACGTAGGGGGATCAACCTTTTGTACAATGTATTTTGCACAAACATCTTAACGCTAACGCGTAAATAATCCCTTATAATATGGTTGTTTATCTCAGTTTGACTTAGGATTCCATACTAAAGAAAGTTTAGTTTGGATTAGCTTAACAATGGTTCTAGAATTTTAGAACGCTCATTGACTATGGACTAGTGAAATCAATAAAGATTCACTAACCATTTCAAGGTTCGATACAATAAAATGATATTGAACTACAATGTTTGAATCAAAGATTAACTCACAATAATATAAAATTAAATAAAGCATTGTATATTCAATGTACTATCTTTAATGGAATTAGAAAGTTTTGTACGAATTAATGATCAATTTAAGCTTTGCATTAATGAGAGACAATGGATAGGAACTTGAACAGTTATAATCATAACATTAACAAGTTTAAGATTAGAAAATTTGCACAAAGAAAAGTAGGGTTTAGAAGCTTATGTAATAATAAACAAGATATGAATAAAGAACTTGTTCTTATGTAAAGAAATAAAGTTTACGAACTTTCCTCTTGTGTAAGCTATACAACTATAACACATGTTCGTCAAAAACTCTACATATATCATTAGAATCTCAATACCGATTAGTTACACTAACATTAACCCTATATGTGTAGTTCTCATTTAAATCCAACTTGTTAACATAATTCAAGTTCTGACTTTTAAATTAATATCACATCACCAATCTAAAATCATAAGTCTAACATAGCAACGTAACTCTTAAACCACATCTCAAGACTTAAACAAATAACAAGTTAAAGTTTTTCACAACTTATTAACTTTACAATTTAAGATCATCAAATAAATGTTTACAATCTGTTATTGAACTTTATTACATGCTTAACACAATATCAAGAACATTAGACTAGGTTAAATAAACACATCATGGACTGGAACAAAAAATAAAACAAAATGTTTCTGCTCAAGGGAGGGCGCAGCTGCGCTACCCCAAGCCTTGGCACCGGCGCAGCTGCGCTGGTGCTCAATTCCCAGAAAACTTAACAGGCATAGCTGCGCCATTTTTTTCCTTTGATACTAGCGCAGCTGTGCTTGTACGCAGATCAAAACTTACAGACTGCGCCCCTGCTTCACAGTTCAACCCAACACATCCCAAATTTTCCTAATTAAGCATGAATTCAACAAACCCATAAGCTATAAAAATATTAACAACAACATTAAGCATGCATATTACAGTTATAACATTATTAACATCTAAAACAATCAATTTTAAAGGATTAAAATCATGTTTATGCTTAAAAAACCAAATTTTGACATGTTTAACGAATCACATCACTACAACTTCGTTAATTCATCAAATTCATCCATTTCAGTTGCATTCTTTTAGTAATTCAACATACTAACATATTTGACAACCAATTTACATATTATCAAATAAATTAAAAACAAATTTTGACTCCAAAATCATACATGTCATATGTATATATCACCAAAAACTCCAGAACAACAATAATCCCCATTTACAACATTATTTCATGGATTTCAACCTCTGGAAATTGTTTCTAAATGATAACCAATAGATTATATATATATATATATATATATATATACATATATATATATATATATATATATATATATATATATTAACCCATACATACAATCCAATTCCTCATAAATTAGCCATAGAAATTCAATTTCCCATAAAACTCAAGAACACAATAAAACTTGAAATTTGAGAATTTACCCTTTATTGGATTAGCTAAGTGATGATCAAAAAAACTTGAAGAAGCTTGATGGCTCCACCCTACTTCTCTGATCACAAAATTTCTCTCTAACTCTTCTCAATTTTCTCTCTATCTCTGTGTGTTACTAACTTAGGCTTAATACATATAATATAATCTAATAACACAATACGCTTAACGTATCAGTTATACAGACAAAAGGTTTTGTCAACTTAATAAATTCAAAGGTCATAAGACCATTTTTGGCAACCCTCTCAAACTCTTCCTAAATTATTTTCATGTTTTCCTTATTATATAGTATACAATTGTCACACTTATTAAATTTAAATCATAATATTTAATTATCCACATAATATTTATTTAGCAAACATAATTCTTAATATTTATTTAATAAATATTAACCTTCTAAATTAATCATTCCTTTAATTCCATTAATCAATTAAGTTAAAATAACATCATTACACAATATTATAATTATTAAACAATTAATTTAATTATTTCATTAAATTAAATCATCATTCCATAAAATTACAATACATTAATTTAGTTAATATACACACTTAACCAAATTATTGCACAACAATTTCATCGAATATTTATTTAACTTAATAAATAAACTAACTCAAATATTTATTCAATTCAACAAATATTTAAAATTAAACACAAAATTCTCGTTCGTTACATCTAGACACTTGAAATATGACAAGCTTAAGATAATGCAAATGAAATGTAGCATGATGCGATGTTATGTTGAATGTTGTTGTTGGAATGATTTCCAACAGTATGTGATAACTGCATGCTCCCACCATTTCTGTTGGGGGATGGAGTTGTCAATGATGGCTCTGTTGAACATCTTTGATGTATACTCAAACGGTAGCCTACAAAGCTTTGATCTCCGAATTTCCCAATGCAACGCTGGGATTGTCGCCAACGGTTTAAAATGTCCATCAGTGCTATTTGAGCCTGATTTGCTGACAAGTGGCAAAGATATCTTCAAGATCCCTGCAGTAGAGGTTTCTAACGGTTGAGACCATCAGATGTTGACATTGGGGTTGTCATCAACGTCCTTGATCTTTTGAAAATGCTCTCCACTGAACTCTATTGCGAGCAAATCTTGGGGATTGTTAATGTTTCATGTGACGCCCCCAAAATAAGTATACATCACCTATTCTAAGTCATCAAATACATGGTACATAATACAAATACAACCTTAAATATACAACATGAGCTGTGAGTTTTAATACAAATATTGTCTTCTAGACAATATTCAAACTCAAAATAAGTCCTCAATACATTTATTATCACTCTATTTCATAGAATATTGAGAACTACTAATGCTATCATCTGAACCGTCACTCCATTACCCGACTAGTCCTTACTATGTTCTCATTTCCTGAAGAGAATAATGAAAGTAAAAGGGTGAGCTCAACTAGCCCAATAAGAAATATCATGACTAAGATAATGCAAAATAGATTATCATTAGCCTTCAACAGTGTTAAACTGATAAAATATAACAAATATCAAGTTTAACTGCAGCAGAATAAGCAATCCATTAAAAGAGTCAAGTAGAGAATAAAATCTACTATCTTCTATGATTTAAAAGGTTTTTCATCACTTTTATCGCTGAGACTCAGCTTAATAAATAATCCACATTATCCCTGAACTACGACACAAGATATTAAGAAGTATCACGACCACAAATTATCCATGCACTACGGGCCAATGATATTCGTGTATTCATCAATGGTCACGATCATACCAACAACTCTCCATTAATGCACTACGGCCAATGAGGATTTTTACCACATCATTTGTAACATTACGATCATGATTATACCGAATAATCCCTGGTCATAAGCATACCAAGTCCATCTATGCACTACAGGCCACATATGACTTTCAACATATTATAAACATTAGGATGATAACAATTCAATAAATCAAGTTCAAGAATAAATTTTAAAGATTTATAAGTTAATTTTTCATGAACTCAATAACGTCCAAATTGTCAACATGATACTACTTTGTAGAGTAAAATTCAAGAATGCTCAGAAGAATATTTCCATGAAAAGGTACTGGATGAAGCGCAAATATCAAGGATATTCCACTAATTTTATGGAGTATAGAAGCCAAAACTTTAATCAACTGAGTATAATAGAATATATGAAACCGCAAATGGATTTTTGTCGCCATGCGGTAATCCACGTTGACAGATTATTCCAATAGAATAATAAAGAATGAAATAACATAAGAATTCACCAGGCGTGCGTAATCCGCATAGACAGGTTATTTCAACAGAATAATAAAGAATGGAACCAGGTCATACGTAATCCGCATAGACAAGATATTCCAACAAAATAATAAAGAATGGAATATCAACAGAATTCACCAGGCATGCGATAGACTGCACAGACTGGTTATTCCAACAGAATAATAAAGAATAGAATAACAGAAGAATTTTATCATGCATGCGATACTTTTCATAGACATGTTATTCCAACATAATAACAAAGAATGGAATAACAGCCCTTACGAGTATTGAAAGAAAATAACTCTCTTCATGAATACGAAAGAATAATACCTCTTACCTTAAAAAGAAGAGTATTCTGACTGGTAGGGCGAGGATATTCTTGAAGAAAACTTATATTCTTTTCTACGCTTAAAGCTTCTTAAAACTCTAAAGAAATATGTTTAAGATTATAGAAGAAGAATTCTCTGAATTTCTGGTGTGATTTTTAATTCTAACTAAGCATCCTATTTATAGAAGAATGGAAAGGATACTATGATGCACTATGCAATAAAATATAATATATTCTATTTATAATCAAATAAAACCAAACTTTATAAAAAGTATTCTATTTTATTTAAAAAGTTTTTACTATGCAAACACTATGCAAGCACTATGCAAATACTATGCATAATAAAATATAATATATTTTATTTAAAATCTAATAAAACAAATTACTTTATAAAAGTATTATGTTTTATATAAAAAGATTTTACTATGAAAACACTATATAGGCACTATGCAAACACTATGCATAATAAAATATAATATATTCTATTTAAAATCTAATAAAACAAATAACTTTATAAAAGTATTCTATTTTATATAAATTTTTTTTGTTTTATTACATTTATAATAATAATAAAACAAACTTTATCATCATTATTATAATTCATAATATTAATCGACGAGGTCGTTCCTAGGAAAGAGGGGGCATTCCGATAAGGATTTCACCCTATTGGCGTGTAATTAGGTGACCAAACCTCTCATTGACAGAAGTTCTAGAAATTGTTAATATTGCAAATAATAATATTAATAACTTTGTCATCTCAATTATTGATTTAATAATATATAAAATATTAACAATAATTGAATCAAATAACGTGAGATACTATGCAGCAATTACTGTAGCAATAATGGAACAAAACTGAGTGACTTCTCACGTAAGCATCAATAATCAATACCGTGTGCTACTATGCAACCACGCATATTACTATACTTTTAACACCAGGTGTTTCAACAGTTAACGGTAAAACTTCCGCCGTTATTTTCATAAAGTATTTTTGTCGTTTTCTCAATCCGATAATAATTCCGTTGTGGGGTCCACCAATGATTGTGTCGTTGTACGAATATTCCCTGTTAGAATGAATATTCCCCGACCAATCGAATATTATATAACAACTTGCGTACTTTGCAAAATTTATAAATATTACCCACAACTATAACATTATATCAAATTCATTCCATAATATTCAAAAATGATATTTATAGAAAATTCATCTTTATTCATAAAAGTTAGGGTCTTACATTTCGTCCAGATGATGGCTTGGCCTTGTTTCCACCATGAGATGTTTCTTGCCATTACACTAGCATTATCACCATTGTTATGGCTTTCTACCATGTTGATGTTGATAGTTCCTCTAGGGATAACATTTTGATTGTTGGGGATCTGTATAACAGATTCCATCATTGGTCTTCCCTAATGAAAATGATTTTTCATGGTTTACATCATCAGACTTCTCTGACGCTTCGTTGGAGTTATCTCTAACGGCTTGTAATATTAGATACCATAATATTCGTTGAAGTAGCTTTCAAAGGCTTACATCACTGGATCATTTCTGATGCTTCGCTGGAGTTGTTGCCAGCAGCTTCTAGTGTTAGGGATGTCTGACCCTCGTTGAAGTAGCTTTCAAAGACTTACATTGTCGATTATGTCTGAAATCACCACTGTGGATTTAATTTTGACGAGTTTGGATGCTTTTGATTGCAATCACAACCCCCGGTTGATGGCATCGGACCTTAGCGATGCGCCGACAAGGGTCGCTCTCAATAGCTTTTATCATCGCAACCCTATATTCAGGTGAATACCAATGACTAACATGTAGACTCGTAGTTTGATATCTGAATTCAGGATTTTCGGCTTTCCGCTTAATCCCGTAGCACCTTTTTTCTTGATTTGACCTTTTAGCTTCTGGGACCTCCTTTGCAACTAAAATTTGATCAAGTTGGAGGGGGTGGGGACCACCCTAGGTAGCCGCAGGTAGACCAGCGGCTGTCGTGGGTTGACTCGGTGCCACCCGTGGGTTATATATCACTTCCCATCTCTTTCATAAGTCATTTTCAAGTTGAAGCCACATAGGGAATCCGAGATTTCTTCTTCAGATCTACTGAGTTCGGGCTATTTTCTACAAAATCTGTCACCGTACAATCGTTCAGCACTATCATGGTAACATTTACATGTTTTCTTTTCTCGTTTTGACCGTTGGAAAGTGAGATATCATACAAAATGCTTCAAAACACATAGTAGTTGTCGACGTCGGGATTTTTGTGTGTCCCTTTCCGTTACTTGTTCTTTGGTGTTCTCATTTTAGGTGAGATTTGTTTGAAAAAATAAGTGAAAAAGGTCTGACATGTATAATGTCGACGATGGGACTGTTAAGAGTCGCTAGTTGGTTTTTTAAATGGTTGTACCAACACAATCTATAAAAGGTTTGCACATTGACCCAGTGAGGTGACACTGATATACGGGTCGGCGAAACCGAGATTCGTTTAGGGTTCGGGGACTTAGTTATGCGGGGGGAAGGTGTTAGGCACCCCCCGACATCTGTGTTACCACGGTGACCACCTCTTTTCAAGAAACTATTATCTCAGTGTGTGTGTGTGGGTCAATGTGCTGTTATATGGAAGTTGTGCGAGGCCTCGTTCGAACCTATATACACAGGGTTTAAATTTATGTAAAAATTCAGTTTTAACAAGATATGGCAGTGATGTTTTATAAAAAAGGTTTTTTAAACCCTGATGCTCAATAGAAATTGAGACCTTTTACACTCTCATTTTTTATTAAGTGATCGGCTGGATTGATATTATTTTGACGAATATGAGGCATCCTGTAAAAAAATAATATACAAAAATAATGCCAACTTCCTCGTGGGTATGTAAACCATCTGAGGAAATTCAGACATCGGAGAATAATTTACAAGCTGCTTACAACTGAAAAATGTCCATCACGAAAACCGAATCTAGATCCAATGGGATGAATCTGTGATCACATGATTCCTAGGCTCACAAGATGTTGCAAATATATAAGAGCAATAAGTAGGTATATATATAAAAGCGATAAATATATATATATATGGACATGATCACCAACCACGAAGCACCTCCATGGGGGATCAGAAATGTAAATAAAGCTGTTAAAAGCTATCAACCGCCACGGAGGAAACTCCAGGCGAGACAAAACATAAATAAAGCTGTAAAGCGATCAACTGCCACGAAGAAAACTCCAAGCAGGGCGAATATATATATATATATATATATATATATATATATATATATATATATATATATATGTATATATAGCAGTAAATGCACCGGATGAAAAATCCAGGCTCATCGAACAAAGTCTGACATATATATATATATATATATATATATATATATATATATATATATATATAAGCAAGCAAATGCTCTAAACCGCAGTCAAGGCTCAATCGAGGCATAACTCGATAATGTTAGTCAATATACATATAATTATATGTATATATAATATATATATATATATATACAGACTGGAATGAAACCACGGACCGAAGTCCGGGCCAAAGCAAGCAACACGAC
This sequence comes from Panax japonicus, assembly GCA_020205505.1. Taxonomy (NCBI): domain Eukaryota; kingdom Viridiplantae; phylum Streptophyta; class Magnoliopsida; order Apiales; family Araliaceae; genus Panax; species Panax japonicus. Next base: position 32,854,984 of record CM035109.1, on the reverse strand, counting down.
TCTCAACGTGTAGAAGGGTGTGTGCAAAGATGATGAGAAAGACTCTAAAGTGTGTGTGAGAAGGCTTACAGCTGACTGATAAAAAGTGCTTCTATATCATTAGAGTGGGTAAAAACTAGCTTTTTTGGGTACAAAAGGGCTATATATGAGTTCACAAGTGTTTAAAAGTGGGAAAATACATTGTATGGCAAGTACGGAGAAAATTGTGCAAGGTTTCTCCGTCTTTTTTCTCTTAAAAATCAACACCCCAAGCCCTCTATTAATAGGCAATATGAGCCCCAGGTGTACCTGCGGCTGAGCTGCAGGTGTACCAGAGGCGGGTCGGGTTGGCCCGGGTTTGTCAGGTCGGGTTGTCTCGAAGTATGTGCACTCAGGCACTATAATGTCCACTCGAATTTTGAGAAGTGTAATCCAGGCATCCGTTTTGAGTTATACAGGACCTATTTCGGACCGCCGTTGTCAAGAGTTTTACAATGGCATGGGATTAGAATTTGTACGAAGTCATTGAAGATGGGACAGTGCTCTCCAGTCTTCAAGCTTCAACTTTCATCCGTTACCCTGCACAATAGTCACTCGGGATTGGTTAATCTTGTGGGACATCATTGCGTAGAGACGTGATGTGGCATTGTGTTGGACGAGATGACGATGTTGTCCCTCACCGGTGTTATCTTCGGATTGGGCCGATAAAGCAGACGTTGCTCATACTTCGCTGAGATTGGACTGCTGCAATTGTTGAAGGTCCTCATTGTCATCTTTGAGGTGTGCCTATCTTCCCGATGTTATTGCCGGGTTGGTTCAGTGTATCTCAGTTGTGAGCGCCGAGATTGAAGCTGATGGCATTTAAAATAAGCATTTCCGGGGTTATCTCCGCAACTTCATTCCTTGGGGTTATCACCAAGGTTGGTGGCTATTCCCATGGTTGGGACTAAGACTGGATACCTCGGGGTTATCTCTGAGATTAATCGGTCTTCTCCGGTGTGTGTTCCGGTATTGTATCTGCAGGTCTCGAGGTTATATCCGAGGTTGGAACTGCTGCTCCCAGAGTGTGATCTGGGGTTGATGCTGAACTCCTGGTAGTATCCGGTATGGATTTGGATTGTCTTTCAGGGTTCTCTCTTAAAAGACGAATCTGTCTTCCTACAATGTTAGTAACAGTAGTACAGAAAATTTTGAGTGTCTACAGATGCCCCTCTTTATCATACTCAGGCTTGGCGATGCATGGGTAGGATAAAGAATCCTAGACACTTGAAAAGCAACAAGATAAATATGGTACTATGGATATCAATATGATGTAAATGTATGATGCATGTGTACGGGGTTGTGGCCCAACATGCTCGGGATGATTGATGGCTCCCTGTTGCTTCAACTGGGGATTGGCAATACTGACCAGATCTGATGTGCAAGCCGAATCTGTTAGGATGTTGATGTTGGAGTTATCACCAAATTCTTGTGTTCTTGATAACGACTTGATCCTGAAGGGGTACCTCTTATGTGTAAGAGATCTGTGGGGATAAAGCTTGATCTGTTTTGAGGATGTGTATAACATATTCCATCATCTATCCTCTTTGATAATGTTGACCTTTCCTGGTTAGTATCGCCAGAATATGTTAAGATTCTGTTGGATTTACTGCTAACAACAAATGCTGTCATTGATGCCTGACATTCGTTTACGTGTGAATCAACGGCTGAAACATCCTATGGGATATACTGTCAAGGTTTCTTGACCTTCGCTGACGTGTGAATCAACAGCTGAAACTCTGTGAGGAGATCGTCAATGTTGCTTGACCTTCGCTGACGTGTAGATCAACGGAGCATTGCATTGTGACCCCCACCGAGGATCCGCTGGGGAATATGAGAAGCTGGGGTATGAGAACCTCAAATAGCTCTATAGCTCTGATAGGTTTAAACGCTATCGGCTGAAATGACATCAAGGTTGCTTGACCTTCATTGATATGTGTGTCAATGACTGAAACATCCTGTGGGATATACTGTCAAGATTGCTTGACCTTCGCTGACGGTGTGAATCAACGGCTGAAACTCTGTGAGGAGATCGTCAAGGTTTCTTGACCTTCGCTGATGTGTAGATCAACGGAGCATTGCATTGTGACCCCCGCCGGGGATCCGTTGGGGAATATGAGCAGCTGGGTATGAGAACCTCAAATAGCTCTATAGCTCTGATAGGTTTAAACGCTATCGGCTGAAATGACGTCAAGGTTGCTTGACCTTCATTGATATGTGTGTCAACGGTTAAAACATCCTGTGGGATATACTATCAAGGTTGCTTGACATTCGCTGAAGTGTGAATCAACTGGCTGAAACTCTGTGAGGAGATCAGTCTAGGTTGCTTGACCTTCGCTGACGTGTAGATAAATAGAGCATTGCGTTGTGACCCCCACCGGGGATCCGCTGGAAAATATGAGTAGTTGGGTATGAGAACCTCAAATAGCTCTATAGCTCTAATAGGTTTAAACGTTATCGACTGAAATGACGTCAAGGTTGCTTGACCTTCATTGATATGTGTGTCAACGGCTGAAACATCCTGTGGGATATACTGTCAAGGTTGCTTAACCTTCGCTGATGTGTGAATCAACGGCTGAAACTTTGTGAGGAGATCGTCAAGTTTGTTTGACCTTCGCTGACGTGTAGATCAACGGAGCATTGCGTTGTGACCCCCGCCGGGGATATATGTTGTAACCCGCATCAGGGATCTACTGGGGACGCATGAGTACGTACACAGCTACCGAATGGTTCTCAATTCTTTGATGGGTTTACCTCGTGTTCGGGTGACTACCAATGACTGATGTACAGGTTCAAAGTCTCATCTGAGAAGACTAGGATTGTATGCTATTTTGCTCAATCGCATGGCATTTTTATTCCCATTTTGACCCTTCTAGCCCGTAAGAACTCTGTTTCAACTCGAACTGGACCAAGCCGGAGGGGTGGGACCCAGATACCGGAGCCGCAGGTGCACCTACTGTAGCTGTAGGTGGTCCTACAGCCAGGCATGGATGATAAATCCTACAGCCTGCCTTCGCAAGTTCATTTCTAACTCACTTCTCTTAGAAAAGAACCGCGAGCCTTCTTCAGATCTGCTGAGTTTGGGCTGTTTTCTGCAAATTCTATCACCGTACAAGTGTTCTACAATATATTGGTAACGTATGCATGTAATTTTTTTCCAGTTTTTGTTGTCCGTTAGATTGTAAGATATTGCACGAAATGCATCTAAACACATAGTAGTGATTATGTATGCACAAATGACTTGATAAAAAATATTCAACATAGTAAATGTTAATATTAAACCACGCTGAACATAATGATGTAAAAAAATTTAACTTTTGAGACAGTCAAATTGACACCTTTTACTGTTATTTTTTGTCCTATTTGAGGTCCAGTGAGCAAAAGGTAGAAAGGTAAAATACTCCTAGCATTTAGGTTGGCCTTATGCATGATGATTTTGATTTTAATGTATATATTAGGTATATGACTTTGGGGCAGGTGTGCTACTGAATGGCCACCTAGACATGCCAATGTGCATGTGGATAGTCCTATTTTCAAAGGGGAATATGGCAAAAAATTTCCAAATGTAGGCGTTGGGTAGTCATGCATTTTAACTCTATTATATGTGAAAGTAAATGCATACATGCATATAGTCATAGATGTATTTAAAATGCTCCAGGTAAAGAAATACCACACCCTTTTTGAGGTTATTTGGAGACTTGTTGTCCAGATATTGATGGATCCAGATCAGCCAAGCAGTTCTTACAGGACCGCTTTTAGCGTACGGCGGAGGGCTTCTGAAGTGCCTCGTCCCCGTTCTGTCAGACAGCCTCGTCGGTTGGTGGAGGCTAGTGATACGTCCCATACAGGTAGATGTTCCAGACGTCTAGGACGAGGAGGTAGATATTTAGGATCCCTCTCCTGCTGCATATATCCCTCGCAGGGAGCTTCCGAGCATCCAGGTGGTGAACTAGAGTTGCTGGGTGATTTGGGTAGACACCCATCGATGTATTTGTACGCTAACGAGGTATGACGTTAGACTTTATCTTCCTTCTTTCCTATTGATGCGGATTAAAGGATTCTGATGTTGATCTGCATTTCATGCAGGTTCCAGGTTTTACACAGCCTCGAGGGAACTGGTTTAGCATCCACTCCATGTACCAGACGCTTCATCCTGATTATAGAGCAGTAGTGCATGGATAGGGATTTGGGGCATTTTTCTCCATCCTACCCCGTCGTTGTCCCTGGGGTTACCTCCGGGCATTGTCTGAGCGATGGTTTCATCAGACTCAGTCACTCCATCTGCTGGATTGTGAGGTGATGATGACGCCTATGGATTGGCGATTTATCACAAGTATGGAGTTTGGAGGGGAGCCAGTGCCTTGCATGCCGAATATTACCCCCACTGTCGTTAGATCCTTATTAGGAGTTTCGGCGGAGGCGCTCAAAGGCAGGACTGTCCGTTCAGGTCCTTTGAGCGTAGATGTTATGAGTGGGCTATTGAGTGATCCCATGCCTGATGATGTCAGGATCAGGGATCGCGTTCTGCGGCGATTGTTCCTGATGATCATTCGAGGATGCTTCATAGCAGATAATTCTTCCACATTATCTTTCTCTTTGGTCAGCGCCACACGCGATGTGTACCATATAGGAGAGTATGAATGTAGCTCTTACACCTTTGCCTATTTCCTCCGGGGGCATGCGTCTGCGCTCATAGGGTTTGACTGAGGCTTGTCTAGGATTTTACCCGTTTCTGCTGGTGAGTATTTCTTTTGTCTTTTCCCATTTACAAGTTAAGAGTGTTTACTGATAGCAGATGTTTTGCCATTATGTTGGCAGTTTTGGGCCTATGAGAGGCTCCCATGTTTGTGTCCCATGAGTGTGTGTTAGGCTTAGATACCTATACATGAGGACGATGATGGAACCATTCTATTTTGCCAGAGGTCCCTGTATCTGAGGGCTTCGCTCACTATACAGCTTCATTACTCATGCTCCGGACATGGATTTCCTCCTTTTGGCTGGCTTGAGGGGCGTGACTACTTATCACCCATTGGCTGTGATGTCGCAGTTTGACCAGTTCCAGGTTTTTCATCCTTTCAAGGGGGCGGCGGGTATACACTTTCTGTGATCAGTGTGAGCTAGCTGCTTTTCCTGCCAGTTGTCACGGTTACTCCGTATGGATGAAGTCGGAGGTTTTATCGGCTGCATCAGTATTTAAAGTACTGGAGAGCAAGTTATTCGATGTAGAGCCTATGGAGGACATTGATACCTACATCGAGGAGGATACCGCTGCTGGGTTGCCAGCATTTCTTCTAGATTCTCCTAGTACCAGTACTTTTGTGATTCAGCACTCGACATAGTATTTAGAGAAGAGTCTTCATCTGATGACCTTTGAGAGAGATCAGATTCGATCTATGATGTCGACTGCTCTTGATGTGAGGGATGTCGCCCTATTAGAGAGAGATGAGGCATTGGCTCGTAGAGATGCTGCCGTCGCTGAGCGTGATGAGGCCAGGTCAGCCATAGCCGTAGTGGTAGTTGAGCGGGATATCGCCATATCTGCCCGGGATGTGACTGTCACAGATAGTACTGCAGCGAGGTCCCTTACCACTGGTATGATCGCAAAGATGAGCGCTTATATTGATGAGCATATGGTCATCATGCAGATGGCTACAGATCTGTTGGGTCGTGTGGCATATTCTCATCCAGGAGACAACAGCTTTACCTCCTTCATCTGAGAGGGATGCCATATTGGTCTTGCTAGCTCGCATGTACTCTGATCCGTAGATGAGCTTGTATTTACCTGCACAGACTAGCTTGGCCATTTTGTCATGTACAGTTCACATTGTATTTATATCAAACATCATTATATATGACATGGACATATATGTTTGGATCACTTCCCTTTTAGATATGCCTTGCTATTTGCTTGATATTTTGCCTGCTGCTTTAGGGCTTGTGATCTTGATATATTCTGAATTCCTCCTTGGTGGATGGACATTGAGTTGTCACTGGATAGTTCAGAATGGATCATCGATCTATGTATCCCTACCATCTTTAGTGTCTTAGGACATGTTTTTGAATGGAGAATGAAGAGGAGTGTGGCTTTCCTCTTTGAGATTGATTGTACCACAGATGGTAGCCGGTACTTCTATTTAGGAGAAGGCTAGTTAATTCCACCTCTTATGGTTTGGTGTTGCTCTTCGAGGTATGACCACAACTTAGATGGTCGCCGAATCTCCTATTTGGGAGGAGTTCAGGTAATTCCATCCCTTTGGTCTGAAGCCGAATGAAATGTAGTGGTTTGAAAGAAAATCCCAATACCAACTGAAAATGGTTTGTGTTTTGGTAGGGGGTGAGACCACACCATGAATGGCTGCCTACGTACTCCTATTGAAGAGGAGATCAGGTCTGCGTAGTTCGAACCTGGTGTAAGAGGTTCAACGTTGTATATGGCTGACATGGTGTATGAATGTTTTTAGTTGTTTTTGTTTTATGTAAGGGCAGAAATGTTTTTGTTTTTTTTGTTTTATTGCGACCGGGCCATATGAAATGGTTGCCTACGTACTCCTATTGAAGAGGAGATCAGGTCGACGTAGTTCGCCCCTCAGGGCTAGAAGAAAAGTGTAATCCCATGTGCAGGTCAGAGTGTGGGGAAAATAAAGTTTAATCCTAGGTTGAGGATAAACTGCAGGTGAAAAGTTTGATCCCAGAATGGGTAGCAAAACTGCAAATGGAAGAGGTTCAATCCGCGGTGGGATGACTTAAGTTGTAGGAACGCAGAGGAGAAGGCCAGGCTACTGGCTTGAACTGTATGTCTCCCTGAGGGCCAAAGTGTAGATAAGTTGTATGTGGTAAAGGGTTACAGAACCGGAATGACTGGTGACCTGATGATGATGCACCAGGGTGTTTGGTGGTTACTTTAGACATAATACTGTTTCACGGTGTCTGAGTTTATGAGTTGTGGAAATTCATCACCGTCCATTTCTTGCAATCTGAGAGTGCCTCATGTCAATACTTCTTTGATAATAAACGGGCCTTCCTAGTTAGGAGCAAATTTCCCTTTAGCCTGATCTTGGTTGTCAAGAATCTTCTTCAAAACCAAGTCATGTTGTTTAAACTGCCGTAGCCAGACTTTTTTGTTGTAGGATCTGGCAATCCTTTGCTGATATAACTGACCATGGAAGATAGCTGCGGTTCACCTTTCGTCTATTTGAGACAATTGGTGATACCTGTCCTGTACCCATTGGTCTTCATCCAGCTAAGCGTCGATCAATACTCTGAGAGATTCCATCTCAACTTCTATGGGGAGCACTACCTCCATCGCATAGGTTAAAGCATAGGGGGTTGCCCCAGTTGAAGTGCGCATGGAGGTTCTGTAGGCTAACAGAGTAAAAGGCAATAGGTCAGGTCAATCTTTGTGGTTGGCGGACATCTTTTGCATAATCTTCTTGATATTTTTGTTAGCCGCTTCAATAGCACTGTTCATCTTCAAACGATAGATGACAGAGTTAAGATGTTTGATTTGGAATTTACTGTATAATTCATCCATCATTTTGTTTTTGAGGTTTTTGGCATTGTCTGACACAATCACCTCTAGTTTTCCATATCGACAAACGACATTGTTTTTTATGAAAGCAATGATGACTTCTTTAGTGACCCTGGGGAAGGAGGCAGCTTCTACCCACTTGGTGAAGTAGTCGATCATGGTGATGATATATCGGTGACCATTACTAGCTTTAGGCTCGATGGACCCAATAACGTCCATTCCCCATATTGAGAAGGGCCAAGGCGAACTCATATTGTGGAGTTCCCGTGGAGGGGTGTGTATAGCATTCCCGTGAATTTGGCATTGATAGCATCTTTTGACGTGGTCATTGCAATCAGCCTTGAGAGATAGCCAGTAGTGTCCTGTCCTGAGGACTTTCTTGACAAGGAGGGGGCCACTCATGTGGGGGCCACAGACTCCACCATGGATTTCATCCATAAGCCCTTGGGCTTGATATTTGTCTAGACACCTGAGGAGACCTAGTCCCGTATCTCTTTTGTAGAGCGCATCTCCACTCAGGTAGAACTTCATAGCAAGTCGATGGATCCGCCTTTTCTCAGTCAGGCTCGCCTCATCGGGTGTAGATCCATCTCGCATATATTCCTTGATATGCTTATACCAAGGAAGTTGGATGGGAGGTAGTTCATCCGATACTTCTCCAACGTAATTTCCATAGGCTGGGGCCTTGTTCAGGGGAATTATGACGCTTGGCAAGTGTTCCTTGTCTGATATGTGAATCAAGGAGGCCCAAGTTGCTAATGCGTCCGCAAAGTCATTCCTATTATGACGAATGTGTAGAAAGGAGATTTCTTCGAACTCCAATGCCATCTTCATAACCTGCCAATGGTAAGGTAGTAAATGTAATTCCTTGGTTTGATAGATTCTGGTGGATTGTCTGATTATCAACTCCGAATCTCCAAGGACAGTTAACCGCCTGATGTCCATTGAACGGGCAAGTTTTAGCCCCATGAGACAACCTTCGTATTCAGCCGTATTGTTGGTGCTGACAAACTATAATTTGACGGCGATGGGATACTGCTCCCTCGTACCAGATAGTAGAACTGCTCCTGCTCCAGAACCTTCCATATTAACAGATCCATCAAAATACATCCTCCATGATTGGCACGTATTTTACTGATTGTGTTGTTGTACTGTTATTACTCCTTCATCAGGGAAATATATTACCAAGGGATTGAAATACCCTGAAGGTGTGGCGGCTAGTTGATCCGCGATTCCTTGACCTTTGCTGGACTTTTGAGTCACATATACAATGTCAAATTATTGTAGGATCAACTGCCATTTGGACAGCCAGCAATTTAACATGGGTTTGTTGAATACGTACTTGAGAGGATCCACATGGGATATGAGATGGGTTATGTGACCATGGAGGTAATGATGTAACCTCATGGAAGCCCATGCTAAAGCACAACACATCTTTTTGATCAGCGTGTATTTGAGTTCACTGCGCCTGAACCTTTTGCTAGGGTAATAGATAGCTCGTTCTTAGCCTCTATCGTCTTCATATCCCAGCATGCAGCCCATGGCATTATCAGTTACAGACATATACATGAACAGGGGAATATCGTCCTTGGGTGGTACCAAGACAGGAGCTTTGACTAGCTATTTATTGATTGTAAGGAAGGCATTCTGGCACTCATCATTCCATTTCATGGAGGAGTTCTTCCTTAATAGCTTGAAGATTGGCTCACAGGTTGCTTTGAGGTGAGAGATAAACATACTGATGAAGTTGATTCTTCCAAAAAATCCCCGTATTTCCTTCTCTGTCTGAGGAATGGGCATTTCAGTGATGGCTTGGATTTTGGCAGGATCCAGCTCTATCCCTTTGTGGCTGACTAGAAATCCTAGCAATTTGCCTGATCTAATGCTAAAGACGCATGTAACTGGATTCAACTTCAAGTTGTACTTACGCAACCTATTGAACAACTTTTTAAGATGGTCTATATGGTCATCCTCCTTCCGGGACTTGACAATGATGTCATCCACATAAATCTCAATCTCTTTATGTATTAAGTCATGGAAAAGAGCCATCATAGCTCGTTGATAGGTAGCTCCGGCATTGATGAGGCCGAATGACAACCGTCTATAGCAAAAAGTTCCCCAAGGAGTGATAAAAGTAGTCTTCTCATGATCTTCCTCGGCAACCATGATCTAATGGTACCCCGCAAAGCAATCAGCAAAGGAGTACATGTCGTATTGCGCAGTATTGTCAATGAGAATGTGGATAAATGGCACAGGAAAGCTGTCTTTTAAGCAAGCTTTATTCAAGTCCCGGTAATCCACTGCAAACTCGCACCTTCCCTCCAGGTTTAGGTACAGGCACGATGTTGGATATCCACTCAGGATTTGTAGACACCTTCCCTCCAGCCTGAAATTGCTTCACAATTTCTTCTTTCACCTTTAAACTCCACTCAGGTTTCAATCGCCTGAGTTTCTGCTTAACTGGCTTAAATCCCTCTTTAATGGGAAGGCGATGAAGGACAATGTCAGTGGACAAACCCACCATGTCTTCATGAGACCATGAAAACACGTCCTGAAATTGGGTTAATAGCATAACCATATTATTTTGTTGGTTTGGGGTAAGGTCTGAATAAATCTGGATTATCCTAGGGCTTTCTAAGGTTCCGAGATTGAAAGAAGTGGTTTAATCAAGGTTGGGTTTGGGTTTGTCTTTGACCCATTCTTGAATTTCTGGAGGCACCTCAATGTCATCCGGTATATCTATCAAGACTGAATTCATCTCTACATCAAAGGTACAATCCCGGTGTAGGAGAGGCATCGTATTCGCAAGTACAGGCACATCTAAATACAGAGTCCTAAAAAAATATGCTTTCACTTAGTATATATGAAATGTGTTGATCATACACAGTGTTAGTATATAATGGCAAAATAAATTGCTAATATTGTACAGAAAAGTAAGCAGTTATTATATCTACAGGGCAGAAAGAGTTTCTGCCCGTTTTACCCTTGTCGACCAAAGCAAGGAATGATGGAGGGATTGTCGTCATCCTCCTTGTCCCGAATAATGTCCATTACACCCGGGACAATCATCATATGGGGTGTCTCTATTAGTATGTTCATCATGAATGATGATGCGTATACCGGACATCATTCGTATGACGTCTTGTTTGATTCTTTATTCCTCTTCTTCTATTGCGGGATTTGGAACAACGATTTCTTTCTTCTTCACCGGTACCGACTTGGGAAATAACATAGCCATTACATTGGCTGGCACCTTTACTGAAGGTTGTGCAGAATAAGAGTTGGAAGGCGAAGCCAAACGCCACAGGGTTAAAGCTGAAGGAATCTGCCGACGCTTATGAGGATTCCTGTGACTAGAGCTGGCAAAATAGCCTAGTCCAGTTGTTCAAACTTGCTTGGTTAATCGAATGGGGTACTTAATAGCCTGGCCATCTTTACCCAACCCTTGTCCCGGTTTATGACCTAACAACATCATTTCTTGAGTGGCTGACATCACCTCGGCAGAGATCTTAGGTTCAGGCAATGGTGCTCCAATAGCGTGGTATTGGGTGTTGCTTATTTCTAAAGCATGAAATCTGACTAGTTCTATATCTGTATTGGCATTGATGAACGGCATTGTCCCCATGCTGAGGAATCTCTAGTTCAGCGTTGACTGTGTCCAGGCTATTATTGATGATGTATTTCAATTGTTGGTGAAGAGTGGAGGGGACTGACCCAACCATATGAATCCATGGTCGTCCCAAGAGCAGGTTGTATCCCGAATCTATCTTGAGCACATGGAAAGATACACAAAATGCGTGAGGACCAATTTTGATTGGCAACTCAATTACTCCGGCCGAGTTACGGCGGGCTCCATCAAAAGCTTTGATGATAATATGGCTACTCCGAATTCTGTTGAGATTGATATTCATCTTCACCAAGGTAGCATATAGGCAGATATTCAGAGAGGAACCTCCATCTATTAAGACTCTTGCTACCATGTATCCAGAGGATAAGACCGCTATGTGTAACAGTTTGCAATGATCGGTCCCTTCGGATGGTATGTCATCATCAGTGAAGGATATCACATTGTTGTTGAAAATGTGATCAACAATATGTTGAAACTTTTCCGTATCCACTGATGTCGGGAGATAGGCTTCTTCTTGAACCTTTAGCAAGACCTTCTGGTGATTCTCAGAAGTTAGGACCAAGTCCAAAATTGATATTTGTTGTGGAGCTTCTTTCAAGCTTAAAACCACCGTAGCTTCATTACGACCCACAGCGCGGAGGAATTTTTCAACCTTCTCCATTGGTATTTTCCCCTTTGATTTATTTGTGGGCTTCATCACCCGATGGGGGAGATACAGTGGATTTTCCTTCGCCACTGGAGCAGTTGTATGTGAGGTGGATCCTTCACCTTTTCCATAATTCCACGGAACCTTGCGCAAGCTAACAATAGGATATTGTGCTCTGTATGGCAAGTTAATTGGCTCGGTAGCGGCCACTTTCAAAGGATCGTTTCCTCCTTTGAGCTGAATTATTGGCGTTGTGAGTAGAGTATTAACCTCCTTAGCTTCAGTGGATATAACTGCTACCACACGTTTCCACTTAGTAGGGCCTGCATTCTCACTTGCTCGTAACACAGTGTTGTTATCTGTCAAGCGCAGTACACCACTGTCGATTAGATTTTGAATAAGGTGGCGGAGTGCCCAGCATTCTTCTGTGCTATGACCGCGAGACTTGGATTGGTATTGACATACTCCATCAAAGTTATACCGTCCCGAACGGGGGTTGATTAGATGTAAAAGTGAACTGAACCTTCCTTCATTGATTAACATATGAAGGATTTCATCCATACGTTGGCCTAAATAGGTGAATTCCCGTTTTTTGGCAAAATCCCGACGGGCTTTGGCATTTTCTCTCTTTGTCACTTTGTCTTCCAGCATTTCATTTTCTTAAAGTGACGAGGGAATATTCATGACAATAGGTAGGAGACCGGCATTCTCCTGGCTGATTAATTGCCGAGTCACTTGATGCTGATAAGTCACCAGTTCTGCCAATTGCTCAATTTCTTTGTCGAGAGCTTTAATCTTTCGTTCCATTGTGAATTGGAACTTGGCATAATCCCATTTATCATCACCGTCTTTGAGGGTCTGGGAAGATTCACAGCTGAAGTTGGAATTTTGTCCATTGCTCCAATTGATCATAGTTGACCTCTTCTTCTTTGTGTTGAGGAAGAGGGTTGTCTTGTACATGAGGCTGATCGGGTTTGGTGACTACGATCTCCCTGTTGTCTATTAGGTCCTGGATCTTGTGTTTCAAAGCCCAACAATTATGAGTATCATGTCTAGGTGCCCCAGCATGATAAACACATTTCCTAGCAGCATTGAAACCCCGTCCATTAGGGCTGGCTGGTGGAAGAAGATGCGTAATTTTCTTCTGTGTTGTCAGAAGATTAAGAATGTTCTTGAGGGTATCCCCTAAGGGTGTAAACACTTGAGGGCGTTTGACTTCTCCACCATTCGGTACTGGAGGGTTTGTAGACTATGCTGGAAAGGGAGTATAGTTTCTCCTTTGAATAAGCATGTTTTGACTGCCTTTTTGCCCATGTAGTATCAGGGAAACATCTTCCTCTTTCTTTTTATGGACCCTACGGGAGTTGTTCCCATAATTTCTAGATTGGATGTGATCAGCAACAGCTTTGAGTGCAGCTAGGTCTTGAATCTTTCCTGACTTGAATCCCATCTCAGCCATCTCCCCATGTTTGACCATTTCAGAAAATGGTTTGCCGATGCCGGCTAAAACTCTCTCATAGAAGGGAGCCTCTTCTATGTCTATGAAAGTCTTGACCATTTCTGACTCTGTCATGGCAGGACTAACTTGGGCAGCCAGGCGTCTCCACCTCTGGGCATACTCTCTGAAAGACTCGTTAGACTGTTTCTTGATCTTGGTAATTTGATACCGATCAGGAGCCATCTGAGTTTGAAAGATGTATTGTGTGAGGAAAGCATGTGCTAGCTCTTCCCAGCTATGGATATTAGAGTTGTCTAATCTTGTGTACCACGAACGGGCTTCTCCAGTTAGACTCTTTTGTAACAATTGCATTCTAAGTTTTTCATCCTCTACATAGGATCCAAGTTCTCCAATAAACATTTTTAAATGTGTGTAAGGATCTCCTAACCCGTCATATTTTTCAAAGTCAAGAGTTTTAAATTTTTCTGGATAGTGAACACAAGGAAAAATACATAGATCAGCATATGAAACACTCTCATATGTTCCAATTCCTTTGATAGAGTGAAGGGTCTCTTCCATTTGGAGGACTTTCTTTTTGATGTCACCATTGTCTGGATCTCAAGTGGGATAGGCATCATCATGAGTTTTGTTGGTCGTATCTGATTGTGGTTCCGGTATGGTAATGACCGGGTCTCCCCCTTATGTGGAGGATTCAGTATGTACGGGTATTTTCTGACCCTGTGTAGACTGGTGTAATTCTTTTAATAGCACAACCAAATCTGTAATATGTTTACTTAATCCGTCGAATTCTTTGCGAGAAACTGGATTAAGATCAGTCTGGTCGGATGACGACATGATTGACTATGGGCGTGTTGCCTTTTTGGACTTTGACCAGGTAGTAGGTCCAATTGATTCCCTACGAAAGACTTGCATAGTTTAGTCTTTAGGGAATGTATATAATAACATGTTATGTGATGTGTCCATTTTAGGAATTTTATTCATACAAAATGGGTGTCAGCTGTTTATAGCATGTTAATATGTATGTGTACACATTTCTTCATATTTCTCATTACATGGAGATATATATGGAATGAAATTTCAAGTAATTTTGTTTACAAGTAATTGAAATGAGAGAGCATGAAGAGACTTTCCTCCGTTTTGTGTTTATCAGAGGCTGACCTATCTTAGGTTACTCTCGCGGCTTTTTGGCATGAAGGTTCCCAAATCATCGTAATCTACTAGACGGGAAGTTAATCAGGTCTTTCAACTGGAGCGAATTTGGGTGGTGCCTTTCCTGAGCCTCGGAGAATCAGGCTTCTCACGAGTCCAGTAATCAAACAACGACGGGATAGCATCTTGGTGGAGGGACCACACAACATACATTCACATACATTGCGTCTCACCGTATGAAATGATGACATGTGCGAAGCACTAATATCATAAGTAGTTTATAGTGCGAAGCACTAACATCACACGCAGATATGATGCGAATCACTAAGTTCAATCAAGACATGCATTCGTACACATTCATCCAATGTAAATGTAACATCCACACACAAGCAGATAACAGCTTTTAAAAGATTGTAGTAGCGGCTTAAGTCCTCTTACTGGAGTCCCCAGCAGAGTTGCCACCTGTCGACGTCGGGATTTTTGGGTGTCCCTTTCCGTTACTTGTTCTTTGGTGTTCTCATTTTAGGTGAGATTTGTTTGAAAAAACAAGTGAAAAAGGTCCGACATATATAATGTCTATGATGGGACTGTTAACAGTCGCCAGTTTGTTTTTTAAATGGTTATACCAACATAACCGATAAAAGGTTTGCACATTGACCCAGTGAGGTAACACTGATATACGGGTCGGCGAAACCGAGATTCGTTTAGGGTCCAGGGACTTGGTTATGCTGGGGGGAAGGTGTTAGGCACCCCCCGACATCTGTGTTACCATGGTGACCTCCTCTTGTTAAGAAACTATTATCTGAGTGTGTGTGTGTGTGTGTGGGTCAATGTGCTGTTATATGGGAAGTTGTGCGAGGCCTCGTTCGAACCTATATACACAGGGTTTGAATTTATGTAAAAATTCAGTTTTTAACAAGATATGGCAGTAATGTTTTATAAAAGAGGTTTTTCAAACCCGAATGCTCAATAGGAATTGAGACCTTTTACACTCCCATTTTTTATTAAGTGATCGGTTGGATTGATTTTATTTTGACGAATGCGAGGCATCCGTACGAAAATAATATACAAAAATAATTCCGACTTCCTCGTGGGTATGGAAACCAACTGAGGAAATTCAGACATCGTAGAATAATTTACAAGCTGCTTACAGCTGAAAAATGTCCATCACGGGAACCGAATCTAGATCCAATGGGATGAATCTGTGATCACATGATTCATAGGCTCACAAGATTTTGCAATTTATATAAGAGCAATAAGTAGGTATATATATATATATATATATATATATATATATATATATATATATATATATATATATATATATATATATACGGACAAGATCACCAACCAAGAAGCACCACCATGGGGGATCAGAAAAAACTCCAGGCGGGACAAAACATAAATAAAGTTGTAAATCGATCAACTGCCACGAAAAAAACTCCAGGCAGGACGAATATATTTATATATATATATATATATATGGAAGCGAGTAAACGCACCGGATATAAAATCCAGGCTCATCGAACAGAGTTCCGACACACAGTTAATATATATAAATGTACATATATATATATATATATATATATATATATATATATATATATATATATATATATAGAAAAGCAAGTAAACGCTCCAAACCGAAGTCTAGGCTCAATCGAGGAATAACTCGATAATGTTAGTCAATATATATATAATAATATGTATATATAATATATATATATATATATATATATATATATATATATACAGACTAGAATGAAACCACGGACCAAAGTTCGGGCTAAAGCAAGCAACACGACTCTCAACGTGTAGAAGGGTGTGTCCAAAGATGAAGAGAAAGACTCTAAAGTGTGTGTGAGAAGGCTTTAAGCTGACTGATAAAAAGGTCTTCTATATCTTTAGAGTGGGTAAACACTAGCTTTTCTGGGTACAAAAGGGCAATATATGAGCTCACGGGTGTTTAAAAGTGGGAAAATACACTGTATGGCGAGTGCAAAGCAAGTTGTGCAGGGTTTCCCCTGCCTTTTTTCTCATAAAAATCAGCACCCCAAGCCCTCTATTTATAGGCAATATGAGCCGCAGGTGTACCTGCAGCTGAGCCGCATGTGTACCAGAGGCGGGTCGGGTCGGCCCGGGTTTGTCGGGTCGGGTCGTCTCGAAGTACATGCACTCAAGCACTATAATGTCCACTCAAATTTTGAGAAGTGCAATCCGGGCATCCGTTCTGAGGTATACATGACCTATTTCGGACCGCCGTTGTCGAGAGTTATATGATGGCATGGGATTAGAGTTTGTACGAAGTCATTGAAGATGGGACGATGCCCTCCGGTCTTCAAGCTTTAACTTTCATCCGTTACCCCACACAATAGTCACTCGAGATTAGTTAATCTTACGGGACATCGTTGCGTAGAGACGTGACGTGGCATTGTGTTGGACGAGATGACGATGTTGTCCCTCACCGGTGTTATCATCGGATTGGGCCGATAAAGCAGACGTTGCTCATACTTCGCTGAGATTGGACTGCTGCAATTGTTGAAGGTCCTCATTGTCATCTTTGAGGTGTGCCTGTCTTCTCGATGTTATTATCGGATTGGTATAGTGTATCTCGTTATGAGCGCCGAGATTGAAGCTGATGGCATTTGAAATAAGCATTTCCGGGGTTATCTTCGAAACTGCATTCCTTGGGGTTATCACCAAGGTTGGTGGCTATTCTCATGGTTGGGACTGAGACTGGATACCTCGGGGTTATCTCTGAGATTAATCGGTCTTCTCCGGTGTGTGTTCTGGTATTGTATCTGCAGGTCTCGGGGTTATATCTGAGGTTGGAACTGTTGCTCCCAGAGTGTGATCTGGGGTTGATGCTGAACTCCAGGTAGTATCCGGTATGGATTTGGATTGTCTTTCAGGGTTCTCTCTTAAAAGACGAATTTGTCCTCCTGCAATGTCAGTAACAGTAGTATAGAAAATTTTGAGTGTCTACAGTAGTGAATCTACATGCTCTTTTGACTTGATAAAAATTATTCAACGCAATTAATGTTAGTCTTTTACCATGCTGAACGTATTGATGGGAAAAAATTAACTTCTGAAGATAAATGAGCAAAGGTTTTGAAACAAAGCAATCTTGGTAATTAGGTTTTGAGTCCTTTTTACAAAAGAGACTCTGGCGAAATATTTTCACGAGCCTAGACATTGAATGAACATGCATTTTTTAACTATACTGTAGATGTATGTTAAAGTAATGCATGCATGCATGAATCTATGAATTGAATTTAATGAGCTCCATGTTAGAATTTATCACACCCTTTCTGAGGTAATTTGGAGACTTTTATCCACATATATGGATCCAGACCAGTCGAGTAGCTCCCATAGGACCTCTTCAGGTTTGAGGAGGAGAGCTTCAAATGTTCTTTAACCTCGCCTAGCCCGATAGCCTCGTCGGTTGACTGAGTTAGTGATTCGTCCTATTCGGGTTGAGAGACCGGATGTTGAGGATGAGGAGGAGAACGGACCCATTGCAGATCCTGCACTTTTTTCTTCCATTCCCCACAGGGAGCTTCCAGCTATAAATAAGACGATTCCAGATCTTCTGGATGATTTGAGTCGTCACCCCTCGATCTACCTTCACGAGAACAAGGTAATAGTCGTGTTGATCTTCCTTTTCCCATTTGTGGGGGCAAGGGTTCTGATCTTGATTTGCAATTTGATGCAGGTTCCCGGCTTTACGCAACCAGAGGGACCTGGTTTAGCATACATTCTCTGTACCAGACTCTCCATTTAGAGTACCGAGAGTTTATTCATACCTGGGGTTTCGAGGCTTTCTTTTCCATCCCCCCCCCCCCCCGCGTCGTTGTCCCTGGGGTTTTCTCAGGGCTTTGTCTAAGCATTGGTTTCACCAGACCCAGTCTCTCTATTTGTTGGATTGTGAGGTGATGATGGCACCGATGGATCGGAGATTCATTATTGGATTAGAGTTTTCAGCGGCGCTAGTGCCTTTGGTGGCTAACATTTCCTCGACTGCCGTTAGATCCTTATTGGGAGTTTCGGCCATGGCGCCTAAGGGTCGAATTGTCGTTCTAGTTCCTTGAGTGTAGATGTCATGAGTGGGGCTCTAACTGAGCCATTGATCAATGATCGAAGGGTTAGAGATTGCATCCTTCGGTGATTGTTTCTGATCATCCTCAGGGGTTGTTTCCTGGCTGATAACTCTTCGACAGTATCTTTTGCTTTAGACAGCGCCACTCAGTTGGTGGATCGTATCCTAGAGTTTTCTTGGGGTTCATATTCCTCTGCCTACTTCCTTTAAGGGATGCGCCTACGCTCAGATGGCGTGACAGAGGCTTTGTTAGGGTTTTTCCCATTCTTGCTAGTGAGCATTTTCTCTTAATTTTTGATTCCCCTTTGTTCAGGTTTCCAGTTTGACAGACTGCAGATATTTGATATTTGTATTCGCAGTTTCGGGCCTACGAGAGGCTCCCATGTCTTCGTCCCGTTAGCACATTAGGTTTGGACACCTATCCACGTGGACAACGATGGCATTACTCCACATTGGCAGAGGTTCTTGTAGCTGAGGGTTTCACTCATTCTCACTTACAGTTGGATTTGTTGACCGCAGATGTCATTACATGGGATCCTTACTCTGAGGACCACTTGATAGTTGGCTTTGAGGGTGGTTTCCCGACTTGTGTCGAGTATATATTATCCACCCATCGGAATCCTCTCCTTACTGACGGAGGTTGGGAGCTTTATTTGGGAGAGTATGTTATCAGGAGAACCACAGGAGAGATACGTATTCCGTTCTTTCCTCCTTCCAGGCGTCATTGACCTTTGTCTCAGCTGATCACTAAGATCCCCTTGATGGGCGTAGATGACTTTACTTTGTAAAAGGGACCTTTCACTCAAGAGGCTTTTTACCGCTGGTGGTTCCCTCACACCATTAGAGCTCAGACCCGCGCCACTCAGTTCATGGGGGATATAGTTCCTAGCTCCGTCATGATGACATATTAGATTGCATGCATCCGAGAGCCTACTCATTTGATGCTTATTGAGAGTTTGACCTATTAATTGGACCGGGTACATTTCTTTATCCGGCATTTCAGCAAAGATCCATCAGAGGCGGATACTTTTGATCCTTCTAGCTTTGGGGCTGGACCTTCAGGTGGACCATATTTCGATGGTTTTACCGTCACAGATCCTCTATTGTATCAGCCTGATATCCCTTCTGGCAGAGATTCAGTGACTCAGGAGGAGTTACACCAGATGGATAGATTGGATGATGTTAACACCATTGACTTCTTCTGATGCATTTCTCATTATTTCTTTTGATAGGCCTCTATTAGATATTGGGCGGCTGTGCCCCAGTTCTCATTATATCTTTTGATAGCCTCTGTTAGATGTTGGGCGGTTGTGCCCCATTTCTCTATATTTTTATTTCCAGTTGTATACAGAGATGATGTATTTAGATGATGATGTACTTAGGAATGTATGCATAATGCTTTCTATTCCCTACATCATATTGTCACCTGTCATTTATTATGCATGTATTATGTCATGGATATGCATTCCCAGAGATGAGTTTAGCATTAACCCCTGGATGGTCTTATGATACGGCTCTACAGATGACTTCATCCACCATTTGTCGAATTGAGCATACCCCACCCACGTTGGTGGCCTCTTCTTTGATATCTTGGTATGTCAGTTTGTCTTCCCTAGATCGGGTGACAGTTGATCAATTGTTAAGGTACTCTATGACCCTCCTAACATTTCAGGTTCTGTCGGGCTTTATACAGGGCATGCTTGATCATTGGATACCAGATAGATAGGTGTTCAGATTTGATACACATGACTTGATATTACTAGCACTTTACACGCAAGTATGAGCGTTCGTTAGCAATATTCAGCAAACAAAGATATCGTCCCCATGAGAAAATAGATTAAACTTTATCAATGATCAATTCCAATGCAATTAATCCTATTTTAAACTACGAAATATTGTTTATGATTTTTTGAAAAATTAAAATTAACAAAACTAATGACTAAGATCAAAGTTCACAAGATTAATGCAGATTTAACATGTTAAGATTACAACTTCCCTAGGTGTTTCATTTAAATCAATTTACTTCTCATTTAAATCAATTTATTAATATTAATCATTATCCAATAATGCTTTAAAGAATTCACGCACTTTTTCTAAAAACACGTGAACATATCCTCCTAAATCTGATCCTTAAGACATAGAATTACAAGGAACACCCTAGTTAATTAACTCACTATATTCCTATATGAATCAAGTTAATTAGGGTTTTACGCACAAATTCTTTCAATGGATACAAAAGACGCATAGGTATATTCCTATCCTACATGCTAATCATATTAACCCAATTCAGATTATATGAACAGATGTTATCATATCTAGATCTCAATCTATACTCTATCTTCCAATTTTATATAGATCATCACAGTAATTGTTGGCCAAACAATTAATCAATAAGCATAAGATATAATAAATAATTCAATAAAAAAACATCTTTCATTCAATGGGAAGGTTTAATTTAAAATACATACCAAGTTTCGTTGTAATCTTAATTAAAATTTAGTTCATGATAATAAAAAAGAAAAACATCATCCAGATTAATAATCCAAACATCCCATGTAATTACAAAAGATAAAACTAAAGAAGAGAAGAAGAAACTTTGAATTTGCTCCAAGACTGTCTCTTTGATCTTCAGCCCTTGCAATCCTCCTTCGTGTTTTTCTTCGTTGTTTTCTACAATTGTCTTGATAAGTCATTCATACGTCTTTTCTAAAGTCTTCTCTTATTTGTATTAGTCCAAAACCCTCCTTAAGATTCCTAATTGGCTTTAAAAATAACTCGACAGTACAAAATCTAACTTTGGTCGCGCATGAGCGCCTAGGCGCTCAACCTAGTACAAATCCAAGAGCCTAAGCGCTTGACCAGGACCACGTATTTACAAAAATACCACTCAACTCTAATTTTAATGATTTTTTTTATCTTTTTCTTCTTCCAAATGACAATTTTGTCCCTCCAGCTCCAACCTACAAGAAATAAACAAAAAAACACATAAAAAAATACTAAAAACACTTAAAGTTAAAAACAATTAAGTTTAATAATATTGGATTCATAGGTATAAAACATACTCATCAAATACCCCCAAACTTAACCAATTGTTTGTCCCCAAGCAATACAAATAAAAAATGCATCCTAACTATATGTGTAAGACCCCAACTTTTATAAATAAAGATGAATTTTCTATAAATATCATTTTTGAATATTATGGAGTAAATTTGATATAATGTTATAGTTGTGGATAATATTTATAAATTTTGCAAAGTACGCAAGTTGTTATATAATATTCGATTGGTCGGGGAATATTCATTTTAACAGGGAATATTCGTACAACGGCACAATCATTGGTGGACCCCACAATGAAATTATTGTCGGATTGAGAAAACGAAAAAAATATTTTATTAAAAATAACAACGGAAGTTTTATTATTAATACTGTTGAACTACTCGGTAGCAAAAGTACAGTAATATGCGTGGTTGCATAGTAGCACACGGTATTGATTATTGATGTTTATGTGATAAGTCACTCAGTTTTGTTTTATTGGTATTATTAATGTAATAAAACAGAAAAGCTTTTTATATAAAACAGAATACTTTTATAAAGTTATTGTTTTATTAGGCTAATAGTAAAATCTTTTTATATAAAACAGAATACTTTTATAAAGTTATATGTTTTATTAGACAGTAATTAGAATATATTATATTTTATTATGCATAGTATTTGCATAGCGGCTGCATAGTGTTTGCATAGTAAAATCTTTTATAAAGTTATTCGTTTTATTAGATTATAAATAGAATATATTATATTTTATTTAAAACATTTTTCTTTAAATATGGACCGTCAGATTAAAGTAAATCATCTGGACCGTTCATGAATTAGTTACTATGCAGTCCATTCTTCTATAAATAGAATCTCATTCCTTCATTATTTTCTTACGAATTCACTGAAACTCTCGAGAGAGAAAATTATAAAGAGAATGGAGAAGAGAAGTCTGTTAACTTTCTTTTCCTATATCCAGTTTCTTTTATGGTAAGGGGTATTATTTCTTTTGTATTCATGAAGAGAACTTCTGTTATTCCATTATTTATTATTCTATTGGAATAACATGTATACGCGGGCCACCCTATACTTGGTGAAATTCTTTTGTTATTCCATTCGTTATTATTCTGTTGGAATATCATGTCTGTGCGTTTTACGCCGAACCTGATTCCGTCTTTATTATTCTATTGGATTATCATGTCTGTGTGTTTTACGCCGGACCTGATTCAGTCTTTATTATTCTCTTGGAATATCTTGTCTGTGCGTTTTACGTCGGACCTGATTTCGTCTTTATTATTCTATTGGAATATCCTGTCTGTGCGTTTTACACCGGACCTGATTCCGTCTTTATTATCATGTTGGAATATCCTATCTGTGCGTTTTACGTCGGACCTGGTTCCGTTAATTATTATTCAGTTGGAATAACCTGTCTGTGCGATCTATCGAATGCCTGGTGATTTCTTTTGTTATTCAATTCCTTATTATACTCAGTTGCTTAAAGTTTTAATTTCTATACTCCATGAAATTAGTGAAATATTCTTGACATTTGCGCTTCATCCAGTATCTTTTCATGGAAATATTCTTCTGAGCATTCTTAAATTTTACTCTACAAAGAAGTATCATGTTGACAATTTGGACGTTATTAGTTCCTGAATAAATTAATTCTTGAACTTGTTTTATTGAATTCTTATATCATTGTCATCATCCTCATATTTTTTGAAAGTCATCTGTGGCCTGTAGTGCGTAGATGGACTTAGTATGATTATGACTAGGGATTATTCGGTGTAATCATGACCGTAATGTTATAAATGATGTGGTAAAAGTCCTCATTCGCCCGTAGTGCAATGATGGACCGTTGTTGGCATAATCATGACCATTGATGAATACACGAATGTCCTTGGCGCGTAGTGCATGGATAATTTATGATCGTAATACTATAGAATATCCTTGGTCGTAGTGTAGGGGTGATTCTATGATGTGAATTATTTATTAAGCTGAGTCTCAGCGATAAAAGTCATGAAAAACCTTTTAAATCATAGAAGATAGTAGATTTTATTCTCTACTTGACTCTTCTAATGGATTGCTTGTTCCGCTGTAGTTAAACTTGATGTTTGTTATATTGTATCAGTTTAACACTGTTTAGGGCTAATGATAATTTATTCTGCATTATCTTAGTCATAATATTTCTTACTGGGCTAGTTGAGCTCACCCTTTTTTTCACTGTTCTCTTCAGGAAATGAGAACTTAGTTGGGACGAGTCGGGGAATGGAGTGATAGTCCAGATGATAGTATTAGCTAGTAGTCCTCATTATTCAGTTAAATAGTGTGACAATAAATGTAATGAGGACTCATTCTGAGAGTGGATATTGTCTAGAAGACAGTATTTGTATTTAAACTCACAGCTCTCTTGTTGTATAATTAAGATTGTATTTATGTTCTGTACCATGTATTTGGTGACTCAGAATAGGTGATGTATACCTATTTTGGGGGCGTCACAATATGCCTACAAATCCAGCCATCAATCAGTATGAAATCAACCAAATATGCCTCAGAGGTATCAACAATAGATTTAAACAATACATCCAAACAAGATAATTCAATAACTCGTTCCAATCCATAAATCAAAGCTTGTTATTACTAATGCATGGTGTGTGTGCTTAGCAACCATTAAAATTAACTACAGTTCAAATATATTGCATAATATGCTTCTTATAGGAAAAGACACAGTTTTAACTTAAGAAACTTTGTTCACAAGTTAAGCTCCAGCTAAAACTACATAATCACCAAAATTCAGATTCAATACGGGATTTATTTCTTCTTTTATTTGCTCACGAGGGCGTTTATGCTCTTTCTCGTGTTTACACTTGATCGTGCAATATCTAGTTCTCTTAGGCTTTTCAGTGATACCCATTAATGAGCTTTTGATCAATGACTCCAAAACTAGATGGCTTTAGGGCGCTAGGTGTAGAGATATCCCCTAGGACGTACTTACTCAAATATTAAAGGCCACAGATCTAAACTAGCCAAAGCGTTTATTCATACAAATATTTTCTAGATTTTTTCCTTTTTTTCTTATTTAAAAATCCCATATTTTCTCCCAAACTTAAGTTTTTGCGTCATCCTAGCCTTTAATACAAGTTTACCGATTTCCCTTCATTAAAACTAAAATTTTCCCCAAGAAGATAATTATCTGATCATTTAAACTAAATTGATCACAATGGTTAACCTAGCGTGCTATCTGGTTACATCAGTTTCAAACAGGATAAGATTTACATCATGATATGACACTGCATCCATGTCTCAATTGTAATACTGTTCAAATATACACGCGATCCCAATGTCATCATTGGCCAACTCAAACTCATATTAACTGACATGCTCAAATTTTTTTTTAGAAATTAGAATGACAACTACATGCAAAACTACAAGATGAATGAGTTATGCTAAACGAATGCAAATACTAAATGAATGAAATACAACTAGAAGAATGCACCCCCTAACTTAACATATGCAATGTCCTCCTTGT
This sequence comes from Panax japonicus, assembly GCA_020205505.1. Taxonomy (NCBI): domain Eukaryota; kingdom Viridiplantae; phylum Streptophyta; class Magnoliopsida; order Apiales; family Araliaceae; genus Panax; species Panax japonicus. The sequence continues at coordinate 32,829,901 of CM035109.1, read as the reverse complement.
ATATAAAAAACATAAGAAATTAGGCACTAAGGAGTTCCCTGAAAGATCGAAGCCTTACTCCTCATCAATATCCTCTGCTTCTTCATCATCAACCTAATCCTCAGGGGGGTAAATCAGTTAGGGGGGTACACTGACAAGGGTGGAGGTGGTGGGAACTGGTTAAGTGTTGTTTTTCGGTTCAACGAGCAATATGTGTTCTCCGTTAAAAACTACCCTATGTGAGCCTCCTCCAAACTTGGTTCTAACCAAATCTTGAAGCTTTGTTATCACAATTACACCCCAAATAACTTGAACACTCTACTTAGAACACCTACTTGCTTTGAACTTTTGTTGTTGGAATACAAGTAGGAGATGAAGAGGATAATGTTTGATTTTTTCATGGTTATGGTTTAAAAAAAAGAAATTAGAAAGGTGAAAGAGTTGGTGTCGTGAGGTTTCTACGGCTTAGAAGGAGTTGGTTTTGAATTAAAAGTGAAAGGAATTGGGTTTGAATTAGAATTGCATGACTTAAAGGCTAAGGATTTATTTATTTTTCAAGTACACGGGTAGAGCGCCTAGGCGCTTGAAATTGTGAAGGTCGGAGTGCCTAGGCGCTTGGGAACTAAATTTGATGGTGATCGTGAGCGCATAGGCACTTGAAAATAGCTTAGAGTAAGTGTCTAGGCACTTGGGTGTGTCTGGGCATTCTACAGTTGGGCGCCTAGGCCCTTCGAATAGGCTAATTTTTTGCGCCTAGGCGCTTGGGCTAGCCTTAGCCAAAATTTATTCTCTTTTATGCTTCTAACCTACAAGCCATGAACTCAATTCTTAATTATCATTTGCAAGGAGATTACAACTGAACATACAACCCTAAACAAAGATAAAATATATAGCTAAATGAACAAAAATCCAAAAAAAAAAGAAATGAACCAAAATTAAAGAAAATAAAATGCATGTCTGGGTTGCCTCCTAGTGAACGCTTATTTTAACATCCTCAACGCGACTCTTTCTTCATTGTTTTATCTGATGAGTAGATTTTATACCTACTTATCCGGTATCTGTTACTTGAATTAGTTGCTTAAACTCATGTTTCTTAGTTACTTTTCATGCATTTTTTGTTCATTTTGTAGATTATATGCTTGGGAACTGTGTGAGCAACTGTTGGTATGAAAACGCAAGGAAAAGCAATCCGGACATCGTTCGGGATTTCATGTTTATTTCATGTTCTTGGTTTAGAACTTGAATTATATTTTAGAGCTTCTTCTTAGCTTTCCGTAACATCTTCAATCATGCCAATCGGAGTTCGGATGCAAGAGTTATGTTCTTTGTACCAAAGGACGTCGAACTTCACTATTTTGGGTGGCCATTTGCGTAGCAGTCACTTTCAGCCCAATTTCGACCTTCATCCGTTTGTTATTTCTCAATTATCAAAGAATAAAGGTTGTAACACTCGTCGATATCTTCGATTTGATAGGTGGTAGGCCTTATAAATCGTCTCGGATCAAAAGTTATAGCCATTTTACCAGAGGACACTGCAGTAGAAAAAAGGATGCCCGCCGGGGCAAAGGTACAAGCTGCAAAATAGAAGCCTAGCCCATCGGGGCGGGCCTAGTTAGTGTATAAACCCCCGTTAAGGTGGGGGTACGCACAAAAAAAAGCTATTTTCGTCCAAATTTGAGTTGGAGAATGATTGGTTCGATCCGATTGATTCAAGGACTTCCAAGAGGACTTAAAGACATATAAAGAGGCATATAAAAGGAGGAGAATCAAAAGGATTAGAGGAGAGAGAGGATTCCATTAGATTAGATTAGAGTAGATTAGATCAAAATCCTAGTTCTTATTAGATTAGGAGATTGAAGCAAGTTGGAGACAATTGAAGATTCAAAAGTAGGAGCAAGGAGGGAACTTCAAATCTGCAGACAATTGATTCTATCTTCTTATCTTCTTCTATCTTTGTCTTTTAATGATTATTCAATTGTAGATTCTTAGTTTTAATTCAATAATAATTAACTAATTCTTTGTTTGAGATTACAATGGATCTTATTGTGTAGTTTATTTTAATATTCTTCGCTATTAATTATTATGTTATATTGTGAGAATTGTCTATTGTGATTTGGACTTAATTGTTTAGTTGATTGGCCATCAATTATCGTCATAATCTATATGAACTCGAGAGAAGAAGTTTAGATTTCGATTTGATCATGATAGCATGTGTTTGTGATTTTTGCATAGATGGAATTCATGATTCGTGTTTAGGATAGAAATATACCTTTACGCCATATATAATCTTATAGAGAACTTTGTTTTAAATCCTCTTTAATTGTAATTCACATAGAGATATAGTGGATTAGTTAATTAGGGTGTCTTGCTTAATTCTATCATCTGTGGATTTAAGTGAGTATGAGTTTTATGCATCGAGAGATGGTTTTATCTGCTTTAGTGTTCTTGATTAACAATTTATGATAGAGAATAATTAATGAGAATTGTGTTGACTTAAATGAAGCAATAAGTGAAGTTGTGATCTTAAAACTTTGTAATCTTAATTTAACTAGTGGAATTTAATAGTAGTTTAATTATATAATTTGAAATTCATTCGTTTAAATAAGATTGAATTAGTTATGGGTTAGTACTTGGAGACTTTTATTAAACAATTCCTCGTGGGAACGATACTTTACTTTCACTTTATTACTTGTTGACCACATATACTTGCGTGTTGTGCGTAACTAGATTTTACCCAGCAAGTTTTTGGCGCCGTTGCCTGGGAATTAATTTACTATTTTTTTGCCAATATTAGCTTCAATCAAATTAGTCTTAATTTAAACATTTTTTTATTTTTATTTAATTCTTTCCCTATTTTTCTTTCTTTTCAGGTACCATGGATGGATGCAATTATCAATGGCCATACACAAATATGACTCCACCAAGGGACACCTGAATTGATGGACTCAATGCATTTTTTGCATTGTCAGCACAAATTGAGACACTTTCGAGGAAGTTGGACGCTTTTGCAGCATAACGTCGTCAAAGTGTTGCGGTTACTTGTGATTATTGTTTTGGAAATCATCTGAGTCATCAATGCACCGTCAGTTTTGAGCCGGTTCCATATAGTGGTGATTACATCAACAACTATGCTGAGCCTAAATATCACAGATATTGGGGGTATTACCCGGATTCTTCATGAAGCTACATTTATGATGACAAATATTACGCTCCAAATCCATCATACACACTGAAATTTTCGTGTCCACCTCCATTGCCACAAGAAGAAAAGCCAAATCTAAGGGATAAAATATTGAAGGGCATAGCAAACCTAGAGGAGATGAGGATTAGCCAAGAGTTGTCAACCAAAAATTTTAATAATCAGATGGAACAATTCGTCACTTCCTCAACCGATGGTCCTCAATACATGGCTTCCGAGACTTAAACAAAAAATTCAAGGCTGGGGGAATTATTGTCGAAGTTCATAGCAGATGAGGAGAAGATGAGTAATCAAGCAAGGTCAATGCAAAATCTTGCGGATCAGATAGAGCAAATGACCAAGGCCGTAAGTAACCTTCCTCCAAACACTTGGCTTTATGACATAGATGACGAAATTAACGGAGAACCCGAATCAAATCTGCCACTGGATGAGCCACAAGATATCGAAAGTGTAAAGATAATTGGGGATAATGAAATAGAGGTCGACAAAGATCTAAATGGGTCTCCACCAAAGATCAAAGAGTCAGACAGATTTACAAAATCATGCCCACTTGGTAGTCATATCGTCAGCGAAGCTCTTGATGACATAAGAGCGAGTACAATTTTGAATCCATGGTGGGATGAGAAGAGAAGATAGACGAAGAGCCCATTGTGTGTGACAAGCTTCCATGCCCCAAAGTGATCACATACACAATGGAGAAAACACCTAGATGTGGGACGTTCTTGATTGAGATCATAATAAATCAAAGCATGCTACGTGACTTTGATGTATTGGCCATCGCCTGTGGGAACCTCCAAAAGGACAATTTTTTACTGATGGATGGAGGGTTCCTCAATTTTCGAAGAGGAATTGGATAGCATTGACCATACAAAGCCTGACTGAAGGAGTATAAATCAAGTGCTTATTGGGAGATAACCCAAGTTTAATTATTATTATTTTTTTTAGGTTTCATATTAGTTGATAGATTTTTTTTTTAATTTTTTTAGGATTTAATAAGCTTACTTCTTTTGTATTCACGGGTTAGTTAAGTCAAATTCAAGTGTGGTGCCCAATTTGATCCATGTGCCTAACCTATTCTCCAAACATAGCGGACAAGGAGGAGGATTGCTATATTTTCAGGGAAGTCATCTGCTTTACTTTTTGCTATTTCAGCCATTGAGGACAATATCTAGTTTAAGTTTGGAGGCATTTTAGTGTTATATTGCATATAGTTAGTTATTTATATTGTAGTTCATATAGTTACATTTAGTTTTTGCATTCAGTTTCTTAAATTAAAAAAAATGAAAAATTGAAAAATTAGTAGTTAGTTTACTATGTTTATATAGCATTTAGTACATCTTGCATGAGTCCAACTGTTTGATATTTACAGTTTATTTTGGCTAATGATGATATTGGAATTGGGTAGACAAGTATAGTACTGACTATTAGAGCTTTGATGTGATTTCTTGTTCTGAATTGAGTCTTTTTCTGTTTGAAACTAGTATAACAAGGATAGCACAGTAAAAACAACTTGTTGATTGATTGAGTTTAAATTGATACATAATGGGATTCTAAAGGATAATGCTAGTTTGAATGAAAGAATGATAAGAATAAGTAGTGATGGGTAAAGTTAGACAAGAACCTAAATTTGGGGTAATATTTGGGGTGTATAAGCTATAAAAAAATGAAAGCAAGAAAAAAAAATTATGAATAAACACCGTGGCGTACTTGTCTAGTTTTGTGGCCTTTGTTACTTGAGTAAATAAGTTCGAGGGGATTGTGTTTACACCTAGCGCCCTAAGGTCTTAAGCTCTTTAAGGTAGCATTGAAAAGCCTAAGGGAATGAGACATTGCATAGTTATGTCTATATAAACAAAAAGAAAAAAAATGAATAACACGGGAAATAAGAGCAAAAAGCCCCCGTAGATGAAAAATAAAGCATAAGTATCCCATGTTGACCCTCGATATTGGTAATTATTTGATTTTAGTTAGATCTAGCTTATTTTTGGATTTCTTGAGTTTACACTATATGATGCCTTTGAAGAGGCTTATTATGTGTTAAATTTGATTTTATATCAGTTAACATTATTATGGAACACACACACACACTATATTAGTGATACTAGTCTAAGATTTGATAATTGATTGAGAAGTTAATGATTTGTTTTGATATGATATATTATCGTGTTTACTTGATTTTTCTAAGGCCGGTTGAATAGACTTGTTTCTGTCATTAATGCTGGATTCGTAGGCATGTAGATTAGTTGCATTTAATAGCATTGTGGTTTTATGTTTTTGCTTGAGGACAAACAAATGTTTAAGTATGGGGGTATTTGATGAGTAGATTTTATACCTACTTATCCGGTATCTGTTACTTGAATGAGTTGCTTAAACTCATGTTTCTTAGTTACTTTTTATTCATTTTGTGTTCATTTTGTAGATTATATGATTGGGAGCTGTATGGCAACTATTGGTATGAAAACACAAGGAAAAGCAATCTAGACATCGTTTGGGCTTTCATGTTTATTTCATGTTCTTAGCTTAGAACTTGTATTATATTGTGGAGCTTCTTCTTAGCTTTTCGGAACATCTTGAATCATGCCAATCAAAGTTCGGATGCAAGAGTTATGTTCTTTGTAACAACGGACGTTGAACTTCACTGTTTTGGGTGGCCATTTGCATAACAGTCACTTCCAGCCCAATTTCTACCTTCATACGTCCGTTATTTCTCAATTTTGAAAGAATAGCAGTAGTAGAGCTCGTCGATATCTTCGATTTGATAGGTGGCAGGCCTCGTAACTCTTCCCGGATCAAATGGTATGGTCGTTTTACCAGAGGACACTGCAGCAGAAAAATGATGCCCATTGGGGAGGGCTTTTACTAAGGAAAACCCCCGCCGAGGCGGTGGTACAAGCTGAAAACATAAGCCTAGCCCGTCAGGGCGGGCCTAGTTAGTGTATAAACCCCCGCCAAGGCGAGGGTACGCGCATAAAAAGCTATTTTTATCCGAATTTGAGTTGGAGAAGGATTGGTTTGATCCGATTGATTCAAGGACTTCCAAGAGGACTTAAACACATATAAAAAGGCATATAAAAGGAGGAGAATCACAAGGATTTAAGGAGAGAGAGGATTCCATTAGATTAGATTATAATAGATTAGATCAAAATCCTAGTTATTATTAGATTGAGAGATTGAAGCAAATTGGAGACCATTGAAGATTCAAAGTACGAACAAGGAGGGAGCTTCAAATCTGAAGACAACAGATTTTATCTTCTTATCTTCTTCTATCTCTATCTTTTAATGATTATTCAATTGTGAATTCTTTGTTTAATTCAATAATAATGAACTAATTCTTTGTTTGAGATTACAATGGATCTTATTGTGTATTTTATTTTAATATATTTCGATATCAATTATTATGTTCTATTGTGAGGATTGTCTACTATGATTTGGACTTAATTGTTTAATTGATTGACCATCAAATACCGTGATAATCTATATGAGCTCGAGAGATGAAGTTTAGATTTAGATCTGATCATGATAGCATGTGCTTGTGAATTCTGCATAGATAGAATTCATTATTCGTGTTTAGGATAGAGATATGCCATTACGCCATATGTAATCTTATAGAGAACTTGTACTTTAAATCCTTTTTAATTGTAATTCACATAGAGATATAGTTGATTAGTTAATTAGGGTGTCTTGCTTAATGATATCATCTGTGGATTTAAGTGAGTATGGGTTTTATGCATCAAGAGATGGTTTTATCTGCTTTAGTGTTCTTGATTAACAATTCGTGATAAATAATAATTGATGAGAAATGTGTTGACTTAAATGAAGCAATAAGTGAAGTTGTGATCTTAAATCTTCGTAATCTTAATTTAACTAGTGGAATTTAATAGTAGTTTAATTATATAATTTGAAATTCATTCGTTTAAATAAGATAGAATTGATTATGGGTTAGTACTTGGTGATTTTTATTAAACAATTCCTCGTGGGAACGATACTCTACTTTCACTTTATTACTTGTTGACCACGTATACTTGCATGTTGTGCGTAACTAGATTTTACCCAACACTATCTAATTCCCCTTCAAAAATTAAGGAACCCCCTCCATCCATCAATAATAATGTAACTTTTGAGAGCTTCCCGTCAGTAAGCACCATCGATTTAAATTTACCTAGTTTGCTCTTGTTACATAGAACCTCCTTTAAGAACTCCAAATAGCTATGCCTTTGTTCCATTGTGTCTTTGAACGAAATATGGAATTGAAGCTTTATGAACACAAATGGATCTTCATCTATCTCTTCATGAACCCCTTTCTCATCACACCATGACTCCAAATTTATGATAGCTTCCTTGTCAGAAAGAGCTTTGCCAATGCAATTACTACCAATTTGGCACAGAATTGTAAAACTTACCGGATCCTTAGACTTTTGTAGGGAAGGTACATAGGGCATTATCAAAATAAACTCATCCGCATTAGAACTCAAGACATGATCTTCTCTGGCTTTCTTTTCATGTTCCCCACTTATCTCATTCCTTTCCACATCCTTTTCTATTGTCTCATCCGGTTCCAAATTTAACGCGGGCAATCCATCAGTCTCGGGAACCATGTTGCTTGACATTTCACCTTGAGGGAAATTAATGATGGCATTGAAAAGTTGTCCCATCTGGTTCTCAAGATTTCTAATCGATATCTCCTGACTATTTGCGTGTTCCTCAATCAAAACCATGAACTTGGAAAGAAGTCCCTTCAAGTTTGACATCATTTCTTCTTCATGATTAGGAGCTTGATCCGAAAGTCTGGAGTGTGTGATTGGTTTGGAGCAAAGGTTTGGACTTGATTATTATGGCTCCATGAAAAATCCATATAATTCCCCCAACTATAATGATACTCATCGGGATAGTTACCAAAGTTACCACCATACTGTACCGGCTTGAAACTGTTGGTGCATTGATGACTCGGATGGTTTTCAACACAATAATTGCATATCACCGCTATACTTTGAATAGGTTTGTGATTCTAGAGCGTCAATCATCCTCAAAAGTGTCTCAAATTATGCTAACAATTCATCTAGTCCATAAATCATTGCCGCTCTTGGCTGAGTAATTCTCGTATATGGCCATTTATAGTCATAGTTGTCCATGGTGCCTGAAAAGGAATTAAACTAGCAAGAGAAATAAAATATAAAAAAATATTTAAATTAAGATTAATTTGAGTGAATTTAATGACACATTATTAAAATAAATCACCGGTAACGGCGCCAAAAACATGTTGTCTAATTTATTATTAGCACTTTACACGCAAGTATACGCGTTCGTTTTCAATATTTAGCAAGCAAAGATATCGTTCCCAAGAGGAAATAGATTAAATTTTATCAATTATCAATTCCAATGCAATTAATCCTATTTTAAACTACGAAATATTGTTTGTGATTTAAAAAAATGAAAATTAACAAAACTAATGACTAAGATCAAAGTTCACAAGATTAATGCATATTTAACAGGTTAAGATTACAACTTCCCTTGTTATTTCATTTAAATCAATTTACTTCCCATTTAAATCTATTAATTAATATGAATCATTATCCAATAATGCTTTATAGAATTCACGCACTTTTTCCAAAAACACATGAACAAATCCTCCTAAATCTGATCCTTAAGACACACAATTACAAGGAACACCCTAGTTAATTAATTCACTATATTCCTATGTGAATTAAGTTAATTGGGGTTTTACGCACAAATTCTATCAATGGATACAAAAAACACATAGGTATATTCATATCTTAAATGCTAATCATATTAACCCAATTCAGATTATATGAACACATGTTATCATATCAAAATCTCAATCTATACTCTATCTTTCAATTTTATAGAGATTATCACAGTAATTGTTGGACAAACAATTAATCTATAAGAATAAGATATAATAATAATAAAACCACCTTTCATTCAATGGGAAGGTTTAATTTAAACTACATACCAAGTTCCGTTGCAATCTTAATTAAAATTTAGTTCATGATAATAATAAAGAAAAACATCATCCAGATTAATAATCTAAACATCTCATGTAATTACAAAAGATAAAACTAGAGAAGAGAAGAAGATACTTTGAATTTGCTCCAAGACTCTCTCTTTGATCTTCAGCCCTTGCAATCCTCCTTCGTGTTTTTCTTCGTTGTTCTCTCTGTAATAGTCTTGATAATTCCTCCATACGTCTTTTTTAAAGTCTTCTCCTATTTGTATTAGTCCAAAACCCTCCTCAAGATTCCTAATTGGCTTCAAAAACAACTCAGCAGTAGAAAAACCCAACTTTAATCGCGCATGAGCGCCTAGGCGCTTGACCAGGACCACGTATTTACAAAAATGTCACTCAACTCTAATTTTAATGATTTTTGATCACTTTCTACTCCCAAATGACCAATGTGTCCCTCCAGTTCCAACCTACAAGAAATAAACACAAAAACACATAAAAAGATACTAAAAACACTTAAAGATAGGTATAAAACCTACTCATCACTTGAATCCTACATTGGAGGAGTATGAGCATCTTACAGACTTGGGTTTGGATCGGTCTTGCGCTCGGATTGCTATCCGTGACATGAGCTGGAAGTTTATGACCTTGACAGGCTTAAGGCGTAGAGTTGCCCTAGAAGAGATTACCTTAGAGCATGTGGTGTCCATGGACTTCTTGATTGACAAATTTGGGTCGTTAGATAGCTATCTGCGATATTCTGGGGACTTCACCATTTCTGAGGGTGAGTGGCATGTCGTCAGTGTAGATATATTCTTGATGTGCATTGTGGCCTATCTTTACATGTCATTATACATGGACCATCTGGATATCGACGTGATTATGGTAGTCCGTGCTCTCAAGTATGGTCATATCATCTTACCGATGATTTTAGTAGAGACCTTGAGGTCGGCCACATTTTGTCATACCCATTCAGTGGGAGTTTTTAAAAGCAGTGACGTCTTGTTGTACGTGTGGTTTATGACACACTTGATACCGATTGGAACCTTCAAAAGTCATGGGTATTATTTTTCCCATGAGATAGTCCTATTCCTTTCAGCTTGTTGAGTGTACAGACGTAGCATCATGTTTGAATTTATTATCGGGGATCGAGGACCCATTTGATATTTTTCCATGTTCAGGGCTCAGCTCTCCCTATAGCTTTATAACTTATGCAGTTGGCATGGACTATCTTCCCCTGGCCGATTTGAGGACCACATATCATCCACTGGCTGTCATGGGACAATTTGACCAGTTTCAGGATATTCATCCCTTTGACGGGGCAATGGGTCATCAATTATCATCTCGGCTTTTGTCAGCGGAGGATTTGACCAAGATTTATGACTGTTCGACTCGTCGAAAGAGGGATGACTTCTTGACTAGTTATTCAGGTTGCTCTTCAGAGTATTCTGCATGGATGGAGGCAGAGATTGCATTGGATAGGGTTATTTCCTCAAAGATAAGTATTGAATCTAATCATGGGGAGCCTATGGAGTACCCTGATTTTGCCATCGAGGATGAGCTTATTACTAGTTTGTCAGTAGCTCTTGTTAATCCCCCCAGTATTCCAACTGTTGTGACTCCACCTTCTGTAGAGTATTTAGAGCAGAGGTTACATCTGATGAAGTTAGAGAGGAATTAGGCAAGGTCCTTGATGTTAACCGCTCTTTCTGATAGAGATGTCGCTTTTGTTAAGAGAGATGATGCCCTAGCTAGTAGGGATATTGTTGTTGTTGAGTGGGATGAGGCTCGATCATCTCGGGATGTAGTTGTTATTGAGCAGGATAAGGCTCTATCTACCTGAGAGGTTGTCATTACAGATTGTATTGCACTTATATCTCATACTGCTGATAGCATTGCAAAGATGAGTGCATTCATTGATGAGCATGGTAGCACTATGCAGATGGGCGTAGATCTCTTGGATAGAATGGACACCCTGAGGTAGGAGCTCATAGATTCACCTCCATCTACTGAGAGGGATGCCATGTTGGACTTGATGACTCGCTTATCCACAGATTTGTAGATTAACTTTTATTTTCTTGCATAGATAAGGTTAGCCATTTTTATCATGTACATGATATATTGTATATATCAAACAGTATTATATGGCAAGGAAATATGTTGTGATTCACATCCCTTTTATATATGCCTTATTACTTGCTTGATAGTTGCCTTTTCTCCAGGACTTGCGATCTCGATGTATTCTGAACTCCTCCTTGGTGGATGGACATTGAGATGTCTCAGGAACTTTCAAAATGGATCGTTGATCTTTGGGTTTCCCAATTTTTGGTGTTTTAGGACTGGTTTCTTAAAGGTGGTTGTGATTTGAGGAGAGGTTGACCGTACCACAGATGGTCACTAGTTTTTTCCCATTGATGAGGGGAGACCAGGTAGTTCCATCTCTTATGGATTGGTGTTTCTCGTTGCGGATTCAACCGTAGCATAGATGGTCGCTTGTTTTTCTCCCATTTATGAGGGGAGACCAAGTAGTTCCATCTCTATGGTCTAAGCCGATGAGGTTTGGTTTGACCGCACCACAGATGGTCACCGGTTGTTTCCCATTGATGTAGGGAGACCAGGTAGTTACATCTCTTATGGTTTGGTTTAAAAGGTTGGAAGTTGAAAGGATGATCACAACACCGTTGAAAAAGTTTTGTGATTTCACAGGGGTGAGACCGCACCGTAAATGGCTGCCTACGTACTACCATTAATGAAGGGAGATCAGGTCTACGTAGTTTTAGCATGAAAAGGTTCGAAAGTTTGACAAATTTGAAAGGTTTTGAATTTTTTTTGGGTTTTTGGGTTAGACCGCACCATAGAAGGTTGCCTACGTACTCCCGTGTCTGGGGGAGATCAGGTCTATATAGTTCCAACCTAGCATGAAAAGGTTGAAAATTGTATGTGGTAAAGGGTTTTTCATTTTTCGCAGAGGTTAGACCGCACCATAAATGGCTGCCTACGTACTCCCATGTGTGACACCCCCAAATCTAAGTACTTAAATTCCCATAGGATTTGGTGTTCACTGTACAAACATCATAAGTCTATCTACCCATAATAAATGAAAACTATAAAATAGAAAGAAATAAATCATCCCCAAATCATCTCCTTAAGGAGTTACAACATCAAAAAGTAAATACATCAATTCCAGGCCATACTAACTTTAAATCTGAAATGCAGAAACATAAAAAAATAATAAGTCTTACACAAATTTAACATAAGTCTGAAACATAGATATATCAAATAAACAACACGTCTTCATCACTTGTTAACCTTGCCCTTGCCTTTGCTAATAGAAGGCTCGTCATACCTTTTGTTCTTAACTACAATCTCATATTACGCAAGTGTGAGCACGATTACCCACAAGTATAATAATATAACAACAATGTAATAACATGCGAGTGAATCAAAGACTTCTGAAATAAGAAACTCAGCTTTTGAATTAAGAATAAATAACAAAAAAATTAAAAGAACTTCTGTGGGTCACAAGACCAATGAACTATGTCCTAGGTTGTCAAGTGTTTATACTTGAAACCTTTAATAGTCATAAGACTATGGACTCTTCTTCTCGTACTTAGGGGGATCAGCCCTTAGTACCATACTATGCACAATATCTTAACGCTAAAGCAAAATTAATCCCCTATAACAGGGTTGTTCATCTCATTTTGACATTAGAGTCCGAACCAAGGGAAGTTTTGTTTGAATAAGATCAACAAGGGTTCTAAAATTTAGAACGTTCATCAACTATGGACTAGTCAAGTCAATAAGGGTTCGCTAGTCTTACAAGGTTCAACAATAAATGATATTCAATTTGAATAATAAACTCAAGAGGTATACAATCGAATAAGTATTGTATAACAGGAATCATGCTTTAAAAGAATGATAACATCTAATATAAAATCTTGAACTTGATCAAAAAATAACAAGAACTTGCTTGTCATAGAATATAAGTCTAGAACTTGCTCCATCGAAAAATTTAGAATTTAAAGAAACCTATTCTATAAAAGTAAGGTTTTGAGTAAGGAAACTTGCTCAAATAAAGTTTAGGGTTAGGAAACTTGCTCAAATAAAGTTTAGGGTTAGAAAACTTGCTCAATGTGAAGAAGTAAGGTTTAGGAACTTACCTCGTGCGTTGATTATACGCTAACTATTCACGTTCCTCAATTTAATCCTACATATAATTTACATTCACAATACTAGTTAATTATAACATAACTCGCATCATAAGTTCATTCTCTATTGTCTAAACTCTGATTATGATTATACTAATTAAATCAGCACACGTGTTTTCACATAATATTTGACTTCACGAATAACGAGCTAACTATGCGTTCAAAAAATCAATTAAACATGTAAGTACATCATTGACATGTTAAGAATATGTTTTAACGTCACATTATATGTTTAATACATTTTTATGTTCATTAGATTAGGTTACAATTACATTTCCTAGACTTGAACAATTAAAAATCTCATTTCTGAGCAAAACTGCCAATTGGCGCTGCAGCTCCACCAATTAAGCTAAGACTGGCGCTGCAGCGCAGCTGACACTATCGCTCGGACTATAGGCTTAAGTCTGGCATTGCATCTTGACTTGCGTTGTAGCTCGGATTTTAAGCTTGGATCTGGTGCTTCAACGCAACACGCCAGTTCCAGAATTTGAAGTTCGCAAAAGATACAGAACATGGCCAAATTAGGCTAAAACTTCGTTCAAACAACGAATTCAATCTGTCCCATGTGTTCTAAAGTTTATAGAAACATTTATTAACATTCTTAGTATGATTTTTAACAACAAAATCACATAAACAACTGAATTTCAACTCAAAATTTTGATGTTCTTACGAAAAACTCCATTTTTAACATTCTTAACAAAATCAACTTATGCGAACTCAATTTTTGACCAAATTAGTCTGTTTAAGTTTCGTTCTTTTCGTTTTTACATGTATTATCATAATCTATTGTCAATTTTAAGTTAAACAAACAATCCATGGCATACAATTGATCGTAAGGGCCATATATATAACTTTTATACTCTATAACTTCAAAAATTCAATTACGACATATTTATATGAAATTGATGGTTTGAAAAGATACATAGATGGTGGAAAACATGTTATGATTATATATTATCATGTATATACACATAAATCATCAATTCATGCATTGATCATACAATAATTGTTTTACAGAGAACTCAAAACACCCGTTAATGGAAAATCTCTGATTCTAGCCTGTTTTTAATGAAATTAATTACTCTAATCACATAAATATATGATATAAACATATTGTAAACATATACTAACATATATAATATCATATACTCATCAATTATAAATCTCTTCAATCATATAGAGGACTTTGAAATAGTTTTTCACAAATATAAGAACGTAAATTAAAGTTTGGGTCGAAGAGATTACCCTGTTATTTTGTGTAGATTAGTATGAGATGATAGCAACTCCTTTGATCCTTCAATTTCTTCTTCAATCTCATAATTTCTCTCAATTTTCTCTCTAAACTCTCTCTGAACTTGTTTTAAAGACTTGCAAAATAATAAAATTGAATAAAAGACGTATAATATAACTGACGTTGTTGTGGTCAGTTAATCCCTTAGTGGGTTAACTGGCCAACTCCTCTTAGGACCATGTTTGGCTAGTCTTTAAAAGGCTCTTTTTCATTTATTTTAATTAATATCTTATTATATAGTTTAATAATGTCACACTCATTTAAGCAATTAATCAAATATCTTATTTAATTCAATTAAATATAATAATTCCACATTAAATCACAGTCACAGAATTAAATTATCATTTATTAATTATGTTAAATTAATAAATCTCTAATTAATTATTAAATTAATTAGAATAATATTAAAATTATTTAATAACTCACTAAATTTAATTATCTCAATTAAATTCTTACTTTGATCAATAAAATTATTTCACATTAATTTTGTCAATGTGGCACACTTAATTAAGTTCATCTACCACACTTCCATCAAATAATTATTTAACTCAATAAATAAATAAACAAAATATTTATTTAATTTTATAAATATTTAAAAAATTTAATTACAAAATTCTCGTTCGTCACACCGTGTCTGGGGGGATCAAGTCTGCATAGTTCGACCCTTGGGGTGAACTGATGCGGTTGGAAATGTTTTGAAAACCTGAATTACCTGATGGATTGATTTATCCAGAACCAGGATGCTGGTTTACCGATAACTTCAGACATAATACCTTTTTACAGTGTCTGAGTTGATTAGCTGGGGAAATTCTTCACCATCCATTTTTTGCAAGTTTAGGGCTCCTCCTGTCAATACCTCTTTGACAATTAAAGGGCCTTCCCAATTTGGGGCGAATTTTCCTTTAGATTGATCTTGTTTGTCAAGGACCTTTTTCAAGACCAAGCCATTTTTTTTAACATGTCATAGCCGGACTTTCTATAATATCCCGAGTGTTTATGATAGCGAGCCTTAAAAAAGAAAATGAATGGGTTAAGAATATAATACTCATAATATAATTGATTTCAACTGAAAGTTATTAAATGAAACCTAGAATTTGTTAAGTAATGAATGTAGTAAAAAATATAAAACCTACAATTAGATAAAATGATAAAAGATTACTCTGAGTTATTTGCTTAATTTGTGTCTTCGATTCTGGGGGCAAAATCATTGTAAGTAGGGAAGATTGTAACGAATGAGTTGGTTGAGTTGTGATTCTGGGGACATAATCCTTATAAGGAGGGAATGATATAACAATCCAAATTTTTAATTATAATATATAAAAATTTATTGAATTATATAAATATTTAATGGAGGTGTTTATCGTTGAATAAATATTTGTTTAATTGATTCGATTTAATTTGGTTAATTATTTGTTTAATAAATAATTAATGAGTTAAGGAAATTCAAGATAGGAGATAATATTCTAGTTTAATTTAATAATTAAATTAAAGAGTTTATATTGATTAAATGAATGATTATATTGATATTTCATTTTTGATGGGTAATTATTTGTATTAAGTTTTGTGATTTAATGATTTAATTGATAAATTGTTATTAGAATTAATTAATTAAGTATGAAAACTTAATTAATTTGAAGTGTGACAAATAACAATATTATAAGTAGTTATTAAAATAAATTAAAGTAGTTTGGATTTATTTTGTCAAACAAGGCTTAAATATATTAAGTCTTTAATTTTAAAGAGTTTTGTCAAACGGAGCCTTATGGCTTTTGGATTTTTAAATTTGATTTATTAATAATATAAATTAAATAAATAAAATATAAATAATATATATATATATATATATATTGGTAACCGATAACTTATTAGCAGTAGTTAATATAGTCGTTAATTTCTAAGCGTTTGAAAAGTGAGCGTTGGTTTTAGTTTTTACGTATAGTGTATTTTGGGTTAAGCCTAAGAAAGGAAAAAGAGAAGAAAAGAAAAGGGTTTTCAAAGAAGAAAAGAGTTCTCAAAAAATTTAGAGAGTTTGAGAGATAAAAGGTCGGGATTCCATTTCAAGCAATTTTCAATGAAGTGAAAGAATTTCTTAAACAACAAAAGATATGTTTTAAAACCTTCATATATATGTTTTACGTTCTCTATGTTTGTGTTCTTGAAGTTCACCCACCGTGTATAAAGTTTTTACAAAATTTCTATAAATTTAGTTATATAACTGAACTATGGTGATTATGTGGGTTCATGATGTTAGAACAATTGTTTAAACAAGGATTATTATGTTAATTCGGTTTAAAAGAAAGAGAAATGGTTTTTCCAGTGATTACATGTACTTGAACATGTTTTGGAGTATAACAAAATTAGTATGTGATTGTATGCTAATTGTGAAATTGAACCTTATGTATGATTAATTGGGCAAGAACATAATGAGAACATAGTTCAAAGGAATGAGTTCGATGGATAATTGTGGTTTACAGTGTTAAACCTTGTTAAACAACGTCAACAATAGAGTTTTGTTTAAAAATAGTGTTTCAAGGATTTCACTTCTCTTAAATTATTGTTTAAGTTGTGCTAAATTTGTATATGTATGCTTGGTAACGTGTATGTGTAAATTTATAAGTAATAAGCATGTTAATTTAGATGTTAGCAGTGTTAAATAGACAGAAATTAGTTGTTCTGTTCTCCGATGGTTGGGTTCTACAAGGTTCGGCGCCCCAACGCCAAAAATGGAATCGCAGCCCAGAAATTTATGCCACAACACTGAAATTCGCGCCCCAGCACCAATTTCACGCTGCAGTGCCACTGGCTAGCTTAGTTCTCGCGCCCCAGCACCGGAATTGTAGTTTGAGTCGGATAGTTTTGACCTCCTGTAGTAAAATGACCATAACTGTTTCATACGAACTCTGATTGAGGTGATTCAAGATGATCCGGAACGAAGACGAATAGACCTACAACTATCATTATTTAAGTTTTTAAATTGGAGGTCAGTAACATGGGTCTAAATGATCATTTGTGGGACTAATATGTATTAGGAGGCAATCGGAGGGCGTCAGGCATGTACGTATGCATGTGTAGTGCTTCTGACGATAAAAGATGTTATTCTAAGTTATAAAATATAAATGTTAGTAAACATAATGATGCTTAACATTAATAAATAATGTATTAGATAAGTTATAGAAGCATAGTAACCATACACAAGAGAGGCAAATCGGGCGTGTGACGAATGAACGTCGAAACGCCGTGCCAAGTGTTAATGAACTTAAAAACTATTTTCATTTAATTGAAATGAATATTATAAGATATGGAATGGATTTAATATAAAACCAATAAGTACTTAAGCACTTGAATGAACTTCGAATATGAAATACAGTGAGATATAAGTTGAAAGTTAACACAATCAAATTGAACATTGTGTATTTATGATAGGAAGGGTTATGAGATGTAGAGTAAAGTTTACATTACAACTACTATGCGTGGATATGTGACTAATAGTTAATGCGAATAATTATATAATTGTGTAAGGCATTTGAAGTGCAGATATTTGTAAGCTGTTAAACTGTTATTGGTAAACAACAATCAAGGCAAGTCTTTCAGTTCTTTTTTGTTATGTGAACTTGCTAATGAAATGTTTTAAATATTTGTTCTAAAGAACATGATGTGTTCTATATATATTAAAAGTATGAAATGTTAAAGTCAATTTATGACTACGTTGATTGAATAATGAATGTTGATTGAGTAAGGAAACCAATCTTTATACTTGTTATATGAAATGCATCATGTATGTTGTGTTAGTCTAATGTTTATGTGATATATGTTGAGTATGTTATTATGTGCTATGTAATCTGTTTAAGTTATAAAAGGAAGATGGTTTGTAATGTTTGATGCTATGAAGATAATGTACTATGATATAGTACGAGATAAACTCGTGAGGAGTTATAGATAATGTGATACGGGAAATTCGTATCAAGCAAAGAGTAAGTCAAGAGTAAGATAGAGTTAGGTGGGATTTCAATTGAGGACTCATGTGATGGCTAAGTTGTACAAATCTTTGTATGGGCGAGGGTTTGGTGCTTGTGCTCAGTTTATCGCCTTGATAATCATTAGAATATTGGTGTCGCGCTATCAATTATATGTGGCAAAAATGTGATTCTTTTCTCATGTGTATATTTGATAGTTAGAAACTATTAAGATTAGTTAGATATTATAAGGATTAGGTGTGGTTCTTAAAACTAATGCATGTGGTAAGTTTGTGACTCATAATAATATGGTATGTTTTGAAACCCTCAGTGAATGGACGCCTATGGTCTGACTAGGATAAGTTCTTAAACTCATATTATTGTGGTAAGTCCTGAACTTCTAATGTGCGGTATGTTTGATGAACTGGAGTATATTTAAGTGTAAATGGAGTATTAAGGATGATAGGAATAGATAGACCTATTATGCAATGGATCATTATAGAAAGTGGAGTTGATGGTGGAAGTATAGGTATTCTAAATCTACTAGCTATGCTAGACTTTTGAAATTTATTAACTTCGTGCTGATGTTTACACTTCTATTTTCTTGAAAAACATTGAATCAGCTGATGGAAACAATGAGTTTTAACAACAATACCGTTATTCGTTTGTCTATGCTAATTGCTTTGGCTAACAAAAATGATTTATAATATATCAAAATGTATTTTATATATCATCAATGTATCATGGAACCTAGTGCAGAGATGATAAAAATGATGGAGTCATCAATGCAGTACTACTTAGTGTTAGATGTGATCTAAGGATCGTCAGCCCACTATGGTATGATGTTGTATGATAAAATCGCCAAATGAAGGAATCCTCAACGGACTGTTAATACATTGCGGTATCATGACGTCAATTTTTTTTTTGAGATTTCTTTAAGATATAATAATACATATTTATGTATGTATGTATGTATGTATGTATGTATGTATATGTATATTTTGGTTGATGTCAGAATTGTTGTAGAGGTCTATGCTATTTGATTCAGCTAGACAAAGATTGAAAAATATGCATAAAATTAAAGAGTTTCTTGAGAAGTTATGCCAAACCAAATTATTTAGGTGCGGATTCAGATGTTGAAAAGCTTAGATGAACAACCCTATTATTAGGGGTTACGCTTAGTTTATACTTTGCACTAAAATGTTTGTGCACAATACATTGTACGAAGGATTGATCTCCCTAAGTACGTGGAGTCCTTATAGTCTTATGACTGTTAAAGTTAAAGTTGAAAGATTACTTAAAATTGTGGACATGGTTCATGGTTATTAGACCCTCAGTTGAATGCTTGCACTCTAAATTCTGAGATGAACAACTCTTTTATTAGAGGTTATGCTTAGTTCACACACTGCGCTAAAATGTGTGTGCACAATACATTGTATGAAGGGCTTAACACCCTAAGTACGAAGGTCCATATAGTCTTATGATTGTTAAAGGTTCAAGTCGATATATACTTGATAACATGGGGACGTCGTTTAAGGTCTTGTGACCCCTCAGCATGATTGGATAATCTTTTAAAATCCTGAGTTATTCATATTGCTTCCCAATTATTGAGCAATTATGGAGGATTCATGTTATTCTGAAGTGAATATGGTAATGATGATATTCTTTAGAAAGAAGTAAGTCGTAGAATGCGACACTGAATGATGAGTATGTTGAATAAGTGAGAAAAGAGATTTTGAAATGAGAAGGGGATGAGTTATCGAAGAAATTTGTAAAACTTTTAATAGAAAAGTTAATAATTGTAGAATGATCTTTGTGTAAAGAAAGTGGTTATAGAAACCAATGAATGAATGAAGTAGTGACGTAAAATCTACTTTGATAGATTGAATGAAAAAATATTAATAGATAAAATTTCGAGGAGGAAATTCTTAGAAGAAATGGTGAATGTAATATCCCGAGTATTTATAATAGCGAGCCTTAAAAAAGGAAATGAATGGGTTAAGAATATAATACTCAGAATATAATTGAGTTCAAGTGAAAGTTATTAAATGAAACCTAGAATTTATTAAAGTAATGAATGTAGTAGGAAATATAAAACCTATAATTAGATAAAATGATGAAAGATTACTCTGAGTTATTTTCTTAATTTGTGTCTTCGATTCTGGGGACAGAATCTTTATAAGGAAGGAATGATGTAACATTCCAGATTTTTAATTATAATATTTAAATATTTATTGAATTATATAAATATTTAATGGAGGTGTTTATCGTTGAATAAATATTTGTTTAATTGATTCGATTTAAATTGGTTAATTATTTGTTTAATAAATAATTAATGAGATAAGGAAATTCAGGATAGGAGATAATATTCTAGTTTAATTTAATAATTAAATTAGAGAGTGTATATTGACTAAATGAATGATTATATTGATATTTCATTTTTGATGGGTAATTATTTACATTGAGTTTTGTGATTTAATGATTTAATTGATAAATTGTTATTAGAATTAATTAATTAAGTATGAAAACTTAATTAATTAGAAGTGTGACAAATAAATATATTATAAGTAGTTATTAATATAAATTAAAGTAATTTTGATTTAGTTTGTCAAACAAGGCTTAAATATATTAAGTCTTTAATTTTAAAGAGTTTTGTCAAACGGAGCCTTATGGCTTTTGGATTTTTAAATTTGATTTATTAATAATATAAATTAAATAAATAAAATATGAATAATATATATATATATATATATATATTGGTAACTGATAACTTATCAGCAGTAGTTAATATAGTCGTCAGTTTCTAAGCGTTTGAAAAGTGAGCGTTGGTTTTAGTTTTTACGTATAGTGTATTTTGGGTTAAGACTAAGAAAGGAAAAAGAGAAGAAAAGAAAAGGGTTTTCAAAGAAGAAAAGAGTTCTCAGGAAATTGAGAGAGTTTGAGAGAGAAAAGGTCGGGATTCCATTTCAAGAAATTTTCAGTGAAGTGAAAGAATTTCTTAAACAACAATAGATATGTTTTAAAACCTTCATATATATGTTTTACATTCTATGTGTTAGTGTTCTTGAATTTCACCCACCGTGTATAAATTTTTTACAAAATTTCTATAAATTTAGTTATATAACTGAACTATGGTGATTATGTGGGTTCATGATGTTAGAACAATTGTTTAAACAAGGATTATTATGTTAATTGGGTTTAAAAGAAAGAGAAATGGTTTTTCCAGTGATTACATGTACTTGAACATGTTTTGGAGTATAACAAAATTAGTATGTGATCGTATGCTAATTGTGAAATTGAACCTTATGTATTATTAATTGGACAACAACTTAATGAGAACGTAGTTCAAAGGAATGAGTTATATGGATAATTATGGTTTACAGTGTTAAACCTTGTTAAACAACGTCAACAATGGAATTTTGTTTAAAAATAGTGTTTCAAGGATTTCATTTCTCTTAAATTATTGTTTAAGTTATTCTAAATTTTTATATGTATGCTTGGTAACGTCTATGTGTAAATTTATAAGTAATAAGAATTTTAATTTAAATGTTAACAATGTTAAATAGACAGAAATTAGTTGTTTTGTTCTCTGATGATTGGGTTCTGCAAGTTTCGGCACCCCAACGCTAAAAATGGAGTCGCGGCCCAGTAATTCGCACCGCAATGCTGAAATTCGTGCCCCATCACCAATTTTGCATTGCAGTGCCACTGGCTAGCTTAGTCCTCGCGCCCCAGCGCGGGAATTGTAGTCTGAGTCGGACAGTTTTGACCTTCGGTACTAAAATGGCCATTACTGTTTCATACGAACTCCAATTGAGTTGATTCAAGATGATCCGGAACAAGGTCGAATAGACCTACAACTTTCATTCTTTAAGTTTTTAAATTGGAGTTCAGGAACAGTGGTCAAAATGGTCATTTGTGGGAATAATATGTATTAGGAGGCAATCAGAGAGCATCGGGCATTCACGTATGCATGTGTAGTGCTTCTGACGATAAAAGATGTTATTCTAAGTTATAAAACATGAATGTTAGTAAACATAATGATGCTTAACATTAATAAATGATGTATTAGATAAGTTATAGAAGCATCGTAAGCATACACAAGAGAGGCAAATCGGGCGTGTGACGAATGAACGTCGAAACGATGTGTCAAGTGTTAATGAACTTAAAAAGTCTTTTAATTAAATTGAAATGAATATTATAAGATATGGAATGGATTTATTATAAAACCAATATGTAGTCTTAGCAAGACTTAAGCACTTGAATGAACTTCGAATATGAAATACAGTGAGATATAAGTTGAAAGTTAACACAATCAAATTAAACATTGTGAATTTATGATAGGATGGGTTATGAGACGTAGAGTAAAGTTTATATTACAACTACTATGCATTACTATGTGACTAATAGTTAATGTGAATAATTATATAATTGTGTAGGGCACGTGAAGTGCAGATATCTGTAAGCTGTTAAACTGTTATTGGTAAACAACGATTAAGTCAAGTCTTTCAGTTCCTATTTGTTATTTGAACTAGATAATGAAATGTTTTAAATATTGTTTTAAAGAGCATGATGTGTTCTATATATATTGAAATTATGAAACGTTAAAGTCAATTTATAACTACGTTGATTGAATAATGAATGTTGATTGAGTAAGGAACTCAATCTTTATACTTGTTATATGAAATGCATCATGTATGTTGTGTTAATCCAATGTTTATGAGATATATGTTGAGTATGTTATTATGTGATATATGATGCATGAACACTATTAGATTTTGCTGGGCAGTCGAGCTCAAACTTGCAAATAACCATTTTTCCAGGTTAAAGATTTAAGGTAAGGATATGTGCTACGTGATTTATAGAGATCCATATTCACGAAGATTACTTATATTTTATGGGAAATGTATTTAATATTTTGAATGTAACATGTTGTTGAATTGTAAATTAAGTTATCCGGTGTATATGGATATCTATTGATGATGTAAGACTTTGTATAGTCATTTTGATGTAACGATTCATGATATAGATTTGAATCAAAGAAATGTAATGTAAAGGTTGCGATTTAGGGCAGTAAAGAAGAAAATATATAAAAGTTTTAAATATTCCGTATTTTTAGTGATTTTATTATCGAATAATGATGTAAAGATAGATTAAAGTTGTATTGTTAACGAACGAGAAGGAGAATATTATTGTATGAATTTTGGGGTCGTTACACTTTCTTCTTGTAGGATCGAGCGATCCTCTTTTTATATAATTGAACATGGAAAAAGGTTGTGGCACGCCTGTCATCTATCAGAGATAATTGGTGGTACCGATCTTATAACCATTAGTCTTCCTCTATTCGAGCATCTATCAACACTATTAGAGATTCTATTTCTACCTCTATGGGGAGCACTGCTTTTATGCCTTAGGTTAATGAGTAGGGGTTGCCCTGGTGGAAGTGCGCATTGACGTTCTGTAGGCTAATAGAGTCAGAGGCAATAAGTCATGTTATCTTTTGTGATTGACAAACATCTTTTGTATGATCTTTTTTATGTTCTTATTAGCCACTTCAACAACACCATTCATCTTTGGTTGATAGATGACGGAGTTGATATGTTTGATGTGTAATTTGCTGCATAATTCCTCTATCATTTGGTTGTTGAGGTTTTTGGCATTGTCTGATACAATCACCTCTGGTTGTCCATATCGACAAATAACATTATTTCTGATGAAACCAATGATCACCTGTAACAATCTGATATTTTCTATACAAATAAATTAAAAATTTTGAGTATAATTTTTTTTTTATTTTAAATATGGGGAATATGTGCCAAGATAATGTGTGTATGTATTTATGTGATATATTTATTACATGAATGATTTTAAATAATTTTATTTTAAAATTTTTGATTGTTATAAACTATATTATTATAATAATTAATTTTATAGTAGATATGTTTTTATTAATTATTTTCCATGAAAATATAATCATATATTATTTATATTTTGATTTTTAGTGTTATAATTATATACTGTATGTATGTGGACTAACAATGATTGGTCAATTATGGTGTATTATGTCAAACCCTAGTTTTACAGTGGGAAACCCTAATTTAAAAATCAATTGTGAGTTTAAGACTATTATATAACTGTGTTATATGATTTTTTTTATTGATTAGGTCAACCCCAATTAACATTTAGATTTATTAATTTCTTGAAATCCTATTTATTAATTATAAACCCTAATTGCTAGATTAGCAATGATAATTATAATTATTATATAATACCCTAATGTTCATGTATGATTAGAACCCTAATCAAATTAAGAAACCCTAATTATAAATTTTAGGAACTAATTTTATTTTATTTTAAACCCTAAATGAAAGCTTCATAACCTAATTATATATTAGGTGAGACAATTAAATAACCTAAGGATTATGGTAATAAGGAAAGGTTAGTATTTAATATGTATACTAACTTATGTGGATAATCTTGTTATTTCAAGTGACTAATAATTTTAAACCTATTTCTAGTAAACCTAATTAGGTTATGAGTTAAAGTCACATGTATAAGTAATTAAATTTCATAAGATTGGGAATGGAAACCCTAAATAAACAATTTGGGTACCATGTATTAAAATTGTTAGACTATGTTTATTACATGGCCCAAAACAATTAAAGGAGAAGCCCAAAAGAAATAATATGCAAGCCCAAACTTAGTCCACTTGATTAAGGGTATTTTAGACCTTTGATTTATCTAATTTATGCATTAAAATAAAGGCTAAATGAAGGAATTAGTGGGCATATATATAGATGGCCCCATTAGGCCTTTTAAGGCAACAAATTATGTTAATCAATGTCCATAAGTAGAAATCTTACACACAAGTACATGTGTGTCAATCTCCCATTGGTTGCAAATCTATTAAGCACCCTTAATCACATGATTAGGCTAATTAAAGAGATAAGGTGTAGTCTTTTATCCATGGGACAATAAAAGTATGGGGGATAATAGTTAATCACTCATTCACTTGCTAGATCATTTTCATTTCTCTTATTCTCCTTCTTCTTTTTCTCCCAAGCTAGCAGCATACAAGAGAGAGAGAGAGAGAGAGTTTCAATTTTGTGTGAGAGAGAGAGGTGTGCTAGTTTCTTAATGCACCCTAAGATTATACATTACTTTGGAAGATCAAGAAGGATAGCAAATAAAACTAGGTGAGGTTCTCATCCATTCTTTTTCTTATTCTTCTTCTATTTTGTGTTATTGCATGATTTGTTGGAGATATGGATTAATACTCAAGATACCCTAGTTCTACATATTATCATGTATGGAACTAAGTATCTTGAGTGTTAGATCAAAGGTTTAGAGGAAGGAAATGAGCATACGTTCTCCAAGGGGTGAAACTCTTATTTTTCTTCCACTAAATCTTGTATAACTCATGTTTTACAACTTCGATTTGTGATCCGTCAAAGGGAGGTGATAGATACATGAGTTATCTAGTAAACCCAAGTGGTAGAACACAAATCTAGCAAGTATTGAAACAATGAGGGTTGTATTCCCCAAAATAGTCCACTTAGAAAGTCAAAGTTTTAAAACCCTAAAAAGCTACTGTTCCCGTTTTTCTTGAGGCTGTTTCGGGAAGTTGAAAGTCTTTTAAAAATCTGGGAAAAATCATAGAGGTATTGTAAAAAGTTATCTACGTGTACGAAAAAGAACGGACGCGTTTCGATATATAGGTTGTGCGTAATGGCTATTTCCGTAAATGACTCCTAAATATTAACACTCGAATTTCTCACTGTGTATACACTGGAAAATTCCGAAATATTTGCAGTAGATTCATATATGGTATGAGAGTATACCGTGAAAATTCATATCTTTTTGAGTAAAACTCGATTTATGAAAAATGAAGCAAGAACTGGGTGTTTTGGGCACTTTAAAATTAGTAAATAATTTTCTAAAATTCCAGAAAAATTTGGGTGTTATGGTTGAGTCATATAATGTCCAAATCCAGAAAATGAGAATTTTTGGAATCAGTTTACTAGTTTTTCTAAAAATGATTAAGGTATGAATAAAAGGAAATAAATAGTTAAATGATGTCTTAAATAAGAAAAATATGATTTTAATGCTTGAATACTCCTAATATATAATATTATGACTATGTTAGAGCATTTTGGTAATTTATAATAAAAAATATTATTTATGACCTTTTATGGATATTAAAATAATAGTTTTATAAATGGTGAACAATTAAAATAAATTATTTATTGATCTAATAAATTATTATGATATTATTATGATATTAATAATATTAGAATATGATATTGTTAAGTAAATAAAAATATCAAGATTAAAACTTTATTAAAATATTATTAAATGGTTAATCATATTTGATTTAAAATATTAAAGTATTATTAAATGATTAATAATATTAGATTAAAATATTAATCTTAGATTAAAATATTATTAAAAGATTAATAATATTAAATTAAAGTATTATTGGATGATTAAAATATTATTAAGTAAATAATAATTTACGAGATTAAATAAAATGTTATTAATGTAATAACATTAGTAAAAGAATAAAATATTATTAAATGATCAATAATATTAGTAAATAAATAAAATATTAATACGATTGGTAAATGACTAAAAGTATTATTAATTGATTAATGATACTAAAGCATAAGTAAGATATTATTAAAGTAATAATATTAATGCATGATTAAAATATTATTAAGATGATTAATAATATTATTAAAGTATGAAAATATTATTAACATATTAATAATATTAGTAAGCGAATAAAAGTGTTATTAGTGAATTAATAATACTAAGAGGTGAATTAAATATTATCAAGATTAATAATATTAAGTTAATTAAAAATATTTTAAGTTATACTTAATGACTTTTAATATTTTAAGAAATAGTACATTAATATCTTTATATTAATGGTAATTATTTAAAAATAATTTTAAATGTTTTAAAAATCATTTAAGGGTAATATAAATGTTTTAAAAATATTTTGAGTTATTATAAATAACTTTATTATTTTTGCAATGGTTTCATTAATAGTTAAATAATAATTAAATGATAATAGAATTGTTTAATACTTAAATCATTTGATAATGATTTTGGTGTTTGAAATTCATGATAAATTATACTCCCTCCGTTCCAGGATAAAAGTCTTGGTGGACTTTTCACACAAATTAAGAAGAGGAATAAAATGACAAAACTGTCCATAATAATGTCATTAAATATGGAGAGAGAATTAAAATAAGAAAAGTATGAGATATTTAATGCTACGGGCATAGTAGGAAAAAATGTGTAAAAGGTTGGTTATTAAAAGAAAGTGGACATTTAACATGGGACAACCCAAAATAGTAATAAGAACTTTTATCCTGGGACGGAGGGAGTATTAAATGTTTATTAAGTCATTTAAAATGATATGACTTATACTTATTGAGCTTCGGAATAGATTCTTAGACTCGATAATTACCCGATAAAGCTGTCGGTACACCGACATATTTCAGAAATTGATCTGGACTTAGATATTTTGACTGTATTAATATTTATTTGTGATGCAATAATTGTTGAACATGTGTGATAATGTGATTAGGTTATGTGCAGACTGCGAAATGCAGTACTATATGTTATAGTATATTGTTCTAATAGAACGAATGATTTGATTAATGATAGGTCGTGATATAAAAGATAAAACTAAGTTGCGTATTGTAAAAAGCGCATCAGGCAAGTATCCTACCTTTGTATTTTCTTTATGCAATGGACATGAGTAAGAATGTTTCAGAATTATATTATTACTGTACATATTATTAACCCTATATTATATACGCTCATTGATTATCAACATGTTAGTATATGGTAATTCAGATATATATTCTGTTCGTTAATTTCTATAAATAGTTATACAAGTGTCCCCACTTGGATAATCATTGCATTTAATCACATGTTGATACACCTTTGTTAATTACTTGTATACATATATGTTGAATTATAGATTATTGTTGAACAAGATAAAACCTTATTATTATCCAACCGAATTGCTTTGGTTTGGAACCCTGATAAGTATGAACATCCCTTACACGGGAAAACTTTTATGCGCCCAAGGCGGACAGAATGAACAATCCTATCGTTCTTGCATGTAGTATTGATCAATACATGGTCCATGGGATGTACACCCTCAAGCCCGTAAGTTATGACAGTTTGCGGATGAAGTTCTGCTAAACCTATTCGAACATGAAAATAATGTTCATAGTATGTCCCATTAACCCTATATATAGTCATTACGTAGTTTTAAAATTTGAAAGAGGGTTGTTATGTTAATATTATCGGTTCAGATTACTTCACAACTATTGATTTGTTGTAGAAGGATAGTATAAAGAAAACATTTAAATTCTTTCAGCTTATATATATATATATATATATATATATATATATATATATATATATATATATATATATATATATATATATATGCTATTACTAGCCGGGCACTCAAATGCTCATCCTTGCTTAATTTAAATGTTTTCAGCTAAGTGTGAACAAGTAGAAGGCTCGACTAAGAATAAAGGGAAATGAAAGGTTGCAGAATGAATTCAATGCCATTTTATGTAATAGTTATCTTTATTAAGACAAGTATGATATATATATTACCTATCACGTATTGTGAGGAATGTATTAAAGGTTGCGTACTTGAAATTTAGACTTTGATAAATATGTAAATTAAGTAGGTATCTATATTATAGTTATTATTATTAGTATTATTCTGGTCATAGAAATGGTATCGTAAAGCACCGAGTTCGTGTTTGAAGTACCTAGATTTGGGGGCTTTATATCACCTCTTTGGTAACTCTGGGAAAAGAGGCCACTTCTACCCACTTGGTGAAGTAGTCGATCATGGTAAAGATAAATCGATGACCATTACTGGCTTTGGGCTTGATTGGCCCGATCACGTCCATTCCCCACATAAAAAAGGGCCATGGTGAACTCATATTGTGTAGTTCCCTTGGAGGGGCGTGGATAACATTTTCATGAATTTGGTATTAATAGCATCTCCTGACATGATCATCACAGTCAGCTTTTAGAGAGATCCAGTAATGCCATGTTCTTATGATCTTCTTGACAAGTAGAGGACCACTCATATGTGGGCCGCATACTCCACCATGGATTTCATCCATGAGTCTCTAGGCTTGGTCTTTGTCTAGGCATCTTAGAAGGCCTAGTCCCACATCCCTTTTGTAGAGTGCATCTCCGCTCAGATAGAATTTCATGGCCATTCTAAAGGTCCACTTTCTTTCAGCTTGATTTTCCCCAGTGGGCGTAGATCCATCTTGCAGATATTCCTTGATGTAATGGTACCAAGGGTGTTAGATGAGAGGTAGTTCATCTGATATTTCTCTGATGTAAGTCCCATAGGCTGGGGTCTTTTGGCTGGCAAATTTGATATTTAGAATGCCTACCCAATCAGATATGTTGATCAAGGAGGCCAGAGTTGCTAATGCATCCGCAAAGTCATTCCTGCTCCGAGGAATGTGTAGGAAGGATATTTCTTCAAACTCCGAAGCCATATGGAAAACTTATCGATGGTAAGGCATCAAATGCAATTCTTTGGTGTGATAATCCCCAATGGTTTATTTGATTACCAGCTCTGAATCTCCAAAGACAGTTAACCGTTAGAAAACCATGGATTGGGCTAGATTCAATTGTGAGGGCCCCATATTCGGGTCCCAAATCATCGCGGATCTGGTACAATCATTCTATAACTATTACGGAAGATATAAACATAAATTGTTTATACATTACATTTACACACTAACCCCAAGGTCGAAAACCTTCACATAATACCTAAACTAATATTCTATCTAAGCATACAATGTTATTATCATACATTACTGTTACATTTCTAACTGCACATACAATCCAAAGCTGGACTTGGCTTTATCATTTCATGTATCTGAACGTATTCGTCTTAATCTGCAATGTTAATCATGATATAGCAAGGGTGAGCAACAGGTTTGCCCAACAAGTATAAGTTTATAATTCATGGATATATCATGATAGAAAGAATTGAACAATAAGCTGGCTATAATTCTACAATATAATTGAGAACTAGCATGAACAAACTTTTATAGCTGAACGAACAATGAATATGAACATATCAATTATAGCTGAACATGAACATAAACAATGAACATGAACATAAACAATGAACATGACCCTTAGGATTTGACCCTTAGGGTTAAAACCTAAGATTCTTAAAAATCAATTTTCTAGGATTTCTAAATTAGGTTTTCAAAATAGAAACTTAATATTTCTAAATTATAATTAGGATTCTCTAATTATACTAAGATTTTCTTATCATAATTCAAGCTTGCTAATTAGGATTTATATTTCTTAATTAAAATTGCTAATTTAGCAATTTGGTCCATAATTATACATTAGGGTTTATAGCAGAACAATTCGGGTTTTAAACTTTAAAATTAGGGTTTTCTAACTAATTCGTTAGGCTTTACCCTAATTAATCTTATAATAAATACACTTAAGTCTCTGAGATCCCAAGTTAGGGTTTTTAAAATTCGAAGTAGGGTTTTGAATTCTCAGAACTGAAATTAGGGTTTCTTATCAATCGCTAGGGTTTTCTAACTGAACGTCGACATTCGAATATAATATTAAGGTTTGACACTGATACAATTTATCTGGTCAACCCTTGGCCCATAACCATATTCTGTACACATATATGACCATACACACAGAACATATACTCTTATATACTTAATCCTGAATAATTCACCACAAAAATTTTTAAATCCATAAAAATCGTTCAAAAATGCCAAATCCATACACTTATTTTCTGCTAGGTTTATTATTTAACCTTAATTCAATCTTTTAAGATTTTAATAACTATCCGAATTCTCGGGTTGTCATATTCACCCATTCATCTAAAAATTTTATCCCCGAAATTTACCTTGCACCATTCATCATTCACCATTCATTCTCATCATTACATGTTACCCAATACACCACTCACCAGAGTTAAAATTTTAAAATTGTGTTGAGGAGTCATATAGACCATGAACTACTGAGGTTTACAGGTATTACTACCCTTGACCTATTTCAGTTAAGAAAAAGGTACTCTACCCCTTACAAAGGTTAACAATATGTTTACGATCACAAATAAGGTGAACTACCGTTACTAGTACGTATAATTTGATCATTTCTCGTGAATACTCTTGTTATTGAATAATTTTATCCAATCTGCACAGTTCACCTCAGTCTTTTCATAGCCGAATCAAATAGCTTAGACTCGTATCAATAATTCAATTCAATCGAAATATTTAGGTATAGACAAACCCCGTTGACAAATTAAAATTTTAAAAATTAGTTTGAAAATGGCGTCATGTTATCGTACTATATTAACATCCCGTTTTAGGATGTCGTCATCGAGTGACTTTATTATAGCACATCATACAATAGTGGAACAACGATTTTAGATCAAATTCAACACTAAGTATTTATGTATTTACAACTCCATCAACTTTTTATCATCTCTGCACCAGGTTACATGATACATAAGTGATAAAGAAAAATATAATTTGACATTTTAAACGATTATCGTCTATCTGAAATAAGAAGCATAGACTATACTTTAAACCATTCAAAAACCATTGCAATTCAGTTCTATCATCTCAACAGGTAAGTATGTGTCGGTGGCCCGAAGTCCACACATACACAATGGTCACCAGAAGTTGAGAATAAAAATTCATTTCAAAAAGGCACATAGTGCACATTTAGCTTGATGTCAAAAATTTTGAAATCTAGCATAACTAGGAGATTTGAAAAACATATGTCTCCACTAATAATCAATTGCTTAATCAATCTATCCGTTCCTATTATGTCTCAATACTCCTTTCATACATATCTACCCAGTTCGTTAAACTTACCACACTTATGAGTTCAAGAACTTGCCACAATCATATGAGTTTAAGAACTTGTCCTCATCAGACCTTTGGCGTCCATTCGCTGAGGAGGTTCATAAATATTTTATATAATTATTGTTAGGTTTGTAATATTCATGAACGCAATCAAATTGCACAAAATAAGCAGAAGCATGAAAAATCAGAGTTTTAAATTTTTACAAACCATATACCCGGATCAACTGTAAGACCCCAAATTATTAATAAATAAAATTTAATTTCCTCTATTTATTATTTTGAAATAGTAAGGGTTGATTTGATTAATGTGGTTAGTTATGGGTAAAATGCGTAAATATTTTAAATAAGCAGGTGGTTATAAAATATTCATTATTGTTGGAGAATATTCGTTTGGTCATTAAATATTCTTGTGGTCGGGGAATATTCGTACGACGGCGCAGTCTTTTGTGGGCCCCATAACGAAAATCGATTGGATGAAGAAAACGACAAGTATAAGTTGTTTATAAATAACGGCGTAGTTGTTACTGTTAATACTGTTGGAATACCCGGTGGTTAAAACACAGTAATACGCGTTGTTGCACAGTAGCACACGATATTGCACCAATTATTAATTCTTACATAAGAAGGCATTACTCAATAATTGTTACAGTAAATATTGTTCAGTATTTTATTTTATTGATTCAATAATTGTTGCGTTGATATTTTATATTACTGTCGTTTCAATAATTGTCATTACACAGTATTTTCCATTATCGAAGCAATAATTCATATTATCTGAATAATATTATTAGAAAACATTATTGGCAATGTCCAGAAAGTTCTGTCTAAGGAGAGGTTTGGTCACCTAATTGCGCGCCAGTAAGGAGAAATTCTTATTGGAAAGCCCCCTCTTTCCTGGGAACGGTCTGGTTGTCAGTACTGTGATTCTGTAATATTATTTGTGAATAATTAATTATTGATTTATATGATGAGGGAAATATTGATTTTATGTGGATATAGATGGAGAAAATTTTTAAAGTGACAATTGTTAAAAATTTATATTTTATCATTTCTGATAAAATAATATTTTATTATCTTATATAATAACGATGATATTTTTACAATGAATGTGGGATATATGAGTATATGAGGATGAAGAGTATTTTTGTTGCAAAAGATGTTTAAAACATGTTAAACATGTTGGTGGACCCATTTCTTGACTGAAATTTTATTACCTTGTAAAATCGCCCGTTTATGGATTTCGGTCAATTTCTGTTTGGAATTTGAAAAAACTTTCTTCTGCAAAGTTGTAGAGAATTTAATTTCCTATAAAATGTTGCGAGATTCGAATTTTCTAATAAAAGGGCTGTTTATTGTGAATTATTGAAGTTTCGGTATATCGAGTGTGAATTGATTTTTGGAGTTTAAATTATTTTTGTTAGAATAACGTTTTTTGTATTTTTTTTTTTGGACATCATTAACATGTGTGGCTGGTGTTTTTGACCAAAAGGTGGGCTAAGGAAAATTTGTATAATTATATTAATATTATATTAAATTTTCTGCTTTGGTGTTCTAAGCATTTTTCTATAAATAAGGTACTTAGGTTAAAATTGAAAATCACACCAGAAACTACAGATTTCTCTCTCTTTCTCTCTCGATATATTGAGCATATTCTTGTGAGTATTTTAGTACTTTGAGTATTGCTATACGGTGAAAGTCCTTTTAGCACTATATCCAGTATACCAGTCAGAAGTACTATCCTTTTTAGGTAAGGGATGTTATTTTCTTCTCAAATGATATTATTTCTTCAATATCATTATGCCGAAATATTGGTTGGAACTTTTTATCAAATTTGAAACTTTTTCATGTCGGGGTTACTATTCACGAGTTACTATTCACGAATACTATTCACGAAGCATGATGATGTTTTTTGTGAAATTTTTATCTTTTGGTGTCGGAGTAACTATTCATGTATAGGACACTATTCACGTATACGGCACTATTCACGAAGACGACACTATTCACAAAAAAATTAAATTTTTATTTTTCGTCTAAAATATCTATTATGGATACTAGCTTTGATTGTAACCATGTTTTGATCATTCTTGAATTTTACTCCACTCTAGTTATTTATGAAGTATTTTTGAATGAGAATTGTTTAAAGTACGAATCTTTAATATTTGTTCTTCTGCTTCACTGGATTCGTTTTCTTTAAAATATTTTTCATCATCCTCAGTCCTAAATTATGATATAACTGAATATCTTTGGCCTGTAGTGCAAAGATGAATGATTTCTTGATGAATATCTTTGGCCTGTAGTGCAAAGATGAATGATTTCTTGATGAATATCTTTGGCCCGTAGTGCAAAGATGAACAGGTATTGAGATGAACATGACCGACTTATTAATATCTTTGGACCGTAGTGCAAAGATGAACAGGTGTTTAGATGAACATGACCAACTGATGAATATCTTTGGCCTGTAGTGCAAAGATGAATATTTGATTCCAGAAATATATTGATTGATGTTACAAGTATAAAATATCGACGATGAACTTTTAAATTCATATATAGAAGATAGTAGTTTGCATTCTCTACTTAACTCTTCTAATGAATTATTATTTCCGCTGCGAAGATTGATTTAAAACTGGTTGTCTATTGTATTCTATTAGATTTTTCCCTGTTGAGGACTAACGATAATTTGTTCTATATTATCTTAATCATTATGTTCTTTACTTTGCTAGTTGAGCTCACCCTTTTCCTTGTTGTTCCATTTTTCTTCTCAGGAGGCGAGAATATAGCGGGAACTAGTCGAGGTGTGGAGTGATAGGTTCAAGATAGTTGTTTTAGTAGTCCTCACTATTTTGTAAAATAGTGTATCAATATTTGTAATGAGGACTTATTTGAGTGTGGATATTGTCTAGAAGAAAATATTTGTATTTAAACTCACAGTTTATGTGTTGTCGTATTTTGCACGACAATTGTATTAATGAAGTTGTAGTTGTTTCTGAACCATGTATTTTGACGACTCAGAATGGGTGTTGTATGCCTATTTTGGGGGCGTCACAGTTGGTATCAGAGCTTAGGGATATGGTCTCTGGCGGAGATCGGGGAATAGTACTTAGAGGGGAGAGACGAGTAATCCTTCGCTAGTATGTCATACCTAAGCTTATTTGTTGGTCAGTCGAACTATATGGTTAATATGTGATATGTTAATTTGTTTAATTAACCCTTGTTTTATGGCAGTATTTAAGAATGACAGCTGAGAATATTAACTGTGGAGTTAATGAGACCGTGGAAACACCTTTAATTACCACCCAGGAGAACGTGCAATAGGAAGGCAATATTCCTCCTATAAATAACACCACTGAGCAGACGATGAACGACGGGATGTTTAGGAGCTTTTTGCAGTTCATGAAAAACCAGACGAGGGAGACTCGTGTACAGAATACGTGTGGAAATGATAGCAATGCACGGCTTGTCATGGCCAAGCAGTTCAAAGAGTTGGGACCACCAGAATTTAAGGGAAAGCCAGATACGATCATGGCAGAAACATGGGTCAAGCAAATTACCAAGATATTCGATGTCTTGGGATGCACGGAGGAACAGAAAGTTCCATTCGCCATCCTTTATGTTCCGTGGCGAGGCAGACTACTGGTTGGAGTCTGTGAAACAGACCCATCCTGCCACACTTAGCATGTCTTGGGAAACGTTTCAGAAACTTTTCAATAAAAAATACTTTCCTGAAAGTATTCTCCATATGAAGGAGGTAGAGTTTATTATACTAGAACAAAACAACATGACGGTGTCCTAATTCGAGGCGAAGTTCGCCGAGTTATCCAGGTTTGCAACTCATTTGGTAGAGAATGATGAACGAATTACGAAGATGTTTCTGAGAGGTTTAAAACCCGAGATTCGAAAATATCTTATCTCTCATAAATTTTCTTTATATTCAGATGTTGTCAACAGGGCTCAATTATTAGAACGAGATAGCGAGTACGTTCAACCAAGAGACCGCAACCATGATCATACCGGTGACAGCAGTCATCAAAACAATGATAACCAGCGGAGAAAGAAAAATACAGACAAGAGCGACAACCACTCTGGTGGTAATCGTGGCCATGAAAATAGAAGAAGTAAGTCGGAGGGAGATTTTAAAAAGAGGAGATTCAACAATGACACTGCGAAGACGTCAGTACCAGCAACAACTGGTTTTAAGGGAGGAGAACGACCACCGATCGTATGTTATAATTGTGGAAAGGAAGGACATATCGCTCGAGATTGTACGGTAACGAAACCAAGCCCAGTGGGGATGGTGACTCAAAAGGTTGTCCCAGAAAAGTCAAAGTCAACGGTTCCTAGAAGAGCATTTTTCGTGACTGGTCAGAATGCGAGGAACCCAAACAAAGTTAGCACAGGTTAGTTAATTATAAATTCTTACGAAGGTTATACCTTATTGGATATCGGTTCTACCTATTTATTTATCTCTCCTGCTTATACTCAACGTTTAAACTTGACTCCGGAGAAAATTAGACTTTGACTTATCTGTTGAAACTCCGTTATGAGAAACTTTTGTTACATCCACTATTTATAAATCTTGCTTGATTCAAGTTGGCACCATCGCATTACATGTTGACCTTATTTTGGGGATTGATTGATTAACTACTCATCATGCCAAAATTGATTGCTTTCATAAGTTTGTTAGTTTTCATATTCCTAAGCAACCTGTTATTCGAATTCAAGCAACCAAACCATTGAAGTCAAACACTTTTATATCAAGCCATAAAGTCATTCGTTTATTGAAAAAAACGAATGTCAAGCTTTCTTTGCCCATGTCATGGACTTGAACAAAAATACGTCAGATTTGAATGATATTTCTGTTGTTGGTAAAATCCCTGACGTATTTCCTGAAGAATTTCTTGGCATACTCCCAAAGTGTGATATTGAATTTTGTATCGACTTTGAACCCGGTACAAAACCCATTTCAAAAAATCTTATGGCTCCTATTGAACTTCAGGAGTTAAAAAATTCAACTATAGAAGTTTGTACCCGGGCCTTTATCTGGTGACTTCCTTTGTGGAATACACCGAAGCCAGACTCTCCGTAGGGGATGCCATATTCGTGCGATAGTAAACTGATAGGTGTCATTGTGACGTGTTATCCAAGGTTGGGATATGAGTTACAGTTGAGAGCAACCTAAGTCAGTAATCGAATTACATAGCTTTCTAGGCTTAATTGGTTATTATCGGAGATTCGTTGAAGGATATTCTCGAATCGCTATTCCATTAACGCAGCTGACTCATAGAGATACAAAATTTGAACGGAGCAAGGAATGTGGGAAGATCTTCGAAGAACTCAAGGGGAGACTTATTTTGGCACATGTTCTGACCATACCATCCTGGAAAAGCGAACGTGGTAGCTGACGTGTTGAGTAAAAGATTGTATACGAGTACGAATGTGATATTGTCAAAGACACATTTCATATAACTTACAAATGATAGATATAGAGTTAAAGACTCTAGGGACTCATGTGATGATATACAAGTAGAACCGACTTTAATCGATAAAGTTAAAAACGTTCAAGCTACACACCGGAGCTGATGAATATGAAAAAGGAGGTACAAGAAGTTGTTATTCCAAAAGCGAGAATTGGCGATGTGAGGAAAGCTCAAACCTTTGATTTATTAGTCCATTTGAAATTCTCGATCGAGTAGGAACTTTGGCCTGTAGACTCGTTTTACCGCCAAGTATGACGCGTGTTCATAACGTTTTTTATATATCGATGTTACGTAAATATGTGGATGACTCGAACCATGTTATTGAGTTAGAACCGGACGAGATAGCCGAAGACTTAACGTATGAAGAGGTACCTGTCAAGATTTTGGATAGGAAGGAGCATGTCCTACGCACGAAGGTCATACCAAAAGTTAAAGTTTTGTGGAGAAACTATGCTATTGAGGAAATGACCTGGGAGTTGGAAACGGAAATGAAAGCGAGGTATCCTCATCTTTTCAAAACACCAGGTACGTACGTCAATTTCGAGGACGAAATTTCATAAGGAGGGGAGGTTGTAAGACTCCAAATTATTAATAAATGAAATTTAATTTCCTCTAATTATTATTTTGAAATAGTAAGGGTTGATTTGATTAATGTGGTTAGTTATGGGTAAAATGCGTAAATAATTTAAATAAGTAGGTGGTTATAAAATATTCATTGTTGTCGGGGAATATTCGTTTGGTCGTTAAATATTCTTGCGATTGGGTAATATTTGTACGACGGCACAGTCTTTTGTGGGCCCCATAACAGGAAATCGATTGGATGAAGAAAACGACAAGTATAAGTTGTTTATAAATAACGGCGTAGTTGTTACCGTTAATACTGTTGGAATACCCGATGGTTAAAGCACAGTAATACGCATTGTTGCACAGTAGCACACGGTATTGCACCAATTATTGATTTTTACGTAAGAAGGCTTTACTCAATAATTATTACAGTAATTACTGTTCAGTATTTTATTTTATTGATTCAATAATTGCTGCGTTGATATTTTATATTACTGTTGTTTTAATAATTATCACTACACAGTATTTTCCATTATCGAAGCAATAATTCATTTTATCTGAATAATATTATTAGAAAAACATTATTGGCAATGTCTAGAAAGTTCTGTCTAAGGAGAGGTTTGATCACCTAATTGCGCGCTAGTAAGGAGAAATTCTTATTGGAAAACCCTCTCTTTCCTGGGAACGGCCTAGTTGTCAGTAATATGATTCTGTAATATTATTTGTGAATAATTAATTATTGATTTATATGATGAGGGAAATATTGATTTTATGTGGATATAGATGGAGAAAATTTTTAAAATGAGAATTGTTAAAAATTGATATTTTATCTTTTCTGATAAAATAATATTTTATTATATTATATAATAACAATGATATTTTTACAATGAATGTGGGATATATGAGTATATGTGGAGGAAGAGTATTTTTGTTGCAAAAGTTGTTTAAAACATGTTAAACATGTTGGTGGACCCATTTCTTGACTGAAATTTGATTATAGCGTGTAAAATTGCCCGTTTATGGATTTCGGTCAATTTCTCTTTGGAATTTGAAAAACCTTTCTTCTACAAAGTTGTTAGAGAATTGAATTTCCTATAAAAAGTCACGAGATTCGAATTTTCTAATAAAAGGGATATTTATTGTGAATTATTGAAGTTTCGGTATATCGGGTATGAATTGATTTTTGGAGTTTAAATTATTTTTATTAGAAAAACATTTTTTGTTTTTTTTTTGGACATCATTAACATGTGTGGCTGGTGTTTTTGACCAAAAGGTGGGCTAAAGAAAATTTGTATAATTATATTAATATTATATTAAATTTTCTGCTTTGGTGTTCTAAGTATTTTTCTATAAATAGGGTGCTTAGGTTAGAATTAAAAATCACACCAGAAACTACAGATTTCTCTCTCTTTCTCTCTCGATATATTGAGCGTATTCTTTTGAGTATTTTAGTACTTTGAGTATTGCTATACGGTGAAAGTCCTTTCAGCACTATATCTAGTATACCAGTCAGAAGTACTATCCTTTTTAGGTAAGGGATGTTATTTTCTTCTCAAATGATATTATTTCTTCAATATCATTATGCCGAAATATTGATCGGAACTTTTTATCAAATTTGAAACTTTTTCATGTCGGGGTTACTATTCATGAGTTACTATTCACGAGTTACTATTCATGAGTTATTATTCACGAATACTATTCACGAAGCATAATGATGTTTTTGTGAAATTTCTATCTTTTGGTGTCGGAGTTACTATTCACGTATACGACACTATTCACGTATATGGCACTATTCACGAATACGACATTATTCACAGAAAAATTAAATTTTTATTTTTCGTCCAAAATATATATTATGGATACTAGATTTGATTGTATCCATGTTTTGATCATTCTTGAATTTTACTCCACTCTAGTTATTTATGAAGTATTTTTGAATGGGAATTGTTTAAAGTACGATTCCTTAATATTTATTCTTCTGCTTCACTGGATTCGTTTTCTTTAAAATATTTTTCATCATCCTCAGTCCTAAATTATGATATAACTAAATATCTTTGGCCTGTAGTGCAAAGATGAATGATTTCTTGATGAATATCTTTGGCCTGTAGTGCAAAGATGAATGATTTCTTGATGAATATCTTTGGCCCGTAGTGCAAAGATGAACAGGTATTGAGATGAACATGACCGACTGATTAATATCTTTGGCCCGTAGTGCAAAGATGAACAGGTGTTTAGATGAACATGACCAACTGAAGAATATCTTTGGCCTGTAGTGCAAAGATGAATATTTGATTCCAGAAATATATTGATTGATGTTACAGGGATAAAATATCGACGATGAACTTTTAAATTCATAAATAGAAGATAGTAGTTTGCATTCTCTACTTAACTCTTCTAATGAATTATTATTTCCGCTGCGAAGATTGATTTAAAACTGGTTGTCTATTGTATTCTATTAGATTTTCCCCTGTTTAGGACTAACAATAATTTGTTCTATATTATCTTAATCATTATGTTCTTTACTTTCCTAGTTGAGCTCACCCTTTTCCTTGTTGTTCCATTTTTCTTCTCAGGAGGCGAGAATATAGCGGAAACTAGTCGAGGTGTGGAGTGATGGTTCAAGATAGTTGTTTTAGTAGTCCTCACTATTTTGTAAAATAGTGTGTCAATAATTGTAATGAGGACTTATTTGAGTGTGGATATTGTGTAGAAGAAAATATTTGTATTTAAACTCACAGTTTATGTGTTGTCGTATTTTTCATGACAATTGTATTAATGAAGTTGTAGTTATTTCTGTACCATGTATTTTGACGACTCAGAATGGGTGTTGTATACCTATTTTGGGGGCGTCGCATCAACCTTTATGCACAATTATTAATTAAACGAAAAGATAAAGAACAAGAATCATGCCGTTGAAGATTCGAGCTTCCTCAGGTACAAGTTCACCTCCAAATCCTTTCGCGTTCAACTTGAATCCACCGGGTTTGGTTCCTTCCTTTGATCAATGTTAGCCACCAAAGTGTTTGGCCTCTAGAGGTGATCCACCATGGAAGAAGAAAGATTCAAGAAGATGGGTGTTTGGCAAACCCCTAGTTTTTCTATATCTCATAGAAAAGGAGTGTACTCTCTAACAATTAGAATTGCATTTGTGGTGAAAAAGTCAACAACAACTCTATACCCATAATAAGACTCCTCTTATTTATAGATATAGGCAACCCTCCTTAACAATTAAGGATTTGATTTTATTTTAATTAATTAAACTCCTTTAATTAATTAAGCTCCCTAATCTTAATAGGGATAATTAATTAAACTCTTTTAATTAATTTAACCTCCTAATCTTA
This sequence comes from Panax japonicus, assembly GCA_020205505.1. Lineage (NCBI taxonomy): Eukaryota > Viridiplantae > Streptophyta > Magnoliopsida > Apiales > Araliaceae > Panax > Panax japonicus. The sequence goes on along the minus strand of CM035109.1, from coordinate 32,787,999 downwards.
TTAGGAATATATAAGAGTACTTTTATTAATTAATTCCCAAACTACTTTAGGAATTAAATAATAATAATAAGACTCCTCTTATTAATTTATATTTAATATTTCCAAAATATTAAATAATAAATATTCAGCTATTTAATTTATTCTATCACCATAGATTAAATTAAATATACTTAACTTATTATTACGATTATGATATTAACTTCTTAAATAATTATTCTTCATTTTATGGTGTGACCCTTTAGGTTCTCCATATTAAACCGGTTATGAATAAATCAATTAGAACAATTTTAATCTTATTTAAATAAATAAATTAAATTATTAATTTATTTAAATAAATAATATTTATTCTACAGTAGGGATAAGCCTCCCTATCGATCAACAACTTTCCAGATAATATTGATTTCAACATTAATCATAAAAGAACCTTTGAGTAAATAGTTACTGTACAATTCAATCCTTCCACCATATAATGTCCCAATTAAATATAAGACAAGGAATTACTGTCAAGTATTATTTTATTTAATTATATGTATTTCGACTCTTAAATGCACAACACCAAATAATGCAAATTAGAAACTCCTTTCTAATTTCATTCTCCCTTGGCCAAGGACTACTGGGTTGTCATTTATCGAATCACATAGGACATTTTTCTTCTTTTACTAGAAGTGGTAGATTCTTTATTGATCATACATTATCTTCATATACGACTTATTATACCCAAGTATACCCTTTGATATACCTTAAGGGTCTTAAGGAATAAGTCAAAGTATACCTCATCATACACAAGATACTATGATGATCTCAAGTCCAAGGATCACTTGTACTACTATCACTACAGGGATTCCTATTAATAGGCAAGTAAAACTCCATTAGGTGTTCTTTAGCGAGCCACGTTTAGTGAACTTATTCTCTAATAAGCACCTACATACTTGATTTAGTGTCTCCACACAAATGATCATGAGATCAATCATCCTCATCCAATGAGCAAGCAAAATATGTACCAATCTATCCGGATTCACTAATTCCCAATTTAGTAATCCAACGATTGGAAACTATTTTAGTTTTAAGCTTTCTAAGAATTTAGATCTCATTAGAATGATCATCATCATTATTCTAAAAGCATTACTTAAAACTATGGGTTTATCACATATTATAAAGCTGCATCATGTAGATAATTAAAAGCCTTTAATAAATTAATACTTTTTATTAATAAATGAATAAGATTAATAAAAAGTATATGATTTATCATCAAACATGATTGGCTTGTGTGCATACTACTTTCAATCTCCCACTTGCACTAAAGTCAATCGCCGTGGTATCTCATACCTTTCTTCTCCAAGTGATGATTATCCTGTTGTTCGATAATCTTTAGTTAATGGATATGTAATATTGTTCTTGAGAGTCCATTATCTCTATAGTGATTTTACATCTTTTAATGATTCCTATAATCAAATGAAAGTGCCACAACACATGTTTAGATCCAAGATGAGACTTAGGAACTATTCCTAGTTCTGTAATGAACTTTTCATCCAAACAATCAACTTGCATCTTCATTTATAACTATATACTTTGTCTTTATTACTAAACCCGCAACTCTTTGCTGTTTGGAACCTTTCTAATTCACTGCACCACTGTTCAAGGTAACGCTTTACCTTAAAGTGAATTTTCTGTCGTTTGTCTGAAAAACTTGAGTCTGTTAAGCCCTCTAGTTTTAATTTAGACCCACAATGAATATGATCACATCCTTAGTGTCGGTTAAGTACTTTAAGATGTTTTTTACTGACTCATAGTGAACTTCTCTAGAATATGACTGATCAACATCAGGTTTCGTACATTTCATTTCATACATAATAGTAACTTATGTGATATCTCTTTTATAAGTCTATGGGGATTATTAAGAGAGATACACTCCATGGCTCATCAACATGAGACAACTCTTGGAGTTTGCCATACTAAACGAATTTAGCATCAAATGAATATACGTTCCTTGGGTTAAGTTGAGCATCCTCTTAAATCTATTTATATAGATTTGTATTCCCAATTAAGATACTCTTCCCAAATCATTTATGGAAGAATGTTTAGACAACTTTATCTTTACTGATTGTAGCATTAGTATGTCATTCGTTATCCATAGTATATCAACATATAATATTAGGAATGTCACGACGTTCCCACTGACATTTTTGTACACACTAGGTTCATTCTTATTTTTGATAAAATCAAACTCTTTTGATTATATCATCAAAACGAATGTTGCACATTTGAGAACCTTGCTTCAATTCATTTCTCAGAGTGTTTCCAACTCTTACTTCATTGTATGTAACTGAATCATCATCTTCTATGATACGTACCTCATCATCATCCATGATGAATCCATACCTCCCAGATATTTTCGGTACTATTCCAGATTTATGATTCAGTTGTGCTACAATAGGTCTTCCTACATGTTCCTCTTATTTGACTTATAGTGTTTTGTGGTTCTTGAACTCTTCAAGATTCTATTATCCTCCCACTAGCCCCTTCAATGATAAACACCTTTATCTTAGAAGGTTGCGTGTTTCGCAACAAACACCTTTTGTTAAATAGGATTATAGAACATATACCCTAAATTTACTTTAGGATGTCCCACAAATCTGTACTTGTCAAATCTTGTCCCAAGCTTATCCTTTTGAAACCTTTTCACATAAGTTGGACAACCCTTATCTTAACATCCTTAGGATTAGGAATCCTCCATGTCCATAACTTTTATGGAGTCTTGGGGCCGAATTTTGAGGTTACCTTTTTCGTAGATATGTAACCATTTCTAAGACATTATCCCAGAAGGATACTGGAATGTCAGTAAAATTATTATGGACCGTACCATGTCCAAAAATGTATAATTTTTCCTTTCAGATACATCAATCAATTATTTCGTAGCATGAGGCGTCCATTGTGAGAAAACCATTTGAGATGATCTAGAAACTCAGTGCACAAGTATTCCTTCCTTGATCCGATCAAAGAATCCTAATACTTTACCAATTTATTTCACTTCAGAATTCTTTGAACCTTTCAAATAATTCACACTTATATTTTAGCAAATACACACATTAAACTCTTTGAATTATCATCTCCTTTTCTTATACTAGTTTGTTCAATTTATAAAATAATTTTTTATGTAAGTCAAGTATACAAAATCCATTAAGTAATGTTTTAGTTCTATAAAAAACATTATTATTATAAATAGAACAACAATTGTTCTTAAATATAATACCAATGATTTCATTGTCCAACAACAAAATGGAAATAATATTTCTAACAAGAACTGGAATACAATAACAACTTATTGACTTAATAGATTTTCCCATAGGCATTGCTAAACTATAAGTTTCTATGGCTAATGTAGCAACTTCATTTCCCACACATAGGATTACATATCTTTGTTTAGCTTTCTACTTCTGCTTGGTCCCTTCATAAATCTATATTTATGATAACCAAAGCCGGTATCAAATACCCAAGTAGAACCTTAACTTAAAGAAAAATTTATTTCAATCATGAACAAAGACTATATTTGTAACCGAAGCTTCACTAAGCTTCTTCTGGTTAGCCTCTGCAAGATGCTTCTTGCAGTTTCTTTTCAGTGTCCAGGCTTATTGTAATGGAAGCAAACTCATTTTCTATCCATATCAGTTTTGTTTTTATTATCCTTTGTTTTTGCCTTTCTATTAACCTTCTTTGAATCGTTCTTCTTTTAAAAAGATCATTTGGCCCCTACTAGTAAGACATGGTCTTTCTTGGTTGGAAAGTAACTCTCAAAATTTTTCAACATGTTAAGCAAATCAGCGAGGCTGATCATATGAAAAATTCACAACAATTGTGAAAGGAGTCCGGGAGTGAGTGCAAGATCAAATCTTGGCTCAACTCTCCATCCATGACAAAACCTGTTTTCCTAATTGATCAAACAAATTGATAATGTTAAGGACTTTTATCTGTACTGTAGTTTCATCGGTCATTCTAGATCGGAAGAGCTCCTTAGATATCTAATACCTATCAGTCATACTTTCCTTACCATCAACTACTTGATGTGCATGAATATAGTAAGAGCATCCATAGTTTCATGCTGACGATGAAGCTCGTTAATCATGGATACGAGCATGATGCATTGAGCCAACTGTGCATCATCTTACCACTTTCTAAAAGTAACAATCTCTTCCTCAAAAGCATTTTCTACAACCATTGCAGGGATAGGCGTATTAAGGACATAAGATAGCTTTTCAGCCATGAGAACTATTCTCAAATTCCTTAACCAATCTGTTTAATTCGGTCCGATTAATTTAGCATCTAATATGCTACGCAGTGATAGTAATTTTAGACATTGTAAAATTAAGTAAATGAATTTGTAATTAACAACATTTTAGCATACATTCTTTTATTAATTACCAAAATAATTTAGGTATTGTTTTAAATTGGTATCTCCCACTATTTTCTTCAAACTATATTACCCTCACTTATATAGTTCAGCAAAATCTAATTAAAGATTTGCTAGTGAGAATAAGGATCTCATTTCAAATGTATATAGACTTGTGGTGACACAACAAACTATATATAAATAAATAGGTAGACAACTCTTATCAATTACATCAACTATGCAACTCCTTGTATTTTGCCTCTTAGATTATTTTGATCAAGTGGTGGCACATCCGAATCAAAATTATCCAAGTTAAGTCCAACCTAGCACTCTATATATTCAAAAAAAAAATTATTATCCTTGTGGTGACACAACAAAATAACATTGTTCAATTTTCTTTATAAGCATCAAATGTGATAAAATTAACATCTCAAATAATTAAGATAAGTCTTGTGGTGATACAACAAACTTATAATAATTAATTGTTCCACTATTATTTTTTATCATGCTAGAAGGGAGACGTTCGATATTCCAAATATCTTTGAACGCTTAGGATTTAATATAAAATATTTAAAGGGTTTGTTATTACTTATTAAATTGTCTCATCTTGTTTAGCGCACATGCACACACACATATATATATATAAAATACGTGTCATATTAAATAACATGAGAAGCATGTTTGCATAATATATAATATATATAGTATAAGCATGCACATAGAATACTATATTCTACCTGGATTGATTATGGACTTTATTCTAGTTTGGTTCACTAGAGCCACCAAGTGAACCAAAAGGTCAAACCCTAGATGTGCAAGAATTAATATTTAAATATAACTATTACATTTAAACCCGGACTCCATTACAAACGGGTCTTCACGCGCTCCTTGCTCCTTGATCTCTAATTCTTCAAAATTAATTCTAACTATTCATATTACAAAACTATTTAAAATAAATAGAAACCTTGATCAGCAGTCAAGGGGAAGTACATAGGATGGAGTTAAATTTTACATTAAGAAAAAATTAGAGAAGACGAAGTACGCACACCCCATTTAATAAAACACATACATTCATGCATCCAACTAAAATAAAATCCAATCACATTGGTCAATAGTCCATAATCAATCTCATTTATTATCATACACATCACCATATGCATCAATAAATAACATTCATCTCATGAATAATAAACATTCAATATATATTGATATCATTATTGGGCAAATTTAGTTAGTATAAAAGCTAATTTTGAATCAAAATAAACTCCTTTATTTTAATCCAAATTTAAATCAAAATAAATAACTTTTATTTTTAATTTATCCAATTTTGAATAAAGTAAACTCTTTTATTTTGAATAATATAAAATCTTATTTCATATCTAAATAAACTTTTTTATTTAAGAAAATTAAGATTCTCTCTCCTATTCACAAATAAACTATTTTATTTTGAATAATATGAAATCTTATTTCATATCTAAATAAACTCCTTTATTTAAGGAAACATGAAATCCAATTTTCAACTCCAATTAGTTATCATGGAATCCAATTCCAACTCTAATTAGTTAGCATGAAATTCAATTTTAAGATTAAAATAAACACTTTATTTTAATTATAAAATAAACTATTTATTTTAAATATAAAATAATTAAGAATATAATATATATATATATATATATATATATATACAATCCATTTCTTAGGCTCACCCTTATTGAGCTCATCCCAAGCTCACCCTGCCTTTTTTTTAATAAAAAAATATAACTAATAAAAAATGTATAATAATTTTTGGAATTGAAAGTTTTTTTAAAAAAAGTGTTTTTGGTGTTATTTGGGTACATATAACAAAACAGTGTTGTACATACTGTATAACACTGTTTTGTTATATGTACCCAAATCACACCCAAAATATTTTTTTAAAAAAAACTTTCAATTCCAAAAATTATTATACATTTTTTATTAGTTATGTTTTTTTTATAAAAAAAGGCAGGGTGAGCTCATTAGTTATTAGTTATTATACATTTTAAAAAAAACTGGATCCTAGGTCTCTATATATATATATATATATATATATATATATATATATATATTATTGGAGTTAATACGAATCGAAAACAATGTCAGCAATGACGAAGCGTCTGATATTCTTGACTCTTCGTGTAGCAGCACTTGTAACAATGAATCAAATTGTGATAACGAAGTTACAGTGTGTACTGAGGATTTCAGTAATAACTGTTGTAAAATCCCAAAGTTTACGAATAAAGATTTAATTTTCTCGAAATATTTTTTTAATATTATGGTGTGAATTTGAGATAATATTATAGTTGTGGGTAGTATTTATAAATTTTTGCAAAGTATGCAAGTTGTTATATAATATTCGATTAGTCAGGGAATATTCTTTTTGTCGGGGAATATCCGTACGATGGCATAATCTTTGGTGGATCCCACAATGGAATTATTATCGGATTGAGAAAACAACAAAAGTATTTTATTGAAAATAACGGCGGAAGTTTTACCGTTAACTGTTGAAATAACCGGTAGTAAAAATAAAGTAATACGCGTGGTTGCATAGTAGCACACAGTATTGATTATTGATGCTTACATGAGAAGTTACTCAGTTATACTCAATTATTGCTACAGTAATTGCTGCATCGTATCTCTCATATTATGGATTCGATTATTGTCATAGTATCATCAGCATAATATGTTATTTTATTAAATCAATAATTGAGACGACAAAGTTATTCATATTATTAAATTGCAAAATTTACAATGTCTAGAAGTTCTGTCAATGAGAGGTTTGGTCACCTAATTGCGCACCAATAGGGAGAAATCCTTATTGGAAAGCTCCCTTTTTCCTGGGAACGACCTGGTTGATAAATATTGTGAGTTATAATATTAATGATGAATGTTATTAAAATTGAAGTTGTGTTCGGAGTTGAATTTGGAGACGCGGGCGTGATATTTGAGTCCGGAACGATGAAATTAGTAAAAATAGTCTATAAACACAAAATTTTCCAGAATTCACTATTTTGTCAAAAAGTCAATAGTTGACTTTTTCGGGAAAAGTCAAACTTTGAAATTTCAAATTTTGTATTTTTGATAAAAATGGTTTCATTGTGTTGGAATTATTTGTGTTAGTGAAAATCGACAATTATTTCGATAATAATTGATGTCTGGAGGTTATATTAACCAATCGGGTATTTAACCGAATAAATGAGCAATTGATTGCTATTATTTCACATGATTATAACTATTTGTTCACATGTGTATACTATTGTTTCACATTTTGTTGCTATTAGGGGAGTTGGTGCAAAATTGATAATACTTGCATGACGAAGTTAAAAATGGAGGTACTATACTGTAATTCGTATTTTCACATGTCTAGAACTATTGATTAACATAATTTACTATTGATTCACATTATTTACTATTAGGGGAGGTGGTGCAAGTTTGATAATACTTCCATGACTAAATTAAAAATAAAGGAAAAGTTGGAGGTATTGTACTAAAATCTTTCGAGCCCCAAAATGTGCAATTATCGAAATTATATTTTTCTATATATAGAAGCTCATTCTTCCTTCATTTCTCACCAATTCACAAAAGCTTTAGAGTGATTATTATAGAGAGAAATTATAGAAAGAAGAAGAGAAGTCTGATACCTCACTAATCCAGTATATAGTTTTTCTAAAGGTAGGGAGTATTATTTCTTTCTTATCTATGAAGAAAACTTCTATTATTCCATTCTTTATTATTCTGTTGGAATAACCTATATACGCGGGCTACCCTATACTTGGTGAAATTCTTCTGTTGTTCCATTCTTTATCATTCTGTTGGAACATCCTGTGTGTGCGTTCTACGCCGGACCTGGTTCCGTCTTTATTATTCTGTTGGAATATACTGTCTGTGCGTTCTACGCTGGATCTGATTCCGTCTTTATTATTCTGTTGGAATATCATGTCTGTGTGTTCTACGCCGGACCTGATTTCGTCTTTATTATTCTATTGGAATATCCCGTCTGTGAGTTTTACGCTGGACCTGATTCCGTTATTTATTATTCTATTGGAATAACCTGCCTGTGCAGTCTATCGCATGCCTGGTGATTTCTTTTATTATTCGATTCCTTATTATACTCAGTTGGTTAAAGTTTTGACTTCTATACTCCATGAAATTAGTGGAATATCCTTGATATTTGCGCTTCATCCAGTATCTTTTCATGGAAATATTCTTTTCAGCAATCTTGAATTTTACTCTGCAAAGCAGCATCATGTTGACAATTTGGACGTTATTAGTTCCTGGATAAAATAATTCTTGAACTTGTTTTATTGAATTCTTATATCATTGTCATCATCCTCATGTTTATATTTTGTTGAAAGTCATATGTGGCCTATAGTGCATAGATGGACTTGGTATGATTATGACCAGGGATTATTCGGTGTAATCATGACCATAATGTTACAAATGATGTGGTAAAAGTCCTAATTGGCCCGTAGTGCATTGATGGACAGTTGTTGGCATGATCATGACCATTATTGAATACACAAATATTCTTGGCCCGTAGTGCATGGATAATTGTGGTCGTGATACTAAAGAATATCCTTGGTCGTAGTGCAGGGGTGATTCGATGATGTGGATTATTTATTAAGTTGAGTCCCAACGATAAAAGTGATGAAAAACCTTCTAAATCATAAAAAATAGTTGATTTTATTCTCTACTTGACTCTTTTAATGGATTACTTGTTCCACTGCAGTTAAACTTGATGGTTGTTATATTGTATCTGTTTAACACTGTTGAAGGCTAACGATAATATATTCAAGATTATCTTAGTCATAATATTTCCTACTGGGCTAGTTGAGCTCACCCTTTTACTTTTATTGTTCTCTTCAGGAAATGAGAACGTAGCAGGGACTAGTCGGGGAACGGAGTGACGGACCAGATGATAGCATTAGTAGTCCTCACTATTCAGTGAAATAGTGGAAAATAAATGTAATAATATTGAATTTGAGTTTGTATATTGTCTAGACGACACTATTTGTATTAAAACTCACAGCTTATGTTTTGTTGTACTTTATACGACAGTTGTATAATTAAGTTGTAATTGTATTCTGTACCATGTATTTGACGACTCAGAATAGGTGATGTATACCTATTTTGGGAGCGTCACAGTTGGTATCAAAGCTTAGGGATATGATCACTGGCTAAGATGTGAGACTAGAACTGGGAGGAGAGAGACGGGGAATTCTTTCATTAGTATGACCTACCTAAGTTTATTTGGTATTTAATTTGTTGGTCAGAGTATATGGATAATATGTTGCATGTCAACTAACCCTTGTTTTGTGGCAGTATTTGAAAATGGCATCCGAGAATATTGAGAATATCAATGGAGCACAAGAGACCGTTGAGTCTCCACAGATCAACAATCAGAATAATGTGCATCATGAAGGCGACAATCCTCATGCAAACAACAACACTAACCAAATGATGAACGATGTAATGTTCAGAGGCTTTATGCAATTCATGTAACATCAGGCGAGAGCGGCTCCTGTCCAAAATGTAGGTGGAAATACAGGAAATTCTCGGACGGTTACCGCTAAACAGTTCAAGGAGCTGGGACCATCGGAGTTTATTAGAGAGCCAAAACCACTTAAGACTGAAGCATGGATAAAGCAGATCACCAAGATATTTGATGTCTTGGGATGCTCCGAGGAGCAAAAGGTTCCCTTCACCACCTTCATGTTGCGTGAAGAGGCAGATTACTGGTGGGAATCTGTAAAACGTACCCAGCCTGACGCACTCAAGATGTCTTAGGAGAAGTTCCAAGAGCTATTCAACGACAAGTACTTTCCCGAAAGTATTTGTCACATGAAAGAGGTGGAGTTTATCAAGTTGGAGCAAAACAATATGACCGTGTTGCAATACGTGGCTAAATTTGCGGAGTTATCCCGGTTTGCATCCCATTTGGTTGATAATGAGGAACGAATGACGCGAATGTTTTTAAGAGGTTTGAAATCGGAGATACGTCAATATCTTATTTCTCATAAACTGTGTTTGTATTCAGATGTTATAAATAGGGCTCAGTTATTGGAGCGCGATAACGAGTCAACGCAACCAAGAGAAAGCAGCCGGTAGAATGAAAATACAAGTGGTAATAGTCATCGAAATGGTGACAACAAGCGTGGAGGGAATCAACATGCCAGAAATGGTAACCACTTTGGTGGTAATCATAGCCAAGACAATAAAAATGGACATTTCAAGAAAAGGAGATTCAACAATGATGGAAAGACGTCAGCACCAGCACCCGTTGTTATGGAAGGAGAACGACCACCTATCATATGCTTCAAATGCGGAGTGGAGAGACACATCAGTCCAAACTGCGCGATGCCTTCCAAAGCATGTTATAATTGTGGAAGATAATGTCACTTAGCTTGATTTTGTCGTTCACCGAAGACAAATTCTGCTAGGATGGAGGCACCAAAGGTCGTCCCAAAAAAGTCAAAGCCGGTAGTGCAAGGGAGAGCTTTTGTTGTGACCTCCCAGAAAGCAAGGAACCCAAACGAGGTTATCACGGGTAAGCTTATCATAAACTTCTAGTGAAGTCTATACCTTATTTGATACCGGTTCTACCCATTCTTTTATTTCTCCTACTTGCGCTGAACGTTTAAATTTGACTCCGAAGAAATTAGACTTTGACTTATCTGTTGAAACTCCATTAGGAGAAACCTTCATTACATCCACTATTTATAAGTCTTGTTTGATTCAAACCGGTAACCGCACGTTACCTGTCGATCTTATCTCCTTAAAAATACTTGCATTTGACGTGATTCTAGGGATTGATTGGTTAACTACTCATCATGCTAAAATTGATTGTTTTTATAAGGTTGTTAGCTTTCATATTCCTAATAAACCTATTATGCGAATTCAAGCGACCAAACCATTAAAATCAATCATGGTCATCTCAATCCATAAAGTTATTCGTTTATTGAAAAACGGATGTCAAGCTTTCTTAGCTCATGTCACGGATTTAAACAAAAATACGTCAGATTTGAAGGATATTTCTATTGTTAATAAATTTCCTGACGTATTCCCTGAAGAACTTCTTGGCCTACCCCCAGAGAGTGAAGTTGAATTTTTTATCGACCTTGAATCCGGTACAAAACCCATTTCCAAATCCCCATATCGAATGGCTCCTATTTAACTTCAGGAGTTAAAACCCTTATTGCAGGAATTGTTAGACATTGGTTTCATTCGTCCTAGTACGTCTCCTTGGGGTGCTCCTGTTCTATTCGTGAATAAGAAAGATGGGAGTATGCGACTTTGTATTGATTATCAGGAGTTAAATTATGTCACCATCAAAAATAGGTACCCATTACCACGTATTGATGACCTATTTGATCAGTTACAAGGAGCACAATTATTTTTCAGAGATCGATCTTCGTTCTGGATATAATCAGCTGAAGGTTCAAACTGAGGATATTCCAAAGACTGCCTTCAGAACTCGGTACGGGCATTATGAATTCTTAGTCATGTCTTTTGGATTGACTAATGCTCCTGCTGCCTTCATGGATATGATGAACCGAGTATTCAATGAATATTTAGATCATTTTGTGGTCGTCTTTATTGATGACATCCTCATATATTCCAAAAGCCGTGAAGATCATAAGCAACACTTGAGGTTGATACTCCAAAAGCTTCGTGAAAACAAGCTTTATACCAAGTTGAAGAAATGTGAGTTCTAGCTTGAGGAAGTAGCATTCCTTGGGCACGTAGTATCAAGTCATGGAATATATGTTGACCCGACAAAGATTAAAGCTATTCAAAGTTGGGAGCAACCTAAATCAGTGACCGAAGTACGTAGCTTTCTCGGCATAGCTGGTTATTATCGAAGATTCTTAGAAGGGTTTTCTCGAATCACTACTCCATTAACTCAGCTGACTCGAAATGATACAAAGTTCGGTTGGAGCAAGGAATGTGAGAAGAGTTTTCAAGAACTCAAGAGAAGACTCATTTCAGCACCTGTTCTGATAATACCATCTTGTCTCGGAGGGATTTGTCATCTACAGTGATGCTTCGGGCAAAGGGTTAGGATTTGTTCCCATTCAACATGGGAAAGTCATAGCCTATGCCTCACGGCAACTCAAAGAATATGAGAGGAATTATCCTACTCATGATCTAGAGTTGGCAGCTATCGTTTTTGTGCTTAAGATTTGGAGGCATTACCTGTATGGAGAGAAGGTGGGGATCTACACGGATCAAAAAAACCCTCAAATATTTCTTCAACTAAAATGAACGTAACATGCGCCAAAGACGTTTGCTTGAGCTGTTGAAGATTACGATCGTACCATTCAATATCATCGTGGAAGAACGAACGTGGTAGCTGACATGTTGAGTAATAGATCGTATACATTTACGAGTGCGATGTTGTTAACACAAAGACTCATTTCGTATAACTTACAAATGATGAAGATAGAGTTAAAGACTTTAGGGACCCACATCGAGATAACGAATATACGATTAGCATTGAATTTAATCGATAAAGTTAAAGCCACTCAAACTACATACTCGGAGCTGATGAATGGGAAGAAGAAGGTTCAAGAGGGTGTTATTCTAGAAGCAAGAATTGATGAAGAGAGGAAATCTCAACCCTCGATTTAATTGGCCCATTTGAAATCCTCGATCGAGTAGGAACTATAGCTTATAGACTCATGTGTTTATAACGTTTGTCACGTATCGATGTTACATAAATATGTGGATGACCCGTTAAAATAGCGGATAATTTAGAACCGGACGAGATAGCGCATAATTAACTTATGAAGATGTACCTGTTAAAATCCTGGAATATATTATACGCTTAAAGGTTATTCCTCAAGAGTTAGAATCTGGTGAAGTGTACTCATCTGTTCGGCATACCAGGTAAGTAAATAAATTTCGAGGGCGAAATTTCATAAGGAGGTGAGATTGTAAATCCCAAATTTTATGAATAAAGATTTAATTTTCTCGAAATATTTTTTTAATATTATGGTGTGAATTTGAGATAATATTATAGTTGTGGGTAGTATTTATAAATTTTTTCAAAGTATGCAAGTTGTTATATAATATTCAATTGGTCAGGAAATATTCTTTTTGTCGGGGAATATCTGTACGACGGCATAATCATTGATGGACCCCACAACAGAATTATTGTCGGATTGAGAAAATGACAAAAGTATTTTATTGAAAATAACGGCGGAAGTTTTACCGTTAACTATTGAAATACCCGGTAGTAAAAATACAGTAATACACGTGGTTGCATAGTAGCACACGGTATTGATTATTGATGCTTACGTGAGAAGTTACTCAGTTATACTCAATTATTGCTACAGTAATTGCTGCATCATATCTCTTATATTATTGATTCGATTATTGTCATAGTATCATCAGCATAATATGTTATTTTATTAAATCAATAATTGAGACAACAAAGTTATTCATATTCTTAAATTGCAATATTTACAATGTCTAGAAGTTCTGTCAAGGAGAGGTTTGGTCACCCAATTGCGCGCCAATAGGGAGAAATCCTTATTGGAAAGCCCCCTCTTTCCTGGGAACGACCTGGTTGATAAATATTGTGAGTTATAATATTAATGATGAATATTATGAAAATTAAAGTTGTGTTCGGAGTTGAATTTGGAGACGCGGACGTGATATTTGAGTCTGGAACGATGAAATTGGTAAAAACAGTCTATAAACACAAAATTTTCCAGAATTCACTATTTTATCAAAAAGTCAACAGTTGACTTTTTTGAGAAAAGTCAAACTTCAAAATTTCAAAATTTATATTTTTGATAAAAATGGTTTCATTATGTTGGAATTATTTGTGTTGGTGAAAATCGACAATTATGTCGATAATAATTGATGTCTGGAGGTTATATTAACCAATTGGGTATTTAACCGGATAAATGAGCAATTGATTGCTATTATTTCATATGATTATAACTATTTGTTCACATGTATATACTATTGTTTCACTTTCTTGTTACTATTAGGGGAGTTGGTGCAAGATTGATAATACTTGAATGACTAAGTTAAAAATGGAGGTATAGATGGAGGTACTATACTGTAATCCGTATTTTCACATATCTAGAACTATTGATTCACATAATTTACTATTGAATCACATTATTTACTATTAGGGAAGGTGGTGCAAGTTTGATAATACTTCCATGACTAAATTAAAAATAAAGGAAAAGTTAGAGGTATTGTACTGAAATTTTTCAAGCCCCAAAACGTGCAATTATCGAAACTATATTTTTCTATAAATAGAAGACCATTCTTCCTTAATTTCTCACTAATTCACAAAAGCTTTAGAGCGATTATTATAGAGAGAAATTATAGAAAGAAGAAGAGAAGTATGCTACCTCACTATTCCGGTATCCAGTTTTTCTAAAGGTAAGGAGTATTATTTCTTTCTTATCTATGAAGAGAACTTCTGTTATTCCATTCTTTATTATTCTGTTGGAATAACATGTATACGCGGGATACCCTATACTTGGTGAAATTCTTCTGTTGTTCCATTCTTTATCATTCTGTTGGAACATCCTGTGTGTGCGTTCTACGCCGGACCTGGTTCCTGTCTTTATTATTCTGTTGGAATATCCTGTTTGTGCATTTTACGCCGGACCTGATTCCGTCTTTATTATTTTGTTGGAATATCCTGTCTGTGCGTTCTACGCCGGACCTGATTCTGTCTTCATTATTCTGTTGGAATATCATGTCTGTGCATTTTACATCGGACCTAATTCCGTCTTTATTATTCTGTTGGAATATCCTGTCTGTGCGTTTTACGCCGGACCTGATTCCGTTATTTATTATTTTGTTGGAATAACCTGCCTGTGCGGTCTATCGCATGTCTGGTGTTTTCTTTTGTTATTCCATTCCTTATTATACTCAGTTGGTTAAAGTTTTGACTTCTATACTTCATAAAATTAGTGGAATATCCTTGATATTTGCGCTTCATCCAGTATCTTTTCATGGAAATATTCTTCTGAGCATTCTTGAATTTTACTCTACAAAGCAGTATCATGTTGACAATTTGGACGTTATTAGGTCCTGGAATAAAATATTCTTGAACTTATTTTATTGAATTCGTATATCATTGTCATCATCCTCATGTTTATATTTTGTTGAAAGTCATCTGTGACCTATAATGTATAGATGGACTTGGTATGATTATGACCAGGGATTATTCGGTGTAATCATGACCGTAATGTTACAAATGATGTGGTAAAAGTCCTCATTGGCCCGTCGTGCATTGATGGACAGTTGTTGGCATGATCATGACCATTATTGAATACACAAATATTCTTCGCCCGTAGTGCATAGATAATTGTGGTCGTGATACTAAAAAATATCCTTGGCCGTAGTGCAGGGGTGATTCGATGATGTGGATTATTTATTAAGCTGAGTCTCAGTGATAAAAGTGATGAAAAACCTTCTAAATCATAAAATATAGTAGATTTTATTCTCTACTTGACTCTTTTAATGGATTGCTTGTTCCGCTGCAGTTAAACTTGATGGTTGTTATATTGTATCAGTTTAACACTGTTGAAGGCTAACGATAATATATTCTGGATTATCTTAGTCATAATATTTCCTGCTGGGCTAGTTGAGCTCACCCTTTTACTTTTATTGTTCTCTTCAGGAAATGAGAACGTAGCAGGGACTAGTCGGGGAACGGAGTGACGGACCAGATGATAGCATTAGTGGTCATCACTATTCAGTGAAATAGTGGAAAATAAATGTAATATTATTGAATTTGAGTTTGTATATTTTCTAGATGACAATATTTGTATTAAAACTCACAGCTTATGTTTTGTCGTACTTTACACGACAATTGTATAATTAAGTTGTAATTGTATTCTGTACCATGTATTTGACGACTCAGAATAAGTGATGTATACCTATTTTTGGGGCGTCACGACTGTTGTAAAAGAATAAATGTGATTACCAAAGAGGAAGAAGAAAGCTCTTTGTTAATAGATTTAATTGGTAAAATTAATGATCCTGAATTAAAAATTCAATACACAAAGCAACTTAAAGAATTATTCACCAATGATAAAAGGGTCACAGATAAGTTGATCAGAGTCAAAGAAAAGCATGTCTTTAGTCTTAATAAAACTCTTGAGAGGTTTAAATCCCCAATTAAGGAGGTCACCCTCCCAGAACTAAATCAAGAAATTAATAAACTTAAAAGAGAGATTTCTAATTTGAAATTAGATGTTTCTAACTTAAGAAAAGAGATTAAAGATAAGAAGTCAGATCTCCAAGTTCATAATTCTTCCTCTAGTGAAGAAGATAATGATATTCCTGAGTCATCTGGAATTAAGGATGAAGCTGATCTTTTTATTCAAGGTCTCTCCCTTAAAAGAATTAAGGATATCACCATTCAAAAATGGTATATCTCCATTAATTTAGTCATTGATAAAACTTTCTCAATACAGCTCCCTGCCTTAGTTGACACTGGTGCAGATCTGAACTGCATTCAAGAAGGTCTTATCCCCACTAGATATTATAAGAAAACTAGTGAAAAACTCAATTCAGCCAACGGTAGTCAAGAAATAAAGTATAAGTTACCTAAAGTTTATATCTGTCAGGATAATATGTGTTTTAAAACCTCGTTTGTTTTAATTCGCAATCTCACAGATAAGATCATCTTAGGGTTACCATTTATATATTTATTATACCCATTTACTTCCAGTAATAAGGGATTAAACTGTGAACATTTAGGCAAAAGGATAACATTTAGGTTCCTTATTAAACCAAAAGAAAGAGATTTAAAATTTATTCAAGAAGAATCAATTTCTAAATCTTTGAATTTGTTGAATTGCAAAGTTACTCATTTAAGCTTCTTGAAGGAAGAAATTAGATATAAACAAGTTAAAGAACAGGTTAAAAATAAAAAGGTTCAAGAGAAAATAATTGATTTAAAAATTACTTAAATGATAATTTGTGTTTTGAGTCTTCCAACGCCTTCTGGCATGGGAAGAAGCATGTAGTCAGATTACCATATGCTAAAGAATTTAAAGAACGTTAAATTCCCAATAAGGCTAGACCTATTAAAATAAGTCATGAACAAATGGAATTATGCAAATAGGAGATTAATGATCTCCTTAGTAAAGGTTTAATTAGACATAGGAAATCACCTTGGTCTTGCCCTGCGTTCTATGTTAATAATGAAGCAGAAAAGGAGAGAGGTGTTCCCCGTCTAGTTATTAATTACAAACCATTAAACAAAGTTCTTGAATAGATTAGTTATCCCTTACCCAACAAAGAAGATCTCCTTAGTAGGTTAAGCTCCTCCACTATTTTTTGTAAATTTAACCTGAAATCAGGCTTTTGGCAAGTCGCCATTCACCCAAAGGATAGATACAAAATAGCATTCACCACTCCGTTCGGACATCAGGAATGGAATGTTCAGTCATTCGGCTTGAAAAATGCACCTAGTGAATTTTAGAATATTCTCAATAGTATTTTGAATCCTTTCAGTCATTTCATCATTGTTTATTTTGATGATATCCTTGTTTATTCCAAGACTATTGAAGAGCACATTAAGCATTTGAATTCATTCTTCAAAACAGTTAAAACCAATGGTCTTGTTCTTTCTCCTTCCAAGTGTAGTCTGTTTCTGACAAAAGTCAGGTTTCTCGGTCTAATCCTTTATCATGGACTCACTCGGCCTATTGACAGAGCTATTCAATTTGTCGACCAATTTCCAGATAAGATTACCGACAAAACACAGCTACAGAGATTTCTGGGCTCGCTCAATTATATTGGCAAGTTTTACCAGGATCTCAGGAAGATTTGCAAACCTCTATTCCAGCGTTTGCAATCCAATCCTCCACCTTGGACTGACATTCATACTTCCGTCGTCCAACAAGTTAAAAAATATGTTAAGGTTTTACCTTACTTGGCATTTCAAATGATTCAGCATTCAAAATCGTTGAAACTGATGCCTCTGACATTGGATTCGGCAGCATTCACAAACAAAAGTTAACTCCAACTTCATCAGAACAAATCATCCGGTTTCATTCCGGTGCATGGAATACTACACAGTTAAATTACAGTACTATTAAAAAAGAAATTTTGTCACGTGTTTTATGTATTAATAAATTTCAAAGGGACTTATTGAATCAAAAATTTCTAGTTAGGACAGACTGTAAATCAGTAAAATTTTATTCTAGAAAAGGATGTTGAAAATTTCGCCTCTAAGCATTCGTTCGCTAGATGGCAAGCTCTTTTAAGCATCTTCGATTTTGATATTGAATATATTAAAGGAAGTAGCAATTCAGTTCCTGATTTTCTTACACGTGAGTTCATTAACACATATATTGTTTCTACATCATGAGTGTATGAGGAGGACCTTCTTCTCGGGGTCAGGGCCGCTTATCCGGCCCGAATAATCATTTAAAAGGAACCCATGTCCCTCGCCCAGTTAATCCGGTTGCTCAACCCAACCCAGTTACCAAATTCCAAGTTCTTGGAATAGCTCCAAGGCTTTTTTCCTCAGTTTTAGCTAGTCAACCAAAACCAGTTGATCCATTTTGTAATCAGTCGAGGGCAACCTCGTTAAAACCCAGTCATACCACTTCTGAGTACCTTCTAAAGTTGGAACAACATCTATTTCATTTAGAACTTCACATGAAGCCTAAAGATAATCCTATTAAGCTCGCTGCCCAGTATTTTCCTACTGGATGGAATTTCATTCCTGGGGCTCCTTATAAATCTCTGGCGTTTTATAAGGACATCCTTCTTGAAACCGAGTCGGTATTCATTAAACCTATTTATGCCAAAGATTATGAATCTAGGATTCTTTATCATTCCCTGTATATTAAACAGATTCTAAATTCCTCAGATTAGGGAGGTTCTCCCTTTGATCTTAGACTTCTCTCTATTCAAAATAGTTCATAATGTTATTTTGATTATATTGAAGCCTGGGATAAATTCTTCCTCCATCAAAATGAGGATCATAGTCATTCGTGGTTCCTACAATTCGACCACAAATTCAAAAGTCAATTCCCATTCTGGTTCACCCTGTGGTGGTCTAGGTTCGATCATTGCTTTGAGATCCTTCCTGATCCCCTCAAAGCACAACTCAGTCATTTTACCAATCACAATAAATATCATCCCAAATT
Organism: Panax japonicus; assembly: GCA_020205505.1. Taxonomy (NCBI): domain Eukaryota; kingdom Viridiplantae; phylum Streptophyta; class Magnoliopsida; order Apiales; family Araliaceae; genus Panax; species Panax japonicus. The sequence goes on along the minus strand of CM035109.1, from coordinate 32,768,451 downwards.
TGAAGAAATCTCAGTTTTCCTTCAATTCATCAGTAAGTATAAAATTCCATGGATTTTTAAATGGCAATACGTCATTCTCGCTCCATGCCAATTAACCACATTTCAGTCACCATCATCGTCTACCCCGACGAGTCAAACAATAGTTTCCCCCTTGGTTTATGTTTCCCGTCAATTCTTCATCAAGTGGTGGGATAATTTTGGGGTTGATAGGATTGTTGGGCAAGTTCAAAAAGAATTTCCCTCCATCCTTATTTCAGTTCTTCCAGTCAGTTCAATCCCCGCCAAGGGATCTTCCAGTAAATCATCAAAACCAGCAAAATCTATTTCTGAAGTTTCTTCAGCGCCTATTGATGTTACCAATGTCAATAAATGTTCTGCTGCAGAGTTAAAGATTCTTGTTGATGCTATTCACAAAAGAATTGATAAGTTACATGAAGAAGTAAAAGCTTCAGAATATTCTTCTTCTTCCTCCAAATGCACCAGTTCTAGTAAAAATGATGAAGATGATGATGAAATGAATCCTTATGAGACTATTAATCTTCAAGATGCTCAAGAACCATTTGTTTGACATCTCAGTCACAAGCACCGGCATCGGCAGCCTCAGTCACAAGCACCTACTCCAACAACCTTAGTCAAAAGAATCTTCTGCTTTTCCAACGAAAGCAGCCCTCAGTCACATGCACCCGGCCCCATGGCCATTTAGTCAAAAGAAGTCGTCAGCTTTATCACCGAAAGCAGCTTTGTCACATGACTCGGTCTAAAGTTTCTAAAAGCGTCCATGAATAGTAAAAAAGTCAGCACTGTTTTACTGTTCATCAATAGTAATTATTGTCTGTAATAATTCACTTTTGTAATAGTAACTTTGTAATAGTTCTTTCCTTATTCTATAAAGGGAACTTGAACTCAGTTAGCAAAGCAGACTTAAAAAGACTCTGAGTTCCTTCTCAAACGAATCTTTAGACTCTCTCCCCCTTCTCTCTTCATCTATTTCTCTAATGTTCTAAAGTTAAATTGTAAGTCATATTTATTTTCTGTACTTGTAAATATTTCATTCAGTTATCAATAATCAAAGTATTATTTCAGTAATTCATTTGTGTGTTTGCATGCGCCCCCCGGTTCTTCTCATATTCTTATATGGTATCCTCTTCCGTCCCAAATATATATATATATATATATATATAAGAAACGTGAACAATTAACGAGAAGGATAATATATCAGCACCTCGTTGCATGAAATATTCTCCTAATAATATATATAATATAATCTGCTCTAAAACAGAATTCGCGAATTGTGTTTTTTTTAAATAAATTTTATACAATAAAATTATGCCCAATTAAATTGTTCTAAACACATATCAATATACATATCAAATTAAAACAATTAAAAATGTCTCATAAAGGTTTGGTTTTGATACCACTATTAGGTTTTTAATATTCATGAACGCAATCAAATTGCACAAAATAAGCGGAAGCATGGAAAATCAGAGTTTTAAATTTTTACAAACCATATACCCGGATCATCCTTTACGTACAATTATTAATTAAACGAAAAGATAAAGAACAAGAATCATACCTTTGAAGATTCTAGCTTCCTCATGTACAAGTTCACCTCCAAATCCTTTCGCGTTCAACTTGAATCCACCGGGTTTGGTTCCTTCCTTAGATCAATGTTAGCCACCCAAGTGTTTGGCCTCTAGAGGTGATCCACTAAGGAAGAAGAAAGATTCAAGAAGATGGGTGTTTGGCAAAACCCTAATTTTTCTATCTCTTATAGAAAAGGAGCATACTCTCCAACAATTAGAATTACATCTATTGTGAAAAAGTCAACAACAACTCTACACCCATAATAAGACTCCTCTTATTTATAGATATAGGCAACCCTCCTTAACAATTAAGAATTTGGTTTTATTTTAATTAATTAAACTTCTTTAATTAATTAAGCTCCTTAATCTTATTAGGGATAATTAATTAAACTCTTTTAATTAATTTAACCTCCTAATCTTATTAGGAATATATGAGAGTACTTTTATTAATTAATTCTCAAACTCCTTTAGGAATTAAATAATAATAATAATAGTAATAATAATAATAAGACTCTTCTTATTAATTTATATTTAATATTTCGAAAATATTAAATAATAAATATTAAGCTATTTAATTTATTCTATCACCATAGATTAAATTAAATATACTTAACTTATTATTATGATTATGCCATTAACTTCTTAAATAATTATTCTTCCTTTTATGGTGTGACCCTTTAGGTTCTCCATATTAAACCGGTTGTGAATAAATCAATTATTCACCAACTTCGGTTGCTCCCAACTTTGTATTGCTTCAATCTTCACCGGGTTAACAGATACTCCATGTTTTGACACGACGTGCCCAAGGAATGTTACTTCCTCAAGCCTGAACTCGTATTTCTTCAGCTTGGCATATAGATTGTTATCACAAAGTCTTTGCAGTACCAGCTTCAAATGGTGCTCATGATCTTCACAGTTTTTTAAATAGATGAGGATGTCATCAATAAAGACGACAACGAACTGATCCAAATTTTCTTTGAACACACGGTTCATCATATCCATGAAAACAGCAGGAGCATTAGTCAATCCAAAAGACATGACTAAAAATTCATAATACACGTACCGAGTTCTGAAGGCAGTCTTCAGAATATCCTCAGTTTTAATCTTCAGGTGGTGATATCCAGAATGAAGATCAATTTTTGAAAAGAATTGTGCTCCTTGCAATTGGTCAAATAGGTCATCAATGCGAGGTAGCTAATACCTATTCTTGATAGTGACATTGTTCAATTCTCAGTAGTTAATAAAAAGTCGCATACTCCCGTCTTTCTTCATTACGAATTACACAGGAGCACCCCAAGGAGATGTACTAGGACGAATAAAACCGATGTCCAACAACCCCTATAGTTGGACCTTTAACTCCTGAAGTTCAATAGGAGCCATTCAATATGGGGTTTTAGAAATGGGCTTTGTATCAGGTTCAAGGTCAATAAAGAATTCAACTTCACGTTCTGGGGGTACACCAGAAAGTTCTTCGGGAAATACGTCAGGAAATTCACTAACAATAGAAATATTATTCAAAATTGACGTGTTTTTGTTCAAGTCTGTGACATGGGCTAAGAAAGCTTGACATCCGTTTTTCAATAAACGAATAGCTTTATGGCTTGATATGATAGTGATTGACTTTAGTGGTTTGGTTATTTGAATTCGCATAATAGGTTGGTTAGGAATATAAAAACTAACAACCTTATGAAAATAATCAATTTTAGCATGATGCGTGGTTAACCAATCAATCCCTAAAATCACATCAAATGCAAGAATTTTTAACTGAAATAAGATCGGCAGGTAATGTGATGGTACCAACTTGAATCATGCAAGATTTATAAATAGTATATGTAATAAAAGTTTCTCCTAACGGAGTCTCAATAGATAAGTCAAGATCTAATTTCTCCGGAGTCAAGTTCAAACATTGAGCACAAGTAAGAGAGATAAAAGAATGGGTAGAACCGGTATCTAATAAGTTATAAACTTCGCAAGAATTTATGATTAGCTTACCCGTGATCACCTCATTTGGGTTCCTCATATTTTGGGCAGTCACAACAAACACCCTTCCAGGAACCACCGACTTTGACTTGTCCAGGACAGCCTTTGGAGTCACCATCCCTGTTGAACTTGATTTCGCAACAAGACAATCTCTAGCTATATGAACTTCTTTTCCACAGTTATAACACACCTTGGATTGTTGTGGGCAGTTTGGGCTGATGTGTCCCTCTTTCCCGCATTTATAACAAACGACCGGTGCTCATTCTCCTCCCCAAGAAATAGTGGATGTTGGTGCTGACGTCTTCACATTATCATTGTTGTACCTTCTCTTCTTGAAATCTCCTCCCGACTCGCTTCTTTTATTATCATGGCCACGATTACCACCAGAGTGGTTACCACTTTTATCCGAATGCTTTCCTCCCCGCTAGTTGTCATTGCTCTGATGACCGCTGCCATCGGTATGACCCTGGTTGTGGTCCATTGGTTGAACATACTCATTATCTCACTCTAATAATTGAGCCATGTTTACAACATCTGAATATAAAGAAAATTTATGAGAGATAAGATATTATCGAATCTCGGGTTTTAGACCTCTCAAAAACATCCGCGTCATTCGTTCCTCATTCTTTACCAAATGAGGTGCAAACCTGGATAACTCTGCAAACTTTGCCTCGTACTGGGACACCGTCATGTTATTTTGTTCCTGTCTAATAAACTCTACCTCCTTCATATGAAGAATACTTTCAGGAAAGTACTTGTCATTAAACAATTTCTGAAATGTTTCCCAAGACATTTTGAGTGCGGCTGGCTGGGTACGCTTCACAGACTCCCACCAGTAGTCTGCCTCACCACGGAACATAAAGGTGGTGAATAGAACCTTCTAATCCTTCGTGCATCCCAAGATATCAAATATCTTGGTAATTTTTTTAACTCATGTCTCTGCCTTGATCGGATCCGACTTTTTGGCAAATTCTGGTGGTCCCAACTCTTTGAACTGCTTGGTTGTGACAAGCCGCGCATTGCTATCATTTCCACCCGTATTTTGTACACGAGTCCCCCTCATCTGATTTTGCATGAACTGCAAAAAGCTTCTAAACATCCCATCATTCTTCATTTGTTCGCTAGTGTTGTTTACAGGAGGAATATTGCCTTCATGTTGCACGTTCCCCTGGGTGGTGATTAATGGTGTCTCCACGGTCTCATTCACTCCATTGTTAATATTTCCAGCTGCCATTCTTAAATACTGCCACAAAATAAGGGTTAATTAACATATCACATATTAACCATATGCTCTGACTGACCAACCACATAAGCTTAGGTATAACACACTAGCGAAGGATTACTCGTCTCTCCCCTCCTAGTTCTATTCCCCGATCTCCGCCAAAGACCATATCCCTAAGCTCTGATACCAACTATGACGCCCCCCAAAATAGGTATACATCACCCATTCTAAGTCGCCAAATATATGGTAAAGAAACAAATATAACTTCAGTAATACAATTATCGGGCAAAATACGACAACACATATACTGTGAGTTTGAATACAAATATTGTCTAATAGACAGTATACAAACTCAGAAGGAGTCCTCATTATAATTATTGATACACTATTTTATAAAATAGTGAGGACTACTAAAACAACTATCCTGAACCATCACTCCATACCCAGACTAGTTCCTACTATGTTCTCACCTCCTAAGAAGAAAAAAGGAACAAATAAGAAAAGGGTGAGATCAACTAGCCCAGTAAAGAATATTATGACTAAGATAATATACAATAATTTATCATTAGTCTTCAATAAGGAAAAATATGATAGAACATAATAGACAACAAGTTTTAGATCAACAACTGCAGCGGAAACAACAATCCATTAGAAGAGTCAAGTAGAGAATGAATTCTACTATCTTCTAAGATTTAAAAGTCCATCATCAATATTTTATCCCTGTAACATCAATCAATATACATCTTGAATCAAATATTCATCTTTGCACTACAGTCCAAAGATATTCATTTGTATCACCGGTTGGTCATGTTCACCTCAACACATGTTCATCTTTGCACTAAGGGCCAAAGATATTCATCAGTTAATCATTCATCTTTGCACTACAGGCCAAAGATATTCAGTAATATCATCATTTAGGACTGAGGATGATGAAAAATATCTTAAAGAAAACGAATTCAGTGGGACAAAATGACAAATATTAGGGATTCGTATTACAGTTTATCCAAGTTCAATAATACTCCATAATAACCAATTGTGAAGCAGAATTCAAAAATAAAGATCAAAACATGGATACAATCAAAGATAGTAACCATAATAGACATCTTGGACAAAAAAGAGAAAATTTCATTTTTCGGTGAATAGTGCCGTATTCGTGAATAGTGTCGTATACGTGAATAGTGTCGTATACATGAATAGTAACCCCGACACAAAAAGGTAGAATTTTCACAATAAAATTCATATCAATATTTCGGCATAATGATATTAAGGAAAAAAACATCCCTTACCTCAAAATAATAGTATTTCTGATCGGAATATCGGATGTAAAGCCGAAGGAAGTTACACTGAATAGAAACTTTCAAAGTATCTAAATACTCACAAAAATATGCTCGATAATATAGAGAGAGAAAACTTATGTTTCTGGTGTGATTTTCAATTCTAACCTAAGCGCTTATTTATAGGAAAATATTAGAACGTCATAGGAGACTAAATAATAAAATAATATTATTATTTTTCTTATCTTCTACGCCACCTTTGATAGTCTTTTGAAGAGATATGTAATAGATGAGCGGCTTTTATAATTCTATCAAATTCTATATTTTAATATGTTTTGCAATTGAAAATTGAATCGAAAGGGGTAATATCTTTTGATTATCCTACTTAAAAACCAATTTTGTCAAAAAAAAAATAAAATAATAATAATAATAATAAATAAATAAACTTAAAAACCAGTTCTTCTACTCCACCACCCACCATCTTCTTTCTACTCTGCAGAAAGCATCATATAATCCCAGAACCAGCAAATCCACTCACAACACACAGATATCAAGATTGATAATTGATGAGAATAACACACAAATTCCTAACGGATATATATACATATATGTATGGAGAAAAATCAAGAGAGAAAAACAACTAGAGAGAGAGTAAAGGTTGAAAGAAGTTAGCTGAGAAAGAAAAGGGAAAAAAAACCTTTTGTCTCATATAAATTTTTGTATGTAAAAATGCATCAAAAGAACTCTGAAATTCGTATCTTGAAGGAAACCAATTTCAACCAAAACCCTATTTCACCTCTCTTTCTTCCTAAACTAAACCCCAAAAAACATCCCCACTTTCAAATCCCAGAGAAAAACAGCCTTAATTTACCCACCCATCAAACTCAACAATTTCAAGATGAACTCAATTTCAAGAACCCATCAACAAGCAAAACCCCCCTTTTTTCAACACCTCATAAAAGGCTTATTCTAATGTCTCAAAACCCTTCAACTCTTTCTCATTCCCCTTCTATATCCTCTCTTCATCATCACCATTTTCCCACTAATATCATTCCTGGAAAATCTTCTTTTTCATATTTTCCTTGTTATTTTTCATTTTTTGAACCCCTTTTAGCCACCAAAACTATACTATTAAAACTCATTCACCACCCTTTACTTATATCCACTCTTATTTTCTTGCCTTCCCTTTACTTTTTCTCCTCAAATCATTTTCCACATTTTCTGTTTGTGATCATTTTCTCAGCTGTTATATTAATTTCCCTGAAATTTTCTGCCCCTTTTCCTCCTTCAATTAGATTACTTCTTGCCCAGTCTTTATCATCAAAAACTCCCTCAAAGTATCACTCACCAGTTGTTTGGTCAATTGGGTCAAAGCCCAAATCAGAAAAAAGGATGAATTCTGGGTCTTGGGTGCAAGTTCATAGAAATGGGGATGTTTATGAGGGTGAATTTTATAGGGGAAAGTGTTCTGGAAGTGGAGTTTATTACTATTACATGAGTGGGAGGTATGAGGGGGATTGGGTTGATGAGTAGTATGATGGCTATGGTGTTGAGACTTGGGCAAAAGGGAGCCGATATAGGGGGCAGTATAGGAAGGGTTTAAGGCATGGATTCGGGGTTTATAGGTTTTACACTGGGGATGTGTATGCTGGGGAGTGGTGTAATGGGCAGAGTCATGGGTGTGGAGCTCATACTCTTGAAGATGGGAGCCGTTATGTTGGGGAGTTTAAATGGGGTGTCAAACATGGCCTTGGCAATTACCATTTCAGGTATAAAACATTGCATCTGACTGTTTTTTGAATGTCTATGTTAATCAATGTTTGTTTGAGTTCATATTTACTTTGATATGATGTTTTGTAAGTATTAAGATTTGAGCTGATTATATTGTTTATCCAACAGGTTAACCTTAGTAGTTTGTCTAATCTTATAGTGTAAAGTACTCGCCCCTCATTTTATTTAGCTTTACATGGCTCTTCAATCAAGAACCTCTTTGTTGAACATATATCTATACATTCTTGAGTTTTTAATGTTTTTCCATATGAAAGATTGTGTTTGAATAACTGCTTCAGGAATTCTCAAAAATTTAGTAGTAGAAAATCTACGTCATATACTTTTAGGAAAATATTGTTTTGTTTTCTGGTTTCCGAGCTGGGTGTCCAACAGTAATGTCACGCCTTATCTGGAAAAACTGAATAGTAGTCGGAGAAACTAGACTTAGCAACCTTCTTTTCCTGGATTTCTTCCGCTGAGACTTCATTAAAATCATTTAGTTTTTCAGTTGACTTCTTAACTGAATCATAACGCTTGAATTCCCTAGAGTTTGAGAACCTGGAACCTACCGAGTGTGTTTTCATTTTCCTAGGCCTTTTATCTACTAAAAATTATAAGTAAGTGGCTATGAAAAAATTTCCTAATAGTTTGGATTATGTTTACATTTGAAAAGATTCCAGTACAATTGTTTTGGTAGGTTAAAAATTGTTTGCGTGTATTGGAAGGACAAGATCTTGGCTTAGCATATAAATCTTGGACTCTTGGTAGGAAATATCGCATTCAAGGACTTCCGATGTATTCTGTATCCAGATTGTTAGTTACCTAGTTGGTCAGGCTGAATTCTACAAGCCCAACCCAATGTGGGTATAATTTTAGATATAGCCATATAGGGCGTGTGCATGGTCAGAACTCAGAACTTGGATTCTGCATCAGTAGGATTTTTTGAGAACTAGTGAGAATTTAAGGTTGTAATTTTTCAATCTAATGTCAATCATCTTTTAACTACTTGCCAAAAAAGTCACAACATCAATATTGTTCAGAGAAAAAAAAATCAACAATATGTTTTCAAATCATTAAGTTAGCGAACTAAATCAAAAAAAATTAGGATACTTTTTCCGTATAAGTTCATCGCCATATAGTTGGATCCATTCAAAATGAGGTAGTATGTTCTTGTTGATTAGCAGTACTCAGAAGAATGATCAGCAGTACTTTTTTTTTGGATAGGTAAACAGATCCTGTAATTCAGAATTTTTGTTTGTTATTATTATTACGAAAGGAGTATATTATGTTGGATTTGTGACACCCCCAAATTTCGGGCACCTCAAACCCACAGATTTGGTGTTCACTGTCCAATTAAATCATAACTAACTACCCATAAACAAAGGATATAATTAAAGTCAAAAGCTTAAACAATAAATCTCCTACCAAAGGGTTACATAATCTCAAATAAATCCCAGGTCATCTAACCTTTATTACAATCATCAGCGGAAAACTAAAACATAATCATAATTAAATCTATTACATAAGCTTCATAAATAAAATATAAATTAAACGTTGTTGTCTAATCAAGCACTTTGTCCTTGCCCTTGCATGTAGAAAGCTTTTCAAACTTCGTAACTTCATCTGCATTGTTTTGTGCAAGAGTGAGCAAACAATTGCCCACAAGAAGGATAATATACAATAACATTTTATGAATGACAATTAACCGAGCTTTCAATGGTAAAGTATTCTTACCGGAACAATAAACTTTAATTCAACAGCTATGAGTTCAAATGAATAATGAACGTTTAAGTTAACAATAGATATCAACATCAAAGAATACATTGAGGGTCACAAGACCACGAACTCTATTCTAGGTTTTCAAGTATTTCTACTTTAACATTTAACTGTCTAAAAGACTATAATCATCATCTATGTCCTAGGTTCACAGGTGTTTCTACTGTAACCTTTAACGATCTAAACGACTATATGGACCATCATTCCGTACTCCAGGTGATAAGCCCTTTGTACTATGTATTGCGCAAATATTTTAACACTATTGTGTAGCTCTAAAATAATCCCCTGATATAGGGTTGTTCATCTCAGCTTAGATTATCAGGTTCCGAACCAAAGGAAGTTTGGTTGGGAATTAACTTCAAAGGAAGTCTAGATTTTTAGAACGCTCATCAACTAAGTATTGGTTGAATCAGATAGGAACCAATAATTATTCAAGGGTTTGATTATAATATCTTCATGAACAAGGTATATCGATGAATCAAAAAGGCTAGAGTATTAACAATTTCTAAGTTGAACAAATGTGATCATTGACAACATGCTTTCAAAGTTGTGTGAGTACATAAACAAACCAAAAGAAGTTTGGTTTAGGTAGACTTCAAGGGTAATTTAGAGTTTGAAACATTCATCAACTAAGGATTAGTTGAATTGGTAAAGAATTGCTAAGCAACTAGAGTTCGGTACAATAACGTAAGATAGTACAATGATATTGAAGAACGAAGGTCAAACAACAGTTATTAGTAGCTGAATAAACACACTTCTTACAATAATAATACAGACTTTGAATAAAGAGATAAAGATTAACTAACTTGCTCAACAATAAATGAGGGCTAAAGAACTTGCATGACAATAAATCGTTAAACAAGAGATTAGAAATAGAGAATTTGCATAAGTATAACATAACAGTGAAAAGTAACATTGCTGAATAATAAAGTAACAAAGGTTAGGGAACTTGCCTCATGCGTAGGTTAAACAATCACTACTCACGTTCACCCCAAGTCCTACACATACCATATGTATTGACAATACACATTAGTTACACTAACATTACCTTCATGAGTTGCTTTCTCACTTTTAGTATAGCTACTAACAAAGTTTAAGTTTAAATAACACCACATCTTTTCCTGAACATTACTTTTTAGCTTTATTACAACTACTTAAGTTATCATGTCATTGCACCACATACACATTAACAACTTGATACAACATCCTATTACATGTCCAACATGTTATCATTAAGTTATACTAATACACAAAGGGTTGCACTTGCATTCGCGCATCCCGACCCCCTCCGATTGGCTCCAAATACACAACAGTTCTAAAGATGACCATTTTGACCCTTCATAACGATTTCAAATTGAAAACCGTAAAGAATAAAAGTTATAGGCCTATTCGTCCTCTTTCCAAATCATCTTGAATTACCTCAATCGGAGTTCGTATGCAAAGGTTATGGCCATTTTACTACAGGAGATCAAAACTGTCCGACCCAAACCACTTTTCCAGCGCTGGGGCGCGAGTCAGTGGCGCCAGGGCGCGAATTCCAGTGCTGGGGCGCGAACTTTTGGGCCATTTTTGGCGCTGGGGCGCGAAATTCAGAGCTGGGGCACGAAACTTGGCGCTGAGGCTCCGAATTATAGAACACCCCCAAAATAAAACACAGAACAAAGTTTTGTCTTAATTTCTAACACCAATTAACATCTATAACTTATGTAAATTACACATAAACTTCACCAAGCATACAAATACTATATTAACACAACTTAAACCATAATTCTAGAAAAATTAAATACTGGTATAGCATATTTTAAAACCAAAACTCTATTTTTGATATTTCTTAACACAGTGAACATTGTAATCACAATGATACACCAATTTGATTCTTTTGAACTAAGTTCTCTGTAATTCTTAACAAACTAACTAACATAGTCACAGTTGAATTTCACACACTAAATTGATCATCATAATTGTTACTTACATAAGCTACATAAGAAATACATATACTGACATTATTTCTTCCTACTATCAAACGAATTTAGCATGCAATTCTCGTTTAAGCACTACCTCTAATCATCATAAACTCATATAATCACAAGTAACCCATTGTATAACAACAATTCAACAAATTTGAAATTTAGTATATAAAATTTTGTCATAGGCTCATATATGCATATTCATATATAATTAGGGAAAATACCTTCAATTAGCGTAATAATTCCTTGTAAACACCACTGAATTAGCTTTAAAATCCTTGCTAACCTCTGAGAATTACAACTTCACAGACCCTTTTCTCCTCTCACTCAACTCACTCTAGTCTCTCTCAACTTTCTCTCTGAAAACCTTTCTTTCTTTTCTTTTCTTAGGCTTAAGCCAAATGTCTAGAATACGTAAACATAATCAAGCGTAAAATAAAAGAAACTGATATGGCCATAATAAGCCTAATAACTAATATCGGTTACAAAAAATATAACGTATAGATTATAAATATATTTTATTTATTACTTGATTATTTTATTTAAATTCAAAAATTAGACATCTAAAAGCTATAAGGCTTGTTTGGCAAAAAGTCTTTAAAATAAAGACTTAATATTTTAAGCCTTGTTTGGTTAAATCAATTAAAAATTACTTTAATTTTTATTTTAATAAACCACTTACACTATAGTTTAAAATCTCATATTTATACCTCCATATTCAACATTAGTTAAATAACCAATTACAACATATTAAACAAATTTTCCCACTTAATCCAAATATCACAAAATTATAATTTCATTTAATAAATTAATATATCACTATAATTATTAAATTAAAACAACAATATAACATCTCATGTTATATTACAACTCTCTAAATTATAAATTAATTTAATTTTAGAATATTATCTAATAAATTTAATTCATAAATATTTAATAATAATAACCACATCAATAATAAAAAAATTTATTTCATCAATTTCAATAATAAACACATCAAATAAATATTTATATAATTCAATAAATATTTAATATTACAATTTGAATTTTCAGATTGTTACATCCTTCCCTCTTTACAAGGATTCTGTCCCCAAAATCATAACTCAAACAATTCGTTCATCACATTCTCCCCTCCTTAAAAAGATTGTGTCCCCAGAATCGAAGACATAGATTAAACAAATAACTCAGGGTAATTCTTCATCATCTCAGTTTTGAGTTCCTATGTAACATCTTCGACGTTGTGGTTCCTCCATATCACTTTCACAGAAGGTATTACCTTATCCCTATGCATTTGTTCTTTTCTGTTAACTATCTGGATAGAAATTTCCTAGTAGAACAACCATAACGGTTCGTACTTGGTCATATGATTGCAGTCGAGCTTGTTCGATCATATCACCAAAACATGAAAAACATTACGAATACGCTCTAACTATAGAGGTAAACTACCTTAAAACCATCTTTTCAGCTTCATCAATGCTTCCTACACCATAACCGTATTATATCCAATATAATTCATCAAACTTACCACACTTTGGAAATTTAGTAACTTGCCATAATCATATGAGTTTGGGAACTTATCCTAGTCAGACCATAGGCGTCCATTCGCTGAGGGGTTCAAAACATACCATATGATTATGAGTCACGAACTTACCATATACTTTAGTTTTAAGAACCGAACCTAACCCTAATATCATCTAACTATGTACATGAGAAAAGAATCACCTTTCCACCACATGTACATGGATAGCGCGATACCGATATTTCAATGATTATCAATGTGATAAACCAAGTATATGCACAAAACCTCTGCCCACACAAATGTTTGTACGACTTAGTCACCATATGAGTTCAGTTGAAAACCCCCCTAACATTACCTTACTCTTAAATTATTTTAACTTACCCATAACTTGCTCAATGCGAATTCCTCGTATGACATTAACAAAACTTCTCATGCGCTTAGTACGCCTTCCGATGTTTGTACTTCCTTTTAGTTTGGCAATCGATTTGCAAACGATATGACATACTTATTTCTAATTGCGTTCCACACATTCCTTTTGAAAATTTGATGTAAATCGTGAATCTCGATTCGACACAATTGACACAGAAACATTGTGTCTTGAAACGATTTCATAACTTCACACACTGCTCGATATGTAATACGATAACTTTGACAGACCAAAAATATACCGCCATGTCTTTCCACCAATAGTAATATCGAAGGTAATATATAATTTCGTGCTTCCTAGTTGATTCAATATATAAATTTTATGCAAAACTTCATTTTCAATTCCTAGTATTAGCGAAACCTAGTTTCTTCCTTCTAACTTCAACCATTCTTCAGTATCGATTTTTGAATTAACACTACCTTCATCTGAATAGTCTTCCTTAACTCTATCCAATAAAGTTGTACTGTTTTTCATCTGAAAAGCTTCTCCTCTGCCTTTTCATATATCTTACCTCCTACCACCACTTAGTCATTTCTATTATGAACCCATTTTGCACAGTTAACAAAAATAACTACTACCCTTTTTTTTCTTCTTTTTTTTTCTATATCTCACCCTACTACTCAAAAATAACATCGTTAAATCCTCAGGGCAATCAGTAATACCTCTACTCTGAATCTTGAGTCAAATACCCTCTCACATAAAAAAAATTTTAAATGACGCGATACATAAGAAATGACCCTGTCGCTCTGCCTAAACACACAGCCTAGTATATTATAGGATGCGTCGCTATACAACACAACATTCCTGTATTATCTGGTAGAGACATCACAGGTGTCATATTAATTCCAATACAAAAATTCTACACATCAACTTAAAAGAATCAATATTCACACTTTCCATATTTAGGGAATAGTCTAACTTTTCTTGAAGCGAATCTAGTTTCTAAACGAATTCATCAGGCAAAATTATCAAGTGGCACATGAATTAATTAACTTGCAGCCGTATAGATAACTGATCGGAGCCATACCTTTTATTGCATTCTGTATCTTCATGTTGGATGATTGTTCAGTTGGTCGACACGACGGAGTTGACTCTATAATAACCAGTTTGCCACTGCCCCCTTTACTTCAACTTGCTTTTTCTACCGCTTTCTTTGGACAACCTCGAGCCAAGTGCTCATTCGATCCACACGTGAAGCAGGCTCTCTTCCTCGGTCTTGAACATTTTGGTGCAATGTGATCCTTCGATCCATAATTAAAGCACACCCTTTTTCCCCTCAAATAAACACCTACATGTTTCTTTCCGCAGTTGCTACACGCCTACACCTTCTTTTCCTTCCCTTGCTGATTTTCAACATTAATATTATTGTCCCACTTTCTTTTCCGAGCATTACCAGTATGACTATCACCCACCATATCATCTTCACTCTTCTTTCCCCTCTGCTCTTGATTGTATGCCAGCGTATTACCTTCCCCATCTATATCAATCGTTATTTCCAACCCTGTTGTAAACGAATTTTGTTGGAACATCGAGATTTGATTATACAGCCAGAAATTCAGTTGATTTGCCAGTGCTCCCATCAGCAAATTCACCAACTGTGGCACTGGATTTGCGTTAGCTTCCCTATTGTATGCATTTTCCTTGGGACTCTGTTAACGCTGCTGTCTTCTTCTAGGCGGCATCTTACTGTTTAAAACTTGAACTATTAGATCATCGTTCATCCACACATTAACATTTTCAAAATTATCTTAACCACTTATAGATAACACATAATATTTCTTAATAAAAAATGATAATACTTTTTATTCATTTATTACATCACCGCATCACAAAATAGCCACACTGCTATTAATATTATTTATCCCGAAATAATAAAATTCTAGGATTACTTCATCACATCTCACTATTTAATTCAAAAGTTAGGATTTACATCTATTAACTCTTTTTTTAAACTTTTTTTTATGTTTTATATATCATCTTATTGTTTTTCTTGCAATCTACAAGAACAGTCTACGTTGTACAGCTTCATTTCGCTCTTGATCCACGATACGAATCATCAGGAGAGTGGAAGATTAAATGCTAAGTTCCATCATTTGTTTGGCACTCTTCAACTTGTCTTAAACACGATTTTTTGCGTTTAAAAGCCTTCATCCATGCGTCCTCATCTTTCGCCCGCTTTGCTGACTCCTTTCCCTAGCCATTCCTGTGCAATCTCGTTAATAACTAATAACTATCCTCTTTAATACTTTAACTGAGATAATCTCTACTCTACATCTGCAAGTTGTGCGGTAAAGTCTTGAGTCACGACATCTTTTTACGCTAGCTCTATGGCTTTCCTAACTCTTCTTACTCATACTTCATATTTACCTTCTAAAATTCATCTTCCAGATCAAACTCAAGCTCATACCCAAGTTCTACAACAAAAATCCACGGGTATGGCTTTCCCAATACCAACCATACTCAAACTATATAACTTCTCAGGGTTCCTAATCCCTATCTTCCATCATCAATCTCTTTAACAACAAAATTTTAATAACTCCACAACTTGATATGTATAATACTTGCTACTCCTAAGTACTCACGAGCACATAAGTCATTAACACATAAGCACATAAAGTCTTTTATCATTTTATCTTCAATGAATTTTCTTAACTCATTCCTTAGAACTCGAGAAGAGTTTATCACCTCTATATTTTCGATCTCCTAGAAGGTTATAGCTTAAGGTTTCCCCACCTAAGGTTCATAACCTAAAACTTTGATACCAACTTGTGACACCCCCAAATCCGGGCACCTCAAACCCATAGATTTGGTGTTCACTGTCCAATTAAATCATAACTAACTACCCATAAACAAATGATATAATTAAACTCAAAAGCTTAAACAATAAATCTCCGACCAAAGGGTTACATAATATCAAATAAATCCCAGGTCATTTAACCTTTATTACAATCATCAGCGGAAAACTAAAACATAATCATAATTAAATCTATTATATAAGCTTCATAAATAAAATATAAATTAAACGTTGTTGTCTAATCAAGCACTTTGTCCTTGCCCTTGCTTGTAGAAAGCTTTTCAAACTTCGTAACTTCATCTTCATTGTTTTGTGCAAGAGTGAGAAAACAATTGCCCACAAGAAGGATAATATACAATAACATTTTATGAATGACAATTAACCGAGATTTCAATGGTAAAATATTCTTACTAGAACAATAAACTTTAATTCAACAGCTATGAGTTCAAAGGAATAATGAACGTTTAAGTTAACAATAGATATCAACATCAAAGAATACACTGAGGGTCACAAGACCACGAACTCTATTCTAGGTTTTCAAATATTTCTACTTTAACCTTTAACAGTCTAAAAGACTATAATCATCATCTATGTCCTAGGTTCACAGGTGTTTCTACTGTAACCTTTAACAGTCTAAACGACTATATGGACCATCATTCCGTACTCCAGGTGATAAGCCCTTTGTACTATGTATTGCGCAAACATTTTAACGCTATTGTGTAGCTCTAAAATAATCCCTTGATATAGGGTTATTCATCTCAGCTTAGATTATCAGGTTCCGAACCAAATGAAGTTTGGTTGGGAATTAACTTCAAAGGAAGTCTAGATTTTTAGAATGCTCATCAACTACGTATTGGTTGAATGAGATAGGAACCAATAACTATTCAAGGGTTTGATTATAATATCTTCATGAACAAGGTATATAGATGAATCAATAAGGCTAGAGTATTAACAATTTCTAAGTTGAACAAATGTTATCATTGACAACATGCTTTCAAAGTTGTGTGAGTACATAAACAAACCAAAGGAAGTTTGGTTTAGGTAGACTTCAAGGGTAATTTAGAGTTTGGAACATTCATCAACTAAGGATTAGTTGAATTGGTAAATAATTGCTAAGCAACTTAGAGTTCGGTACAATAACGTAAGATAGTACAATGATATTGAAGAACGATGGTCAAACAATAGTTATTAGTAGCTGAATAAACAAACTTCTTACAATAATAATACAGACTTTGAATAAAGAGATAAAGATTAACTAACTTGCTCAACAATAAATGAGGGTTAAAGAACTTGCATGACAATAAATCGTTAAACAAGAGATTAGAACTAGAGAATTTGCATATGTGACGCCCCCAAAATTAGGTATACATCACCCATCTTGGGTTGCCAGATACATGGTACAAAATTCAAATACAACTTACTAATACAACTGTCGTGTACAATACGACAAAACATAAACTGTGAGTTTGAATACAAATATTATCTACTAGAGATTATACAAACTCAAAAGGAGTCCTCATTGTAATTATTATCACACTATTGCACAGAATAGTGAGGACTATTAATGCTATCCTCTGGAACATCACTCCGTTCCCCGACTCGTCCCAGCTATATTCTCATTTCCTGAAGAGAACAGTGAAAGAAAGGGTGAGCTCAACTAGCCCAGTAAGAAATATTATGACTAAGATAATGCAGAATAAATTATCATTAGTCTCCAACAATGTTAAACTGATAAAATATAATAGACATCAAGTTTAACTGCAGCGAAACAAGCAATCCATTAAAAGAGTCAAGTAGAAAATAAAATCTACTATCTTTTATAATTAAAAAGGTTTTTCACCACTGTTATCGCTGAGACTCGGCTCAATAAATATTCCACATCATCGAATCACCCTCTGCACTACGGCCAAGGATATTCTTTAGTATCACAACCACAATTATCCATGCACTACAGGCCAAGAATATTTGTGTATTCATTAATGGTTATGATCATGCCAACAACTGTCCATCAATGCACTGCGAGCCAATGAGGACTTTTACCATATCATTTGTAACATTACGGTCATGATTACACCGAATAATCCCTGGTCATAATCATACCAAGTCCATCTATGCACTACAGGCCACATATGACTTTCAACATAATATAAACATGAGGATGATGACAATGATATAAGAATTCAATAAAACAAGTTCAAGAATTAATTTGTCCAAGAACTACTAATGTCCAAATTGTAAACATGATACTGCTTTGTAGAGTAAAATTCAAGAATGATCAGAAGAATATTTCTGTGAAAAGATACTGGATGAAGCGCAAATATCAAGGATATTCTACTAATTTCATGGAGTATAGAAGTCAAAACTTTAACCAACTGAGTATAATAAAGAATGGAATAACAAAAGAAATCACCATGCATGCAGTACTTCGCATAGACAGGTTATTCCAACAGAATACTAAATAACGGAACCAGGTCAGGCGAAATTCGCACCGACAGGATGTTCCAACAGAATAATAAAGAATGGAATAACAAAAAAAAATCACCATGCATGCGGTACTTCGCATAGACAGGTTATTCCAACAGAATACTAATAAGGACAGAATCAGGTCCGGCGTAAAACGCACAGACAGGATATTCCAACATAATAATAATAAAGACGGAACCAGGTCCGGCGTAAAACACACAAACAGGATATTCCAACAGAATAATAAAGACGGAATCAGGTCCGGCGTAAAACGCACAGACAGGATATTCCAACAGAATAATAAAGACGGAATAATAGAAAAATGTCACCAAGTATAGAGTAGACCGCGTATATTTGTTATTCTAGCAGAATAATAAAGAATGGAATAACAGAAGTTCTCTTCATGAATACAAAAGAAATGATATTCCTTACCGTAAAAGAATTGAATATAAGAGTAGTTAAGTAGCAGAAATCTTTTCTTCTTTCTCTCTATATTTTTCTCTCTCTAGAGTTTCAGTGAATTCGTAAGAAAATAATGAAGGAATGAGCTTCTATTTATTGAAAATGGACTGTATAGTAACTAACTCATGAACGGTACAGATTGATTTACTTTAATCTGACGGTCCATATTTAAAGCAAAATCTTTTAAATAAAATATAATATGTTCTATTTATAATCTAATAAAACGAATAACTTTATAAAAGATTTTACTATGCAAACACTATGCAGGCACTATACAAACACTATGCATAATAAAATATAATATATTCTAATTATTGTCTAATAAAACAGATAGCTTTATAAAAGTATTTTGTTTTATATAAAAAGATTTTACTATGCAAAATACTATGCAGACACTATGCAACACTATGCATAATAGAATATAATATATTCTATTTATAGAATAACTTTACAAAAGTATTCTGTTTTATATAAAAAGATTTTCTATATTATTACATTAACAATACCAACAAAACTGAGTGACTTATCATGTAAGCATCAATAATCAATACCGTATGCTACTATGCAACCAAGCGTATTACTGTACTTTTAATACCGGGTGTTTCAACATTTGACGGTATTTTTATAAAGTATTTTTGTCGTTTTCTCAATTCGACAATAATTCTGTTGTGGGGTCCACCAATGATTGTGCCGTTGTACTAATATTCCCTGTTAAAACGAATATTCCCCGACCAATCGAATATTATATAACAACTTGCGTACTTTGCAAAATTTATAAATATTACCCACAACTATTATATCAATTTCACTCCATAATATTCAAAAATAATATTTATAAAAAATTCATCTTTATTCAAAAAGTTGGGGTTTTACAATCTCCACTTCTTATGAAATTTCGCCCTCGAAATTAGGGTACGTACCTGGTATGTCGAAGAGGTAAGGATACCTTGATTTCATTTCAGATTCTAACTCCCAAGTCATTTCCTCAACATCGTGGTTTCTCCACAAAACTTTGACTTGAGGTATAACCTTGGTGCGTAGAATATGTTCCTTCTTATCCATGATTTAAACAGGAACCTCTTCATACGTCAAATCTTCCGCTATTTCGTTCAGTTCCAACTCAATAATGTGGTTCGGGTCTTCCACATATTTACGTAACATGGATATGTGAAAAACGTTATGAACACGAGACATACTTGGCGGTAAAGCAATTCTATAGGCCACAATTCCTACTCGATCAAGGATTAAAAATGGGCCGATGAATCGAGGATTGAGCTTTCCTCTCTTTCCAAATCTCGTAACTCCTTTCCATGGAGCAACACGTAACAACACATGATCTCCTATATCGAATTCCACGTCCTTTCGATGAAGATCAGCATAACTCTTTTGTCGATCTTGTGAGGTTTTTATACGTTGTCGGATCTTTTGAATCTTTTCCTTAGTCATACGTACCAACTCTGGTCCCAATAACGTTGCTTCACCCACCTCATCCCAGCATACTGGAGAACGACATTTTCTTCCATACTACGCTTCGAATGGAGCCATGCCAATACTTGTTTGATACCTGTTGTTGTAGGAAATCTCCACAAATGGTAAGAACTTGTCCCAACTTCCCTTGAAATCAAGGACACAGAGTCTTAATAGATCTTCAAGAGTTTGAATAGTCCTCTCCGACTGTCCGTCCATCTGAGGATGATATACCGAGCTAAATCGTAAATCTGTGCCCATAGCTTTCTGCAAACTAACCCAAAATCATGAAGTGAATCTTGGGTCTCGATCAGAAACTATGGATACTGGCATACCATGCAGTCTTACAATCTCATTTATGTACATACAAGCAAGACATCCAAGTGTATAAGTTTCTCGTATCGGTAAGAAATGAGCAGACTTGGTCAATCTATCAACAATGACCCAAATCGCATCTATACCTTGAGAAACCTTAGGAAGACCAGGTAACGAAATCCATGGTAATGTGCTCCCACTTCCATTCTGGAATTTCAAGTGGTTGCAATGGACCTTTTGGTACTTGATGCTCCGCCTTAACTCGTTGACACGTTAGACACCTTGAGATAAAACAGCGCTATCTCTCTCTTCATATTGCCGCACCAAAATGTATGTCGAAGATCATGATACATTTTGGTACTCCCATGATGGATTGCAAACGGTGTGTTGTTCGCCTCCATCATGATTTTATACTTTAAATCAGGGTCGTTAGGAACACAAAGTCTGGAGTTGACTCGAAGTATTCCTTCTTCATTGATTCTTACTTCCGGCATCGCAACTTCTTGCACTTTCTTCCTCATACGCATTAGCTCCGGATCTGTAACTTGAGCAGCTTTAATTTTATCAATTAAAGTCGGTTCTACTCGTATATTTGTCATCATCACGTGGGTCCCTGGAGTCTTTATCTCTATCTCCATCCTTTGCAAGTCATACAAAATGGGCCTTTGCGTTGACAATATTGCACTCGTACCCGCATATGATCTTCTACTCAATGCGTCAGCTACCACGTTCGCTTTCCCACGATGGTATTGAATGGTACGATCGTAATCTTCAACAGCTCAAGCCAACGTCTTTGGTGCATGTTACGTTCGTTTTAGTTGAAGAAATATTTAAGGATTTTAGAAATGGGTTTTGTACTGGGGTCAATACAAAATTCGATTTTACGCTCTAGGGTAGACCAGGAAGTCTTCAAGAATACGTTAGGAAATTTATTAACAATAGAAATATCATTTAAAATTATGACTCTCTTCCAAGACTTGAATAACACGTAACATTGATATCTATCAACTTGTCATCGTCATTCACAACGTCTTCTACGGAAAGTCTAGCCTCGGTGCATTCCACACAAGGAAGTCAACAACGAAAGGATCGGGGCTCTTTACTTATGGCTTGATATGACAATGATTGACTTTAGTGGTTTGGTTGCTTGAATTCGCATAACACATTGGTTAGGAATATGAAAGCTAAAAACTTCACGAAAAGTATGACGAGTAGTTAACCACTCGATTCCTAAAATCGCATCAAAGGCAAGTATTTTCAAAGAGATAAGATCGACATGTAACGTGTGGGTACTATCTTGAACCAAACAAGACTTATAAACCGTGGATGTAATGAAGGTTTCTCCCAACGGAGTTTCCACAGATAAGTCAAAGTCTAATTTCTCCATAGTCAAATTTAATCGTTGAACGCAAGTAGGAGAAATAAAAGAATGGGTAGAACCGGTATCAAATAAAGTGTAGACTTCACTAGAGTTTATGATAAACTTACTCGTGATAACTTCATTTGGGTTCCTCACTTGTTGGGAAGTCATGACAACCGCTCTCCTTTGAATTACCCGGCTTTGACTTGTCTGGGGTAGCATTTGGTGTCATAACTATCGTTGGAATTGACTTTGATATAGAGGACATTCCACCCTTAATTGCTTCATCACATTCCTGATCCATGATTTGAATCATTACTCCCCGATCCATATGGAATTGGGGTTGACCGCTCCGTACAGGGTAATTCCGAATTCGATGTTGGATTCTCCCAATTGTTGTCCAAAAAGCAAAATCCATTTCATCTATTTTGACTTTATTGGATCGAACGTCCTTTTCGACAATGTCAACGCGTCGTGCGACTTTTACCCACGCATCCTTCATTCTCACTCGTTCAGTTGTTTCTTCTTTCACCTGATCCTTGATATTTGAATTCTCAGATTCCAACTTTAATATCTTACACTCTGCTAAAGCGTGATTTTGTTCGAGCATCACATATCGGGTAACACAACTTTGAATTGTTGCATCCCTTTGTTCCACAACCGCTTGCTGTTCTTCAACCTGTTCTTCTAACTCACGAATACGATCATGCAGTTCTAAATTTTGATCAAAAATTTCTTCTAATAAATTCTCCTCAAGTTCCTCTTCTTCCTCAGGTTCTTCTTCTTCCTCACTCTCAGCTGCTACCTCTGCGACTAGCTTGGGTGCAACTATTAATTCTTCCCTCACCACATGGATATCTCTAATTCCTTCTTCGCCGGATATTACATTATCCTGGTTGGTGATTGGAGGTGTCTCCACGGTCTCATTCACTCCATTGTTGACATTTTCAGCTGTCATTTTCAAATACTGCCACAAATCAAGGGTTAATTAATAAGTCACATATTATCAATATACTCTGACCAACCAATTAAATAACAAAAAAACTTAGCTAGGTCATACTAGCGGAGGAATTTCCCATCTCTCTCCTCCTAGTTCTAGTCTCACATCTTAGCCAGGGATCATATCCCTAAGCTTTGATACCAACTGTGACGCCCCCAAAATTAGGTATACATCACCCATCTTGGGTCGCCAGATACATGGTACAGAATTCAAATACAACTTTCTAATACAACTGTCGTGTACAATACGATAAAACATAAACTATAAGTTTGAATACAAATATTATCTACTAGAGATTATACAAACTCAAAAGGAGTCCTCATTATAATTATTATCACACTATTTCACAGAATAGTGAGGACTACTAATGCTATCCTCTGGACCATCACTCCGTTCCCCAACTCGTCCCAGCTATATTCTCATTTCCTGAAAAGAATAATGAAAGAAAGGGTGAGCTCAACTAGTCCAGTAAGAAATATTATGACTAAGATAATGCAGAATAAATTATCATTAGTCTCCAACAATGTTAAACTGATAAAATATAATAGACATCAAGTTTAACTGCAGCGGAACAAGGAATCCATTAAAAGAGTCAAGTAGAAAATAAAATCTACTATCTTTTATGATTAAAAAGGTTTTTCATCACTGTTATCGCTGAGACTCAGTTTAATAAATATTCCACATCATCGAATCACCCCTGCACTACGGCCAAGGATATTCTTTAGTATCACGACCACAATTATCCGTGCACTACGGGCCAAGAATATTTGTGTATTTATTAATGGTCATGATCATGCCAACAACTGTCCATCAATGCACTACGGGCCAATGAAGACTTTTATCATAACATTTGTAACATTACGGTCATGATTACACCGAATAATCTATGGTCATAATCATACCAAGTCCATCTATGCACTACAGGCCACAGATGACTTTCAACATAATATAAGCATGAGGATGATGACAATGATATAAGAATTCAATAAAATAAGTTCAAGAATTAATTTGTCCAATAACTACTAATGTCCAAATTGTCAACATAATACTACTTTGTAGAGTAAAATTCAAGAATGATCAGAAGAATATTTCATGAAAAGATACTAGATGAAGCGCAAATATCAAGGATATACTACTAATTTCATGGAGTATAGAAGTCAAACTTTAATCAACTGAGTATAATAAAGAATGAAATAACAAAAGAAATCACCATGCATGTGGTACTTCGCATAGACAGGTTATTCCAACAAAATACTAAATAACGGAACCAGGTCAGGCGAAATTCGCACCGACAGGATGTTCCAACAGAATAATAAAGAATGGAATAACAAAAAAAAATCACAATGCATGCGGTACTTCGCATAGACAGGTTATTCCAACAGAATACTAATAAGGACAGAATCAGGTCCGGCGTAAAACGCACAGACAGGATATTCCAACAGAATAATAATAAAGACGGAACCAGGTCCGGCGTAAAATGCACAGACAAGATATTCCAACAGAATAATAAAGATGGAATCAGGTCCGGCGTAAAACGCACAGACAGTATATTCCAACAAAATAATAAAGACAGAATAATAGAAGAATGTCACCAAGTATAGGGTAGACCGCGTATACTGGTTATTCCAGCAGAATAATAAAGAATGGAATAACAGAAGTTCTCTTCATGAATACAAAAGAAATAATATTCCTTACCGTAAAAGAACTGAATACAAGAGTAGTTAAGTAGCAGAAATCTTTTCTTCTTTCTCTCTATAATTTTCTCTCTCTAGAGTTTCATTGAATTCGTATGAAAATAATGAAGGAATGAACTTCTATTTTTAGAAAATGGACTGTATAGTAACTAACTCATGAACGGTCCAGATTGATTTATTTTAATGTGACGGTCCATATTTAAAGCAAAATCTTTTAAATAAAATATAATATGTTCTATTTATAATCTAATAAAACGAATAACTTTATAAAAGATTTTACTATGCAAACACTATGCAGGCACTATGCAAACACTATGCATAATAAAATATAATATATTCTAATTATTGTCAAATAAAACAGATAGTTTTATAAAAGTATTCTATTTTATATAAAAAGATTTTACTATGCAAAACACTATGCAAACACTATGCAACACTATGCATAATAGAATATAATATATTCTATTTATAGAATAACTTTATAAAAGTATTCTGTTTCATATAAAAAGATTTTCTGTATTATTACATTAACAATACCAACAAAACTGAGTGACTTATCATGTAAGCATCAATAATCAATACCGTGTGCTACTATGCAACCACGCGTATTACTGTACTTTTAACACCGGGTGTTTCAACAATTAACGGTAAAACTTTCGCCATTATTTTCATAAAGTATTTTTGTCGTTTTCTCAATCCGAGAATAATTCCGTTATGGGGTCCACCAATGATTGTGCCGTTGTACTGATATTCCTTGTTAAAACGAATATTTCCTGACCAATCAAATATTATATAACAACTTGCGTACTTTGCAAAATTTATAAATATTACCCATAACTATTATATCAATTTCACTCCATAATATTCAAAAATAATATTTATAGAAAATTCATCTTTATTCAAAAAGTTGGGGTTTTACAGCATAAGTATGACATAACAGTGAAAAGTAACCTTGTTGAATAATAAAGTAGCAAATGTTAGGGAACTTGCCTCGTGCGTAGGTTAAACAATCTCTACTCACGTTCACCCCAAGTCCTACACATACCATATGTATTGACAATACACATTAGTTACACTAACATTACCTTCAGGAGTTGCTTTCTTACTTTTAGTATAGCTACTAACTAAGTTTAAGTTTAAGTTTAAATAACACCACATCTTTTCCTGAACATTACTTTTTAGCTTTATTATAACTATTTAAGTGATCATGTCATTGCACCACATACACATTAACAACTTGATACAACATCCTATTACATGTCCAACATGTTATCATTAAGTTATACTAATACACAAAGGGTTGTACTTGCATTCGCGCATCCCGACGCCCTCCGATTGGCTCCAAATACACAACAGTCCTAACGATGACCATTTTGACCCTTCATAACGATTTCAAATTGAAAATCTTAAAGAATAATAGTTATAGGCCTATTCGTCCTCTTTCCGAATCATCTTGAATTACCTCAATCGGAGTTCGTATGAAAAAGTTATGGCCATTTTACTACAGGAGATCAAAACAGTCCGACCTAGACCACTTTTCCAGCGCTGGGGCGCGAGTCAGTGGCGCCGAGGCGCGAATTCCAGTGCTGGGGCGCGAACTTTTGGGCCATTTTTGGCGCTGGGGCACATATTTTGGCGTAGGGGCGTGAAATTCAGAGTTGGGGCGCGAAACTTGGCGCTGAGGCTCCGAATTACAGAACACCGCCAAAATAAAACACAGAACAAAGCTTTGTCTTAATTTCTAACACCAATTAACATCTATAACTTATGCAAATTACACATAAACTTCACCAAGCATACAAATACTATATTAACACAACTTAAACCATAATTCTAGAAAAATTAAATACTGGAATAGCATATTTTAAAACCAAAACTCTATTTTTGATATTTCTTGACACAGTGAACATTGTAATCACAATGATACACCAATTTGATTCTTTTGAACTAAGTTCTCTCTAATTCTTAACA
Source organism: Panax japonicus (assembly GCA_020205505.1). Classification (NCBI taxonomy): domain Eukaryota; kingdom Viridiplantae; phylum Streptophyta; class Magnoliopsida; order Apiales; family Araliaceae; genus Panax; species Panax japonicus. Next base: position 32,741,407 of record CM035109.1, on the reverse strand, counting down.
AACTAACTAATATAGTCACAGTTCAATTTCACACACTAAATTGATCATCATAATTGTTACTTACATAAGCTACATAAGAAATACATATACTGACATCATTTCTTCCTACTGTCAAACTAATTTAGCATGCAATTCTCGTTTAAGCACTACCTCTAATCATCATAAACTCATATTATCACAAGTAACCCATTGTATAACAACAATTCATCAAAATTTGAAATCACAGAGTATATAAAATTTTGTCGTAGGCTCATATATGCATATTCATATATAATTAGGGAAAATACCTTCAATTAGCGTAATAATTCCTTGCAAACACCACTGAATTAGCTTTGAAATCCTTGCTAACCTCTGAGAATTGCAACTTCATAGACCCTTTTCTCCTCTTAACTCACTCTAGTCTCTCTCAACTTTCTCTCTGAAAACCTTTCTTTCTTTTCTTTTCTTAGGCTTAAGCCAAATGTCTAGAATACGTAAACATAATCAAACGTAAAATAAAAGAAACTGATATGGTCATAATAAGCCTAATAACTAATATCGGTTACAAAAAATATAACGTATAGATTATAAATATATTTTATTTATTACTTGATTATTTTATTTAAATTCAAAAATTAGAAATCTAAAAGCCATAAGGCTTGTTTGGCAAAAAGTCTTTAAAATAAAGACTTAATATTTTAAGCCTTGTTTGGTTAAATCAATTAAAAATTATTTTAATTTTTATTTTAATAAACCACTTACACTATAGTTTAAAATCTCATATTTATACCTCCATATTCAACATTAGTTAAATAACCAATTACAACATATTAAACAAATTTTCCCACTTAATCCAAATATCACAAAATTATAATTTTATTTAATAAATTAATATATCACTATAATTATTAAATTAAAACAACAATATAACATCTCATGTTATATTACAACTCTCTAAATTATAAATTAATTTAATTTTAGAATATTATCTAATAAATTTAATTCATAAATATTTAATAATAATAACCACATCAATAATAAAAAAAAATTATTTCATCAATTTCAATAATAAACACATAAAATAAATATTTATATAATTCAATAAATATTTAATATTAGAATTTGAATTTCCGGATTGTTACAGGATTAAACAGTCCTTTTTTGTCCTAGACGCAGGTCAGCAATAAATAAATGAAGGGTGACATGGTAGAAAAATTATTAAGGGAGGAAATCTGGATATAAAGTGTTCTATTGACTGATATGGGCAAATCCCCTTGCACTCTGCAACAGTTTAAGAAGAATACATTAGTGAAGCAGAATCATTGATTTATGAATTCCCATATATTAGTTACTGTGAGCACCATATAATTGAAATTTTATTAAACTTCCTCAGTGGCATAAATAATGTCTATATTCCTTTGAGCATCATAATGTATGTGGCATAAATAATGTCTCTATTCCTGCCCCTCACCATGATGTCCTGCAGAAAATCATTAGCAAGTATAGGTGTTCTGTTGATGGGAAGAAATAGATAAATATAGACTTTTCCTAAGAGAAATACAAAGATAAAGAGTTTGTATAAATATAGGGGTTTATATTCTCATGCATCATACATGATTGTCATATACCGCTTGCATGCACAACACTTGTCCCACTAAGCTTAGTAGTACTCTTTATTTTTTTCATTCCCAAACATAAGGAGGGCTATAGCCCACCATATTCCCCCATGTGTTGTCACCTCTGCACACAATCTTCATAGTACGATGTGGTGGCCTATATTGCGTATTCTGTTAAACATTCATAATTTGGAGTGTAGAGTTCAAAATTTGGACTTTCCACTTCGAATGTTGATTTTCCTAATGTATGTAACTCCTTTGTTACTCATATTCAAGAACAGAATTTTCGACTACAACTTCAAAAACATATTTAAATTGGTCTTTCTGAGCTAGTAGTTATGTAGGCCAAAATATTATATTCTGCTTCCTCTTTTCTTCCACCCCCCACCCACACAAAAAATATATATAAAAAACAACCAATTTTCTCTGAGTGCTCTGCCATTTTATTAAGCAGAAATGGGGACACGTACTCTGGAGAATATTTTGCAGACAAGATGCATGGTTTAGGGTTTACAGATTTGCACACGGACGTCGATATGAGGGAGCCTGGCATGAGGGAAGAAGGCAAGGATTTGGTTTGTACACTTTCAAGAATGGGAAGACTCAATTAGGTCATTGGGAAAATGGAGTTCTCAATGTTTCAAGAATTGCAAACAACCTTAACGGATCTCCCTTCAGTGTTGGTAACTCCAGAATTCGTAATGCAGTCCAGGTAAATGAATTATTTTCACCTAACGATATTCTTGTTCCTTCCCTCTTCTCCATTTCCCATTTGGTTACTGCCATTTGGTTAGTGCGACTAGTGAGCTTCTGCACATAATCACAAACATAGATGAGGTTAAGGTTATGATAACCTATAATTGGGAATTTTGGGGTTGTACATCAACTGCAACACCTACTGCATGTTAAAATTGTGAAGTGATTTGCACATCTTGTATGCCAATTATTTTTCAAATATCTTATGAAAACTAGTAATGAAGAGTTGAGCTTCCTGGTTAAAATCATTGTGGAGTATCATATTTGCACATATTAGCTTTAGCGAATGTTCACCTTTAGGCTTTAAATTTAACAAGAATTATGCTAACATCAATCTAACTAAAGATCTTATATTTGTCCTTCTATAAATATAGAGAAGAATGAGAAACTTTGGTTATTGTAATTGTGACAAATAGGTTAATGGGGAAAAAAGATCCCCGACCACTTTAATGAGAAAATAGACTAAAAATAAAGTTCAAACCTCACATCTTGTCTTTTTTCCTTTTTTTGCTAAATACCTCGCATCTTGCCTTTATTCTTTTTTCAAGTATTTTGTAGAATTTAGTAAATTGAAGAATTCTTCATTCATGAACCTGCTAGTTAATAGGTTTCTTACTATTTGTTTATACCATCAGGAAGCAACGCAAGCTGCTGAGAAAGCAGTTAATGTGATGAAGGTCGAGGACAGGATGAAAAAAATTGTTGCAGTAGCTACCAGAGCAGCCAATGCAGCAAGAGTAGGATCTGTAAAGGCAGTCCAAAACCAAATGCACCAAACAATACCGGAAATCTACAATCATCAATCATTTAATCTTGCGAAACAAAGGGAGAAGGATGATATTTAAAAAAATTAGAAATCCTTTTTTCTTTGTACTTTTTTTCTTTCTAAAATTTGTCAGGTTGCCCCCTTCTTCTTTTTTTGGTTTTTGAACTATAAATGTCCAAGAGTTGCTGGTGCTGGGAGGTACCAACTTGGAACCACAATCGGTAGGACTGATCGAGGAGCAAGATGGTAACCCCGGCCTTTTTATGGCTTAGATTTTAGATCCATGGGTTGGATCAAAATCAGTGAGTGGAGATAGTATTGAAGTGTTTTTTTCCCTCGGTGGTCTTCCTGTATGATATACATGTAAATATTTGTATTTGCATTACTTGTGCCACAAAGAGAATGGCCATTTAATGTATCTGTAGGATGTATGGCCGCGAGACATCTACTTCTTGTATTGTAACAATGACTTTACTAAATTCACCCTTTGCTGATTTCTCATCTTTTTAGTTTTACCTTTCATTCTCTCTTAATACTTTTGGCAGCAGCAGCAGCCAGAAATTTGCCATTTCTGGTAATTTGCCATTTCAAATTTTCGCATGACCTAGATCCATTCATTATTTAGTTTCCTCTAAAGTTGATTGCTTGATTTGCTTCATATTAGTAACTTCCAAATGGTGGTAATAACATTTGAGTTCATTTCAAATGGTGAGTTTTTTGTTAATTCAGTTGGGTTTTTTCTTAATTCAGCTTGGGAGGTTATTAGAGATCATGAAGCAACAGTTGAATGGTGGAAATTGATCTGCTTGTTATTGTAAAAAGACGAATGAAAACAATAAATCATTTATATGTTGGCAAATTCATAACAATTGAATTGCTACTGACATAAAATTCTTTTTTTTGTTCCGCCTTGTAGAGCTGTCTTTTATAATAACTTACCGTTAACAACAAGATTCGAACCCTCAACTTTTATATTGTGACTTCTACGAATGAGAAGGGGCTATCGGTACAAGATTAGCCATTACCGTTAACATGGGGGTTTGATCAAGACGACATATTTGCTTGGTTTTTTTTTTCAGTTGTGCGATAATAAAGGATATTAGAAAGCCAATATAAAACATTTGATTACCATAAAGGGAACCATCACAAATTTCTAATCAAATTGAAATTAATATCATCAGCCAATAATTTCCATTGCTTAACAGGTAAACTGGGTCTACCAAACCATAATGCTAATAAAAAAACCACGGCTGCATACAAGACTCAACAAAAAGCATCGAACTGAACATATTGATAACTCAACTCTCTGTTTGCTCCCTCAGTCTCCTAATTGTGCTCCGGACTGTCACGGCAGCAGCAGTGCTGTTGCATTGTAAAAATAGATAAAGAAATTGGTATAGTACTCACAACTTGCAAGTAAAAGTCATGACAGAAAACAAAAATCTAAAGGATCATTACTTTAATGTGTATGCACCGCCAGCTTTGACTTTGCCACAATCCTTGCAGCCCCATATCCCTACTGCTTTCCTCTTCACTGCATACTGCATTTGGTCATGTAAATAAATGCAATGTAAATAATTAAAACCAGTAATAGAAAGTTGATATATCAAAGATAAGCATAATTGCTTAAACATTAGAAATAATAATTAAGAAATAAGACAATCTTATCAGCTATGAGGCTGAGAGATGCAGCCAAAAATAATTTAAGCATAGGCGACTGAAGATCAAACCTCATTTAAAGATTTAAAACTAGAATGACAGACAATAAAATGCCACACCTTTCCACAAAATTCACAGAAGTATCTGCTGTGCTGCGATACTTCCATCTTTTTGATCTGCTTTCGCAGACTGGCCCCATATCGTGTACCTGAAATCAATAGTTAAATATAGAAATTAGAAACTTCACCCATCAAGGATTTGAACTTGGAGATGAAATCAAACAACTGCGTTGACATGCATATTACATTATACTCTTGAATTATAACAGCCAACTGATAAAGGAGACTAATATCAACTACCAGAGTCCTGTCTTGGGGAAAAAGAACATAAAGACATTGTAAATTTGAGATGGATACTTCAAGGTCATACTCACCTTTTGAAATACAAGCAGATTTTACAGAATTTATTAAAAATCTGAATTGCTATATTAGTATATTAGCGGCTCATTTTAAAAATACGAAAGTAAAAATTAACTCCACAAAAATAAGCACTTCATATGTTAAATATGCTGTCCAAAAACCCTTCAGTTTATACAAATATGTTACAGTATATGAGCTTCAAGCCCTCAACTGTAACACAAACAAGTATTAGCCCCAACCAAAAAATTAAGATCTTTGATTCAATCTAAACTTGAAGCCTAATGGAAGTACTCCCTCTCTTATTCGGAAGCAGCACATTAGAAGCACAATATTAAGAAAACTACGCACATGCAAATAGAATAGCAAAAACAGACACTTAGCACTTACCATACTTGCCAACAATACCAGCCTTCTTTGTCCTCTTAGTCTGAAAGAAAACAAACCCATTAGCATTTTATCCACAAAAAAAATAAGCCCCAGGGACATTAAAACTTGTAAACTCTGCAACCATTCTTGCAGAAAACAAGATAGACATTTGCTATGTATACAAACATCTGGAACTTACAAGTTAGAAAAAATAGGGAATATGACATTAGAGGGCAAAAATTGAGAGAGAAAATAGGTAACAGAATTAGCATGTAGTTGATCAAATAAACATAATCAGAAAGATAACCCCATTAGTTCCTTTTACATAACAAAAAATATTACACATCTTCTAAGACCAGACTAATTATAAATCCTAAACAGCTTACTTAAAAAAAATTACATAAACAAATATAAATTTCAATCTGAAGTCAGCCAACAGTTAGAAAGGTATAATTCTTAAGAGTAATAATACTGCCAGTTAGAAAAACAATATATAAATAAATGAAGTTCAAATACAGCTTGTACAACCTTCCACTCCCAGAACTAAGGAGGGAGTATTCAATTAAGACTTTAAAAGTTTGACTGTATTCAATCAAGACATTTAAAGAGTCTATAAAAATTTATTGGTATTCAATTACAACTTTTGTAATGTTTTTAAAAGTTAGATGGTATTGAATTGAGACTTTTATAAAGTCTATAAAAGTATTTTCGTATTCAAAAAGTCATTGATTTTTCAGATTTCTATTAAATGGTAGAGTTTGACAGACTTTAGAAGAAAAGTTATAACTATCAACCCATATCCAAAGTCTGACCTCATCTCTAAAGACTTCTAAAGACTTCCAAATATGAAACACAAAGGTAGAAATTCAAATCGTCAGTAAAAAATTGCAGAGAGATTTTATCGAAAATTCAAAAGTTGCAAAACTCTCTGGTGAATTTTTAACTTAAAATGAATATAAATTAATCTAATTTTAGAAAATATAATTATTAAAATTATAAACCGTTTATATTTTTTTTACTAAATTTATTAAAAATTAGATAAATTACACAAACTTTTATTATAGGAATATCTCGTTATGACTTTGAAAAATCAAATAGTAAATTTTGATTTTTAATATTATATTATATATATTTTATATTATATAGATATAGTATATGATATATACGAATCTTGATAAATTCTAAAACTCATCAAAATTAAAAAAAATTAGTTAAAAGATGACAACAGTCGACTGCTAAAAAATTAGTTACGTAGCATTTTAATTAATTAATTTCTAACATCATAAATAAATTAAAAAATCGCAATAATTATTTTTTTAACGGTCAATTTTGGTTCACTAACAACTATTAATAATTTTAAAAAAATAAAATCTATGTGATAATTTTGTCTGTGGCTTACCGACGACTACAAATTTGGTAAATTTTTTATAACTTGGTGGCAATTTACTCACATATATGAGAAGTATATAAAAGTCTATCAAAATCTTGGTAAAAAGTCTATTAAAGTCTGTCACTAATTTCATGAAGTCTATAAAAATCATTTAAAAAAAGTGTTTAAAGTCTTTAAAAGTCATTAAAATTCACAAATTCTACAAAAGTCTATCACTTAAAAAAAGTCCTTAAAAATCTTAATTGAATACACCCCCTAAGGTTCAAGTCATATTCATATATACACATCATGCTTCATTCAATTCACTACTTCTGCATTCTACATGCTCCAAATAGATGGGTTTATCGACATTGTTGAGAGTCGCATATGTTCCCAAAGAGCAACTAACCAAGATTCCTTATGTTAGACAGGGGCAACACTAATGCCATAAGGTGCATGATAAATATCTCACAACTTTTATTCAAACTTTCTTCTTATTTTTTAAATGATCACGGGAGAAACTTGGTGCTGACTAGTATTAAGACAACTACTCCTTATATTCCAAAATGAGATATACTTTGTAAAAATAACGACTTTTAAGAAAACAATTCTTTTTCTAAACGTTTCCCTAACATTTGCAAGAAATGCAATAGTGGTATTATGATAATATCCGATCTATAAACCAAATAAGTTGTTGCATATTAACTTCATGTCATTTTAAAGTCTAAAACTAGATATGTTTCTCTTGATCTTGGAAACTAAATGTAATAATGTATCCCTAGTTTTGTAAAGCGGTGTACATCAAACTCATATATACACATCATGCTTCATGTAATTCACTACTTTCAAATTCAAGCTGGTTAATAATGTGAAGAAAAACAATTACATTTTTCCATTTCCACAAAAACCATTTTCCTTTCAAGATCAACAGCAATTTTTATGTTTTTCTTTTCTTATGAAAAGAATGGACTTTCACAAGTACTAAACCACCTATTACTGAGTAAACTAATAAAACACATTAACTAATTGAAAGTACAGAATCAAAAATCCATGAACTCAGCTAGTTCTAAGACAAAACAGATAATCCAACGGATTTTAAAAAAAACAAAATAATTTCATAAAACAGCTGCACAAAATAAAAATCAACGACTTGCAATTTTTGAGTCAATTTCGTTCAAATTGAAATCAAACATTGTGGGAATTATGAATTTCCAAACATATGACATAACCATAAGCATAAAGAGATCTAAACATTACATAGTATACAAATTCTATACACGTATTTATAATAAAATAAATACATATAGAGAGAGCGAGGATAGTACCATCTTGGTTGAACTGAAGGGATGGATAGAGCGGCTGCTACACAGAAACTATGAGAAAACCCTAATTCTGTTCATCCAGCTATTTATAGTTTATAGCCACAGAACAAATCCTTCGGACATTGGATCGGGCTTTTGGTAGAGTCAGATAACGACCCAGAAAATAACTAGTTTATGGTTGGCCTGATAAGGTTACAATTTAAATAGGGTCCTTTACACTAATATACAACATTTAGAAAGTAATTACAAAAATAAAACATACACAACATAATTACAAAAATAAAACATAAACAATATAATGCGCCTAAAATCACGTGTCATTATCCAGTCAGTTATCCAATTTCATATTTGAAATTAACCGTCCCTAAAATCATGCAACTTTGAAATCGGAACAACAGATCAACGATGGAGAAGACAAAATACGAACCCGAAGCCTCCTGTCGCGACTAGACTTGTAATCTCTAAGATCAACGACGCATCTCTAAGATCAACGACGGAGAAGACGAAGCCAAATACTGCAGATCAACGATGGAGAAGACGAAGCCGGTTGTCGCGACACATCTCTAAGATCGAAAATAACATACAAAATCAACAACGCTTTCAATATCAGAAACCAAATACTGCAGTGATTGTTGAATTCAAGATCAACATCAATTTCGATCAAAAAATACTGAGGTATGTGAGTTTAAAATTTATAATCATATAGTTACCTATTGTTACTACGAATTACTATATTGGTTACCTTTCTTAAGTTTTTTGCACTTAAAATTGTCACACGATAAGAATAATGAATGTTTTGATTGCAATATGAATGTTTTGATTGCAATTGCATGTAAAAATGCACTTGGTTACTGCTTAACATTACATTGGTTACTGTCTAACTATGTCTATGTTGCTGTTTAATGCTGGATTGGTTAATGCATAATGGTACTAACTAATGTTGCATTAGTTGCTGACTAATAATGATTTGGTTACTGTGTCCATTACATTGGTTACTGACTAATAATGAATTGGATATTGTGTACCATTTCTTTGGTTACTGACTAATAATGACTTTGTTACTGTGTAAAATTATAATGGTTACTGATTATTACTTGATTACTGACTAATGTTGACTTGGTTACTGCTTAACATTGCATTGGTTACTGTCTGACTATGTCTATGTTACTGTTTAATGCTGGATTGGTTAATGCATAATGGTACTAACTAATGTTGCATTGGTTACTGACTAATAATGATTTGGTTACAGTGTACCATTACATTGATTATTGACTAATAATGATTTGGTTGCTGAAGCATATTACTGTATAATGTTGTCAAATTTGGAGTGTCGGATTTTGGCGTTTTCGGAGCCTAATTTCATTGGAAACAGATCAACGATCAAAAATCACTAGCTTTGCTGGTGAACTGCATGATTTTTTGGTCAAATTCTATCATTTAGGCCTTCAAAACTGCATGTAAAAATTTAGTTTATTTTATGGTTACTAAGATTATGTAGTTTGGTTACTGTCTAATATTGATTTGGTTACTTTATAATATTTATTTAGTTGTCAGACAATGGAGACTGACAGTAACCAATACAACAAATTTAATTGTTTACAGGAATATATAATTGTTTAATATTAGTAACCATTAACCACATGGTTGGTAATATTTTTGATGGTGTACAGTAACCAAAATTGATGTTGATTAACAAAGTCAGTGTACTGACTGTTTTGATAACAAAGTCAGTATACTGACTGTGTAACATTATACTTTCTAATGTTGTCTTAGTTACTGACTAATGCTATCTTGGTTACTGCATAATATTACTAATTAATGCTGACTTGGTTACTGACTAATACTGATTTGGTTACTAAGTAATATTATATTAGTTACTGACTAATGCTGACTTGCTTACTGCAGCAGTTGGATCTTTAAGTACATATTGATGTTTTTTATATTGTTTGTTTTTGCTGTAAAATGCATGAAAAAAATATGTTTTATGTTATGGATACTAAGTAAATATATGTTGGTTACTGTCTAATCTGGATTTGGTTAGTATATAATGTTGACTTGTTTATTGTGTAATATTACCATGGTTACTACATAATATTACTGTGTTTTATACTGATTTTTTTTATATTGATGGTTGCTGATTAACTACATTGGTTACTTTCATACACCTGTTAGTCTTTAATTTGTAACAAAGTCATTACTGATTGTTTTGGTTGTAAAATGAATGTAAAAATATTTTTTATAATCTTGGCTACTAATTACATATATCTTGATTACTGTTTAATATATATTTAGATACTGTAAGGTGTTTATTTGGTTACTCTATAATGTTATTGAGTTTTATAATTGTTTCTTTTATATTGGTGGTTACTTATTGACTACATTAGTTACCTTCATATAACTGTTAATCTGATTATATATATTGGTTGTTGTATACTATTTAATTGATAACAGTATAATGTTTATTTGGTTGCAGTGACAATTTAGCAATTTTTGTCAAGTTTAAAGTGTCAGATTTTGACGTTTTCGGAGCCTAATTTCATTGGAAACGGGTCAACAATCAAAAGTCACAAGCGTTGCTGGTGAACTACAGGGTTTTTTGGCCAAATTCCAACATTTAGGCCTTCAAAATTACATGTAAAAATGTGGTTTATTTTCTGGTTACTGAGATTATGTAATTTGGTTACTGTCTAATATTGAATTGGTTACTTTACAATGTTTATTCAGTTGTTAGACAATGGAGACTGTCAGTAATCAATACAACAAATTTAATTGTTTACAGGAATATATAATTGTTTAATGTTAGTAACCATTGATGTTTGTCCTGATACAAGCTTATAACTATCTGGTTACTAATAACAGTAACCATAATGTAACATAATAAAATAGTAACCACATAATTATATGATAGTAACCATAACAGATTTTAATAGTAACCAGAACAGAAACATCATGTAATGAAACCCAATTTAGGCAATCCATATATACTAAATAATTACATATTAATCAGAATAAAAAATAAAAGTAACCAAAATCCCACATTAAGGGCACAATAATAGTAGCCAAACCATAAGGTAACAGTAACCAAAACATAATAACGAAGTAACCAAATAGTTATATAAAAGTAACCAGAATATGTTTTAATGGTAACCAAAACAGAAACAACATGTATATCCAATCCAGTTTAGGCAACCCATGTATACTCTCACATGTACATTTAACACTTGATATATGTCCTGATACAAGCTTGTAACTATCTGGTTACTACCAAAAAATAAAATAGTTACCCTTCTATGCATGTTTGGTTACCAACTGCACCTTTCAAACAATGTATTTGACACAACTTAGAAGTAACAAATACGAACCAACAAACAATGTCAAATCACTGGTAATATAATCAAATATGTAATCTCATTTACATAAGTTCCAATAAATATTATATACTCACTAACCATAACAAATGGCTATGGATATCCAACAAAACCAAAGTATGAAACACAATTCAAAATGACAGTACAACGACAACCGAACTAATCAAAATTTGGTACAAATCTTCGTGAAAATTCTCTGAAGTTGTTAAAAAGCCAACTGTGGAGGCGCATCTCGTCTGGAGATAAATCTCTAGTTCAATGTCACACCAATATATAACTTTTTCAGTGAATTTTCTGTTGCATTCCTCATACATAGTAAAGATCTCATAACTGCAAATAAACAAAATCAGATTTATATAGTCATTAGTAACCATATATAAACAATATTTATATCATAAACAGCTACGTAGTGACCAACAAATAAGAGCATACTAACCAACAATATAATATAACAATTACACAGTAGCCAAAAAGTTATATTATATAATCTAATGGTAACCAAAATATAAACATGCAGTACAGACCATTTTATGTAGTAAACAAACAGTTATATATAATATTAACCAAAACATAATTAAAAGGTCACAAAAACAAAAATATGTATACCAAAAAATATACTAAAAAAGTAACCAAACAGTTATATGATAGTAACCAAACCATGTTCTAAAAGTAACCAACACATAAACAACATGTATACCAAAACTAGTTTAGTCAACCAATGTATACTAAGCAAATACATTGTAACCAAAACAACATATAAAAGTAACCAAAATCCCAATTGAGAAAAAAAGAATGGTATCCAAACCATAAGCTAACAGTAACAAAAAATATGCTCATTTAGTAACCAAATAGTTATATGTTAGTAACCAAAATATATATTAATGGTAACCAATACATAAACAACATATAGACCAAGAACAGTTTAGTCCACCCATATATACTAAACAAATACATAGTAAACAGAACAACAAAAAAAAGTAACCAAATATTTATATGATAGTAACCAAAATATGTTTTAATGGTAACCAATACATAAACAATATGTACACCAAAACAGTTTAGTCAACCATGTATACTAAGCAAATACATGGTAACCATAACAACATAAAAAAGTAACCAAAATATCAAATCAAGGTAACAAAAATGGTATCCGAATCACAAGCTAACAGTAACCAAAACATAATGCAGAAGTAACCAAACAGTTATATGATAGTAACAATAACAAAATTTAAATTAGCAAACCTTTAAAAAAATTTGGGTTGGAAATATCTTCTGGCTATGAACTTGAGCTTCTGTCTTAACTACAGGAAAATCAAAATTAGAATCCAACTGCACAAACGCAAACAAATTTCTTGAAGTCCTTAATAGAATCACCCTCTGTGATTCTTTTCTTCTTTCCATCCTTCTTCATTGTATCAATCATTTTATACAAAACATAAAAATAACACAAATCCAAACAATCAATACCCCATTCTGTTAGAAAAATAGTGTATATGTATGATCATATTGACAATTAATTAGTAGAATGAAAATTAACAGAAATTAGAAGCATACCTTAAAGAGAAATCAGAATCCTTTCAGTTGTGAGAGAGTTGGAGAGAGAAAAATACGTATTAGCCTGAAAACATAGCCTGAAAGTCACGTACTCAATTTTCTGTCGGAGTTGAGAGACTGTGGTGTTGCGGCGGCGGCGACGGCGAAAGAGGACGACAACGAGTGGCTTCGAGAGGAGAGAGAGAAGTAGTAATGGAGAAGAGAGAGAAATAGTAAGGGCGTAGAGAGAGACCGAAGGAAGATGGAAACTAATTTGTTATGTCAGTCCATTAATATTAATCCCTTAATTTAAGGACTCAATATTAATCCCTTAATTTAAGGACTCTTTAATTGTATTAGTATTGTAAATATATATGATGAAGTGTCATATTTTTGTAATTATTTTATAAATGTATGATTTTTGTAATTATTTTTAAAAATGTATTGTAATATGTAATTGTTCCATTTAAATAACGTTATGACAGGGTTCACAACCGGGCACACACCCAAATGATTTGCTGGACCCAAAAATAGCTTGAAAAGGTCAGATTTGGTTTGGGCCTGGCCTGAGGGATAAAAGAGGCTCATTATTAGGAGGAAAAAGTTTAGTCTCGAATTAATAGATCAAAATCAACCCAATCCCGCGGGCCGCCCCGACCCGTCCGTCAAAAAGCGGGCTTTGAGCTTTATTTTTTCATCCCATCAAAACTTGGGCTGTTTTGGCTCGGTCTGCCAATGGCCCGACTCGTTTGGGCTAGGCCTAAAAATGTGTCAAAATTTGGTCATAAATCATTACATACCCACGGGCTAGCCTTGCCTGCCCGTCAAAAAAGGGCTTTGGGCTTCACTTTTTCGGCCCACTAAAATCTGGGTCATTTTCGCCCAGCGATGACCTGACTTGTTTGGGCCAGCCCAACCCGTTTGCCAGGTCTAGGAATTAATGTGGTTAAAATACAAAATTATATTTCAAGAGTATGTTTGTTTGCAAGGATTATACTTGGAATAAGACTATTAGTCCCAAATATTTTGTTTGTTTTTAAATTTAGACTTGAAACTATTAGTTTAGGAATTATAAAATGACTTAATAGTCTTGAAATTATAATTATAATTCCGGGATTATAATCCTATGATTAATAGTATTGAGATTATAATTTTATGAATTATAATCCTGAATTATAATTCTTGAAAACAAATATAGTGTCGAACTATGTTACGTTATGAAGATATAGTGCAAAGCAATATATTTTGTTGGTTTTGTTTAGCTAACTATACATACAATTTTGCTCTAATAATTATCCTTTGAGAGAGAGATATGTTAGTTAGTCAGGATAAACGATGAAAACTTGCACAAGCACAAATAAAAAGGGAGAGTTTGTAGTTTTAGTCTTGCACGCAACACTTAGAAATTATTTTTTTGATCGAAATAAAAAAAATCATTAAAATCAAATAATACATAATGTGACCAATTCAAAAGAAAAGAATAGGACTACTGATAGACACATAATTCACACATTTTAATATGTGAATTTTTCATAACTTATGTTTGCACATATTAATTATATGAATCATTATTTTTAAGGGAAAGGGAAAATAATTTGGAAAATAAAAAATTGTTTATTATATAAATAATTAGTGGATTTGGATTCCTAGGTTGTTTTTCCATTACTATTTTTTATTATTTTTGTAGCTTATGTTATTTAGTTAGTAAATCATCTCCACTATATTTATTTCTAATTTGCTTGAAATTTTAATTAAGGATATATTAAAGAATTGATCTAGTCTCTGTGGTTCGACCTGCACTTGCAGTACATAATTTTAACACATAAAATTTTTGGTGTTGTTACTGGGGACTAGAATTATTTTTTTACTCCTTAATTTTTATTTATTCGAATTAGTTTTTAACTATAATATTTTTTTTTTGCAAATTTTTGAAGCGGATCGAAAGATCGAAAAGATAACGATTTTGTTGTTGTGCTTTCTTTCGTATCTCCATATTTTTTAAGGAAAAAACAGTAGTTTAGTTTTTTTACTTTTTAATTTTTAAGCATTCATGCATCCACTCACGTAGAGCACATACTATTTAAGTTTTTATTTGTTGTTAAATATAAACTGTAATGATTGCTGGAGGATTGAGGTACGTCAAAATTTCTCTCTCTTTCGTAATTCACAAAGTTTTAAGACATTTTATTTGTTTACCGTTTTTTATTATTATATTTTTGCATTTTCATCTTTTATCTAACATTAAGGGCAAAAACATGTAACAAGATATGGTGGGGATTTCATCACCATTCCTTGGCCCACAAATAATCCAACTTGCATTTAACATAACCTTGACCTAATAAAATCAATTAGACGTTAGCACCTAGGACTTTCGAGCTCAATTAGGATAAGGAACTCCAAGAGGAGGCTAAATTTTAAATTAATCAAATTATTGGTGTCTAGGCAAGTGGTTTAAAAAACAAACGTCTAACGAACGTGTAGTTATTGTAAGACCCCAACTTTTTATAAATAAAGATTTAATTTTCTCTATTTATCATTTTGAAATAGTAAGGGTTGATTTGATTAATGTGGTTAGTTATGGGTACAATGCGCAAATATTTTAAATAAGCAGGTGGTTATAAAATATTCATTGTTGTCGGGGAATATTCGTTTGGTCGTGGAATATTCTTGCTGTCGGGGAATATTCGTACGACGGCACAGTCTTTTGTGGTCCCCATAACGAAAAGCGATTGGATGAAGAAAACGACAAGTATAAGTTGTTTATAAATAACGGCGTAGTTGTTACCGTTAATACTGTTGGAATACCCGGTGATTAAAACACAGTAATACGCGTTGTTGCACAGTAGCACACAATATTGCACCAATTATTGATTCTTAGGTAAGAAGGCATTACTCAATAACTGTTACAGTAGTTGATGTTCAGTATTTTATTTTATTGATTCAATAATTGCTGCGTTGATATTTTATATTACTGTTGTTTCAATAATTGTCACTACATAGTATTTTCCATTATCAAAGCAATAATTCATATTATCTGAATAATATTATTAGAAAATATTATTGGCAATGTCTAGAAAGTTCTGTCTAAGGAGAGGTTTGGTCACCTAATTGCGCGCCAGTAAGGAGAAATTCTTATTGGAAAGCCCCCTCTTTTCTGGGAACTGCCTGGTTGTCAATATTGTGATTCTGTAATATTATTTCTGAATAATTAATTATTAATTTATATGATGAGGAAAATATTGATTTTATGTTGATATAGACGGAGAAAATTTTTAATGTTACAATTGTTAAAAATTGATATTTTATTTTTTCTGATAAAATAATATTTTATTATATTATTATAATAGAATAATGATGATATTTTTACAATGAATGTGGGATATATGAGTATATGAGGAGGAAGAGTATTTTTGTTGCATTAAATAATTAACACATGTTTTGTGTATCGGTGGACCCCATTTCTTGACTGAAATTTGATTATAGCCTGTAAAATCGTGCGTATGTGGATTTCGGTAAATTTTTGTTTGGAATTTGGAAAAACTTTCTTCTGCAAAGTTGTAGAGAATTGAATTTCCTATAAAAAAAATGTGAGATTTGAATTTTCTGATAAAAGGAATATTTATTATGAATTATTGAAGTTCCAAAGTTCCGAAATAATTGATTTTTGAATGTTTTAATTATTTATATCAACAAAAACGTTTTTGGTGGGCTCGTTTTGTTATTAAACATGTGGGATTCCAGCATTCAAAGGTTGGCGTAGGGATATATATATATATATATATATATATATATATATATATATATATATATATATTATTATTATATTAAATTTTCTGCTTTGGTGTTCTATGCAATTTCCTATAAATAAGGTGCTTAGGTTAGAATTGAAAATCACACCAGAAACTAAAGTTTTCTCTCTTTCTCTCTCTATAATATCGAACGTATTTTGTGAGTATTTTAGTACTTTGAGTACTGTTATACGGTGCAAGTTCTTTCAGCACTATATCCAGTATTCCAGTCAGAAGTACTGTTTTTGCAAGGCAAGGGATATTATTTTTTTAAAAATGATATTATTTATTCAATATCATTATGCCGAAATATTGGTTGGAATTTTTTATCAATTTTGGAACTTTTTCTTGTCGAGGTTACTATTCATGAGTTACTATTCACGAGTACTATTCACGAAGCATGATGATTTTTTATGAAATTTCTATCTTTTAGTGTCGGAGTCACTATTCACGTATATGGTACTATTCACGTATACGACACTATTCACGAATACGACACTATTCACGAATACGACACTATTCACAGAAAAATTAAATTTTTGTTTTTCGTCTAAAATATCTATTATGGATACTAGCTTTGATTGTATCCATGTTTTGATCATTCTTGAATTTTAATTCACTATGATTATTTATGAAGTATTTTTGAACTCGGTTTGGTTAAAGTATGAATCCTTAATATTTGTTCTTTTGTTTCACTGGATTCGTTTTCTTTAAAATATTTTTCATCATCCTCCGTTCTAAATGATGATATAACTGAATATCTTTGGTCTGTAGTGCAAAGATGAATGATTTTATGATGAATATCTTTGGCCCGCAGTGCAAAAATGAACATGTGTTTAGATGAACATGACCAACTGGTGAATATCTTTGGCCTGTAGTGCAAAGATGAATATTTGATTTATGATGTATATTGATTGATGTTACAAGGATAAAATATCGATGATAGACTATTAAATTCATAGATGATAGTAGATTTCATTCTCTACTTAACTCTTCTAATGAATTGTTGTTTCCGCTGCAGTTGTTGATCTAAAACTTGTTGTCTACTGTATTCTATCAGATTTTTCCCTGTTGAAGACTAAGGATAATTTGTTGTACATTATCTTAGTCATAATATTCTTTACTGGGCTAGTTGAGCTCACCCTTTTCCTTTTTGTTCCATTTTTCTTCTCAGGAGACGAGAATATAGCGGGAACTAGTCGGGGTGTGAAGTAATGGTTCAAGACAGTTGTTTTAGTAGTCCTCACTATTTTGTAAAATAGTGTATCAATAATTATAATGAGGACTTATTTGAGTGTGGATATTGTCTAAAAGACAATATTTGTATTTAAACTCACAGTTTATTTGTTGTCGTATTTTGCACGACAATTGTATTAATGTAGTTGTAGTTGTTTCTGTACCATGTATTTGGCGACTCAGAATGGGTGATGTATACCTATTTTGGGGGCGTCACAGTTGGTATCAGAGATTAGGGATATGATCTCTGGCAGAGATCGGGGAATAGAACTAGGAGGGGGGAGACGAGTAAATCCTTCGCTAGTGTGTCCTACCTAAGCTTATTTATTGGTCGGTCATAATATAGGGGTATTATGTGATTTGTTAATTTGTTTAATTAACCCTTATTTTATGGCAGTATTTAAGAATGTCGACTGAGAATGTTAACAGTGGAGTAAATGAGACCGTGGAGACACCTTTGCTCACCAACGAAGAGAACGTGCAACAGGCTGACAATGTTCCTCCTGTGAACAACACCACTAAGCAGATGACGAACGATGGTATATTTAGGAACTTTCTAGAATTCATGCAAAACCAAACGAGAGAGACTACTATTTAAAATGCAGGTGGAAACACTGGCAACTCACGGATGGTCACTGCTAAGCAGTTCAAGGAGTTAGGACCGCCATAGTTTTTGGGAAAGCCAGATGTAAGACCCCAAATAATTAATAAATAAAATTTAATTTCCTCTAATTATTATTTTGAAATAGTAAGGGTTGATGTGATTAATGTGGATAGTTATGGGTAAAATACGCAAATATTTCAAAATAATATAAAATATTCATTGTTGTCGGGGAATATTCGTTTGGTCGTGGAATATTCGTACTGTCGGGGAATATTCGTACGACGGCGCAGCCATGTGTGGGCCCCATAACGGAAAGCGATTGGAGGAAGAAAACGACAAATATAAGTTGTTTAAAAATAACGGCGTAGTTGTTACCGTTTACACTGTTGGAATACCCGGTGGTTAAAACACAGTAATACGCGTTGTTACACAGTAGCACACGGTATTGCACCAATTATTGACTCTTACGTAAGAAGGCACTACTCAATAATGGTTACAGTAATTACTGTTCATTATTTTATTTTATTGATTCAATAATTGCTGCGTTGATATTTTATATTGTTGTTGTTTCAATAATTGTCATTACACAGTATTTGTCATTATCGAATCAATAATTCATATTATCTGAATAATATTATTAGATAACATTATTGGCAATGTCTAGAAAGTTCTGTCTAAGGAGAGGTTTGGTCACCTAATTGCGCGCCAGTAAGAAGAAATTCTTATGGGAAAGCCCCCTCTTTCCTGGGAACGGCCTGGTTGTCAGTATTGTGATTCTGTAATATTATTTGTGAATAATTAAATTATTGATTCATATGATGAGGAAAATATTGATTTTATGTGGATATAGATGGAGAAAATTTTTAATGTGACAATTGTTGAAAATTGAAATTTTATCTTTTTCTGATAAAATAATTCATTTAAATATATTATTTTAATAATATATTAACGGTGATATTTTATAATGAATGCGGAGTATGTGAGTATATGAGGAGGAAGAGTATTTTTGTGGCATTAAATGTTTAACACATATTTTGTGTGTTGGTGGACACAATTATTGACCGAAATTTAATTATAGCCTGTAAAATCGTTCGTTTGTAGATTTTGGTCAATTTCTATTTGGAATTTGGAAAAACTTCCTTCTACAAAGTTGTAGAGAATTAAATTTCCTATACAAAAGTCGCGAGATTTGAATTTTCTGGCAAAAGGGCTATTTATTGTGAATTATTGAAGTTCTGAAGCTCCAAAATAATTGATTTTTGGAAGTTTAAAATAATTTAAATTAGAAAAACGTTTTTATTACTTTTCTAGAAGGTTTGCATGTGTGGTTGATGGCTGAATTCAGTTGGTATGCGTAGGAAAATTTAGAAATAATAATAATAATATTAAATTAAATTTTCTGCTTTGGTGTTCTAAGCAATTTCCTATAAATAGGTGCTTAGGTTAGAATTGAAAATCACACCAGAAACTGAAGTTTTCTCTCTCTATATTATCAAGCGTATTCTTGTGAGTATTTTGAGTATACTTTGAGTATTGCTATACGGAGTAAGTTCAAGTCATAGCCTATATCCGGTGTTTCAACTAGAAGTACTGATCTTCCGAGGTAAGGGATATTATTTTTTTTAAAATGATATTATTTCTTATAATATCATTATGCCGAAGTATTGATCTGAACTTTTTATCAAATTTGGAACTTTTTCATGTCGGGGTTACTATTCATGAGTTACTATTCACGAGTTACTATTCATGAGTTACTATTCACGAGTTACTATTCACGAGTATTATTCACGAAGCGTGAAGATGTTTTTTTTGTGAAATTACTATCTTTTGGTGTCGGAGTTATTATTCACGTATACGACACTATTCACGTATACGATACTACTCACGAATACGGCACTATTCACCGAAAAATGAAATTTGTTCTTTTTGTCTAAAATATCTATTCCGGATACTAGCTTTGATTGTATCCATGTTTTGATCATTCTTGAATTTTACACCACTATGATTATTTTTGAGGTATTTTTGGACGTGGATAAAACAAAGTACGAATCCTTAATCCTTAATCCTTGTCATTTTGTTCCACTGGATTCGTTTCTTTAAAAATATTTTCCATCATCCTCCGTCTTAAATGATGATATTATTGAATATCTTTTGCCTGTAGTGCAAAGATGAATGATTTCTGATGAATATCTTTGGCCCGTAGTGCAAAGATGAACAGTTGTTTAGATGAACATGACCAACTGATGAATATCCTTGGCCTGTAGTGCAAGGATGAATATATGATTCAAGAGGTGCATTGATTGATGTTACAGGGATAAAAATACTGTTGATGGACTATTAAATTCATAGACATTAGTAGATTTCATTCTCTACGTAACTCTTCTATGAATTAATATTTTCCGCTGCGAATATTGATTTAACATTTGTTGTCTATTTTATTCTATCAGATTTTTCCCTGTTGAAGACTAACGATAATTTGTTGTATATTATCTTAATCATAATATTCTTTACTGGGCTAGTTGAGCTCACCCTTTTTCCTTTTTGTTCCATTTTTCTTCTCAGGAGGCGAGAATATAGCGAGTACGAGTCGGGGTATGGAATGAAGGTTCTAGGGAGAGTTGTTTAGTAGTCCTCACCATTTTTGTAAAATAATATAACAATAATTATGATGGGGATTTATTTGTATGTGGATATTGTCTAGATGGCAATATCTGTATTTAAACTCATAGTTTACATGTTGTAATAATAAAGTTGTAGTTGTTTCTGAACCGTGTATGGACAACTCAGAATGAGTGATGTATACCTATTTTGGGGGTGTCACAGTTGGTATCAGAGCTTAGGGATATGATCTCTGGCGGAGATCGGGGAATAGAACTAGGAGGGGAGAGACGAGTAATTCCTTCGCTAGTGTGTCCTACCTAAGCTTATTTGTTAGTTGGTCAGTATTTAGGGATATTATGTGATATGTGATTTGCTTAATTAACCCTTATTTTATGGCAGTATTTAAGAATGGCAGCCGAGAATGTTAACAGTGGAGTTAATGAGACCGTGGAGATGCCTGTACTTACCAACGAGGAGATTTGACCCCTCAGCATAAGTATGAAACATTTTAAGAGGAAATTTTATATTCCTCGTTATTCCTTCTGCTTCATGATTCTTGATAGGTTATGGGGGTTAGGAATGAGGGAAAGATAAGAACTCCGTTGAAGTGAAATTGAGAAGAAAGGTAGGCTAAAATTTTGAGGATGAAATTCTGTGAAGAAGGGGTGAATGTGATGACCCGGGTAAGAGTGTGGTTTTAAGAAATTCCGAGGATTGAATTTTTATAAGGAAGGAAGAATGTGACGACCCGGAAATTCGGATCGTCCAGAATTTAGGTTTAAAGAATTAGTTATTAATAAAAGGAATTTTTATTAATATTATTATATGCTATGTGTTTATTAATTGTTCTATAACCTAGGATGATTATTCATCTGGAGGATCCTAGCTACGAGCTAGTTTGAGCGAATAAGAATTTTCAAGACGAAAACGAAAGTTTTTCAGGAACAAAATATTTTCGGGGAAAAAGACGAAATATGCACTATTCATCCGTTTCTGCTCGGAGATTTATTTTGAAATTCCGAGAAGTTATAGATTACGTTTAATTTTGAGACGTGATGAAATATTTAATAATATTTCAGTTATGGCAAAAATGAAGTTTTCGCCTGCGGACTCAAAACCTAAGGGTTAGGAAAAGTGAGTTCCAATAATTTTATGATCACGTATAATCATTGGGGTTATTATGCGTGAGAAATACAAGGATAATACTAGTTATTATATGAGTATAGTAAGAAGATTAGTACGACGTATAATATGAATATCGTACGAACTATATACAAAGAAAATACGAGAATACGAGAATGAGATACGTAGAATACGATAAGTCTTAATGAACTTTGAGTTCATGGACTTTGTAGAATCTAGTTGGACTTGGATTATGTCAAGCCCAATGTTTTGTGAAATCAAGCCCAGGATAGGCCCAATAAGATTAGGGTTAAGGCCTAAACCAAGAAAAGAAATCGCGGATCGAACCGATGGATAAACGGATGGGTAAAACCAATGGGGCAACCCATGGGGTGACCCATGGGCATGTGGGGCAGCTACTTGGCCACCAAGTAAGGGTGGTGGCAAAGTAAACTTGGTGGCTAAGTTGTGGGAGGAGGTGGGAATAGTAAGGAGGTGGGGGCAAAATGACTAAAATGCCCTTAGCTTTGGAAATCTATAAATAGTAAGCTTATTTCATTTGTTTTTAGATTTTGAAAAATCCCAAACTTGAGAGAGAGAGAGAGATCTCGAATAAAGAGGAGAAGGAAGTGCGTGAGCATGAATGCTCGGATCAAAAGTAATCGTGAAATAGAAAAGTTTGCAAATCGCCGGCTTTGTCTAGCGGGAGAAAAATAAGAAGAAGAGGTAATCTAAAACCTAGCTTCTAATAGATTTTTCTTTAAGTTTTCTATGTTAAAACATAACTTAATAAAGATAAGAAGTAGATAAGGTTAGAGATGATTTCATATGGTTGTAATCATGAGAAAAGAAGAAATAATAAATTAGAAGTTTAGTTTGTAAATTTCTTAAGAAAGTATAAGATTCGTAGCGAATATAAACGATCCGACTGGATTATATGAATAAGTAGGTCAAATAAGTAAGGAATAATATTCTATAACATCAAATTCCAATAAAAAGTGGAATCTTAATCCAAAATATCGATTAAAATGATGAACGAACGAAGAACACGAAGATCACGCGAACAACACGAACAACATTATTGATGGACAAATTTAAAACCATCGTAGGATAATTGTTGTTGATGGACAAGTTAAAAATCATCACGTATAAGTTAGTTGCTTATTGCTTGGTTAGGAACGGTAGAAACGTTCATGAAGAACGGATTAAAACTTAGCTATAACGAAGTTATGGCGAAAATTTCGTAAAAGAAGAATGAGAATTAGAAAGTTAGTAAATGAACCCGAACATGTAGGGTTTCATAAGAAAGTAAGAAAACATAGAAAACGTGAGTGTTGGACTCAAGAACAAACGAGTTCCGAGTTCGGATGACCGAATTACGGACGAACAAACGAAGAACGTTGAAAATATAAATTGAACAAAGGGTGAAGATCAAGCCAATCTAATGGCATGTTAACGGATTCAGAAATAAGTTCCGACCGAGGGGTATTGAAGTATGTAAGATAAGTAAGAGAATGACTTTGGAACGACCTCGTTCCGAGTCACAACGAAGGAGTTATGAGATCGAAAAGTGAGCGTCTCAAAGAATTTATTTAACACTTAGAAAAATTTCTAGGGTTTTGTCTCGGCGCCGCAGTGCCGGATAGACTGTGGGAAGTGGCGCCACAGCGCGAGAGATAACAAAAGACTTGGCACCGCAGCGCTAGCCCGGGAAGAGAGGAAAGAGAAGTAGGTCGCGCCGCAGCGTGAGAGAAAAGGAAGGGCACGGCGCCGCAGCGCCGGTGCAGGGCAATGCCCAGAAATGAGATTTTAAATGCTCAATTACTAGGGGATGTGCAAGAAAGAAATATGAACATATAGTTCACCTAAAATAACACTTAAGCAAATGACTTAAACCTTTATTAAAGGTTGAACGTAAAGATTAAATGAGATTAAATAACAAAGAATATAAATCACGAGTTACGTAACCGATGTTCGGGGATCGTAGTCGGGATGAACGAACGTGATGAATTTCTATGGTTGTGATTCCTTAGACGTTGAGTGACGAGGGTAAGGAATAACATTTCGATGTTATATCATGATAATGAGAGATAAGTGTGAAGCGTATAGATGCTGTGAACGCAACATTGTTGTAATAAACGACCGGTCTTAGCATACAACAATTGGTATAGCTTCGAAACTAAGAACGAGTAATGAACATGGGGTTCATGTAATGGATAATGAAAGTATTAAATAAAATAAGAATATAAATCATCCAAGATGATGAACATTTTGAGTAAGACATCTCCGTATGTCATAAAGCCATAAACTGGTAAAGGAAGTTAGTCGCGTAAACTCATATTACAAGAACTCAAACCCTAAGAAGTAAAGTTAAGTAAACCAATGCGTAAGTTCAATATATGACTAATTGATGTTTATGTTTTCTCAATATGTGTGATATAGGAATTGAAATGGGCAGTTCAATGTAAGCTGTAGCTGGGCGTGAGGCAAGTTTCCTAACTTCATTCATATTACATGAATGCTTATTTCTTAAACTTCTCAGATGTTGAACTTGAGAAGTCTTGTCTATGTGCATATGTGCAATGTATGTACAAGGTGGTAGTATGTATGAGGCCTTGTGCCACAATTTGAACACTTCAGTGTTTCTATGATATGAATTGTTCTGTGATTGAGCTGTTCAATACAAGTATGTTCTGTTTATACATGAACCGTTGTTGTTAAGTCCGTGCTAATGATTCTAGCCAGATAGGATGTGTATGAAAAAGGTAGAGGGATAAAAGTATTTCAAAGTGAAAATAATTGATGTTTTAAGATGATATGAATCGAGACTATTCCTATTATTCCAGTTGCTTCATAACCTTTGTTCGGTTATCGATGTTCTAAAGAAATGTTTTAATTCTGAAGTTGTTAATTCAACTGTTATGACTTGCTGTTCAATTGAATGCTCACTCTTGCTTTAAATGAAAAATAATTTTCAGCGAACAAGGTTAGAAGAACTTAAGGATCCTATAAAGATCAAGCTGACGGTCTCAAGATGAATTGTCATTCAGAGTGTGAAGGTAGCGAGAAGATCAAGTGAAGACTTGTAATTTAGAAAGATGAATGGAAATCTAGACTAGTTTAAGGAACTGTTATGTATCCTTGGTGGCGGATAAAATTCATTCTTGTAAGATGAAATGAATAATGTATTTATTCTTATTTGTAACGAAAAAGGTTATAAGGTTTCCAAAACCTGGGATTTGAGTGTGTATGTTGTTATATTTCGGTATATAATGATGTATGTTGGATGAATGATGTACGAGTGACGTATGAAATCTGGGTGTGAGGATAGACCGGATTTTGGGGCGTTACAGGATCACCAGGTTCTCCAAATCCTCACAAAAGCATTTTAAGAAAAATAAAATGACAATTTAAACAAACGTCGCTCATAGGCTAAAATCAGGCTTATAACAAATTATAAAACCAAAACAATTGACATAATTCAAAAATATCAAACACACACACACACATACACTTCATGCTTAGGAAATTAACAAGATGTGGTAATCGTTTTTTCGCAGAAGTCATGGTGTGCCTAACACATTCCCCTCGTTTAAGCAAGCCCCCGAACTATATGAATCTCGGGTTCAAGACCAATTTTACGGAGTCACATATTAGGCCATATTGTGAAAACCTCTAAAACCAGATGAGTTGGTACATCCTTTCGAACTTATACCAACTAACGACTCTGTCTAATTCGGCCCAATAATTAAAATTATCTCTTTTTCAAATTCGTCGGCATTTATGTCGGTCTTTTCCTAAAATCAGACCCTTTAAGATAAATCAATCGACATAGTGAAATTAAAAGGGTAGGTAATAACACCATTTAGGAAAAAGAATCTCCCCAACGTCGACAGGTAGAGACTTTACTGGGGACTTTAGAGGGCTTAAGCCGCGTTTAATCTTGTTAACTTCTATATTTATATACATGCTGTGTGAATGGTTTATGTGTGTGATGAATGCTTCAATTTTTTAAATGCTTTATATTAGTGTTTCACATAATGTTATCATATGCATTTGGTAAGACACGATGAATGTATGTTGTGTGATTCTTCCACCAGGAGGTGAACTCGTTAGTTGTTGATTACTGGACTCAAGAGGCATTGCTCGCGAGGCTTAGGAAATGCATCACTCAGATATGCTCTAATTGAAAGATCGGGTCCATTCCCATCGAGCAGATTGTGAAGATCTTGGAGCCCTCATGCCAAAAAGTTTGCGAGAGTAACCCTATGGTAGGTCTGCCTCAGATAAACCCAACATATAGGAAGTCTCTCCATGCCCTGTTAGTCTTTCATATGTATAAATGTCATCTATCTTAATTGACCATCCTATATCTTCTTATCTTGTCATACTCAAACAACTAACCCAGTTTTGCAGGAAAAGATCAAAAAACCTCAAACTTAATGCATAACATATCATGCAATCATACATTTCTCTTTGAATGCAGATTAGTCCTAGAACACGATTTTGAGGCAAAAAGGCACGAACGCCACTAACCAAAATGGCTGAAAGTAGTGCACCATAATCCATTCCCGTCTCTCGGGAAGAATTTGAAGAATTCAAGAAATAGATTACTGAAATGGTCAGTCTGCTGAAAGGGCAATGCAAAGCAACCCAAGATCCAAAATCTTGAACTCATCCTGAATCCTCTGCAAAGGGAGGCATCCATATTCTAGGCAAAACCGGTGATGTCCAAATTCCCACTTTAGTCTTCCAGTTTAGTAGTGGATCCATCAAGGATGTCGTAGGTAAAGGTAAAGCAAAAAAGGTCATGGATCTCTGAGAGGATAAGGAGACTAAGGAAATCAGGAAGAAGGTCAGAAAATTAGATGAGGCCATTCGGTCCATCAAGGAAACATGATTCTACGATAACATCTATTCTTCCGACTTGTGCATCTTTTTGAGAGCCCGATATTCAGATAAATTCCAAGTTCTAGAGTTTAAAAAATACAACATATTGGGCGATCCTTGCACCCACCTGAAAGTATACATTAGCAAGTTGGGGTCTTATGCCAAGGATAAAAGCCTCAGAATGTAACTTTTTCAAAATATTTTTTATTGCGGAGGCTAGAACTTGGTATGCTAGGCTTGATAATTCCAAGGTCCATAGTTGGGAGGAGTTAGCTCATGACTTCCTAAACAAGTGTAGTTTCCAGTCGCAAATGGCTCCTGACCGATACTAGATAACCAAGATCAAAAAGCAAGTTAATGAGTTATTCCATGAATACTCCCAAAGATGGAGGCGAATGGTAGCCCAAGTTATCCCACCGATGAATGAGATTGAAATGGTAATGACCTTTATTGACATCCAAGAAGCACCTTACTATGAAAGGATCTTGGCTGGGATAGGCAAGCCATTTTTAGAGATGATAAAGTATGGAGAGATGACAGAAATGGGTCTAAAAATGGGGAAAATCAAAGACCTTACAGCTTTAGAAGCGGTCGCGGAGCACATACAATTTAGTAATTATGCAAGTGCTCCCAGGAGAACGCACAAAAAGAAGGAAGAAGATGTCTCCCTAGTACTACAAGGATAGTCCAGGCATAATGACAACAATCCACTCATTAAGAAGCGAATCAATTACCCTCATTTCCAATCACATGCAAACCCCTAAAGTCCCACTTTGCAGAAAATAGGAGAAAATAGATGCAGAAGGGTATTCACCCCTGGGAGATTCATTGGAGAACGTGTTGGCATTGCTTATCGTATAAAGGAAGATTATTAACTCGCTCCCCCTGTCGATCTAAAAGGAAAACAAGAGGTGTGCTTATCACTCCAGAGCCCCAGGGCATGACACTCATGATTGCTGGTCCTTGAAACATAAAATTAAGAATATAATTGAAAGTGGGGAGATTGTGGTGGTCAAGCCACCGGAACCACCCAATCCCAACAACAACCCCCTACATCAGCACAATGTTGAGGGAATGAACATGATTGACGTAGGGAGTAGGGAAAATCACAAGTACCTCAGGAAGGTTGGAGAATCATCATCGCTGGTTGTGATTAACCCCTCAACATGGGGATATTTAGAAGGAAAATATATGCTGGAGCAAGAAATAGCTTTAATCAAGGTACAAGTAAACCGACTAGTAGAGTTTGTTAGTTCCCAGAGGGCACACAATAGATCTAGAAGGGGGGGGGGGTGAATAGATCCTTTTAGATTTCATAAATCTTTTCCATTTTTGTTTATATTACTAAGTAATTAGCAGATGACAAAATTAAGAATTATTTCAAACACAGCGGAATAAGTTAAAGTTCCCCTTCATAGATGTTATTTTGACCATTTTTCTAGAGTTAGTTTAGATGTAAGTAATTATCATATTCATAGCAGTTATAGCAGTTATCGATTCATAATGTAAATGATAGTATATAAAAGACATAAGAAATTTTAAGTGGTTTAGAGACTCAAGCTCCTAATCCACTCTTCTAGTTCAACAAATAGGGATTCCACTAAGGAAGTCTTTACATCTTTGAATTACTAAGATTCATTTAAGGCCAGCAGCCTTGGAACCTTAGTTCACTGAGAACTCTTAAAGTCCAGCAGACTTGGAACTCTAGTTCACTAAGAACTCTTCAAGTCCAGAAGACTTGAAACTCTAGTTCACTAAGAACTCTTCAAGTCCAGCAGACTTTGAACTCTGTTTAGTCCCTAGGACAAGGATCCCTTAAGCCCTAGTTTCTTGTTGATGTTGTTGTTGGTGCTGAGCTGCTAAGATGACTTTAAGCTTGTTCATCATTTGATACTTAGCAGCTTGTTGTGATCCTCTTTGAATTCTGCATCGAGACTGGATCACTATTGGACAAACTATTAAGTTGTTCATGAAGCTCGTTCTCTTTGAGTACTTAACAATCTTTCACTTTTTCTTTGGTGCAACTGATCTTGTGGTTGGTTCTTATCTTTATCTGATCTCAGCTTGCACACCTTCACCATTTGAGGTTTGCTAAGTCTTTGCACTTTTGGTAGACTCAGTCTGGCATTTAGCATCCGTTGATTATTGGTTGACTTGTGTACATATTTGGTTTTGTATTTGTTCTTCTTCAGCTCTTGATGGTTCATAATGATTCGTAGAGTGGCTCTTTGAATCTTCTCTCTGATCTGCCAATCTTTTGAAAGCTATCTTCTTGGCCTTCTCAGTTCTCAGCTTAGCCTACATTCTTAATGCTATTCTCATTGTCTTTGAGTGAAGCCTTTTTCTGTTAAAGCTCTTCTCTTATCTGCTTCACTTCTACTTTCATAGTCTCACTGTCACTGAGACATTTTCTGTTTAGCTCTGTAGAACTCTTAGAGTCGACAACTTGTCAAAACCACCAACTTTTCTGCATTCAAGATTCAGCTGTTAAATATCCTTCCATGAGCTTGTCGTTAGATTATAGTTGTTGGAAGCTTTGAATTTATTCACAGATCTCGAGTTATTTGGTGCAGACTCCTGACGTGACGTGACAACCCCTTCTTCACTTTTCTGACACTGTAGTCTACTATTTCACCTACCACATCAGAGATATCACTTTAACATGTCAGGCTGGTAGTCACATTTATTTCTTCTTTCTGACTCCTCGATCAGAACATCAGGAGTTGTCCTTCTGCATCGATGCTTTCAATCAACAACGTTCGAATGTTAGTCTTTGTATTTAGACGTCACCAAGGCTTCAATACTCAGATGACCAAACTCTATGATTCTGATGCAGATGACCTTGAACTTGATCGTAGTTAGTCTTTTGAATATTGCTCGTTGACTGATTGAGACAACACTACGATTCTGAGAGTGTTCCTTGAATTTGCAATATAGAACCTCTCTTCCTTCACTCTCGCAGTTCTTCAACACTTCTACTTGCCTTTGACTTGAAATAAACATTGACAACTTGTTTGAATGCTCTGGCCCTCCTTAATTTCAAGACTCATCTGATTGGTCATGCTCAACTCTCTTTTTCCTTGTGATCCCCCGTTCACATATCATCAATAGTCTGAACCATGCTTAATCTTCTTTGTTTATTCTTTATAGGTTGGCCAGTATCTCTGTATAAACCACATTATTTTCTGCTTCTCATGTAGCAAGCATTATGATCATGGTCACTCCCACGATCGTTATCTTTTGTTTATCTTGACAACTACTGCATTGCTGACTTCCTTCAGTCATATTATCTGAAGTCTTCTTACTATTGCTTATGGAAGACTTCCTTGAATCGTTTCACTTCTCAATCAGGATGCTGATTAAATTGGTACTTTGATCTTCTGTTTGCTTGCAAGCTATTTGGTGATTGCTCTTTAGCATCCTTAAAGTAGATTACATCTTTATAGTTCTGACCAGAGGCTACATTCTTTGGATGCTTTGAAAGTGCTCATGTGTTGAGAATCGTGTTATCACTATGATTCTTCCTTGGCATTGTGAGTACTGATAGACTTTGTTCTGCAGACACTACGACTCCGAGAGCAGACTACGATTTCTGCCTCTGATATGATCAATAGACTCCACGACTTCGATTATGGTCTACGATTCTTGACTTGTCTTAGCAAGCGCTTGGACCAACTCTACGTTTCTGAGTAGGACCCTCCAAAGAAGACTACGATTCTGTGGCATCTTTCTTGATACTCTACGATTCTGCCTTGGCTTTTGCAGTCCCTCAGCTGGCTTTCCAGACTACGATTATGTCTTAATAGTCTCCGAGTTCCTTGTTTCTCCTGGCAGATTTCGAAGACTGGTGCAATGCTCGACGATAAGACACACATATCTATTACATCATATAAGATCAACCTAACAAGTTTGATCTTTTTATATATATAGTCCTTGTACATCATGTTCTTTTGAAGGACTTTACAAAGTTGTTTTGTTCATGTAGAATCAACCTACACTACAAGAAAAAAGCTTAATCCGACAAAATGTTCCGTCGGACCTAAGCCTATTCAGTCGAAAATAGATTATTTCTGATGGAATATTCCGTTAGAAATTCGGTCGTATATATTCACGTCGAAGATAAGATTCGTCAAAAACTTCGTCGGATCTATATTATCTTCGACGAAATTATCTCTGACGAATTTTCGTCGAACATAAACTATCTTCGACTGAATATATAGGACGAAACTTTTCGTCGAGTATAATATACCCTATTTTCGACGGACATATTCCCTCAGAATTATACTATTCCGACTGAAAATTAAAATAACACGGTATTTATTAAAAATGACCAATTATTAGCTCCAACAGAAATTACGTCGGAGATAATGTAGTTCCGACAGACATGTTCCCTCGCAGTTAACTTATTTTTGACTGAAAATTACATTATATCAGTATTTATTAAAAATTGGGTATTTTTTAAATCCGAGGGAAGTTCTGTTGGAAATACCTTATTCCGTTGGAATTAACTATTATTTTTATAATGCAGATTTTAAAAGTTTAATTTCTAGGTGTTTAAACCTATTAATGTACCTATAACCTGTCATAACCGTGACAACCCGATAATTTAGATAATTTATTTTAATTCTAAAATGATGGATTAAAGGTTATATGATAGACCTAGACATAAAATAAGTGTATGGATTTGACATTTCTGTGAAGGAATTTTAAGGATTTCAAAATTTTTGGAAAAGACTTGAATGATTTGGTAGACTGTACTGATAGTCTGATTATGAGGTATAAGATTTTGGTGGATTTAAAATTCTTGTGAAGAATTATCAAGGTTAAGTATCTAAGTGTATACGAGTCAGTATATGAGATCTTATATATATACAGTTTGTTGATGAAGTATTACTTTAGTAAACCCTAAAGTTATGTTAATAACATTATTGTTCAGTAAGAAAACTTTAACGAACTGTTAGAAACCCTAATTTTAGTTCCGGGAATCTAAAACCCCAATTTGGGAATTTAAAAGCTAAGTATAAATGGCTAAGTGTTATAAGTTATGGAATAAAAGGGAAATGTCCAAAATACCCTTCAATTTATAGGGGAAAAGACCAAAATACCCTTAGTAGGTACGAAATGACCGAAATACCATTTTCTTAAAACTTAAGTAAATGATTTGTGAAATCTTGTGAGTAATCACTCTATGTTTATCCCATGTGTTTAATATCTTGCCAAATCTGATATTTGGTTGCCACCTTGCAACATTACATGCATTGAATTCAAAATCAAAGATAAAAGCTAAGTAAAATATTTACTTTACTTAGCATATGAACCTAGACCTTCTATCTCTATATTTTCGAAATCTTGAGAGAGAGTGAGACCAAAAGATAAGACAATATCAGTTCATTGCTTTCCAAGAACAGCAACAAGGACCAGAAATCAAGAATCAAAGCCTAAAAGGTATACAACCCTAAACTTGTAGATCTATGTGTTTGATGTCAGATGTTGTGTTTAGTTGGTTAAAGTTATGTTAAGGGATGTTATTTAGTGATCCAAGATGTTACATCAAGGATCCATAACATCTAGATGTTAGAAAATCAAGTTTTCAAACTGACCAAGAACCCTAAAAATAAGGCATGACAGCCTAATGTCAGGGCCTCTAAATCTGTCTATGTTATGTGTTATGTTAGTTTAATGTTATAAATCTGTTCTTTGCCATGATGAGAATAAACTGGAAGTGGAATCACCTCCATACCAGGTCTAGATCTCAAGATATGAGTGGTAAACTTAGTTGACCGATCACAAGTTCTGGAATTATGGGCAACCCAGAAAACCTGGGAAGCCTCTGACAACATTTTGCAAGCCTCTGATCTTGTTGTTGTTTGATAGTTTAGCTATGTTGTTGTCTGATATGTAGGCTTCACATTAAAGTTATTAGAATATTTAGATCCATAACATGATTAAAAATATTATGGGTCAAAATAGCGTTGACCAACTGCCTAGGACGAAATCTAGAAAACCCAAAAATCGGTAAGAACAGCTCCTGACATCACTTTGACCGGCCTTGATCTCTCACCTATTAGTTTTTTTTGACTAAACTATTGTTATAATGCTGTTCTACGACATAAGTACTACCACCTGGTATCATAAAACCACTTAGAGCATGACCAGAGACCAGATTAATCAAGGTTCAAAAAGAGACCCTTGACACTGCTTGAGTTTCTGGGTAACCCATAAACTCAAGAACACGTCTGGCAAGCTTTTCTGGAGCCTGGATCTTGCAGATTTGATATGTTTGGGTTATGAAACTTGCTGGAGATTATGGTATTACATCAATGCTACAATTCTATTACACTAGACTGCCCAGAAACCATATGACCAAGAATTTATATGTGGTCAAACATACCACCCTACACACTGCCTATGAATTTTTGGGTTAGGCTCAAGAATATGAAGAACACCTATAGCGACGGCTCTGTCGCTATAGGCAGCCTTTAGCGACCGTTTCATTATGAAATTAATTATTTTATTTAAAAATTAGAGAAAATTAGTTTTTAATTATGAAAAATATAAAATAAATTCCTAAAAATTATTTAAGGCCTAAAAATTAGTTTTTAATTATTCTGAATATATTTCATAAATATTTAATGTTTTTGGAATAATAATGGTATTTAATTTATTTAATTATAATATTAAATAAATTACTTAAAAATAATTTTAATACTTGAAAAATCATTTAAAAATATATTATGGTGTTAGAAACTATTTTAAGTTATTTTTAATGACTTTTAATATTTTGTAATGAATTTCATTAATAAATTAATATTAATAGTAATTATTTTATTTAATGAATATATTAAATAAATTATGGGAAAATAGAAATAATGCTTTAAAAATCATATAAAAATGATTTAAGGGTTAGAAAAATATTTTAAGTTATAAAATATAACTTTTGATATTTTGTTATGAAAAACATTAATATTTTAATATTAGTGGTAGTTATTGGATAATGGATTTAAGGGTTTTAAAATCATATAAATGTGATTTTAAGGCATTAAAAATTCTTTAAAATATTATAAATACATTATAATATTATGATAAGAATTTCATTAATATTTGATAATAAATAAATATTAATGATAAGGGAATAATTTGTTATTTAATTTGTATAAATATGTTATAAGTGATTAAAAAATTATGATAAATGGTTATAATTACTTAAAAATTATTATGAGACTTTGAAAAAGATTTTGACTGATAATAAAATTATCTAAGTTAATTGTTAAATGTTTAGATTGAGTCTTAGTGATATTTGGCTCGAGAATTATCCAACTAGACCATCGGGATGTCAGAATTGTACCAGATTCAATTTAGACTGAAATAGTTTTTATTTGATACCGAGTCTTAGGTAGTTTGTGGACTGATAGGGTTATGTGTTATGTGTTTAGGATTATTTTATAATTATATATAACAGTATTATACTGTGATGATATTATTCTAATACGGGGATCTATATTACTAATATTAGGTCTTCGGATAAAGCGATATAAACTGTGTAGCAGTAATCGGTGATATATGCAAGTTCCTAACCTTGAATTTCTAATTATTATGCAAGTTTTCTCTAACTCGACCTCGAGTTTTTTTTTTAATTGTGCTTTGATTAATCATTGTTGATTATCATATCTATGAATTATTGATTCACACTCTCTGCATATTGTATATATATTCATCAGGTATGAAAGGCTGATTACCTTCAATACCATCCGATCCAGATATTGTGTTCATGTTTATTATTGACATTTATTCATGTTGTCCTGATCGTTCAGTTATAAAATTTGATTCCTGCTAGTTCTCAATTATTATATTGTTGAACGTAGCAAGTCTTTTATTCATATTCTTTCAGTCATGATATATCCTCAAATAAACTTATACTTGATGGGCAAAATTATTGCTCACCCTTGCTATATCATGATTAAACATTGCAGATTAAGACAAATACGTCGGATACAAGAAAAGACCAAGATAAGTCCATCTTTGGATTATTGTGCAGATAAAGTTTGTAATAGTAGTGTATATTAATGGCATTGTAAGTCAAATAAGTTATGAATTGTGTATTAAGTGAAGGTTATCGACCTTGGGGATAATGTGTAAAGTTTATTGTATAAATAATTTATGTTTCTATCTTCCGTAATAGTTTTAGAATGATTGTACCAGATCCGCAGTGATTTTGGACTGGGATTTGGGGCTATTACAATAACCCAATACACAGTAATATAAACATGTATCTCACATTCAAATATGCAACGTAGCGCTAAAACGTAATCTTCAACTTATATCATTCACATTCACATTCAAATATCCACCACAAAATATTTATAAGCTAATGTTCCATAAATATAAGCTAACCAATTACAAATATAAGCTAATGTTCCATAAATGATAAACAATATAATTTATAATACTTATACAGACGCAATTATACACTATAATATATACAAATGTTCTACAATACTTATACAGACGCAATTAGACACTATAATATATACAAATGTTCTACAATAACATGAATACAAATTAACTATAAACTAGTAAAAATATCATCATCGGGCGTAGGTGAACGACGCTGCTCTGGTGTATGGAAATTAACCTCGTGCGTCTGCTCGTCATCGCTAGTTTGCTCGCCATCGCCACCCTATTGATAGAATCAAAAATATAAATCATTAGTCCGTATATATATATATATATATATATATATATATATATATATATATGTGTGTGTGTGTGTGTGTGTGTGTGTGTGTGTGTGTGTGTGTGTGTGAGAGAGAGAATTAACAAGATAGCCTTAATTGAAAAAAACATAAACAATAAGAATACCTGAGTAGGTGGGGGTGGACAAAAAAGCCTCCTCTAACTGGGTAATCACCATCCGAAGCATCTCGGCGCTCCAAGCGTCGAACTGCTCCCATGGTAATCTTGTACTCTCTGTAGAGGCACTTACAATAATATCCTGAGAAATCTGGTGAAGACGAGAACTGGAAGGCAACTGCTAACGCCGAAAGACAGGATCAGTACGGAATCTATCCGACACGGCCCCTATCAGCCGCCGGAAGATATCGTTATCCAAGCCAGTGCCCGTATGAGATGGTCTGACATGTGCTCTCGGACGCTGGCGATAGCTGGAGCCTATAAAGATATACAAATTTGATTACTAATAATAATTTATATAATGTGATAAATTCGGATAATTTCGTATAACATAATAAAATATTACCTCCATGAAGTGTATATGCGGTTATCCTCGGCAGACCCAACACTCGATATCTACTAGTACTACTAGTAGGGGGATCCTAAGACGCGACCCATAGTCTCAGCTCCTCATCCCGATCTAATACAATATCGAGAAGAGGGGTGGAAGAATCTAACGGCTCAAAACCCCTCCTAATAGCCTTTAGCTCATCTATACGCTCGTCCTGAAGCCTCTGAAATCGATCATGTAATGTATTTCGTATACGTATATTAATTATATCATTTAATTTATGATTGAATATTATTAAAAGCTAAATAGTAAGATGAGTTTTACCCGTATAGCTAAAGCTGCCTGAGACAAAGCACGCTCATCCTTAGGTGTGAGGGCTCGATCCTAAAACTCTAGAATGGTAGGATCTTAGCCCAAGGTCCTCCCCAATGCCTAATAAAAACATTCATAAAACAGGTATTAAGTA
Source organism: Panax japonicus (assembly GCA_020205505.1). Classification (NCBI taxonomy): domain Eukaryota; kingdom Viridiplantae; phylum Streptophyta; class Magnoliopsida; order Apiales; family Araliaceae; genus Panax; species Panax japonicus. The sequence goes on along the minus strand of CM035109.1, from coordinate 32,704,306 downwards.
TTTGTGTGAGAACTTGATACCTGAATAACTTAATACAACGCACTTACCATCTTTGCCTCCTCGAACGACTGAGAACCAGTGGTGTGTACTATCCGGAGCTGACCACAGTTCTTCTTCGCCTGCTTAGACTTTTTCTTGAAGTCATCAGCCTCCCAGTGCACACACATAGCCTCCCATGCTAAATCAGAGACTATGCGGGGCTGATGATCTCTGATGGTGGTCCCGGGCTGGTCCTCAACTGCCCGGGCTACCCTGTGTTGCATCTCATACAACCAGCCTGAGTAATTTACAGCGACATGATGCTCAATCACATCGTCGCCAGCTGATTGAGAGATTCTCGGGTCAAATATATAATAAACCTATAAAAAAAAGTTAATTTAAAATTACGAACAATTGATTTCGTCATCCTAGTATAACTATGTAGTAATTAATATAATATGCTTAACTTACGTGGAACTAACGCAAGACAGTCTGTAAAAAAGTGGCATCGTACCGCGCATACTGACTGAACTGCATACACCCTTCAGGAGATGCATCAAATAGATCGCGTGTAGGGTGTGCTTAGCCACCGGGTCTAGTATACTAGAGAAAAAGTATAACAATATGTGTTATATGAATTGTGTTTTGCAATAACTGAAATTAATATTACCAATATATTAACACTTACTGCTGGGAAGCGACATCCACTGGAACTGTAAGTGGGACTGCCCGCGGACGACTAAAGATACCGAGATTCATCCCTCGGTGTCGTCGACGAGGAGCATCTATAATAATTGTATTTAACTGAGTCAATAAACATTGTAACTAATGCAGATTGAGATATATTTAAATCCTAGTTAAGATAACTTACTCGTGCCTGAAGAAGAGCCTCCATCATGGCTATCGTCTCCAGTACCGGATCGCCCACCACCTCGGCGACCTCCACCGCTATGTCTAGCCATGAATATCCTAATGCAATAAAAATATTGGTAGATTATGAATATTAAGGTTTAACAATATGTGGTATGTATTAATATGAATGCTCATTTTCAATTACACACGTCATCAAACCCATCAGAATCAACGTGTATATCATTCTCGGATTCTGTATCTTCCTCATCCTCAGTTTCGAGATTAGTTTCATCATCGTTATCATCCTCAATGACTATATAATCATTCATGTGTATGTTTGCCTCGACATCCTCATTGTCAGGTACGTCAATGACATCAGTACTCACCACATCTTCAGCATGGAACACTACATCCAAAGGGTTGCTAACATGTTCTTGCAACGCCTCATCCATACCAAATATGTTATCAGTATTAAATGAACGTGTTTTAGTAGTGACTACTGTGTACCAGGGGCTTCGAGTATTTACGACATGAAGAGCATAATACACTTGAGTCACTTGACTTGCTAACATGAACACGTTATGAGACTTTAAGACCGACTTGATATCCACAGTTGTGATTCTATTACGATCAACTTTAACCCCCTTTTCAGTATCAAACCAGTTACACTTAAATGTAACTACCTTTTTACCCCCGTGATAATTGAGCACAACCACATCCTGTAAACGACCATAGTAATTGGACTCAGAATCTTAGTAGAAGCTTCCTAACACCACAGCCCTAGAATTAACTGATTGACGAACTAAAAGTATGCCCCAATACGGTAACTCAAACCATATAGGCAAGTGTGTCCAATTATGAGTCTTCCCGTACTCGACTGCTCTTAATTTAATGTGTTCCTTCCCCGACAAAGGAAAACCAAGTTGGTTCAACTAGCCCAAGACCTCACTGTCCGACAACCGACCAACAACCGACCAACAACCCCTTTCTTCTCTATCTTTCTATTGAACTGTGCTGACATTTTTATGTAATTATGATCAAGAGGCAAGAATCTACGAGTAGTTCCAAAGAAACTACATTTTCGCCCATGCTGCAACTGGTTGCCTTGCACATCCCCCATACACACTAGACATGACAACTTCCCGTGAGTTGACCAACCACTAACCATCTCAAGTGCTGAAAAGTCAGTGATAGTCCATAACAGGGACAAAATTCTCGCATATCGATTTATCATACGTCTGGACCCCTATCTCCCACAACATCTTTAGTTCATCCACTAACAGTCGTAGGTACACATTAAGGTCTTTTGTAGGACTTTTATCCCCCGGAATGAGTAAAGTCAAAAACAAATACAGATCCCTCATGCACATTCCCGGTGAAAGATTATAAGCGACCATAATGACTGGCCAAACTGAGTATGGCTGGCTAAAATTATTAAAAGGGCAAAAGCCATCAGTAGCCATGCCAAGCCTAACATTCCTAACTTCTTCCGCAAACTCATGATAATTTGCATCAAATCTCTTCCATTCATCTCCATCCACTGGGTGAGTCATCTGATCAGGCACGACATCCCTTGTTCGATGCTAACTCATATATTGAGTCGTATGAGATGACATGAATAGCCGCTAAAGTCTCGGCGCAAGTGGAAAGTATCGTATAATTTTTCGGGGAACATGTTTCTCCTTCCCCCCACGTTTTGTAACCTTGAAGTGCAGTAAGGTGCATATATCACACTGTCCCTTATCTCTGTCCTCCCCATAGTATAACACGCAATCTTGCTCACAAGCATCGATTTTCTGATACCCCATATTTAAATCACTGACCATCTTCTTCACTTCGTAATAATTCACAAGACGAGTATGATTCTTGGGTAAGAACTATCTAATGAGTCCAAGCACACAACATAGACTAAGATAACTTAATCTAAGTATGCACTCGGAGAACATATAGAGATAACAGTCAAAAAATCCTCAAAATAACAAAAAATGTACCGTTTCGTATTGGTACCGATCTAAGTGAGAGACATAACATCCAATAACAGTCCCAAACTGGGGACTGTTCAACATTCACTCCTATTGAGTGAATGTCAAACGATTTTCTAAGTTCCAAAGTATAGTACATATATTATTGAGTGTATTGAAGATTAAAGGAAGAGTATTATTGATTTTATTGAAAATTGTGGCAAACTAAGCAAATGCTATTTAGTTTATTTTTTCAATGATGATAAACTAAGTAAGTGGTACTTAGTGTATGAGAATTGTTATTTGGAATCTATAGAGACTACTTGAGTCGGTAATCAAAAAAAAGGATCGTAGTTCCTATTTGTGTCCTATACTCAAATAATAAAGTTAATTGAATTATCCCAGACATTCCTCACTGTTCTCAACATCCTGAAGGAGTTCCATTAAGCTATTGAACAAAGTTTAAGGTTAAGCAACCCTCTAAATGAACGAATGATCACTTCTCTGCTAGGAATGAATCATCTCCCCATACGAGTCTAATCCATGACATAGATTGGACCCATATGGGGAGATGATTCATTCCTAGCAAAGAAGTGATCGTTCGCTCATCTAGAGGGTTGCTTAACCTAGAACTTTGTTCAACAACTTAATGGCAATCCTTTCGAATGTTGCCATCTGTTATGATGGAACAGTGAGGAATGTGTGCATTAATTCAATTAACTTTATTATTCGAGTATAGGACACAACACAGGAACTACGACCTCTTTTTTTTAAATTTATTGTCGAGGAACCAATTGGAGTACTATTAGCTTCAACTCCGCTGTCGAACCCTGCATACAAGGAAGAGTACATATATGTAGGGAGAGTATTATTGCATTTATTAAAAATTGTGGCAAACTAAGCAAATGCTACTTAGTTTATTTTGCCAATGATAAACTATGTAAGTGGTACTTAGTTTATGAGAATTGTTATTTAGAATCTATAGAGACTACTGTTCGATATTCACTCCTACATGTAAAACGGGTTTATAATTAAGTTCCAAAGTATATTATTTTATTTTCACGACAACATTTTTATATATTCAGTCTCTTTGAATTGCATCCCAACTAAGCAAATGCTACTTAGTTTATTATTATATATTTTTATTTCAGGTATTATTTTGTATTATATTATATAAGTTCTAATTTAATTTAATTTAATTTATGGTATTAATCTCTTCCATTTGATTTAATTTATTATTTTAATTTTTTTATTTTATTTTGTATTATATTATACAATTTTTAAATTTTTTTATTAAATTAAATTCGTTAAATTTAAAATATTTTAAATTTAATTCAATTTAAATTATTTTAATTAAATTAAATTTTATTAAATTTATTATACTATATTTTATTTTTTATTGAAATTTATTTTATTCGTATTATATTATATATTTTTAAATATTTTTTTATTAAATTTAATTTATTTATTAAATTAAATCAATTTTGTTTTATTTAATACAATTTATCATTTTATTTTAATAAATTTAATTTAATCAATTTATTATATTATTTATTTCAATCATTATATTTACTTAATTATTTTGCTTAATTTAATTAAATTTTTTATTATATATTAATTTAGTAAATTTTTGTTTTGTTTTATTTTATTAGTCTGAAACTAATTAAGTTTATTCTACTTAATTACTGAATTTTAGTATTAGAAAATTAAGTAACATATATATATATATATATATATATATATATATATATATATATATATATATATATATATATATATATATATATATATATAAAATGGTTTGTAGGGCCCATAAATTTTGCATCTCCAAAATTTCAGTGGGAAATTCAGTTGGAAATATCAAGCAAAATACTCAAATTAATATCAATTTAAACTAAACCCTTCCCAATTTTAGCAACAAAACACAATTTCAGCAACAAAATAACAACTCCAAAATCAGTTTCCTAATTTAAGTGTATCAAATCATATCAATAACTCAAAAATTTCAATTTCAATAATCATATCAAATGTATATATCAATAAATCCAATTTTCAGCAATTATATTGACAACTACCTAATATATCCAAATTTCAGCAATTATATCAAATACCATATATGAACCCTAAAAAGAATTGGGAAGCTCTTACCTTGAACGAGGATGAAAATCCGCTGGCAGTGAACAGAGCAGCCTCTACGCCTCCGTTGGGGGATCCCTTATGCACATTCCTGGTGAAAGATTATAAGCGACCATAATGACTGGCCAAACTGAGTATGGTTGGCTAAAATTATTAAAAGGGCGAAAGCCATCAGTAGCCATGCCAAGCCTAACATTCCTAACTTCTTTCGCAAACTCATGATAATTTGCATCAAATCTCTTCCATTCATCTCCATCCACTTGGTGAGTCATCTGATCAGGCACGACATCCCTTGTTCGATGACAACTCATATGTTGAGTCGTATGAGATGACATGAATAGCCGCTAAAGTCTCGTCGCAAGTGAAAAGTACCGTACAATTTTTCGGGGAACATGTTTCTCCTTCCCCCCACGTTTTGTAACCTTGTAGTGCAGTAAGGTGCATATATCACACTGTCCCTTATCTCTGTCCACCCCATAGTATAACATGCAATCCTGCTCACAAGCATCGATTTTCTGATACCCCATATTTAACCCATTGACCATCTTCTTCACTTCGTAATAATTCACAAGACGAGTATGATCCTTGGGTAAGTACTGTCTAATGATCTCCAAGCACACAACATAGACTAAGATAACTTAATCTAAGTATGCACTCAGAGAACATATAGAGATAACAGTAAAAAAATCCTCAAAATAACAAAAAATTTACCGTTTCGTATTGGCACCGGTCTAAGTTAGAGACATAACATCCAATAACAGTCCCAAACTAGGGACTGTTCAACATTCACTCCTACTGAGTGAATGTCAAACGGGTTTCTAAGTTCCAAAGTATAGTACATATATTATTGAGTGTATTGAAGATTAAAAGAAGAGTATTATTGATTTTATTGAAAATTGTGGCAAACTAAGCAAATGCTATTTAGTTTATTTTTTCAATGATGATAAACTAAGTAAGTGGTACTTAGTATATGAGAATTGTTATTTGGAATCTATAGAGACTACCTAAGTCGGTAATAAAAAAAGGATCGTAGTTCCTGTTTGTGTCATATACTCAAATAATAAAGTTAATTGAATTATCGCAGACATTCCTCACTGTTCTATCATAATAGATGACAACATCCTGAAGGAGTTCCATTAAGCTATTGAACACTGTTTAAGGTTAAGCAACCCTCTAAATGAACGAACGATCACTTCTCTGCTAGGAATGAATCATCTCCCCATACGAGTCCAATCCATGACATAGATTGGACCCATATGGGGAGATGATTCATTCCTAGCAAAGAAGTGATTGTTCGCTAATCTAGAGGGTTGCTTAACCTAGAACTTTGTTCAACAACTTAATGACAATCCTTTCGAATGTTGCCATCTGTTATGATGGAACAGTGAGGAATGTGTGCATTAATTCAATTAACTTTATTATTCGAGTATAGGACACAAACAGGAACTACGACCTCTTTTTTTTTTAAATTTATTGCCGAGGAACTGGTTGGAGTACTATTAGCTTCAACTCCGCTGTCGAACCCTGCATACAAGGAAGAGTACATATATGTAGGGAGAGTATTATTGCATTTATTAAAAATTGTGGCAAACTAAGCAAATGCTACTTAGTTTATTTTGCCAATGATAAACTATGTAAGTGGTACTTAGTTTATGAGAATTGTTATTTAGAATCTATAGAGACTACTGTTCGATATTCAATCCTACATGTAAAACGGGTTTCTAATTAAGTTCCAAAGTATATTATTTTATTTACACGACAACATTTTTATATATTCAGTCTCTTTGAATTGCATCCCAACTAAGCAAATGCTACTTAGTTTATTATTATATTTTTTTTTATTTCAGGTATTATTTTGTATTATATTATATAAGTTCTAATTTAATTTAATTTAATTTAATTTATGGTATTAATCTCTTCCATTTGATTTAATTTATTATTTTATTTTTTTATTTTATTTTGTATTATATTATACAATTTTTAAATTTTTTTATTAAATTAAATTTGTTAAATTTAAAATATTTTAAATTTAATTCAATTTAAATTATTTTAATTAAATTAAATTTTATTAAATTTATTATATTATATTTTATTTTTTATTGAAATTTATTTTATTCGTATTATATTATATATTTTTAAATATTTTTTTATTAAATTTAATTTATTTATTAAATTAAATCAATTTTTTTTTATTTAATACAATTTATCATTTTATTTTAATAAATTTAATTTAATCAATTTATTAAATTATATTATATTTATTTCAATCATTATATTTACTTAATTATTTTGCTTAATTTAATTAAATTTTTTTATTATATATTATTTTAGTAAATTTTTGTTTTGTTTTATTTTATTAGTCTGAAACTAATTAAGTTTATTCTACTTAATTACTGAATTTTAGTATTAGAAAATTAAGTAACATATATATATACTAGCTGGGTCCCGTGCCTCCGGCACTGTATGGACAATATGATTTATCTCAAACTTTGAACGACCAAAATAATTTATTGAGTGAGCGGGAAATTTAAAGTCATTTGTATTTTATTAAATTATTATTAGATTATTAGATAGATAGATGTATTTTATTAGATAGGTGTATGAACGGTGGGATTTATCCCAAATTTTGGACGGCCCAGATGATTTATTAAGTGAGCGGGAAATTCAAAATCATTTGTATTTTATTAGATAGAATTATTAGATAGATAGATGTATGAACGGTGGGATTTATCCCAAACTTTGGACGGCCCAGATGATTTATTAAGTGAGCGTAAAATTCAAAATTATTTGTATTTTATTAGATATATATATATATATATATAATAGTTTGTATGGCCCACAAATTTTGCATCTCCAAAATTTCAGTGGGAAATTCAGTTGGAAATATCAAGCAAAATACTCAAATTAATATCAATTTAAACTAAACCCTTCCCAATTTTAGCAACAAAACACAATTTCAGCAACAAAATAACAACTCCAAAATCAGTTTCCAAATTTAAGTGTATCAAATCATATCAATAACTCAAAAATTCCAATTTCAATAATCATATCAAATGTATATATCAATAACTCACAAATTTATCCAATTTTCAGCAATTATATTGACAACTACTTAATATATCCAAATTTCAGCAATTATATCAAATACCATATATGAACCCTAAAAAGAATTGGGAAGCACTTACCTTGAACGAGGATGAAAATCAGCTGGCAGTGAACAGAGCAGTCTCTACGCCTCCGTTGGGGTGGGGGTATTGTGAAAGGGGGTGGGGGACCAGGGGTGGGGGAAACCAGGGGAAAGGGAGAGGGAGGGGAGGGGGAGGGGGAGGGGGAGGGGGAGGGGGGAAACCGGGTGAAAGAGAGGGGGTGGGGCCGGGTGGGGGGAACTACTTGCTAGGGGAGGCAGTGGGGTAGGGGAACGGTGGCAGGGGAGGGGGAGGGGGAGGGGGTGGGGGTGGGGGTGGGGGACCAGTGACCTGATGGGTGGGGGCGGGGGGGGGGGGGGGGTTTGAGAGAGGGAATGAGAGTGAGAGAGAATGAGAGATAAGCTGAGCGTCTGAAATGAAAAGGCAGAAGATGAAAAGTTTTTATTTGTTATATCCGACGAAATTTCCGTCGGTAATAAGTCCCTCGGAAATAAATTAAATTTGACAAAATGTCCCTCAGAATTAACGTTTGTTCATCAAAATTAGTTTTTGCGGTGGCGCGAAACTTGGCGCCAACTGGAGATGTCTAATTTCGACGGAATTCCGTTAGAATTATGTAATTTTTGAGGGACTTATAACCGACACATTATTCCCTCGGAAGTAATCATATTTCGACCGAATTTAATCTGTCGAGGATACGTCCATCGAAAATAGCCGGTTTTCTTGTAGTACTAACATATTTGATCATTTCAGTTTAAGTCCTTGTACATATATTCCTATTATTTATTCAAGGACTGTACAACTTATTTCAACGCATACATATTTGCATAATCATTCACTATGATCATAATCAAATCTTATATAAAAAGGAATAACATTCTTATTTTATTCTTAACAATCTCCCTCTATTTGATTATAACAAAAAAATAAGTACATATGTATGAGATGAATGAATCTTAATATACAGTGAGTAGCTGTATTTCTAAAGCAGATAATTATGAATGTCTTTGATGATAATATTAAATTTACACATAACATGACACTTTACATCCTGGATCCAGAACATACCTATATAGCTAGAAATATACCTTCTTAGCTTCATTTACTGCTTCATACATGTCTCCAAGGTGACTGTTGATTAGCTACTCAATTTTCTATTCCTCTCCAGTCTGCTCCCCCTCAGATGCATGCTCTTTTTCTTTGTCTCCTTTGTCTTTCTCTTTTACTGGCTCCCACAAAGACTTTGTCTCCATAGGTTCATCATCCTTTGGCTCCCCTTCAGATTATGATACACTTGCTGCTGTTTTGACCTGCTTCTTCTTCTTATTCTTCTCCTTCTTTACTTCTCTGCTCTTGCTCTTCCTTTAATGCCTCCTTTTCTCCCCCTTTTTATCATTAATCACTTGGGAAAGCTGTTGGACATTTGTCATAAGCTGCTCTATCAGATAAGATGATTTGCTTACTTCAGTCTTGAGTTCTTGTTGGCTTAGCTCCAACTCTAGGGAGAGAGTCTGCTTTAGTAAGTCAATCTTGTTAGAGAGGGACAATATTTGATCTGCATTATCCTTCTGAGTTTACATAGCTTCTTCCTTCTGATCATTGATAAAATTCAGATAGATTTGATCTCTCTCTTTGATCTTGGGAGATATATCATATATTATGGCTTGAAGTCTGTTTTGAAGCACATTGTCTCCTTCTTCTGATAACATCTTAGCTTCTACAGCAATGAGAGATATCTTCTCAACCAACTCATCAGAGTTCTTCAGTAACTCTTTCTCCTGAGGAGTTTGGTCATTTGGTTTAGCAGACTCCTTCTGAACATTAGATTGGACTCCACGATTTTTATTCTTGGATAGCTTTCAAATGTAGTGAGAATCTGGTAGATCGTTGAGTGCCAATCACTGTTGGAAGAAGAAGGAATATCAGACAACTATGCTTTGGCAGAGTAGAGCTTCTCAATATGAGCTTGATCATCTTCAATGGTAGAGTGAAGGGACTCTACAATCATGAACTTGGGTATAATCCTTCTGCCATCTGAACCCACTCTACAATCGTAGGGAATGTAGTGGTTGCCAGCATATCGATAGACCTTGAAGTGAGACTGGTCTTCAGATGTGTTGCAAATTTTTACTCTCAAAAAGTTTTGTGACACCAGCTCCAAGTTCGGAAAATATGAGTAACACCAGCTGATGTAACTCTCATCTTCAGCAGTATATGCCTTTAACCAAGGCATCAATGGGTATGTCAGGAATAAACATGTGAATGATATTCCTATTTAATATATGATTTGATTATGATATATATGAATGAATATGCAAGTATGTTTGCATTAAGAAAAGCTGTAAAGTCCTTGATAGATAATAGAAATATATGTACAAGGACTTAGAATGAATTGATCAAATATGTTAGGTTGATCCTACATAAGCAAAACAGCTTTGTAAAGTCCTTAAAAAGAAATGATGTACAAGGACTATAAATATAGAAAGATCAAGCTTGTTAGGTTGATCTTATGATGTAATAGATAGGCTAGTTTGATCGTCGAGCACTGCACCAGAAGTCGTAGTCTGCCAGGTGAGTCAAGGTTAACTCTAGAGCTATCGAGGCAGAATAGGAGTATGCAAGATAGTAGAACTCAGAGTTCGTAGACTGCCAGGGGAAATGAAGAAGGATTGTAGTGTATCGAGTAGAGTTTCCTCGGGATCATAGTGTTCTGGGGAAGTCATGTTCAGAATCGTAGAGACAGCCTGCCTACGAGCCGACCGGTCATCTGCCGAAGCCAAGACAGATACGTAGACTACACTCAGAGTCGTAGAGTCTACTGATGCCAAAGCCATGTAAAGGATCGTAGATCACACTCTGAGTTCTTAGAGTCTATTGATTACATGCAGAGATCGTAGTCAAGCAAGATCAGATGAAGACAACAAGCAAGGCAGAAATTGTAGAGTGTCAAGATTTGATCTCGGGATCGTAGTGTCTGCACCAGCCGAAGCTGAATTGTAGAGTGCGAAACTACGACCTCAACAGAAGTGCTCACAACGCCAAGAATAATTATAGAGCATATACGGTTCTCAACAAATGAGTACTCTCAGAATATCCAAAGGAACGAAGCCTCTGGTTGGCACTGATGCATTCCACAGTAAGGGAACCAGAGAGCACTCAACGAATGGAATACAGGCTAACAGAAGATCTTAGAACCAACCCAATCAGCATCAAGATTGAGGTGTAAGGTCATTTGTGATGAAGTCTTCCACAAGGAGATCCAAAGAAGACTTCAGAAGTTGACTAAGGAAAGTCAGCTTGTGCAGTAGCTATCAAGTGAATAGAAGACAACGATCTTGGAAGCAACCAAGATCGTAGTGTTTGCCAAACAAATAAGGAACTGATGGAAGATGAACCGAGATACTGGCCAGCTTCTGAAGAGCAAGGCTAAAGTGATTAAGTACAGGGTCAGTTCATTGATGATAAGTGAACGGAAGATCACAAGGAGAAAGCAAGCTGGACGCGCCACAAATCTGAAGTGTCTTGATATTCAGAAGGGGACCAGAGCAAGGAATTAGGCCATCAGTATCTAAGAACAGTCAAAGAAAATAGAAGTATTGAATCACTACACAATACAAGGAAGAGGTGTTCTACAGTGAAGATCCAAGCAACACTCTTCAGGATCGTAGTGTTAACTCTACTAGTCAACGAGCAACACTCAACAAGACACTACGATCAGGTCCTTGAAGACGTGCATCAGAATCGTAGAGTTCGAATAGCTGAAGACTGAAGCATTGGTAACGGTTCAATATGAAAGGTAATATTCGGACAAGTGCTTATTGAGAGCATCGATGAAAAAGGACAACCTCTGATCAAGAAATTAGAAGAAATAAAGTCTTCAACCTGCCCACGATAGTAAAGTGATACATCTGACAGGGTAGGTGAAACAGTAGACTGCAACGTCAGAAAAAGTATGACAAGTCACATCAAGCAGTCTACCTCAAGCAACTTGAGATCTGTGAAGAGATTTAAATATCCTTCAACTGTTACTTTCCAATGGAAGGATTGGGAAGGAGTATAAATAAGGAAGAGCTACAAAGATCAAAGGTTGTTGGAGTTGTCAGTTTTGGAGAGAAGGTGGACTGATCTAACCATGCGATAGTGAGTCCTAAGGCTCACTCTACTATTCACCAAGAACACTCAGAAGTCAGATCAAGAAAGAAGTAGAAGTGTGAGTTCTACTATGCAGAAGTGAGAGTTCTACTACATGAAGAGTGTTCTAAACTGCCGAGAGAAAGGAGAGCATCATGCCATCTGGATGTCCATCATAGGAAGACTCTAAGTACAATAGAGAAGATCCTACGTTCATCTTAGTAAGTCCATCATGAGAAGGCATTGAGTAAAAATAAGGGAGATCACAAAAGCCATCTTGGTGTCAAGCATGAGACAACTTCTAAGTACCTAACAGAAGTGCTTACAATCATCTTAGAAGCCTCTCATGTGCAGCCATCAAGTACCAAGGAGAATGATCTTCAAGGCGGTTCATCAAGGGGTCATCCGGAGTAGTTGAGCAACCTAAGAAGCTGAGCATCATGCAACACTTAGCTGCACTTCAAGGATGATCAAGCCCAGCTACTAAGTATAGAAGATGTTTAGAGCATGAAGACATCTTAGCAGCTCAGCACCGACTCCAACAACAACAAACAGACAACTCAACAAAGCCAGGACCATAAGGGTCCTTATCCAAAAGGACTAAATGAAGCAGGGCCTGAGGGGTTCTTGTCCGGAGGGACTAAACGAAGTTCCAAGCCTGCTGGGCTTGAAGAGTTCCTAGGGAACTAGAGGAGTTCCAAGGCTACTGGCCTTGAAGAGTTCTTAGTGAACTGAAGTTCCAAGGCTGCTGGCCTTGAAGGAATCTTAGTGATTCAGGGTGCTGCCCTTCCTTAGTGGAAATCCTGCTAGTTGAAAGCAGAAGAGTGGATTAGGAGCTTGAGTCTCTGAACTACTTAAAACCCCTTTTGTCTTTTACATTATGTCATTTACATTATGTACTATAACTGCTATAACTGCTATGTATGTTTTAACTGCTTACAACTAAACTTAGTCTACAGACAATGTATGTATGATTATGGATATATCAATGAAGGGTATCTTTTACTTATTCCTGCTGTGCTTGAAAAGATTCTTATGTTTGTCATATTTTAATTATGAACAAAACAATATAAACTAGAAAAGTATTTGAAATAAAAAGGATCTATTCAACCCCCCCTTCTAGATCTATTGTTCCCTCTGGGAACTAACAGGGTAGAACCATTTTATCAGAGGATTGTCATTATTGTACAATATTGTAGTATGATCTAAGTCAATGTCTTTCCAATTGTTAAACAGATCTTCAGTAGACATTGTTACTACTTTGAGTCGTTCATTTCCATGATATATCCATCTTCCTAGTAGCACATCTTGAGGTTCATCAAAGACTTTCACCACTAATCTTCTGCGAACTCTTGCTGAAGAGGGACCATGATAGTCTGCTGATTCCTGATCTATAGAACTGGAGTCTGTCTCCATCTCTTCATTTTCTGACTTTGAGCTTGAATTGTAAGACCTCAACTTTTATGAAATAAAAGTCTAATTTAATTTATGATTATTATTCTAAAATTTTAAAATTTTAAAATTTTAAATTGATAAATGGTCAAACAAACATTTAATCGGATAAATGAGCTAATAAAAGAAGAGATATTAAACTTAAAAAATTTGGACATGTAGGTGGCTAAGACTGATAGAGGATGGATGATTGCTGAGATTTAATTTCCAAACCTTTCCCTAAATTATGCACCAAGTCAAATATGCAGCACTTGCTTCTAATTTTTCACTCCCTCCCGTAGCCATGTTCAAAAGAAGAAAAGAGAGAAGAGAGAAAGGAAAGAGAAAGAAAGAAAGAAAGGAAGAAAGGAAGAAAGAAGAAGATGAAACCATGGAAGCATGAAGGAAGAATAAGAACTCAAAAGGTAAAACCAAAACTTTTCATCTCTTTAATTTTCCTAAGAGTTTGATTGGTTGAAAGTTAGGTTATAGTGGATCATGATGGATCCAAAGTAATAAGGAAGTATATGATAAATATTTTATGTCTAATCCAAGTCATAATAAAATTTAAGATCAAAAAGTTAGGCATATGTTTGAGGATGTCTAAAAGTTATGTTGAGACTTAAATCAAACTTGTAAAAGTGTTGATGGTTGATTTATGTGTAAAATCCGAGGAGGAGGATCTATAGATTAATAAGTTATAGAAATATTCCAATTTGAACGGACTAAAAATGATTTAAATTGAAGTCATGGTGAAAGTTTTCGTAAAACATGTTAAACGATGAAAAATGTAGTATTGGGGGTCGTTTGAGCCAAATTTCGGACTAATTAATTAATCTGAAACATTATGAAATCATGGGGGTTTTGTATAGCATGTTACAAGCTTTCCATAGCCTCGAAAATGGACTAATTTTTGACTTGAAATGAAGAAGTTATGAAGATTTAAAGTATGTGTGTTAAAAGTTGCAAAAGTCTGGAGATCAGAGTTAAGTGCCAATGGTCGAGCGCCTAGACACTGGGCTTGGTGCTTAGACTCTGTTCTTGGGCGCCTAGGCTCTTTCCCAAGGCCAAAGTTTGGCGCCTAGGCGCTGGTCAAGTGTTAAGCCAAAATATGTCCGAACGTCCTTTAGAAAATTGGGCATAACGTTTTCATACAAACTCCGATTGAGGTGATTCAGGATGATTCGGAAAGATAACGAGTAGACCTAAAACTTTCATTCTTTATGTTTTGAGATTTTAGGTCAGGATTAAGGCCTAAAATGGATAATTATTGGACTGATGTGCATTCAAAGGCAATCAGAGGACGTTGGGCATGCACATATGTAACGTGTAATGTTTTCGACGATAAAGGATGTTGTTCTAAGTTGTAAAACATGAAAATTATTAAATATAATGATATTTAGCATTAATAAATGATGAATTATATAAGTATGATGTACAAATGTTTGTTCAATTATTTTCTTTTACAAAAGTAAGTTTGGCAGGACTTGCCAACACTCTACTTTTTCTACAGTAGTCTGGATCACAACTCAATTATTTTTAAAACATGTACAAGTTGGTTTAATTTTCTCAGTGGGACCATAAATTCCACTACCATTATTATATACCTCATTTGGTTATTTTGTCAAAGCGTGTGTGCTAATTGTTTCCTCAATTTTTAGTATAAATAGGTTTCCCGGTTGAGCAACTAAACACACACCATCACTACACTAAAAATATAAAATTCCTTTACTACAATATTATGAGTATAATATTATGAGTATTTCTGTTGAGTGTAAGGTTAGTCCAAGTGTAGATAAGGAATGCAAATATTGTTTAAGTTGATCAATTTCACAGAAAGTCGAATCAAAGCACATGCTAAGGTAAGGGATATCATTATAATGGTAATGGGGTATCATTTTTTATGGAAAATGGATGTCATTTTCTTTCATACTCCATGTTATGGTAATATGTTATTATTTGTTTCTTCAGCTTATCATTAAATGATGAAAGGTCCTAAAATGATTAGAATATTCTTAAGAATTGTGCTTCATCTAATGTCATGTTAGCAATTTTGACGCTGGATAATTAAGTAGAAAATCACTAAGATCTATTTATCTTATCATTCTGATTATTTATGTTCATTCATTACATATATCATTGTCATCATTCTCATGCTTATATTATGTTGAAAATCCTCATTGGCCCGTAGTGCATTGATGGACATTTGTTGGTATGATTATGAACAGGGATTATTCAGTATGATCATGACCATTTGTGAAAACACGAATATCCTTGGCCCGTAGTGCATGGATAATTCGTGGTTGTGATACTAATGAGTATCCTTGGCCCGTAGTGCATGGATAATTCAGTGATGTAGATTATTTATTAAGCTGAGTTTTAGCGATGAAATATAAATTCATGGATGTGATCAAAGTCATCTTTGGCACGTAGTGCATAGATGGACTGTTGATTGCTATGATTATGACCATGGATTATTCTGTATAATCATGACCTGTAATGTTACAAATGATGTGGTAAAAATCCTCTTTGGCTTACGTGCAAAGATGGATTAATGTTACAGACAAATGATGTGGTAAAAGTCATCTTTGGCCCGTAGTGCAAAGATGGACTGTTGATTATTGGTTTTACAGTTGTATATCTTTGGCTCGTAGTGCAAAGATGATTTGTTGATTATTGGTTTTACAGTGGTATATCTTTGGCCCGTAGTGCAAAGATGGACTGTTGATTATTTGTTTTACAGTTGTATATCTTTGGCCTGTAGTGCAAAGTTGGACTATTGATTATTGGTTTTACAGTTGTGTGTCTTTGGTCGTAGTGCAAAGATGAATTTAATGGCATAATTATATACATAAACTGTAAATTGGTATAACCATAAGCTTTGTGTTTCAGGTAAAAACAGGTGGTGAAAGTTCTCTTTATCTGGGGTACAACGAAGAACTGTTGATTAATGTTACATGAATAAAATAATTATGATGGAGTTTTAATTTAGAGAAGATAATAGACATTATGTTCTACTTGACTCTTCTAATGGATTGTTGATTCCGCTGCTATTATGGTTGAAAACTTTTATCATCTACCATATGTTCTAAATCTCTGATTTATTATTGATGATGGCTATTGATAATGTAATTATCTTAAGTCATGATATTCTTTACCGGGCTATTTGTGCTCACCCCTTTTGTTTCACAATCCATTTCAGGAAATAAAAGTGTAGCTGAGGCTAGCAGAGAGAACATGGGTATAAAGTGGTGTTTCGAATTAGTTGCAATCCTATCAAATTACAAATGGTGTGGCATAATAATTGTACTGAGAACTTAAAATATGTGTGACATATTTTATACATCATTTAATAGTTATATTTGGTGAACCAATTAGGGGGATGCGAACTCGAAATTGGAAGTGTAAAAAATGCACTCCATTAGAATGAGGAGGACATAAATCTTCTCGTGTTCCTTTAGGGACTTGAAATATTTGCCGCTGTACTTTATATGGCATTGTAGTAATTTAAATATGAATATTGTCGTTCATGGCTAAACAACAACAAATCAGTGAGATTCAAGCCTCCAAAAATCATGTCAGGCCTGTTCTTCATTTTCTGGGTTACCCAGAAATGAAGAACATCTAAGGTACTTACTTAGCAGCCTTGAATCTTTGCTTTCCAAGATTAATTTGTGTTATAAAGGTTCAATCCTATAGTCTTGATGTCAGGGTACAATAATACGTCATTATTTCAGTCCAACAATATCACAAACTCAAAATCTGAGCTGGTTAAAGTAGGTCAGAAAAACTGTTCTTGAACGAATTCTGGGTTTTCCAGAAATTCTTAAGGATGGTGGTCAACCCTAGTTTGACCACCCATATTTTTGATTCTGATATGGATCTGGTTCTTCTAAGGGCTTTAGTATGTAGTCTCTACATACCAGTCTACAAAATAACACAGCATTATGGCCAAATTCCTTACTAGTATCAAGATCAGAGGCCACAAAAATGTTGTCAGGAGGTTCCTGGAAATCTGGGCTGCCCAGAAAGCAATCTCCCATGATCGGTCAACGCACTTTGACCACCCTTAATAACTTACAATCTATACATGATCTGGGCTTGATTCAAGTTTTAGATCAAAGCCCTTACAACATACTACATGTACAAACTTTTAAAAAATAAAAACCATTAACAAATATCTATCTATGAGGTCTGACATTTCACTATCAGACATCATTTTCCAGTTTTTCAAGATTTTTAAAAACTTTAAATTCGTGCATCTAGATGTTATGGATCTAAGATCTAACAACCCAAATCACTAAATAACACCCTCTAACATAACTCTAACCAACAAATAACAACATTAACATAGATCTTTAAGGATTTTGAAAATTTAGGGTTTATACCTCTTTCTAGCTTTGATCCTTGACTTCTGATCATGGATTCTGTTCTTGGAAGGCTATGAACTGATCATGGTTTAGTTTATCACACCCTCTCACTCTAAATCCCAAAAATTATAGAGAGAGAATGTCTTGGTTGCTTTGCTAAGTAAAGTAAGAGATTTTTTCTTACTTTTTAATTTATAAACTTTGATGCAATGTATATGGCTAATATAATGGCTGATTGTTGGGATTTTATAACATGGCTAGGGCTAGGGTTGGTCACCCACCACAATTAGGGCAAGATCTATACTCCATCTTATTAAAAATACAAAAAGGGTACATTAGTCTTTTAGCTAGCAAATTTAATGACAATTTGGTCTTTTGATCAAACCCTTAGGGTTTAACCCTAAGGTTTAAAAAAATAAATTCTAGGATTTCCAATATAAGTTTTATAATGAAAAAAATTAGGATTTCTAAATTATAATTAGGATTTCCTAACTAGATTAGGGTTTCCTAATTACTTAGAATTGAACATTAGGATTAAGGTTTTCTAATTTAGCAATTAGGGTTTTCAATTAAAAATTAGGGTTTTTAATAATTAGAGTTTCTAATTATTAGGGTTTCAAATAAATCATTAGGGTTTTCCCCAATTAGGTTATAATTAATAACGCTTAAGCCTTATACTTAGCATTTGAATTCTCAAATTAGTGTTTTCAACTTTTAAATTAGGGTTTTTGATTCCCGAAACAGAAATTATGGTTTCTAGAACCGGTTTCTATGGTTTCTTAATATTCAATAAAATTTTCTAACTGAACGTCGATATTCTTAATATAATATTAGGGTTTGTCACTGATATATTTTATCTGGTCAACACTTGTCCCTTAACCACATACTGTAAACATATATGATCATATACGCAGAACATATACACTTATACACTTAATCCTGAATAATTCACCACAAAATTTTTAAATCCACAAAATTCCTTCCAGAAAATATCAAATCCATTCACTTATTTTCTGTCTAGGTTTATTATTTAACCTTAATTCAATCTTTAAAGATTGTAATAAATATCTAAATTATCGGGTTGGATCACACTGGCTCCAGCCAAATCGTTTTAAACAACCCATCAAAAACTTAAACAAACACTGGTGCCAACCAAAATTGTTTTTAAATAAAATCAACAAAATCCAAAATCAGTCCAAAATCAAAAGCAGCCAATACGTCTTCACAACCATCAGTGTCTCCCCCTTTGTCAACACCAAAAAGAGCATCGGATATCAATATCATCAACGTGTATCATTGGCAGAGGACGAGAAGTGAAATAGAGACAATGGAGAAGATGATGAATCCTTTATTCCATAGAAAATTCATGAGCACAAACCTAGGAGGACGAGGAATAATGGTCTCATTGGGTAGAGGCAAGTCAAGAAAATCTCCAACGTGCTCATTCATCCAATTACAGCGAGGACATTTCGGGATTGGAGAGTGCATCCTGTCAAAGTGCAGCTTCCGACCAACATCATTCATACGATGAGCCATAAAATAAGCAAATTCTCCAATTTGGTAACTCACAAACTTCAGTTCTTGACTTAATTGACAATAATTTTTGTTGATCTTCCTGTGAAGAGATTCTACCATAGCCATTGTGTGCAACTCAAATACGTCTTGTAAATCGATAAATTCATCTTCAATTTGTGAAAAACATTTGTTCAAATCGTTGACGCGAATAGGCAATTTTCCTTTTTCTAAAACCAAAAGCCTTTGTTTAACATCAAAAATATCAGAACGCATAAGCTCTTGACTTTTGAGAATTTGATTCAACAAATCAACTACTTCGGGAGATGAAACTGATGAAGTAGGAAGTGTAGAAGAAGTAGGATTATCAGATGGTAAAACAGACGAGATAGAACTTGGTGGAGGAGGTATAAGATCTGGAACAATTCGAGCAAACAGATCATCAACAAACGTGATATTGGATTGATTTAAATTAGAATAATTAATGAATTCATTGTGTGACAACACAATTTCATCATCAAGATAGATTTTAAAATGCTGAAACATTTTTGTCAAAAATACACCACAGGGCATACACTTTTTAGCTTGCCGAATACAACTAAGCATGTGGGACAACATCATGAGGGAGTAATTAAAACTAACACCTTTCAAAATCGTAGCAACAACCACAAGATCTTGATAAGTAAAATCTTCTCCACCACCTACTCGTGGAAACAGATTGTAAAGAAGCAGTTTATGCAAGACACATACAAGTGAACACAAATCAACAGTTTTGGGGGTAAACAAAGTAGTCAAAGATGAATCATTCATCAGTGTGTGAAGTTGTTCAAGAGGAGGAAAGGGAATATTAGCAGTATCCTTAAGAGTAAAAGGAAAAGGACAAGAAGAAGGAATATCAAAAATACTTCCGAAATCAACAACTGTGAAGAACATAGACTTTCCCTTCACAAAAGATGTATAACAATCCCCATTACACTTTAAATTTGTGTAAAATTGTTGGAACAAACGGGGATATGCCCTAGTGGGGGGAAACAACATAGCAGAAATTCCACAAGAAGTAAAAAGTTTTTCCAAGGAAGAATTTTTCAAATAAAATAGATCCATAATTATTTCATAAACAAACTGTTTTGTAGTAATGGAGGTTTTGAAGCGAGCTTCAAAGCTCTGATCGCAAATGAAATTGTCTGGCAAATCTGAATTAGCAGAGAAATGGTTTACCAGATTAGATGGCGAGTCTGGTTGAGAAGGAATAGGCTCCGAACTAGGAGATTGTGGGGATGTCTTTAGGAAGGAAAAGCTTGAATCGGACCCATCGAAATCGTCTAGAGAGACATGAACAGATGTCTGGCGAGGTTGTCTTTTGGACTTTGGTGATCGTATAAAATAAGGAGATCGTATATAATAAGGAGATGGTTCCCTTCTTTAATGGTGATGCCGGAAGATCTTTTGTTGGCCCGAGTCTTCATTATCGTTGAGAAAGTTAGAGCGTTGAAGAATAGTAGAGAAATTTCTTATTTGAATATGAAAAGAGAAGGCGCTCTATGTTTAATAGGGAAGTGTTGAAAGCCGAAAAGACTCCTTGAAAAAATAAAACACTCCTCAACTCTTGTCTTTTCAAAATTCAATACCCATAATGATATCTTTCAAGAATTGTGCCAAATTGATACGTCTCCCTTAGTCTCCGGTTATGAACATATAATGTTTATCAATAATAACATGCAGATATACTGTAAATATGAGATATTTTATGCACGAACTATTTTAGTACGTGATCATTTTATACCATGCACATTCAAGTTCTCTTCTTAACATGCTAAACCTTTTTTCACTTAATGGTTTGGTAAAAATTCCAGCCAATTCTTTTTCTGTTGGAATAAAAATCAATTTAATTAAACCTTTTGAAACATTATTCCTCAGAAAATGATGTCTTACTTCTATGTGTTTTGTACGTGAGTGTAACACAGGATTTTTAGAGATATCTATAGCACTAGAATTATCACAGTATATGGGTGTAACGACCCAGAAAATTGAATAATTTGTAAAATGATATTATTTGAATAAAATTATATTATTTGTTATTATTATGTGTTAGTAAGATAAATGTCATTTTATAACCTAGAAACGTCGGAAAGTCTTAGTATTTTGACTACATGAAGGAATTAAACTGTTTGAATTTCCAAGACGAAAATAAAAGCTTTCCGAGAAATTTTCTGAAAAACACTATTCATCGATTTTTGCTCGGGAATTATTTTTGAACTTCTGAGAAATACGTAATCATAGAGACTACCAAGGTGAGATGGATTATGTAATAATAATTCGTGTATAAAAAATGTAATTTTTTCACCTGTGGACTTAATTCGAGAACGTTAGGGAAAATAAAGCATTAAGGAACTTAAGTGATGATCGTATAGTACGTAGGTTTTGTACGAGGAAATGAATATGAGTATGATATAAAGTATTATATGAGTATGTATGAATGATGGTATATCATATATTATGAATGAGTATACGAGTTAGAATACGAGAATAATACGTAGAGTTTATGTTCTAAGGCTTTAAGCCAAATGAATGGACTTATAGGATTTGGTAAGAAGTTGTAAAATTTAATTGGGATAATAATAAGGCCCAACGCTAATCAATTTTAAAGCCCAAAGGGTTCTAATGTATAATCCAATGTGGATTAATGCAAGCCCAAGTGTAAGTAATGGTAAAGTCCAATTAGGTTTGTTAATATAAGCCCAAGTATAGGATAAGTTAATTTAACTTAAAGCCCAAGATATTGATCCAATAGATTAGGGTGACCTATGGGGAAACCCATGATCATATGGTTAATTTTGGTGGCCAAGTAAAAGTTGTGATGAAAAAGTAATGGATAAGTGTTGTGGTTAGCAAGTAAACTTAGGGTTTAAGTAATGAATAGTAAGGAAGTTTGATTAAGGAGGTGGGAGGGCCTAATGACCACTATGCCCTAACATTAGTAATCCTATAAATAGAGGGAGAGTTGGATCATTTTTACACTTTTTAATTTCATCCAACATAATACAACTTATTTGGCAGAAAGAATAAGCAAGAATAAGCTAGACTTCCATTATTAGAAAAGAAGAAGAACAAGCTTGATCATCAAAGGTAATGATCGTATGTATAAAATCTTCCATCTCTATAATTATAGGTTGATAAGAGAAGTGTTGATTGATAGACATGTATGCTAAGAAATGATAAAAATGAATAATCTAAGGACTTAAGTCTTAATAAGCCGTGAATAAGTACTTTGTTCATAAATATGTTATGAACTAAGGAAGAGCTTGTAAGACTTGTAACATGTTTACATGAATGAAGTTTGTATGATAAGGAGATGTGAGAATGGTGGTTAGAAGACTTAATCCATTATAAGTCATGAGAAATGAAATTGTATGTAGTTTATACTTTCATAAGTTATAAACTCACAAAGAACAAGTAATAACTTATCATGAAAATAAGTTGATGTAATATGTATATTGGAATGTCAACATGATAGAAATAATCCATTTGGAACGATGAAAAAATTATAAGTAATGAATTTATGCTGGAATTCTCACGATTGGACGATAATCGTCGAATTCGTGAAATTCTCGAATTAGAAGTCAAATTTTGGTATTAAGCTCGGAAACGTTGGGTTTTAATGGGAACAAGTCTTATTTGGCATTATAGAGTTGCGAACTCGAAAATGACCGAATTCTGACTTAGAACGAAGAAACGAGGTTGAACATTCACGAACGTTTATCGTTTTCATTAAAAATGAACTCATAGGTGAATTTTGAGTTAATGAAGTCGAAAATGTAAAAATCTTGCATGAACACGTAGAATATGTGATTTGTGAGATAACTGCTTTTGAACGAGCCAATTCAGACTTAAAATGATCAAATTTGGAGTCTGGGAAGTTCACAAAGTTAAAAATTTGTCAAATTTTTTCTGGTGCACAAAGCTGGCGCCGCGGCGCCAGCCCAAGGCCAAATAGGTGGTGCCGCAGCACCGAGAAAGCCATAACCTACTGGAGTTTGGCGCTGCAGCGTGGACCTATGTACTGAAGTTGGCGCCGCAGTGCCGGAACCAGGATAAACCTACTGACGAGTTGCACCGCGGCGTGGGTCAAGGAAGGTAAGTTGGCGCCACTGCGCCAGCCTTAGGGTTTGCATAATAAAGAAAGATTATGAAGATAAAAAGAAAGACGGATAGTTAGTAGTGAAGTATAACCTTAAGGAACTTAAAGTAACATTCTTAAGTGATTTTAAATACCTTAAGTATTACAACTGAAGGTCGACAAAAGATTAATTAAATGTCAGAGCAATGTAATGTGTTAAGCCGGAACCAATAATAAACAATCTAAATCAAGATTAGATTGAGAAGAAGGGTAAGATTCATTAGGAACCATGTATATTTATTCATGACATAATGTGTTATGTTATGTGATCATCTACTATAGAGACCTTAAAGACTTAAAGTGAACGTGTAATAACAGTAGCAGAAGCTGAAGGCAAGTGTTCTAACCCTTGTTTCAGTTCAATCTGGACAAGCTTTGTGATTCATGTATTCTTACACATGAATTGATGTATGATGAAGTCAAAGCCAATTCTTTTGGCTAGACTTACGATATCTTGGATTTCTTATAATCTATCAAAGTATTGTCAACCAAACTATGTTGGTGTGGTTTTCAAATGAAGATTGAGTATGCTAAAATGTTTTGTCGTCAAACGATATGCACGTGAGGTTACCACAACTTAAACATACATACGTTTAAAGAATGTATTGTTGTTCAACATAGAGTACTATAGGCTGATCACCTAGACGTGCTCGTAAGATATGCCGAACTTACGGACATAGTGTCGGGTTGTCCTTTTCAAAGAAAGTATGAAATACTCAAGGTTTTGGACCGAGTTCTATGTTTAATGAATGTTATTCATTGTGAAATGTTTTGAAGGAAAAGAAGTGCTATTTTGAATTATCGATAGTACTTCGTAACTATTGTTTAGTTATTGAAGATATACGATTCCTATGTTTCAAGCATGCTATTTAATTGGAATTGTTGTACTTGTTGAGCTAGTTATGCTCACTCTTGCTTGAACCATATGAATGCAGCTAAGACCGAACGGACCGAAGGATCTGACAAGGATAAAGGGAAGGCTAAGGCAAACCTGTAGATTACTTATGTAATAGTATAGGTGAATGATGTTAATATTTGATAATATGACAAGAAAAATTGTAATGGTTATTAAGAATCTGGGGAATTTTAATATTGTGTTGGAATATATATAAGAAATATTCGTTCTTTTGAGGAATTTAAATTGAATGTATGTGTGAATTGTAGCACCGTGTAGCACCATATGTCAGGTTGGAAGATACCCGGATTTGGGGGCGTCACAATGGGCACACATTCACATAATATATCAAAATCACGTAGGGTTTTCCTCATCCATAAAATTCGAGAACAACAACTTCCTGCAGCTAGATATTCACCCTCAATAGTTGAAAGAGCCACTAAGGTTTGCTTTTTATTATGCCATGATACGAGACTTTGTCCCAAGAGAGTACAAACACCACTCATACTTTTTTCTATCGATTTGACACCCTGCATAGTCAGCATCTAAATAACCTATTAGTTCAAAGTGATTGAAAATTGGATAAAATAATACTAGGTTAATAGTACCACTTAAATATTTCAAAATTCTTTTAGCAGCATTTAAGTGTGATTCTTTGGGTTTAGCCTGAAATCTTGCACACAAACAAACATTATACATTATATCTGGTCTAGATGTAGTTAAATATAATAAACAACCAATCATATCTTGATATTTAGTTACTTTTACATCTATACCTTTTTCATCAGATGTATGTTTTATTGAAGTGCTCATTGGTGTAGCCTTTGAATTATATCCCTCAAAACCAAACCTTTTAAATAGATCCTTTGTATATTTAGTTTGATGGATATAGATACCTTCTGGTGTTTGCTTGATTTGAAGTCCAAAAAAGTAGTTAAGTTCTCCCATTAGACTCATATTGAACTCCTTGTGTATGCACTTAGAAAACCACTCACAAAGAAAATCATTAGTATTACCAAAAATTATATCATCTACATATATTTGAATAATAATAATATCTTAATTTTCATGCTTAATAAATAATGTAGAGTCAATTTTCCTCTAATAAAACCATTTTGAAGTAAATACTTACTCAACCTTTCGTACCAAGCCATTGAAGCTTGCTTTAACCCATAGAGAGCTTTCTTTAGCTTATAGACATGGTTTGGATACCTCTCATGTTCAAATCGAGGAGTCTATTTTACATATACCTCTTCATTGATGTATTCATTGAGAAAGGCGCTCTTTACCATTTCATAGAGTGTGAACTTCTTGTAACATACAAATTCTAACAAGATGCGCATGGACTCTAGTCTAGCGACCAGGGCGTAAGTTTCTTTATAGTCTATCCCTTCTTATTGATTATATCCCTAAGCTACTAGGCTTGCTTTATTACGAGTGATAGTGTCATGCTCATCAAGCTTGTTCTTGAATACCCACTTTGTTCCAATGATAGAAACATCTTTAGGAAGAAGCATAAGTTCCCAGACTTGGTATCGTTCAAATTGCTGAAGTTCTTCCTGCATTTCCATTAGCCAGCTTTCATCTAGGATAGCTTCCTTAGAATTCTTTGGCTCAACTTTTGATAGGAATGCATAAAAAGCACATTGATTTTGCAATCTGTAGTGATTCCTTTGTTTATATCTCTAATGATGTTTTCTGCTGGATGGTTCTTGAGATATCGCACAATCTTTGGCATTTGCACATCATATATTTCTTCTACTTGTTGAGGAATATCAACTTCAAGCTCTTGTGTTGTTCTTTGTTCTACTTCTTTTGAGTTTTCAAATTCAGCTTGCTGGATTTGTCCATTTGGTTTGCTGAATTGACTTTTTTGGTTTGCTAGATTCACTAAGATCTCCAAATTTCCTGCATCCCCATCTCTTTCTTTTGGAAGATCATTGTGAGTTTTATTAAAAGTAATATGAATAGATTCTTCAACACACAACTTGTTAATATTAAAAACACGATATGCTTTGCTATTCTATGAATACCCAATGAAAATTCCTTCATAAGATTTAGCATCAAATTTTCCTAGGTTATCACTAGTATTTAGAATAAAATAATTAGATCCAAAAACTTTGAAATAACTTATATTAGGAATCTTATTATATAACAGTTTATAAGGAGTCTGTTAGTTCCCAATAGGCACAATAGATCTAGAAGGGGGGGGGGGTTTAATAGATCCTTTTTAATTTCAAATACTTTTCTCGTTTATTTTGTATTGATAATGATTTAGCATATGACAAACATAATAATCTTTTCAAGCACAACAGAATAAGTAAAAGATCCCCTTCATTGATATATTCATAATCATACATATATTGTTCTTAGAGTTAGTTTAGTTGTAAGCAATTAATACATGCATAGCAGTTATAGTAGTTAGGTACATAATGTAAATGACATAAAGTAAAAGACACAAGGGATTTTAAGTGGTTCAGAGACTCAAGCTCCTAATCCACTCTTCTGCTTTCAACTAGCAGATTTCCACTAAAGAAGGGCAGCACCCTGAATCACTAAGATTCCTTCAAGGCCAGCAGCTTTGGAACTTCAATTCACTAAGAACTCTTTACGGCCAGCAACCTTAAAACTCCTCTAGTTCCCTAGGAACTCCTCAAGTCTAGCAGACTTGGAACTTCATTTAGTCCCTCCGGATAAGGACCCCTCAGGCCCTGGCATTCTTGTTGTAGTTGTTGTTGTTGGTGTTGAGCTGCTACTGTACTTAGCTGCTTGGTGTGGTCCTCTTTGCATTCTACTTCGAGTCTAGACCACATCTTTTTTGGTGCAGCCGATCTTCATTCTATTTGGTTCATCTTCATATGATGTCAGCTATGTACCATCACCATTTGGGTTTGCTAAGTGTTTGAGCTTTTGGTAGACTTCGTCTGGCACTTAGCATTCCCTGAATCCTTCTTAACTGGTGGGCAGACATGGTTCTGCACTTGTTCTGATTCAGCTTTAGGTTCACTTGTGATTCGTAGAGTGGCTCATTGGATCTTCTTTATGCTCTGCCACTTTTCTGAATGCTATCTTCTTGGCCTTCTCGACTCTCAGCTTAGCTGCCATCTTCAGTGGCATTCTCATATTTATTGAGTGAAGCTTAAGTCTGTTCGAGTCCTTCTTAAAGGCTGCTTCATTTCCACCTTTGTAGTCTCACTGTCACTAAGACTTGTTCTATTTAGCTCTAGTGGAACTGGTAGAGTCAACACTATAGCATTCCAACAGCTCAACGATCCTTCAACTCAGCAACTCTTGATCTTTGAAGCTATGGCTGATATATACTCCTTCCCAATCTTTCTGTTGGAATATAGCCATTTAAAGTAGTTTGAATTGCCTCACAGATATCGAGTTATTTGGTGCAGACTTCTTGATGTGACGTAACAACTCCTTTATGACTTTACTGACACAATAGTCTGCTACCTTACCTACCGCCTTAGAGTTGTCACCTTTCCATGTCAGGCAGGTAGTCTTCTTTATTTCCTCTTTCTGATTTCTAGATCAGAGGTTGTCCTTTTGCATCGATGCTCTCAATAATCTCTGTTAGAATATCAATCTTCAGATTGAACCGTTGCCAATGCTTCAATCTTAAGTTGACCGAACTCGATTAGAAGCAGAAGATTGGAAGTATATAGAGATTCGATTGGACAGAATCGATTTATTGTTGATATTTACAAGCATGAAAAGCTTTTTGTACAAAAGGTAATATTACTAAAAGTAGAATTTGTCCTTTTGTGCTTTTGACTGAATGATATATAGTATTGATGCAAATGTATTAACTTTTGGGGAATTTATTTTGTAGGTTATTATACTAATTTTTACAAGATTGCTCAATTTATAAAGTATTTAGTTCCAATGGGACATGAGGTACTACTTATCTTATTAGTTTTTTTTATACTTATGTGTTTAAACTGAGTAAACGGGTTTGGAAAGAACAACACCAACTTGTACCGGAACATGGAATTAAGCACTGCTCCACTTGACTCTCCTACTTTAAGGTAAAAATATCTTATCCTTCTATGAATTTTTAAATTTAATATTTGATATAACTGCAAAAATAGAGAAAAAGAAGTCATGTAAGAGAATTATTGGATTTTGAAATTGGAGGTTGGAGATTTGGAGAGAGAGAGAAAGAAGGGTAGGTCTCTAGGTCTAGGTCATAGATTATTATTTTATAGGTTCTAAATATATATTTATAAGTATTATATAAATTTATATTTATATTTATTATAAATATCTATATATATGTATTTATATACAATAATAGAGTACTCTAACTACTAATTAAGAGTAGCGTAAATTATAAACAATAAAAATCAAATTAATACTACAAAAAAGTTCATCAGTGCACAGTAGTTGTTAATCCAAAAAGTAACAGCATAAAATAATAGTTTTTTCTAGTATTCAAAAAAGCAACAGCATAAAGCAACAAGTTGTTTGAAGCATTCCAAAAAGAAACAATATTAATAAAAAGTAACAGGTATTCAAAAAGCAACAGCATAAAGTAACAGGTATTTTCAAGCATTCCAAAAATCAACTACATAAAGTAACATGTGATTTCAAATAAATATTGTTATTTCTCTTACGATTCTGATGCAGTAGTTCTAGGACCTGATCGCACTGTCCTGTTGAATGTTGCTCATTGATAGGTTGAGATAACACTACGATCCTGAAGAGTGTTCATCGAATCTTCAATGTAGAACACCTCTTCCTTTTTTTGTGCAGTGCTTCAACACTTCTGTTTGCTTCAACTGATCTTAGGAACTGATAGCTTGACTCCTTGTTCTGGCCTCTTCTCAATAGAAAGACACTTTATATTTATGGCATACCCAGCTCACTTTCTCCTTGTGATCTCCTGTTCAATTATCATCAATGGGCTGACCCAATGTTTAATCACTTTAGCCTTGTTCTTCAGAAGCTAACCAGTATCTCTGTGTACACCTCATCAGTTCCTACTTTGTTTGGCAAACACTACGATCCTGGTTACTTCCAAGATCACTGTCTTCTGTTCACTTGATATCTACTGCACTTGCTGACTTTCCTTAGTCAGTTTCTTTGAGTGAAGTCTTCTTTTGATCAACTTATGGAAGACTTCATCTTGAATGGCTTCACAACTCAATCTGCATCTTGATTGGGTTGGTGCTTAGATCTTCTGTTAGCTTGCATGCCATTCGTTGAGTGCTCTCTGGTTTCCCTTAGGTGGAATGTATCTTTGCAGCTTAGACCAAAGGCTTCACACTTTGGATATTCTGGGAGTGCTCATTTATTGAGAATTATATTTGCTCTACGATTCTGCCTTGGCATTGTGAGTACCTCTATTGAGGCCTTAGTTCAGCACTCTACGATTCAGCTTCGGCTGTACATACACTACAACTCCGAGATCAGATCTTGACTTTCTAAAATTTCTGTCTTTATGCTTGTTGTCTTCATCTGATCTTGCTCGACTACGATCTCTGCCTCTGATATGATCAGTAGACTCTACGACTCCGAGTGTAGTCTATGATTCTTAACTTGGCTTTAGGCAGATGCTCGGTCGACTCGTAGACATGTCTCTACGATTCTGAACATGTTTTCCTCAGCAGACTACGGTTTCGAGGAAGTTCTTCTCGACACACTATGATTCTTCATCGTCTCTCCTAGCAGCCGACGAACTCTGAGATCTACTATCTTGCAAACTAGGATTCCTCCTTGACAACTCTCGAGTTTTCCTTGACTCTCCTGGCAGACTACGATTTCTGGTGCAGTGCTCGATGATCAGACAAGCCTATCTATTACATTATAAGATCAACCTAACAAGCTTGATCTTTCTATAGTCCTTGTACATCATTTCTTTTTAAGGATTTTACAAAGCTATTTTGCTTATGTAGGATCAACCTAACATATTTCAATCTAAGTCCTTGTACACATGTTTCCTGTTATCTATCAAAGGACTTTACAACTTTTCTTAATGCAAGCATACTTGCATATTCATTCATATATATCATATACAAATCATACATAAATAGGAATATTATTCACATGTTTATTCCTGACAGAGTCTTCAAAATGATTGGACGAATAAGTACTCTATTCAAAACATAACAAGAAGTGTTTACAACTTTGGCCCAAATATTTTTAGGAAGTTTACTTTCTTGTAATAAAGTTCTAGCTGTTTCTTGTAATGTCCTATTCTTTCTTTCTACAACTCTATTTTGTTGAGGGGTTCTAGGGGCTGAGAATTCATGACTGGTTCCTTTGTGATCACAAAATATTATAAAGTCTTTTTGAAATTCAGTACCATGATTACTTCTTATCTTTACAAGTTTGAGACTATATTTTGTTTCCAAGTTTCTTATTAATTTCTCAAATTCCTTAAATGTTTCATCTTTAGTTCTCAAAAATAATACCCATGTACATCTAGAGAAATCATTTACTATTACAAATGCATAAAATTTACCATTTATACTAGGATGTCTTTTTGGTCCAAATAGATCAAGATGAAGTAGTTGTAAAGGACAAGAAGTTGATACCATGTTCTTTGCCGTAAACGATGTTCTTACTTGTTTCCCGAGTTGACAAGGAACACAAATTCCCTTCTTTTCATACTTTATTTTTGGCAATCCTTTGACAAAATTCTTTGAGGATAATTTCTTGATTAAATCTATATGAACATTGTGACGCCCCCAAAATAGGTATACATCACCCATTCTGAGTCGTCAAATATATGGTACATAAATCAAATACAAACTTCTTTTATACATTACGACAACAACGTAGCTATATTCTCATTTCCTGAAGAGAACAGTGAAAGAAAAGGGTGAGCTCAACTAGCCCAATAAGAAATATTATGACCAAGGTAATGCAGAATAAATTATCGTTAGCCTTCAACAATATAACAACTGATAAAATATAGTAGACAACACGTTTTAGATCAACAACTGCAATGGAATAAGCAATCCATTAGAAAAGTCAAGTAGAACATAATGTCTACTATCTCCTCTAGATTAAAATTCCATCATTAATATTTCATTCCTGCAATACTTATCAACAGTTCTTTATTATACCCAAGACAAAGAGAACTCTCATCACCTGTCTTCACCTGAACCACCAACGATTATAGTTAAATCCACAATTCATATTTATAATCATGTAAATCAATAGTTTCTCTTTGCCACAAAGGCTTAATAGAACGTTTACTCAATATCCTTACCCCAAAGGCTAAAGACATTCAAGTCTAATAACAATTATCATACCAATCAGTTGTCTACCTTTGCACTACGAGCCAAAGATATTCAACAATAAAACCAATGGTCATGATCATACCAATCAATTGAATGTCAGTGAACTACGGCCAAAGATATTCAAATGTTAACTAATGGTCATGATCCTGCCAATCACATAATCGAATTACCCATACACTACGGCCAAGGATATTCGTTCGTATCACCAGTGGTCATGATCATGTCATACACCTGTTCATCTTTGCACTACGGGCCAAAGCTATCAATCAACATTTCATCTTTGCACTACGACCAAAGATATCAATCAACAGTTCTTTTTTGCACTACTGTCCAAAGACATACAACTGTAAAACCAATAACCAACAGTCTATCTATGCACTTAAGCCAAATATGATTTTCATCACAATATAAGCATGATGATGATGACAATGATATAAGCATTAATCAAACAAAATCAAGGATAAATATTAAAGACTTTAAATTTATCTAGAGTTTAAAAATATCCAAATTGTCAACATGATACTGCTTTGTGGAGAAAAACTCAAGAATAATTTTCATGTATCAAAAATAATTTGGACAGAAAAGAAATATATCTTTCGGGTGAATAGTACCCCGTGAATAGTACTTCAGGAATAGTACCTTATGAATAGTACCCCGGCATAAAAAGTACCTCAAATACACGAGTGAATAATATTCAGGTGAATAGTAATTTGGGTGAATAGTAACCCGTGAATAGTAATTAGTGAATAGTACCCCGACATGAAAAGTGCCTCGAATACCCAAGTGAATAGTAATCGGGTGAATAGTAACTCGTAAAAGAAAAATACCAAAGAAAATGATATTCCATGACGAGTACAAAAGAAATGATATCTCATACGAGTATAATAGAATATACGAAACTGCAAATGGATTTTCACCCGCCGTGCGGTAATCCACGTAGACAGATCATTTCCATAATTTAATAAAGAATGAATACGAAGGATCATTCACCATGCATGCGGTAATCCACATAGACATGTTATTCCAACAGAATAATAAAGAATGGAATAACAGAAGAATTCACCAGGCATGCGGTAGTCCGCATAGACAGGTTATTCCAACAGAATAATAAAGAATGGAATAACAAAAGCATTCACCAGGCATGCGATAGACCTCACAGACATGTTATTCCAACAGAATAATAAAGAATGGAATAACAGAAGAATTTCACCATGTATGCGGTACTTCGCATAGACATGTTATTCCAACATAATAATAAAGAATGGAATAACAACCCTTACGAGTATTGAAAGAAAATAACTCTCTTCATGAATACGAAAGAATAATACCCCTTACCTTAGAAGAAACTGGATACTGGAATAGTGAGGTAGCAGACTTCTCTTCTTCTTTCTCTCTATAATTTCTCTCTATAATAATTGCTCTATAGGTTTAGTGAATTGGTGAGAAATGAAGGAAAAATGAGCTTCTATTTATAGAAAAATATAGTTTCAATAATTGCACATTTTGGGACTCGAAATATTACATTATAATAGCTTCCTCTTTTTCTTTATTTTTAATTTAGTCCTGCAAGTATTATCAAACTTACACCACCTCCCCTAATAGTAAATCATGTGAATTAATAGTAAATCATGTGACTCAATAGTTCTAATCATGTGAAAAAATTAATTATAGTATAGTACCTTCAACTAGACCTCCATTTCTAATTTAGTCATTGATGTATTATCAATCTTGCACCACCTCCCCTAATAGTACATGCATGTGAATCAATAGTACACACATGTGAACAAATAGTTATAAGCATGTGAATTAATAGCAATTAATTGCTCATTTATCCGATTAATTACCCGATTGGTCAATATAACCTCCAGACATCAATTATTATCGGAATAGATGTCGATTTCCACTAACACTAATACTTCCAACAAAATGAAAATATCAATTTCATCTTTAATCAATACGAACTTATTCATCATTAATATTATAACTCATAATATTTAACAACCAGATCATTCCCAGGAAAGATGGGGCTTTCCGATAAGGATTTCTACCTATTGACGCACAATTAGATTATCTAACCTCTCCTTGACAGAACTTCTAGACATTGTCAATATTGCAAATAATAATATGAATAACTTTATTGTCTCAATTATTGATTTAATAATATAACATATTATACAGATATTACTGTGAGGTGGATAATGAAGAGAGAATGGCGTGAATATTTTTAAGATGTTTGAAGCTGGAGATACGTCAGCATCTTATTTCTCATAAACTTGTGTTTGTATTCATATGTTGTAAATAGGGCTCAGTTGGTGGAGCGCGATAACGAGTCAACACAACCAAAAGAGAGCAGCCGACAAAATGATAATACCAGTGAGAGCAGTCATCGAAGCGGTGACAACAAGCGTGGAGGGAATCAACATGCCAAAAATGGTAACCACTTCGGTGGTAATCAGGGCCAAAACAATAAGAATGGACATTTCAAGAAGAGGAGATTCGACAATGATGGAAAGACGTCAGCACCAGCACCCGTTGTTAATGAAGGAGAAAGACCACCTATTATATCCTTCAAATGCGGAGGGGAGGGACACATCAGTCCAAATTGCGCGATGCCGTCCAAGGCATGTTATAATTGTGGAAGAGAAGGTCACTTAGCCCAATTTTGTTGTTCACCGAAGACAAATTCAGCTGGGATGGAGGCACCAAAGGCTGTCCCAGAAAAGTCAAAGCCGGTAGTGCAAGGGAGAGCGTTTGTTGTGACCTCCCAGAAAGTAAGGAACCCGAATGAGGTCATCACGGGTAAGCTTATCATAAACTCTAGCGAAGTCTACACTTTATTTGATACCGGTTCTACTCATTCTTTTATTTCTCCTACTTGCGCTTAACGATTAAATTTGACTCCGGAGAAATTAGACTTTGACTTATCTGTGGAAACTCCGTTGGGAGAAACCTTTATTACATCCACGGTTTAAAAGTCTTGTTTGGTTCAAGTTGGTACCCACACATTACCTATCGATCTTATTGCATTAAAAATACTTTCACTTGAAGTAATTCTAGGGATTGATTGGTTAACTACTCATCATGGAAAAATTAATTATTTTCAGAAGGTTGTTAGCTTTCATATTCCTAATCGACCTATTATGAGAATTCAAGCAACCAAACCATTAAAATCAATCATTGTCATCTTAATCCATAAAGCTATTCATTTATTGAAAAACAGATGTCAAGCTTTCTTAGCTCATGTCACAGATCTAAACAAAAATACGCCAATTTTGAATAATATTTTTATTGTTAATGAATTTCTTGACGTATTCCCTGAAGAACTTCCTGGCCTACCCCCAGAGTGTGAAATTGAATTTTGTATCGACATTGAACCCGGTACAAAACCTATTTTTAAATCCCCATATCGAATGGCTCCTATTGAATTTCAGGAGTTAAAAACTCAACTGCAGGAATTGTTAGATATTGGCTTTATTCGTCCTAGTACTTCTCCTTGGGGTGTTCCTGTTCTATTCATGAAGAAGAAAGATGGGAGTATACGACTTTGTATTAATTATCGCGAGTTGAATCATATCACCATCAAAAATAGGTACCCATTGCCACGTAATGATGACCTGTTTGACCAGTTGCAAGGAGCCAAATTCTTTTCAAAGATTGGTCTTCGTTCCAGATATCATTAATTGAAGATTAGAACCGATGACATTCCAAAGATGACTTTCAGAACTCGGTATGGGCATTATGAATTCTTAGTGATGTCCTTTGGATTGACTAATGCTCCTGCTGCCTTCATGGATATGATGAACCGAGTATTCAAAGAAATATTTGGATCACTTTGTGGTCATCTTTATTGATGACATCCTCATATATTCCAAAACCCATGAAGATCATGAGCAACACTTGAGGCTGATACTCCAAAAGCTTCGTGAATATAAGCTTTATGCCAAGTTAAAGAAATGCGAGTTCTGGCTTGAGGAAGTAGCATTCCTTGGGCACGTGGTATCAACTCATGGAATATCTGTTGACCCAGCAAAGATTGAAGCTATTTAAAGCTGGGAGCAACCTAAATCGGTGACCGAAGTACGTTGCTTTCTCGGTTTAGCTGTTATTATCGGAGATTCTTAGAAGAATCGCTACTCCATTAACTCAGCTAACTCGGAAAGATACAAAGTTCAGTTGGAGTGAGGAATGTGAGAAGAGTTTTCAAGAACTCAAGAGGAGACTCATTTCAGCACTTGTTCTGACAATACCATCTGGTTCGGAGGGATTTGTCATCTACAGTGATGCTTCGGGCAAAGGGTTTGGATGTGTTCTCATGCAACATGAGAAAGTCATAGCCTATGCTTCACGACAACTCAAAGAATATGAGAGGAATTATCCTACTCATGATCTAGAGTTGGCAGCTGTTGTCTTCGCACTAATGATTTGGAGGCATTACTTGTATGGGGAGAAAGTGGAGATCTTTACGGATCATAAAAGCCTCAAATATTTATTCACTAAAAAAGAACTCAACATGCGACAACGACGTTGGCTTAAACTGTTGAAAGATTATGATCATATTATCCAATACCATCCTAGAAAAGCGAACGTGGTGGCTGACACATTGAGTAGAAGATCATATGCAGGTACGAGTGCAATATTGTCAACGCAAAGGCCCATTTTGTATGACTTGCAAAGGATGGAGATAGAGATAAAGACTCCAGGGACCCACGTGATGATGGAAAATATACGAGTAGAACCGACTTTAATTGATAAAATTAAAGCTGCTCAAGTTACAGATCCGGAGCTGATGAGTATGAGGAAGAAAGTGCAAGAAGGTGCGATGCCGGAAGCAAGAATCGATGAAGAAGGAACACTTCGAGTCAACTCTAGACTTTGTGTTCCTAACGACCCTTACTTAAAGTATAAAATCGTGATGGAGGTGCACAACACACCGTTTGCAATCTAATTTGGGAGTACCAAAATGTATCATGATCTTGGACATACATTTTGGTGGGGCAATATGAAGAGAGAGATAGCGCTGTTTATCTCAAGGTGTCTAACGTGTCAACGAGTTAAGGTGGAGCATCAAGTACCAAAAGGTCCATTATAACCA
This sequence comes from Panax japonicus, assembly GCA_020205505.1. Classification (NCBI taxonomy): domain Eukaryota; kingdom Viridiplantae; phylum Streptophyta; class Magnoliopsida; order Apiales; family Araliaceae; genus Panax; species Panax japonicus. Next base: position 32,667,368 of record CM035109.1, on the reverse strand, counting down.
CTTGAAATTTCAGAATGGAAGTGGGAGCACATTACCATGGATTTCTTTACTGGTCTTCCCAATGTTTCTCAAGGCATAGATGCAATTTAGGTCATTGTTGATAGATTGACCAAGTCTGCTCATTTCTTACCGATACGAGACACTTATACACTTGAACGTCTTGCTCGTATGTACATAAACGAGGTTGTAAGATTGCATGGTATGCCAGTATCCATAGTTTCTAATCGAGACCCAAGATTCACTTCGGGATTTTGGGTTAGTTTGTAAAAAGCTATGGGCACAGATTTACGATTTTGCTCGGCATATCATCCTCAGACGGATGGATAGTCAGAGAGGACTATTCAAAATCTTGAAGATCTATTAAGACTTTGTGTCCTTGATTTCATGGGAATTTGGGATAAGTTCTTACCATTGGTGGAGTTTTCTTACAACAACAGTTATCCAACAAGTATTGGCATGGCTCCATTCGAAGTGTTGTATGGAAGAAAGTGTCGTTCTCCAGTATGCTAGGATGAGGTGGGTGAAGCAACGTTGTTGGGACCAGAGTTGGTACGTATGACTACAAAAAAGATTCAAACGATCCGGTAACGTATAAAAACCTCACAAGATCGACAAAAGAGTTATGCAGATCATGTGTTGTTACGTGTTGCTCCATGGAAAGGAGTTACGAGGTTTGGAAAGGAGTTACGTGTTGCTCCGTGTCGGCCCATTTTTAATCCTTGAACGAGTAGGAACTGTGGCCTATAGACTCACTTTATCGCCAAGTATGTCTCGTGTTCATAACATTTTTCACATATCCATGTTACGTAAATATGTGGAAGACCCGAACCACATTATTGAGTTGGAACCGGACGAAATAACGGAAGATTTGACGTATGAAGATGTTCCTGTTCAAATCTTGGATAAGAAGGAACATATTCTACGCACCAAGGTTATACCTCAAGTCAAAGTTTTGTGGAGAAACCACGATGTTGAGGAAATAACTTGGGAGTTAGAATCTGAAATGAAATCAAGGTATCCTTACCTCTTTGACATACCAGGTACGTACCCTAATTTCGAAGGCGAAATTTCATAAGAATGGGAGATTGTAAAACTCCAACTTTTTGAATAAAGATGAATTTTCTATAAATATTATTTTTGAATATTATGGAGTGAAATTTATATAATAGTTGTGGGTAATATTTATAAATTTTGTAAAGTACGTAAGTTGTTATATAATATTCGATTGTTCGGGGAATATTCATTTTAACAGGGAATATTAGTACAACAGCACAATCATTGGTGGACCCTACAACGGAATTATTGTCAGATTGAGAAAACGACAGAAATACTTTATGAAAATAACGACGAAGTTTTACCGTTAACTGTTGAAACACCCGGTGTTAAAAGTACAGTAATACGCGTGGTTGCATAGTAGCACACGATATTAATTATTGATGCTTAAGTGATAAGTCACTCAATTTTGTTGGTATTATTAATGTAATAATACAGAAAATCTTTTTATATAAAACAGAATACTGTTATAAAGTTATTCTATAAATAGAATATATTATATTCTATTATGCATAGTGTTGCATAGTGTTTTGCATAGTAATTTTTTTATATAAAACAGAATAATTTTATAAAGTTATCTGTTTTATTAGAAAATAATTAGAATATATTATGTTTTATTATGCATAGTGTTTGCATAGTGTCTGCATAATGTTTGTATAGTAAAATCTTTTACAAAGTTATTCGTTTTATTAGATTATAAATAGAATATATTATATTTTATTTAAAAGATTTTGCTTTAAATATGGACTGTCGGATTAAAGTAAATCAATCTCGACCGTTCACGAGCTAGTTACTATGCATTCCATTTTTCTATAAATAGAAGCTCATTCATTCATTATTTTCTTATGAATTCACTGAAACTCTAGAGAGATAAACTATAGAGAGAAAGAAGAAAGTATTCTGCTACTTCACTACTTATATATCCAGTACTCTATTCTTAAGATATGGAATATTATTTGGTGTACTCGTAAGGGGTGTTATTCTTTCTTATTCATGAAGAGAAATGTTGTTATTCCATTGCTTATTATTTTATTGGAATAACCTGTATACGCGGTCTACCCTATACTTGGTGACATTCTTCTATTATTCCGTCTTTATTATTCTGTTGGAATATCCTGTCTGTGCGTTTTGCGTTTGACCTGATTCTGTCTTTATTATTCTGTTGGAATATCCTGTCTGTGCGTTTTACGCCAGACCTGATTCCGTCTTTATTATTATTCTGTTGGAATATCTTGTCTGTGCATTTTACGCCGGACCTGATTCCGTCCTTATTAGTATTCTGTTTGAATAACCTGTCTATGCGAAGTACCGCATGCATGGTGATTTCTGTTATTATTCTATTCTTTATTATTCTGTTGGAACATTATGTCGGTGCGAATTTTGCCTGACCTGGTTCCATTATTTAGTATTCTATTGGAATAACCTGTCTATGCGAAGTACCACATGCATGGTGATTTCTTTTGTTATTCCATTCTTTATTATACTCAGTTGGTTAAAGTTTTAACTTCTATACTCCATGAAATTAGTATAATATCTTTGATATTTGCGCTTCATCCAGTATCTTTTCATAGAAATATTCTTCTGATCATTCCTGAACTTTACTCTACAAAGCAGTATCATGTTGACAATTTGAACATTAGTAGTTCTTGGACAAATTAATTCTTGAACTTATTTTATTGAATTCTTATATCATTGTCATCATCTTCATGTTTATATTATGTTGAAAGTCATCTGTGGCCTGTAGTGCATAGATGGACTTGGTATGATTATGACCCAGGATTATTCAGTATAATCATGACCATAATGTTACAAATGATGTGGTAAAAGTCCTCGTTGGCCAGTAGTGCATTGATAGACAGTTGTTGGCATGATAATGACCATTAATGAATACACAAATATTCTTGGCCCGTAGTGCATGGATAATTATGGTCGTGATACTAAAGAATATCCTTGGCCATAGTGTAGGGGTGATTCGATGATGTGGAATATTTATTAAGCCGAGTCTCAGCGATAACAGTGATGAAAAACCTTTTTAATCATAAAAGATAGTAGATTTTATTCTCTACTTGACTCTTTTAATGGATTACTTGTTTCACTATAGTTAAACTTGATATCTATTATATTTTATCAGTTTAACATTGTTGGAGACTAATGATAATTTATTCTGCATTATCTTAGTCATAATATTTCTTACTGGGCTAGTTGAGCTCACCCTTCCTTTCACTGTTCTCTTCAGGAAATGAGAATATAGCTGGGATGAGTTGGGGAACAGAATGATGGTCCAGAGGATAGCATTAGTAGTCCTCACTATTCTGTAAAATAGTGTGATAATAATTGTAATGAGGACTCCTTTTGAGTTTGTATAATCTCTAGTAGATAATATTTGTATTCCAACTCACAGTTTATGTTTTATCGTATTGTACACGATAGTTGTATTAGTAAGTTATATTTAAATTCCGTACCATGTATTTGGCGACCCAAGATGGGTGATGTATACCTAATTTTGGGGGCGTCACATGGCCACTATTAGTTGACTTTTGCCATTTTCCAAACTTGCCCCAAATATGCTCCAAATGCCTCCTTTTCGCATCATTCGCCACACCAACCACCCTACACATGAAAATAACAAGAAATAAGTAAGAATGAACATGAATGCAAAGAATTAACAACGATTATGCTTAAAATGGACATCGATTCGTGGATATAAAATCCACTTATCAAAATTTGTGACGCTTCCAAATTCAGGTACTTGAAACCCGAACTCAGTGCTTCACGATACCATTTCTATGAGCGGAATAATACTAATAATAATAACAATAATATAGATTATCGAATATAATTTACATATTATCAGAGTTTTTAAATCCCAAGTACGAAACCTTCAAACATTTGTTACATTACATGATAATTAATATATATCATCATTATCATAACAATGTCTATTTATTACAACAGATAACATTATCTTTCATTCAGCGACCTTCCTTTTCCTTTTGTTCTTGGCAGAGCCTTCAGGTTGTTCATACTTAGCTGAAAACATTTAAATTAAGCAAAGATGAGCATTTGAGTGCCCAAAAAGTAATATTAACAATAACATTTAGCTAAATGAATTAAATGTTTTCTTTGAACGATACTTCTACAACGAATCAACAGTTGTGAAGTAAGCTGAATCAATAATAAACAAACTATCATTTCGATTTCAAATTTTTGAAACTACGTACAGACTATAAATGATGATCATTTGACAGACTATGAACATTGTTTTCTATTTTTGAAAAGGTTAAATAGAACTTCATCTATAAACCGTCATTACTTACGGGCACGGGGGGTAATCAGCCCGTTATGCCCTGTATTGATCAATACTACATTATAGGAAGATATTTTCGTCCAGCATTTCCGCCTTAGGCGCATAAAAGTTTCCCATATTTGGGATGTTCATACCAGTCTTGAATCCGAACTAGAACAATTTAGTTGGATAACACTAAAGTTCTTATCTTGTTCAACAACAATTTTTAAATTAGTGTCTAGCCAGATCAAATAGCTTAGACGACTTTTAATTCAACTTATACATATTGGACACTGATAAGTATGTATCAACATGTGATAAAATATAATGATTATCCAAGCGAGGACACTTGTATAACCATGTTTAGAAATTAACGAACAGAATATATTTCTTGATCTACAATAACAGAATTAAAGAACTTGTACATCAGATTATAATTTAATAATTTATTTATAGAAAATCATTGCATAAGTATATACAAAGGTTGAAATATTTGAACAATTGAAAAGAATAGTTTAGATATTATCTTACACATGTCCATTGCATAAATTAAATGCAAAGGGTTAGATACTTGCCTTGTCTGCTGCTTACACAACTTAGATTTATCTTTTATATCAAGTCCTATCATTAAATAGATGATTCGTTCGATTAGAATAACATATCATATCATATTGTACTGCTATTTGCAGTCAGTACATAACTTAATCACATTGTCATGTAAGTTTAACAACCATTGAATCACAAATAATCACTTATCTAATAACATTATCTAAGTTCAGATCAATTTCTGAAATGTGTCGGTGTACCGACAACTTTATCGGGTATTTATCGAGTCTAAGACTCTATCCTGTAACTTAGTATCAGTTATATTATTTTTAAATGACTTATAATACTTTTTAAACATGTATTATAATTTATCGCGAATTTTCAAACATCAGAATCATTATTAAATGATTTAAATATAAAGAAATTTCATTATCATTAACATTTAATTAATATTAAACTATTAATGAAACCATTGTCAAAATATTAAAGTTAATAATAATAACTCAAAATATTTTTAAAACATTTATATTATCCTTAATTGATTTTTAAAATAATTAAAATCATTTTTAAATACTTACCATTAATAATAAAATATTAATGCATTAAGTATCAAAATATTAAAAGGCATTAATTATAACTTAAATTTTTTTTAAATCATTAATATCCTTTTTAAATGATTTTTAAATAAATAAAACCATTTAAAACTATTTATTTAATATAATTATTAAATTAACTTAATATCTTTAATGTTAAATAAATATCATTAATATTAAATTATTAATGAAATCATCCTTTAAATATTAAAAGTTATATTTTATAACTTAAATTATCTTTAAATACTTTATTTTCATTTAAAATAATTTTTAAAATAATAAAATCATTTTTAAACTAAATTATTTAATATAATTATTAAATAACTTTAATATCATTAATAATAAATAATTAATGAAATTCACCACAAAATATTAAAAGTCATAGAGAATAACTTAAAATATTTTCTTATACCATAATATAATTTTGAATGATTTTTCATGTATTAAAATTATTTTTAAATAATTTATTTAAATAATAATTCAATAAATAAAATATTTTTAATATTTGAAAAATATTAAATATTTATGAAATATATTAAAAATAATTAAAATATAATTTTTGGACATTAAAATAATTTTTAAAAATTTATTTGGTATTTTTCTGAATTAAAAACTAATTAATACTAATTATTTAATAAAAATAATTAACTTTATTCAAAACTGTCGCTAAAGACCACATTTAGCGACAGAACCGTCGCTATAGGTGTTCTTCATGTTCTTCATGTAAACCCAGATCTTCATAGACAGTTTCGAGTGGGTGAGTTTGACCGTGTATAACTCGGTGTGTGATGTGTTTCTGGACCCGTTTCTGGACAGATCAGGTAGAGCTAATGTAACACTACAAGATCCAGCAACAAACACGTTCATATCATACATCAAATGAAAGATCTAAGCCATCAAAGTGGCTGTCAGATTTTTTTTTTCATTTCTGGGTTGCCCAGAAATGAAGAACAGATCATGGGGCTCACTTTGGACCTCCACTACATTCGGATCATGTATTGTTTTAGTGATCTATGACTTCTAGGTTCTAGCCCACATTTAACACTACAAATCTATCACAAAACATAACCATAACAACAAAATAATAGCAACAAAATAATAGCAAGATATAGATCGGTCAAAGGCTGTCAGAACACATAGCCAAAGGTTTTTTGGGTTGCCCAGAAAACCGGATCCATGATTAAGCTACCCACTTTGACCAATCACTGAAGCCAGCATACTAGATGTTTAGGAGATTTTAAGGCATAATATTAGAGATCATATACAGGACTACAAGTTAGATACAATAATAAAACTAAAACATTAACAAAATGAAAGATCTAGACGCTTGAATACACTGTCAGACGCTTGTTCATGGTTTCTGGGCTGCCCAAAAATTGTCCGGTCAATGCCGGTTGTGATAACCCAGGATTTCGAATAATCCAAAATTTGCGAATAATTTTTTTTAATTAATTAATATTAATATTAATTATCAATTTTGTGACAAGTATCTGTGATACGAGTCTCGAGAAAGTCAATTTGTGTATTGACTAATAAATTTAGAGTAGAGTTGTGCTTAACAACTTTAGAAAACCCTAACCCTAATTTTTGGATAGGGATTCGATAGAAAATACAATTAAAATAATTATATTGTTGATGATGTGTTTGGAATGTATAGAAATGTTGACCAATGGTTGACTGGATGGGGTTTTCTCCAATGAAGACTTTCAAATGTGTGTAAGGATCTCCCAACCCGTCGTATTTTTCAAAGTCAGGAGTTTTGAATTTCTCTAGATAATGCACACCATGGAATATACAAAGGTTTGTGTATGAAACACTCACATGTGCTCCAATCCCTTTGATAGACCAAATGGTCTCTTCAATCTGTAAGACTTTTTTCCTGATATCACCGATGTCTGGATCTTCTTTGAGATGGGTGGTGTCAAGAATTTTGTTGGTTGTGTCCAACTAAGATTCATGTACATGGTTTTGACTGTTTGGTCCCTGATTTCCTCCTTGTGCAGAGTATTTTGTATGTATGGGCATTCGTGGACCCTAAGTAGACTTGTGTAGTTCTTTAAGCAGAACAACCAACTCTGTAATTTGGTGGTTTAATCCTTCGACCTCCTCACAGGAGACAGGAGTAGGATTAGACTGGCTAGATGAAGCCATACTTGGCTGTAGGCTTGTTGCCTTTTTGGACTTTGATCGGGTTATAGATCCAATTGTTTCCTTACAAAAAGACTTATGTAGTTTAGTCTTAGGGAATGTGGAAATGTTTACATGCTATGTGATGTATCCATTATAGGAGTATTATCCTGCAAAATGGATGTTAGCTTTTTGTATGACAATATAGCATGTCAGGTTTGGATATAAAGGGGAATGTATGTGCACATGTTCCTTCATATTTTCTATTACATTGAGTTTGACATGAAAATGAAATTACAAGTAATTGATTTTACAAGTAATTTGAAATGTGAAAGTATGTAGAGACTTTCCTCCGCGTTTGGTTTATCAGAGGGTAACCTATCTTATGCTACTTTTGCGACTTTTTGGCATGAAGGTTCCCAAATCATCACAATTTTCTTGACGGGAAGTTAATCTGGTCTTTCAACTGGAGTGAATTTGGGTGGTGCCTTTCTTGAGCCTCATTGGAATTAGTCTCCCTACGAGTCTAGTAATCAAACACCGAGAGGATAGCCTCGTGGTGGAGGAACCACACAACATACATTCACATACAACGTGTCTCACCGTTATGGAAATGATGATATGTGCAAAGCACTAATATCACAAGCAGATATGGTGTGAAGCACTAAATACAATAAGTAAATGTGACGCCCCCAAATCAAGGTCTGCTAACCTCAGATTCGGTGCTCACGATCTATCATCATCATAAGCATTCTATAACTATTACGAAATAATAAACATACATTGTTCATTATAATAAAGTTCCATAACATGGTCCCAAGGTTTTCATAACCTTAATTTTAAACACACCATTCATATTACAAAAGGTTTATAAGAAATTCCAATAGATAATAATTAAATTAACATTCATTCTAAGTTACTCCTGGATCTTGCCCTTGCCCTTATCTTTCGTGTTGGATCCTTCGGGCTTAGCTAAAATAGATGTCATGATATAGCAAGGGTAAGGAACTAATTTGCTTAGCAAGTTATATACAAGGGAGATATATCATGACTAGAAAGAAGTTTGGCTTTCAATGTTCAACAATAGTATAAGATTTTGAAGGAACGTGAATTAATAATCAACAACTGAATATATGAATAATTGAATAACATGTACTGAGTGGTTTTGAAATAACCATGAACATTTGCCAAGGTTCTTAGTCATTTAAACTGGACCTCTTAATAAGTTTTGGTATTCAAGGGGATCAACCTTTCATACCTCGTGATTTATGCATAAACACTTAATAATCCGGCATTGATATCATGCCTTAATCAAATTCGTCCTTTTCTCAGTCAAGAGTTCTTATCATATCAATTTAATAAGAACAGTTTTTTAAAATACATTTGATTTAACAAATTTAAACATGCTTGATCTAGCTGATACAATTAGCATAAATCTATCTCATAAACAGTTTATGAATGAAGAACTTTAATTTAATTCACAGTTCAGTAATAGTAGAACAAGAATCCAATTGCACAAATTGCGAATTTCAATAATCATTATAGATGTAAATAATCATCAATAATTATTCACTAATATGCTTTAAAAATAATAACTCGAGTTTGAGTTAGGAAACTTGTCTCGTCTGTAGAGCTACGCAATTAATTTATATCCACTATGCAGTTAAATTATCTTCCTTTGAGAGACCTTTAGTTAATCTTTCAATTAGTCATAGTATAACATGTAATCACATAAATATTATACATTACATTTAGTTCTTATGAACATTATCTTGTCTTGATAATGTTACAATTAAATAACAACATAATATTATTAATCTTGATAATATTTAATTCACCTTTTAGTATTATTAGTTCCCTAATAATACATTCATTTGCTCACTAATATTATTAACATCTTAATAATATTTTAATACCTTACTAATATTATTAATCCTCTTAATAATATTTTAATTATGCATTAATATTATTACCTTAATAATATCTTACTTATGCTTTAGTATCATTAATCATTTAATAATACTTTTAATCATTTACTTAATATTTTATTCATTTACTAATATTATTGATCATTTAATAATATTTTATTCATTTACTAATATTATTAATCATTTAATAATATTTTATTCATTTACTAATATTATTAATCATTTAATAATATCTTATTCCATTACTAATATTATTAATCATTTAATAATACTTTAATCATTTATCAATGCTTAAATCAAATATTATTAACCATTTAATAATATTTTAAAGAAATTTTAATCTTAATATTTTTATTTACTTATCAATATCATATTCTAATATTATTAATATCATAATAATATTTTAATAATTTATTGGATTAATAAACAATTTATTCTAATTGTTCACCCTTTATTAAACCTCTTATTTAATATCCATAAAAGGGCATAAATAATATTTCTTATCATAAATTATCAAAGTGCTCTAAGATAGTCATGATATGATATATTATGAGTATTCAAGTATAAAAATCATATTTTTCTTATTAAAGACATCATTAAACTATTTATTTCTATTTATTCATAACTTAATCATTTTTAGGAAAAATAGTAAACCGATTCCAAAAATTCTTAGCTTCTGTATTTTAATAGAATATGAACCCACAAGGATCCACAAATTTTTCTGGAATTTTAGAAAATGATCTATTATTTTTAAAGTTCCCAAAACACTCGGATCTTGCTTCATTTTTAATAAATTGAGTTTTTCTCCAACAAATCTAATATTTTCAGGATATGCTCTCCTAACATATATGAACCTACTGTAAAAATTTTGGAATTTTCCAGTGTATACACAGTGAGATATTCGACGGTAAAGTTTTAGGAGTCCTTTACGGAAATAGTCATTACGCACAATCTATAACTCGAAACATGTCCGTTCTTTTTCCTACATATAGATAACTTCTCAAGGTACCTCTGTGAAGTTTCCCAGATTTTTAAGGGACATGAAACTGTCTGAAACAGACCCAAGAAAAATGGGACAGAAACTACTTTTAGGGTTTTTGAACCCTTAACATTCCAAGTGGGCTATTTTGGGAAAATAAGCTCCAAAGGATTCAAAACTTCCTAGATTTGTGTTCTATCACTTGGGTTTACTAGATAACTCATGTATCTATCACCCCCCTTCGACGGATCACAAATCTAAGTTGTAAAACTTGAGTTACACAAGATTTAGTGGAAGAAAACAAGAGTTTTCACCCTTGGAGAACATATGCTCATATTCTTCCTCTAAGCCTTTGATCTAACACTCAAGATACTTAGTTCCATACATGATGATATGTATGACTAGGGTATCTTGAGTATTTGTTCATAACCCCAACAAAACTCAAAAAAAAAAAACAAAGTAGAAGAAGAAGATCAAGGTTAGGTTATACCTTGATTTAATGGCAACCTTCCTTGATTTACCAAAGTAAGTGATGAGCTTTGGATGCATGAACAAATTAGCATTCCTCTCTCTCTATATATATATGGCCGAAATTCTCTCTCTCCTTTCTCTCTCGAGAAGTGGCTAGCTTGGGAGAAATTATAAGAGGAAGAATGAGAGAAGAAATGAAAATGAAATGAAAAGATGAAGTAAAAAGGATACTTACAAAAATATAAATACACTTAGTGTATCTAGCTATTATCCCCCACACCTTCCTTGTCCATTAGACAAAACTCCTTATCTTGCTCTTAAGTATGCTTAGTGAGATTTCACACTAATGAGGTGTAGACAACATTGTACTTTGTGTAAGAAATTAAGAAAAGTAATGTCATTAGCTATTTAAGGAAAGTGGGTTAGTAAATATATTTACCTTATATAGCCACAAGGGTGGCCGGCCCCAATCTCTCCTAAATCCCCCTTTTGCTTTTATTTTTAATGCCCAATTGTGATTAATCAAATGTCTACAATACCCTTAATCAAGTGGGCTAAGTATTGGTTTGCATTTTATTTCATTTGGGCTACCTCCTTAATTGTTTTGGGCTATGTAATAAACATAGTCTAGCAATTTTAATATATGTTACTCAATTTGATTATTTAGGGTTTCCATTCGTAATCTTATGAAATTTAATTACCCATACATGTGACTTGAGCTCATAACCTAATTAGGTTCACAAGAATTAGGTTTAAATTATTAGTCACTTGAAATAATAAGATTATCCACTTAAGTTAGTATACATATTAAATACTAACCTCTCAGTATCACCATAACCCTTAGGTTATTTAATTGTCTCACCTAATGTATAATTAGGTTACGAAGCTTTCATTTTTAATGAAATCTATAAATGTATATATCCATAACTATAGCATAAATGTTAATTGACCCATGCACCACTTCACATATGTTGTCACATATTAAATCACTGTATAACACAAAGTTTTAAATATCAATAATGTATATACATATATAATGACTTAAAATTCACGGCTATTACAGTAAATGCATTTGTACACATTCATTCAAATATAAATGCAACATTCACACGGTCCATCTTTGCACTACGGGCCAAAGATGTTCAACTGTAAAACCAATAATCAATAGTTTCTCCTTGCCACAAAGGCTTAATAGAACTTTCACTCAATATCCTTGCCCAAAGGCTAAAGACATTTAAATGTAATAACAATGATTATACCAATCAATTGTCTATCTTTGCACTACGGGCCAAAGATATTCAATTATAAAACCAATGGTCATGATCATACCAATCAATTGTCTGCCAATACACTACGACCAAAGACATTCAACTGTAAAACCAATGGTCATGATCCTGTTAAACACATCATCGAATTATCTATGCACTACGGGCCAAGGATATTCGTTAGTATCACTAGTGGTCATGATCATGTCATACACATGTCCATCTTTGTACTACGGGCCACATATATAATACTATAAAATCAATAATCAATAGCTTTGCACTTCGGGCTAAAGATGACTTTCACCACAATATAAACATGAGAATGATGACAATGATATATAGATTCAATCAAGTGAGATCAAAGATAAATATTAGAAATTTATAATTTAATTTATCTAGAGTTCAAGAATATCCAAATCGTCAACATGATAACTAAACGTGGAGTAAAATTCAAGAATAATATTCATGTACCAAAAATAATTTGGACAGAAAAGAAATTAATTTTTGTCATGAATAGTACCCCGTGAATAATACTCCATGAATAGTACTTCGTGAATAGTATTGTATTTATGTGATAACCCCGAATCCGGGCCCCGAATCGCCGCGGACTCGGTAAGCTATTTCTATCACTATTTGCGGAAGATATAAACATAAATTGTTTATACATTACATTACACACTATTCCCCAAGGTCGAGTAACCTTAACTTATACATAATTCATAAATTTTCTAACATATAACACCTTTATCAAACTATACTATTACAAAATAGCAGCATAATCTTATTCCAAGCTGAACTTGGCCTTAACTTTTTCTTGTATCCGAATGCATTCGCCTTATCTGCAATGTTTTATCATGATATAGCAAGGGTGAGCATGAAAGTTGTTCAGCAAGTTTATATACAATAATATAACGATATATCATGATTGAAGAGTATGAATAATTGGCTGGCTATAATTCAACAATATAATTGCGAACTAGCAGGAACAAAATTTTGACTGAACAAGTATTTTACATGAACAAACATTTCTGAATCAACTGGTAATGAAGGTGATCAGCCTTTCATACCTGACTTATACGTGCAAGATGTACAGAGTACAAAATTCATGGCAATCATCAATGATTAACCATAAGCTTGAAGAAACTACTCTTATTATAGTTAAGTTAAAGAAACTTGCCTGAACCGTTGATTACCGCGACGCAATTTATAACGCTTTACCCGAAGACCTAATATTAGTAATATAGATCTCCAATATTAGAATAATATCATCATAGTATAATACTGTTATATTTATATCCACGGAATAACCTAAACACATATCACATAATCCTATCAGTCTATACAACACATAACTTAGCATCAAGTTAGACTATTAAGTGTGAGTTGATACCGATACAATTTTATCATCGTATATTAAAGTGTCTAGCATTTAAACATATAGTTAAGTATTAGTCAATACGCTTAAGTCTTAATGTTATTGTTGTACTTTGATAATCTTTTCATCACTTCATAACTTATACATATAAGTTTTCCCTTTTCATGATATATTAGTAAGCAAGATAACCTTTCATTAAATTGAAATATCATTTTATTAAATCATATTTCATTTCAGTATCCTGAAGTTACTATTTCAGCAGACCAAATCATTTTAGCAACCTGAATTCCATTTCAGCAACCTGAATTCACTATTCTTCTTCACGAAAATTCCAAATCAACTTATTATTTTTCTATCCTTTGGTCAAACACATATACATATATTTCATACACAAAAATTATTTTTCCATAATTTTCCAACTTCCTTTGATATTTTTTCAAAAATTAATTCTAGTGCGTAGCTTAAGAAATTAGCTACCTCGTGCTTAACTCCAAACATTCCCATCTCTTGGGATAACCTTATATATGTTAACTTGATGCTCCATTTTAAATTTCGTGGCAATCGGAGTTTTAGAACTCCGTTTATAGCGATTTCCGTTAAAAAATCACAAAAATTGTAATGGTCATAACTTGGTCGTTTTAACTCAGAATTAGCTCATTTTTGGACACGAGATACATAATACAATATATCTTCAATTCCCAAAAGCCTAGAATTTTTCTCATTAAATAAATGTCCGAAACAGCCCCCCGGAAAATTTTGGGCAGCAACTTTTTGTCCTTTGACAGTTTTGGAGTCCTTTACCAAAACTTAAATAAAATGAAATCTATAACTCCGATTAATGATCCGTCAATTTTTTTGGGTTCGTATCTTTCCGAAATACAGTTTTCATCTATCAAAATCAATATTTGGATATGTTAAGCTCCCGGAATTTAGCCCGGAAGTGGCTGTTACAAAACTGTCCTTTTAACAGTTTTTATTACCTTTGTGTAGTTTGTGAGAAATCCCATAACTCGTTCAATATTCAACCTAATTGAGTAATTCCAAAGGTATTTTACCCTTAACACATATATCTAGTATCCAAAGAACATAAATCATAAATATCCATCATATATTTCAAGAAAAATAAAAACCTAGCTCACACTTTAAAAGTTCAAACTTTTCCGAAAAAATTCCATTTTTCTCTTCCTTTGATTCCAACATAAATCAACACCCTTTATGGGTAGATCCAAACAATAAACACTTATTAACATGTATATACATAGTTTTTGAGCTTAGAAACAAAGTTTTTTATTTCATCAAACAAGCATCAACCACAAGATTAAATAATATCAAGACTAAGAAAATTAGGATTTTCTACACTTAGAAAACCTAGCTTCACTTTTCTTATTTTTGATCTAACTTCTAACACACAAGATGGATAGATCCTCACATAAAATACTCTAAACCATGTAAATCTAGGGTTTTGAAGATCAAGAACATAACTTCATGTTTTGATTAAAACAATTAAGAATAACTAGATAAATGTAGTTTAATACCTTGATATCTTGCTAGCCTTTCTTAATCTTTCAAAGTAGATGATCTTGGTTAGCTTGAAGATCAAAACCTTCTCTCCTTCTCCTCTTGGAGCTGCTGAAAATGCTAGCTCTCTCTCTCTCTCTTCTCTAGTCTCTCTCTCTTTCTTTCTTAGCTTATGATAGATAATGAAAAAAAAAGACTTAGACTTTTTGTTTGTTGGAAAAGTAAGTATGGATATATTTGGTATATCTATCCCTAATCTACCAACATCTCTAGCTCTTCTCTTTCCCAATCAATTACCAAGTGGTTACTTGCAAGCTTTCCCCAAAGTGTTGGTGAAATAAAGAGATGACACATGGAATGAGTTGGTCACCAACTAAAGTAGACAATAATCACATTCATCTCCTTTTTCTTCCTTCTCTAAATAGCCGGTCATGTGGCCTTTTTAAGCTCCAAGTTTACTTTCTTGTAAATGAAATATCTATTATCCCAAATGTCTAAAGTATTATTCCTTCAATTGGGCTCCAAAATTGGGCCATCACTTATAAATCTTTTGGGCTTAACAACAAAAATATTTGGGTCATTCCATTAATATATTGCTTGACCTCTAACTAATTTCTTTGGCCAACATTTAGGCTATACATATACATAGTCCAATTCCTTTAATTCTCATCCAACCCAAATCATTTACTTAGGGTTTCGATTTCCTCAATTATAACATAAATCCTTACTCACAAGCCCATTCATTTCCTTAACCCAATTAGACTTGCTATAATTAGGTTATAAAATTAATCATTTGAGATATATAGAATAAATCTCCTAGAATTAGTAAGTATTTTAAATACCACAATTCTCTTTTTCCATAACCCTTAAGTTATTAAATCTTTTATTCCTAATATATAATTAGGGTTACACTAGTTTCTTTTGTTTGTTTATATAATAAACAAAGATAAACCATCACATAATGTTCATATTCATTACTCACAACTATTAATCCTTAGGATTTTATACATAGCATTAGAGTTTCTAATTTAGCAATTAGGGTTATCTCTAATATATAATCAAAATACTTAAGCCATTATATTTAGCCTTTGATTTCCCAAATTAGGGTTTCTGAACATATCATTAGGGTTTTCTAACTTAATCACCATATTCATATCATGATTTTAGTGTTTCGGATTCCCAGAACTGAAACTAGGGTTTCCAGAACCGATTCTAAGGTTTCTCATCAGACGTTAGGGTTTTCTAATAGAACATTGACGTTCTTAATATATACTTAGAGTTTGACACATATATAATTAATCCGGTCAACCCTTGACCCTTAACCACATTCTGAACACATACACAACCATAAATACAAAACATATTCTCATAAATCCTTAATCCTGAATAATTCACCTATTTCCTTTACCGAATTTTGAAATCCTCAAAATTCAATCCAAATAACACCAAACGCATACACTTATCTTCTGTCTAGGTCTATTATTTGACCTTAAATCAATCATTTAAGATTTTCATAAATTGTCCAAATTCTTGGGTTGTCACATTCACCCCTCCTTATAAGAATTTCGTCCCCGAAATTCACCTTACACCTTACACCATACAGTTTACATCATTCACACATATCATCACATGCTACCCAATACACCACTCATAAGGGTAAAATTTTTAAAACTGTGCTGAGGAATCGTATAGACTGTTTGTTTGTCATTTTCGCAAAGGTTTTATGGAAATTCATCCGCAAACCGTCATAACTTACAGACAAAAAGTGTGATTAGCCCGTTATGTCATCTACTGGCCAAGTACTGCTGGTCGGAACAATTTGTTCCTCTTATCCGCCTTAGGCGCACAAAATTTCTTACCTCAGTCTTATTTGATTCCGCAGAAAAACAATTTAGTTCGGGAAATTTCTTTCAATAAACACTTGGAGTTTTTGAATTTTTTTTTGAGAATGACGTCATGATGCCGCACTGTATTTAATAGTCCGTTGAGGATTTCGTCATTTTGTGACTTTGTTATACTACATCATACTATAGTGGGGTGACGATCCTTAGATCACATCCAGCACCAAGTAATTCTGCATTGATAACTCCATCATTTTTATCATCTTTGCACCAGGTTACATGGTACATAAGTGATAAATAAAAACAATTTTTTTTAAAAGGCACATAGTGCGTATTTAACTTGATGTCAAAAATTTGAAGTTTAGCATAGCTAGGGTTTAAGAAAATCTAAGTCTCCACTAATGATCATTTGCTTAACAATCTATCTGTTCCTATAATTCTTAAAACTCCATTCACACACAACTATACCCATTTCATAAAGCCACACTTATGAGTTCATAACATGGCCACAATTATATGAGTTTAAGAACTTTCCTAGACAGACCTTTGGCGTCCATTCGCTGAGGGGTTCATAAACATTTCATATAACTATGAATCAAGAATGTCACATAAGTATGAGTTTTAAGAACTCGCACTTAACTCTATGTCCTCTACCTATGACCTATCTATTTGTTATACACATGAGAAATGAATCACCCTCTTAACACGCATATAGCAAATAGTGCGACACAACATTTCAATGATTATCAATGCCAGAAACTAAGTGGTTGTCAAACCAAACTCGGCCACTAATCAATATAGAAAGCTAAGCGGACAATTCCTCACCCATACAAAGAATTGATCAACCTAACCACTACATAGACCAGGAAGCTAAGTGATTCTAAAACCAAGTACAAATTCCCCGCCCATACAAGGAATCATACAACTCAGCTGCCGACATAAGTCCTCATTGAAATCCCCACCTAATCTTAACCCCCTTCTCAATACGAATTTCATTTAATTCGTACTCATAATCCATAACTCTTTCATGAGTTTTCATAGTACAACTGCCACACAGCATCTTGCTGTAAACTTTTCAATCATCAGATTGATTCTTTTCCCACATCATAACCTTATCAGATCACGGGGTGATCTTATCGTATATATTACGATTCAATTCCATGCACTATGATCGTTTTATTTTACGATCTTATATCCCTGCATTTTTAGTCTTTTAGACTCGATCTATTGTGGTAGCCCCGAATCCGGGCCCCGAATCGCCGCGGATCCGGTATACTATTTCTATAACTATTTGCGGAAGATATAAACATAAATTATTTATACATTACATTACACACTATTCCCCAAGGTCGAGTAACCTTAACTTATACACAATTCATAAAATATCTATTACACAACAATATTTATCAAAATAAACTATTACAAACTAGTCGCACATTTTATATCCCAAGCTGAATTTGGCATTATCTTTTTCTGTATCCGAACGCATTCGCCTTATCTGCAATGTTTTATCATGATATAGCAAGGGTGAGCATGAAAGTTGCCCAGCAAGTTTATATACAATAACATAACGATATATCATGATTGAAGAGTATGAATAATGGGCTTGCTATAATTCATCAATATAATTGAGAATTAGCACGAACAAATTTTTGACTAAACAAGTATTATACATGAACAAACATTTCTGAACCAACTGGTAATGAAGGTGATCAGCCTTTCATACCTGACTTATACATGCAAGATGTACAAGTACAATTTTCATGGCAATCAGAAATGATTAACCATAAGCTTGAAGAAACTACTCTTATTTAGAGTTAAGTAAAAGAAAACTTGCCTAAACCGTTGATTACCGCAACACACTTTATAACGCTTTACTCGAAGACCTAATATTAGTAATATAGATCTCCAATATTAGAATAATATCATCACAGTATAATACTGTTATATTTATATTCACAGAATAACCTAAACACATTACACATAATCCTATCAGTCTATAACACACATAAAACTAGGTATCAAGTCAAACTATTGCAGTCTGAGTTGAAACCGACACAATTCTAACATCCCGACGGTCTAGTCGGACGAATATCGAGTTTAAGTTCAATTAAACTCTGACTTAATACTTTACAATAACACAGATAATTTCTAATTAAACAAAACATTTTTCCTAGGCTCGTAAAAATTTTCGAATAATTATTACCATTTATTAACATTTTTCAATCCTTAAAACCGTATTTAAATGACTTAAACACCACATAATTTCTTAATCATTAATATTCATTTAATATAAAATATTAATGAAAATCATTACATAATATTATAATATAATTATAATATATCAAAGTATTTTTAATACCCTAAAATCATATTTATATGATTTTTAAACACTTAAATCCATTATCCGATAATTGCTATTAATATTAAAATATTAATATTTTCATGCCAAAATATCAAAAGTTATATTTTATAACTTAAAATATTTTTATAACACTTAAATCATTTTTATATGATTTATAAAGCATTAATTCCATTTTCCTTAATTTATTTAATATATTTATTAAATAAACTAATTATCATTAATATTGATTAATTAATGAAATTCATCCCAAAATATTAAAAGTCATCAAAAATATCTTAAAATATTTTCTTATACCATAAAATAATTTTTCATGATTTTTCATGAATTAAAACTATTTTTAAATCATTTATTTAATATTGTAATTAAATAAATAAATACCATTTATATTCCAAAAATAATAAATATTTTTGAAATATACTCAAAATAGTTAAAAACTATTTTTCAGACTTTATAATAATTTTTCATAATTTATTTAGTATTTTTAATAATTAAAAATCATTTTTTTCTAATTTTTAATTAATTTCCAGAAAATAATAAATAAACTGTCGCTATAGGCCTATAGTGACACTTGTCTATCGCTATAGGTGTTCTTGGCTCAAGAACACTGACAAATCAGTGTGCGAGGGGGCTGGTTTGACCGAGTTTTAATCCGTATTCTGTTCGATTTCTAGGCCATGTTAAATATTGATCGTGTAGTGTTTATGTAATACTACACGAATCGGTCATCAAATATATCATACAACATTATATGACGAAGATCTGGGCCTCCAAAGTATCTGACAACTATGTTCTTCATTTTCTGGGTTTTCCAGAAAATGAAGAACAGTCGAGGTACTAGTTTTCGATCCTTATATCTTGGTTTCAGTACTTGTGTTGTGTAATATAAAGGTTGAATCTTGTAGAAAACATGTCAGTGTACAACTACATAGCATCATAACATAATAACATCACCACATGAGCAAGATCTGGCATGGTCAAACCATGTCAGAAAACTTGCCCTTTAACTTTCTGGGTTTTCCAGAAAGTTACCCAAAATAAATGGTCAAAGCTACTTTGACCGTGATTTTCTTCCACTCCAGTTATGATCTAAGAAATCTAGTGAGTTTAAAATGGAGTATATATACCAGACTACAATAAACAATCAATAACTTAGACTAAACACCAAAACACAGGAAGATCTGAAGCACAGAAAAAGCTTGTCAGACGGTCTGAGTTTCTGGGTTTGTCCAGAAATTCAGAAAACGTGATCGGTCAACTATCTTTGACCGCTTGTAACGTACCATCTAGACATGATATAGGGTTGATTCAAGTTGCAGATTAAAGCCCTATTAACAAAGAACATATCTATAACATAAACCACACGAGATCATTAACACACAAAGATATATGGTCCCTGATATATGACTGTTAGACCAAAATTTTACAGATTTCCAGATTCCTTAAAATTTCAAATCCGAGCACTTTGATGTTATGGGTTTGTGTTTTGACAACCCAGATCATCATTTAACACTATATAATACATGTTTAAACACTAAAACATAACATTTATCAAAGGATCAAAGATCGAATTTCTTGGTTAGGGTTTATACCTTTATGCATCAATTCTTGATTCTATGTTTCTGATCTGTTGTGGTTAAACGTGGGGCTTTAATATATGACTGATTTCACACTAAATTTCGTAGGTGTTTGAGAGAGAGGGTCTTGGATGATGGTTGTGAAAAAAATGAACAACTAAGAACATTTCTCTCTCTCTAATTCTATAAATAATACATGTAGCAATGTATGTGGCTGCCAAATAGTTGAGCTTGCTGGACAAAAATCACATGCTAGTCTAGGTTTAGGGCTAGGGTTGTTCAACCATCCATGATTTTGCAAGATTTCACTACTACAAAACAGTAAATAGACAACGCGGAAAAAACGTTGTGGTTTCTGTCAAAAAAACGTCGTGGTTAAGGGTGTTGTCTATTTGACACCCTTACACAACGTTTTAAAAACGTTGTAGTTAAGCACAATACACAACGTTTTTTAGGAAAAAACGTTGTGTATTTGTTTTCAAAAAATTAGCAAATGCTTAAAAACGTTGTAGAAAGTATGATTCCACAACGTTTTTTGATTAAAAACGTTGTTGAAGGTATGATTACACAACGTTTTTAAAACGTTGTAGATTAAAAAAAAGAAAAAAAATTGGTTCACCAACATTACCAATACACCTGCAATATGCTAATGCCATGATATATAGCTAAAAGATCTAAATTCTCATTTAAATTTAAAGCCAAAATGTATCAACCATTCAAAATACATTCCAATAATACCATTCGTTTACAATTTCAAATTACTACAACCACAAAATATATAACAAACTGTCCATATATACATCTCAAATTCACTTTTCAATCCACAAAGAAAAACAATATTACATTTACTAATCTATTGAAACGATATTAAATTCTCTCCTCTGCTAGTTGGTTCTCACGATCTCGCACCTATTGAAAACTTTTACGTCAACAGCGTCGCTATAATTGTGACAAGAACCAACTAATTTTAAAGACTTGATGACAGTTAATTATTAATGAAACTCATTACCTTCCCTTGTAAGCTCATGCAGGTGTGTTCTCTGGCAGCAAGTCTTAATTGCAAGGACTGCACATTATCCTGCAATTTCGTTGTTTCCCTCTCATCATGCTTCGCCTTTTCTGCATGTTCAGTAATTAAAACGTTAGTTGTAGAATGCAGGAGTAAAATTGTTTCAATATTTTCTTCACAAAAAAGTTTCAACTGCAAAATACCAGCTGCTTGTACTTGAAAAGCTCAGTGAAGTCTGCATGTTTTCGAGCAGGCCCATGCTCAACTCCTTGCACTTGACTAGCAAAATTTAATGAGCAAATGGTTTCCCCTGAGTCTGCCGCACTTGGGCTGATCTGTACAAACATCAGGGTCTTGCAATCTCCCCCTACAATTTCATGTCCAAGTTAACTTATGACAACAGGTAGTACCAGGCAGTATGGCCAGTTAGAAATTATAGAACAGAAACTGTTGCAGTTATTTCTGCCTATTCAGTTATACAACAATTATTCTTGTCTTTCATCAACTAACTACTACAGGGGCACAAGTCTTGTGAGAGGTAGCATCAGATTTGTAGACAATATAATCTACACACATAAGCCTATTTAGTGAAGTAAAGTATAGAAACAGCCAAGAACCTTACCTAGTGCACTCTGAAGCATATGCATAAGTTTTGAGTTCCTAGTTTGATCAAAATAAAAGAAACAATAAGCTAATAGTATTTAAACACACGATATAGGGTGTCAAGAACTACAGATAATAAAATGAACACATACAAATCATTGTAAATCAGGACATATATTAAAATCAAATGCAAATGCATTTGCATTTGCATTTGATTGTGATGATCATAAATAAATCACTCTTTTAGGTCTCTAGTTTTACTCTGCTGCTACAAATTCAAATTCCTGTCTTCACCAAGGTGGGTCGGACTGGGGAAAAAAGTTTGTATTTACCTTACCTGTTTCTTTCAGTACTAGATTGCGAGGGAATTAAATAATGCATATTCAACAATTGACTGCACATGATGAAGAAGAGGTTTTCCTACTATGTTAATGTTCCTAACCTACAAACAACATGTACCTTCCAAGTTATACGTAAACTCAACTCACCCTAAAATATAGGGCAAAGTAAAACATTTCCCACAATGGCCGAAAATAATTTATTGCTTCACATCATCATCATGAAGACCAAAGAACATAACCAAATTTCATCTTGTGCTCACTTGGTGATGCCCAAACATGATCAATTTCAAACACAGATTAAGAAAAATCACAGCATTCGTGCAAGAGCAAAACTGCTTATATAAGTAGAAGAACTAGTGCAAACAAACAAACAAACTAAAAATGAAGTGGCAAAGATTCATCTACATACTTGGTAGTGTCCGCAGAAATTGGAACAAGCCATTGGAGGTCTTTTCCATTTCAGCTTTAATTTGAGGAACATTCAACTGGAAAACGGACCATACAAACACTTATTTACAGAAAATTGGCAAGGCGATGGATGAAACTAGGAAAAAAAACAACAATTAAAGGTCATGAAGTACAAATATATTGGAACCAAAAATTTATCAAAAATGGTGGTACAAGGATGTCCTTGAAAGCAACTGTTACAAGCAACTTTGTGGAGAATACATACTTCTTCCTTGGCATTAACTGTCTGCAAGCGCGAACGTAATGCTGTCTTGAATAAAAATAACAGGCGAACCTGCATAAATTCAAGGCAGCGGTACTACTACTAAGTGGAAAGAGATGGAGAAAATATGTCGAATGCATATAATAGTCTAGTAATTTTACCTTCTTCTAAATCTTCATCTACAAGCTTCAAACTGGGCCTCTTCCTTGCTGAGGACAAGACAGTAGAACTGTTGCACTGTAAGGGCTGCAAACATATATAACAACAAACTAAGCTAGAAAACATATATGTACCTACCTGGAATTCATTTATGAACAGTCATTAAGCAAAATAAAAATCAAGGACTAGTTATTTGGAATCTTCATACCTTGAAAACTCCGCCACTCTGCTGCGACCAATTTTTTATAAAAGCCTTGCAAGGATGGATTCAATTATGGTCTTTGAATCAAATTAGCAGTTCATAACAGTACCATCTACCCTATTCAGCACAAATAGACATCAAAAAAGATTAATAAACAAACACACACGAGATTGCAAGCAGCAATCAAAGGTTCTACATTCAACTCATTATAAAATAACATGTTTTCACTGCACCGCAACACCAGTATTTCATTGCACCGCAACACGCACAACAAGTGACACAGAAAACTTCATAGCTTTAATTGGATAGGCATAAAAAAAGAAAGCTAATTCCTGAAAAAATAAGAAAATAAAAGTTGGAATTACTATAACTTGTGACACTGTCTCTAATTCCTGCAACAATAAGATATATGTAGTCTACAGAAAAGGGCAGAAGCACTCCTTTGAGCATTTCAATCATTTTACATTTATAAAAAAAGCAAGTCTCAAAATAAATAGGCTTAATGAATACCAACATAAAAGGAAGGAGTTGATGACTCAAAACTGCAACACAAGTTTAGTCTATAGAACTGCACATTTTTTGACCAACAGAATGCTCTGGCATAAAAATTGTGTGCAATGTCAAGTATTTTGGTTATTACGAACCATGCCACACATACTCACCGACTAATGTATAAGCTTCCGGACACAACCAAAGAATCAGCAAAAAAAAATTTCAACCGACTAATGTATAAGCTTCCGGACACTCCCTGACAAGGGGGGGGGTGGGTGGGTGGGTGGGGGAAAAAGGAGTAAAAATTGTTTCAGGATTCCTCAGATTGGACTGGGAGAAATATCAAGGGTTGTAGCCACTTGAATCTGGCCCCAACCAATAGGACGTCAATGTTTTTCAACCCACCGGCTCAGTGCAATTTTCTCCCCTTTGCTGGTGCATAGCGGAAATGTAAGTTGTAATTTTTCTAAATCGTTCCTTACTGCAAGAACTCGAGAAAGAGAGAGAAGAGGCTGCCTTGTAAATTAGGGCTTGAGCGATGTTACCGACATGCCAAGCAGGGCTTGAGCGATGTTACGGCAGATCGACCAGTGCAGACATCTCTCTGAATCTTCTCCACCTCTTCCAAGTTCAGTAATCAGAACACAACCAAAACTGCATAACGAGAGAAGAAAACTGCAAGAAAAGGAACGAAGAGAGAAAACTGAAGAGAGAACGAACGAAACTCGGTTTTTTTAATTTTAAGTGTTCAATTAGACCTCCGTGTTTTGTCTGATAGACAACGTTTTTAAATAAAAACGTTTTCTAGTTAAAAAAAATGTCCTTCTAAATAGATAACGTTTTTGCATATATATCTACAACGTTTTTTCTAAAAACGTTGTAAAAAAAAACCACAACGTTTTTATAAAAAACGTTGTCTATTAAACGTTGTCTATTAGGTACTTTGTACTGGTGTTTGCAAGCTACCTAAAATAATACACTAAAAGGGCATTATTGTCCTTTCCTTATATTTCTAGATTTTACATTAGTGTTTAGGGCTTGTTAGGGTTTAGGGTTTAACCCTTTAGGGTTTAGATTTTAACCCATAAATATTTAGCAACTTGGATTTCAAAATAATTCTCTAATAAAATTTAAAATAGAAAATTTTAAATTTTTAACTTATAATTAGGGCTTCCTAATTATATCATAATTTCTTAATCTGATTAGGGTTTCTAATAACTTGACAATTAGGATTTATATTTCCTAATTAACATTGCTAATATAGCAATTAATTCCACCACTACACAATTAGGGTTCAAAATGATCATTAGGGTTTTCAAACCACAAATTAGGGTTTTTAATAAATTTTCTAATTTTAGAAATTAAATCTCGTAATTAGATTAGGGTTTTCTAATTACTCATAAATTGAAATAATTAGGATTAGGGTTTCCTAATTAGCATTGCTAATTTTAGCAATTAAATCCACCACTGAACAATTAGGGTTTCTGACGGAATAATTAGGGTTCCAAAAATTGGAAATTAGGGTTTATTAATTAATTAACCATTACCCTAATTAATACTTAATTCATAGCACTAAAGCATTAAAATTCTCCGTCATAATCCCAGATTAGGGTTTCACTTTATCAGAATCTGAAATTAGGGATTTTCAGATCTGGTATTAGTGTTTCTAATAATCAACTATAATTTCCAGTACTTCATTAGGGTTTTCCTTAATTAATTGAAATTATAGGTGTTTAACCTTGTATATACCTTGCATTCCCTATCTAGGGTTTTTAAAATCCGATTTAGGGTTTCAGACTCTCGGAACTGAAACTAGTGTTTCCAGAACCGATTTCTAGGTTTTCTTGTTAGACTTTAGGGTTTTCTAACCGAACGCTAGTCGTTCTTAATATAAACTTAGGGTTTGTCACAGATATAATTTATCTGATCAACCCATGACCCTTAACCACATTCTAAACACATCATTAACCATAAACACATAACATAATCACATAAATCCTTAATCCTGAATAATTCACCTATTTCCTTCACCGAATTTTGAAATCCTCAAAATTCAATCCCAATAACATCAATCGCATACACTTATCTTCTGTCTAGGTCTATTATTTAACCTTAAATCAATCATTTAAGATTTTCATAAATTGTCTAATTTCTCGGGTTGTCACATTCACCCCTCCTTCTAAGAATTTCGTCCCCGAAATTCACCTTACACTTTACACCGTCCACCTTACACCATTCACACATATTTCACATGCTACCCAATACACCACTCACAAGGGTAAAAATTTTAAAACTGTGCAGAGGAAATGTATAGACTGTTTGTTTTTCATTTTCGCAAAGGTTTTATGGAAATTCATCCGCAAACCGTCATTACTTACGGACACAAAGGGTGATTAGCCCGATATGCCCTGTACTGGCCAAGTACTGATTTTATCTATTTTCCCATCACTGCCCAAAGGCACAAAAATTTTACCTCAGTCTTATTTGATTCCACAGTAAAACAATTTGGTTTGGAAAAATTTCTTTCAATAAAACATTTTTGAGAATGACGTCATGATGCCGCACTGTATTTAACAGTCCGTTGAGGATTTTGTCATTTTGTGACTTTGTTATACTACATCATACTGTAGTGGGCTGACGATTCTTAGATCACATCCAACACCAAGTAATTCTGCATTGATAACTCCATCATTTTTTTATCATCTCTGTACCAGGTCACATGGTGCATAAGTGATAAATAAAAACAATATTTTTTTAAAAGGCACATAGTGCGTACTTAGCTTGATGTCAAAAATTGAGGTTTAGAAAAGCTAGGGGTTTAGGAAAACCTAAATCTCCATTAATGATCATATGCTTAACAATCTATATGTTCCTATAATCCTTAACACTCCATTCACACAACTATACCCAATTCATAAAACCACACTTATGAGTTCATAACCTGACCACAATTATATGAGTTTACGAACTTACCCTAGTCTGTCCTTTGGCGTCCGTTCGCTGAGGGGCTCATAAACATTTCTTATAACTATGCGTCAAGGATGTCACATAAGTATGAGTTCTAAGAACTCGTACTTAGTCCTATATTCTCTACATATGACCTATTTATCTATATATAATAACTAGCGTGACACAACATTTCAACTATTACCAATGCCACCAACCAAGTAGTTTTTACACCAAGTACAATTCCCCGCCCATACAAGGAATCATACAACTCAGTTGCTGACACGAGTCCTCATTGAAATCCCCACCTAACCTTAACCCCCCTTTTCAATATGAATTCAATTCGTATTCATAATCCATAACTCTTTCATGAGTTTTCATAGTACCATTTCATAGTACAACTTACACACAGCATCTTGCTGTAAACTTTTCAATCATAAGATTGATTCTTTCTGACTGTCATAACCTTATCAGATCACGGGGTGATCTTATCGTATATATTACGATTTATTTCTATGCCTATGATCGTTTTGTTTTACGATCTTCTATCCCTGCATTTTCAGTCTTTTAGACTCGATCTATTCACCATTACTGTTCAACTTTATTATCAGAGTTAGGGAACTCTGTGTCTTTACACTCGCCGAGATTCATCTTTGAATCTTACCGACCAACTAACTCTATGTGAGTTAGATCTTATCCTAATCACTTGCGGTTATTGGTCTCAGGTATTCCTACCTAAGCTTCATAACCAACAACTCTGATACCAACTTGTGGTAGCCCCGAATCCGGGCCTCGAATCGCCGCGGATCCGGTATACTATTTCTATAACTATTTGCGGAAGATATAAACATAAATTGTTTAAACATTACGTTACACACTATTCCCTAAGGTCGAGTAACCTTAACTTATACACAATTCATAAAATATCTATTACACAACAATATTTATCAAAATAAACTATTACAAACTAGTCGCACATTTTATATCCCAAGCTGAATTTGGCATTATCTTTTTCTGTATCCGAACGCATTCGCCTTATCTGCAATGTTTTATCATGATATAGCAAGGGTGGGCATGAAAGTTGCCCAGCAAGTTTATATACAATAACATAACGATATATCATGATTGAAGAGTATGAATAATGGGCTTGCTATAATTCATCAATATAATTGAGAATTAGCACGAACAAATTTTTGACTGAACAAGTATTATACATGAACAAACATTTCTGAACCAACTGGTAATGAAGGTGATCAGCCTTTCATACCTGACTTATACATGCAAGATGTACAGAGTACAATTTTCATGGCAATCAGCAATGATTAACCATAAGCTTGAAGAAACTACTCTTATTTAGAGTTAAGTAAAAGAAAACTTGCCTGAACCGTTGATTACCGCAACACACTTTATAACGCTTTACCCGAAGACCTAATATTAGTAATATAGATCTCCAATATTAGAATAATATCATCACAGTATAATACTGTTATATTTATATTCACAGAATAACCTAAACACATTACACATAATCCTATCAGTCTATAACACACATAAAACTAGGTATCAAGTCAAACTATTGCAGTCTGAGTTGAAACCGACACAATTCTAACATCCCGACGGTCTAGTCGAATGAATATCGAGTTTAAGTTCAATTAAACTCTGACTTAATACTTTACAATAACACAGATAATTTCTAATCAAACAAAACATTTTTCCTAGGCTCGTAAAAATTTTCGGATAATTATTACCATTTATTAACATTTTTCAATCCTTAAAACCATATTTAAATGACTTAAACACTACATAATTTCTTAATCATTAATATTCATTTAATATAAAATATTAATGAAAATCATTACATAATATTATAATATAATTATAATATATCAAAGTATTTTTAATACCCTAAAGTCATATTTATATAATTTTTAAACACTTAAATCCATTATCCGATAATTGCTATTAATATTAAAATATTAATATTTTCATGCCAAAATATCAAAAGTTATATTTTATAACTTAAAATATTTTTATAACACTTAAATCATTTTTATATGATTTATAAAGCATTAATTCCATTTTCCTTAATTTATTTAATATAGTTATTAAATAAACTAATTATCATTAATATTGATTAATTAATGAAATTCATCCCAAAATATTAAAAGTCATCAAAAATATCTTAAAATATTTTCTTATACCATAAAATAATTTTTCATGCTTTTTCATGAATTAAAACTATTTTTAAATCATTTATTTAATATTGTAATTAAATAAATAAATACCATTTATATTCCAAAAATAATAAATATTTTTGAAATATACTCAAAATAGTTAAAAACTATTTTTCAGACTTTAAAATAATTTTTCATAATTTATTTAGTATTTTTAATAATTAAAAACCTATTTTTTCTAATTTTTAATTAATTTCTGGAAAATAATAAATAAACTGTCGCTATAGGCCTTTAGCGACGCTTTTCTGTCGCTATAGGTGTTCTTGGCTCAAGAACACTGACAAATAAGTGTGCGAGGGGGCTGGTTTGACCGAGTTTTAATCCGTGTTCTGTTCGATTTCTAGGCCATGTTAAATATTGATCGTGTAGTGTTTATGTAATACTACACGAATCGATCATAAAATATATCATACAACATTATATGACGAAGATCTGGGCCTCCAAAGTATCTGACAACTATGTTCTTCATTTTCTGGGTTTTCCAGAAAATGAAGAACAGTCGAGATACTAGTTTTCGATCCTTATATCTTGGTTTCTGTACTTGTGTTGTGTAATATAAAGGTTGAATCTTGTAGAAAACATGTCAGTGTACAACTACATAGCATCATAACATAATAACATCACCACATGAGCAAGATCTGGCATGGTCAAACCATGTCAGAAAACTTGCTCTTTAACTTTCTGGGTTTTCCAGAAAGTTACCCAAAACAAATGGTCAAAGCTACTTTGACCGTGATTTTCTTCCACTCCAGTTATGATCTAAGAAATCTAGTGAGTTTAAAATGGAGTATATATACCAGACTACAATAAACAATCAATAACTTAGACTAAACACCAAAACACAGGGAAGATCTGAAGCACAGAAAAGCTTGTCAGACGGTCTGAGTTTCTGGGTTTGTCCATAAATTCAGAAAACGTGATCGGTCAACTATCTTTGACCGCTTGTAACGTACCATCTAGACATGCTATAGGGTTGATTCAAGTTGCAGATTAAAGCCCTATTAACAAAGAACATATCTATAACATAAACCACACGAGATCATTAACACACAAAGATATATGGTCCCTGACATATGACTGTTAGACCAAAATTTTACAGATTTCCAAATTCCTTAAAATGTCAAATCCGAGCACTTTGATGTTATGGGTTTGTGTTTTGACAACCCAGATCATCATTTAACACTATATAATACATGTTTAAACACTAAAACATAACATTTATCAAAGGATCAAAGATCGAATTTCTTGGTTAGGGTTTATACCTTTACGCATCAATTCTTGATTCTATGTTTCTGATCTGTTGTGGTTAAACGCGGAGCTTTAATATATGACTGATTTCACACTAAATTTCGTAGGTGTTTGAGAGCGAGGGTCTTGGATGATGGTTGTGAAAAAAATGAACAACTAAGAACATTTTTCTCTCTCTAATTCTATAAATAATACATGTGCAATGTATGTGGCTGCCAAATAGCTGAGCTTGCTGGACAAAAATCACATGCTAGTCTAGGTTTAGGGCTAGGGTTGTTCAACCACCCATGATTTTGCAAGATTTTCAAGCTACCTAAAATAATACACTAAAAGGGCATTATTGTCCTTTCCTTATATTTCTAGATTTTGCATTAGGGTTTAGGGCTTGTTAAGGTTTAGGGTTTAACCCTTTAGGGTTTAGATTTTGACCCATAAATATTTAGCAACTTGGATTTCAAAATAATTCTCTAATAAAATTTAAAATAGAAAATTTTAAATTTTTAACTTATAATTAGGGCTTCCTAATTATATCATAATTTCTTAATCCGATTAGGGTTTCTAATAACTTGACAATTAGGATTTATATTTCCTAATTAACATTGTTAATATAGCAATTAATTCCACCACTACACAATTAGGGTTCAAAATGGTCATTAGGGTTTTCAAACAACAAATTAGGGTTTCTAATAAATTTTCTAATTTTAGAAATTAAATCTCGTAATTAGATTAGTGTTTTCCAATTACTCATAAATTGAAATAATTAGGAATAGGGTTTCTTAATTAGCATTGCTAATTTTAGCAATTAAATCCACCACTGAACAATTAAGGTTTTTGACGGAACAATTAGGGTTCCAAAAATTAGAAATTAGGGTTTGTTAATTAATTAACCATTACCCTAATTAATACTTAATTCATAGCACTAAAGCACTAAAATTCTCCGTCATAATCCCAGATTAGGGTTTCACTTTATCAGAATCTGAAATTAGGGTTTTCAGATCTGGTATTAGGGTTTCTAATAATCAACTAGAATTTCCAGTACTTCATTAGGGTTTTCCCTAATTAATTGAAATTATAGGCGTTTAACCTTGTATATACCTTGCATTCCCTATCTAGGGTTTTTAAAAATCTGATTTAGGGTTTCGGACTCTCGGAACTGAAACTAGTGTTTCCTGAACCGATTTCTAGGTTTTCTTGTTAGACGTTAGGGTTTTCTAACCGAACGCTGTCGTTCTTAATATAAACTTAGGGTTTGTCAAAGATATAATTTATCTGATCAACCCATGACCCTTAACCACATTCTAAACACATCATTAACCATAAACACATAACATAATCACATAAATCCTTAATCCTGAATAATTCACCTATTTCCTTCACCGAATTTTGAAATCCTAAAAATTCAATCCCAATAACATCAAACGCATACACTTATCTTCTGTCTAGATCTATTATTTAACCTTAAATCAATCATTTAAGATTTTCATAAATTGTCTAATTTCTCAGGTTGTCACATCTATTCACCATTACTGTTCAACTTTATTATCAGAGTTTGGGAACTCTGTGCTTTACACTCGCCGAGATTCATCTTTTAATCTTACCGACCAACTAACTCTATGTGAGTTAGATCTTATCCTAATCACTGCGGTTCTTGGTCTCAGATATTCCTACCTAAGCTTTATAACCAACAGCTCTGATACCAACTGTGATAACCCCGAATCCGGGCCCCGAATCGCCGCGGACTCGGTAAGCTATTTCTATCACTATTTGCAGAAGATATAAACATAAATTGTATATATATTACATTACACACTATTCCCCAAGGTCGAATAACCTTAACTTATACATAATTCATAAATTTTCTAACATATAACACCTTTATCAAACTATACTATTACAAAATAGCAGCATAATCTTATTCCAAGCTGAACTAGGCCTTAACTTTTTCCTGTATCCGAACGCATTCTCCTTATCTGCAATGTTTTATCATGATATAGCAAGGGTGAGCATGAAAGTTGCCCAACAAGTTTATATACAATAATATAACGATATATCATGATTGAAGAGTATGAATAATTGGTTGGCTATAATTCAACAATATAATTGTGAACTAGCAGGAACAAAATTTTATCTGAACAAGTATTTTACATGAACAAACATTTCTGAATCAACTGGTAATGAAGGTGATCAACCTTTCATACCTGACTTATACATGCAAGATGTACAGAGTACAAATTTCATGGCAATCAGCAATGATTAACCATAAGCTTGAAGAAACTACTATTATTAGAGTTAAGTTAAAGAAACTTGCCTGAACCGTTGATTACCGCAACGCAATTAATAACGTTTTACCCGAAGACCTAATATTAGTAATATAGATCTCCAATATTAGAATAATATCATCATAGTATAATACTGTTATATTTATATCCACAGAATAACCTAAACACATAGCACATAATCCTATCAGTCTATACAACACATAACTTAGCATCAAGTTAGACTATTAAGTGTGAGTTGATACCGACACAATTTTATCATCGTATATTAAAGTGTCTAGCATTTAAACATGTAGTTAAGTATTAGTCATTACGCTTAAGTCTTAATGTTATTGTTGTACTTTGATAATCTTTTCATCACTTCATAACTTATACATATAAGTTTTCCCTTTTCATGATATCTTAGTAAGCAAGATAACCTTTCATTAAATTGAAATATCATTTCATTAAATCATATTTCATTTCAATATCCTGAAGTTACTATTTCAGCAGACCAAATCATTTTAGCAACCTGAATTCACTATTCTTCTTCACGAAAATTCCAAATAAACTTATTATTTTTCTATCCTTTGGTCAAACACATATACATATATTTCATACACAAAAATTATTTTTCCATAATTTTTCAACTTCCTTTGATATTTTTTCAAAAATTAATTCTAGTGCGTAGCTTAAGAAATTAGCTACCTCGTGCTTAACTCCAAACATTCCCATCTCTTGGGATAACCTTATATATTTTAACGTGATGCTTCATTTTAAATTTCGTGGCAATCAGAGTTGTAGAACTCTGTTTATAGCGATTTCCGTCGGAAAATAACAAAAATTGTAATGGTCATAACTTGGTCGTTTTAACTCAGAATTAGCTCATTTTTGGACACGAGATACATAATACCATATATTTTTATTTCCCAAAGTCCTTGAATTTTTCTCATTAAATAAATGTCTGAAACAGCCCCCGGAAAATTTTGGGCAGCAACTTTTTGTCCTTTGACAGTTTTGGAGTCCTTTACCAAAACTTAAATAAAATGAAATCTATAACTCCGATTAATGATCCGTCAATTTTTTTGGGTTCGTATCTTTCCGAAATATAGTTTTCATCTATCACAATCAATATTTAGATATGCTAAGCTCCAGGAATTTAGCCCGGAAGTGGCTGTTACAAAACTGTCCTTTTAACAGTTTTTATTACCTTTGTGTAGTTTGGGAGAAATCCCATAACTCGTTCAATATTAAACCTAATTGAGTAATTCCAAAGGGCTTTTACCCTTAACACATATATCTAGTATCCCAAGAACATAAATCATAAATATCCATCATAGATTTCAAGAAAAATCAAAACCTAGCTCACACTTTAAAAGTTCAAACTTTTCCGGAAAAATTCCATTTTTCTCTTCCTTTGATTCCAACCAAAATCAACACCCTATTATGGGTAGATACATAGTTTTTGAGTTTAGAAACAAAGTTTCTTATTTCATCAAACAAGCATCAACCACAAGATTAAATAACATCAAGACTGAGAAAATTAGGATTTTCTACACTTAGAAAACCTAGCTTCACTTTTCTTGTTTTTGATCTAACTTCTAACACACAAGATGGATAGATCCTCATATAAAATACTCTAAACTATGTAAATCTAGAGTTTTGAAGATAAAGAACATAACTTCATGTTTTGATTAAAACAATTAAGAATAACTAGATAAATGTAGTTTAATACCTTGATATCTTGTTAGCCTTTCTTAATCTTTCAAAGTAGACGATCTTGGTTAACTTGAAGATCAAAACCTTCTCTCCTTCTCCTCTTGGAGCTGCTGAAAATGCTAGCTCTCTCTCTCTCTCTCTCTCTCTCTCTCTTCTCTAGTCTCTCTCTCTTTCTTTCTTAGCTTATGATAGATAATGAAAAAAAAAAGACTTAGACTTTTTGTTTGTTGGAAAAGTAAGTATGGATATATTTGGTATATCTATCCCTAATCTACCAACATCTCTAGCTCTTCTCTTTCCCAATCAATTACCAAGTGGTTACTTGCAAGCTTTGCTCAAAGTGTTGGTGAAATAAAGAAATGACACATGGAATGAGTTGGTCACCAACTAAATTAGACAATAATCACATTCATCTCCCTTTTCTTCCTTCTCTAAATAGTCGGCCATGTGGGCCTTTTTAAGCTCCAAGTTTGGTTTCTTGTAAATGAAATATCTATTATCCCAAATGTCTAAAGTATCATTCCTTCAATTGGGCTCCAAAATTGGGCCATCACTTATAAATCTTTTGGGCTTAACAATAAAAATATTTGGTTCATTCCATTAATGTATTGCTTGACCTCTAACTAATTTCTTTGGCCAACATTTGGTCTATACATATACATAGTTCAATTCCTTTAATTCTCATCCAACCCAAATCATTTACTTAGGGTTTCGATTTCCTCAATTATAACATAAATCCTTACTCACAAGCCCATTCATTTCCTTAACCCAATTAGACTTGCTATAATTAGGTTATAAAATTAATCATTTGAGATATATAGAATAAATCTCCTAGAATTAGTAAGTATTCTAAATACCACAATTCTCTTTTTCCATAACCCTTAAGTTATTAAATCCTTCATTCCTAATATATAATTAGGGTTACACTAGTTTCTTTTGTTTGTTTATATAATAAACAAAGATAAACCATCACATAATGTTCATATTCATTACTCACAACTATTAATCCTTAGGATTTTATACATAGCATTAGAGTTTCTAATTTAGCAATTAGGGTTATCTCTAATATATAATCAAAATACTTAAGCCATTATATTTAGCCTTTGATTTCCCAAATTAGAGTTTCTGAACATATAATTAGGGTTTTCTAACTTAATCACCATATTCATATCATTATTTTAGTGTTTTGGATTCCCGTAACTGAAACTAGGGTTTCTAGAACCGATTCTAGGGTTTCTCATCAGACGTTAGGGTTTTCTAACAGAACATTGACGTTCTTAATATATACTTAGGGTTTGACACATATATAATTAATCCGGTCAACCCTTGACCCTTAACCACATTCTGAACACATACACAACCATAAATACAAAACATATTCTCATAAATCCTTAATCTTGAATAATTCACCTATTTTCTTTACCGAATTTTGAAATCCTCAAAATTGAATCCCAATAACACCAAATGCATACACTTATCTTCTGTCTATGTCTATTATTTGACCTTAAATCAATCATTTAAGATTTTCATAAATTGTCCAAATTCTTCGGTTGTCACAATTTATTAATAGTATCGTATGTATGAATAGTACCGTATTTATAAATAGTACGATATTTATGAATAGTACCGTATGAATAGAAATAAAACCCATTACCTTAGTAGAAGACTGGATACTGCAATAGTGAAGTAGTAGAATATTTTTCTTTTTCTTTCTATAGTTTCTCTCTCTATAGCTTCTCTTGTGAGTCTTAGTGAATTGGTGAGAATGAAAGAAGAAATAAGCTTTTATTTATAGGAAAACATAGTTTTGATAATTGCACATTTAGGGGCTCGACGACTCACCTTACTGCTAAGTATGTCGCATGTTCATAAGGTTTTTCACGTATCAATGTTACGTAAATATGTGGAAGACCCGAACCACATTATTGAATTAGAACTAGATAAGATAACATAAAATTTAACTTATGCTCAAAGGTTATACCTCAAGAGTTAGAATCTGAAATGAAAATAAGGTATCCTCATCTCTTCGACATACCAAGTACTTACCCCAATTTCGAGGATGAAATTTTATAAGGAGGGGATGTTTAAAGACCCCAATTTTTATGAATAAAGAATTAATTTTCTCTAAATGTTATTTTGATTAATAAGGTGTGGATTTGATATAATGTTATAGTTGAGGGTATTATTTAAAAATTTTGCAAAGTAAGCAAGTTGTCATAAAATATTCGTTTGGTCGGGAAATATTCGTACGACGGCACAATCATTGGTGGACCCCATAACAGAATTATTGTCGGAGTTAAAAAACGACAGAAATAACTTTTTATAAAAATAACGGCAAAAGTTTTATCGTTAACTGTTGAAATACCCGGTGATAAAAGTACAGTAATACGTGAAACAACCCGGGTCAAATCCCGAGTCCGGAATAAATCTCTTGTAAAATCCCAAGTCCGAATCAAATCAAATCCATCCAAATAAGGCCATTAAACCACTGGCCCAATAGTATCTTCTTGGGTCATCGTAGCCCACCACAGGCTCCCAAAAGGTCATGACTTGAAGGTACTATTAGTAGTAACTTATTTCCTTATATGCAGACAAATTTTTCCCCTATCTTTCGATGTGGGACTGGGGTGTTACAAACTCCCCCACTTAAATTTTTGACGTCCCCGTCAGAACCGATCACACACACAGCCCAAAGATCTTTGCCTCTCTAGCCATTGTGGGATAATACCGGCTGGCTTCGTGTCCCCACCTCTGAACTTTCCATCTCTCCGTTGTGGGATAATACCGCCAGCTTTCGTATCCCCACCTTCGGCAACCCAATCGGATGACCCGACCCGAGCTTTTGAGAGTCGGCTTTGATACCATATGAAACAACCCAGGTCAAATCCCAAGTCCGAAACAAATTTCGGGTCAAATCCCAAGTTACAATACGTGTGGTTGAATAGTAGCACACGGTATTGCATAGTATCTTTGATTATTGATGCTTACGTGAGAAGTCACTCAGTTTTACTCAATTATTGCCACAGTAATTATTGCATAGTATCTCATATTATTGATTCAATTATTATCACAGTATCATCTGCACAATATTTTATATTATTAAATCAATAATTGAGACGACAAAGTTATTCATATTATTATTTATATTATTGACAATGTCTAGAAAGTTCTGTCGAGGAAAGAGGTTTGGTCACCTAAGTAAACGCCAATAAGGAGAAGTCCTTATCGGAAAGCCCCCTCTTTCCTGGGAATGATCTGATTGTTAATATTGTGAGTTATAATATTAATGATGAATTTTTTTATTATTAAAAATGTGTTTTGTGAAGCCAAGTGAATTGAGATAAATAGAGGGGATTTTTATGAAGTATTTGTTATAAATTTGGCTTATTATATGGACCCCCACTTACAAATTTTTCAAAAATATTGGTAGAAAATTATCTCAATGTTGTTATATATATATATATATATATATATATATATATATATATATTATGTATAATGTGACGCCCCCAAAATAGGTCCACACGACCCATTTTGAGTCGCCAGATATCACACTACAGAAATCAAATACAAAATTCATTTATACAACTGTTGAACTGTCGTGCAGAGTACAACAACACATAAGCTGTGAGTTTTGATACAAATATATGTAACTCTCATGGTGCCTCAACCACAACACCTTACAATGGTACCTTACATATAGGTACAATCAATAACTGTTTTAGAAATTAAAATTCTTTGGAAAATGCTCAAGGAAACCTTCGTATATTAGAGACCATACGTCTAAGTTATAATAGATATCATATGTGCACAGAATTATCATTGGTTGACCCAATAGTCCCCAAAGAAAAACGAGAAGATTGATATCATGTTCTTTCTAATGGTGAGTCTTCTTTTGACATATAATTATCTCAATTGTCTCCAATTGAGAATTATATTTCAACCAAACTCCAAGATTATATAGGTAGTGCTCATAGATATAATCAGTCAGCAAATGCATGTGCACAACCCTGTCTTATGATAACACAAAGTCGTCTATCATTAGACATCTTGTATGATAGTGGCAAAACACCCTTCCAAAGTTGGGTTCACCTCACCCTATTCGGTTCACCAAAATCAACGGTTAAAATGACATATAAAATATGACACACTTATCTATAATTCTCAATAAAATTATTTCCATACTGTTTTAGGGGAAACCTCAACAACTATAGACCATTGTTCTATTCCCCTAATACCCCCGCTCGACCCAGCTACACTCTTATTACCTGAAAGGAATTGTGAAGCAAAAGAGTGAACACAACTAGCCCAATAAAGAATATCATGAATAAAGATAATTAAATTATCAATAGCCTTCGTCAGTAATAAATCAGATATTTAGAACATATGGTAGATGATAAAACTTTTCAACCATAGTTGCAGCGAAACGAGCAATCCATTAAAAGAGTCAAATAGACCATAAAGTCTATTATCTTCTCCATATTAAAAGTCCACCAACAATGTTTTATCCCTGTAACATCAATCAATAATTCCTGTCCACAATCATGTGAATAACTCATAATCATAATTGTGGTTCTAAATTCCTCTTCGCACCCAGGGCGAAGATAATTTTTATCACATGTCTTTACTTGAAACATCAAAGATAATAGTTATAACAAATCACAGTTCCTGTTCATAATCATACTAATAAATTCATCTTTGCACTACGGGCCAAAGTTATTCATTAACAGTTCATCCTTGCACTACAGGCCAAAGACATGCAACTGTATTTTAGAAGAGTCAAGTAGAGCATGATATCTACTATCTTCTACAAATTAAAAGTTTATTATCAATATTTTATCGCTGAGACTCAGCACAATAAAGAATCCACATCACCGAATTATCCATGCACTACAAGCCAATGATATTCATTAGTATCACGACCACGAATTATCCATGCACTACGGGCCAAGGATAATCGTGTTTTCATCAACGGTTATGATCACGCCATAAAATAATTCATCTTTGCACCCTTGGCCGAAGAGAATCCATGGTCGTGATCATACCAAAAATAGTCCATCAATGCACAACGGGCTAATGCTAACTTTTACCGCATCATTTGCAACATTAAGGTCATGATTATACCGAATGATGCCTGGTCATAATCATACCAATCAACAGTCCATCTATGCACGTAAGCCAAAGATGACTTTCATCACAATATAAGCATGAGGATGATGACAATGATATAAGCATTAATTAAACGAAATCAATGATAAATATTAAAGACTTTAAATTTATCTAGAGTTTAAAAATATCCAAATTGTCAAAATTATACTTCTTTGTGGAGTAAAATTCAAGAATAATATTCATGTATCAAAAATAATTTGGACAGAAAAGAAATATATTTTTTGGGTGAATAGTACTACGTGAATAGTATCCTGTGAATAGTATTTCAGGAATAGTACCTCGTGAATAGTACCCCGGCATGAAAAGTGTCCCAAATACCCAAGTGAATAATACTCTAGTATATAATAACCGGGTGAATAGTAACCCATGAATAGTAACTCATGAATAGTACTCCGGCACGAAAAGTGTCCCGGATACCCGAGTGAATAATATTCAATTGAATAGTAATTGGGTGAATAGTAACCCGTAAATAGTAATTCATGAATTTTACTCCATGAATAGTACTCATAAAAGGAAAATACAAAAGAAAATAATATTCCATGATGAGTACAAACGAAATGATATCGCATACGAGTATAATAGAATATACAAAACTGCAAATGAAATTTCACCCGCCATGCGGTAATCCACATAGACAGATAATTTCCACAGTTTAATAAAGAATGAATACGAAGGGTCATTCACCACGCATGCGGTAGTCCACGTAAACAGGTTATTCCAATAAAATAATAAAGAATAAATATGAAGGGCCATTCACCATGCATGCGGTAGTCCGCATAGACAGGTTATTCCAACAGAATAATAAAGAATGGAATAACATAAAAATTTCACCATGCATACGGTAGTATGCGTATACAGGTTATTCCAACAGAATAATAAAGAATGGAATAACAGAAGAATTTCACCATACATACGGTATTCCACGTATACGGGTTATTCCAACAGAATAATAAATAATGGAATAACAACCCTTACGAGTATTTCGATAATTACACGTTTTAGGGCTCGAAATTTTACAGTATAATACCTTCATTTTTAACTTCATTTTTAATTTAGTTATCAAACTTGCACCACCTCCCCTAATAGTATATCATGTGAATCAATAGTACTATCATGTGACTCAATAGTTCTATACATGTGAAAAATAATTACAGTATAGTACCTTCATCTATACATCCATTTTTAATTTAGTCATGCAAGTATTTTCAATCTTGCACCACCTCCCCTAATAGTACATTCATGTGAATCAATAGTACAATCATGTGACTCAATAGTTCTATACATGTAAAAAAATAATTACAGTATAGTACCTTCATCTATACCTCTATTTTTAATTTAGTCATGCAAGTATTATCCATCTTGCACCACCTCCCCTAATAATACATTCATGTAAATCAATAGTACACACATGTGAACAAATAGTTATAAGCATTTGAATTAAGAGCAATTAATTGCTCATTTATTCGATTAATTACCTGATTGGTCAATATAACCTCCAGACATCAATTATTATCGAAATAGATGTCGACTTCCATTAATACTAATAATCCCAACACAATAAAAATATCAATTTCATCTTTAATCAACACAAACTTATTCATCATTAATATTATAACTCGCAATATTTAATAACCAGATTGTTCCCAGGAAAGAGAGGGCTTTTCGATAAGGATTTCTCCCTATTGGCGCGCAATTAGGTGACCAAACTGTTAGTTCCTAGTCGACACAATAGTTATCTAGAAGGGGGGGTTGAATAGATATTTAAAAAATCTTTTCGTTTTAAACTTGTTAGTTAATGATGATTAATACTTAGCGGAAATTTATGTTTATTTTAATCTCTTTTACAAAGTAGTGGAGTTATGAGAGTGAGACAGTTATAGCAGTTATGACAGATATAGCAGTTATAGTATGAACGTAAAAGACAAGGTCGTTTTAAGTGGTTTAGAGCACTTAAAGCTCCTAGTCCACTCTTCTACTCAACGAGTAGAAAATTAACTAAGGATGTCTTTTACAACTTCTGAATCACACATATTCCTGCTAGACCAGCAGTCTAGGAACTTCTTAGTTCACTCTTGAACTCTTCAAGTCCAGCAGACTTGGCTCTCTTACAGTTCACTTAGAACTCTTCAAGTCCAGCAGACTTGGAACTTTTCTTCAGTTGATTGGTAGATGTTGAGTTCTTGATGGTTGCTACTCAGTTCCTGTTTAAGCACTTGTTCGAAAGAACTGAGTAGCTGAGAAAGCGTTTCTATTTCTCAGATCGTAGAGTTGAGCTTTGAGAGTTGTTCACGTTATTTATTCAATGACGGCCTTATCTATCTCATCTTCTTGATTTACATATATGTTATCTTGAAAACTATCTGTTGGATCCATCCGTTGAGGAATTAAATGCATTTGACCTTTTTGATCTTTGATGGAGACATTTCTGCACATCTTCTGAACTGCATTTTGTCCCACTGACATTGCAGATTGCTTTCTCACCTAACACCTGAAAAGGTGTTTTTCCCCCTTACCAATGGTACTTTCCTTAGCTTCTTTAATACACTTCTTTGTTGCATACTAAGGATATTTCTTATGACTTTGGGACTGGTGAGTACTGTAACGTTTAGAATCCATTCCTCATATGTTGAAGTCTGTCTCCACACAAATCATGAGGCTTGACGTTTCTGACACAAGACAGATGATACTCTACGATTCAGATCGTGGTACTCTACGATTCAGATCTTGGTGACTTGTCGCCTTGATGCCTGGTCTGATGCTATCAGCCGAGAGCACTACGATTTCTCTTAAGTCTTTGCACACTACGATCTTTGTTTGCTTGAGTTGTAAACTCTACGTTTCTGAGAGCACAATGCGATCTTTGACTTGTAAACTCTATGTTTCCGAGAGCACAGTTGAGTGAGTTTTATACACATGAATTAGATATATTCGGGCTTAATTTATTGTTTTTCTCAAGTCTTTTAGAATAGTTTTTAAGTGTTTGTGTCCATTCATGCATGTTTTACATTGTTTTATAGGATTTAGGACAAAAGTTACTTGGATCGACGTTTGGGGTGGCTAGATGCGTATTTTTGGCTTGCCATTTACACACCAGTTACTTTATAGCCAATTTTAGTATTTCTAAGGACCTTATTTCGAAACACTTAAAGAATGAAAGTTGTAGATATACTTCTCCTCTTTCCGGATAATCATGAATCATCGAAATCAGAATTCGGACGAAGAAGTTATGGCCATTTTCCCAAAGGACGTCGGAGCAGAAAATGTCAGACAATGTGGCAGCGCCGGAGCGCCAATTTTTGGCCTATGCCCAGCGCCGGGGCACTGGGGAGCAGTGTTTGGGCGTCGTGCCTAGCGCTGGGGCACTAAGGGAAAAGGTTGGTGCGGCCTGGACGCGTTTTGGGGTGAATTTTGATACCTTTTTTACTCCAAATTGGATTGGGTTTGTTCCTTTACTAAAAATTGGGCTTGTAACCTATAAATATATGATGTAAGACATAAAATAAAGGGAGATTACATAGCTTAGACTAGATTAAACACTCCATTAGATTAGAATATAAACCCTAGTTCTTAATTAGGCATTGTAGATTGAAGCAAATTAAAGAACATTGAAGATCAAGAGCAAGAAGATTGCTATATTTTCAAGGAAGTCCTCTGCTTTAAATTTTTTCTGTTTTAGCCATTGAGGACAATGTCTAGTTTAAGTTTGGGGGCACTTTAGTGTCGTATTGCATATAGTTAGTTATCTATATAGTAGTTTATTTTTTTATGTGTTAGCGTTGTGTTTTTTTAGGTTGCATATAATACATGGTAGTTATTTGAATATTCATATATGTGTTGCATTAGTATGTGTTCATGTAGTATAATTGCATTTTTTTGTATGAATCTGTGTGACCGGTTGGTGTGGTCTTAGCTTGGCCTATGATAAGATTGGTATTAATTGTTAACTTGAACAGTGTTGATAATTGATGATGAGTTCTAATTTTAAACATGATGATAATCTACATCTTTCTTAAACTTATGTAACCGGTTAGCACTTAAAGTTTAACTGTTTTAATCCACTTGGTTCAAGGGTTTCATAATTTGTTTTTGAGGGAAAATCTTGGTTAAAATTTAAGGAAATTAGTGAACTGGCGGTAAAGGTTGGAATGACGTAAACGCTTGAGTTTGGGGGAATCTATGGGATATATATATACAAAATGAAAATGAAAAAAAAAAGAGAAAAAGAAAAAGAAAAGAAAAGAAATGATGAAAAAAAGAAGAAGAATAAACACCGTGGCATGCTTGTCTAGTTTTGTGGCCTTTGTTACTTGAGTAAGTAAGCCCGAGGGGATTGTCTTTACACCTAGCGCCCTAAGGTCTTAATGGCTTGGGAGTCGTTGGTCGAAAGCTCGTTAAGGTAACACTGAAAAGCCTAAGGGAATAAGACATTGCACAGCCATGAGAAGAAAATAAAAAAAAATGAATAAAACACGAGAAAGAGCAAAAATGCCCTCGTAGTTGAATAAAAGTATAAATAAATCTTGTATTTACCCGTAGACTTGGTAATTGCTTAGTTTTAACCGGAGTTATCATGTTCACAAAAGTAATTGAATTGGAACTAAAATTTTCCTTTTCAGAAGTTTGTTATGTGATTATCTTGAATTGTGGTTGGTTAGAATGGTTAACAAGCACACACGCACAACATGGGTGATGACAGGTTTGGATTGACCAATTGGTT
This sequence comes from Panax japonicus, assembly GCA_020205505.1. Lineage (NCBI taxonomy): Eukaryota > Viridiplantae > Streptophyta > Magnoliopsida > Apiales > Araliaceae > Panax > Panax japonicus. The sequence continues at coordinate 32,622,683 of CM035109.1, read as the reverse complement.
AGAGTTATGAATTTTGACTTGATTGGATATATTGTTTGAGTACCAATGGTATCTTTGAGGCCAATTGCTATATATCATACTGATTTATTGCTGGGTTCGTAGGTATATTAAGAAGTAGATCATGCATATGCATTCATGTAGTTGAGTTAGTTTGTTTATTTTTAGTTCCTTTGTGTTTTTGCTTGAGGACAAGCAAAGGTTTAAGTTTGGGGGTATTTGATGAGTGAGTTTTATACACATGAATTGGATACATTCGGGCTTAATTTATTATTGTTCTTAAGTCTTTTAGAATAGTTTTTAAGTATTTGTGTCCATTCATGCATGTTTTACATTATTTTGTAGGATTTGGGACAAAAGTTACTTGGATCGACGTTTGGGGTGGCTAGATGCGCATTTTTGGCTTACCATTTACACAACAGTCACTTCAGAGTCAATTTGATTATTGTTACGGACCTTATTTAGAAACACTTAAAGAATGAAAGTTGTATATCTACTTCTCCTCTTTCCGGATCATCTTGAATCATCAAAATCGGAGTTCCGATGAAGAAGTTATGGGGAACAGGGTTTGAGTGCCGTGCCCAGTGCTGGGCCGCTGGGGGAAGTGGTTGGTGCGGCCTGGACGCATTTTGGGGCAAATTTTGACACCTTTTTGACTCCAAATTGGATTGGGTTTGTTCCTAAGCTAAAAATTAGACTTGTAAACTATAAATACATGATGTAAGGCATAAAATAAAGGGAGATTACATAGTTTAGACTAGATTAAACACTCCATTAGATTAGAATATAAACCCTAGTTCTTAATTAGGCATTATATATTGAAGCAAATTGAAGAACATTGAAGATCAAGAGCAAGAACAAGAGAGGAGCATCAGATTTGCTGACAACAGATTTTATTCTCTTCTCTTATCATACTTTTATCTTTTAATGTCTATTCAATTATGGATTCTTGGTTTTAATTGATTAATTATGAACTAACTCTTTTATTGAGATTTCAATTGAACTTTTTATGGCTATGAATTAGTTATTCATTATATTCCAATTATTTATGTTAGAGTGAGTTGTTTATCTTGCCTTATGCTTATTGATTAATTATCTTATCAGTAATTACCTTGTTTCTATAGAAGGAATTGTAAGAGGAATTCTAGAGTTAGAACTGGGCATGATAACATGTGACTTAGTTATTTGCATGGTGAATAATTAGGTTTGTGAATTGAATGGAAATATCTGTTCACCGCATGTAACACATAAGGAATTGGAATTGAAGGAGTTTAATTCAATTGTTTTGAATAGGAATATAGCAAGATTAATCTAGATTAAATAGAAGGCAATTGATCACTTGGAAAAGGATTTTTGGCATTTGAGAATTCCTGTTAACAATTTAGTGGGCATAATAATTGGGATAATTGGATAATTGATTTATAGTTCATAATTGGGGATATTGAAGTCTTAAGCTTAATTTATCTGAATTCATTCATTGAAATCTTAGTTTTAATTGATTAATTTAATTTTTTTAATTAGAAAAATAACTATTTGCGATTTTTTAGATAAAATTGATTTGGTTAAGAGTTAGTAATTGATAATTTTTATTAAATAATTCCTCGTGGGAACGATACTCTACTTTCACTTTATTACTTGTTGACCGTGTATACTTGCACGTATTCTTTGATTGCGAAATCAATCAACAAGCACACTACGATCGTTGACTTGTAAACTCTACGTTTCTGAGAGCACAATACGATCGTTGAGTTGGCTCAACAAACGTTGGGACCACTCTACGATTTCCGAAGAGGCCCTTCAAGACAGGCACACTACGATCTTTGAAGCTCTACGTTTCTACCTTGACTTCTGCAATGTTGATCAGATTGATACACTATGATTTCTTCGAAGCCTATCTATTACATCTCAAGATCAACCTAACAGCTTTGATCTCTCTATCTATACATTTAATTATAGAATGATACACGTTAAAAGCTTAGATCAACCTAACAAATTTGATCTATCACTAGGTCCTTGTACATATATTACTTGAAGGACTTTACAAATAATCATGAGCATATACTTTAAAACATCAAATCATAATATTCATTCTCCCAACAATCTCCCCCTATTTGATGTTGACATAACCAAGGAGATTTGTTGTTATGATTATTAGTGTCAAGATGCATTTGCAGGAAATTTAAACATGACTTAGTATTTCAGTAAGCAGCTGAAATTTCTAGAGAATAAACATGAATTTATTGATGTTCAAGAAATATTGCAGTTTAGCTTTACATCAATAAGAATTTAAGTTTTCAACTTATCTCTATTTTTTTGACCTTTTCCTTAGAGGATTGGCATACTCCTCAGCTCTTCTTTTCCTATTAGCTTCATCCCTTCTGGCTAATTCTTCCAGCTCACTTGGGCTTATTATCGACTTGTGATCATGCCTATTCATGAATGTTGGATCTCCAATTGGCATTCTTAAGCCTGTGGTGGTCACATTTGGTGAGCTGGTAGTTGGCCCTTGACTTCTTAATGGCTGAGCCATCAAGACTTCTTGCTGATCAGATCGTTGAGTCTGTTGGTTAAATTGTCTTGTAGGAGGGCTTCTTGACGCTTGAGCGTGAAATTGTCCTCTACCCCTTTCTTGGCTTCCTTTATCTCATCTTCCTCTGCCTTGGCCTCCCTGTCCTCCTTGAACTCCTTTCCCTTTATTCTCCCCCTTTATGTCAGCATCAAGGGTTTGAATGTCTGCAGAAAGTCAATTTACTCCTTGGACAAGCTCGTTTAGTTGGCTTTGTTTTTTAGCAATATCCTCTCGACTTTCCTTGATCTGGACTTCAGATCTAGCTTCTTTGTTTCAGAGGGCTTTTAGAACAATGTCAGTCTGATGTTCCTGATTTACATAAGCTTTCTAAAATTCTTTGACTGAAGCTTTCAAGTTGATGATGTTCTCCAGCATAAGTTTATTTTGGACTTCTTAATTTTTCTGTATTTCAAGAACAACCTCTCTTTGCTTGGTGGCTATCTGGAAGTGAATCTCATCTCTGTCCTTCATGCTTTGAAGAATTTCTTGGATAACACCGGTACAAAGTACCTAATAGACAACGCTTAATAGACAACGTTTTTTATAAAAACGTTGTGGTTTTTTTTTTTTACAACGTTTTTAGAAAAAACGTTGTAGATATATATGTAAAAACGTTATCTATTTAGAAGGATATTTTTTTTATTTTAATTAGATAACGTTTTTTTTAAAAAACGTTATCTATTAAGAAAAACACGGAGCTTAAATGTTTATCTTTCCTCGCTCTATCAGTCCTCGCCTCTCTTCATCCTTTCTAATCCCTTTATCTTGTCTCACAAATCCGTCCAACTTTCCAGATTCAAATGAAAATATGAGATCAACGACCAGATCTAAGACCTTCTTTCTCCCTCTATACACTATTCTCTCATTTTTACATAGGTTGTTTTTGTAAATTTATAGATACGGATGTGTATGTATTGATGTATGCTAGGGCTTTTTTTATTCTGATTCGGCGAGGCGAGGGGAGCATGCAAATGGAGAGAGAATGGAGAAACAATGGAGGAATTGGGGTCAGAAATCATCGATTTCATCCATGTTTGACTCACCATCATCGTCGAAGCTTTTTCCGATTTCTTCTCCGGTGCCCGATTATTCTTCCTCATCTTCGTGTTCGCCTTTATCTGGTGGCGCTAGCGTGTCTGTCGGCGTTGGTGTCGGTGTCTATATATGTATTTATACTAGGTATGTTTTAATTGATTTTTGATCAATAAATTTTCAAGTTCTGAGTTTTTATCGTCTTTTATAGCTGAGTATTGCTGTTTGTAGTAGGAATTTATTTTTACAAACCTCTTTTAAGTGGTTAGCTATGGAATTTGTAGTGGTTAGGTGCTCTTGTTATTATACCTGATCACTACATATTCACAACTGATGAGCGAGCAAATCGAAATGTGGATATTTTGAGGGATTACTGCACTGAGCAGAATATTAAGTATTTCTATGATATTAACTTGGGAATTTCAAGGTACTATTCAATTTTGTGAAGCTGCTATCATGTATGTCTTTAGGCTATGCCATAACTTCGAATTCAAATGGATTAATGATAGTTTGTTTATATTTATGGATTAATGTCAGTTTGTTTAAATGTATGGATTAATGCCAATTGATTTTTTCTTATGGGTTAATGCTAGTTTGTGGCTGAAACCAGTGAATACTTGTGCTAGATTATAATATTCATACAATGTGTAGCTTGTTGGGTAATATTGTGACATAAAATCATATTTCATTAATATAAATGCATTACATAGATTTTGTAATATAACATTCATGTATTGTGATTACTGTTCCCTTGTTGCAGCAAAATCTGGCGTGGAGCCATCAGGTTGTATAGAGCTTGTGAAGCATGTTAAACTAGGCTGCCCAAAATCTGGCGTGGAGCCATCAGGTTGATTACTTTTTGTTGTTAGTACATAAACGAATATTGATTATAGATTTTGAATTATTTATTTATTTATTTTGGTGATTGGGACAGACCCCATTGATGTTGGCGGCAATGTCTGGAAATATATCCTGCGTGGAAAGGCTTATTCAAGCAGGTGCAAATGTATGTATCTATTTTGGTGATATGTTTGACATGGGGTCACTTATAGTACATCAAAATAACATCATTTTGGTGTATTTTGATTTTAATGTCTTTTAGAGAAATATCAATTGTTATATTTGAGATTAGTTTCTCTAGTTTTTCTTGAAGATTGTTGTTGGATTTTCTGGATTGATAACATGCATTTCTTTTCTTATTCGAGGTTTGTCCCTTGTCAATGTTGTTGTCTTGGGATCATACTAATATATAATTGTTGACAGTTCTGTTTGATAATATGTAGATTTTGATGTTTAATTCGCTACATGGAAGAACATGTATACACTATGCTGCTTACTATGGTCACTCAGATTGCTTGCAAGCTATCCTTTCTGCTGCACATTCCTCCCCTGTTGCACATTCTTGGTTACTACTCTCTCTGTATATATACATCATATAATTAAGTACTATCCATGTTAAGTATGTAAATAACAATTTGTTATTACTTTGCTTTGGAATGCAGGGGATTTGCAAGATTTGTAAACATTAGGGATGGAAGTGGTGCTACGCCACTGCACTTGCCAGCCCAACAAAGTTCTCCAGAATGCGTTAAAATTCTTCTAGGCAGCGGGGCTCTTGTTTCTGCTTATACTTGCGGATATGGGTAGGCACTTCTTGTTGAAGGTATTTCCTTTACTGTAATTGCATAAGTAACTTAGCACTTGCCCTGGAAACAGTTCCACTTGCAGCTACCCGGGGAGCACACCACTTCATTTGGCAGCTGGTGAGGGTTCATTGGACTCTGTCCGGGAGTTACTTGCCTGGGGAGCAAATAGACTTCAACAAGATCCATCTGGGTGAGCATATATATATAGTTACATATCTTAGATTAGCTCTTAACTAAACAAAATTCTAAGCTTATGGAATAATTTAATATACTAATGTTGATAATTTTAAGATTTTTGTAAAAAAAAATGACTTTTTTATTCCTTGTGTCCATAATCGAAAACAAGGGAATCTAAAGTTGCAACATCTTGTGAACCCCTTAGAAAATTCCATAGCTATATTTTCCGGACTTCACATATAACACCATTGCAAAATTAATTCCATATTTTAAGATAAACCCTGACCGTTGATCTGGTATAGAGGGAGAAAGAAGGTCTTTGAGACATTTGGGCATTGAGTAGCGTGCACATGCATTATTTTCTTTTGAACCTGTGCTTTTATTTTGTTTAATCTCATAACTTGAAGTAACAGTTTGTAATGTGGGCTCTATCATTTTCAATTCTGGGGAATGTAGATGGTTCCTTTTAATACAAGAACGAATAAATAGTTTTTATGCCATGCCGAATTGCTTTCAATATTTTGTTTGTATGCTAATTTCATCAGTGCTGCAGGCCGTGGCAGGATTTATGTTTGAGGTCATGGATAAATCAGTGCTCTTCAACCCGTCCCAAATAGTACTAACAGCTGGTGCCACTTCTGCAATTGAGATTGTTAGCATCTGCTTGACAGATGCTTTATGCGACATTGATTTGCGTAGATCATGATAAACAAGTGGTAATAACCTTAAAATTTAATCATGTTAACTCTTGTACTGGTTTTATTCCCGTGTTTGTTCATATTATGCTGAAATTTGATTGTGATACTTATATTTATGTGTAATAAGATTGATGTTCTAACTGCATTCATATTACTTAATTTTTCCCACAGTTACTTGCACATAATGAGCTTATATTTTTTGTTATGAATTGATCCTTGCAAGTACGTGGTATCTGGTTGATAGTTTTTCCTCTGCTTGTACCTCATGGTGATTCATTGCTATTCTATTTCAGGTGTCTGGCTGTTTCTCCAAACTTTGAGATTGCGAAAAATAATATGGCTATTGCCTTGACAGATTTAGGCACAAAGGTGGTTTCTTCATTTACCCAAATTTTAAACTGGGATTATGTAGTTTCATCTTATGACCTACCAAACCTTGTACTTTCTCGAGAATGATATTATTGCCTTTGTTTTTGGCTCTTTACAGAATCATGGTCTGCCTTTAGATTAATGTGAATTAAATGCAACTGTTCTAAGAATGGATGGTGCAGTCACATTTTTGTAATGTGAATGATTTTAAATGATGTATATAATATTTTTTATGTTTTATTTTATATTGTACTTGTGTTTATTGAATAAATGTGCATTATTAATTAATTTTTTATGTTTTATTTTTTTTTGAATGGTTGATATATTTTGGCTATATATCATGGCATTAGCATATTGCAGGTGCAATGGTAATATAGGTGAATCACAAACTTTTTTTTTCTTTTTTTTTTAATCTACAACGTTTTTAAAACGTTGTGTAAATGTGTCTAAACGTTGTCTGATATACTAAACAACAACGTTTTTAACCAAAAAACGTTGTGGAATCATACTTTCTACAACGTTTTTAAGCATCTGCTAATTTTTTGAAAACAAATACACAACGTTTTTTTCTAAAAAACGTTGTGTATTGTGCTTAACAACAATGTTTTTAAAACGTTGTGTAAGGGTGTCAAATAGACAACACCCTTAACCACGACGTTTTTCCGACAGAAACCACAACGTTTAAAAAACGTTGTCTATTTACTATTTTGTAGTAGTGTAATTTCCCTCAGCTTCTTTGTAAGCTCAGCGTTTAGAGTACCAGGGATATTATTTGCAGCAGTGATCATTTGATTCAGCCGGAGATGAATGAGGTCTGAGTGAGTTTCCAGGCTTTCTTTTATGTTCTTGGCCATGTTCTTGGATACTTCCTTCAAGTCATCTTTTGTGGGCAGATTTGGAAGAGTATCATTGGTTTGAGAATTGTTGAATAGAGGGGATTTTTTTCTGGGATTGATCTTGCAGGGAGTGGAGAGCAAGATCAAGACTAAAATAGTCATTAGAGGAGGAAGATGGAATATCTGATGGAGGAGCCTGGGTAAGGATGTTTGTGTTTGGTGACTCTACAATTTGAGGTGTAGACTCTGCAATGGGGCTAAAGTCTGTGATCGTAGAGTTGATAGTTTGAGGGAGCAATATAAAGTTGACTGCATTTGGTTCCTCAGTTACAAAATTTTGGGATTCTGTAACTGGAAATTGGTTTAGTGGATGAAGTATCACTTCCAACCATCGTGGGAATTCATAAAAATGGCTGAATGAGGATGATGGCAAGTGATTAACTCTGAAGAAGGTTGAGATAGATAGTACCTCAGGTTTATCCTTTGAGGAAGAGTTGTTGGTAAGCAACTTCTTGGCAAAGTTGAATCTTCCTGGGAATCCATTGACTAGTACTGAGATGGCTGGATACTCTTTGAAGCTCCAGAACATGTGATCCCAAGAGTTTAGGATTTGGGCTTGATGATATAGAATCATGGGTAGGTAAGAGAACATCTGATTGTAGAGATAGCTTCTATACCCATCTTTGCCCACACCAGTGATCTCAAGGTCATCATCATCTTTCTCTTCTCTATTCTCGTTGGAGGATTCCATTATCTCAATGGCCTCTTGATGATCTTGCACTGGTTCTTCTTCATTTCTGGCAAGGACCTCTTTTCTGCCATGGAGATGTCATGAGCCTCCCCCTCAACTTGATCATTTTCTTGTACGATCAATAGCTCCCCCTCAAGTGGAACATCTTCTTGAGCTTCAAGCATCTCCCCCTCAGTTGGTGTATTCTCTATCATGAGAATCTTAGGGATCTCCCCCTCAGCTGAAGCATTGTCTTCTTAACTTGTTTTGGACAGTTCCTCTTTGACAACCATGCTCTTGTCTTCCTTCTTGAGCACTTTTTCATTCTCAAGGATGTACTTCTTGACCAGCTTTCTCCTTATTTTTCTAGGATGAGCTATAGCCTCAGGACTTTCTTGAACCTCAGTTTTGTCCTGTTCAATAGCCACTATGCTTGATGCAGCTACTTTCTTTCTTGACATGCTTGGTCTGGTCTCTACGAACAGTAGAGACTCTACGATTGAGGAGATTGATGGCCTTTTGGACTTATGACCAACTTTGTTCTTTTTCAAGATCTGGGATATGGTAGCTTGATCCTCATCTGCTTCATCTTACTGCTGCTTTTTTCTTATCATCCTCAGAGTCTCTATATCAGAGGACTCTACAGGTATATCAGTGGTAGATCCTTGAGGTTCTTCTACCAGTTTAGCCTTTAGCTTCCTCTTGCCCTTGCTTTTTCTGGTAAGGACAAAGGGTTCTCCTTTGTTGGTTTCTTCTTCTTCTTTGATTTCCCTTACAACAAACATATTTCCTGGAAGGCCTGAGTCCTTCAGATCACCAGTTCTTCCATTGGACTCGGTCATCATTCAAACATACTCAGCTGGGTTCCTCTTCAAATTTTCAAACAATTTCTGGGTCATTCGTCTGTTTGGGTTAATAACTTCTCCTTCTTCATCCCCAATTTTATCACCAAGGGTTGACTGTAGAATGATACTTATGAATCGCCCATATAGCATCTTTTGAGGGCTTTTTAACTTTTTTGAGTTGGTAATCAACTTCTCAATCCATTCAAGCAATAAGGCTCCATAATTGAGTTGTATTCCATAACACATGGCAGTCATGAACTTAAGTTGTACTTCATTAATAGAGTCATGACCTGAGCTCTTGCAGCATATATATTTCCCAACTATATCGGCTAGAAAATCATACCTCTGTGGGAACTCCTTCTTCTTGTACCCTTTCACAGAGGGGAGTTTCTTGTGATGCATTCTTCTAAGTCCCTCTTGGAAGTCTACGCTATCTATGACTGGATGCCCTTCATTTTTGAGACCTAGGGCGAGGTTGATGGCTTTGGCCTTCATTCTGATTTCCACTTCCTTTACTCTCATAGTGATGGTGTCATTTTCAAACACACAATTCCTGTAGAACTCTTTCACTAACATGGGATAGATCAATGTGTCTGTGCTCAAGGATTCTTCGAGACCTGCCTTCTTCAGTAAGGCCAGAGTCTTGTGGAATTTGGGTTGAGCTATTTTGAACTCATCAAAACAGAGTCTGTAGCCAGAGATAACACTGGAAGTCGCCATTGATTTTCTAGCTGGAAGTGAGATTTGACTGAGCTTTCTTCTGATTTAGGGTTTTTGCTTTGAGAGAGGATGAGAGAGATAATCTTTTGAACTTCTGATTTCAAAAATACGATTTCAAATAGTACATGTAACTTCCCTCTCTCCTTTTTACTTAGTGGGACAGGTGTCAAATTTTACTTGGCTCTACTATTTTGACTGATGAGGATTATACTGATTTGCCCTTTACTCCTGTAGAGCTGATGTGTCCTTAGGGAGGACTACAATCGTTGAGATAGTTTTGTGATCGTTGTGTCTAGGCTACGATCGTCGAGTCTGTCTAGTATTCGTCGTGTCTGATCTACCGTAGTCGAGTCTGTTCAGCATTCGTCATGTCTGATCTACGATCGTCGAGTCTGTTTAGTAACCGTCGTGTCTGATCTACGATCATTTAGTCTGTATAGTAACCGTCGTGTCTGATCTACAATCATCGAGTCTGACCGGATCCTTATGATGAGTTTTTGACATGACATTCTTTTAAGGTAACTCAGGAAGGGCTAACCTCTTGGAGTGAATCAAGGGTTAGGTTTATTCCTGAGGCGCTTATCAGATGGATTGCTTTGTTTTGAAGCTTATCATAACAGGGCTGTATTCTTGCTTTGTTGATGAAGCTTTTGTCATCGTTGAGTATGCACTACAATGGTTGAGTCTTTTCTACGATCGTTGAGGTGGTTTTGTCTCTTCAGCTCTACGATCGTGGACTTCCCTTGATCATATCTACGATTTTGAGTTTAGCCTTTGTATCTGTTATGGTTAACACAATCTAGAGCATATATTTTATGGTTATAGATTTAGCATGCCTAGCTCACTTATTAACTTATTAAATCTGGATTCATCTAGAGGTTTTGTAAAAATATTAGCAAGTTGATTTTCAGTACGGATATATTGTAAAGATATAGTTTCATTTTGCATATGATCCCTAATGAAGTGATACCTTATTTCTATATGCTTAGTCCTAGAATGCATAACAAGATTATGAGTTATTGTTATGGCACTTGTGTTATCACAGTGAATGGGTATAGATTTGAAATCAAACCCATAGTCAGCTAGCTAATTTTTCATCCATAGAATCTGAGCACAGCAGCTGCCAGCAGCAATGTATTCAGCTTCTGCAGTTGAAGTAGACACTGAGTTTTGCTTTTTGCTAAACCAGGACATAAGTTTGTTTCCTAGAAATTGACAGGTGCCACTGGTACTCTTTCTATCTATTTTGCATCCTGCAAAATCAGCATCTGTGTATCCTGTTAGTTTAAATGACAATTCCTTGGGGTACCAAAGCCCCAAGTAAGGTGTACCCTTGAGATACCTGAAGATCCTCTTTACAGCAGATAAATGTGACTCTTTAGGGTTAGCATGAAATCTAGCACATATGCATGTTACAAACATTATGTCTGGTCTACTGGCAGTTAGATATAAAAGAGAACCTATCATACCTCTATATTGAGTTATATCAATACTTTTACCTTTTTCATCTTTGTCAAGCTTGGTTGCAGGAGCGATTGGTGTTTTCATGGGAGAGGCTGATTCCATGCCATACTTCTTGAGTAAGTCTTTGATGTACTTGGCTTGGTTTATGAAAATTCCTTCATCATTCTGTTTTACTTACAGTCCAAGGAAGAAATTTAGCTCACCCATCATGCTCATTTCAAACTTGCTCTGCATCATCTTAGAGAATCTCTTGCATAACTTTTCGTCAGTAGAAACAAAAATAATATCATCAACATATATTTGAACTAATAAGACTTTGTCTTTATGCTTTCTAAGAAATAGTGTGGTATCTACTCTACCTCTAGTGAACCCATTTTCAATTAAGAAGTTAGTTAGTGTTTCATACCATGCTCTAGGTGCTTGTTTAAGACCATATAAGGCTTTGTCTAATCTATAAACATAATTGGAAAGAGATGAATTGATGAAACCTGGAGGTTTCTCTGCATAGACTTCTTCTTGGAGTTCTCCATTTAGGAATGCACTTTTGACATCCATCTGAAAGACTTTGAACTTCATGTGAACAACAAAGGAAAGAAAGATTCTGATGGCTTCTAGTCTGGCAACAGGTAAAAATGTCTCATCGTAGTCAATGCCTTATTCTTGAGAGTAGCCCTTTGCCACTAATCTTGCCTTGTTCCTGGTTATAACTCCATCTTCATCCATTTTGTTTCTGAAGACCCACTTGGTTCCAATGACAGGATGACTTTTTGGTCTTGGTACCAATCTCCATACTTTGCTTCGTTCAAATTGATTGAGTTCTTCCTACATGGCTTCTATCCAACTAGAGTCTTCCATAACATCCTCTATCTTCTTTGGTTAGATAAAAGCATTCATTTTGAGTGGCATCTCTTGTTTTGACTCTAGCACTCAGATCTCCAATGATTAGATCCTGAGTGTGATCTCTGGCCCATCTGTTGTCGGTTGGGACATCTATCCTGATGCCTTCTTATCTTAAGTCTTCAAGATCTATCTCTTCTTCTTGGTGTGGAGGTTCGTTGTCTTGCATAGACCTCTCTACGATCTCATTTTATTGCTCAACGATTTCACTATCTGGCACTACGATCGCAGTGTTGAGCTTGACGACTTCATTCGTAGTGTCTGTAATATCGGTCGTAGTGTCTTGAAGCACTATGTTGTCTAAATCTGTTTCATCAAAGATGATGTGAATCGAGACTTCAACACTCAGTGTCTTCTTGTTGAATACTCTGTAGGCCTTACTGTTTGTGGCATATCCAAGAAAGATTCTGCAAGACCCCAACTTATTAAAAATAAAATTGAATTTCCTCTAATTATTATTGTGAATAATAAGGTGTTAAATTGATATAATATTTTTGTTATGGGTGAAATGTGCAAATTTTATAAAATAAGCAAGTGGTTATTAAAAATAATCATTGTTGTCGGGGAATATTTGTTTGGTCATGGAATATTCTTGTTGTCGGGGAATATTCGTACGACGGCGCAGTTATTTGTGGGCCCTATAACAGAATAATTGTCAGATGAAGAAAACGACAATTTTGAGTTTTTATAAATAACGACGTAGTTGTTATCGTTAACACTGTTGGAATACCCGGTGGTTAAAATACAGTAATATGCGTGGTTGCACAGTAGCACACGGTATCACACAGTATTGTTTAATTATTGATTCTTACGTGAGAAGGCACTACTCAATAATTACTGTTCAATATTTAATTTTTATTGATTCAATAATTGTTGCATTGATATTTTATATTTTTATTGTTTCAATAATTATCACTGCACAGTATTTCCCATTATCAGAACAATAATTCATATTATTTGAATAATATTATTAGATAGCAGTATTGGCAATGTCTAGAAAGTTCTGTCAATGAGAGGTTTGGTCACCTAATTGCGCGCCAGTAAGGAAAAATTCTTATTGGAAAGCCCCCTCTTTCCTGGGAACGGCCTGGTTGTCATAATTGTGATTCTGTAATATTATTTATGAATAATTAATTGATTTATATGGTAAGGAAATATTTATTTTATGTGGATATAAATGATGGATATATTTATTTTTATGTGGATAAAAATGAAGGAAATAATGTTGAGGTATTTTATCAGTATTTTATCGGTGTAGAGGTATTAAAAATCATCCGTTTGTGGATTTCGGATATTTTATATTTGGAATTTGGAAAAACTCAAAGTTACAAAGTTGTAGAGAATTCGATTTCAGGAAAAATGACTTAAAATTCGTATTTTTCTGATAACCGGACTATTTTCTATGAATTGTTGAAGTTTCGGAAAATAAAATAATTTTTATTAAATTATGGGTGGGACCCACTTTTTGGTTGGTGTTGAATGAACATGGGCTGTTGAAAATTTTCAGAATTGGTGGATTCAAGGATGGCATGCGTAGGAATAATAAGAAAGAAATAATATATTTTATTATTTTAGTCTCCTATGGCGTTCTAGAATTTTCCTATAAATAGACGATTAGGTTAGAATTGAAAATCACACCTGAAACAAGTTTTCTTTCTCTCTAGATTATCGAGCATATTTTAGTGACTATTTATATACTTTCAGAGTTGCTGTTCGGCACAAGTTTCCTTCGGCTTTCTATCCGATATTCTGATCAAAAGTACCATTATTTTGAGGTAAGGGATATTATTTTTCTAGACATTATCAATATTGCAATTAATAATATAAATAACTTTGTCGTCTCAATTATTGATTTAGCAATATAAACAATTATGCAGATAATACTGTGACAATAATTGAATTAATAATATGAGAGATATTATATAGCAATTACTGTAGAAATAATTGAGTATAACTGAGTGACTTCTCACGTAAGCATCAATAATTAATACCGTGTGCTACTATAAAACCACGCGTATTACTGTCTTTTATCACCGATTATTTTATGACAAGTTGCTTACTTTGAAAAATTTTCACATATCACCCATAACTTTAACCTTTTATCAATTTAACCATTTACTAAATAGAATAACAATTATCAGAAAATTGAATACTTTTATTTCGTAAAATTCGGGGTCTTACAATCTCCCCTCCTTATAAAATTAAACCCTAGAAATTTACGTACCTAGTAGTTCGAAGAGATGAGAATACCTTGCTTTCTTTTCGGATTGTACCTTCCCGGTTATTTCCTCTGTATCATGATTTTCCCATTGCTCATCTCTTATATTTCAGATATCATTCTAGAATATATCTTCAAAACAAAGGTTAATTGACATATCAAAATTTGTCAACTTATCAAGTAAACAATTTCAGCTTAGGTAAGTCACACACTAGCAAAGTATATTACTCGTCTCTCCCCTCCTAGTTCTAGACTCATATCTCCGCCAGTGACCATATCCCTAAGCTTTGATACCATTTGTGACGCCCCCAAAATAGGTCCACACGACCCATTCTGATATCACATTACAAAAATCAAATACAAAATTCATTTATACAATTGTTGAACTGTCGTGCAAAGTATGACAACACATAAGCTGTGAGTTTTGATACAAATATATGTAACTCTCATGGTGCCTCAACCACAACACCTTAAAATTTTAACTTACATAAAGGTACAGTCAATAACTGTTTTAGAAATTAAAATATTTGGAAAATGCTCAAGGAAACCTCCGTATATGGGAGACCATACGTCTAAGTTATAATAGATATCATATGTTCACATAAATATCCTTGGTTGACCCAATAGTCCCCAAAGAAAAACAAGAAGATTGTTATCATGTTCTTTCCAATGGTGAGTCTTCTCTTGACATATAATTATCTCCATTGTCTCCAATTAAGAATTATATTTCAACCAAACTCCAAGATTATATAGGTAGTGCTCATAGATATAATCAGTCAGCAAGTGCATGTGCCCAACCCTGTCTTATAATAATACGAAGTCGTCTATCATTAGACATCTTGTATGATAGTGGAAAACACCCTTCCAAAGTTGGGTTCATCTCACCCTATTCGGTTCACCAAAATCAACGGTTAAAATGACGTATAAAATACGATACACTTATCTATAATTCTCAATAAAATTAATTTCATACTGTTTTAGGGGAAACCTCAACAGCTATAGACCATCGTTCTATTCCCCTGTTACCCCCGCTCGACCCAGCTACACTCTTATTACATGAAAGGAATTGTGAAGCAAAAAGGTGAGCACAACTAGCCCAGTAAAGAATATCATGACTAAAGATAATTAAATTATTAATAGCCTTCATCAGTAATAAATCAGAGATTTAGAACATATGGTAGATAATAAAACTTTTGAACAATAGTTGCAGCGGAACGAGCAATTCATTAGAAGAGTCAAATAGACCATAAAGTCTATTATATTCTCCGTGTTAAAAGTCCACCAACAATGTTTTATCCCTGTAACATCAATCAACAATTCATATCCACAATCATGTTAATAACTCATAATCATAATTGTGGTTCTAAATTCCTATTCGCACCCAGGAAGAAAATAAATTTCATCACATGTCTTTACCTGAAACATCAAATATCACGGTTATACCAAATTACAGTTCCTATTCATAATCATACTAATATATTCATCTTTGCACTAAGAGCCAAAGTTATTCATTAACAGTTCATCCTTTCACTACAGGCCAAAGATATGCAACTGTATTTTAGAAGAGTCAAGTAGAGTATGATATCTACTATCTTCTACGAATTAAAAGTTTATTATCAATATTTTATCGCTGAGACTCAGCACAATAAATAATTCACATCACCGAATTATCCATGCACTACATGCCAAGGATATTCATTAGTATCACGGCCACAAATTTTCAATGCATTACGGGCCAAGGATAATTGTGTTTTCATCAACGGTTATGATCACGCCATAAAACAATTCATTTTTTCTCCCTTGGCCGAAGAGAACCCATGGTCATGATCATACCAAAAACTGTCCATCAATGCACAACGGGCCAATGAGGACTTTTACCACATCATTTGCAACATTACAGTCATGATTATACCGAATGATGCCTGGTCATAATCATATCAATCTACAGTCCATCTATGCACGTAAGCCAAAGATGACTTTCATCACAATATAAGCATGAGGATGATGACAATGATATAAGCATTAATCAAACGAAACCAAAGATAAATATTAAAGACTTTAAATTTATCTAGAGTTTAAAAATATCCAAATTGTCAACATGATACTGCTTTGTGGAGTAAAATTCAAGAATAATATTCATGTATCAAAAATAATTTGGACAGAAAAGAAATATATTTTTCGGGTGAATAGTACTCCGTGAATAGTATCCTGTGAATAGTATTTCGGGAATAGTACCTCGTGAATAGTACCCCAGCACGAAAAGTGTCCTGAATACCCGAGTGAATAATATTCTAGTATATAATAACCGGGTGAATAGTAACCCATGAATAGTAACTCGTGAATAGTACCCCGGCACAAAAAGTGTCCCGAATACCCGAGTAAATAATATTCGAGTGTTGCTCATTATCTTCACGACTTTTGGAATATATGAGAATGTCATCAATAAAGACAACCACAAAATGATCCAAATATTTCTTGAATACTCGGTTCATCATATCCGTGAAGGCAGCAGGAGCATTAGTCAATCCAAAGGATATGCCTAGGAATTCATAATGCCCGTACCGAGTTCTGAAAGCAGTCTTTGGAATGTCATCGATTTTAATCTTTAATTAATGATATCCAGAACGAAGATCGATCTTTGAAAAGAATTTGGCGCCTTGCAACTGGTCAAACAGGTCATCAATACGAGAAAACAGATACCTATTTTTGATGGTGACATAATTCAACTCCCAATAATCAATACAAAATTGCATACTCCATTCTTTCTTCTTCACGAATAGAATAGGAGCACCCCAAGGAGACGTACTAAGACGAATGAAACCGATG
Organism: Panax japonicus; assembly: GCA_020205505.1. Taxonomy (NCBI): domain Eukaryota; kingdom Viridiplantae; phylum Streptophyta; class Magnoliopsida; order Apiales; family Araliaceae; genus Panax; species Panax japonicus. The sequence goes on along the minus strand of CM035109.1, from coordinate 32,605,659 downwards.
TCTAACAATTCTTACAGTTAGGTCTTTAACTCCTGAAGTTCAATAGGAGCCATTCGATATGGGGTTTTGGAAATGGGATTTGTAACGGGTTCAAGGTCGATACAAAATTTGATTTCACGCTAAGGGGGTAGGCCAAGAAGTTCTTCAGGGAATACGTCAGGAAATTTATTAACAATAGAAATATCATTCAAATATGACGTATTTTTGTTTAAATCCGTGGCATAGGCTAAGAAAGCTTGACATCCATTTTTCAATAAACGAATAGCTTTATGGCTTGATATGATAGTGATTGACTTTAGTGGTTTGGTCGCTTGAATTCGCATAATAGGTTGGTTAGGAATATGAAAGCTAACATCCTTACGAAAATAATCAATTTTATCATGATAAGTAGTTAACCAATCAATCCCTAAAATCACATCAAATGCAAGTATTTTCAAAGAGATAAGATCGATCGGTAACATGAAGTTGCCATTTTGAATCAAACAAGACTTATAAACAGTGGATGTAATGAGGTTTCTCCCAACGGAGTTTCAATAGATAAGTCAAAGTCTAATTTCTCCGGAGTTAAATTTAAACGTTGAGCGCAAGTAGGAGAAATAAAATAATGGGTAGAACCGGTATCAAATAAGGTATAGACTTCGCTAAAGTTTATGATTAGCTTACCCGTGATGACCTCGTTCGGGTTCCTCACTTTTTGGGAGGTTATGACAAATGCTCTCCCTTGAACTACCGGCTTTGACTTATCTGGGAAGACCTTTGGTGCCTCCATTCCAGCTGAACTTGGCTTCACTGCAAGACAAAATCGGGCTAGGTGACCTTCTCTTCCATAATTATAACATATTTTGGACTACTGCGTACAGTTTGGACTGATGTGTCCCTCCCCTCCGTATTTGGAGCATACGATCGGTGATCGTTCTCCTTATTTAACAACAGGTGTTGGTGCTAACGTCTTTCCATCATTATTGAATCTCCTTTTCTTGGAATTTTCACTTTTATTGTCTTGGCTAGGATTACCACCGAAGTGGTTACCATGTCTGGCATGTTGATTTCCTCCTCATTTGTTGTCACCGCATCGATGACTGCTACCACTAGTATTATCATTTTGTCGGCTACTCTCTCTTGGTTGGGTTGACTCGTTATCACACTCCAATAACTGAGCCATATTTACAACATCTGAATACAAACACAGTTTATGAGAAATTAGATATTGACGTATCTCAAGTTTCAAACCTCACAGAAACATTCGCGTCATTCTCTCCTCATTGTCAACCAGATGAGACACAAACCGGGATAACTCGGAAAATTTAGCCTCGTACTGCGACACGGTCATATTGTTTTTCTTCAGTTTGATAAACTCCACCTCTTTCATGTGACGGAAACTTTTAAGAAAGTACTTGTCGTTGAACAATACTTGGAACTTCTCCCAAGACATCTTCAGTGCGGCAGGTTGGGTACGCTTTACAGATTCCCACCAGTAATTTGTCTCTCCTTGCAACATAAAAGTGGCAAAGGGAACCTTTTGCTCCTCGGAGCATCCCAAGACATTAAATATATTGGTAATTTGCTTTATCCACGCCTCTGCCTTAAGTGGTTTTGACTCTCCCAAAAACTCCGGTGGTCCCAGCTCCTTGAACTGTTTAGCGGTGACCATCCGAGAGTTGTTAGTGTTTCCACCAGCATTTTGAATAGGAGTCGCTCTCGCCTGATGTTTCATGAATTGCATAAAGCCTCTGAACATTTCATAGCTCATCATTTGGTCAGTGTTGTTGTTTTCCTGAGGATTATTGCTTTCTTGATGCACATTATCCTGGGTATTGATCATTGGTGACTCAACGGTCTCATGTGCTCCATTGCTTATCTCAACATTCTCAGATGTCATTTTCAAACACTGCCATAAAATAAGGGTTAATTGACATGCCACATATTATCCCTATATTCTGACCGACCAATTAAATAATCAAATAAGCTTAAGTAGGTCATACTAGAGAAGGATTTCCCCATCTCTCCCCCTTATTTCTAGTCTCACATCTTAGCCAGGGATCATATCCCTAAGCTTTGATGCCAACTATGACGCCCCCAAAATAGGTTATACATCACCCATCTTGGGTCGCCAAATGCATTGTATAGAATTTAAATACAAAATTCATTATACAGTACAACAAAAACGTAGCTGAGAGTTTTTACATGAATATTGTCTAGTAGACAGTATTCAAACTCAAATGGAGTCCTCATTACAATTATTATCACACTATTTTATAAAATAGTGAGGACTACTACAAACACCAACTCGGACCATCACTCCGTTCTCCGATAAGTTCCGGCTACGTCCTCATTTCCTGAAGAGAACAATGAAAGCAAAAGGTAAGATCAACTAGCCCAGTAAAAACTATTATGACTAAGATAATGCAGAATAAATTATCGTTAGCCTTCAACAGTGTTAAACTGATAAAATATAATAACGTCAAGTTTAATTACACTGAAACAAGCAATCCATTAGAAGAGTCAAGTAAAGCATGATATCTACTATCTTCTATGATTTAAAAAGTATATCATAAATTTTATCGCTGAGACTCAGCATAATAAATAAACCACGTCATCGAATCATCCATGCACTACAGGCCAAGGATATTTATTAGTATCACGACCACGAATTATCCATGCACTACGGGCCAAGGATATTCGTGTTTTCACCAATGGTCATTATCATACCAGCAACTGTCCATCAATGCACTACGGGCCAATAAGGACTTTTACCACATCATTTGTAACATTACGATCATGATTATACCGAATAATTTCTGCTCATAATCATACCAATCAACATTCCATCAATGCACTACAGGCCAATGGGGACTTTCATCACAATATAAGTATGAGGATGATGACAATGATATAAGAGTTCAATTAAAAGAAAACAAAGGATAAATTTCTAAAGATTTATAATTTAATTTATCCAAAATTCAATAATGTCCAAATTGTCAACATGATATTACTTTGTGGAGTAAAATTCAAGAATAATATTGTATAAAAAATGATTTGTTCCGAAAAGAAATCAATTTTTGTTATGAATAGTATCCTAGGTGAATAGTAACTGAGTGAATAGTATCCCGTGAATAGTAATTCAGGAATAGTATCCCGTGAATAGTACTCCGGCATAAAAAAGTTAAAACTTATCAAGAATGCTCGAAATAATATTTGCATAAAAAATATACTGGATGAAGCGCAAATATCAAGGATATTCTACTAATTTCATGGAGTATAGAAGCCAAAACTTTACAAATGGAGTATAGAATTCGAAATCTGAAACGAAATAATATTACTTACATACTACTGAGTATAGAAGAAAATATTATTTCATACGAATACTAAACAAAAATAATATCTCTTACCTTAAAAAGAAGAGTATTCCAACTGGTAGAGGGAATATTGTGACAACCCGAAAATTCGGGTTGTCCAGAATTTAAGTTTAAATAATTAATTATTAATAAATCTAATTTTTTTAATATTATTCTGTGATATCTGTTTATAAATCGTTCTATAACCTAGGATGATTATAAATCGGGAGTATTCTGGCTACGAGCTAGATTGAGTGAATAAGAATTTTCAAGATGAAAATAAAACTTTTCCGAAAACAAAATATTTTCGGGGAAAAAGACGAAATAGGCACTGTTCATCCGTTTCTGCTCGGAGATTTATTTTGAAATTCCGAGAAGTTATAGATTACGTTTAATTCTGAGACGTGATGGAATATTAAATAATATTTCAGTTATGACAAAAATGAAGTTTTCGCCTGCGGACTCAAAACCTAAGGGTTAGGAAAAGTGAGTTCTGAGAATTTAATGCTTACGTATAATAATTAGGATTATTATGCGTGAGCTATATGAGTATAGCAAGAGGGTTGGTACGACGTATAATACGAATATCGTACAAACTATATATGAAGAAAATACGAGAATGAGACGCGTAGAATACGATTAGTTTTAATGGCTAAGTAAAGGATATGTTAAGTAATGATTAACTAAACTTAATAGCTAAGTAAAGTGCTTATGCTTAAGGGTTAAGTAAACTTAAAGGTTAAGTAAACTTAAGAGTTATGTAAACTTAAAGGTTAAGTAAACTTAAGAGTTAAGCAAACTTAAAAGCTAAGAAGACTTAAGGGCTAAGAAGACTTAATAGCTATGTAAGTGTGGATGCTAAGTAAACTTAGGGCTTAAGAAATGAATAGTAAGGAGGTTAACGGGGGCGAAATGACCAAATTGCCCTAGCTTTGGATTTTCTATAAATAGGAAGCCTTATGTTCATTTGATGGGATTTTGAAAATCCTACATCTTAGAGAGAGAGAGAACTCGGATGGGAGGGAGAAGGAAGAGCATGCGCATGAATGATCAGATCGAAAGTGTTTGTGAAATAGAAAAGCTTGCAAATCGGCGGCTTTGTCTAGCGGAAGAAAAATAAAAAGAAGAGGTAATCTAAAATCTAGTTTCTTCTAATATTTTTCTTTAAGATTTCTATGTCAAAAACAAAGCTTAGTGAGATTAAGGAATAAAAGAAGATTGGAATGATTTCATATGGTTGAAATCATGAGAAAAGAAGAAATAAGAATTAGAAATTTAGTTTATAAATTTCTTATGGAAGTATAAGATTCGTAATGAATTAGAGTGATCCGAATGGATTATATGAATAAGTAGGTTAAATAAGTAAGGAATAATGTTCTATAACATCAAATTCCAATAAAAAAGTGGAATCCTAATCCAAAATATCGATTAAAATGAAGAACGAACGAAGAACACGAAGAATGTTGTTGATGGACAAATTTAAAACAATCGTAGTGTAATTGTTGTTGATGGACAAGTTTAAAACCATCGCGTATAAGTTAGATGTGTATTGTTTGGTTAGGAACGGTAGAAACGTTCATGAAGAACAGATTAAAACTTAGCTATAACGAAGTTATGGCAAAATTTTGTAAAAGACGAACGAGAATTAGAAAGTTAGTAAATGAACCCAAACATGTAGGGTTTCATAAGAAAGTAATAGAACGTAGAAAACGTGAGTCATAGAATCAAGAACGAACAAGTTCCGAGTTCGAATGATCGAATTACGACGAACAAATGAAGAGCGTTAAAAACGTAAAAATGAACGAAGAGTGAAGATCAAGCCAATCTAATGGCATGTTAATAAATTCCTTAGACGTTGAGTGACGAGGGTAATGAATAACATTTCGATGTTATATCATTATAATGAGAGATAAGTGTGAAACGTATAGACGTTGTGAACGCAACGTCATTGCGATGACGCTTGGTCTTAGCATACAATGATCGGTATGACTTTGACACTAAGAACGGGTAATGAACATGGGGTTCATATAATGGATAACGAAAGTATTAAATAGTATATGAATTATCAAGAAAGTCGTAACAAACGGTAATAAGATTAATGAAAGTTGAATGTGATTCGATAAAGAATGAATCCGGAGGGATGACATTTAGTTGTCAGAAAGCCGTAAGGAATAAGAAATTGACATAATCGAACATTATAGTTTAATAGTTCGTATAAGTTAAGAGAAGTTAGGTTGTGGTGCAATCGTAACCTTTGATGGTTGATATATGGGAGCTGGGCTAAACAATTTCTTCAGAGAGCGAATGTATATACAAAATTGGCAACCGATCTAACTCACTGTGATGACAGTGTAAATGAGACGGGAACTTGTTTGTTGGTTGTTTGTGGGAAACCACTCAGAGTACCATATGGACTACTAGCAGAGACGTGATGTGTGTTGAGTCCTAGAGAAGTTATAAGAATAAGATAAGAATATAAATCATCCAAGATGATGAACGTTTTGAGTAAGACATCTTCGTATGTCATAAAGCCGTAAATTGGTAAAAGAAGTTAGTCGCGTAAACTTATATTGCAAGAATGCGAACTCTAAGAAGTAAAGTTAAGTAAACCAATGCGTAAGTTCAATATATGACTAATTGGTGTTTATGTTTTCTCCATATCTGTGATATAGGAATTGAAATGAGCAGATCAGCGTAAGCTGTAGCTGGGCGTAAGGCAAGTTTTCCAACTTCATTCATATTACATGAATGCTAGTTTCTTAAACTTCTCAGATGTTGTACTTGAGAAGTTTTGTCTATGTGCGAATGTGTGATATTTGTACAAGGTGTTAGAATGTATGAGGCCTTGAGCCACAATTTGAACACTTCGATGTTTCTATGATATGAATTGTTCTGTGATTGAGCTATTCAATACAAGTATGTTCTGTTTATACATGAACCGTTATTGTTAAGTCTGTGCTAATTATTCTAGCCAGACACGATGTAAGGAAAAAGGTAGAGGGATGAAAGTATTTCAAAGTGAAAATAATTGATGTTTTAAGATGATAGGAATCGAGACTATTCCTATTATTCAAGCTGCTTCATAACCTTTGTTCGGTTATAGAAGTTCTAAAGAAATGTTTTAATTCTGAAGTTGTTTGTTCAACTGTTATGACTTACTGGGCAATTGAATGCTCACACTTGCTTTAAATGAAAAACAATTTTCAGCGAACAAGTTTAGAAGAACTTAAGGATCCCGTAAAGATAAAGCTGACGGTATCCAAATGCAGTACCATTCAGAAGGTGAATGAGCAAGAAGATCAAGTGAAGACTTGTAATGTAGAAAGATAAAACTGAACTATAGACTAGTTTAATGAACTATTATGTATCCTTGGTGACGGATAAAAGTCACTCTTGTAAGATAAAATAAATAATGTAATTATCATTATTTGTAATAAAAGAGGTCATAAGGTTCCAGAACCTGGGATTTGAGAGTGTATGTCGTTATATTGCATTATATAATGATGTATGTTGGATGAATGATGTACTCGTGACGTATGGAATCCGGGTGTGAAGATAGACCAGATTTCAGGGCGTTACAGATATTCTCGAAGAAAACTTATACTGTTTTCTACACTCAAAGCTTTCTAAAACTCGAAAGAAATACGCTCAATATTATAGAAGAACAATTCTCTGATTCTGGTGTGATTTTTAATTCTAACTAATCATCCTATTTATAGGAGAATAGAAATGATACTATTTGAAAATTTTAATCAGGGACGCACAGAACGAATTCACGGGCTGAAACGTTTGAAAATTTTAATTTACTATGCAGCACTATGCAATAAAATATTCTAATAAAACAAAAACTTTAAATAAAATATAATATATTCTATTTATAATCAAATAAAAAAAAACTTATTATATAATACTCCCTCCTATTCAGATTAAATGACATTTTAGAGAGTTTAATTTTATTCTATATAAGTGTCGTTTTAGAATTTCTATGCAATATTGCACTATTTTTTTTCTAATTTACCGCTCTATTTAATATGCTTAGTAAATATAATTGTGGAGAGAGAAATAATTAATTAGGGATAATTGTAGAGAATGAGAAGAGACAATTATGGAGAGAGAAATAACTAATTAGGGACACAAAAGACATTTTGTGTTATTTCTTAATAAGTGTGTTTACCTCTAAAATGTCATTTAATCTGAATAGGAGGGAGTATATATATAATAATAATACAATTACCTCCCTTCTCCGTTACATTCCCCCCACCCACCCACCCACCCACCCACCCACCCATTTTCATTACTAAAATTCCAACACACACACACATTACCACCCCACTCTCCCACCATCATTCACATTCACATGCACTACCTGCACATTCAAATGTTAATATAATATAATATATATATAAACACATGTTTATTGAAAACAAACTCCCACCCGTGAACATTTTTCAAATTCCTCCCCCCAAAAGTCCTCCACACGTGGGCCCCGCCATATGTCATCATCACATGTGGGCCCCACATCTTAATAATATATAATTATATATATTGAATAACTTTCTATCGATTATTTTGAAAAATAGGTAAATGGAGGTCCATAAATAAGCAAAAATTACATCAAATACTTCATAAAAATCCCCTCAATATTTTTAACAACATTTATCATCATTATTATAATTCGTAATATTTAACAACCAGATCGTTTCCAGGAAAGAGGAGGCTTTCCAATAAGGATTTATCCCTATTGGCGCGCAATTAGGTGATCAAACCTCTCCTCGACAGAACTTTCTAGACATCGTCAATATTGAAAATAATAATATGAATAACTTTGTCGTCTCAATTATTAATTTAATAATATAAAATATTAACAATAATTTAATCAAATAACGTGAGATACGATGCAGCAATAATTGAATATAACTGAGTGACTTCTCACGTAAGCATCAATAATCAATATCGTGTGCTACTATGCAACCACATGTATTACTGTACTTTTAACACTGGGTATTTCAACAGTTAACGGTAAAACTTTCGCTATTATTTTTATAAAAAGATATTTTTGTCATTTTCTAACTTGAACAATAATTCCGTTGTGGGCTCCACCAATGATTGTGTCAGTCGTACGAATATTTTTTGTTTAAAACGAATATTTCACGACCAATCGAATATTTTATAACAACTTGCATACTTTGTAAAATTTATAAATGCTACTCACAACTATAACATTATATCAAATTTATATCATAATAATCAAAAATATATTTCGAGAAAAATTAATCTTTATTTATGAAAATTGGGGTCTTACACTCTTTTTTTACTAGAAGCGTTAAATTCTTCGTTTACCATTCATTATCTCCATGTACAACTTATTATACTCAAATATACCCTTTGATATACCCTAAATGTCTTAAGGGACATGTCAAAGTATAACTCAACATACACAAGATACTATAATTACTACCACTATAGGAATTTCTATTGACAGACGAGTAAAACTTCATTAGGTATTTTCTTAGTGAGTCACGTTCAGTGAACTTATTCTCTAATAAGTACCTTCATACTTGTTTTAGTGTCTCCACACAAATAATTATGAGATCAATTAATCATCATATTCCTAAGAGCAAGCAAAGTATGTACTAATCTACCTGGATTCACTAATCCCCTTTTTAGTAATCCAACGATTAAGAACGATTTTACTTTTAAGTTATCTAAAATTTTAGATCTCATTAGCATGATCATCATCATGATTCTAAAAGCATTACTTAAAACGTAACTATGAGTTTATCACATATAATATAACAACACTATGTAGATAAAGTAAAATATATTTATTAAATAAATTTTTTTATTAATAAATAAATAAGATTACAAAGTATATATTACATCATATCAAATATAATTGACTTATGTGCATACTACTTTCAGCATATAGAGATATATTATCATTTTTTTTGGTGAGAAAGTAGCTAATGGAATGTTTATTACAAAATTTGTTTGCTCGCCAGATCAGGTAGCTGATATTTTTACAAAGTGGTTGTTAATTTCTCAATTTTTTCGTTTATGTTCCAAGTTTGGCATAATAGCACCTCCAACCAAGTTTGAGGGGGAGTATCAAGGCAGTTCAGATGACAAGACAGTTCTATTAGAAGTCAGTCCTATGCGACAAGAGTATAATTTCTATTAGGAGACAGACCTGGTTAATAAAGTTAAGCAAAATGATATATTTTGGGAATATTTAATTACGTCATTTTTAATCGCTAGTTACATGAATAAATATTTGTAGTAATTTTTTTGGAGAGATTTATAAAAAATGAAGTCCTCTTATAATTATATATCCTGAATGGCATTTATATCCTTTTAAATTGTCACTCATTTTTAAAATCGTCCCTAAAATTCATTTTTCGTCAGTATATTTCTTAAAGTGACATTTTTTTGACATTTTCTTTCTCATATCCGATTTGACCACAATCCGACCTATTTTGACCAAATTTTAACTCATCCTACCCATTTTGACCCAACACAAAGTTTTCATATTTTAAAATTAAATAATTATTTTTAATATTTTAAAATAAAATAATTATTTTTAATATTTTATAAGAAAATGTTACTTTTTAAAATAATAATTATATTTAATATTTTAAAATAAATATTTTTTGAAAATAATTTTAAAATAATTATTATTTTTAATATTTTAAAAGAAAATATTATTTTTTAAAAAATTAAATAATAATTTAATTTAATATTTTAAAATAAAATATTTTCTTAAAATATTTTGAAAATAATAATAATTTTTAATATTTTAAAATAAAATATTCTTTTTAAAATAATTAATATTTTTTATATTTAAAATAAAATATTATTTTTAAAAGTTTTATAAATTATTATTATTTTAAGGAAAAAATATTAGAAACTTTTATTTTTTCAAAAATGAGTAAAGTTTCATAAAATATAGATTCAAAAAAGTAAAGTTAATTTTTTTAAGGCTTAATTATTTTAATGAAAATTTAAACATCTTTAAAAAAAGTATTATTGTTTTATGAAAATAAATTATTTTTTTTGAATATATATTTTATAAAAATTTACTCATTTTTTTAATAAATGAAAAATTTTCAAAAATTTTTTCCCGAAAATAATAATTATTTTTAAAAAAAATTTAACTTTTTTTTTAAAAAAAGAATGAATCATTTTTTTATTTATCTTTTACTGTTTTTTGTATTTTAATTGCTATTTTGGGTTTTGTTTTTTAAAACTTTACTATTAAGAATACATATAATTATGGAAAAGATATTAAACTTTTTTCTAAAAATAAAGTTTACATAAAAAATAAAAAATAAATTACTTTTTAAAAAAATAAAGTTTTAGTTTCTTATTTAATTTTTTTTGAATCTATATTTTATGAAACTTTACCCATTTTTGAAAAAATTAAATTTCTAATATTTTTTTCCATAAAATAATAATTATTTTATAATTTTTTTAAAAATAATATTTTATTTTAAAATATTAACAAAATTTTATTTTATTATAAATTATTAAAAATTGGGGTTGGGTCAAACTGGGTCGGGTTGTGGTCAAATTGAGTAGGAGGAACGAAAACACAAAAAAAATGTCACTTTAAGGACCTAACTGACAAAAAATGAAATTTAAGGACGACTTTGAAAGTGGGTGACAACTTGAACGGACCAAAGTGTCATTCAACCTAATTATATTTAATCTTATTTATTGATATCTTTCACAATTTTAATCGCCATGAATTTATCACAACAGAACTGCTAAAACTATTGTAGTTGCTTAGAATATATACTTAGTGTAGTGGTTATCTTGTAAGGTTGATAGCTAGCACCGGTTGTACGTCATAATTTCAATGCGAAATACAGCAATATTTCTACATCTCCTTGTTATTTTCAATACATTCCCTTGAGTGTGTATATATATATATATAATTAGTCTTGTTGGATTTCAAAAAATGCAATAACTTTGGTATACACCAAATCTTTAGCATCAACTGCATTTACGAAATCTTCATGAGCATACTCCTTGATGTATAGGCTTTGTACCGTATGTAACTGTAAAGTGTCAAGCAATTTTTCGACGTCCCTATGATCTGCAAGCGCATCTACGCCGCCATAGCAGAGGAACAGAGGAAGGTCTTGCGGAATGTTGGTTAGATTATAAACAGGTTCCGTGGCTTGACCATAATGTTTCAAATTGGACTTGGCATTCCCGTAGTCATATTTAGCAAAATTTCCTTTTCGAACACCTGTAAATGTATGTATATATATTAAAATGTTTTGTTTTCAATTATACTATAAATATTGCTAATAATATTTATAGGGAGGTGATTCATAACAAATAGCCACTATAATAGTACCTTATATGATCAACACTTCTTACACCTTCCATTATAAGATTTAACGGTCACGATTTAAAAATACAACTCTTGTACTGTAATATAATGTTGGTATAAGAAGTTTTTTTTGGGTCCTCAAAATTTCACTCGTGTTATAATTGAGCGCCTAATCTGTCAATTCTCTCAATTTGGACCTACAGGTAATGGCAAGTAAACACGAAGGACCCAAATTGATAATCCGATAGTTTTTTTTTATGAAAATGATGGCGCGACACAACTCTTCCAGGGACTAAAATGATGGTCGAAATATCGGATTTGAGTGTGTTTCATTAATTTAACAATATTTGAGGATTCATATCAGGATTCAGGAGGATTGTATTTGAAGAGCTCAATTACAAAAGAACAAGTCTACACAGACCGGTTTTTAAGCATGAATATTGGACATGTGATTTTTTTTTTTTGCCTGTGACTCTTAAAAAATGTATAGTATTTATTCCAACAGAAATTTTTACAAAAACAGGATTATACAGACTGTATAACCCAGTTTTTGTATATGTATCCAAATTACACTTAAAACACTATATTTTATAAAAATTCCTGTTAGAATAAATACTATATATTTTTTTAGAGTCACAAGCAAAAAAAATAAAAAATAATTTCACCTGTCCAATAAACATGTCCAATTAACGTGTCTGTGTAGCATTACTCATTACAAAACGGGTTAAACTTTGAGGGACTAAATTAAATGCTATTAGCCCTTTTTTTTACATGACAAACATAGAATTTATAAATGGATGGTATAATTTTGGTGGCCAGAATTGAATCCATAGTGCTACACGAATAAGCTCCCATATTTATACAAATACTTTTGGCACAAATATGTGATATACACACCAAACGAAGTGTTGCAAATATCACCAATGCTTTAGTTAAGTTGGTGGCTATGCCTCTTACAAAGCAAGAGGTCTTAGTAGGTTCAAATCTTGGCAGTGGCCAAATAGATAATGTGCAGGTGGTGGTAGTACTATGCTAATATCAACTTACCTTGAGATAAATGCGCCAAGTTCTTAGCTGATGTAGGTTGTGGCTCATTGTTCAAGAAAAATTCAATAGTGGAGGAATTCAGAGCAATTTTTCCCTTCAGTAGTTCGGTGTTAAGAAAATCATAATCACAAGATTGATGTAGAGTCGATGAAAGAAAAGAAATAATTTAGCAAAAAAAAGAGATGTTTTATTTCTATATATATATATATATATAATTTTTTTTTTTTAATTTTTTTTTTTGATAATATGGAGTTTTCCAATCGCAGTCGGACTAAGTCTTCCCACCCCGGACTAGGCTTTACGCAAAGACTCGGCCTAAGACATGGCTCCGCCCAGAAATGTGCGATCCGTGGCCATACGGACCAATTTTTAATCGGCCCTCACACTTGTTACAGGCGGGAATTGATCCTAGGATGCCCGGATTTACGGTTCACCCTAGGTGGAAACTTACTGCTGCGCCAAGTGCTGTGGTTTTATTTCTATATATCATGCACACTAATACACTATGCTAATGAAATGAAGGTTCAATTTGAAAATTGATAATTTACCTGTAAATAAAGCATATAAATCAAAACAATCTATCCCTGAAGCACCACAAAAGACCTTGAGAAGGGTGCGAATTGGCTCTCTGTAAAAATTGAAGAAACAAATTAACTTTTTTAAATCAGTTATATAAAATAGAATTAACTATATTAAGTAACATACAACAATTGAGTTCATAGTATTTGCTCTTACATAGTAAAATCCATTTCAGCTAGGCCAAGCGATAGAGCAAGCTGTTGAATAGACCAGGGTCATTGACATTATTGGAAAAAATTATATATAATGCGTTGATAATTAATATCTATGTTTGGAAATAAATGTACGAATATTCAGTTTGTCATTGTCTTTCTTCAGTTTTTTTTCTTCCTTCTTTCCTTTCTGTGCGCGCTCTCCCGCATGTCAAAAGTATGCCCAAGCTATGTACATTTTAGTATTTGAGGAAACTAATTAATATAATTATTTTAGATAATTTTTTCCTTTTTAATTTACGAATATTAAGATTTGTTATTTTCCTAATTATCGTGAATATTATAACTAAAATCATGTTTGTTTGCAAGGATTATAATCTCAAGACTATTAATTCTAGGATTAAATAGTCTTAGTCACGTGTTTGTTTTTTTATAGAATTATTCATGGGATAACTTAAAATAATGTTATGTTATGTTTGTGTTTGTGTTTTTCAAAATTAATTAAAGTATTGGATTAAAAAAAAATTGTTTGGACTATAATACCCTTATCAATAATAACATATTTTAAACTTATTTATACATCGAAAAAAATATTTATTGATTATATATACACCCTCACCCCCACTACCTCTACCACCCCAAAAAAATAATATTTTCTGATTATGTATACGCTCTCAACCAGCCACCACATCCCAAATAATATTTATTAATTATATATACACTCTCACTCCACTCACGACCCACCCCCTACCCCACGCCCCACGCCCCACGCCCCCAAACCCCAAGAAAAATAATATTTATTGATTATCTATACACCCCCACCCACCCCACCCACCCCCTACCCCCACCCCACCCTCTCTTCCTCCTCAAAAAAATAATATTCAGTGATTATATATATACACTCCAAACCCAAAAAAAATAATATTCAGAGATTATGTATACATCCCACCCTTCCCAAAAAATAATATTCAGCGATTATATCACTACAACAAAAAGACTTATCCGCGACCGCATATGGTCGCAGATGAGTATCAGCGACCGACTGCGGTCGCTGATAGTAGTTGCAGATAATCTGGTCGCTGGATGGACATCAGCGATCAACAAATGGCGATCGAATCAGTCGCTATTATGACTCATGCTGAGTAATTTGTCAGCTGTGATGTGGCACACGTGTCAGTGATCGGCAATAGCGACCGAATCGGTCGCTAGTTTAAAAGTAGCTGTTCGGGAGCATTCTGCTGACCTTCACCTAGGCTGAAGGCCCGACATCAGAAGAGTTGTTTGAGTTCATTAGGCCGAAGCCCATGATGGATTTCGAGGTGTTCGGGTCGGCGTCTGAGTCCTTCTGGGCCGGACCCTCACTTTGGTGGATGTCTTCGGGTTCGGCATTCGAGTCCTTTGGGCCGAAGCCTGGACCTGACAGTGGGATAGTTTGGGCCTGTACAGTGGGCCTTCCTGCGTGCAGAGTTGGACGTCCCAATTATAATTAAATGCGGTTACTCCAATGATAGTGATTAGATTGGATTCTACTTGCATCTTTTAAGGAGATTGCGTTGGACCTAAGTTATGGTAACTACCATAACTAGGAGTCTTATTCCGACTGGGAGTAGGATTCTAGGGCGGTGAGATCATTATAAATACAAGGTCAAGGGTACAATTAAGAGGTAATTCATACTTTTGAGCACTAAACACTTAGCCTCCATTGTTAAAACCTTGTAACGGCCTGTACTCATCCTCACACCAGAGCTATCCCCCGGCGGCACAAGCCGTCAAGCTTCTGTGTGATCTGTTACTGTGCAGGTTCTAGCGCGTGGATTCTGTGATTGGACGCGCCGACGAAACTTGGCGTTACTATTGGCGCTAGAAGGAGGGCTTAGTACTTAATCAATCACAATCGGATTCTTTTCGGGTGAGAAATTATGGCGAGCGTGGAGTATGCTGTTTTGGACCGCGAAAAGGCCAAGATACACCAGACCACTCAGGTGAGAAGATCAGAAGAATCCGACTGGCTCCCCCCGACTAAGGCTCTTCCATGAAAGCCAACGAACCCCAACCAGGCTAGTCGGGCGGACGAAAATAATTCACGTGCCTTGGAGGCGCATGGAAAGAGCCATGGCTAAGGTGGTCGAGATCAGAGAGAATTTATCCTGCAGAGAAAGATGCAGCAAAATAAAGATTCCATGACGGCCTTACGTCTTCAGCAGGAGGAGCTCGAGCTACAGATGGCTAACGTGGTCGGAGAGCAAGAGGCGTCCTCTAGAAGGCGTAGACACCACAGCCGGTCTAGGTCACCCCAAAGGAGAGAGGCTGATCGGGAAAGGAGCCGGCACCGGACCCGTTCGAGGGATGGCCGAAGCTGGAGGAGGAGCCGATCAGCAGATCGGCGATCAGAGCACCCGGGCAGGTCGGGGTAGAGGAGAGGAGACGAGGTTCCCGAATATGAGAGGGACAGACCCCGGTCGTCCCCTCATATAAGAGAATTTGATTCCCTCGCCCAAAGGGTAGCCAATCTGGAGAAGTTGTTGTTGGCCAGAAGTTCAACAGGGGCGCCTTCGGCCTGCATAGGGTCACCCTTCTCGCCGAAAATTAATCTGGAGACAGCAGACCCCAAAAAGAAGATGCCCCCGATGGAGACTTATGACGGGTTGGGGGATCCATACGACCATTCCGATGGGTGCGACAGACTGATGACTTATTATGGCCATTCTGACGCGGCAAAGTGTCACATGTTTCCCACTACCTTGAAGAAGAATGCCAGGGAGTGGATGGGAACCCTGGCATCGGGATCGATAAATTCGTGGAATGATCTTCGGGAAAAGTTTCATGCCCGGTTCGGGAGTAATAAGAGACGGGGAAAGATTATAGCATCCCTCATGCAGGTCAGACAAAGATCAGATGAGAGCCTAGGACAATATGTTAAAAGGTTTCGAGAAGCTGTGGGGTCGGTGGCGGAGTTAAATTCCCCACAAGCCTTGGGATTCTTCACAACAGGGCTAGACATCGAAAGATCGAAGAAGCTAATGAAAGACCTGGTGATCAACCCCCCGATTGACCTAACAAAAGCCTTTCACAGGGCTGAGGGTCATATAGTGATCGAGGAAGCGATGGGGAACTTCAAACCACAATCCCAGTCGTACGAGAAGTCCAAGGATCGGGACAAACAGAGTTATCAAAATCCAGACAGTCAGGGGAGGACGGATAGCTACAGTAAGAAGAACTACAACGGGGGAGGATCGGGCAGTGGAAGACCACCCTTCCCAAACAAAAATGTCAACAAAGTGTACACCGCTCTCAATACAGAACGGGCCAAGATAGTGGAGGAGATGCGAAACAAGCCCTTTTTCGAACCATGCCCATCGATCCCGAAGCCGACTAAAAGGGGCAGGAACAAGTATTGTACGTATCACCAGAGTCGGGGTCACACGACAGAAGATTGCAATAACTTGAAAGACTTGATTGAAAAGAATGTTCAGAATGGGCAGTTGGTAAAGTATGTAGTCGGCAGAGAAGGGTCGGAAGCCTCGCGAGAGGACAACATAGAGCTCACCCGGGAAACACAGCCGCAACCGAACCCGCAAACCCGAGGAATTATTGATGTGATATCGGGCGGGTCGGTAGGGCGTGTAACCAGTAGGAAGAGGAGTGGGCATCTCGCGACCATACTGTCACTAGCCGGCTCCTCGCCCAGAAAGGACAGGCCATATTCAGGCACGACCATCTCCTTCTTCGATGATGACTACCCTGCTGACCACATTGAACAGCACGACGGAGCACTGGTGATAACGGCTCAGGTCGGGCCAGTGGACATGAAGAGAATGATGATTGACAACGGGTCCTCAGTCGACCTACTTTACACACATGCATACCAGAGGATGGAGTTGGGAGGAAAGAAGATGGAACTGGGAACAGAGGGTCCGCTATACGGTTTCAGTGGCGACCCGGTTCATGTGTCTGGTACGATAAAACTACCAGTCAGATTCGGTACGGCCCCTCAACAAACAGAAATTATGGTAAAAAAATTTGTTGTACAAGTGGATTCGGCTTACAATGCCATCTTGGGAAGGCCTACTTTAGCAGCGCTACAGGCAGTAACGTCTATACCCCATTTCAAAATCAAGTTTCCAACACCGGACGGGATAGGGGAAGCAAAAGGAGATCTCGATATCACCCGAAGGTGTTATCGGAATACCTTGATTTCTTCAGGGGTCGGGGTCAGCAAGCAGAAACAGACGATGACCATCGAGATAGAACCGTTCACTGAGGGCAGCACTGAACCCCCATGGCTCTACCGGCAGAGGAAACAGAAGATGTTGAGTTGATACCGGGGAATCCAGACAAACTGATCAAAATCGGGACGGGATTATCCGAACAGCTACGAACGGGTCTGGTGGAATTACTTCGAGTGTACGCCGACATCTTCGCTTGGGAACCTAGGGACATGCCCGGAGTAAACGAATCAATAGCATTACATAGGCTCCATACTGATCCGAAGAGGAAGCCAGTGATACAGAAAAGAAGGATCTTCGCCCCGGAAAGGCAGAAGATTATAGACGAAGAGGTTAATAAATTGTTAGAGGCAGGGTTCATCTTTGAGATCGACTTTCCTGAATGGCTGGCAAATGTGGTCTTAGTTCAAAAATCGAATGGGAAGTGGAGGATGTGCATCGACTACATGGACTTGAATAAGGCATGCCCTAAAGACTTCTATCCCTTGCCCAACATAGACCAGCTAATTGATGACACTTCGGGGTATGGAATGCTAAGCTTCATGGACGCTTTCTCGGGATATCACCAAATCTCGATGCACAAGGAAGATATCTCGAAGACCAGCTTCATCACACATCGGGCTATATACGAATATCAGAAGATGACTTTCGGACTGCTGAACGAAGGGGCGACTTACTAACGGATGATGAACTTCGTATTCAGGAAACAGCTGGGGCGAAGTATGGAAGTGTACGTGGATGACATGATCGTCAAGAGCATGTCAGTCTGGGATCATCTGGAGGATTTAGCAGACTGCTTCGAAACGATAAGGCAACACAACCTGAGACTGAACCCGACCAAATACACCTTCGGACTGGGATCAGGGAAATTTCTGGGATATTGGGTTAGTAAGAGGGGAATTGAGGCCAATCCAGCAAAAATCTCGGCGATCTTAGACATGAAATCTTCGAAAATATACAAAGATGTTCAGAGGTTGACGGGCCGAATAGCTGCCCTTCGGAGATTCGTGTCAAGGTCAGCTGAGAGATGTCTACCCTTTTTTGATACTCTAAAGGGTCCGAAAAATGATAAGAGTTTCCAGTGGACTTCGTAATGTGAAGACGCGTTCCAAGAGATCAAGAGGTACCTGGGCACGACACCATTATTAATGAAACCGACCCCCTCAGAACCTTTATACCTATATTTGGCTGTCAGACCTATGGCAGTAGGGGCGACACTGGTGACAGATAAGGGAGGAAAGCAGTTCCCGGTGTACTATGTCAGCCATATTCTTCGGGACGCAGAGACAAGATACTCGAGCTTGGAAAAGTTTGCCTACGCACTCATAATCGCCAGCAGGAAACTCAGGCACTATTTCCAGGGTCGGTTGATAGTGGTCTACACGGATCATCCTTTGAAGAAGATTTTGCACAAGCCCGAGGTATCAGGTCGGTTGACCGCATGGACGATGGAGCTAACACAGTTCGCTATAGAGTATCATCCCCGAGCAACAATCAAAGGGCAGACATTGGCAGATTTCGTGGTAGAGTGTTCTTTTACCGAACCCGAGGTAAGTGTAGTGGCCGAAACACAACCAGGACAAACCTCCTGGACGTTATACGTGGATGGATCGTCAACTTAGGAGGTCAGTGGAGCGGGGGTCATCCTGACTAGTCTCGAGGGGTTTAAGGTGCAGCAAGCTATTCGATTCGGGTTCAAGGCCACAAACAATGAAGCAGAGTATGAGGCCATCTTGGCAGGGATACGGTTGGCCCGAAGCTTAGAGGTGCAGAGATTGATCATCTACAGTGATTCGCAGCTGGTAGTTAAGCAGCTTTCGGGAGAGTACGAGGCTCGGTGGGCAAGGATGGTGAAATATTTGGCCGAGGTAAAGGTTAAGCTTACATACTTCGCATCACAGAGTTGTCAGGGGGTGGACCGGTCAGACAACACAATAGCAGACGCCCTGGCAAAGTTGGCAACTACTGAAGCAAGCTCCTTCAATGGATCAGTGTACTTGGAGGTTCTGGAAAAGCCAAGTATCTCGAAGATAGAAGTCCTGGCTTTGGACCAACTCAATTGTTGTCTCACACCTTATATCTCATATTTGGCCGATGGGACCCTCCCTTCGGACCGAATCCTAGCCAGACAAGTCAAACACCGAAGCTCGAACTTCGTTCTGATAGATAGAGACCTATACCGAAGGGCCTTTAGCTCTCCACTGCTCAAATGCTTGACTCCCTCAGAAGCAGACTACACAGTTCGGGAGGTTCATGAAGGGATCTGTGGAGATCACATAGGGGCGAAGTCACTGACACATAAGATCCAGAGGCAGGGATATTATTGGCCGACTGTCTACACTGAGGCAAAGGAATTCATTAGGAGGTGCCCCAAGTGCCAACTGAATAGCAATATTCCTCATCAACCTCCTGAAGAGCTCTATTCGGTCTTATCCCCAATTCCCTTTGCTGTATGGGGCATTGACATCTTGGGTCCTCTACCAAAAGCTAAGGGACAAGTTAGCTTCGTGATCGTAGCTATTGATTACATGACTAAGTGGGTCGAAGCTAAACCACTACAAAAGATCACCGAGCAGGAGTGTTTGAAGTTTTTTAAAGAGGGAGTAGTCTATCGGTTCAGGATCCCGATGGCAGTTGTCTCAGATAATGGCAGACAGTTTGTGGGATCAAAATTCGAGGGCTTTTTGAAGGACTTAAGGATTCAACATCGCAAGACTTCGGTGGCCCATCCTCAGTCAAATGGTCAAGTGGAAGTGACCAATCAAACCCTACTCAACGGGATAAAATGTAAATTGGATGAATTGAAAGGTCGGTGGCCCGAAGAGCTGTTATCTATTTTGTGGGCGTATCGAACTACTCCAAGGACCACAACTGGGGACTCTCCATTCAGACTGGCATTCGGGACCGATGCTCTCATACCTATAGAGATTGGATCCCCCACCCTTCGCGTCAACCAGTACAAAGGGCTATACAATGACGAGGGCCTGAGAACGAATTTGGATCTGTTAGATGAAGTCCGAGATTCGGCTATGATAAAGTTGGCAATCTATCAGCAACGGACAGCCCGACACTACAATCAGAAGGTGAAGTTCAGGAGGTTTGCTGTAGGAGATCTAGTCATCCGGGAGTCAGAGGCTTCAACCCCCCAGAACACCGGTAAGTTAATGCCTAACTGGGAGGGGCCTTATGAGGTGGTAGGAGTGCCGAAGCCAGGAACATATCGACTTCGAGCAATGGACGGTTCGGAGGTAAAGAATACATGGCATGCTGGAAGACTTAGGAAATTTTACCAGTAATAGTTATGTTATTCTTACTTTTATCCATGTAACCGACTTCATTCAAATGATATAAATAAAAGTTCCTATTTTTGTCAATGTTTAACTTTATTTATATTCATATATTCCCTTACTACCCGAACCTTATCCGATCAAGTGGTTCAGAAAAACACCACTGATCGAGATAAGTCCCAAGCAAAACGGACCAAGCGTTCAGTAAGTTCTTAAAAATACAGATCTCGGGCACTATCCGATCAAGAGGTTCGGAAAGACACCGCTGATCGAGACAAGTCCTGGGTATAATTATTAGACCCTTCAAGATCAGATAAACTCTAAGGACAATCTGATCAGAAAGTTCGGGTGGACATAACCGATCGAGATTAGTTAGTAGTAAAACTGACCATAAATATCCATGGGCAAAAACTATATCTCATTTACACTTAGAAAACTTTTACAAGCCCGATCGCCTACGATTCAGGCAAAGTACAAATTTTTTTTTTTTACAAATCCTAAGTATCTACTCTGCAGCGGGATCATCTTCAGCTTCGGACTCGTCATCAGAAGAGTCAAGGACGGAGATATCAAGCCCAGCAGCCATCAGCTTTGCCTTTGCCTTCTCCCGATGAGTCTCATACCCCTCACCGAATTGGGCTATGACCTTATCATTTAAGGCTTCAGATTCTTCATATTCGGCGATGGCCTGCTGTCTGGCCTCGACAATCTTCTCGGGAAATACATTGACAGTAGCCGTTAAACTGTTGTTCTCCTTGATCAAGAACATCATCTTGTCATGCATCTCAGAGAACTTCTGCGTAATGACGTCAACAACATTCTCCCGATCCTTGACCTCTTGGAGCAGATGATCCCTCTCGGTCAGAAGAGTTCCGTGCTTCCGCTCCAACTCTTTGATCTGGCCCTCCGCTCGAGTAACTTTATTTCTGGTCTGGGCATGAAAATCTCGTTCCTTCTTCAGTTCCGACTACAGACCCCAAACATCAGCTCCGAGCAGCTCCATCTCTGTTCCCAGCTGAATTTTTGTCTTTGTAGATCGGGCAATGGGAGTGATGGCTCGGGCGAGTATAGCGTTGGCCTGCAGCAAACACATACATCAGTACAAGAAGTAATAATCCAAGATAATAGCAGTACTCAGATTGACAAAGGGAATTACCTGAGTTTGGGCTCGAACATAGGCCACCAAGAACTGATCAGAAAAATATCCTTCAAACCGCTCGTCATCACCAGGAAGTTTGAAGTGATCGAAGAGGGTAAAAGGGAAAACCTCGAACGGGCTCTTGGGCCAACAGGTAGTCGGCGATCCCTGGGAGGAGCTTGTCCCTGAAGAAGGAGTGGGGGAACGGTCCGGACCAGGGACCACCATCTGTCCCGCCGGCTGATCGGAACCCTCCGACAATCGAGGTCTCTTGGATCGGGGTTCGAGAAGAGCCTCTTCGGTATCTTCCGAATCCTCGACCATCTCGGTGGCAGAGTCGGCTTCGGCAGGGAAGGTGGAGGGACTTTTGTAGGTGCTTTGATGGTCGGCTTGGAGGGCTTTTTGGATTTCTTCAGCAAAGCCGCCTTCTCCGCGCGGCTCATCTTCAACGCCCCTTTTTGTGTGGTCGGGAGCTCCGGCCCCTACGTGCTGATAGGGACCGTATCCTCCTCAGGAGCGTCGTCAGTCACCGGGGGTCGGATGAACCCGGTTGTGATGGTGGTAGGGATGAAGGCGTCGACAACACCCTTCGGCTTGAAAATGGTCACTGTATGGGGACGAATGGGTTAAGGCATGATACGCTTAAGAGAATAAAAAATAAACAAAAATAAGGATACTTACAGCCGTGTTTGTATAACTAGGCTTCGTCCATCAGAAGCCCCAGATTCCATTGGGTCTTCTGCCATCACTTGTAGAACGTCCTGAAAGCATCGGCCCGACCCTTCAGGAACTTCGAAACCTTAGCCGCCTGGTCGGTTGGATGGGCCCAGGAGGGAAGGAGTTGGAGGTCGGATCCCTTGGAAAAAAACCACTGTTCGTGCCACCCCTTGTTTTCTTGAAGGGGTTTTGATCGGGATGGTTTGGTTGGGGCATTTGTTGAGTTGCCGAAGGCCGGGTTCTTTCGACCCACCAACGGTGAATAGGGCGAAGAATAGATCGAGCCCGGGGGTTATGCCCACATCTTGGCAGATGGCTATAAAAGAGACTAAGTGGATGTACGCGTTCGACACAAGTTGTGTGAACCCCACTCCCACGAAGCTCAGGAAAGAGGAAATGAAATCATGAAGTGGGAATCGAACCCCGTATTTCAAAACGTACAAGGGGACGGCTACCCACTCGCCCTCGGGACGCCAGAACATCTTCTCATCCGACGCCGGTACTCGGAGCTTGTATTCTTTAGGGATTTTAAAGAGGGCTCGGATGTCAGAGATCTGGGAGGGGGTGATAGTGGAAGGAGTATGGAGGTGAGAAAACTCCTCTGAGGAGTGGTAAGCATTTCGAACCCTAGTCTCGGCGTCTCCCGGACTAAGCAGGATCGAAGATGTGGTAGCAACGGTGGCATCCGGCAGTTCAACCTCTAGTAGGTCGCCGGTGGTAACGGTGGGGGTGACGTTGATTGGCTCAGTGGCGTTAACAGGGCTGAAATCGGCCATTGGAAAGATATGGGATGCAAATAAGTGGTTTTGAGGAAGAGAAGATCTAGAATAGAGCTCAAATATCTGCAAAGTGGTAGAAATTTGCAGAGTTTGGGAAAGAAATGAGCTCGCCGTAAATCGCCTTGACGGAAATAATGATAAACAAAGAGCTTGGAGGAGAGGAGTCAGTAAAGGAGATAATGAGGGGGGAAGAAGGGTTTATATAGGGAGTACAGTGCGGAACCCTAGGGTGGCTATTAAATGCTTAAGGTGGGGCCAGACGTGAAAACATGTGCAACATTTTAAATGTCAGGAATGGACCGTTTGGTTTTCCCAGAAAGTTCATTATTAGCTGTCATGACCTTTCGAATACCCGACCTTTCAAGTCTCCAATCATAAATACCTTATAATTAAAGACTGGGGGGCAATGTTCGGGAGCATTCTGCTGACCTTCACCTGAGCTGAAGGCCTGACATCAGAAGAGTCGTATGAGTTCATTAGGCCGAAGCCCATGATGGATTTCGAGGTGTTCGGGTCGGCGTCTGAGTCCTTCTGGGCCGGACCCTCACTTTGGTGGATGTCTTCGGGTTCGACATTCGAGTTCTTTGGGCCGAAGCCTGGACCTGACAGTGGGATAGTTTGGGCCTGTACAGTGGGCCTTCCCGCGTGCAGAGTTGGACGTCCCAATTATAATTAAATGCGGTTACTCCAAAGGTAGTGATTAGATTGGATTCTACTTGCACCTTTTAAGGAGATTGCGTTGGACCTAAGTTATGGTAACTACCATAACTAGGAGTCCTATTCCGACTGGGAGTAGGATTCTAGGGCAGTGAGATCATTATAAATACAAGGTCAATGGTACAATTAAGAGGTAATTCATACTTTTGAGCACTAAACACTTTGCCTCCATTGTTAAAACCTTGTAACGACCTGTACTCATTCTCACACCGGAGCTATCCCCCGGCGGCACAAGCCGTAAAGCTTCTGTGTGATCTGTTACTGTGCAGGTTCTAGCTCGTGGATTCTGTGATTGGACGCGCCGGCGAAACTTGGCGTTAACAGTAGCTATCTGCGACAGCGTTTCAGTTTTAGCGACCGCATGCGGTCGCTGATCTTTATATATATATATATATATATATATATATATATATATATATATATATATATATATATATATATTTCCTGTTTTATTGATTTTCCAAAAATAACCTGTTTTGTACCTGTTTTCTATCCCAACACACAGCAGTATATATAAGCATCCATCCATGATAACTACTATATGATAAACATTCATCCGTGATAACTACTATATGATAAACATCCATCGTAAACCAACACAATACAATCGTAAACATCCATATAATATAATCGTAAACCAATACAATTGTCCAAAGAATCAATCTAAAAGAGTACAAGGCTTTAAAAATCTAAAAAACAAGTCTAGCAAGGCTTTAAAAATCAAACATATATGACTGGTGTAGCTCTTCATGGATTATCCAAATTAGTACATATGGAAGTATCAGCGACCGCATGCGGTCACTGATGGTGAATGGTCGCAAACAACTAAGGCGCCAATATTTCGTGCCAATTTTTTTTGAGATAAAATTGAACCTGCGGCCGAATAGCGATCGGGGTCGGTCGCCAACATAATCTAGCGACCAAATTAAAGGGCGGTCGCTAATATCGGTCGCTAAGAATCCTATATGCGACCAAAAGTGCTGTCGATGATAATTTTGGTCGTTGTTAGAGCATTTTCTTGTAGTGTATATACTCACCCCCCTCCATCCCTCCCTCCCCTCATTTCGACTCCCACTCCCACTCCCACCACCCCCCAAAAAAGTAATATTTTTTGATTATGTATACAAACTCACCCCACCCACCCCACCCCCCACCCCCACCCCCATCCCCATCCCCAACCCCACCCCCCAACCCCAAACCCCAAACCCCAAAAAATGATATTTACTTATTATGTATACACCCACTATGCCCTGCCCCTAGCCCCTACTCCCACAAAAAAACGCCCAACCCCTAGCCCCCACTCTCCAAAAAAAACAATTTTTTTTTACTGATTATGCATACACCCCCACTCGCCTATCCTGCACTCCTCCCCTCAAAAACAATATTTACTGATTATGTAAATATTATTTTTGTGGGTAGGGGTAGGGGTGGTGGGGGTGCGGGGTAGGGGGTGGGCGAGATGAGAGTGTATACATAATCAGAAAATATTTTTTTTCTGGGGTGGGGTGGGGTGGGGTGGGGTAGGGTGGGGTGTATATATAATGAGTAAATATTATTTTTTTGGATGTATAAATAAGTTTAAAATATGTTATTATTGGTAAATGTATAATAGTCCAAACGATATTCTTTTAATCTAATACTTTAATTAATCCTGAAAAAAAAATATAACATGATATTATTTTAAGTTATCCCGTGAATAATCCCATAAAAAACAATTATGTAACTATAACTATTTAATCCTATGATTAATAGTCTTGGAATTATAATCCTTACAAACAAACATGACATTGAAATTAATAGTCTTATCCCAAGTGTAATTCTTACAAACAAACATAGCCCAAGTGTACTACTATATATGAATTTTAACATTTGAGGAAAATACTTAACTGTTAGAAAATGCGTGATTCCCTCCTTAGGAGGGAAGCTTCCTTTACTGTTACAAACTGATTACCTACATAGTAGGTAACTTCTAGGCAACTACTAGGCAATTTCTTCTCCTTTTCTCTCAATGTGAGGTTCCAGGTAATTTCCTCTATTGTCCTCCTCCTCCTCTTCTCCTTTCCTATATAAAGGAGGATATGCAGTATGAAAAGATATAGAATTCACAGAAGAAGAAAATCTCTCTGAAGAAATTCTCTCAAAGTTTCTCTCTTCTTTCTCTTGCTTATTCTCTCTAAATTTATGCAGCAATTATAAGAGTATTTTTATACTTTGCTAAGGTTTTATAACACGTTATAAGCACGAAGCTCTGACCAACTGAGACGGTAAAATTAAATTCTTTCAATTTATTATTATACTACTGGTTGGGCTATACCACCAATAATATAATTTTATTCTTATAATTGCATTTAAATTCTGTTATTTATAATGGTACCATCTATCCTTGTTGATTTTACAAGACTTGGTGGGAACCTTTTTACCACTTATTAAATTATGAGAATAACCTGTATGCGCGGTTTACCCTATACTTGGTGGAATGACATGTATATGCGGTTTACCCAATACTTGGTGATCTTCTTTTATTATTCCGCATTTATTATTCTGTCGGAATATCCTGTCGGTGTGAATTTCACCTGACCTGGTTCCATTTACTTATTATGCTGCATTTAATATTCTGTCGGAATATCCTGTCTGTGCTATACGCCGGACCTGGTTCCATTTTATTATTCAGTATTTATTATTCTGTCGGAATATCCCGTCTGTGCTATACGCCGGACCTGGTTCCATTTTATTATTCAGTATTTATTATTCTGTTGGAATAACCTGTCTATGTGGATTATCATATGTATGGTGAATGATCCTTTGTATTCATTCTTTATTAAATTATGGAAATAATCTGTCTAAGTGGATTACCGCATTGCGGGTAAAGATCCATTTGCAGTTTTGTATATATATATATATATATATATATATATATATATATATATATTTATAATTGTATATATACATTAACGATTGCATATTCTTTTTACTAAAATAATATGCTAATAATATAAATATAAGATTATTTATATTTGCATTTTATCACCACTTGAGGTTGTGGTATAGTTTATTTTTTCTATATCATACATGCAATTATTTATTGTTTTAATAAATAATAGAATTGTGTTTTAACCCAGAATAGATGGAAAACTTGGTAAAAATAGATTTTTCTATTTTGAAAATCTTTTGAGACAACTATTTGGCTTGGGAACTTGATGCAGAATTGCACCTTAGTGCAAATGAGTTAGAAAAGACAATTACGAAATATAGTTCTAATGTTTATAGAATAACATCTACTTTGATTTTATGTGGAGATCCAATTTCTGAAACCCAAATGTTAGAGAAAAAAAAACGCTCTTAACTTTTCATCCCATCAACATGATTCTGTGATAGAGTAAGTTCACAAAATTCAGTAACTTATTGCCTATCCTCCTTGTTGCAAAAAAGAATAATGAATTGTTGTTGAAAAACTATCAAGTACGGCCAACGGGTGATACCCCATTGCCGGATATTAATAGCACGTCATTCCAGCAGAATAAACGTGACTAGAGATGGCCATATAATAAGAAGCCTTGGGGGCGAAAGAATAAACGAGGCCATCATAACAACAAATTCTAGAACTGCGACAATTCAGGCCACCAGAAGTGGCAAGTGTCTGGGTCGGGTAAAAGTAAAGAGAATGCAACACAGATAAAGAACAAATCAGATGTTTGTTTTAGGTGTGGGATGAATGGGCATTGGTCGCGTACCTGTCGTACGCTGAGGCATCTGGTTAATTTATTCCAGGAGTCTCAAAAGAACAAAGTAATTGAGGTAGAAACAAACTTTGTTAATCATCAATTAGATATTGTTGATGATCCACCAATGACCAACAATGAGGAAAAGGTTGTTGATATTACTAGTGTGACAACCCGAGAATTTGGGCAAATTATTAAAATCTTAAATGATTGATTTAAGGTCAAATATTAGACCTAGACAGAAAATAAGTGTATGCGTTTAATGTTATTGGGATTGAATTTTGAGGATTTCAAAATTTGGTGAAGGATATAGGTGAATTATTCAGGATTAAGTATCTATGTGATTAAATTCTGTGAATATGGTTTATGTATGTGTGCTGAATGTGGTTAAGGGTCAAGGAATTGATCAGATAAATTACATATGTGATAAACCCTAAGTATATATTAAGAACTTTAACGTTCTGTTAGAAAACCCTAACGTCTAATAAGAAACTCTAGAAATCGGTTCTGAAAACCCTAGTTTCTGTTCCGAGAATCTGAAACCCTAAATTCATGATATGAATATGGTGATTAAGTTAGAAAACTCTAGAGATATGTTCAGAAACCCTAATTTTAGTATCGAAAATTTAAACCCTAATTTGGGAATCTTAAATGTTAAGTATTAAACCCTAAGGGTTAAAAAATTGTGTGTAAGGAATATGAACATTAGGTGATGGTTTATAATTGTTTATAACAAACAAAAGAAACTAGTGAAATCCTAATTATATATTAGGAATGAAGGATTTAATAACTTAAGGGTTAAGGAAAAAGAGAATTGTGGTATTTAGAATACTTACTAATTCTATGAGATTTATTTTATATATCTCAAATGATTAATTTTATAACCTAATTATATCAAGTCTAATTGGGTTAAGGAAATAAGTGGGCATGAGTAAGGATTTGTGTTATAATTGAGGAAGTAAAAACCCTAATTAATTAGAGGCCCAAGCAATACATTAATTGAGTGGCCTAAATATTTTTATTGTTAAGCGCAAAGATTTAAGAGTGGTCCAAACCTGGAGCCAATTGAAGAAATGGTACTTTATGTATTTGGGATAATAAATATTTCATTTACAAGAAACCAAACTTGGAGCTTAAAAAGGCCACATAGTCGGCTATTAGAGGGCAAAAAGTGGAGGAGTGCTGATTTTTATTTTTTTTGAAAGTAAGTTTACTAACTCTCACCAAATGCCCTAAGTGTCAAGCCATGAACCAAGCCAACACTTGTGTTTAAACTTACAAGCAACATGGGTTGGTATTGTTGATGATGAGTGAGAGAGAAAGGATTGCAATACTTATAATGTATAAACATAATATAAAAAAAACACATATCACTTCTCTTTCATTTCATTTTCTCTTCCAAGTTGTTAAGTTAAAAGAAAAAGAGAGTAAGAGATAGAAATGGGGTATCGGTAAAGAGAGGGAGAGAGAAGAGGAGAGTTTGGCAGCCTCATGGTGGAAAGAAGAGGAGTTTTTGATCTTCATACACCAAAGATTCATCCATGGATGAAGCTAAGAAGAAGGAGAAGAAGAAAAGCTAAGGTATAACAAAAATTTCCACTTGTGTAGTCTATTTTCCTTTGTGGTTTAATTTAATTTTTGGACAATATGAAGTTGTGATCTTGAGGTTTAAAACCTTAGATCTATGTGTATATAAGTGTTTAATATGTAGATCCAACTCTTTTGTAGATCAAAAGTCAGATCTAAAGTGTGGAATGGAAGCTAGGTTTTTCAAAAAATAGAAAACATGATTTTTATCTTAGCTTTGATTTTGTTTGATACTTGTTTGATGAACTAAGAAAATTTGTTTCTAAACTCAAAAGCCATGTATATACATGTTAATAAGTGTTTATTGTTTGGATCTACCCATAACGGGGGTTGATTTGGTGGAAATCTAAAGGAATTGATGAATGGAAATTTTCTGGAAAAGTTAAACTTTTAAAAAGTGTGATCAAGCTTTTGGATCTTTGAAATCTATGATGAATATATATGATTTATGTTCTTGGGATGCTAGATATATGTGTTAAGGGTAAAATCCCTTTGGAATTACTCAAATAGGTTGAATATTGAACAAGTTATGGGATTTCTCCCAAACTACACAAAGATAAGAAATCTGTTAAAATGACAGTTTTGTAACAGACACTTCCGGGCTAAATTCCGGGAGCTTAACATGTCCAAATATGGATTGTGATAGATGAAAATTGTAGTTCGGAAAGATAGAAATCCAACAAAAGTGACGGATCATTAATCGGAGTTACAGATTTCGTTTTATTTAAGTTTTGGTGAAGGACTCTAAAACTGCCAAAGTGCAAAAAGTTTCTGCCCAAAATATTCCGGGGGCTGTTTCGGACATTTAGTTAATGAGAAAAATTCTAGGCTTTTGGGAAATGAAAATATATGGTATTATGTAGCTCGTGTCCAAAAATAAACTGATTCCGAGTTAAAACGACCAAGTTATGACCGTTCTAATTTTTGTGATTTTCCGACGGAAATCGCTATAAACGGAGTTCTACAACTCCGATTGCCACGAAATTTAAAATGGAGCATCATGTTAACATATATAAGGTTATCCCAAGAGATGGGAATGTTTGGAGTTAAGCACAAGGTAGCTAATTTCTTAAGCTACGCACTAGAATTAATTTTTTAAAAATATCAAAGGAAGTTGGAAAATTATGAAAAAATAATTTTTGTGCATGAAATACATGTATATGTGTTTGACCAAAGGATAGGAGAATAATACACTGATTTGGTATTTTCGTGATACGGATATAGAATACAGCTTGCTGGATTAGGTAAATTGTGATTCCAGTTTACTGGATTGAAATACAGTTTGATGAATTGAAAATATGTTAAATCCAGTTTGCTGGATTGTAATTCAGGTTGCTGAAATGGAATTCAGGTTGCTAAAATGATTTGGTCTGCTGAAATAGTAACTTCAAGATACTGAAATGAAATCTGATTTAATGAAATGATATTTCAATTTAATGAAAGGTTATCTTGCTTACTAAGATATCATAAAAAGGGAAAACTTATATGTATAAGTTATGAAGTGATGAAAAAATTATCAAAGTATAACAATAACATTAAGATTTAAGCGTAATGACTAATACGTAACTACATGTTTAAATGCTAGACACTTTAATATACGATGATAAAATTGTGTCGGGTTCAACTCAGACTGCAATAGTTTGACTTGATACCTAGTCTTATGTGTGTTATAGACTGATAGGCTTATGTGCTATATGTTTAGGTTATTTTATGGATATTAATATAACAGTATTATACTGTGATGATATTATTCTAATATTGGAGATCTATATTATTAATACTAGGTCTTCGGATAAAAGCGTTATAAATTGCGTTGCAGTAATCAATGGTTCAGGCAAGTTTTCTTTATACTTAACTCTAATAAGAGTGTTTATTCAAGCTTATGGTTAATCATTGCTGATTACCATGAAAATTGTATTCTGTACATCTTGCATGTATAAGTCAGGTATGAAAGGCTGATCACCTTCATTACCAGTTGGTTCAGAAATGTTTATTCATGTTTAAAACTTGTTCAGTCAAAAGTTTGTTCGTGCTAATTCTCAATTATATTGATGAATTATAGCCAGCTTATTATTAATACTCTTCAATCATGATATATCGTTATGTTATTTTTTTTAAACTTGCTGGGCAACTTTCATGCTCACCCTTGCTATATCATGATAAAACATTGCAGATAAGGCGAACGTGTTCGGATACAGGGAAAGATTAAGGCCAAGTTCAGCTTGGGGTATAAAGTGCGGCTTGTTTGTAATAATATATTTTGATAAATATTGTTGTATGATAAATAGTTATGAAATGTGTACTAAGTTAAGGTTACTCGACCTTGGGGAATAGTGTGTAATGTAATGTATAAACAATTTATGTTTATATCTTCCACAATTAGTGAAAGAATTAGTGAACCGGATCCGCGGTGATTCGGGGCCCGGATTCGAGGCTACTACAGTTGGTATCAGAGCTGTTGGTTATGAAGCTTAAGTAGGAATACCTGAGACCAATAACCGCAGTGATTAGGATAAGACTAACTCAAATAGAGTTAGTTGGTCGGTAAGATTCAAAGATGAATCTCGGCGAGTGTAAAGACACAGAGTTCCCTAACTCTGATAATAAAGTTGAACAGTAATGGTGAATAGATCGAGTCTAAAAGACTGAAAGTGCAGGGATAGGAGATCGTAAAACAAAACGATCATAGGCATAGAAATAAATAGTAATATATACGATAAGATCACCCCGTGATCTGATAAAGGTTATGATATGGGAAATGAATCAATCTTATGATTGAAAAGTTTACAGCAAGATGATGTGTGAAAGTTGTACTATAAAATGGTACTATGAAAACTCATAAAAGAGTTATGGATTATGAATACGAATTGAATTCGTATTGAAAAAGGGGGTTAAGATTGGGTGGGAATTTCAATGAGGACTCGTGTTAGCAACTGAGTTGTATGATTCCTTGTATGGGCGGGGAATTGTACTTGGTGTAAAAACTACTTGGTTGGTGGCATTGGTAATAATTGAAATGTTGTGTCACGTTAGTTATTATATATAGATAAATAGGTCATAGGTAGAGAATATAGGATTAAGTACGAGTTCTTAGAACTCATACTTATGTGACATTCTTGACTCATAGTTATATGAAATGTTTATGAGCCCCTCAGCGAACGGACGCCAAAGGTCAGACTAGGGTAAGTTCGTAAACTCATATAATTGTGGTCAGGTTATGAACTCATAAGTATGGTTTTATGAATTGGGTATAGTTGTGTGTGAATAGAGTGTTAAGGATTATAGGAATAGATAAATTGTTAAGCAAATGATCATTAGTGGAGACTTAGGCTTTCCTAAACTCCTAGCTATGCTAAACTTCGAAATTTTTGACATCAAGCTAAATACGCACTATGTGCCTTTTAAAAAAAAATGTAGACTCGTAACCATTTTTGAAACGGTTTAAAGAACAGTCTATGCTACTTATTTCGGCTAGACGCAAATGATTTGAAATATCAAAAATTATTTTTATTTATCACTTATGTACCATGTAACCTGGTGCAGAGATAATAAAAATGATGGAGCTATCAATGCATTATTACTTAGTGTGAATTTGACCTAAAGTCATTGTTCCACTATGGTATGATGTAGTATGATAAAATCACCAAATGACGGAATCCTCAACGGACTGTTAATACAGTGCGGCATCATGACGTCATTCTCGAAAATGTTTTCAAAAATTTTAATTTGCCAATGGGGTTTGGCTACACCTAAATAATTCGATTGAATTGAATTATTGATATGAGTCTATACTATTTGATTCAGCTAGACTAATGTTATAAAAACTCCAAGTGTTTATTGAAAGAAATTTCCCGAACCAAATTGTTTTGGTGCGGAATCCTATGATAAGACTGAGGTGAACGATAATGTTTGGATAAATAATCCAATCTAGTAGCGTAAATATCCGCTAAAAATGATTAATACGTTGTGCATGACGAAACTGTACGATGGGCTGATCACCTAAAGTACTAGTAATGGTAGTTTACCTTCTTTGTGATTGTAAACAGACCAAATAATGTATTGTTTTGCGATATGATCACTACCGTTAAAACTAAATGTGTTCATGGTCTATATGACCCCTCAGCACAATTTGAAAACTTTTACTCTTGTGAGTGGTGTATTGGGTAGCAAGCTAATGTGTGTGAATGATGTATAATGAAAGGTGCACGGTGTAAGGTGTAAGGTGAATTTCGGGGACGAAATTCTTATAAGGAGGGGTGAATGTGACAACCCGAGAATTTGGGCAAATTATTAAAATCTTAAATGATTGATTTAAGGTCAAATATTAGACCTAGACAGAAAATAAGTGTATGCGTTTAATGTTATTGGGATTGAATTTTGAGGATTTCAAAATTTGGTGAAGGATATAGGTGAATTATTTCAGGATTAAGTATCTATGTGATTAAATTCTGTGAATATGGTTTATGTATGTGTGCTGAATGTGGTTAAGGGTCAAGGAATTGATCAGATAAATTACATCTGTGATAAACCCTAAGTATATATTAAGAACTTTAATGTTCTGTTAGAAAACCCTAACGTCTAATAAGAAACTCTAGAAATCGGTCCTGGAAACCATAGTTTATATTCCGGGAATCTGAAACCCTAAATTCATGATATGAATATGGTGATTAAGTTAGAAAACTCTAGCGATATGTTCAGAAACCCTAATTTTAGTATCAAAAATTTAAACCCTAATTTGGGAATCTTAAATGTTAAGTATTAAACCCTAAGGGTTAAAAAGTTGTGTGTAAGGAATATGAACATTAGGCAATGGTTTATAATTGTTTATAACAAACAAAAGAAACTAGTGAAATCCTAATTATATATTAGGAATGAAGGATTTAATAACTTAAGGGTTAAGGAAAAAGAGAATTGTGGTATTTAGAATACTTACTAATTCTATGAGATTTATTTTATATATCTCAAATGATTAATTTTATAACCTAATTATAGCAAGTCTAATTGGGTTAAGGAAATAAGTGAGCATGAGTAAGGATTTGTGTTATAATTGAGGAAGTAAAAACCCTAATTAATTAATTGGGTTGGGTAAGAATTTAGGTATTGGGCTATGTATATTTTATAGCCCAAAAGTTGGCCAATGAAATTGGTTAGAGGCCCAAGCAATACATTAATTGAGTGGCCTAAATATTTTTATTGTTAAGCCCAAAGATTTAAGAGTGGCCCAAACCTGGAGCCAATTGAAGGAATGGTACTTTAGGCATTTGGGATAATAAATATTTCATTTACAAGAAACCAAACTTGGAGCTTAAAAAGGCCACATGGTCGGCTATTAGAGGGCAAAAAGTGGAGGAGTGGTGATTTTTATTTTGTTTGAAAGTAAGTTTACTAACTCTCACCAAATGCTCTAGGTGTCAAGCCATGAACCAAGCCAACACTTGTGTTTAAACTTACAAGCAACATGGGTTGGTATTGTTGATGATGAGTGAGAGAGAAAGGATTGAAATACTTATAATGTATAAACATAATATAAAAAAACACATATCACTTCTCTTTCATTTCATTTTCTCTTCCAAGTTGTTAAGTTAAAAGAAAAAGAGAGTAAGAGATAGAAATGAGGTATCGGTAAAGAGAGGGAGAGAGAAGCGGAGAGTTTGGCAGCCTCATGGTGGAAAGAAGAGGAGTTTTTGATCTTCATACACCAAAGATTCATCCATGGATGAAGCTAAGAAGAAGGAGAAGAAGAAAAGCTAAGGTATAACAAAAATTTCCACTTGTGTAGTCTATTTTCCTTTGTGGTTTAATTTGATTTTTGGACAATATGAAGTTGTGATCTTGAGGTTTAAAACCTTAGATCTATGTGTATATAAGTGTTTAATATGTAGATCCAACTCTTTTGTAGATCAAAAGTCAGATCTAAAGTGTGGAATGGAAGCTAGGTTTTTCAAAAGATAGAAAACATGATTTTTATCTTAGCTTTGATTGTGTTTGATACTTGTTTGATGAACTAAGAAAATTTGTTTCTAAACTCAAAAACCATGTATATACATGTTAATAAGTGTTTATTGTTTGGATCTACCCATAACGGGGGTTGATTTGATGGAAATCTAAAGGAATTGAAGAATGGAAATTTTCTGGAAAAGTTAAACTTTTAAAAAGTGTGATCAAGCTTTTGGATCTTTGAAATCTATGATGAATATATATGATTTATGTTCTTGGGATGCTATATATATGTGTTAAGGGTAAAATCCCTTTGGAATTACTCAAATAGGTTGAATATTGAACAAGTTATGGGATTTCTCCCAAACTACACAAAGATAAGAAAACTGTTAAAATGACAGTTTTGTAACAGCCACTTCCGGGCTAAATTCCGGGAGCTTAACATGTCCAAATATGGATTGTGATAGATGAAAATTGTAGTTCGGAAAGATAGAAATCCAAAAAAAGTGACGGATCATTAATCGGAGTTACAGATTTCGTTTTATTTAGGTTTTGGTGAAGGACTCTAAAACTGCCAAAGTGCAAAAAGTTTCTGCCCAAAATATTCCGGGGGCTGTTTCGGACATTTAGTTAATGAGAAAAATTCTAGAATTTTGGGAAAGGAAAATATATGGTATTATGTAGCTCTTGTCCAAAAATAAACTGATTCCGAGTTAAAACGACCAAGTTATGACCGTTCTAATTTTTGTGATTTTCCGACGGAAATCGCTATAAACGGAGTTCTACAACTCCGATTGCCACGAAATTTAAAATGGAGCATCATGTTAACATATATAAGGTTATCCCAAGAGATGGGAATGTTTGGAGTGAAGCACAAGGTAGCTAATTTCTTAAGCTACGCACTAGAATTAATTTTTTAAAAATATCAAAGGAAGTTGGAAAATTATGGAAAAATAATTTTTGTGCATGAAATACATGTATATGTGTTTGACCAAAGGATAGGAGAATAATACACTGATTTGGTATTTTCGTGATACGGATATAGAATACAGCTTGCTGGATTAGGTAAATTGTGATTCCAGTTTACTGGATTGAAATACAGTTTGATGAATTGAAAATATGTTAAATCCAGTTTACTGGATTGTAATTCAGGTTGCTGAAATGGAATTCAGGTTGCTAAAATGATTTGGTCTGCTGAAATAGTAACTTCAAGATACTGAAATGAAATCTGATTTAATGAAATGATATTTCAATTTAATGAAAGGTTATCTTGCTTACTAAGATATCATAAAAAGGGAAAACTTATATGTATAAGTTATGAAGTGATGAAAAAATTATCAAAGTATAACAATAACATTAAGATTTAAGCGTAATGACTAATACTTAACTACATGTTTAAATGCTAGACACTTTAATATACGATGATAAAATTGTGTCGGGTTGAACTCAGACTGCAATAGTTTGACTTGATACCTAGTCTTATGTGTGTTATAGACTGATAGGCTTATGTGCTATATGTTTAGGTTATTTTATGGATATTAATATAACAGTATTATACTGTGATGATATTATTCTAATATTAGAGATCTATATTATTAATATTAGGTGTTCGGATAAAAGCGTTATTAATTGCGTTGCAGAAATCAACGGTTCAGGCAAGTTTTCTTTATACTTAACTCTAATAAGAGTGTTTATTCAAGCTTATGGTTAATCATTGCTGATTGCCATGAAAATTGTATTCTGTACATCTTGCATGTATAAGTCAGGTATGAAAGGCTGATCACCTTCATTACCAGTTGGTTCAGAAATGTTTATTCATGTTTAAAACTTGTTCAGTCAAAAGTTTGTTCGTGCTAATTCTCAATTATATTGATGAATTATAGCCAGCTTATTATTCATACTCTTCAATCATGATATATTGTTATGTTATTGTATTTAAACTTGCTGGGCAACTTTTATGCTCACCCTTGCTATATCATGATAAAACATTGCAGATAAGGCGAACGTGTTCGGATACAGGGAAAGGTTATAGGGCAAGTTCAGCTTGGGGTATAAAGTGCGGCTTGTTTGTAATAATATATTTTGATAAATATTGTTGTATGATAAATAGTTATGAAATGTGTACTAAGTTAAGGTTACTCGACCTTGGGGAATAGTGTGTAATGTAATGTATAAACAATTTATGTTTATATCTTCCGCAATTAGTGAAAGAATTAGTGAACCGGATCCGCGACGATTCGGAGCCCGGATTCGGGGCTACTACAACTAGACATTCTGAAAGTATCTTTTGGGATAACGTTTAATTTTTGTTTTAATTAAACATCCTGAATGTATAATATTATTAGTTTTCGTTCTATACGTGGTATATGTTTTTCATGAATAATATTTTTTATTTATATTTTAACATTTGTCGGACCATCTTTGATGAAGATCTTCTCGTCAGTTCTACTATTTTTTAAAAATAGAATATCCTAGAAAAACTTCATTAAATTTCTTTTGGATTATATACTATGAAAATTAGAGTAATTGAGTCTCATACTCTTGTGATTCCAAAAATTATAGATCCCAAATCCTTTATACTTTGGCATGAAAGACTCGGTCATCCAAGTACTTCTATGATGTGTCATATTATTGAAAATTCTTTTGGTCATCCTCTCAAAAAAAATCAGAAGGTTTTTTCCAGTAGTGAATTTCCTTGTGTTGCTTGTTCTCGAGGAAAGTTAATTGTTCGACCATCACCAGTAAAAGTTTATATAGAAGCCCCAAAATTCGTAGAAAGAATTCAAAGAGACATTTGTGGACCTATTCACCCATTGTCTATCGCATTTTGATATTTCATGGTTTTAATAGATACTTCAACTAATTGCACGCCCATTAATGTTAAGGGCTAACTTGCCTACCTCAGTTTGAGGTCATGCAATTCTTCATAATGAAGTCATCATTCGGGTAAGACCAACGACTCTTTATAAATTTTCTCCTCTATAGTTAGTTCTTGGATAGATACACAACATATCACACTTTCGAGTTTTTAAAAGTGCATTATATGTTCTAATTGCACCTCCACAAAGAACTAAAATGGGAGCCCAACGAAGAATAGATATTTATGTTGGTTTTGATTCTCCTTCTATTATCAGATTCTTGAGCCTTTAACTGGAAATGTTTTTACTACATATGATGTAGATTTTCATTTTTGATGCATCTGTATTTCCACCTTTAGGAGGAGGAAAAGTTTTAAATAAAAAACAAACCCTCTGACATATCATGGAATGAATCAGAATTAAATTCACTTGATCATTGTACAGAACAATGTGAAATTGAAGTTTAAAGAATTATTTGTTTATAAAATATTACAAATCAAATGCCAGATGCATTTAATGATGCTAGAAAAATAATAAAGTCATATACACCTGCAGTGAATACTCCAGCAGAGATAGAAATACCTACTGAAAAATCAATTCCTGAAGAATTGACAAATAAGATAATAGAAGAATCTAAGCCACACCAGAAGCATGGAAGACAAGTTGGTGCAGAGACACTGTACCACGATAATCAAAAGTAAATAAGGGAATCCCAGAAGGAATACCCGATTCAGAAGAAGCACTTATTCCAAGAGTGGGAATAACCCCAGAAGAGGTACAAACCGCTCCAGAAGCAGCACATATTCCAAGAGTGGGAATAGCCCCAAAAGAGGTTTAAAATCTCAATAAAGGGATAAGAGATGAACATCAAGAGATCTCAATAAATTATTTACATGATGAGAAAATATGTGATCGAAGCAAAGTAATGATTGACAATATATTTGCTTTCTTTATAGCATAAGATATTACTTTGATTCTTGACACGGATCCTGAACCAAAAAACATGGAAGAATGTCGGAAAAGAAAAGTTTGGACAAAATATAAAGATGCTATTCAAACTGAGCTACAATCTCTATTGAAAAGAGAAGTATTTGGACCAGTAGTCCAAACACCGTTAGGTGTAATCCCAGTTGGAAATATAATCTCTATTGAAAAAGAGAAGTATTTGGACCAGTAGTCCAAACACCGCAGGGTGTAATCCTGTTTGGAAACAAATGGACATTTGTACGAAAATAAAATAAGAAAAATGAAATTGTGAGATATAAAGCCCGATTTGTAGCTCAAAGGTTTTTCACAAAAAACTGATATTGATTATCAGGATACAGACTCTCCAGTACGTAATGGATGGAGTCACTTTTTGCTTTCTGATAGGTATGACAACCATGGAAGGTTTGAAAACACATCTGATGGATGTTGTAACAGCATACCTATATGGCTCACTTGAAGTGAGAATTATATGAGAATCCCTGAAGGATTGAAAATGGCTGAATCATAAAAGCCTCGTCACATATATTCAATTGAGTTACAACGCTCATTATATGGATTGAAATAGTCTGGTCATATGTGGTATAATCGACTTAGTGATTATTTAATAAAAGATGGATATATTAATGATCATGTATGTCCATGTGTTTTTATTAAGATATCACAAAGTGGTTTTTCCATCACTATTGTATATATGGATGATTTGAATTTTTTAGGTACTCCTGAAGAACTCACAAGAACTGCTACTTATCTAAAAGATAAATTTAAAATGAAAGATTTTGGAAAGACAAAATTCTATTTGGGAATACAAGTGGAGCATTTAACATCTGGAATTTTTGCTCATCAAAACACATATGCTGAAAAGATTCTCAGTCGTTTTCATATGAATAAAAGCTCATCCTTTGACTACCCCGATGGTTGTTCGATCTTTAGAAGTTGATAAAGATCCATTTTAGCCTCTAGAAAGCGGGGAAGAAGTTCTTGGACCTGAAGTTCCATGCCTAAGTACAATGGAAGAAGTTCTTGGACCTGAAGTTCCATTCCTAAGTGAAATGGAAGTTCTTGGACCTGAAGTTTCATACATAAGTGCAATAGGTGCTCTTATGTATCTTGCAAACTATACACAACCTGTTTTTACTGTCAACTTGTTAGCAAGATACAATTCTTCTTCAACTAAGAGACATTG
Organism: Panax japonicus; assembly: GCA_020205505.1. Lineage (NCBI taxonomy): Eukaryota > Viridiplantae > Streptophyta > Magnoliopsida > Apiales > Araliaceae > Panax > Panax japonicus. The sequence continues at coordinate 32,565,070 of CM035109.1, read as the reverse complement.
GGATGTGATCATACACATTTTGAGATACCTCCTTGAAAGTATTGATCTTGGTTTATTTTATCCAAGAGATTCAACTTCGCGATTGGTTGGATATGCCGATGCAGGATATTTAGCAGATCCACACAATGAAATATCACAAACAGGTTATGTATTTACATATTGTGACACGGCTATATCCTGGAAATCCACAAAGCAAACCATGACAGCTACATCTTTAAATCACTCATAGATTCTCGCTATACATGAAGCAAGTAGAGAGTGTGTTTGGTTGATATCAATTATTTAGCATATTCAAAAATCATGTGGATTACCAACAATCAAAGACATTTCTACAATTCTGTATGAGGATAACGCTGTATGTATTGCTCAATTTAGAGGAGGGTACATCAAGGGAGATAGAACAAAGCACATTTCACCTTCACACATGAGCTACAAAGAAGGGTGATATAGATGTGCATCAAATTCGATCATATGATAATCTAGCCGACTTATTCACAAAGTCGCTACCAAATGAAACATTTGCAAAACTTCAGAAAAGGATTGGAATGTGTCGACTGAAAGACTTATGACAACATTTCATCAAGGAGTAATAAATTCCTTTTGAGGGGAGGAAGACTGTACTCTTTTTCCTTAGTCACGGTTTTTATCCCAATGGGTTTTTCCTGACAAGGTTTTAATGAGGCAGTCAATTAAGATATTTATGTAAAAGATATGTACTCTTTTTCCCTTCGTTAAGTTTTTCCCACTGGATTTTATTAACAAGGTTTTTAATGAGACATAATCTTCTATCGTAGAGAATCAGGGGAAGTGTTAGAAAACGCGTGATTCCCTCCTTAGGAGGGAATCTTCCTTTACTGTTATAAACTGATTACCTACATAGTAGGTAACTTCTAGGCAACTACTAGGCAATTTCTTCTCCTTTTCTCTCAATGTGAGGTTCCAGGTAATTTCCTCTATTGTCCTCCTCCTCTTCTCCTTTCCTATATAAAGGAGGATATGCAGTATGAAAAGATATAGAATTCACAGAAGAAGAAAATCTCTCTGAAGAAATTCTCTCAAAGTTTCTCTCTTCTTTCTCTTGCTTATTCTCTCTAAATTTATGCAGCAATTATAAGAGTATTTTTATACTTTTCTAAGGTTTTATAACATTAACAAAGTTTTTTACAGATGATATTTCTTTTTCAAGAGCATTAAGATTTATCTTATTTAAATTTTAAAAATTATTCCATAGTGTGTTTTTACAATTAGCAAAAAGAACAACCATATTAAGGGTGCATCGGTCCTTAATTTTTTTTCAAGGTAAAATCAGTTGATCAACCACGTCTTTTTTTTGTTGCTAAATTAAAATCAGTTGATCAACCATATCAGGGTTCTAAGTGCAATATTTGTTAACTAGAAGGATAATGACTGTTATTTAAATATCTAGAGGGGACAAGTGTTATTTTTCTTAGAAAAACGTACATAACAACATCAACATACCTCATCAAGGTGAACTTCAGATGCAGCTTTACTAATTCCAGTTATATGACTCAAGTAAGCAACTGGGCTTAGAAGTACTGCTGATTTCACTTTGTCTACTTGCATCCCTTGAGAGAAGGAGGCCAAAGCTATTGTTGTTCCCTGACCAAATCATTTAACCAATCTCCATTTATGAAATTTGCACAATTTCTTCAAAACTCATCTTTTAGTTGAGTAAAAGAAATTTTTGTTTTCGAGTAAAGAACTTTTATATTACATTAATTAGTAATAAAACCACATTCCCCCAGTTTCACAAAAGTTGACTTAAGTACTCTAATTACAACAAAATACGAGTTAAGTACACTAATTACACGCATTAAGAAAAATAAAAATAGAGATGACATATAATTAAGTTCCTAATTTACCATAATAGAGCCCACATCAAAGATTTTTTTTTCTTTTTTTAAAGTAGTGGGCCCTTAATAAGTATATTTAAGGTAAAAATATATTTTATATAATGCTATATGTATATACACAGTTGTGTATATACATTTTCTATTTTATATAAGATTTAAATTTTAATTGTATATGTTAGACATCTTTAATTTATATATATATATATATATATATACGGTCCGGATCTTAAGCTCACCCCTTATCTAACTCACCCGAGCTCACCCCCCATTTAGCGACGGACCCGACGACGGTTTGGTCATACAATCGTCGTCTATACTTTTAGCGACGGACAACATATAACGTCGCTATAAGTATAGACCGGTTGTATAATCTAATCGTCGCCGTATCCGTCGCTAAAGGGGGGGTGAGCTCGGGTGAGTTGAATAAGGGGTGAGCTTAAGATATATTTCATATATATATATATATATATATACACTCACACAGTCGCACATAGACTTTAATCAATTTTTTGGAGGACGGAGGAAGCATTATATTTACTCACGTCCTCCTGCAAAAAAAAAAAATTCTCTACATCTCCGAACTATCGGCCAAGTTTATAATAAATTGTTGGATTTCTAAAGAGTAAAGCGTTGGATATATTAGTGTTGTGCCATAATACTTTAGACATGTTGGGGTGGGTCTTGGAAGTATTGGGCCGGTTCATTGGGTCAATCCATTGGGTGGATAATATCTTTCTTTGGGGTCTATAGAGTATTGGGCCGGGTTAGTGGGCCAAAACATTGGGTGAGTATGGCTCCACTTGGGCTTTAACCGGTGATGACTATGAGGATAAAACTTTGACTGTCATCTCTGCATTTTAATTAATGAGGATTGGACAGGGCCTAGTCGGCGGAAGGCTGTGGGCTAGGAGAATTCGGTTGCATACAAGACAAACCGAGATTAGAGTATATGAGGCAAGGATAACACCAAATGGATGGTAACTGATATTTTATCTCTCTCAATACACTAGACATTTTATTCCTCCATTGTTAAACCTTGTGATCTCCTGTACTGACTCTTACGCTGTAGCTATTTCTCGATGGTCCAAGCCGTCAAGCTTCTGGTATTGACGTGTTTACTGTGTAGGATTTGGACGAGCTTTACGTGATTGGGGCTCGTGGAAAGATCTTGGCGTTAACATTGGCGCTAGAAAGAAGGCTGTTTTCGTGTGTTCTTGAAGTTTTCAATCACATAATGTAGATGTTCTACGTCGGAATCCATGGTGAGGAGTAGAACGGTTACCCCTGAAGGACAGCCGATGGCTGTGAGTTCGTCTACCCAACGAGTGTCTGTCAAGGATCGTTTGGGTCCTTCGAAGAGTGCTCATGATAGTACGTCTTCCAAGCATATTTCTGAAGGTTCTCGTTCGAGAGCCCATGGCGATGCTAAAAGAAGATTGGTTTTTGCAACCGAGAAGAGACCTGACCATGGTCGGAAACAGGTAGAAGGCACACCGCCTAGAACCCGACACCGAGATGATCAGACCGATAAGGCTTCCAAGTTGGCCAAGATGGCAGACGAAGTTGACAAGGCCTTAGAGGTTCCTTTGAAACAGAGGGAAGATATTGCTGAACAGATGCTTTGTATGGCGGAGATAAAGGACGAAGCGTCTGGTTATGATCAGTCCGAAGGATAGAGTGGGTCCACAGAAAGGCGAATGAGGAAAGGAAATGATCATGTACACTCTGGTCATGCATCTCGAGGCCGTCGTCGGGATCGAAGAAGATCAAGAAGCCATGCACCCGAGAGACCGAAGAGGGTACTCTACCCTATTGGTTCTTGGGATCATGATCGAAGTAGACAAAGAAGCAGGTCCAGAGAGTATACACCTAAGAATATAAAGAAGGTATACACCGCCTTGAGTATTCTCACCACGGGGACAGAATCCCCCACCAAAGTAGATCCAGAAGTCACACTCCCGAGAATCCACTAAGGGCACACCGTCCTGTGGGTACTCGTCTTTGGAGAAATCCGTCTAAAGCTGTAGGTTAGTATGAAAAGGACCAGACTGTTCAAAAAAAGCTTTGAGGAGGTTTATGTCCAAATCGGCAAAAAGATGTTTGCCGATCTTTTGTACGTGGAAAGCGCCGAAGAATGTTAAGACGTCCTAGTGTACTTCGGAATGTGAATACGCCTTCCAGGGAATAAAGACCTATTTTTCTTCGGTGGCTTTGGTGGTGAAGCCCGCTCCCGCTGGGCCAGTATATTTATATCTAGCAGCTAGTTCATAGGCAGTGAGAGCAATTTTGGTGCAAGAAGTTGGGGGTAAGCAGTACCCGATTTACTACGTAAGTCATGTCCTTAGGGATTATGAAATAAGCTAATGATAGTTAGGGAGAAGCTGAAGATTCCGACAAAGCCATTGCAGGGCTTTGGCAGAGGGAGAGTTTATAGACGTTGTGTGCAGATGGATCTTCTACTTCGAACATCAGTGGAGTAAGGATTATTTTGATAAGTTCGGAGGACTTCAAGGTGCAGCAGGCCATCAGATTTGGGTTCAGAGCAACAAAAAAATGAAGGGGTCGATCACAATGATGATTCCATTGTAAATGCTTTGTCAAAGTTGACTATTACCAAAGTGAACACCTTTGCAGGGTCGATGGTGTTCTTCCTTCAGGTCAGATGCTGGTTAAGAAAGTGAAGTACAAAAGTGCCAATTTTGTGCTTATTAATGGTGATCCTTATCGAAGGGGTTATTCTTCTCCAATATTAAAGAGTTTGGTTCCATCCGAAGCTGAGGATGTCCTTCGGAGGGAAGTATTTTTGAAGGAACTGGGGATTCAACACAACAAATTCCATATGGCGTAAGGAGGTTCGGGTGGACTCGCTGACTATTCGATGGTAGTCTATCTGGTAGGTGTGTCCTGTGAATTTGTTAGGCCCTGCGTGGTAAACAAATTCCATATGGTGTAAGGAGGTTCGGGTGGACTCGTTGACCATTCGATGGTAGCCTATCTGGTAGGTGTGTACTGTGAATTTTTTAGGCCCTGCGTGGCAAACAAATTTCATATGGCGTAAGGAGGTTCGGGTGGACTCGATGACCATTCGATGGTAGCATATCTGGTAGGTGTGTCCTATGAATTTGTTAGGAATTGCGTGGTAAACAAATTCCATATGGCGTAAGGAGGTTCGGGTGGACTCGCTGGCCATCCGAAGGTAGCTTATCTGGTCGGTGGAATCCTATGAATTTGTTAGGCCCTTCATGGTAAACAAATTCCATCTGATGCAGATCTGTCTCACACTTCGGTAACAAATAAGTATTTGTAAAGTCCCCGAACCCGGATACTTGAAACCCGAACTCGGTACTTAACGATACCATTTCTATGAGCGGAATAACTACTAATAATAATAACACTAAAATAAATTATAAACATATCTTACCTTTATCAGAATTTAATCCCAAGTACGCAACCTTTACTACATGACACCGTAAACCTAATCTGTTTGTTTTCCTTTTCACTTGTTCTTGACCATTCCTTCTGATTGTTCACACTTATCTGAAAACATTTAAATTAAACAAGGATGAGCATTTGAGTGCCCAGCAAGTATAATATATATATATATATATATATATATATATATATATATATATATATATATATATATATATAAGCTGAAAAAATTTAAATGTTTTCTTTATAATATCCATCTACACAAGTCAATAGTTGTGAAGTATTCTGAACTGATATTAATAACATAACAACCCTCTTTCAAATTTTTGAAACTACGTACTGGCTATAAATAGGGTTTAAGTGACATTCTATGCACATTCTTTTTATTTTTCGAAAGGTTTAACAGAACTTCATCTACAAACCGTCATAACTTACGGACACGGGGGTGATCAGCCCGTTGTGCCCTGCATTGATCAATACTACATTACAAGAACGATGTTATCATTTACTTGGTCCGCCTTGGGCGCATAAAATTTTTCTCGTGAACGGGATGTTCATATTTGTCAGGGTTATAGACAAAAGGTTTTATTTTATCCAACAATAATCTATAATTCAACATATATGTATAACAAAGGTGTATCAACATGTGATTAAATACAATAATTATCCAAGTGGGGACACTTGTATAATCATTTCTAGAAATTAACGAACAGAATATATATCCGAATTATCATATACTAACATGTTGATAATCAAATGGTGTATATAATATAGGTTTAACCATCTGTACATTAATAATAATAATTCTGAACTTCTCACTTCTGTCCATTGCATAAAGAAAATGCAAAGTTAGGATACTTGCCTGATGCGCTGCTTACAATTCTCAACTTAGTTCTATTTTTCTATCACGACCTATCATTAATCAAATCAATCGTTCGATTAGAACAATATACCATAACACATAGTACTGCATTTCGCAGTCAGCACATAACCTAATCATCTTATCACACATGTTCAACAATCATGGCATCCCAAACTAACATCAACTCATTCCTAATCACATATTCACATAACCTTAACAACCATTGAATCACAAATAAACAATTAACTAATTAAATTATCTAAGTCCAGATCAATTTCTGAAACATGTTGGCGTATCGACAGCCATATCAGATAATTATCGAGTCTGAGACTCTATTCTGTATCTCAATATCCAAATAGATAACTTAAACAACAATCGTATTATTTTTCATAACCTTATAATAATTATAAAAGAATTATTACCATTTACCATAATTTTTGAAATATCAGAATCATTATTAAATGATTTAAATATCAAACAATTCTATTATCATTAATATTTATTAATATTAAACTATTAATGAAACCATTTCCAAAATATTAAAGTTATGTATAATAACTCAAAATATTTTTAAAACATTTATATTACCCTTAATTGATTTTTAAAACATCTAAAATCATTATTAAATAATTACCATTAATATTTAAATATTAATTGCGACAACCCCAAAATAGGTCCATTCCATCCAACCCATTCTGAGTCGCCAAATACATGGTACAAAAAACAACTACAACTCTATTACAACAATTGTCGTGCAAAATACAACAACACATATGATGTGAGTTTGTATACAAATATATATCAACTGTGACTCATGTCCCAACCGTGGACAGCACCTCATACTGACACCTTACATAAAGGTATAGTCGAAAACTGTTTTAGAAATTAGAATTTTTGGGAAGTGCTCAAGGAAACCTTCGTACATGGGAGGCCATGCGTCTAGGTTATTATAGATATCATATGGCCACAAAATTATCCTTGGTTGACCTAATAGACCCCAAAGAAAAATAAGAAGATTGCTATCATATTCTTCCCAATGGCAAGTCTTCTCCTGACATATCATTATCTCCACTGTCTCTAATTGAGAGTTATGTTTCAAATAGACTCCAAGATTATATAGATAGTACTGGTAGATATATTCAGCAAGTGGATGAGCACATCCATGTTTTGTGATGACACGAGGTGGTATATCATTAGACATCTTGTATGACAGTGGCAAAACACCCTTCCAAGCTAAATTCACCTCACCCTCAACATCTATAGACCACCGTTCTATTCCCCTGTTATTCCCCGCTCGACCCAGCTACACTCGTATTACCTGAAAGGAATTGTGAAGCAAAAGGGTGAGCACAACTAGCTCAGTAAAGAATATTATGACTAAGATAATGTACAACAAATTATCCTTAGTCTTCAACAGGGAAAAATCTGATAGAATACAATAGACAACAAGTTTTAGATCAACAACTGCAGCGGAAACAACAATTCATTAGAAGAGTTAAATAGACTATAAAGTCTATTATCTTCTCCATGTTAAAAGTCTACCAACAATGTTTTATCCCTATAACATCAATCAACAATTCCTGTCCACAATCACATATATAACTCATAATCGTAATTGTTGTTCTAAATTCCTTTTCTCATCCAGGACAAAGATAATTTTTATCACCTGAAACATCAAAGATCATGGTTATACCAAATCACAGTTCATGTTCATAATCATACTAATAAATTCATCTTTGCACTACGGCCAAAGATATACATCAATAAGTCATCTTTGCACTACAGGCCAAAGATATTCATCAACAAGTCATCTTTGCACTACATGCCAAAGATATTCATATCTCAAAGAAATACATAATCATTTCAGAATTTATATAAACCATAATTATAACCATATATGTTGATCAATTCACCTTTGCACTTAAGCTAAAGATATTCAATTATAAATTCAATGGTCATGATCATACCAGTCACAATTCAACTTTTCACTACTGGCCAAAGAGAACCCTAGTCATGATCCTACCAATAATCTACCCATCTTTACACTCCAGTGAAAGAGAATTTCAACATCAGGGTTATAAACATGTTATATATGATAATAAAATCAATATAATCAATATATAGTTTTAATCTCCAGAGTAATATTCATAAATCAACTATAATTTGGTTAGAAAAAGAAACCAATTTTGTCATGAATAGTAACTCGTGAATAGTAACTTCATGAATAGTAACTCGTGAATAGTAACTCATGAATAGTAACTCGTGAATAGTAACTCATGAATAGTAAACCCGACTCAAAAAGGTAGAAATCCCACAATAAAATTCATACCAATATTTCGGTATAATGATATTGAAAGAATAATATTTATTTAAGCTTATAAACAATTTATTTTAATTGTTTACACTTTACTAAATAATGCATTTAATCATTCTAAAATGCCAAACTCATAAAATTTCATCACCAATAACCAAAACCCTCATCAAAAAATCTGCATATACCTCATATATGATTCTCAAGCCATAAAATCATATTTTCCAATTTTCTTACTTCACATAACATATTTAATTCATTTACTCATAACTAGAATATTTTCATGAAAAATACTAAATCAGTTCCAAAAATATTTATTTTCTGGGATTTAGCAGAATATAGTCCTATATTGAACATATATTTTTCTCAGAATTTTTAAAAGTCATTTACTATTTTTCACATGGACAAAATCACCGAATATTTAAACATTTATCATAAATTGTACTTTTATCCAAAAACTCCGAAATTCACAGGGTATACTGATATCATATAGATGTACTCCCAATAAAAATTTCATAAATTTTGGAGTTAACCACAAGGAGTTATAAGCGATTACTTTTAAAATAGTCTTTCCTCATAAAATTCATAACTCTTAATCTATATATCCAAAAATCACCATTTTTGGACACAATCTACAAAACTCATCAAAATATCATTTCAAATTTTTCCAGAATTTTTGAAGGTTCAGAAGAATTTCGAAATATTAACCCTTAAAATCCTTTATTATCCCTTACCTCAAAATAGTAGTACTTCTGACTGGAATAACGCTGAACGAACTTGCACCGTATAGCAATACTCAAAGTATACTCAAAATACTCACAAGAATACGCTCGATAATATAGAGAGAGAAAACTTCTGTTTCTGGTGTGATTTTCAATTCTAACCTAAGCACCTATTTATAGGAAATTGCTTAGAACACCAAAGCAGAAAATTTAATAAATTAATAATATATATATTAAGTTTTCTACGCCAACCCTCCTAGATCTGAATTCAGCAACATGACACATTTATAACATGTGGAACACTCACCAAAAATGTTTTTATTATTTAAAATAATTAAAACTTCCAAAAATCAATTATTTTAGAACTCTGAAACTTCAATAATTCATAATAAATAGCCCTTTTGTCAGAAAATTCGAATCTTGCGAGTTTTTATAGGAAATTCAATTCTCTACAACTTTGCAGAAGGAAGTTTTTCCAAATTCCAAACAGAAATTGAGCGAAATCCACAAACGGCCGATTTTACAGGCTATAATCAAATTTTCAGTCAAGAAACAGGTCTACCGACACACAAAATCTGTTTTTAATATTCATTGCAACAAAAATACTCTTTCTCCTCATATACTCATATATCTCACATTCATCGTAAAAATATCACCGTTAATATATTATTAAAATAATATATTTAAATGAATTATTTTATCAGAAAAAGATAAAATATTAATTTTCAACAATTGTCACATTAAAAATTTTCTCCATCCATATCCACATAAAATCAATATTTTCCTCATCATATAAATCAATAATTTAATTATTCACAAATAATATTACAGAATCACAATACTGACAACCAGGCCGTTCCCAGGAAAGAGGGGGCTTTCCAATAAGAATTTCTCCTTACTGGCGCGCAATTAGGTGACCAAACCTCTCCTTAGACAGAACTTTCTAGACATTGTCAATAATGTTATCTAATAATATTATTCAGATAATATGAATTATTGCTTCGATAATGAAAAATACTGTGTAATGACAATTATTGAAACAACAGTGATATAAAATATCAATGTAGTAATTATTGAATCAATAACATAAAATACTGAACAGTAATTACTGTAACAATTATTGAGTAGTGCCTTCTTACGTAAGAATCAATAATTGGTGCAATACCGTGTGCTACTGTGCAACAACGCGTATTACTTTACTTTACCCACCGGGTATTCCAACAGTGTTAACAGTAACGATTACGCTGTTATTTATAAAAAAACTTTAATTTGTCGTTTTCTTCATCCGACAGTTATTTTGTTACGGGGCCCACAAAAGGCTGCGCCGTCGTACGAATATTCCCTGACAGAAAAAATATTCTACGACCAAACGAATATTCTCCGACAACAATGAGTATTTTATAACCACTTGCTTATTTTGAAAAAAAATCATATATCACCCTTAACTTTAACCTTCTATCAATTTAACCATTTACTGAATTGTAATTATAAAAAAATTGAATACTTTTATTTCATAAAATTCGGGGTCTTACATTAATGAACTATTATCTAAATATTAAAAGTCATTAATTATAACTTCAAATATTTTTAATTCATTTATATCCCTTTTAAATGATTTTTAAAATAAATAAAATCATTTTTAAACTATTTATTTAATATAATTATTAAATAAACTTAATATCATTAATATATCATTAATATTAAATTATTAATAAAATTATCCTTTAAATATTAAAAGTTATAGTTTATAACTTAAAATATCTTTAAACACTTTATTTTTATTTAAAATGATTATTATAATATTAAAATCATTTTAAACTAATTTATTTAATATAATTATTAAATAAATTTAATATCATTAATAATCATTAATTAATGAAATTAACCATTAAATATTAAAAGTTATATTTTATAACTTAAAATATTCTTAAATACCTTATTATTATTTAAAATGATTTTTAATATAATAAAATCATTTTTAATTCATTTAATAAATAACTTAACTATCATTAATATTAATTTATTAATGAAAATTATCACAAAATATTAAAAGTTATCAAAAATAACTCAAAATTATTTTCTAACACAATAATATAATTTTTCATGATTTTTCATGAATTAAAACAATTTTTAAATAATTTATCTAATATTGTAATTAAATAAATAAATACCATTTACATTCCAAAAATATTAAATATTTTCAAAATATACCCAAAATAATTAAAATATAATTTTCGGACATTAAAATAATTTTTCATAATTTATTTAGTAATTTTAATAATAAAAAAAAAATCTGTTTTTTCTAATTTTTAATTCATTTTCTGGAAAATAGAAAATAAACTGTCGCTAAAGGGCTATAGCGACACTTTCTGTCGCTATAGGTGTTCTTGATGAAGCCCATAACTTCAAAACAGTTATTGTGTGTGCTACTTTGACTATGTGTAAATCAGTGTGTGTTATGAATCTAGACTTGTTTTTGGTCAGATCTAATAGAGGAAATGCAAGACTACAATATCCAGCAAGAAAAATAATCATAACACATAACATAAAGAAGATTTGAGCCCTCAAAGAAGCTGTCAGACCTGTTCTTCATGATTAACAGTTCGTGGGGGTTACTTTGAACCTCTATAACTTGACGATCTTGTAATGTTTTTGTGATCTATCAATTACAGTATGTAAACATCCTGTATTACTACAACTATAAAACTAAACATACATATAACAACAACGGATCTAACTGGAAATAGCCGCTCAAAGTTCACCACAGAAATTGTTCATAAAAATTCTGGGTTCGCTTTTTAGCAGTTTCGGTCAACGGGTTTTGACCAAACATAACTCCTGATCTATAACAGATATGAACTTTATTCTTTTTTGCATCTTAAAGAGCACATTACAGACTACATCTAACAACTTAAAAACAACAAAAATCATGATCGAGAAAAGATCTATAGCCTCTGACATTGGACTGTCACACAAAATTTTTGGTTTTGAAAGTTTGCTTAAATCTTCAAATTCGTGCACTTTGATGTTATGGGTCATGGATTTAACAACCCAAAACATCAATTGATATCCTATTACACAACTTTCAACAATCAATTGCAACATTTAACAACAAATCGAAAGATTTCTAGAATTAGGGTTTATACCTCTTTTATGCTCAATTCTTGATTTTGTGTTTCTGATCTGTTGTTTGTGATTGTGGGGCTTGATAAAGGGACTGATATACTTGATAATTTCGAAGGTTTGGGACTTGAGAGAGTTGAGTAAGGTTTTGTGCAAAAATTAGTGAACAAAATGATTTTCTCTCTCCTTCAATCAATTTATAAACCAACAAGATGCATGTATGGGATGTTCTAGAGCTGATGTACTGTCCATTTTGTGTCACAAGAGTTGGTAGGAGTTGGCCAACAACTCTAATTTTGTAAAGATTTACAAGCAAGCTCATTAAAGAATGCAAAAAGGGTATTTTGGTCTTTTAATAAATCATTTAATGGCAAAATTGGAACTTGACAAACCCTTAGCGTTTAGGGTTTGTGCTAATTTAGGTTTTATAAGCAAACAAAATCTAGGATTTCCAATTTAGGTTTGTACAATAAATTAAAATAAAATAATAAACTGAAATTTTAGTTTATAAAAATACCAATTAGGTTTACTAATTTAATTTAGATCTTTAATTATATCACTTTTCTAATTAGGTTTAAGCAACACTAATTAGCATCTCATTTTCCAAACTGGCAATTAGGGTTTACAATAAGTAATTTAGGGTTTAGAAGAAAAATAATAAGGGTTTATTCAAAAATAATAATTAGGGTTTTGAATAATTAAAGTTCTCTCTATTCAGGGTTAATATCTATATCACCAGTTGTTAATCACATTATCGTGATTACATAACGACTTAACTAATTCTCAAAGTCGTGAATGACTTTCGCATTAAGATTTCAAATCAATTAGGGTTTTAAGAAATTAATTTAGGGTTCTAGATTTTAGGGTTTTAATTTACTAATTAGATTCACCCTAATTAGTAATTAAAGTCTATCATACTTGATATTAATCATAGTAACACTATTTCTGACTGATCAAACCTCCGGTTTAGTTTTCCGGATTAGGGTTTTCATTCATAGTTAGGGTTTTCTAATATCTAGAAAATATAAATATAAACTAGGGTTTTAATATTTATAATTAGGGTTTCCTAATTAGCATATCATGAAGTAGCACATAACATATATCACATAACACAGTTATATAATAGCCTTAAACTCACAATTGAGTTTCAAAATTAGGGTTTTCCCACAGTAAAATTAGGGTTTTCAAATACTGCACCACAATTACTCAATCATTACTAGCTCACATACATACAGTACATATCTATAGCACTGAAAAATAAAAATAAAAATAATATTATATTATTATCGTCATACCTTGACAATAATCCAAAAATTAAGGTTTGGATTCCATATCTGATTATTCTTTCATATTTAAGTTAAAATAATTAACTTAATATCCTGAACAAATTCATATAATGAAATAATCATTATAACTATTCTAAAATCATTTCATATATTATTTAAATAATATAAGATTTTATTTTTCTTGAAAAATAATTAATAAAACATTTCCAATAAGGAATTAATTAGTATAAAAATTATAATTGATAATAGTCAATAATTCTAAAATAAATTTATTTGCAATACTTATAGTAATAAATAAATTTTATTTATCACACATATAATTATAATTATACATTACCTAGATACATATTATTCATATTTATTTTAATAAATAAAAAAAATTTATACGCAAAATTTATGATTTATTTATATAGAAAATATCGGGTTGTCACAATATTGCATTACTTTATTACTTGATTTTGTTTAAGTGTTGAGTTCGGATTGTGTTATTACTTGATTTTATCTGTTATGTGGTTTGCTTAATTAATTGACTAACAATTTAAGATTATACATTTTTCAAGATTGATTAATGGTGACTTATTGACAAGAAATGGTCAAAGATGTAATAAGGATAAGAACTTATTAATCATTTCGTTGATATCTAACTGTTTACAAAGGAGATATGAGTCTTTATAGAGAGTTATAAAGTTACAGATGGAACAGGTATCTTTAAACTTCCTTATCGTCTTTATTGTCTGAAGAGTCGAAGAGAGACGGATTTACTTTGGCCACTATAAGTTTGGCTTTGTATTTGCTTCGACAAACCTCATACCCTTGAGAATACATATGGACAATTTCATCGTTCAGCTCGACAAACTTTCTGTAGTTTTCTTCAATCTCCTTACGAAGCTTATCAGTCAGTGGTGGGCCCAAATCCCTGAGTGCCTGGAGTTATTGAAGTTCCTCTTCAAGCTTTTGACGATAGGCTAGATGCCTTGCTTCTTTAGCTTGGATATCGTTATTTTGCTTCGTCAGGCTTGAGTTGGATTGGGCCAGATCTTCAATCTTCTGCGTCAAGATTTTATTTTTTTGAAGAAAATCAACATTTATATCGGTGATAACCCGATGAGTGGCCTTGGAATTCTTCAATTCTTCCTTGGTTTGAATAAGATCCTTCCAAAGGCACTCATTATTGAGGAGAGCAATTTCAAGATTGCTTCTCTCTTTCGCCAAGACAGACTTAAATGTGGCATTCTCTCTTCGAGCGGCTTCCTCTTCGGATTCGGATTCCTTGTAGGGACGGAGGCATACGAAGATGGCGTTTTCCTGGAGATAATCAATGTTCATCAATCAGTTCACATTGATGGGACGAGGTGTAAGTGGATAAGTTAAGTAGCAGCTTTCTCTAACTTGGTGCTTCATTCCCTCGTCGATCAGGTCCATTATGAAGCTGTTGCCGAATCGGTAGTCATCAGTATCAAGAACGAAGGAGTTGTAGAGCTGAAATGGGAAATTCTCATTGGATTCTGACTAGAGAGTGGGGGATCCTGAAAAAACCCAGGTCAAATCCCGAGTCCGGAACAAATCTCGAGTCAAATCCCAAGTCCGAATCGAATTGAATCTATCAAAATAAGGCCTCAAACTACTGGCCCAATAGTATCTTCTTGGGTCATCTTAGCACACCACAGGCTCCCAAAAGGTCATGACTTGAAGGTACTATTGGTAGTAACTTATTTCCTTATATGCATACAAATTTTCCCCCTATCTTTCGATGTGGGACTGGGGTGTTACAAACTTCCCCACTTAAATTTTTGACGTCCCCGTCAGAACCGATCACACTCACAGCCCAAAGATCTTTGCCTCTCTAGCCATTATGGGATAATATCGGCTGGCTTCGTGTCCCCAACTCCTGACCTCCATCTCTCCATTGTGGGATAATACCACCAGCCTTCGTGTACCCACCTCCGGCAACCTGATCGGATGATCCGACCCGAGCTTTCGAGAGTCGGCTCTGATACCATATGAAACAACCCGAGTCAAATCCCGAGTCCTGAACAAATCTCGTGTTAAATCCCAAGTCCGAATCGAATCAAATCTATCAAAATAAGGCCTCAAACTACTGGCCCAATAGTATCTTCTTGGGTCATCTTAGCCTAGCACAGGCTCCTAAAAGGTCATGACTTGAAGGTACTATTAGTAGTAACTTATTTCCTTATATGCAGACAAATTTTTCCCCTATCTTTCGATGTAGGACTGGGGTGTTACAGATCCCATGGCGTCGGGCTTAGATTCTGAGGAGGTTGGTTTTCTTTTTCGAGCAAGTGTGGGTGTGCGCTCTATTTGTTCTTTGGGTTCTTCTTCAGAAACAACGGTTCCTACCGGGGTGTCCGGCAGGAGATCGACTTCTGTGGGAGGTACTTTTGGTTCTTCAGCGGCTGGAAGAGTTATTTGGATTTTCCTCTTTTTGGCACGAAGGACTCGGATCCGTTCGTCAAGGGGCATATCTAGGAGGCACTCGTGGTGAGTTTGTGTGGGGGTGTGTTTAAGTTTTCGGCCAGCTCGCTTAATTCGGCGAGGTTGGCTTGTCCCTTCGGGGGGAGTTAGTTCAGTGGCTTGAGGATCTTCAGTTGGTACTTCAGTAGGGGTCGGCGAAGATGTACCCGAAAGGAATCTGTCTAGATCCCTTCGGTCAGTCGACGTCGGTTTGATCAGAGACACTGCGAAAGATGAAGAACAATTATTTAGAATAAATTACTAATGAAAAGTGGTAAAGTTATACAATAAATTGGGTTCGGGACTTACATTTATGGTCGTACAACTATAACTGCTTGTGATATTAGTGCTTCGCACTATAACTGCTTTTGATATTAGTGCTTCGCACCATATCTGCTTGTGATATTTGTGCTTCGCACATGTCATCATTTTCATATGGTGAGACGCGATGTATGTGAATGTATGTTGTGTGGTCCCTCCACCAGGAGGCTATCCTGTCGATGTTTGATTATTGGACTCGTGAGAAGACTAATTCTCCCAGGCTCAGGAAAGGCACCACCCAAATTCACTCCAGTTGAAAGACCGGATTAATTTCCCGTCAAGTAGATTGCAGTGATTTGGGAACCTTCATGCCAAAAAGCCGCGAGAGTAACCTAAGATAAGTCAGCCACTAATAAACCCAAAACGGAGGAATGTCTCTTCATGCTCTCATTTGAAAATTACTTGTACTTACATTCCATATCTTTCTCCATGTAATGAGAAATATGAAGAAATGTGTACACATACATATTTAACATGCTACAAACAGCTGACATTCGTTGTGCAGGATAAAATTCCTAAAATGGACGCATCACATAGCATGTTATTATATATATTCCCTAAAGACTAAACTATGCAAATCATCCGCAGGGAATCAATCAGACCTACTACTCGTACAAAGTCCAGAAAGGTAACCGGCCTACAGTTAATCATGTCGTCATCTGAACATACTAAACTTAATCCAGTTTCTCGCAAAGAATTCGAAGGATTAAGCAAAAAAATACAGATTTTGTTGTTCTACTCAAAGAATTACACCAAGGAGGAAGCCCGGTGTGACAACCCGATATTTTCTAAATAAATAAAACCGAAATTTTGCGTATAATTTATTTATTTTTTATTTAAGGATGAGGATTTGTACAAGATATTGTGTATATATATTTATGGGGTAAATATAAAATATATTTATTACATGAATAATTGTAAATGATTTATTGATTATTATCAATTATAATATTTATACTAATTAATTCCTTATTGGAAATGCTTTTATTAATTATTTTCTATGAAAAAATAATCTTATATTATTTAAATAATATATGAAATGATTTTAGAATAATGATTATTTCATTATATGAATTTGTTCAGGAGGTTAAAATAAATATTTTAACTTAATTAAGGATGTTATTTATGTAGGATAAATCAGATATGGAATCCAAACCCTAATTTCAGGTTTTGATTAAGGAATGAGAATAATAATATTATATTGATATTTTTCAGTGTTATAGATATGTATGGTTATGTGTGTAATGTTAATGTGTGAAACAATTTTATTATATTACGACCAAACCCTAATAATATTTTATAAACCCTATTTCTGGTTCTGAAATAAAGAATGATGATAATAATATAATATTAATTATATTTTTTATTTTTCTGTGCTATGAATATGTGCGGTATGTACGTGTTGATGATGATTGGTAAATTATGGTGTTTAATTTCAAAACCCTAATGTTAATTGGTTAAACCCTAATTTTCTATTGAAAACCCTAATTTGAAAAATAAATTGTGAATTTAAGACTGTTATATGACGATGTTATATGATATATGTTATGCGTTATTTAATATTTTACTAATTATAGAAAACCCTAACTTTAAATGTAAACCCTAATTATATTTGATTTTCTAATAATTAGGAACCTTAATCCGGAAACCTAAACCGGAGGTTCGATCAGTCAAAAATAGTGTTATTATGATTAATAACACGTGTGATGAACTTTAATTACTAATTAAGGTGAAACTAGTTAGTAAATTAAAACCCTAAAATCTAGAACCCTAAATTAATTTCTTGAAACCCTAATTGATTTGAAACCTTAATGCGAAAGTCATTCCCGACTTTGAGAATTGGTTAAGTCGTTATGTAATCACGATAATGTAATTAACGAACGGTGATATATGAATTTAAAACCCTAATACATAAAATTCTAATTTGATAATTAGAAAACCTATTTATAAATCGGTAACCCTAATTATCAAAATCTTAAACCCTAATTGCTAAATTAGCAAAGTCAATGATAATTATATGATCTAGAAACCCTAATTAATTTTTTTTAAAACCCTAAGATATTTTAAAAACCTTAATTTTCTATTAAAACCTTAAATTTTAATTAGTAAGTTATAATTAAAATTTTATTGAGCTTTAGTTTTAATTATTCAAGCCCTAGAAATTTTTGGGCAACCTTAAGGAGTTAAAAATCTAGTGAATAAAACCTAGATTCAAGTACCATGGACAAGAATACCCTTAATTATTTTGTTAAATTACTAAAATAGTATTTTTGATTTATTTAATTAAGCTTTCTTGCAAATCTTTCCAAATCTTGGGTTGTTCACCAACCCTAGATTATCCTATGTGCCAAGATCTTTTCATATCATCCATTATCAGCAGCCATACATGCATCACAACACATTATATATAGATTGGAAAAGAGAGAAAGTTCATTTTTTTGGCCATTTGAGCACCAATTCTCTACCAAGACCTCTCTCTCTCCAATCCCACGAAAAATACTAGTATATCAGTCCCTTAATACAGCCCCACGAACACCACAAACAAATCAGTAGCCAAGATCAAGAATTGTTCATCTAAGGTATAAAACCCTAGATTTAATTTTTGTTCAAATTCGGTGTTAGGTGTTATGATTAAGGGTTAGAATATGTTGTTTATGTTGTCTTATGATGATCTGGGTTGCTAGATGTTAGATCCATAACATCTAGATGCTCGGATTTGAAGATCAATAAATTCTGGAAAATTTTTAATCTGTTGTCTGACAACGAATGTCAGGTCGTGTAGATCTCTGTACGTGTTTGATTTTTGTGTTTTAAGTGTTGATTATTGTAGTATGATGTAATATCTTTACTCTGGAAGTGAAATGGAAAATTGTTAATAGCTAGATTCCAAGTTATACTCGGTCAAAGTCGGTTGACCGACCATGACCGAGGATAATCTGGGCAATGAAGAACAGTATGAACAGCCTCTGACAATGATTTGTGAGCTTTATATCTGACATGTTTTTGATGTTTTGTTGTTGTTGTTTGGTTAATGTTGTAGCTGGGTATGTTTAGTATAGATCTGGGTCTTTTAATATCTTGTAAACTCAATAAATCGATCGTGAAAGGTGGTCAAAGTAGACCACTCGAACGGACTTATGCATTTCTGGGAAAACCCAGAAATTTAAGAACGCCACCGTCTGACCTACTTTGACCGAGTTAGATCTGGCACATGTATTGTATTTGGACTGAGATCTTGTTATCTCGTTGTTCATTGACATATATACTACCATTATAATGTAAGAAATAACTTAAACAACCACTTGAACCGAAAGTAATTTAAGCTGGAAAGTAGCTGCTCGAATTTCTGGGTTTCTGATGAAGCCCAGATTTGGTCTGACAGCATGTTTGGCAGATCATATCTTTTTATTGTATTATTGATTGATCAAAGTGAGTGTTGGATGTTGTAGTACTACATGAGTACTATATAACTAAAGTTTGAGCTAACTCAGAACGCGATTACAATGTGAATTAAACTCGGTCAAAGGGAGCAACTTGAACACTGATCTGTCAGTGTTCTTGGGCTCAAGAACACCTATAGCGACAGAAAGTGTCGCTATAGGCCTTTAGCGACAGTTTTATTTATAATTTCCAGAAATTATTAAAAAAATTGATAAAAATAGTTTTTAATTATTAAAAATACATAATAAATTATGAAAAATTATTTTAAAGTCTGAAAAATAGTTTTTAACTATTTTGGGTATATTTCGAAAATATTTAATATTTTTGGAATATAAATGGTATTTATTTATTTAATTACAATATTAGATAAATTATTTAAATATGGTTTTAATTCATGAAAAATCATGAAAAATTATATTATTGTGTTAGAAAATAATTTTGAGTTATTTTTGATAACTTTTAATATTTTGTGATAATTTTTATTAATAAATTAATATTAATGAAAGTTAAGTTATTTATTAAATAAATTAAATAAATGAATTAAAAATCATTTTATTATATTAAAAATCATTTTTAATAATAATAAGGTATTTAAGAATATTTTAAGTTATAAAATATAACTTTTAATATTTAATGGTTAATTTCATTAATTAATGATTATTAATGATATTAAAGGTATTTAATAATTATATTAAATAAATTAGTTTAAAAATGATTTTTATATTATGATAATCATTTTAAATGAAAATAAAGTGTTTAAAGATATTTTAAGTTATAAATTATAACTTTTAATATTTAAAGGATAATTTCATTAATAATTTAATATTAATGATATTTTAATGATATTAAATTTATTTAATAATTATATTAAATAAATAGTTTAAAAATGGTTTTATTTATTTAAAAAATCATTTAAAAGAGATATAAATTAATTAAAAATATTTTAAGTTATAATTAATGACTTTTAATATTTAGATAATAGTTCATTAATATTTAAATATTAATGGTAAATGTTTAATAATGATTTTATATGTTTTAAAAATCATTTAAGGTTAATATAAGTACTTTAAAAATATTTTGAGTTATTATAAATAACTTTAATATTTTGGCAATGGTTTCATTAATAGTTTAATATTAATTAAATATTAATGATAATAGAATTGTTTCGTATTTAAATCATTTAATAACGATTCTGATATTTCAAAAATTATAGTAAATGTTAATAATTATTTTATAATTATTATAAGGTCATGAAAAATGATACGACTGTTATTTAATTAGTCTAAATGGATATTGGTCAACTGTTTAGAGTCTTAGACTCGATTTTTACCTGATAAAGATGTCGGCAGACCGACATATTTCAGAAATTGATCTAGACTTAGATAATGTGATTAGTTAACTGTTTAATTGTGATTCAATGGTTATTAAAGTTGTGTGACAATGTGATTAGAATGTGTTGATGTTTGTTTGTGATGTCATGATTGTAGAACATGTGTGATAAGATGATTAGGTTAAGTGCTGACTGCGAAATGCAGTACTATGTGTTATATTATATTGTTCTAATCGAACAAATGATTTGATTAATGATAGGTTGTGATAGAAAAGGGTAGAACTAAGTTGAGAATTGTAAGCAGCGCATCAGGCAAGTATCCTAACTTTGCATTTTCTTTATGCAACGGACAGAAGTGGGAAGTTCAGAATTATTGTTATTAATGTACAGATTGTTAAAACTATATTATATACACCCTTTGATTATCAACATGATAGTATATGATAATTCGAATATATATTCTGTTCGTTAATTTCTACAAATGATTATACAAGTTTCCCCACTTGGATAATCATTGTATTTAATCACATGTTGATAAACCTTTGTTATACATATATGTTGAATTATAGATTATTGTTGGATAAAATAAAACTTTTTGTCTGAAACCCTGACAAATATGAACATCCCGTTCACGGGAAAACTTTTATGCGCCCAAGGCGGATCAAGTAAATGATAACATCGTTCTTATAATGTAGTATTGATCAATACAGGACACAACTGGCTGATCACCCCCGTGTCCGTAAGTTATGACGGTTTGCAGATGAAGTTCTGTTAAACCTTTTCGAAAATAAAAACAATGTTCATAAAATGTCACTTAAACTTTATTTATAGCCAATACGTAGTTTCAAAAATTTGAAAGAGAGCTGTTATGTTATTAATATTGGTTCAGAAGACGTCATAGCTAATGACTTGTTGTAGATGGATATTATAAAGAAAATATTTAAACTTTTTCAACTTATATATATATATATATATAATACTTGCTGGGCACTCAAATGCTAATCCTTGCTTAATTTAAATGTTTTCAGATAAGTGTGACAATCAGAAGGATCGGTCAAGAACAAGTGAAAAGGAAAGCAAACAGATTAGGTTTACGATGTCATAAAGTAAAGGTTGCGTACTTGGGATTAAACTCTGATGAAGGTAAGATAAGTTTATAATTTATATTAGTGTTTTTATTATTAGTAATATTTCCGCTCATAGAAATGGTATCGTGAAGTACCGAGTTCGGGTTTCAAGTATCCGGGTCGAGGACTTTACAACATGGTATTAGAGCTATAGGGTTAGAAACCTTAGGTGGGTTAGACCTTAGGCTATAACCTTAGAACAGAGGAAAACGTTGAAAATACAAATAACTCATATAGAGTTAGTGGGTTGGTATGATTCAAAGATGAATCTCGGCGAGTTGTTAAGACACATAGTTTCCTAACTCTGATAATAAAGTTAAATAGTAATGGTGAATAGATCGAGTCTAAAAGACTGGAAGTGCAGGGAAAGGAGATCGTAAAACAAAACAATTAAGGCATAGAATTAAATCATAATATATACGATGAGATCACCCCGTGATCTGATAAAATTATAACAGCCAGAAAGAATCAATCTTATGATTGGAAAGTTTAAAGCAAGATTGCTGTGTGAATGATACAGATTCAAGAAAGGTTATGAATGCGGATTAAATGAGATTCGAATGGAAAAAGGGGGTTAAGATTAGGTGGAGATTTCAATGAGGACTCATGTCGGCAGCTGAGTTGTATGATTCCTTGTATGGGCGGGGAATTGTACTTGGTGTAAAAACTACTTAGTATCTGACACTGATAATCATTGAAATGTTTGTGTCACGCTATTTGCTATATGCATGTTAAGAGGGTGATTCCTTTCTCATGTGTATAAAAAAAATAGATAGGTCATAGGTAGAAAACATAGGGTTAAGTGCGAGTTCTTAAAACTCATACTTATGTGACATTCTTGATTCATAGTTATATGAAATGTTTATGAATCCCTCAGTGAATGGACGCCAAAGGTCTGACTAGGGAAAATTCGTAAACTCATATAACTGTGACAAGTTTATGGGCTCATAAGTGTGGTTTGACGAACTGGGTATAGTTAATCTTTAGTGAAGGCAAAAGAAATAGGTAGTATTGGTATTAGCTGAATATGTATGTTTCAGTGTGGTATATGTGATAAGTATATTTGTGTAATGATATATTTTTAACTTTTGTGTTGGACAAAGTTGTAAATCCCGACTTTTGAGTCACGAAGGGATAGCGAATGTTTAAAGCACAATGTGTTATGGTATGTCAAGTGTTATGAATATGAGTCTATGTTGGATTAATGGGATAAGTTGGTATAAAGATAATAGATATTTATGTGGTCACTGGTTATTACAGTAGACCGAGTTTTTTTTTAAAAAAAATCTAATATTTTGAATACATGATTGTTTGAGTAGAAAATTTTGTGTTATATGTTAAGCGGTTACGATAAGGCTTAGTGTGTAAGAATAATTTATAAAAATGTCGTCAAGACGAAAACGAAACCAAAGGATAGGAGAATCGAGATGATCAAGATGTGCGGAACGGAATATCAGTCGCGAAAGATCAACCAGATAATCAAACGTCGAACGTTAAAGACTTCAAGGCGGTCCTATCGCCAAAATTCAAAGGTACAAATGACCCTGTAGGAGCCCAAACTTGGGTTAAGGAAATTAAAAAGGTGTTCGTGATAGTTAGAATAGCCGAGGGGCAAAAGATCGTTTTTGTCACATGCATGATGAAGGGTGAGGCAAAATTTTTGGTGGAAAGCAAATTAGGCGAGAGCAGGAGCAGGTGTGGTAGCATGGAATATGTTTAAGACTTTATTTTTTTAAATTATTTTTTGCTAGTATACAGGCTAGAATGGAGGTGAAATTTTTAGAATTGAAGCAAGGGGATATGTAAGTTGCGGAATATGTCAGTGAAATTTAATGAGTTGACTAGATTGGCTCTGCATCAAGTTGATACGGAGGTTAGAAAGGCACGAAGGTTTGAGCTGGGATTCGAACCCTAGCTCTATAACAAGGTAAGAAGGAACAAGGGTAAGGTTAAGGTAGCAGAGAAGGTAGGAATTAATAGTGGAAGTAAGGGTAGAAATGAAAAGAGGAAGGCGAAGAACTTTGGAAGCGTGCAAGTGAAGCATGAAGGTGGGAAGAAGAAGCATGTAGTGTAATATGCAAAACGGTGGAAAGAACCACTCTGGGAATGTTTGAAATGGAAGTTAATATGATATAAGTGTGGGCAGAAGGGACATCTCACTTCCGACTGTCTCAATCCAAGAATGTATAGTAGGTATTTCAAGTGTGGATCAATGGAAAATAAGGTGGGAGACTGTTCAAGAAGGAGAATGGAGGTAAGGAATGCGAATACGAGGAAAAGGCATCAGGACATTGGCGACAACGGGACCGACATCAACGAACGAACCAACAGAACCAACTGCAAGCGTCTTCAACATGATCGTTCAAGATATCGTGGCAGCCAGAGATGCAACTCCAGGTATTACTCGAACCAATATTATTTTCTTAAATATTGATTTCTTATATATAGTAAATTATTTTTATAAATTATTTTGAAGGAGGAATTTGAGTTCTTTTAGAAATCAAATTTATGTTTAATCAGAAAGACAAGCTTTATGTGAATAGTTAACTATCGATTCGATCAATCATGATCAAGATCTACTTGCAATGATTGTGTATGCTATGTATCCTGGTATGTATAGGTTTTAAAGTGGTGATTCGGGGACGGAATCCTTATAAGGGAGGGTGAATGTGACAACCCGATATTTTCTAAATAAATAAAACCGAAATTTTGCGTATAATTTATTTTTTTTTTATTTAAGGATGAGGATTTGTACAAGATATTGTGTATATATATTTATGGGGTAAATCTAAAATATATTTATTACATGAATAATTGTAAATGATTTATTGATTATTATCAATTATAATATTTATACTAATTAATTCCTTATTGGAAATGCTTTTATTAATTATTTTCTATGAAAATATAATCTTATATTATTTAAATAATATATGAAATGATTTTAGAATAATGATTATTTCATTATATGAATTTGTTCAGGAGGTTAAAATAAATATTTTAACTTAATTAAGGATGTTATTTATGTAGGATAAATCAGATATGGAATCCAAACCCTAATTTTGGGTTTTGATTAAGGAATGAGAATAATAATATTATATTGATATTTTCCAGTGTTATAGATATGTATGGTTATGTGTGTAATGTTAATGTGTGAAACAGTTTTATTATATTACGACCAAACCCTAATAATATTTTATAAACCCTATTTCTGGTTCTGGAATAAGGAATGATGATAATAATATAATATTAATTATATTTTTGATTTTTCAGTGCTATGAATATGTGCGGTATGTACGTGTTGATGATGATTGGTAAATTATGGTGTTTAATTTCAAAACCCTAATGTTAATTGGTTAAACCCTAGTTTTCTATGAAAAACCCTAATTTGAAAAATAAATTGTGAATTTAAGACTGTTATATGACGATGTTATATGATATATGTTATGTGTTATTTAATATTTTGCTAATTATAGAAAATCCTAACTTTAAATGTAAACCCTAATTATATTTCATTTTCTAATAATTAGGAACCTTAATCCGGAAACCTAAACCGGAGGTTCGATCAGTCAGAAATAGTTTTATTATGATTAATAACACGTGTGATGAACTTTAATTACTAATTAAGGTGAAACTAGTTAGTAAATTAAAACCCTAAAATCTAGAACCCTAAATTAATTTCTTGAAACCCTAATTGATTTGAAACCTTAATGCGAAAGTCATTCCCGACTTTAAGAATTGGTTAAGTCGTTATGTAATCATGATAATGTAATTAACGAATGGTGATATATGAATTTAAAACCCTAATACATAAAATTCTAATTTGATAATTAGAAAACCTATTTATAAATCGATAACCCTAATTATCAAAATCTTAAACCCTAATTGCTAAATTAGCAAAGTCAATGATAATTATATGATCTAGAAACCCTAATTAATTAATTTTTTTAAAACCCTAAGATATTTTAAAAACCTTAATTTTCTATTAAAACCTTAAATTTTAATTAGTAAGTTATAATTAAAATTTTATTGAGCTTTAGTTTTAATTATTCAAGCCCTAGAAATTTTTGGGGAACCTTAAGGAGTTAAAAATCTAGTGAATAAAACCTAGATTCAAGTACCATGGACAAGAATACCCTTAATTATTTTGTTAAATTACTAAAATAGTATTTTTGATTTATTTAATTATGCTTTCTTGCAAATCTTTCCAAATCTTGGGTTGTTCACCAACCCTAGATTATCCTATGTGCCAAGATCTTTTCATATCATCCATTATCGGCAGCCATACATGCATCACAACACATTATATATATTGGAAAAGAGAGAAAGTTCATTTTTTTGGCCATTTGAGCACCAATTCTCTACCAAGACCTCTCTCTCTCCAATCCCACGAAAAATACTGGTATATCAGTCCCTTAATACAGCCCCACGAACACCACAAACAAATCAGTAGCCAAGATCAAGAATTGTTCATCTAAGGTATAAAACCCTAGATTTAATTTCTGTTAAAATTCGGTGTTAGGTGTTATTATTAAGGGTTAGAATATGTTGTTTATGTTGTCTTATGATGATCTGGTCGTGTAGATCTCTGTACGTGTTTGATTTTTGTGTTTTAAGTGTTGATTATTGTAGTATGATGTAATATCTTTACTCTGGAAGTGAAATGGAAAATTGTTAATAGCTAGATTCCAAGTTATACTCGGTCAAAGTCGGTTGACCGAGGATAATCTGGGCAATGAAGAACAGTATGAACAGCCTCTGACAATGTTTTGTGAGCTTTATATCTGACATGTTTTTGATGTTTTGTTGTTGTTGTTTGGTTAATGTTGTAGCTGGGTATGTCTAGTATAGATCTGGGTCTTTTAATATCTTGTAAACTCAATAAATCGATCGTGAAAGGTGGTCAAAGTAGACCACTCGAACGGACTTATGCATTTCTGGGAAAACCCAGAAAATTAAGAACGCCACCGTCTGACCTACTTTGACCGAGTTAGATCTGGCACATGTATTGTATTTGGACTGAGATCTTGTTATCTCGTTGTTCATTGACATATATACTACCATTATAATGTAAGAAATAACTTAAACAACCACCTGAACCGAAAGTAATTTAAGCTGGAAAGTAGCTGCTCGAATTTCTAGGTTTCTGATGAAGCCCAGATTTGGTCTGACAGCATGTTTGGCAGATCATATCTTTTTATTGTATTATTGATTGATCAAAGTGAGTGTTGGATGTTGTAGTACTACATGAGTACTATATAACTAAAGTTTGAGCTAACTCAGAACGCGATTACACTGTGAATTAAACTCGGTCAAAGTGAGCAACTTGAACACTGATCTGTCAGTGTTCTTGGGCTCAAGAACACCTATAGCGACAGAAAGTGTCGCTATAGGCCTTTAGCGACGGTTTTATTTATAATTTCTGGAAATTATTAAAAAAATTGATAAAAATGGTTTTTAATTATTAAAAATACATAATAAATTAATTATATTAAATAAATAGTTTAAAAATGGTTTTATTTATTTAAAAAATCATTTAAAAGAGATATAAATTAATTAAAAATATTTTAAGTTATAATTAATGACTTTTAATATTTAGATAATAGTTCATTAATATTTAAATATTAATGGTAAATGTTTAATAATGATTTTATATGTTTTAAAAATCATTTAACGGGTAATATAAGTACTTTAAAAATATTTTGAGTTATTATAAATAACTTTAATATTTTGGCAATGGTTTCATTAATAGTTTAATATTAATTAAATATTAATGATAATAGAATTGTTTCGTATTTAAATCATTTAATAATGATTCTGATATTTCAAAAATTATGGTAAATGTTAATAATTATTTTATAATTATTATAAGGTCATGAAAAATGATACGACTGTTATTTAATTAGTCTAAATGGATATTGGTCAACTGTTTAGAGTCTTAGACTCGATTTTTACCCGATAAAGATGTCGGCAGACCGACATATTTCAAAAATTAATCTAGACTTAGATAATGTGATTAGTTAACTGTTTAATTGTGATTCAATGGTTATTAAAGTTGTGTGACAATGTGATTAGGAATGTGTTGATGTTTGTTTGTGATGTCATGATTGTAGAACATGTGTGATAAGATGATTAGGTTAAGTGCTGACTGCGAAATGCAGTACTATGTTTTATATTATATTGTTCTAATCGAACGAATGATTTGATTAATGATAGGTTGTGATAGAAAAGGGTAGAACTAAGTTGAGAATTGTAAGCAGCGCATCAGGCAAGTATCCTAACTTTGCATTTTCTTTATGCAATGGACAGAAGTGGGAAGTTCAGAATTATTGTTATTAATGTACAGATTGTTAAAATTATATTATATACACCCTTTGATTATCAACATGATAGTATATGATAATTCAGATATATATTCTGTTCGTTAATTTCTAGAAATGATTATACATGTGTCCCCACTTAGATAATCATTGTATTTAATCACATGTTGATAAACCTTTGTTATACATATATGTTGAATTATAGATTATTGTTGGATAAAATAAAACTTTTTGTCTGAAACCCTGACAAATATGAACATCCCGTTCACGGGAAAACTTTTATGCGCCCAAGGCGGATCAAGTAAATGATAACATCGTTCTTATAATGTAGTATTGATCAATACAGGACACAACGGGCTGATCACCCCCGTGTCCGTAAGTTATGACGGTTTGCAGATGAAGTTCTGTTAAACCTTTTCGAAAATAAAAACAATGTTCATAAAATGTCACTTAAACATTATTTATAGCCAATACGTAGTTTCAAAAACTTGAAAGAGAGTTGTTATGTTATTAATATTGGTTCAGAAGACGTCATAGCTAATGACTTGTTGTAGATGGATATTATAAAGAAAACATTTAAACTTTTTCAACTTATATATATATATAATACTTGCTGGGCACTCAAATGCTCATCCTTGCTTAACTTAAATGTTTTCAGATAAGTGTGACAATCAGAAGGATCGGTCAAGAACAAGTGAAAAGGAAAGCAAACAGATTAGGTTTACGATGTCATATAGTAAAGGTTGCGTACTTGGGATTAAACTCTGATGAAGGTAAGATAAGTTTATAATTTATATTAGTGTTTTTATTATTAGTAATATTTCCGCTCATAGAAATGGTATCGTGAAGTACCGAGTTCGGGTTTCAAGTATCCGGGTTCGGGGACTTTACACCCGGTCATTACCATACCTGAACCACAGTTGGATACAACTAACAAAACTCATGATGCTGCCCATCCCACTGGAGATCCAGACACTGGTAACATAAAAAGAAAGTCGTCCAAATGGAAGAGACCCTTCGCGCTATCAAAATAATTGGAACACACGAGAGTGTTTCATATGTTGATCTGTATATTTTTCCTGGTATTCATTATCCAGAAAAATTTAAAACTCCCGACTTTGAAAAATATGACCGGTTAGGAGATCCTTACACACATCTAAAGGTGTTTATTGGAGAACTTGGATCTTATGCAGAGGACGAAAAGCTTAGAATGCAATTGTTCCAAAAGAGTCTAACTAGAAAAGCCTGTTCGTAGTACACAAGATTAGACAACTTCAAAATCCATAGCTGGGAAGAGTTAGCACATGCTTTCCTCACTCAATACAGCTTTCAAACTCAGATGGCTCCTGATCCGTATCAAATTACCAAGATCAAGAAATAGTCTAACAGACTTTCAGAGAGTATGCTCAGAGGTGGAGACGCCTAATTGCCCATGTTAGTCCTTCTATAACAGAATCAAAAATTATCATAACTTTTATAGACATACCAGAAGCTCCCTTCTATGAGAGAGTTTTAGCCGGCATCGGCAAACTATTTCCTGAAATGGTCAAACATGGGGAGATGACTGAGATGGGATTGAAGTCCTGAAAGATTCAAGACCTAGCTGCACTCAAAGCTATTGCTGATGACATCCATTCTGGAAATTATGGGAACAACCCCCGGAGGGTGCATAAAAAGAAAGAAGAAGATGTTTCCCTAATACTACAGGAGTAAAAAGGTAATCAAAGCATGCCTATTCAAAGGAGAAACTACACTCCCTTTCCAGCACAGTCTACGAACCCTCTAATACCAAAAGGTGGAGAAGTTAAACACCCTCGAGTGTTTACACCCTTAGGGGATACCCTCGAGAACATCTTTAATATTCTGAGAACACATAAGAAAATTACACATCTTCTTCCACCAGCCAACCCTAATGGACGGGGTTTCAATGCTGCTAGGAAATGTGCTTATCATGTTGGTGCACCTGCGCATGATACTCAGGATTGTTGGGCATTGAAACAAAAGATCCAGGACCTAATAGACAACGAAGAGATCGTGGTCACCAAACCTGATCAGCCTCACGTACAAGACAACCCTCTTCCTCAACACAGAGAAGAAGAGGTCAATATGATTATTTGGAGCAATGGACAGAGTTCCAATTTCAGCTATTAATCTTCCCAGACCCTCAAAGATGGTGATGACTGATGGGATTATGCCAAGTTCCAGTTCACAATGGAACGAAAGATGAAAGCTCTCTTCAAGCAAATTGAACAATTGGCGGAACTTGTGACTTATCAGCATCAAGTGACTCGTCAGTTAATCAATAAGGAGCATGCCAGTCTCCTACCTATTGTCATGAATATTCCCTCGTCACTTTCAGAAAATGAAATATAGGAAGACAAAGTGACAAAGAGAGCAAATGCCAAAGCCCGTCGGGATTTCACCAATAAAAGGGAATTCACATATTTGGGCCAACCTATGGAGGAAATCCTTCATATGTTAATCAATGAAGGAAGGATCAGTCCCCTTCTACCTCTAATCAACCCCCGTTTAGGACTGTATAACTTTGATGGAGTGTGTCAATATCATTCACAGTCTTGTGGTCACAGCACTGAAGAATGCTTGGCACTCTGCCACCTTATTCAAAATCTAATCGACAGTGGTGTCCTACGCCTAGCGGACGACGATACTGTGTTACGTGCAAGTGAGAATGCAGGCCCTACTAAGTGGAAGAGTGTGGTAGCAGTCATATCTACTAAAAATGATGGGATTTATACATTACTCACAATGCCAACAATTTAACTCATGGGAGGCAACAATCCTTTGAAAGTGGCCGCTCCCGAGCCAATCAACTTGCCGTGCAGAGAACAATATCCTAATGTTAACTTACGCACAATTCCGTGGAATTATGGAGAAGATGAAGGATCCACCTCACATACAATATCCTCACATACACTGATATAGTGTCGAAGGAAAATCCACTGTATCTTCCCCAACGGGTGATGAAGCCTACCATCAAATCAAAGGGGAAAATACCCATGGAGAAAATTGGAAAGTTCCTCCACACTATGGGTCATAACGAAGTCACGGTGGTTTTAAGCTTAAAGGAAGCTCCACAACAAATATAAATTTTGGACTTGGTCCTAACCTCCGAGAATCACCGGAATGTCTTGTTTAAGGATTTAGAAGAAGCCTATCTAACCGACATCAGTTGATACGGAAAAATTTCAACATCTGGTTGATCACATTTTCAAAATCAATGTGATATCCTTCACTGATGATGACATACCACCCGAAGGGACCGGTCATTGCAAGCCGTTGCACATTGCGGTCTTGTCCTCCGAATATATGGTAGCAAGAGTCTTAATAGATGGAGGTTTCTCTCTAAATATTTGCCCATATGCTACCCTAGTGAAGATGAATATCAATCTCAACTGAATTCGGAGTAGCCACTACTATCATCAAAACTTTTGATGGAGCCCGCTGTAATTCAGTCGGAGTAATTGAGCTGCCAATCGAAATTGGTCCTCACACATTATGCGTATCTTTCCATGTGCTCAAGATAGATTCGAGATACAACCTGCTCTTGGGACGACCATGGATTCATATGGCTGGGGCAGTCCCCTCCATTCTTCACCAACGGTTGAAATACATTATCAACAATAGCCTAGTCACGGTCAATGCTGAACCAGAATGTCCTCAACACGGGGACATTCCGCTCATCAATGCTAATGCAGATGTAGAACCAGTCAGTTTTCATGCTTTAGAAATAAGCAACACCCAATACCATGATATTGGAGCGCCATTGCCCGAACCCAAGATTTCTACCGAGGTGATGTCGACTACTCAAGAAATGATGTCGTTGGGTTATAAGCCAGAACAAGGGTTGGGTAAAGATTGCCAGGGTATCAAGTACCCAATTCACTTAAACAGGCAAATTAGAATAGCTGGGCTAGGCTATTCTGCCAGTTCTAGTAATAGGAATCCTCATAAACATCTGCAGATTCCTTCAGCTTCAACCATGTGGCGTTTATCTTCGCCTTCAAACTCTGAGTCCATAAAATCTCCTGTAAAGGTGACAACCAATGTAATGGCTATGCTATGTCCCAAGCCGATACCGATGAAAGGAAAAGAAATATTTGTTCCAAATCCCGCAATGGAAGAGAAGGATCGTAGAATCAAGCAAGACGTCATACGGATGATATCTGGTATACGCATCATCATTCATGATGAACATACCAATAGATACACCCCAGACGATGATTGCCTAGACGTAATGGCCATCATTCGGGACAGGGAAGACGATGACAATTCCTCCATCACTACGGTCCACCCAGACTTTGTTCTTGCCAATTGGAACAACATTCCTTGCATTGGTCGTCAAGGGTAAAGCGGGCAGAAACTCTTTCTGCTATGTAGATATAATAATTGCTTACATTTCTATAAAATATTAGCAGTTTATTTTGCCAATATATGCTAACACTGTGTATGATCCACACATTTTATATATACTAAGTGAAAGAATATTTTGTTTCAGGACTCTAAATTTAGATATGCCTATACTTGCTGATACAGTGCCTCTTCTCCACAGGGATTGTACCTTTGATGTAGAGATGAATTCAGCCTTGGTGGACATACAGGATGACATTGAGGTGCCTCCAGAAATTCAAGAATTGGTTAAAGACAAACCCAAACTCAACCTTGATCAAACAACTTCTTTCAATCTCGGAACCTTTAAAAGCCCTAAGTTAATCTAGATGTGTTCAGACCTTACCCCATACCAACGGAATGACATGGTTACTCTATTAACCCAATTCCAGGATGTGTTTGCATGGTCTCATGAAGACGTGGTGAGTTTGTCCACTGACATTGTCCTTCATCACCTTCCCATTAATGAGGGATTTAAGCTAGTCAAGCAAAAACTCAGGCGATTGAAACCTGAGTGGAGTTTAAAGGTGAAAGAAGAAATTGTGAAATAATTTCAAGCTGGCATCATAATGGTGTTTACATATCCTGAGTGGATATCCAACATTGTACCCGTACCTAAACCTGGAGGGAAGGTACGAGTTTGAGTGGATTACCAGGACTTGAACAAAGCTTGCTTAAAAGATAGCTTTCCCGTGCCATTTATCCACATTCTCATTGACAATACTGCGCAATATGACATGTACTCCTTTGCTGATTGCTTTGCGGGGCAGCATCAGATCATGGTTGCTGAGGAAGATCGTGAGAAAACTGCTTTCATCACGCCTTGGGGAACCTTTTGGTATAGATGGTTGTCATTTGGCCTCATCATTGTCGGAGCCATCATACATCTATCAACGAGCTATGATGGCTCTTTTCCATGACTTAATGCATAAAGAGATCGAGATCTATGTGGATGACATCATTGTCAAGTCCCGATAGGAGGATGACCATATAGACCATCTTAGAAAGTTGTTCAACAGATTACATAAGTACAACTTGAAGTTGAATCCACCTAAGTGCGCCTTTGGTGTTAAATCAGGCAAATTGCTAGGATTTCTAGTCATCCACAAAGGGATTGAGCTGGATCCTGCCAAAATCCAAGCCATCACGGAAATGCCAATTCCACAGACAGAGAAGGAAATACGTAGATTTTTGGGAAGAATCAACTTCATTAGCAGGTTTATCTCTCAACTCACAACAACCTGTGAGCCAATCTTCAAGTTATTAAGGAAGAACTCCTCCATGAAATAGAATGATGAGTGCCAGAATGCATTCCTTACAATAAAAGAACAACTAGTCAAAGCTCCTATGTTGGTACCACCCAGGGATAATGTTCCCCTGTTTATGTACCTGTCCATAAGTGACAATGCGATGGGCTACATGCTAGGACAGAAGGACTATAGAGGGCAAGAACGAGCTATCTATTACCTCAGCAAAAGGTTCAGCAGGAGTGAACACAAGTACACTCTAATCGAAAAGACGTGTTGTGCTTTAGCATTGGCTTCCATGAGGTTACAACATTACCTCCATGGTCACACAACACATCTCATATCCTGCGTGGATCCTCTCAAGTATGTGTTCAGCAAACCTATGATAAATTGCCGGTTGTCCAGATGGCAGTTGATCCTACAACAATTTGACATCTTATATGTGACTCAAAAGTCCATCAAAGGTCAAGGAATCACGGATCAACTGGTCGTCGCACCTTCAGGGGATTACAAACCTTTGGAAACATATTTCCCTGATGAAGGAGTAATGACAGTACAACAACACCATCAGTACGATACGCGCCAATTATGGAAGATGTATTTTGATGGAGCTGTAAATATGGAAGGTTCTGGAGTTGGAGCAGTTCTAGTGTCTTGTACGGGGGAGCAGCATCCCGTTACCGTCAAATTACAATTTGTCAACACCAATAATACGGCTGAGTATGAAGGCTGTCTCATGGGGCTAAAACTTGCCCGTTCAATAGGCATCGGGCGGTTAACTCTCCTTGGTGATTCAGAGCTGGTAATCAGACAATCCACCTGAATCTATCAAACCATGGAGCTACATTTGCTGCCTTACCAATGGCAGGTTTTGAAGATGGCTTTTGAGTTCAAAGAAATCTCCTTTCTACACATTCCTCGTAATAGGAATGACTTTGCAGACGCATTAGCAACTTTGGCCTCCTTGATTCGTATATCAGACAAGGAACACTTGCCGAGCGTCGCGATTTCCCTGTACAAGGCCCCAGCCTATCGAAATTACGTTAGAGAAGTATCGGATGAGCTACCTCCCATCCAACATCCTTGGTATCAGCATATCAAGTAATATCTACGAGATGGATCTACACCAGCTGAGGCGAGCCGAACTGAGAAAAGGCGGATCCATCGACTTGCTATGAAATTCTACTTAAGTGGAGATGCACTCTATAAAAGAGATACATGATTAGGTCTCCTCAGATGTTTAGACAAAAAGCAAGCCCAAAGGCTTATGGATGAAATCCATGGTGGAGTCTTTGGCCCCCACGTGAGTGGCCCCCTCCTTGTTAAGAAAGTCCTCAGAACAGGACATTATTGGCTATCTCTTAAAGCTGATTACAAAGACCACGTCAGGAGATGCTATCATTGCCAGATTCATGGGAATGCTATACATGCCCCTCCACGGGAACTCCACAATATGAGTTTACCTTGGCCCTTCTCAATGTGGGGAATGGACGTTATCGGGCCATTGAGCCTAAAGCCAGTAATGATCATCGATTTATCTTCACCATGATCGACTACTTCACCAAGTGAGTAGAAGCAGCTTCCTTCCCCAGGATTACTAAAGAAGTCATCATTGTTTTCATCAGAAACAATGTCCTTTGTCGATATGGACAACCAGAGGTGATTGTGTCAAACAATGCCATAAACCTTAACAACAAAATGATGGAGGAATTATGCAGTAAATTCAACATCAAACATCTCAACTCTGTCATCTATCGTTCGAAGATGAAAGGTGATGTTGAAGCGGCTAACAAAAACATCAAGAAGATTATGCAAAAGATGTCCGCCAACCACAAAGATTGGCCTAACCTATTGCGTCTTACTCTATTAGCTTACAGAACCTCAATGCGCACTTCCACTAGGGCAACCCCCTACGCTTTAACCTATGGGATGGAAGCAGTGCTCCCCATAGAAGTTGAAATGGAATCCCTTAGAGTGTTGATAGACGCACAGCTGGATGAAGATCAATGGGTACAAGACAGGTATCACCAATTGTCTCTAATAGACGAAAGGAGAACCGCGAGTATCTTCCATGGTCAGTTATATCAGTAAATGATCGCCAAATCCTACAACAAAAAAGTTTGGCTAAAGGAAAATTCACTCCTAACTGGGAAGGCCTGTTTATTGTCAAGGAAGTATTGACATGAGGCACTCTCAAATTGCAAGAAATTGATGGCGATGAATTTCCACAACTCATCAACTCAGATGCCATGAAACGGTACTATGTCTGAAGTAATTTACAAACACCCTGGTGTCTGACCATCAGATCACCAGTCATTCCGGTTCTTTAACCCTTACCACCTACAACTTTCCTAAACTTTGCCCCTCAGGGAAACATACTTTTCAAAGCTAGCAGCCTGGTTTTCTCCTTTGCGTTCCTATAACTTAGGTCATCCCACCACGGATTGAACCTCTTGCGTTTTCAGTTTGGCTACCCATACCTGGGATCAAACTTCTCATACCTACAATTTATCCTCAACCTAGGATTAAACTTTCTCTGCCCCACACTTTGACCTGCACATGGGATTATGCTTTTCTTCTCGCCCTGAGGGGCGAACTACGTCGACCTGATCTCCTCTTCAAAAGGAGTACGTAGGCAACCATTTCATATGCCCCGGTCGCAATAAAATAAAAACAACAACATAGGCAACCATTCACGGTGCGGTCTCACCCCCTACCAAAACACAAACCCATGTCAGTTGGTACTGAGATCATCCTTCGATCCCCTACATTTCATTCGGCTTCAGACCAAAGGGATGGAATTACCTGAACTCCTCCCAAATAGGAGATTCAACGACCATCTAAGTTGCGGTCATACCTTGAAGAGCAACACCAATCCATAAGAGGAGGAATTAACTAGGCTTCTCCTAAATAGAAGTACTGGCGACCATCTATGGGGCGGTTAATCTTAGAGAGGAAAGCCACACTCCTCTCCACATTTTCATACAGAAACTAGTGCCAAGACAACAAAGATGGTAGGGATACACAGAGATCGATGATCAATTCTGAACTATCCAGAGACAACTCAAAGTCCATCCACCCATGAGGAATTCAGAATACATCAAGACCACAAGCCCTGAAGCATCAGGCAAAATATCAAACAAATAGCAAGGCATATCTAAAAGGGAAGTGATCCAAAAATATATTTCCCTGTCATATATAATGCTGTTTGATATATATATACAATGTAAACTGTAGATGACAAAATGGCTAAGCTAGTCTGTGCAGGAAAATACAAGCTCATCTACAAGTCAGGGTATATGCGAGCTAACAAGCCCAACATGGCGTCCCTCTTAAAAGAAGGAGGTGAAGCTATGGTCTCTTGTACGAGAATATCCACACGACCCAACAGATCTGCAGCCATCTGCATGGTGACCATATGATCATCAATATATGTGCTCATCTCTGAGATCATGCCAGTGGTAAGGGACTTCATTGCAGTACTATCCGTGACAGCTACATCCCGGATAGATATAGCACTATCCCGCTCAACTATCATTGCGTCTCTGGCTGATCTGGCCTCATCCCGCTCAACAACAGTGGCATCTTGGCGGGCCAATGACTCGTCTCTCTCTAATAGAGCTGCGTTCCTCCCATCAAGGACAGTCAACATCATAGATCTAGCCTGATCTCTGTCAAAGGTCATCAGATGAAGACTCTACTTTAAGTACTGTGTCGAGTACTTAATCACAACAATAATGGTACTAGGAGAATCCAGAAGAAATGCTAGCAACCCAGCAATGGGCTCCTCCTCGATGTAGGTATCGATGTCCTCCATGGGCTCTAAATCGTCTGACTCGCTATCTGGTACTGCAGATACTGCTGCAGCCGATAAAATCTTTGTCTCCATCCATGCGGAATACTCTGCAGAACAACCTGGATGACTAACAGAAAAAGAAGTTATCTCATGCTGATCCCAACAACCATACACACAGGATCGGTCCTTTGTTGAGAGATATTGAGAAGTTGAACGCTGACCTCTCGCCCCATCAAAAGGATGGAAATCCTGGAATTAGTCGAACTGCTACATCACGGCCAGTGGGTGATAAGTATTCACTCCCCTCAAACCAGCCAGAGGGAGGAAGTCCATGCCCGGAGCGTGAATAATGAAGTTATATGGTGAGCAAAGCCCCTAGCACGACAATAGGCTAAATGGATCTCGGATATCTGCCAAAATTATGGACCAAGACAGAGCATTTATACACTCCGACGGCTGAAAGGAGTTTGACATGGCTACATCATTGGTGAACCAATACCCATGCTGTCTAAGGGTACCAACCGG
The DNA here is from genome assembly GCA_020205505.1 of Panax japonicus. Taxonomy (NCBI): domain Eukaryota; kingdom Viridiplantae; phylum Streptophyta; class Magnoliopsida; order Apiales; family Araliaceae; genus Panax; species Panax japonicus. The sequence continues at coordinate 32,526,474 of CM035109.1, read as the reverse complement.
TCTCAAGTGTGACATAAACCACACGTACAACATGACCGAACTCCCAGTGAACACTCCTGCAGGATACGTGCAACAATATGATGCCGACCATAGGGTCTCTGCTACAATCATAGGTATAATGGTGCGACCCTCTCTAAGAGCTCTCACGGCCATGATCACACCAATGTCTATCTCATCCATATAACGCGGCATGAAGACATATGACAGTACGCATAACATCAGTACATCAACCCTGGCCAAACGCCAATAGTCCTCTGGTGCGGTGAAATCCCCGGAATGTCGTGAATAGCTATCCTTTGAGCCAAATCTGTCGTACAGAAAACGCTGGGATATTACGTGGCTAGATGTCAGCTCGTCCTGCACTACTCTGCAGTGCAATCCTATGAGAGTCATGAATCGTCTACTCATGTCTCCCAAAGCCAAATACACGCAAGGTCTGTCTAAAGGTAGCATCATCAAAAGTGCATACTCCTCCAAAGTAGGAGTCAAATCATGGGTACCAAATCGGAATATCTGCGTATCCGGTAGCCAATGCTCTAGCATCCCGTCTACAAACCCGACGGGAACCTAAAACATCAATAAAGTCATGGTATGCTGCAGCAACTGATCTATAGTCACTCTGTCTGGTGGTGACATGCTATCATACCACGATCGCATACTCAATACCACTACTGACGGTGGGGTATGATCTATACGGCTAACTGTCGAAGAAGACATCTGTGCGGGCCATGTCATAAGACCATCAAGGGGTCAATGCCAAATATCTTTGGATATACATACATATGCATAACATGATACATGCATAACAGATAATAGATGACAATATGATATAGGGAATGAAAAATGGTGCATATATTCCTAAGTATATCATCATCTAATACATCAGCTCTTTACAGCTACAAAAATAGGAAAATGGGGCACAGCCGCCCGATTACTAACTGGGGCCTATCAAAAGATATAACGAGAATATACATCAGAAGAAAACCAGGGTCTCGATGTCTACGTCCTCAATCTTGTCCACCTGATGTAACTCATCCTGGGTCACTGAATCTCTATCAACAAGGATGTCAGGTCTATAATGAGGAGGATCTGCACTGGCAAAACTGAATGGGTCGTCTCAGGGACCAGCGCCTGAGCTGGAAGAAACAAATGACTCCGCCTCTGTTGGATCTCTGCCCAAATACCGGATAAATATATGTGCCTGATGTGACGCCCCAAAAATTCGAACACCCATACCTCGAATTCGGTGCATCACGTACAACTACGAATATCTTACTAAATCATTAACAACAGAAATAATAGAATAATTTACATTGATATAATATAAATATTCGCGTCCCAAGGTACCGTAACTATTACTACTACAATTCAGTGATTAACTTAAACATAACTTAATCATTCTTGAATACATCATAACAAGCATAATAATAATAATACTTCAAGTCCTAAAGACTAGTTATACTGTCGCCTTGTCCTTTCCCTAGTCCTGTCCTGAAGTATCGCATTGCTCTGCCTTAACTGTAATATTTTAGGAAGCAAGAATGAGCAACAAGTTTGCCTAGCAAGTAATATAGCCAGAAAGACAAGCAGTTATAGTATTTAAATCTTTCAAAGGTATAATAATAATAAGTAGTTCAAGGATATCAAGAAATATGAAGAGTATTCAATAGGTGTCGTTATAGACTGAAGCATATCAGCAATTTCAGGATTTATTTTGAAGTTCAACATGAATGAGTACTGAGCAGTCACTAAGGACTTAGAACTCTTACTAGAATTAACAGTATTACACTGTAATCCAATATAAACGAGTACAACAGGTGATCAGTCTAAAGTACCCTACGTTATGCATAACATTTAATCATACTTGTGTGCGCACGTCGGTTTCCCAACAATATATAATTTCCCCTTCAATGAGGGTTGTTCATCTCAGTAGATTTACGATAGTCCGCACCAAGTCAATTGGTTTGGATAGCTTTAACACAAAATAACAGTCTAGTCGAATCAAAGGCTTAGACAAATTTTTATAATGCATTTAAGAACGATAAGTCCAATGCTTGCAACAATGTCAAGGTATATAAATGATTTGAAATAAAACATATATTTGCTTGAGACAACAATTCGAAGGTATATAGTGTAAGAAGTAGGAACTTGCCTCATTCGTCGATTATGTTACCTTTGACACCTTTTCACGTATACTGCCTATAATATAATAATATAGCCGTACAATTTAGTGATTGTTGAAACCAACTCACTTAAGCTGTTAATCGCATGCCATCCTAGTTCAAGGTACAAGTCTCTCATAAAATAAAATACTATATTTCTTACTTGCTATACATTTATGCTCACAAATAAGAAAACTAAGCACATAACATTTATTTATTAAACTATTGCTCAATTTAGTTATCTGAACTAATTTTATTAATTTGGAGTTTTACATGACATTACACAAATATAAACATACACATCCCACTTTGCAGAAACACTCTTCTTGTTGCATTTAAATATTACTCTATTTATCCTTCATGACCATTATGGAGTAACAATTTATTTTATTTCATTTTATTATTATTATTTATTATTTTATTTTTTATTTTTTATTTTTTTACATAGCAGCTCCTAAAGTATTAAGTATGTACCGAAATTCCATGCATAATTGTAGCCGAAATTAGCCTAAAAGTATAGCACTACCTTATTTCATAAAAAGAGATTAATAAAGCAGCACCTTTTGCACAAACAAATAATTTAACATGTACACTCTAGCAGCCGAACTAGCAAAAATAAAAATTTATGGCAGCACTTCTACACACACAATAACCTCACATATATTCTCTCTTTGCTAGATACACTAATCCGGTCGCACCATGCTTGATGCCTTCTCTTTTCTTTTTTTCTTTGCAGTATAGACACAAGCAACAAAATCATATATCACCTTAATATATATAAGCACCTACCCGCCCCACCAACTACATTTATGCATGATTACTAGCTTTTCTTTTTTTTTTCTACGCACAACAAAATTATGTACTCTCGTAAAAATTAATTTATCTAGTTTAGGAAAATACTACAAAACCAATGTTTTATCATACAAACATTAGCATACTAATAACACATAAAATCATATTACCCTTAAAAGAAAAACAAGTGTCTACTAGAACTTAAATGGAAAGAAGTTTTTTTTTTGTTCAATACAAAATCATTATGCATTCATGCAATATAATTTATTTATTTTGAAGCACATGGTAAATATTAATTTAGCATACAACTTTTCAAGCAATACAATATATCCACATTACTTCAAAAAGAAGAAAATGTATGCTAGAATTTAAATAGAAAGAATTTTATTTAACTAATTAATTTGTATATACCTTAGTTGAAGAAAAAGAAATGGGATGCCAAGAACAACAATGCTACTGCCGATCACACCACCTTCTCTACTTGGGTCTTGCTTTCTTTTTATTCTTTTTTTGTAAAGGAACTCTAGAGCAAGGGTTATATATAGACCAAGGAAAAATGTTTGCATTTATTAAAAGTATTCTTTGGCCATTACCTATAACAATTTTATAGCTACGTAGTACTCAATATATCTCATCCCTCAATGCTAGAGTACTACCAACCACCACCCAATACACACGCCAGCCACTTTTTCTTGTACCCCATTCACTAAACTAAGCTTGTTAGAATTTTTCTCAAGACTAATAGCTTTTAGTCACCATGTAATTGTCGAAAATGGAAAAGTTTCTAAGGCTGCCAAAATTGAGACTTAACATGGCTTAAAAAAATCAATTGGGTAGGGAAATGACATGAGGTTACCGAAATGAAATAAAAATGGGTAGACAAAAATATTTCATGGCTACCGAAAAATAACACGGGTAACAAAATGTCACATGGCTGCCAAAATTAATGGGTGGGTAAAATAACTCTCATGACTAGGTTCTATTATTTGGACTATAATCATGTAAATACTTAATTATTATGGCAGTAGACTAATTAATTTAATCTACCCAAATAACACTAAATTATACACCACCTTAATAATTATTATTAAGTTGGGTTATTTCACATAATTCAAGTTACTCACTTAAATAATAATAATAATAATTTAGTCCATCCAGACAAGCTTCCAAATCATTTTAATGATTTATTGTTACACTGATATATTTAAATAATTTAATTTAATCGAGTTACTCACCTCATGCCATGCAAGCATTTCTAAAATAACATCACATGCTCTATTTATATAAATATTAATATTAAATCATAAAATTTGCGGTTATTAAATACTCCCCCCTTATAAAAATTCCGTCCTCGGAATTGATACAAGGTTACACAAAAAGATGGGGATAGTTTCTCCTCATCCTATCTTCTAATTCCCATGTGGCTTCCTCGACATCGTGGTTCCGCCAAACAACCTTTACAGAAGATATAACTTTGTTTCTTAGCGCTTCCTCTTTCTTATCTATTATCTGAATAGGAATTTCTTCATATACCAGATTCTTCTCTACTTGAATGGGCTCATAGGAAATCACGTGTCTATAGTCAGACTTGTACGGACGTAGTACGAAAATGTGAAACACGTTGTGGATGTGTTCCAGTTCGTGTTGCAAGGCAACTTTGTATGCCACTTCGCCCACTCGCTTCAATATCTCGAATGGCCCTATGAACCTTAGACTTAATTTTCCTTTCTTTCCGAATCTGATCTTTCCCTTCCAAGGAGATACCTTCAAAAATACAAAACTACCGACTTCAAAGTCTCGGTTCTGACGATGCAAGTCGGCATACTTATTTTGGCGATCTTGAGCATCTACCAATCTACCCCTTATTGTTGTTACCACGTCGACCATTTGCTGGACTAATTCTGGTCCCAAAAGTCGTCGTTCTCCGACTTCATCCCAACATAATGGTGTTCTGCACTTTCTCCCGTAAAGAGCTTCATATGGCGGCATACCGATACTCGCATGATAGCTATTATTGTAAGCGAACTCTACCAATGGTAAATGGTCGTCCCAATTACCCTTGAAGTCCATCACGCAAGCTCTCAGCATGTCCTCTAACGTTTGTATGGTTCGTTCACTCTGCCCGTCAGTTTGAGGGTGATAAACAGTACTTAATCTCAATTGAGTTCCCATTCGTTCTTGCAAACTTTTCCAGAATTTTGACGTGAAACATGGATCTCGATCGGAGACAATCGACACCGGCACTCTATGTCGCGACAAGATTTCCTTCACATACAAATTTGCTAACTGATTCAAAATGAATCGAATCTTGATGGGTAGAAAATGAGCTGTCTTTGTTAGTCGGTCTATAATAACCCAAATGGTATCATAACCCTTCTGTGTAACCGGAAGTCCAACCACGAAATCCATCGTAACGTGCTCCCATTTCCATTCTGGTATTTCTAGCGGTTGAAGTAGTCCACTTGGCCTCTGGTGTTCTGCTTTGACTCTTTGACAAGTAAGACATCTGCTAACACACTCTGCAACCTCTCTTTTAAAATTAGGCCACCAAAAATGGTGTCGAAGATCCCGGTACATTTTTGTGCCTCCTGGATGAACAGAATACGGCGTATTGTGTGCTTCGTGTAGGATTTCCTCTCTCAGTTTGATTACAGCTGGCACCCATACTCGACCCTCAAACCTCAATATACCGTCTTTATCTACTTTGAACCTTTCTTCCTTACCTTCTACTATTCTCTTCTTTATCTTATCATATTCCTCATCTTTCTCTTGTGCTTCCTTTATTCTATCCAATAACGTCGGGTGAGCTCTAATCATGAGTAATTTTCCTTCCGCTTCTTCTGGTTCCTCCACCTCTATTTCCAACTTTTCCATTTCTCTTATTAATTCCTCTTGAGTTGTCAATTTGAATAACTTCTCCCTTCCTTTTATACTCAAAGCGTCGGTTACAATGTTTACTTTTCTCGGGTGATAAAGAATTTCACAGTCGTAATCCTTGATTAGTTCCAACCATCTTCTTTGTCGCATGTTCAACTCCTTCTGTGTGAAGATATATTTCAGACTCTTGTGATCCGTATATATCTCACCTTTTTCTCCATATAAATAGTGCCTCCAGCTCTTTAATGCCAAGACTACCGCCGCTAACTCCAAGTCAAGGGTAGGGTATCGTTTTTCGAAATCTTTCAATTGTCGTGAGACTTATGCAATGACCTTGCCATGTTTCATTAGCACACAACCAAGTCCTCTATGAGATGCATCACTATACACCACAAATCCTCACGTATCATCTGGTAATGATAATACAGGCGCCTCACTCAACCACTTCTTCAATTCTTTGAAACTCTCCTCGCATTTCTCCGTCCACATGAACTTCTCTGTTTCCTTGTTAGATTGGTCAGCGGGGTTGCTATCTTAGAAAAATCTTGGATAAATCTTCGATAGTACCCGATTAAACCTAAGAAACTCCTAACTTCTGTTGGCGTCTTTGGCTGTTCCTAGTTACTTACCGCTTCCACCTTTGCAGGATCCACGAAAATTCCATCTTGATCTATCACGTGTCCTAGAAATTAAACCCTTTCCATCCAAAATTTTCATTTTGAAAATTTAGCATACATCTTTTCCCTTCTCAATGCTTCCAATACCATCTTCAGGTGTTCGGCGTGCTCTTCTTTCGTCTTTGAATAAATCAAAATGTCATCGATAAATACTACTACGAACTTATCTAAGTATGGCTTGAAAACCCGGTTCATCAAGTCCATGAATGCTGCCAGAGCATTGGTTAACCCAAATGACATTACTAGAAATTCGTAATGTCCGTAGCGAGTTCGAAATGCCATCTTTGGTATGTCCTCCTCTCGCACTTTCAACTGATGATAACCCGTTCATAAATCTATCTTGGAAAAACACTTCGCTCCCTTCAGTTGATAGAAAAGGTCGTTTATCCTTGGCAATGGATATCTATTCTTAATTGTCACTCGGTTCAACTCCCGATAATCGATACAGAGCCTCATTGATCCATCCTTTATCTTTATAAACAACACTGGTGCTCCCCAAGGAGACACACTTGGCCGAATGTAACCCTTATCTAGTAACTCTTGCAATTGAATCATCAATTCTTTCATTTCTACTAGCGCCATTCGATATGGGGCTTTTGAAATTGGTGCGGTTCCCGGTGCTAAGTCTATTATGAATTCAATTTCTCTGTCTGGCGGAAGGCCAGGCAGTTCGTCTGGAAACACGGCTTGGAAATCTTTTACCATTGGTATATCTTTCATTTCTATTCCTTTTGTTGAGTGTCCACTATATAGGCTAAATAACCTACATATCCTTTCTTTAACAATTTCTTAGCCTGCAGCATCGTAAGGCAACATCGTAAGGCAACACGATTGCTTGAGCGATGAGCTACCATAAAATACTACCTTAGGCCGATTTGAGGTCTGAAGGTTCACACTCTTCTTCTGACAATCGATTAGTACACCGTGGGTGGATAACCAATCCATCTCCCAGTTTAATCGGAATTAAGTCTACGTTTAGTTCGTGACCTCTAATGTTTGCACAACAGTTTCGGTAAACAAACTCTTTGGGAATTACTTCCTCATTCGCAATCTCTATGTTCAATGAGTTTTCTAAATGTTCAGGGGGTATGTTTAGTCGATTAACAAATTCTTCAGACACAAAGGAATAGGTAGCACCCAAATCAAATAATACATAGGCATATTTATTATTGATTGAGAGAATACCTGACACCACGTCCTTTGCAGCCACTGCGTCCTGGACAGTCATGTTAAAGGTTCGGGCAGTCGGTCGGTTGGATTGCGTTGGTCCGCTGATCATTAGCTTGCTGCCCCCTCCCTATTGGCCGCTTCCTCCGTTGCTTCCCTTCTTTGGACAATCCCTGATTTGATGCTCAGTTGAGCCACACGCGTAACATCCCTTGATCTTTTTTAGTTTTGGGCAGTTGCGTGAAATGTGCCCTTCTGGGCCGCAGTTGTAGCAGACGCTGCGCCCCTTCCAGCATTCCCCTTGATAGTTTTTCCCATATTTCGAGAAAGTTTCACTTCTTTTCTTAAACCCTCCTTGATTACTTTCTGACTGGTTGATGTTTCGGTGGTTGGTGTTGTTGTTGTTGTTGCGGTTATCCCATTTCCTCTTTCCCAGATAACTTCCACCACTGCTACTACCTCCACAAGTTTCTCCCCCGACATTCTTGTTCTTCTTCTCTTTGTTGTATTGGCTCAATGCCTCGCTACCTCCCTCAGCAATTATCGCCTTCTCCAATAATGTGGCGAACGAGTCGATTTGAAGGACCGACACCTTATTGAACAACCAAGGTTTTAGCTCCAAGTTCGAAGCGTCTAGATTTCCTTTCTTCAGTGTCTACTTGATGTGTTGCGAATCGTGCGAGTTCATTGAACTTGGCCGCATACTGTGCCACTGTCATCTCCCTTGTTTTAGTTCTAGAAACTTTACCTCCATCCTATTCTTCATGCTCTTCGGGAAGTAATTCTCGAAGAACAAAGTCTTAAACCTTTCCCAGGTTATAGTACTTTCTCTCCCTCTCTGCTGATTTGCTTCCCACCAGTAGTTTACTTCACCCCTCATCATGTATGTAGCGAACACGGTTTTCTGGTCTTCACCCACACGAGCAATGGCGAAGGCTTTCTCCATTTCCTTGATCCACATTTGCGCTACGATAGGGTTGGTAGTACCCATGAATTCCAGAGGTCCTACACTCTTAAAGTCCTTGAAGTTTGCGACCGGAGCTACTTGGGGAACGGGTGGTACTTGTTCATTTCTTCCCGTAAGAGCCTCCCCTAACAAATCTACAAGCCTCTGAATGGGATCTACTTTTCCTCTCTCATCATTAACCGACTCTTCCGGTGCAGTTAGTCTACGTCGGGGCGGCATTTTCCTGCATCACAAAACTTCCATTTTTATTATCTAATTATATTAATTAAACAATTCTCCATACAAGGAATAATATTTCAGAATACATTTCAGAACAAGGTCATTTATATTCATATGCCAATTTGTTACATTACATGTTTATCTTAAGCATACTTCTATAAATGACACAACTTATCCCCTAATATCACAAAAGATGGGGACAACCATTAACCTACCTACCCTTCTAATATAACTCAAAAGTTTGGGGCTTTCAACTATTTCACATTCTTCATAAAAGACTGAATTTACAACAACAGATAATACACTACATAACAAACTACAACTAGTAACTTTTAACGACTAGACTTAATCCATCATCCCGCGATCCACAGCGCTCTGGTACTCCCTCTGAGTCATGTGCACCACCAAATCTGGGCTTAATGTGACGACCCCAAAATAGGTCCATTCCATCCAACCCATTCTGAGTCGCCAAATACATGGTACAGAAAACAACTACAACTTTATTACAACAATTGTTGTGCAAAATACAACAACACATATGCTGTGAGTTTGTATACAAATATATATCAGCTGTGACTCATGTCCCAACCGTGGACAGCACCTCATACTGACACCTTACATATAGGTATAGTCGAAAATTGTTTTAGAAATTGGAATCTTTGGGAAGTGCTCAAGAAAACCTTCGTACATGGGAGGCCATGCGTCTAGGTTATTATAGATATCATATGGCCACAGAATTATCCTTGGTTGACCCAATAGACCCCAAAGAAAAACAAGAAGATTACTATCATATTCTTCCCAATGGCAAGTCTTCTCCTGACATATCATTATCTCCACTGTCTCTAATTGAGAGTTATGTTTCAAATAGACTCCAAGATCATATAGATAGTGCTGGTAGATATATTCAGCAAGTGGATGAGCACATCCATGTTTTATGATGACACGAGGTGGTATGTCATTAGACATCTTGTATGACAGTGGCAAAACACCATTCCAAGTTAAATTCACCTCACCCTCAACATCTATAGACCACCGTTCTATTCCCTTGTTATTCCCCCGCTCGACCCAGCTACACTCGTATTACCTGAAAGGAATTGTGAAGCAAAAGGGTGAGCACAACTAGCTCAGTAAAGAATGTCATGACTAAAGATAATTAAATTATCAATAGCCTTCATCAATAATAAATCAGAGATTTAGAACATATGGTAGATGATAAAAAATTTCAACCATAGTTGCAGCGGAACGAGCAATCCATTAGAAGAGTCAAATAAACTATAAAGTTTATTATCTTCTCCATGTTTAAAGTCCATTAACAATGTTTTATCCCTATAACATCAATCAACAATTCCTGTCCACAATCACATATATAACTCATAATCGTAATTGTTGTTCTAAATTCCTTTTCTCATCCAGGACAAAGATAATTTTTATCACCTGAAACATCAAAGATCATGGTTATACCAAATCACAGTTCATGTTCATAATCATACTAATAAATTCATCTTTGCACTACGGCCAAAGATATACATCAATAAGTCATCTTTGCACTACAGGCCAAAGATATTCATAAACAAGTCATCTTTGCACTACAGGCCAAAGATATTCATCAACAATTCATCTTTGCACTACAGGCCAAAGATATTCATATCTCAAAGAAATACATAATCATTTCAGAATTTATATAAACCATAATTATAACCATATATGTTGATCAATTCACCTTTGCACTTAAGCTAAAGATATTCAATTATAAATTCAACGGTCATGATCATACCAGTCACAATTCAACTTTTCACTACTGGCCAAAGAGAACCCTAGTCATGATCATACCAATAATCTACCCATCTTTACACTCCAGTGAAAGAGAATTTCAACATCAGGGTTATAAAAATGTTATATATGATAATAAAATCAATATAATCAATATATAGTTTTAATCTCAAGAGTAATATTCATAAATCAACTATAATTTGGTTAGAAAAAGAAATCAATTTTGTCATGAATCTCATGAATAGTAACTTCATGAATAGTAACTCGTGAATAGTAACTCATGAATAGTAACTCATAAATAGTAAACCCGACTCAAAAAGGTAGAAATCTCACAATAAAATTCATACCAATATTTCGGTATAATGATATTGAAAGAATAATATTTTTTTAAGCTTATAAACAATTTATTTTAATTGTTTACACTTTACTAAATAATGCATTTAATCATTCTAAAATGCCAAACTCATAAGATTTCCTCACCAATAACCAAAACCCTCAACAAAAATCTGCATATACCTCATATATGATTCTCAAGCCATAAAATTATATTTTCCAATTTTCTTACTTCACATAACATATTTAATTCATTTACTCATAACTAGAATATTTTCATGAAAAATACTAAATCAGTTCCAAAAATATTTCTTTTCTGGGATTTAGTAGAATATAGTCCTATATTGAACATATATTTTTCTCAAAATTTTTAAAAGTCATTTACTATTTTTCACATGGCCAAAACCACCGAATATTTAAACATTTATCATAAATTGTACTTTTATCCAAAAATTCCGAAATTCACAGGGTATACTGATATCATATAGATGTACTCCCAATAAATATTTCATCAATTTTGGAGTTAACCACAAGGAGTTATAAGCGATTACTTTTAAAAATAGTCTTTTCTCATAAAATCTATAACTCTTAATCTATACATCCAACAAATCGCCATTTTTGGACACAATCTACAAAACTCATCAAAATATCATTTCAAATTTTTCCAGAATTTTTGAAGGTTCAGAAGAATTTCTAAATATTAACCCTTAAAATCTCTTATTATCACTTACCTCAAAAGAGCAATACCTTAGACTGGAATAACGCTGAACGAACTTGCACCGTATAGCAATACTCAAAGTATACTCAAAATACTCACAAGAATACGCTCGATAATATAGAGAGATAAAACTTCAATTTCTGGTGTGATTTTCAATTATAACCTAAGCACCCTATTTATAGGAAATTGCTTAGAACACCAAAGTAGAAAATTTATTATAATAATAATATATATAACAAATTCTATACGCACACATTCTAGATTTTGAATTCAGCATTTACATCACATGCTAGGCTGCCCACAAACAAAAAAAAAGTTTTTGTAAATAAAAATATTTTAAACTTCCAAAAATCAATTAATTCGGAGCTTCGAAACTTCAATAATTCATAATAAATAGCCCTTTTATCAGAAAATTCAAATCTCGCGTGTTTTTATAGGAAATTCAATTCTCTACAACTTTGCAGAAGAAAGTTTTTCCAAATTCCAAACAGAAATTGACCGAAATCCACAAACGGGCGATTTTTCAGGCTATAACCAAATTTCAGTCAAAAAATGGGGTCCGCCGACACATAAAACATGCTTTAAATATTTTTGGTAACAAAAATACTCCTCTTCCACATATACTCATATATCCCACATTCATCGTAAAAATATCATCATTATTATATTATTAAAATATAATAATATATTTAAATGAATTATTTTATCAGAAAAAGATAAAATATTAATTTTCAACAATTGTCACATTAAAATTTTCTCCATCTATATCCACATAAAATCAACATTTTTCTCATCATATAAATCAATAATTAATTATTCTCAAATAATATTACAGAATCACAGTACTAGCAACCAGGCCGTTCCCAGGAAAGAGGGGACTTTCAATAAGAATTTCTCCTTACTGGCGCGCAATTAGGTGACCAAACCTCTCCTTAGACAGAACTTTCTAGACATTGCCAATAATGTTATCTAATAATATTATTCAGATAATATGAATTATTGCTTCGATAATGAAAAATACTGTGTAGTGACAATTATTGAAACAACAGTGATATAAAATATCAATGCAGTAATTATTGAATCAATAACATAAAATACTGAACAGTAATTACTGTAACAATTATTGAGTAGTGCTTTCTTACGTAAGAGTCAATAATTGGTGCAATACCGTGTGCTACTGTGCAACAACGCGTATTACTTTACTTTATCCACCGGGTATTTCAACAGTATTAACGGTAACAACTACGTCGTTATTTTTAAAAAACTTTAATTTGTCGTTTTCTTCATCCAATAGTTATTCTGTTACGGGGCCCACAAAAGGCTGCGCCGTCGTACGAATATTCCCCGACAGAAAGAATATTCTACGACCAAACGAATATTCCCCGACAACAATGAGTATTTTATAACCACTTGCTTATTTTTGAAAAAAAATTCATATATCACCCTTAACTTTAACCTTTTATCAATTTAACCATTTACTGAATTGTAAATATAAGAAAAATTGAATACTTTTATTTCATAAATTTCGGGGTCTTACAATCTCCCCTCCTTATGAAATTTCGTCCCCGAAATTTACGTACCTGGTATTTCGAAAAGTTGAGAATATCTTGCTTTCATTTCAGATTCTATCTCCCGAGTCATTATGATTTCTCCATTACTCATCTCCCGTGATAACTTCATTTGTATTCCTCATTTGTTGGGAAGTCATGACAACCACTATCCCTTGAACTACCCGGTTTTGACTTGTCTGGGGCAGCATTTGGCGTCATCACTACCGTTGGAACATACTTTTCTATAGGACATATTCCTCCCTCAACTGCCTCTTCGTACTCCTGATTCATGATCTGAATCATCAATCTTCGATCCATATCAAATTCAGGTTGACCGCTCTGTACAGGGTAATTCAAAACTCGATGTTGAATTCTCCCAATTGCTTTCCAAAAAGAGAAATTCATATCATCTATTTTAGCCTTCTTAGATCGGACATCTCTTATCACAATATCCACGTGTCGTGTGGCTTTTACCCATGCATCACTTATTCTCACTTGTTCAGTTTTTTCTTCTTTCAGCTCAGATTCCATCTTTATCATCTTATACTCTGCCAAAGAATTCTTCTGTTCAAGCATCACATATCGGGTAACACAAGCTTGAATTGTTGCATCCTTTTGCTCCACGTCTGCCTGCAATTCTTCAGCCTGCTCTTCTAACTCATGAATACGATTTTGCAATTCTACATTTTGATCATAAAATACCTCTAATAAACTCTCCTCAGGTACCTCTTCTTCCTCACTCTCAGCTGTTACTTCATGCGACTATCTCGGGTGCAACTATCAATTCTTCACTCACCACATGGATATCTCTAATTCCTTCTTCGTCTGTCATAACATTAGTGATTAGAGGTATCCCAACAGTCTCATTCACTCCATTGTTAGCATTCTCAGCTGCCATTCTCAAATACTGCCATAAAACAAGGGTTAATTAAGCAAATTAACATATCACATAATATCCGTACATTATGACCGACCAATAATTAAGCTTAGGTAGGACATACTAGCGAAGGATTTACTCATCTCTCCCCTCCTAGTTCTAATCTCGATCTCCGCCAGAGATCATATCCCTAAGCTCTGATACCAAATGTAACAACCCCAAAATAGGTCCATTCCATCCAACCCATTCTGAGTCGCCAAATACATGGTACAGAAAACAACTACAACTTTATTACAACTATTGTTGTGCAAAATACAACAACACATATGCTGTGAGTTTGTATACAAATATATATCAGCTGTGACTCATGTCCCAACCGTGGACAGCACCTCATACTGACACCTTACATAAAGGTATAGTCGAAAACTGTTTTAGAAATTAGAATCTTTGGGAAGTGCTCAAGGAAACCTTCGTACATGGGAGGCCATGCGTCTAGGTTATTATAGATATCATATGGCCACAGAATTATCCTTGGTTGACCCAATAGACCCCAAAGAAAAACAAGAAGATTACTATCATATTCTTCCCAATGGCAAGTCTTCTCCTGACATATCATTATCTCCACTGTCTCTAATTGAGAGTTATGTTTCAAATAGACTCCAAGATCATATAGATAGTGCTGGTAGATATATTCAGCAAGTGGATGAGGACATCCATGTTTTATGATGACACGAGGTGGTATGTCATTAGACATCTTGTATGACAGTGGCAAAACACCATTCCAAGTTAAATTCACCTCACCCTCAACATCTATAGACCACCGTTCTATTCCCTTGTTATTCCCCCGCTCGACCCAGCTACACTCGTATTACCTGAAAGGAATTGTGAAGCAAAAGGGTGAGCACAACTAGCTCAGTAAAGAATGTCATGACTAAAGATAATTAAATTATCAATAGCCTTCATCAATAATAAATCAGAGATTTAGAACATATGGTAGATGATAAAAAATTTCAACCATAGTTGCAGCGGAACGAGCAATCCATTAGAAGAGTCAAATAAACTATAAAGTTTATTATCTTCTCCATGTTTAAAGTCCATTAACAATGTTTTATCCCTATAACATCAATCAACAATTCCTGTCCACAATCACATATATAACTCATAATCGTAATTGTTGTTCTACATTCCTTTTCTCATCCAGGACAAAGATAATTTTTATCACCTGAAACATCAAAGATCATGGTTATACCAAATCACAGTTCATGTTCATAATCATACTAATAAATTCATCTTTGCACTACGGCCAAAGATATACATCAATAAGTCATCTTTGAACTACAGGCCAAAGATATTCATCAACAAGTCATCTTTGCACTACAGGCCAAAGATATTCATCAACAATTCATCTTTGCACTACAGGCCAAAGATATTAATATCTCAAAGAAATACATAATCATTTCCGAATTTATATAAACCATAATTATAACCATATATGTTGATCAATTCACATTTGCACTTAAGCTAAAGATATTCAATTATAAATTCAATGGTCATGATCATACCAGTCACAATTCAACTTTTCACTACTGGCCAAAGAGAACCCTAGTCATGATCATACCAATAATCTACCCATCTTTACACTCCAGTGAAAGAGAATTTCAACATCAGGGTTATAAAAATGTTATATATGATAATAAAATCAATATAATCAATATATAGTTTTAATCTCCAGAGTAATATTCATAAATCAACTATAATTTGGTTAGAAAAAGAAATCAATTTTGTCATGAATAGTAACTCATGAATAGTAACTTCGTGAATAGTAACTCGTGAATAGTAACTCATGAATAGTAACTCATGAATAGTAAACCCGACTCAAAAAGGTAGAAATCTCACAATAAAATTCATACCAATATTTCGGTATAATGATATTGAAAGAATAATATTTTTTTAAGCTTATAAACAATTTATTTTAATTGTTTACACTTTACTAAATAATGCATTTAATCATTCTAAAATGCTAAACTCATAAGATTTCCTCACCAATAACCAAAACCCTCAACAAAAATCTGCATATACCTCATATATGATTCTCAAGCCATAAAATTATATTTTCCAATTTTCTTACTTCACATAACATATTTAATTCATTTACTCATAACTAGAATATTTTCATGAAAAATACTAAATCAGTTCCAAAAATATTTCTTTTCTGGGATTTAGTAGAATATAGTCCTATATTGAACATATATTTTTCTCAAAATTTTTAAAAGTCATTTACTATTTTTCACATGACCAAAACCACCGAATATTTAAACATTTATCATAAATTGTACTTTTATCCAAAAATTCCGAAATTCACAGGGTATACTGATATCATATAGATGTACTCCCAATAAATATTTCATCAATTTTGGAGTTAACCACAAGGAGTTATAAGCGATTACTTTTAAAAATAGTCTTTTCTCATAAAATCTATAACTCTTAATCTATACATCCAACAATCGCCATTTTTGGACATAATCTACAAAACTCATCAAAATATCATTTCAAATTTTTCCAGAATTTTTGAAGTTTCAGAAGAATTTCGAAATATTAACCCTTAAAATCCCTTATTATCCCGTACCTCAAAAGAGCAATACCTCTGACTGGAATAACGCTGAACGAACTTGCACCGTATAGCAATACTCAAAGTATACTCAAAATACTCACAAGAATACGCTCGATAATATAGAGAGAGAAAACTTCAGTTTCTGGTGTAATTTTCAATTATAACCTAAGCACCCTATTTATAGGAAATTGCTTAGAACACCAAAGCAGAAAATTTATTATAATAATAATATATATAACAAATTCTATACGCACACTTTCTAGATTTTGAATTCAGTATTTACATCACATGCTAGGCTGCCCACAAAAAAAAAACGTTTTTGTAAATAAAAATATTTTAAACTTCCAAAAATCAATTATTTCGGAGCTTCGAAACTTCAATAATTCATAATAAATAGCCCTTTTATCAGAAAATTCAAATCTCGCGAGTTTTTATAGGAAATTTAATTCTCTACAACTTTACAGAAGAAAGTTTTTCCAAATTCCAAATAGAAATTGACCGAAATCCACAAACGGGCGATTTTTCAGGCTATAACCAAATTTCAGTCAAGAAATGGGGTCCACCGACACATAAAACATGCTTTAAATATTTTTGGTAACAAAAATACTCCTCTTCCACATATACTCATATATCCCACATTTATCGTAAAAATATCATCATTATTATATTATTAAAATATAATAATATATTTAAATGAATTATTTTATCTTAAAAAGATAAAATATTAATTTTCAACAATTGTCACATTAAAAATTTTCTCCATCTATATCCACATAAAATCAACATTTTTCTCATCATATAAATCAATAATTAATTATTCACAAATAATATTACAGAATCACAGTACTAGCAACCAGACCGTTCCCAGGAAAGAGGGGGCTTTCCAATAAGAATTTCTCCTTACTGGCGCGCAATTAGGTGACCAAACCTCTCCTTAGACAGAACTTTCTTGACATTGCCAATAATGTTATCTAATAATATTATTCAGATAATATGAATTATTGCTTCGATAATAAAAAATACTGTGTAGTGACAATTATTGAAACAACAGTGATATAAAATATCAATGCAGTAATTATTGAATCAATAACATAAAATACTGAACAGTAATTATTGTAACAATTATTGAGTAGTGCTTTCTTACGTAAGAGTCAATAATTGGTGCAATACCGTGTGGTACTGTGCAACAACGCGTATTACTTTACTTTACCCACCGGGTATTTCAACAGTATTAACGGTAACAACTACGCCGTTATTTTTAAAAAACTTTAATTTGTCGTTTTCTTCATCCAACAGTTATTCTGTTACGGGGCCCACAAAAGGCTGCGCCGTCGTACGAATATTCCCCGACAGAAAGAATATTCTACGACCAAACGAATATTCCCCGACAACAATGAGTATTTTATAACCACTTGCTTATTTTTGAAAAAAAAATTCATATATCACCCTTAACTTTAACCTTTTATCAATTTAACCATTTACTGAATTGTAAATATAAGAAAAATTGAATACTTTTATTTCATAAAATTCGGGGTCTTACACTTATGGTGTGCCGAGTCTGTCCCTGCTCTGCCGGGTAGTGATTCACCCCTTCAATCAGTTTCCCAATGGTCGTGCGCACTGCATAGCCCATCCTGTTCATCTTCCTCCTTTTGTACCTCACTTCATCTTCTAGATCGTTATCCCTATCATTGGCCCCTTCCCACTTCTCTTCGAAATGGATCCTATCCATTATCTCCATCTCTAACTGAGTACGGATAGCTTCCTTCTCTGTCCTCTCGCTCAACTCCCTCTGCTCCATTTCTTCCAATTTCCCGGCCAGTTCTACATTCCTAGCCACCGCCCTGTGAAACAAAGCCCCCATCTGGATCCCTGCCTCCTTACGGTGAGCAATCTCCACCTCCATCTCCTGCATCACTAACTTTCTTTGGTGGTCTTCGTCCCTCAGCTTTTGGAACTCGGACTCCCTGTCCCTAGCCTCAGCCTCTAACTCCTCAACTCTGCACCCTAACTCTAAAATCTGCTCCTCATACTCCCCCAAAATCCTATCTTCGAAAGTAGCCTCGTCGGAGTCCTCCATGGGCTCGTCCACCATACGCTCCTCCACAGGCTCATCCTCTGGATCAGACTCCTCGGGTATTGGCTCCATATCTTCTTCCTCATCATCATCATCATCGATAGGAACTACAGTTGATATAGGCTCCGCTATCAATGGTGCCTCATATACCACGTGTATGTCACGCGGCTCCTCTTCTACTACTCAGCTAGGTCCTCCCATGTCAGTCATCCTACAATCACCAACACAAGACAAAACAAACAACAACTCCATTAGAATGTTAAATAACATAAGTTCATTGTATAGAATGAAGTTATATTCTATAACATGCTAAGTCTCTCTCTACGAAAACTCTATATGAGTTTCATCCCATTCTATCTTCCAAGTTCTCCTAAGTTATAATCTAAGGCTCTCGCTCCTAAGGTTTATAACTATAGCTCTGATACCAACCTGTGACTCCCCAAAAATTCGGACACCCATATCTCGAATTCGGTGCATCACGTACAACTACGAATATCTTACTAAATCATTAACAACAGAAATAATAGAATAATTTGCATTGATATAATATAAATATTCGCGTCCCAAGGTACCTTAACCATTACTACTACAATTCAGTGATTAACTTAAACATAACTTAATCATTCTTGAATACATCATAACAAGCATAATAATAATAATATTTCTAATCCTAAGGACTAGTTATACTATCACTTTGTCCTTTCCCTTGTTCTGTCCCGAAGTATCGCCTTGCTCTGCCTTAACTGTAATATTTTACGAAGCAAGAATGAGCAACAAGTTTGCCCAACAAGTAATATAGCCAGAAAGACAAGCAGTTATAGTATTTAAATCTTTCAAGGGTATAATAATAATAAGTAGTTCAAGGATATCAAGAAATATCAAGAGTATTCAATAGGTGTCGTTATAGACTGAAGCATATCAACAATTTCAGGATTTATTTCGAAGTTCAACATGAATGAGTACTGAGCAGTCACTAAGGACTAAGAACTCTTACTAGAATTAACAGTATTACACTGTAATCCAATATAAACGAGTACAACAGGTGATCAGCCTAAAGTACCCTACGTTATGCATAACATTTAATCATACTTGTGTGCGCACGTCGGTTTCCCAACAATGTATAATTTCCACTTCAATGAGGGTTGTTCATCTCAGTAGATTTACGATAGTCCGCACCAAGT
Source organism: Panax japonicus (assembly GCA_020205505.1). NCBI lineage: Eukaryota > Viridiplantae > Streptophyta > Magnoliopsida > Apiales > Araliaceae > Panax > Panax japonicus. Next base: position 32,506,496 of record CM035109.1, on the reverse strand, counting down.
CAATTGGTTTGGATAGCTTTAACACAAAATAACAGTCTAGTCGAATCAAAGGCTTAGACAAATTTTTATAATGCATTTAAGAACGATAAGTCCAATGCTTGCAACAATGTCAAGGTATATAAATGATTTGAAATAAAACATGTATTTGCTTGAGACAACAATTCGAAGGTATATAGTGTAAGAAGTAGGAACTTGCCTCGTTCGTCGATTATGTTACCTTTGACACCTTGTCACGCATACTGCCTATAATATAATAATATAGGCGTACAATTTAGTGATTGTTGAAACCAACTCACTTAAGCTGTTAATCGCATGCCATCCTAGTTCAAGGTACAAGTCTCTCATAAAATAAAATACTATATTTCTTACTTGCTATACATTTATGCTCACAAATAAGAAAACTAAGCACATAACATTTATTTATTAAACTATTGCTCAATTTAGTTATCTGAACTAATTTTATTAATTTGGAGTTTTACATGACATTACACAAATATAAACATACACATCCCACTTTGCAGAAACACTCTTCTTGTTGCATTTAAATATTACTCTATTTATCCTTCATGACCATTATGGAGTAACAATTTATTTTATTTCATTTTATTATTATAATTTATTATTTATTTATTTTATTTTATTTATTATTTTTTTTACATAGCAGCTCCTAAAGTATTAAGTATGTACCGAAATTCCCTGCATAATTGTAGACGAAATTAGCCTAAAAGTATAACACTACTTTATTGCATAAAAAGAAATTAATAAAGCAGCACCTTTTGCACAAACAAATAATTTAACATGTACACTCTAGCAGCCGAACTAGGAAAAATAAAAATTTATGGCAGCACTTCTACACACACAATAACCTCACATATATTCTCTCTTTGCTAGATACACTAATCCGGCCGCACCATGCTTGATGCCTTCTCTTTTTTTTCTTAGCAGTATAGACACAAGCAAAAAAATCATATATCACCTTAATATATATATGCACCTACCCGCCCCACCAACTACATTTATGCATGATTACTAGCTTTTCTTTTTTTTTTTTCTACGCACAACAAAATTATGTACTTTCGCAAAAATTAATTTATCTAGTTTAAGGACATACTACAAAACCAATGTTTTAGCATACAAACATTAGCATACTAACAACACATAAAATCATATTACCCTTAAAAGAAAAACAAGTGTCTACTAGAACTTAAATGGAAAGATGTTTTTTTTGTTCTATACAAAATCATTATGCATTCATTCAATATAATTTATTTGTTTTGAAGCACATGGTAAATATTAATTTAGCATACAAATTTTCAAGCAATACAATATATCCACATTACTTCAAAAAGAAGAAAATGTATGCTAGAATTTAAATAGAAAGAATTTTATTTAACTAATTAATTTGTATATACCTTAGTTGAAGAAAAAGAAATGGGTTGCCAAGAACAACAATGCTACTTGCCGATCACACCACCTTCTCTACTTGGGTCTTGCTTTTTTTTTTTTTTTTTTTTTTTGTAAAGGAACTCTAGAGCAAGGGTTATATATAGACCAAGGAAAAGTGTTTGCATTTATTAAAAGTATTCTTTGGCCATTACCTATAACAACTTTATAGCTACCTAGTACTCAATATATCTCATCCCTCACATGCTAGAGTACTACCAACCACCACCCAATACACACGCCAGCCACTTTTCTTGTACCCCATTCACTAAACTAAGCTTGTTAGAATTTTTCTCAAGACTAATAGCTTTTAGTCACCATGCAATTGCCGAAAATGGAAAAGTTTCTAAGGCTGCCGAAATTGAGACTTTACATGGCTTAAAAAAATCAATTGGGTAGGGAAATGACATGAGGTTGCCGAAATGAAATAAAAATGGGTAGACAAAAATATTTCATGGCTACCGAAAAATAACACGGGTAACAAAATGTCACATGGCTGCCAAAATAAATGGGTGGGTAATATAACTCTCATGGCTAGGTTCTATTATTTGGACTATAATCATGTAAATACTTAATTATTATGGCAGTAGACTAATTAATTTAATCTACCCAAATAACACTAAATTATACACCACCTTAATAATTAATATTAAGTTGGGTTATTTCACATAATTCAAGTTACTCACTTAAATAATAATAATAATAATTTAGTCCATCCAGACAAGCTTCCAAATCATTTTAATGATTTATTGTTACATTGATATATTTAAATAATTTAATTTAATCGAGATACTCACCTCATGCCATGCAAGCATTTCTAAAATAACATCACAGGCTCTATTTATATAAATATTAATATTAAATCATAAAATTTGCGGTTATTACACCTGATCCAACTGCCGGGTCAAACTACCAATCTGGGCCATATGAGTCGGATCTCGGACACAAGCTATCCAATCTGTCATCATCAAGGATCATAGAACCATATCCCCCATTAACTGTGTGGCGCAGGACTGGGCTCCAATAGTGCGAGGGGACCACCACCGCTGGAACGTCTCCTGGGTACATGGACCCTCTGACAATGCAAAATCGTCAACTGCCAACAATGGGATGTCAATGACGGGTGACTGCGATACAGGCCAATGACGCCTGACAGGAGGCTAGATCAACATACGAATCTCCCCTGTAGTGCTCCTAATAGCACACTCTCCTAAATAGAGCTCTCAGCCTCCATATGTGAAGAGAGGAACTCTCCTGGTGGAAATCACGTACTCCATTCTAGTAGGGAACCCATCCCCATCCCTCCAGATCACTTCAGTTTGAGTTGCAAAAGAGTTCTTGCAGACTAGAAAGGTCAAATCAGAAATAAAAATCCCACGCGATTGAGCAAAACAGCATACAATCTTGGTCTTCTTAGATGAGACTTTGAATCTGTACATCACTCATTGGTAGTCACCTGAACACAAGGTATACCCTGTCGATGATCTCAGTTATCACGAATCACATACGGTAATACCTTATACATGTCCGATGCCGCCGACTCTAGGTCGTTACCCTACGTGAGTCCCCGACGGGGGTTACAACGTGAGTCCCTGAAAGGGGTTACAACATGAGTCCCCGATGGGGGTTACAACGTGAGTCCCCGATGGGGGTTACAACGTATATCTCCAGTGGGAGTAACAACGCATGCTCATCCATTGAAACATAAATCAGCGAAGGTCAAGCAACTTTGACGTTATTTCAGCCGATAGCGATTAAACCTATCAGATCTCTAGAGCTATTCGAGGATTTCATTCTCGATTACTCATATTCCCCCAGCGGATCCTTGGCGGAGGTCACAACGCAATGTTTCGTTGATTCACACGTCAGTGAAGGTCAAGCAACCTTGACGATCTACTCACAGAGTCTCAGCCGTTGATTCACACGTCAGCGAAGGTCAAGTAGCCTTGACAGTATATCCTACAGGATTTTCCAGCCATTGAATCACATGTCGGTGAGATACAGGTCAATGAAGGTCAGGCATCCCTGACAGAATTTGCTGTTGGCAGTAAATCCAACAGAATCTTGACATGTCTTGGCAATACCAACCAGGAAAGGTCAATGTTATCAAAGAGGATAGATGATGGAATATGTTATACACATCCTCAAACAGATCAAGCTTTATCCCCACAGATCTCTTGCACATAAGAGGTACCTCTTCGGGATCAATTCGTTATCAAGAACACAGGAAATTGGTGATAACTCTAACATCAACATCCTAATAGATTCAGCTTACACATCAAATTTGGTCAGCATTGCTAATCCCCAGTTGACGTAACAGGGATCCAGCAATCATTCCCAACATGTTGGGCTACAACCCCATACCCATGCCTCATACATTTGCATTATTTTTCTACCCATAGTACTACGTTTTTCTTGTTGCGTTTCAAGTGTCTAGGATTCTTTATCCTATCCATGCATCGCTATACATGAGTATGATAAAGAGAGGCATCTGTAGACACTCAAAATTTTCTGTACAACTGTCACTAACAATGCAGGAGGACATATTCATCTTTTAAGAGGGAACCCTGAAAGACAATCCAAATCCATACCGGATACTACGGAAGTTCAGCATCAACCCCAAATCACACTATGGGAGTAACAGTTCCAACCTCGGGTGTAACCCCGAGGCATGCAGATCCAATACCGGAACACACACTAGAGAAGAATGATTAATCTTGGAGATAACCCCGAGTTATCCAGTCTCAGTCCCAACCATAAGAATAGCCACCAACCTTGGTGATAACCCCAAGGGATGCAGTTTCGGCGATAACCCCGAAAATGTTTGTTTCAAATGCGACCAGTTTCAATCTCGGCATTCACAATGAGATACATTGCACCAACCCGACAATAACATCGAAAAGACAGGCACACCTCAAAGGTGACAATGAGGACCTTCAACAATTGCAACTGTCCAATCTCAGCGAAGTCTGAGCAACCTCTGATTCATCAGACCAATCCGGCGATAACACCGGTGAGGGGGGCAACATCGTCATCTCGTCAACACGATGTCACATCACGTCATCTTAACATCTCTACGCAACAATCTCCCACAAGACTAAACCAATCCCGAGTGACTATTGTGTTGGGTAACGGATGAAAGTTGAAGCTTCAAGACTGGAGGGCATTGTCCCATCTTCAATGACTTCGTACAAACTCTAATCCCATGCCATCGTACAACTCTCGACAATGGCGGTCAGAAATAGGTCTTGTATACCTCAAACGGATGCCTGGATTGCACTTCTGAAATTTCGAGTGGACATTACAGTGCCTGAGTGCACGTACTTCTAGACGACCGGACCCAAAAAACCCGGACGCACTCGGGTTGCCTCTGGTACACCTGCGGCTCAACCGCAGGTACACCTGCGGCTAAATTTCCTATCAATAGAGGGCTTGGGCTGCCCATTTTGCAAGAGAAAAAGGCGAGGATGCCCTGCCCAATTTTCTCTGCACTCACCCCTTGTAGTGTACTTTCCCCTTTTAAACACCCATGAGCTCATATATAGCCCTTTTATACCTACAAAAGTCAGTGTTTACCCACTCTAAAGATATAGAAGTCTTCTTTAGCAGTCAGCTGTAAGCCTTCTCACACACTTTAGAGTCTATCTCTTCATCTTTGCACACACCATTCTACACGATGAGAGTCGTGTTACTTACTTTTTCCCGGACTTTGGTCCGTGGTTTCATTTCAGTCTTTATATATATATATATATATATATATATATATATATATATATATTGACTAACATTATCTAGTTATGCCTCGATTGAGCCTAGACTTTGTCTGGAGCGTTTATTTGTTTTAATATATATATATATATATATATATATATATATATATATATCTACATTTAGATATATTAACTGTGTGTCGAACTTTGTTCGATGAGCCTAAACTTCAGTCTGGAGCGTTTATTTGCTTTAATATATATATATATATATATATATATATATATATATCTACATTTATATATATTAATTGTGTGTTGAACTTTGTTCAATGAGCCTAAACTTCGGTCTGGTGCGTTAACATATATAAATGTATATATATATATATATATATATATATATATATATATATATATATAGGGGAGCGATCCATAACATCTATATGCTATGGGACAAATATTGGCATATAGGCTCTAATCCGTACGTTTTATAGATGAAAGGCTGGGATTTAATAAGGGAAAATACCGTCCGCTAGTAATACTAGCGGATGTAATTAGTATAAAATCCGGACAATTAAACCCCTCGTTACTGAAATTAACTATGGAAGAACACATGGTCCGCTAGTATTACTAGCGATAGTGGAAAATTGAGCTTCCCAGAGTACTTTCCACGACCACTTCGGGTGCAAAGATGATCTGTACTGATGTGTACTCAGTACTCCTACACTACACAAGCTTACTTCCAAGATCCAACTCCAAATACCTCTTCAATCATACTGCATGTGGGTAAAAACTCAACACCATTCCTTGGGCAAGTAAAATACCCAACATCCCAAACTTCAGCATCACTGGGCTCCAAAAGAAATTCATGGCCACCTTCAGCACTCACCCCATTAAAAGGAGTTGTAAAGCTTTTGCTATAATCTACCCTTGATTGGCTTGCTTGTGGTTCAGAGTCTTCAGACCTCGAGTCGATGGATGTGCACGAGTGATCATTTATATCATGATTCCCAATTTCATGCAACAGGGGTTGCTCAGAGGATTGAAACATAGGATCGGCTTCGTAATTCCAATATAATTAACAATTCCTAGTAACATAAATTGAAAACAAATTTAGGGTGAAAATGTAGAGGGGAAAAAGAACTCGAAAACTATTTGAGAAGAAACACCCACTTTTCCTGTGAAACCTCAATAGCTATGCGAGTTGATAAAGTAAGTTTTTAAAAATTATTTGACTGCTTCGTTGGTTTTGGCCTGAGCGGGGACATTTTTGTCCAAATTAATTTTAATCCTGTCCGCTAGTATTACTAGCGGACGGCGTATGGTCATTTTAAATCTCAGCCCTCCATTTTTGTAATGAAAGATATAGATGTTATATGCTACTTTTTGATCCATAGCAAATAGATGCTATGGATCATTCCCCATATATATATATATATATATATATATACATTTATATATTAACTGTGTGTTGGACTTTGTTCGATGAGCCTGGATTTTACATCTGGTGCGTTTATTCACTTATATATATACGGAAAGCTTCAAGAGCATAATTCTTAAATAGCATAATGCCTTAAATAGCATAATTTTATCAAAACGACGTAGTTTTGGAGGGACGCGGTGACATTTTTGTAAATACGTGGTGGCATGGTATTTACAAAAATGCTACCGCGTCTTTACAAAACTACGTCGTTTTGATAAAATTATGCTATTTAAGAATTATGCTCTTGAAGCTTTTCGTATATATATATATATATATATATCGTTCCACCTTGGGTTTACTTTGTGGTGGTTGATCTCTTTTACAACTTTCTTTACGTTTCGTCCTGCCTGGAGTTTACTTCGTGGCAGTTGATCGCTTTGTACATCTTTATTTACATTTTGTCCCGCCTGGAATTTTCTTCGTGGCAGTTGACCGTATTAATAGCTTTATTTACGTTTCGTCCCGCCTAGAGTTTCCTCTGTGGCAGTTGATAACTTTTAACAGTTTTATTTACATTTTTGATCTCCCATGGAGGTGCTTCGTGGTTAGTGATCATGTCTGTATATATATATACAACTTTTATATATATACCTGCTTACTGCTTTCATACAAATTGCGGTTTCTTGTGCGCCTAGGAATCATGTGATCACAGATTCAGCCTATTGGATCTAGATTTGATTCCCGTGATGGACATTTTCAACTGTAAGCAGCTTGTAAATTATTTTGCAATGTCTGAATTTCCTCAGATGGTTTCCATACCCACGAGGAAGTCGGCATTATTTTGTAAATTATTTTCGTATGGATGCCTCACATTTGTCAAATAAAATCAATGAAGCCGAACACTTGATAAAATGGGAGTGTTAAAGGTCTCAATTACTATTGAGCATCAGGGTTTGAAAAACCTTTTTTTAAAAACATCATTGCTATACCTTGCTAAAAACTGAATTTTTACATAAATTCAAACCATGTGTATATATGTTCTAACGAGGCCTCACACAACTTCCAAATAACAGCACATTGACCAACACACACACACATTCAGATAATAGTTTCTTAAAAAGAGGCATTCACCGTGGTAACAAGGATGTCGGGGGTGCCTAACACCTTCCTCTCGCATAACCAAGTCCCCGGACCCTAATGAATCTCAGTTTCACTGACCCGTTTAGCAGCGTCGCATCACTGGGTCAATGTGCAAACCTTTTCTCGGTTGTGTTGGTACAACCATTTAAAAAACCAAATGGCGACTCTTAACAGTCCATCATCGACATTATACATGTCAGACCTTTTTCATTTATTTTTTCAAACAAATCTCACCTAAAATGAGAACACCAAAGAACAATTAACGGAAAGGGACATCCAAAAATCCCGACGTCAACAGCGCCAGTAGTAGAAATTTTTTGACCAGGTTAGGTTTTGTTCCATTTTGAATGTTGACCTAAAGTAAGACATTGAAGGTACTTTATGTACATGATAAGACTTACCTTAAATCACTTATAAGGTGTTAATGTAAGAAGATCAAGTAAGGTTTAATAGAAATTAAACGAAGAACGCGAAGACGTAATAAGTAAATCGTAAATGTCGTTCAACATTGGTATTTAACCAATAATGATCAAGTGTCAGTTAAGGACGTAAGAATGTTAATGAAACGTAACAAAGTATAGAAAGTCAAATCGACTATAATAATGAAGTAAATTCAATTAAGACATAGAAGACAAAGAAGTTGGTTAGAACCGTAAAGTTAGTTTGTTTGATAACTAATTGTAGTGTGCTATTTGAATGTATCATGTAGATCCTGTAAAGACTGAGAATAGTTGAATTGTTTATTCGAAGACGCTTGAAGGCAAGTCTTTCTTAAACGCTTGTCTAACCTTCGAGTTAGCCAAGATTTTTTTACGTGATGCATGTTATACAATGCATGAATGATTTTAAAGAAAGAGTCGATGCCTGTAAAGGTAAGTTTGTCTATGTACAAACAAAAGTAATTTTCATCGATTATTCGATGGGCACGCGAGGTTGCCAAATGTTGAACGTAAATACGTTTAATGTAAGAGTGTTGATCAACATAGAGTACAATAGGCTGATCACCTAGAAGTGCTTGTAAGTAAGACGGGTGGATGGCCTTAGTGCCGGATATCCTTTTCAAGTATGAAAACGAAAAGAGTATGTTCATGGTCTATTGACCGGTTCATCATTCCTAAGCTATTATATATAATTTGGAATTGTTGTTATGACATGAGAAGTACTAGTCAAATATTTCGTAGTGCTTCATAGATAATTGTTCAAATCTGGAATTAAAGCATATAAATGTTCTTGTGATATTCATATGATTCTTTGTTAAGACTTACTGAGCTAGTTATGCTCATTCTTGATTGAACCATATGTTTGCAGCTAAAGTCGAGTGAACTGAGAATTCTAAAACAGATAAGGGCAAGGCTAAGATGGACAATTAATCGTCCTATAATAGACTAGTGTATTTGTATGTAATATACTCATGAAGAACGATGAATGTATTCGGTTAATGAACTTGGGAAAGGATTTATTACCAATGTAATATAAAGATAGTAATTACACTCATTTTGTTGTTATCTCAATGGAATGATTGTATGGATTATATTATCGTGGAGCACTATCTGTCGGGTTGGAAGATACCCAGATTTGGGGGTGTCACAGGTTGGTATCAAATCATTAGGTTATAAAACTTCAGGAAGGAAGAAGCTTATGCTAATAACCTCGTTAGGAAAGGAAGAGTTCGAAGAAAGTTAACTCAAGTCAAATGAGTTAATAAGGTATTGAGAAAACTCAGTACCGAATGATTTAAAAGATAGAAAGTAACCCTAAATGGATTAAATATGATTTATGCTTATATTATTATGTATTATGTACTAATTGATTTGTTATGTGTTATTGTAGATGTCAGTTGATAGCTTGATGTATAGGGATATACATGTGATCAACGAGGACTCCATGAACCGAGTTGAGACAGTACCCGTACCTATAGCAGACATACCTGTAGTGATTCTAGAAAAGTCAGAGCCCGAGGAATATTATTCGGAGGAGGACTATTCTTAAGAGACAATGGGAATATCATCATATTTCAATATGATGATTGATGTGGAGGATGATATGGTGGTGACATCGATTAATACGGTGATGTCTTCCCTAGAGTCGACACCTACAGAGACTATGAGGGCAGCGTACCTCTCAGTGCTTGACCGTAACGTGCAACTACACAATATGGTACAACACCAGAAGGAAGAGATCACTGATCTCTATGGAGCGAAAGAGTCTGCAGAGTCAGACTATGAGATAGAACATGATGAGAAAGTGCTCATGACTGACAAGGCTAGGGACTATAAGAATGAGGTCGTAGAACTTCGTAAGAAACTGGTTGAAAAAGACCAGAAGATAGCACAAATGTTATATATAAATGACAGTGCGCACAAGGATTTCAAGCTTAAGATAGCTTCTTATTCTATTGAGTTGGGACAGACTCGACATACTATAAGTTGAGATATTGTGTCGATTCTGGCTAACCAGAAGCATGAGAATGCTGTTAGGCAGTATTAGGAGTAGTATGGAAAATACTTTTGTGTAGTGACGTAAAACCTTCTTTTCTATAATTAAAGGGTAGTCTTTTTGTAAATCCCAATTTTTGTAAAAGTCAATCACGGGATAAATATGTAATAGCTTTTGGGCTATGGAAAGCAACTTGTAAATAGTTTTGAACTATAAAGAAGCATTTTAATATAAGGAAGTTTTTATTTTAAATTATTTTGTTGTGTATAAGTTATTGTTCAGTTGTTTGACGACTAATAAAGAAGTAAGTAAATAAGTAATAACGAAACTTTATTTATTTAATCAGAAATGCCACCAAGAAGAAGGCAACGTAACCAAGAGGAGAAATTGCATAATGATAACGAGGGGGGTCCTAATAACCCAATACAAGATTTTGTTAATTTATTAACGGCTGCAGTTAACCAGGCTGGGGGTAGAGCACCCGCAGTACCTAGTATAGCGCGAATGACAACCTTTAAGGAATTTAAGGGAGTAGGTCCACCCAAATTTAAGGGAACAACGGACCCAATGGAGGCCCATACATAGGTCAAGGAAATATAGAAGGCATTTGTTATTACAAACATAGCTGAGGTGTAAAAGACTTCTTTTGCGACCTATATGATGAAGGGGGAAGCCAACTACTGGTGGGAGGCTCACCATGGTGGGGCTGGAGCGGAAGCTGTTACATGGGAACAGTGTAAGAAGGTATTCTTCGAGAACTATTTCCCTACTAGCATGCAAAGGAGAATGGAGATTAAGTTCTTAGAACTTAAGCAGGGGGACATGATTGTTCCCCAATACGCGGCCAAATTCAATGAATTTGGAAGGTTTTCTCCACACCAAGTGGACACGGAGGAGAGGAAGGCTCGTAGGATTGAGTAGGGCCTAAAGCCCTGGCTCTATAGTAGGATATCATTTTTTTATAGTGCTACCTACGGGACCATTCTGGAGAAGGAGATAATAGCGGAGGGTGGTAGTGAGGCGTTGACCCAATATCACAAAAATAGAAAGAATAAGAGTAAGGGAGTGGGAGGAAATAAGGAAGAGGTTGTGTGACGCCCCCAAATCCAGGTATCTTCTAACCCAACAGATGGTGTTCCATGATACTACAATCAATACAATCATTCCATTGAGATAACAATAAAATGAGTGTAATTACTATATTTATATTACATTTGTAATAAATCCTTTCCCATGTTTATTAATTGAATACATTCATTGTTCTTCATGAGTATATTACATACAAATATACTAGTCTATTACAGGATGATTAATTGTCCATCTTAGCCTTGTCTTTATCTCTCTTAGAACTCTCAGTTCGTTTGGCTTTAGATACAAACATATGGTTCAAGCAAGAATGAGCATAACTAGCTCGGCAAGTCTTAACAAAGAATCATATGAATATCACAATAACATTTTCATGCATTAATTCCATATTTGAATAATTATCTATGAAGCACTACGAAACATTTGACTAATACTTCTCATGTCATAACAACAATTTCAAAGTATATATAATAGCTTAGGAATGATGAACCGATCAATAGACCATGAACATACTCTTTTCGTTTTCATACTTGAAAAGGATATCCGGCACTAAGGCCATCCACCCGTCTTTACTTACGAGCACTTCTAGTTGATCAGCCTATTGTACTTTATGTTGATCAACACTCTTAAGTTAAACGTATTTATGTTCAACATTTGGCAACCTCGCGTGCCCATCGAATAATCGATGAAAAATACTTTTGTTTGTACATAGACAAACATATCTTTACATCCGTACCAAATACTTGGCATATGATAACGTTAACAATTTTATATCCAAAGACTTGTAAACAAATCAATCAACTCTTTAGTATTAGTCTAGCCTGGTTAAAACAGGCATCGACTCTTTCTTTAAAATCATTCATGCATGGTATAACATGCATCACGTAAAAACTTGGCAAACTCAAAGGTTACACAAGCTTCTAAGAAAGACTTGCCTTCAAGCATCTTCGAATATACAATTCCACTATTCTCAGACTTTACAGGATCTACATGATATATTCACATAGCACACTGCAATTAGTTTTCAAATAAACTAACTTTACGGTTCTAACCAACTTCTTTCTCTTCTATGTCTTATTTGAATTAACTTTGTTATTATTGTCGATTTGACTTCCTATACTTTGTTACGTCTCATTAACGTTCTTACTTCCTTAACCGACACTCGATCATTATTGGTTAAATACCAACGTTGAACGTCATTCACGATTTACTTATTACGACTTCGCGTTCTTCGTTTAATTTCTATTAAACCTTAATAGATCTTATTATATTAACACCTTATAAGTGATTTAAGGTAAGTCTTATCATGTACTTTAAGTACCTTTAATGTCTTCCTTTAGGTCTACCTTCAAAATGGAACAAAACCTAACTTGGTCAACATTTTTCTACTGTCGGCACTGCGGCGCGGCATCCTTTGTATTTTAGTGGCGCTACGGCGCGAGTTAGCAGGGTACTTGGCTAAGTCTGGCACTGCGGCGCCACCACTTTGTACTGGTTTTAGCGCTGCGGTGCCGAGTCTGTGCACCAGTTGGCCAAAATAGTTTGGTTTCTAAACGAAACTCCCGACTTCCTAATTTGTTCGTTTTACATCCGAATTGACCCATTCGAAAGCCTTCAAGTCAGAAATCACATCCTTTACGTGTTCATATAAGAATTTCATATTTCTGGATTTGTTAACTCGGAACTCACCTTTAAGTTCATTATAAGCGTTCGTTTAACGTTTTCGTCCGTTTAATACTCGTTTTCTTTGTTATAAGTCGGAATGCGACGATTCTTTCGCCAACGACTCTTAATTACCTTATCTCACGTGTTGACATTGGAAACCAACATTTTCAAGTCACACGACAACTTTTAACCTTCAATCCGGGCTTTCTACTTTTTCGACGTTTAACGTCTATTTTCGCAACATCTATATCATTTGGGACATTCGTTAGCGAAATTATCAAAGACGAGTATTGAACGGACGAAAACGTTAAACGAACGCTTAAAAATGAACTTAAAGGTGAATTCCGAGTTAACAGATTCGAAAATGTAAAATTCTTATATGAACACGTAAAGGATGTGATTTGTGACTTGTTGGCTTTTGAATAGGTTAATTCGGATGTAAAAGGAACAAATTAGGAAGTCGGGAGTTTCGTTTAGAAACTAAACTATTTTGGCCAACTAGTGCACAGACTTGGTGCCGCAACACCAAAACCAGTACAAAGTGGTGGCGCCGCAGCGCCAGACTCGGCCGAGTACCCTGCTAACTCGTGCCACAGTTCCACTAAAATACAAAGGATGTCGCGCGGCAGCGTCGGCAGTAGAAAAATGTTGACCAAGTTAGGTTTTGTTCCATTTTGATTGTTGACCTAAAGGAAGATATTGAAGGTACTTTATGTACATGATAAGACTTACCTTAAATCACTGATACGATGTTAATGTAAGAAGATCTAGTAAGGTTTAATAGAAATTAAACGAAGAACACGAAGACTTAATAAGTAAACCGTGAATGACATTCAACGTTGGAATTTAACCAATAATGATTAAGTGTCGGTTAAGGACATAAGAACGTTAATGAAACGTAACAAAGTATAGAAAGTCGAATCGACTTTAATAACAAAGTTAATTCAATTAAGACATAGAAGAGAAAGAAATTGGTTAGAACCGTAAAGTTAATTTGTTTGATAACTAATTGCAGTGTGCAATGTGAATGTATCATGTAGATCCTGTAAAGACTGAGAATAGTTGAATTGTATATTAGAAGTCGCTTGAAGGCAAGTCATTCTTAAAAGCTTGTCTAAACTTTGAGTTAGCCAAGTTTTTTTATGTGATGCATATGTTATACAATGCATGAATGATTTTAAAAAAAGAGTTGATGCCTATTTTAACTCGGCTAGACTAATACTGAAGAGTTTGATTGATTTGTTTACAAGTCTTTCGATATAGAACTGTTAACACTATCCTATGCCAAGTATTTGGTGCGGATGCAAAGGTAAGTTTGTCTATATACAAACAAAAGTATTTTTCATCGATTATTCGATGGGCACGCGAGGTTGCCAAATGTTGAACGTAAATACGTTTAACGTAAGAGTGTTGATCAATATAGAGTACAATAGGTTGATCACCTAGATGTGCTCGTAAGTAAGACGGGTGGATGACCTTAGTGCCGGATATCCTTTTCAAGTATGAAAACGAAAAGAGTATGTTCATGGTCTATTGACCAGTTCATCATTCCTAAGCTATTATATATAATTTGGAATTGTTGTTATGACATGAGAAGTACTAGTCAAATATTTCGTAGTGCTTCATAGATAATTGTTCAAATCTGGAATTAAAGAATGTAAAATGTTCTTGTGATATTCATATGATTCTTTGTTAAGACTTGCCAAGCTAGTTATGCTCATTCTTGCTTGAACCATATGTTTGCAGCTAAAGCCGAGCGAACTAAGGGTTCTAAGAGAGATAAGGCAAAGGCTAAGATGGACAATTAATCGTCCTGTAATAGACTAGTGTAATTATATGTAATATACTCATGAAGAACAACGAATGTATTCGGTTAATGAACCTGGGAAAGGATTTATTACCAATGTAATATAAAGATAGTAATTACACTCATTTTATTGTTATCTTAATGGAATGATTGTATGGATTGTAGTATCGTGGAGCACTATCTGTCGGGTTGGAAGATACCCAATTTGGTGGCGTCACAGCATCATCCCTTCACCACGGCCAAGGATATTCATGTAATCATCAATGGTCATGATTATACCGAATAACCCCTGGTCATAATCATATCAATAACTATCTATCAATGCACTACAGGCCAATGAGTATTTTTACTACATCATTTGTACATCTATGCACGTAAGCTAAAGATGACTTTCATCACAAAATAAGCATGAAGATGATGACAATGATAAAAGAATTCAATTAAAAGAAAGCAAAGGATAAATTTTTAAAAATTTATAATTTAATTTATCTAGAATTCAGTAATGTCCAAATTATCAATATGATACTGCTTTGTGGAGTAAAATTCAAGAATAATATTGTATCATAAATGATTTAGACATCAAATAAATCAATTTTTGTCATGAATAATTCCCCGGGTAAATAGTACCCCGTGAATAGTACTTCAGGGAATAGTACTCGTGAATAGTACTTTATGAATAGTACCCGTGAATAGTACTTTGTAAATAGTACCATAAAAATGAATACTACACAGGGACAGTAGTCCGACATGAAAAACTTAAAATTTAACAAGAATGTGCAGAAAATATCCTTGTGAAACGATACTAGATGAAGTTCAAATTTCAAGGATATTCTAAAAATTTTACGAAGTATAGAAGCAATACATTAACAAAATGAGGGTATAATCATGAATACGAGACGAAATAATATTACTCACATACTACAGAGTATGGAAGAAAATATTATTTCTTATGAATACTAAAATAAATAATATCTCTTACCTCAGAAAAAGACTGGATACTGGAATAATGAAGTAGCAGACTTATCTTCTTTTTTTTCTCTATAGATTCTCTCTCTATAATTGCTCTTGTGAGTCTTATTGAATTGGTGAGAATGAAATAAGAATGAGCTTTTATTTATAGGAAAATATAGTTTCGATAATTGCACATTTGGGGGCTTAAAATATTACAGTATAATACCTTCATCTTTTCCTTCATTTTTAATTTAGTCATGCAAGTATTATCAAACTTGCACCACCTCCTCTAGTAGTACATCATGTGAATCAATAGTACATTCATGTGAATCAATAGTTCTATACATGTGAAAAAAATAGTTACGGTATAGTACCTTCATCTATACCTCTAGTTTTAATTTAGTCATGCAAGTATTAACAATCTTGCACCACCTCCACTAATAGTACATGCATGTGAATCAAATAGTTATAATCATGTGAATTAATAGCAATTAATTACTCATTTATTCGATTAATTACGCGATTTGTCAATATAACCTCCAAAAATCAATTATTATTGAAATAGATGTCGATTTCCATTAACACTAATAATCCCAACACAATGAAAATATCAATTTCATCTTAAATCAATACGAAATTATTCATCGTAAATATTATTACTCACAATATTTAATAACCAGATCAGTCACAGGAAAAAGGGGACTTTCTGATAAGGATTTCTCCCTATTGGCGCGCAATTTTGTGACAAAACCTCTCCTCGACAATACTTTCTAGACATTGTCAATATTGTAAATAATAATATGAATAACTTTGTCGTCTCAATAATTGATTTAAAAATATAAAATATTATGCAAATGATACGGTGACAATAATTGAATCAATAATATGAGAGATATTATGTAGCAATTACTGTAGCAATAATTGAGTATAACTGAGTGACTTCTCAAGTAAGCATTAATAATCAATAGCGTGTGCTACTATACAACCACAGCGTATTACTGTACTTTTACCACCGGGTAGTTCAATAGTTTAACGGTAAAACTTTCGTCGTTATTTTTATAAAAAAATAATTTTGTCGTTTTCTAACTCCGACAATAATTTTGTTTGTGGGTCCACCAATGATCGTGACGTCATACGAATATTCCCTGTTAAACAAATATTCCCTAACCAATTGAATATTTTATAACCACTTGCTTACTTTGCAAAATTTGTAAATATTACCCACAACTATAATATTATATCAAATCCACACCATAATATTCAAAAATATATTTCGAGAAAAATTAATCTTTATTCATAAAAGTTAGGGGTCTTACAATAATCCACTAAAAACCTTGACTTTATCTCTCTATCTTAAAGTGGCGTAGGCGTGTAACAGCACACTTTTAATCTTCCTTTATCTTTCCAATATCAAAGGTATTATAGTTCCAAGAAATCTATAATCACTATCCCTTGAAAACACATACACAAATCATATCACAACAAATGTGTAGCTACCATCCTTTTAGCTTCGAGACATGCACACATGATACACTCGTATATACCACAAGCAAGATTCAATATATATAATCCAAGAATATCAAGTACGGATTTATAAAATAAAACTTTATAAATCTTTTGTACTTAATAACATATATTTAATATAATCTCAACTAATTTATTTAGAAAAACATTTTTCATTAGATTTATATTATTTTTTTATTTAAGACATATAAAATTAAATGCCACTGATATGTCTTAGAGCCCTTTAAATGAAAAATCAATTATTACGCAATTGACCTTACACTTTGTTTCATAGTAAAGAAAAAACTCTTCAACCACTTGAATATCCCACCAATGTTCTTTATCATCAGATACCTGAAATGCCATAAAACAATTTAGTATATGAACAATTCATTATCAAAACTTAGGGATGAAATATGACTAAGTCAACATTCTCCACCTTTTTGATGATGACAACCCAAAAAATTTAATTCCCATTAGCTCCCCCTAAAACCATGCATACATTATAATTAGCTCCCCCAAAGCAATGCAATATATATTCATTTCAGGAATCTCAACATAATATTAATCTAACTGAAATCCGATTTTCAATGTATCTTGAGATTTTAAACAACCTGTTACCTGCATTCATGTTAGTTCAACATTCACCAAATATCAACTGCTAACATATCAGATATATCAGTTTGCTAACATATCAGATATATCAGTTTTAAAAACATTGTAAGTCTATGAAGCACAAAACAAAAAACCAACAATAACAAGTCTTTTCAGTCTTCCAATCCAAAAACCATTAGACCATAAAATTCTCCCCCTTTATCATCAAACAAAAATGGTAATAACACCATCAGTCAAGATCTACCAATGTTGCACGCTGAGTAACCCTCTGTGTAAAGTAAGGGCGATGATTGGCACAGTGAATCTTTACAGCAAGAGTAAGATCAGCAGCAAATTGAGGAGGACGGGGAATGAAAGTTGTATGTGGCAACTGTACGTCAAGGAAATCACCAATATACTCGGCTAGCCAGTAACAATGAACCCATTCCATAACATAAGAGTGCTTACGCTGCATATGTAACTTATAGCCTACGTCGTTGAAACACAGAGCCATGAACTCAACCAAATCGCCAAACTGATTGCTTACAAAATTGATTTCCTATCTCAATTGACAAGCATTTTGGTTTAATTTTCGTAGCATAACCTCTGCCAAAGTAGTGGTTTGTAATTCAAACCCAACTTGTAAATCAATAAACTCATCCTCAAGATTTTGATAAAGATTGTTAATCTCAGGAGCACCCAAAGGCAGTTTACCTTTCTCCAACACATACATACGATTATTGAGACCAGACATCTCATGCTACATTTTTTCTTGATTACCAATAATAATTTTCAACATTTCAACAATATCAGAAGAAGATTGAGTAGGTTGTAGAATAACGAGAGATGGAATTGATATGGGAGGGATAGGATTATCAGAAGTGATACGGACAAACAGACCGTCAGTCAAAGCAATAAGAGACATTTTTAGAGTACTAACACTGAGTGAATCAGTCACAACAACATAAATTTCATTATCTAAGGAAAATTTAAAATGATTAAAGAGAGTGGTGAGACTCGCACTATAAGGCAGACACGTTTTTATTTTTCGCAAACAACTCGTCATTTGATAAAGAAACATTTGAGATAGATTAAAAGACACACCTTTCAAATCATAGCAACTATTATCAAATCCTGATAGGTAAAATCAGCACCTCCACCTAAGCGGGGTAAAAGATTATACCTAAATAGATGATGAAACACATAAGCAAGAGGAGAAACATCCACAGTTTTGGGAGTAAAAACATCATTCATTAGAGGATTATCCATTACAATTTGTAATTGTTCCAAAGGGGTGAAAGGAGAATGGACAGCCCCTTTTCGAGTAAATTGACAGACACCCATGAATGAAATGTTTAGAATGCTACCAAAATCCATGACAATGAAATATAGTGATTTTCCTTTAACAAAAGACGTGTAGAAATCCCCATGACATTCCAGATTAGTATAAAACCGTTGAACTAATCAAAGATATGCAACTGAGGGAGAAAAAATCATAGAAGAAATACCAAATGATTTAAATACATTTTTAAGAGGAGACTTTTGATAGCAGATTTGATCAACATATTTTTCATAATTTTTTTTTTTGAAAAATAACATTCTTAAACCGTACCTCATAAGAATTACTACGAAAATGTTTTTAGGAAGGTCAGAGGTAAGGATAGGGTTTACCGAAACCAGTGGTGGTGTAAACTCGGGCTTACACGATGGAATCGTTGACTTCCGTCATCGAGAGGGTCCTGGTGATTTCAGCAAGGATGGACTGAAGTTTGATTCATCAGAAGATGAAGAGTCCAAAGACTCAATTTCCATAGATATGGCCTTTTTCATTTTTCTTTATTTGTGGGAAGGTCCGGCAGACAATTGAGGAGGCACCAACTTCTGATCATCGTTAGAATCAAGTATTGCACACTTGTGTGTCCGAGTTCTCATGGTGTTTGAGGTTTGAAGAGACAGACAGAGAAGATTAGTATAAAGTGAGAGAGAAAGAGAGTCGGAAAAGAAAAAAAATTGAGATGTGAAGATAATGGAAAGGGATATAGAGTAAAATAAGATAGAAGGATGCATGTATGTATACCCTTATACGCTTACGTTTCCCAATAAACCCCAGCCATCATGTCTTTTTGGTTTTCGAAAGCCATTAAGATAGATACTTAGGATACTGCGTCCATGAATTAAGGACTTAATGAGCAGTTGTAAAAGCATGCTATTAATTATCCTAATTATAACGGTTGATAAGATAAGCATGCAGAATATAAATATGATAAAGATAATGCAAATCTTAAAATTTTCAATAATAGTTATGTTATACACATTCCAAGTTCTCTTCGCAGCGTACAAAATTTGTCTTCACTTAACGGTTTAGTAAAAATATATGCGATTTGATTTTTAGTAGGAATACAAATTAATTTAATTAAAGCTTTTGATTCATTATCTCTTAAAAATGATGTCTTACTTCTATGTGTTTTGTACGTGAGTGTAACACAGGATTTTAAAAGATATCTATAGCACTAGAATTATCACAGTATATGGGCACACATTCACATAATATATTAAAATAACATAGGGTTTGCCTCATCCATGAAATCTGAGAACAGCAACTTCCTGCAGCTAGGTATTCACCCTCAGTAGTTGAAAGAGCCACTGAGGTTTTCTTTTTACTATGCCATGATATGAGACTTTAACCCAAGAAAGTACAAGCACCACTCGTACTTTTTTCTATCTATTTGACACCCTGCATAGTCATCATCTGAATAACATATTAGTTCAAAGTGATTGCAAATTGGATAAAATAAGCCTAAATTAATAGTTTCACTTAAATATTTCAAAAACATTTTAACAACATTTAAGTGTGATTCTTTGGGTTTAGCCTGAAATCTTGCACACAGACAAACGCTATACATTATATCGGGTCTAGAAGTAGTTAAGTATAGTAAGCATCCAATCATACCTCGATATTTTGTTACATCAACATCAATACCTTTCTCATTGGTGGTGAGCTTTATTGATGTGCTCATGGGTGTACCTTTCGAGTTAGATCCTTCAAAGCCAAATCTTTTGAGTAATTCTTTTGTGTATTTGGTTTGATGGATATAAATTATTTCCTTCGTTTTCTTGATTTGAAGTCCAAAAAAGTAATTAAGCTCTCTCATTAAGCTCATGTCAAATATTTTATGCATGCACTTGGAAAACCACTCACAAAAAAGATCATTGGTAGCACCAAATATTATATCATCTATGTAAGGCCCCGAATTTTATGAAATGAAAGTATTCAATTTTCTTATAATTGTTATTCTATTTATTAAATGGTCAAATTGATAAAAGGTTAAAATTAAGGGCGATATTTATAAATTTTTCAAAGTAAGCAAGTTGATATAAAATATTCTTTGTGTCGGGGAATATTCATTTGGTCGGGGAATATTTTTTTTGTTAGGGAATATCCATACAACGACACCATTATTGGTGGACCCCATAATGGAATAATTGTTGTAGTTAGAAAATGACATAAATATCTTTTTATAAAAATAACGGCAAAACTTTTACCATTGAACTACCCGGTGGTAAAAGTACAGTAATACGCGTGGTTGCATAGTAGCACACGGTATTGATTATTGATGCTTACATAAGAATCCACTTAGTTTACTCAATTATTGTTACAGTAATTATTGCATAGTATCTCACGTTATTTGATTCAATTATTGGCACCGTATCATCCGCATAATATTTTATATTATTAAATTAATAATTGAGATAACAAAGTTATTCATATTATTATTTGCAGTATTAACGATGTCTAGAAAGTTCTGTCGAGAAGAGATTTGGTCACCTAATTGCGCGCCAATAGGGAGAAATCCTTATCGGAAAGCCCTCTCTTTCCTTGGAATGATCTGGTTGTTAAATATTGTGAGTTATAATATTAATGATGAGTAATAGTTGAAGTATTAAGAATGTATTTATTGAAGATAAGTGAATTACAAAAGTTAGAGGGGAATAATGCAAACTTGGAAAACTTTAGGGGTACTAAAGTGTAATAAGTTAAATCAATCTGGACCATTAGTGGTGGTTTTAATAGTAAATCAATTTGGACCATTTATGGTGGTTTTAATAGTAAATCAATCTGGACCGTCGATGGTGGTTTTAATAGTTAATCAATTTGGACCGTCGATGGTGGTTTTAATAGTAAATCAATCTGGACCGTCGGTGGTGGTTTTAAAAGTAAATCAATCTCGACCGTCGGTGGTGGTTTAAAAGTAAATCAATCATGACCGTCGGTTGTGGTTTTAATAGTAATCAATCTGGACCGTCCATTCTAATAGTAAATCAATCTGGACCGTTCGTGAATTAGTTACTATTTAGTTATTTCTCCTATAAATTGAAGCTTAATTCTTCTTTCATTCTCACCAATTCACTGAGACTCATAAGAGAAACTATAAAGAGCAAGAAGAGGAGTATCCTGCTACTTCACTATTGCAGTATCCAGTCTTCTACTAAGGTAAGGGATATTATTTGTTGTATTTATAAGAGTTATTAATTCTTTCATATTCATAAGGAATATTATTTTTCGTATTCATCCTTTAATATATCGAAATAACCTGTCTACGCAGATTACGTGCCTTATGACAGGTTAAAATCCATTTGCAGTTTCGTATGTTATTTCTTTTTATATTCCTAAATCTAAACTTACTATGGTAAGTATTGCTTCTATAATCCCTGAAATTAGTGGGATATCCTTGAGGTTTTGCGCTTCATCCAATATCGTTTCATTGGAATATTGATCTGAACTTTCTTATTAAATATAAATATTTTCACCCGGGGTATTATTCACCCGGTTACTATTCACTAAAATATTATTCACTCGGGTATTCGGGGTACTTTTCATGCAGGGGTACTATTCACGGGGTACTATTCACTTGGATACTATTCATCCATAGTACTATTTATGATAAAAATTATTTCTTTTCTGTCCAAGATTATTTTTGATACATGAATATTATTCTTGAATTTTACTCCACAAAGCAGTATCATGTTGACAATTTGGATATTTTTAAACTCTGGATAAATTTAAAGTCTTTAATATTTATCCTTGATATCGTTTGATTGAATTCTTATATCATTGTCATCATCCTCACGCTTATATTGTGATGAAAGTCATCTTTGGCTTACGTGCATAGATGGACGGTTGATTGGTTTGATTATTATCAGGAATCATTCGGTATAATCATGAACCGTAATGTTACAAATGATGTGGTAAAAATCCTTTTTGGCCTGTAATGCATTGATGGACAGTTATTGGTATGATTATGACCAGGTATTAATTGGTATAATCATGATCATTGATTATTACATGAATATCCTTGGCCCGTAGTGCAGGGGTGATTCGATTATGTGATTTATTTATTAAGCTGAGTCTCAGTGATAAAGTTGATGAAAACCTTTTTAAATCATAGAAGATAGTAGATATCATGCTCTACTTAACTCTTCTAATGGATTACTTGTTCCGCTGCAGGTAAACTTGTTGTCTATTATATTCTATTAGTTTAACATTGTTGAAGGCTAACGATAACTTATTTTGCATTATCTTAGTCATAATAATTCTTATTGGGCTAGTTGACCTCACCCTTTTGCTTTCATTATTCTCTTCACGAAATGAGAACATAGTCGTGACTAGTCAGGGAACGGAGTGATGCTCTGAGATGGATGTTTTTGTAATCCTCACTATTTAGTGTGATAATAAATGTAATGAGGATTGAATTTGAGTTTGGATATTGTCTATGAGACAATATTTATGTAAAAACTCTCAGCTCTAGTTGTATAATTATGTTTGTATTTGTATTCTGTACCATGTATTTGGCGACCCAAGATGGGTGATGTATGTAGACACTCAAAATTTTCTATACTACTGTTACTACTATTGCAAGAAGACATATTCATCTTTTAAGAGAGAACCCTGAAAGATAATCCAAATCCATACCGGATACTACAGGAAGTACAACATTAACCCCAGATCGTAATCTGGGAGTAACAGTTTCAACCTCGGATCTAACCCCGAGACCTGCAGATACAATACCAGAACACACATCGGAGAAGACTGATTAATCCCAGAGATAACCCTGAGGTATCCAGTCTTAGTCCTAACCATGGGAATAGCCACCAACCTTGATGATAACCCCAAGGAATGCAGTTTCGGAGATAACCCCAGAAATGATTGTTTCAAATGCCATCAGCTTCAATCTCGGCACTCACAACGAGATATACTGTACCAACCCGGCAATAACATTGGAAAGACAAGCACACCTCAAAGATGACAATGAGAACCTTCAACAACTACAACAGTCCAATCTCAGCGAAGTCTTAGCAACGTCTGCTTATCGGCCCAATCCGGCAGTAACACCGGTGAAGGGCAACATCACCATCTCATCCAACACAATGCCACGTCTTGTCTCTACGTAACAATGTCCCACAAGGCTAGCCAATCCCGAGTGACTATTGTGCGGGGTAATGGATGAAAGTTGAAGTTTGAACACCGGAGGGCATCGTCCCATCTTCAAAGACTTCGTACAAACTCTAATCCCATGACATCGTATGACTCTCGACAACGGCGGTCTGAAAGAGGTCTTGAATACCTCAAAACAGATGCCCAGATTGCACTTCTCAAAATCTGAGTGGACATTACAGTGCCTGAATGCACGTACTTCGAGACGACCCGACCTGACAGAACCGGGACGACCCGACCCACCTCTGGTACACCCGCGGCACATATTGCCTATAAATAGAGGGCTTGAGGTGCTAATTTTTAAGAGAAAAAAGACGGGGAAACCCTACACAATTTGTTATGCACTTTCCATATAGTGTATTTTCTGACTTTCAAACACATGTGAGCTGATATATAGCCTCTTTTGTACCCACAAAAGCCCAGTGTTTAGCCACTCTAAATATATAGAAGACCATTTATCAGTCAGCTGTAAGACTTCTCACACACTTTAGAGTCTTTCTCTTCATCTTTGCACATACCTTTCTACACGTTGAGAGTCGTGTTGCTTGCTTTTGCTCATACTTCGGTCCGTGGCTTCATTCCAGTTTGTATATATATATATATATATATATATATATATATATATATATATATATATATATATATATATATTTATATATATATATTGACTAACATTATCGAGTTATGTCTCGATTGAGCCTAGACTTCAGTCTGGAGCGTTTACTACTTTAATATATATATATATATATATATATATATATATATATATATATATATACTTATATATATATTAAATGTCTATCGAACTTTGTTCGATGAGCCTAGACTTCGGTCTGGTGCATTTATTCGCTTATATATATATATATATACTTATATATATCAACTGTGTGTCGGACCTTGTTCGATGAGCCTAGACTTCAGTCTGCTGCGTTTACTCACTTTTATATATATATATATATATATATATATATATATATATATATATATATATGATATACCTTTATATATATGAACTGTGGTCGAACTCTATTTGATGAGCCTAGATTTTACATCCAGTGCGTTTATTGCTTTTACATATATATATATATATATATATATTTTGTCCTTCCTGGAGTTCCCTTTGTGGCAGTTGATCGCTTTTACAACTTTCTTTACATTTCGTCATGCCAGGAGTTTACTTCGTAGCAGTTGACCGTATTTACTACTTTTAACAGCTTTATTTACATTTCTGATCCTCCATGGAGGTACTTCGTGGTTGGTGATCATGTTTGTATATATATATATATATATATACCGCTTTAATATATATACATGTTTATTGCTTTTATACAAATTGTAATATTCTGTGCGCCTAGGAATCATGTGATCACAGATTCATCCCATTGGATCTAGATTCGGTTCCCGTGATGGACATTTTCAGCTGTAAGCAGTTTGTAAATTATTTTGCGATGTCTGTATTTCCTTAGATGGATACCCACGAGGAAGTCGGCATTATTTTTGGATATATTATTTTTCATACAGATGCCTCGCATCCGTCAAATAAAATCAATTCAGCCGCTCACTTAATAAAAATGGTCTCAATTCCTATTGAGCATCAGGGTTTGAAAAACCTCTTTTATAAAACATCATTGCCATATCTTGCTAAAAACTGAATTTTTACATAAATTCAAACCCTGTGTATATAGGTTCGAACGAGGCCTCGTACAACGTTCATATAATAGCACATTGATCCCCCCACACACACTCAGATAATAGTTTCTTGAAAAGAGGCGGTCACCATGGTAACACAGATGTCTGGGGGTGCCTTACACCTTCCCCCCGCATAACCATGTTCCTGGATCCTAAACGAGTCTCGGTTTCGCCGACCCGTATATCAGTGTCACATCACTGGGTCATTGTGCAAACCTTTTCTCGGTTGTGTTGGTACAACCATTTAAAAAACAAACTGGCGACTCTTAACAGTCCCATCGTCGACATTATACATGTCGGACCTTTTTGACTTGTTTTTTCAAATAAATCTCACCTAAAATGAGACACCAAAGAACAAGTAACGGAAAGGGACACCCAAAAATCCCGACGTCGACAATGTATACATATTTTGGGGGCGTCACAGTTGGTATCAAAGCCATAATAAATAGCCCCGAGCTTTTATGTGGTGACTTCCAAGTCTTGGGATGCACCGAAGCCAGACTTTTCGTAGGGGACGCCGTGAGTAACGGTGGAAAGTTGATAGGTATCATTGTGATGTGCTATCCAAGTCCTGGATACGGGTCGCAGTTGGTATCAAAGCTTAGGGATATGATCCCCGGTTGAGATGTGAGACAAGAACTAGGAGGGGTGAGACGGGGATTTCCTTTGCTAGTATGACCTACCTAAGTTTATTTGGTATTTAATTGGTCGGTCAGAGTATAGGGATAATATGCGACATGTCAATTAACCCTTTTTTGTGACAGTGTTTGAAAATGGCATCTAAAAATGTTGAGATCGGCAATGAAGCACATGAGACCATTGAGTCACCAACGATCAATACCCAGGATAATGTGAAAAAGGAAGAAAATAATCCTCATATAAAAAAAAACACCGATCAAATGATGAACGATGGGATGTTAAGAGGCTTTATGCAATTCATGCAACATCAGGCGAGAGCGACTCGTGTTCAAAATACAGGTGCAAACACTGGCAACTCACAGGTGGTCACTGCTAAGCAGTTCAAGGAGCTGGGACCACTAGAGTTTTTGGGAGAGCCAGAACCACTTAAGACAGAGACATGGATAAAGTAGATCACCAAGATATTTGATGTCTTAGGATGCTCCAAGGAGCAAAAGGTTCCTTTTGTCACCTACATGTTGAGAGGAGAGGCAGATTACCTGCGGGAATTAGTAAAGCGTACTCAGCCTGCCGCACTCAAAATTTCTTGGGAGAAGTTCTAAGAACTGTTCAACGAAAAGTACTTTTCCAAAATTTTTCGTCACATGAAGGAGGTGGAGTTTATCAAGTTGGAGAAAAATAATATGATCGTGTCGCAGTATGAGGCTTAGTTTGCCGAGTTGTCCCGGTTCACATCCTATTTGGTTGATAATGATAAGAGAATGACACGAATGTTTCTACGAGGTTTGAAAACCGAGATACCTCAATATCTCATTTCTCACAAACTATGTTTGTATTCAGATGTTATGAATATGGCTCAGTTATTGGAGCGCGATAATGAGTCAATCTAACCACGAGAGAGCAACTGGCAAAATGATAATACCAGTGGTATCAGTCATCAAAGCGGTGACAACAAACGTGGAGGGAATCAACATGCCAGGAATGGTAACCACTCCGGTGGTAATCATGGCCAAGATAATAAAAGTGGAAATTTTAAGAAGAGGAGATTCAATAATGATGAAATGATGTCAACACCAGCACCTGTTGTTAAGGAAGGAGAACTACCGTCGGTCGTATGTTACAAATGCGGAGGGGAGGGACACATCAGTCCAAACTGTACGTAGAAGTCCAAAGCATGTTAAAATTACGGAAGAGAAGGTCACCTAGCTCGATTTTGTCGTGTAATAAAGTCAAGTTCATCTAGGATGGTGACGCTAAAGGATGTCCTAGACAAGTTAAAGTCGATAATTTAGGTGAGAGCGTTTTTCAAGGAACCCGAACAAATTATCACGGGTAATTCAATCATAAACTCTTGCGAAGTCTATACCTTATTTGATATCGGTTCTACCCATTCTATTATTTCTCCTACTTATGCTCAATGTTTAAATTTGACTCCGAAGAAATTAGACTTTGACTTATCTGTTGAAACTCTGTTGGGAAAAACCTTCATTACATCCACCATTTATAAATCTTGTTTGATTCAAATCGATACCCTCGCGTTACTTGTCGATCTTATCTCTTTGAAAATATTTGCCTTTGATATGATTCTAGGAATCGACTGGTTAACTACTCATCATGCTAAAACTGATTGTTTTCGTAAGGTTGTTAGCTTTCATATTCCTAACCATCCTATTATGCGAATTCAAGCAACCAGACCACTAAAGTCAATCACTGTCATATCAAGCCATAAAGCTATTCATTTATTGAAAAATGGATGACAAGCTTTCTTAGCCTATGTCACAGAGTTATACAAAAATACGTCAGATTTGAATGATATTTCTATTGTTCATAAATTTCCTGACGTATTCCCTGAATAACTTCTTGGCCTACCCCCAAAGCGTGAAATCGAATTTTGTATTGACCTTAAACCCGGTACAAAACCCTCAAATACTTATTCATCCAAAATGAACATAACATGCGCCAAACACGTTGGCTCGAGCTGTTGAAAGATAACGATCATACCATTCAATACCATCCTAGAAAAGCGAACGATGGTAGCTGATGCATTGAGTGGAAGATCATATGCGTTTACGAGTGTGACATTGTTAACACAAAGACCCATTTCGTACGACTTACAAATGATGGAGATAAAGTTAAAGACTTCAAGAACCCGCGTGATGATAGCAAATATACAATTAAAACTGACTTTAATCGATAAAGTTAAAGCCGATCAAGCTACAGACTCAAAGCTGATGAATGTGAAGAAGAAGGTTCAAGACGGTGTTATTCTAGATGCAAGAATCGACAAAGAGAGAAAATCTCAACCCTCGATTTATTGGCCCATTTGAAATCCTTGATCGAGTAGGAACTGTGGCTTATAGACTCTCCTTACCGCCAAGTATGTCTCTTGTTCATAATGTTTTTCACATATCTATGTTACGTAAATATGTGGAAGACCCGAACCATATTATTGAATTAGAACTGGACGAGATAGCGGAAGAGGTACCTGTTAAAATCTTGGATAAGAATGAGCATATTCTACGCTCCAAGGTTATACCTCAAGTCAAAGTTTTGTGGAGAAACCACGATGTTGAGGAAATGACCAAGGAGTTAGAATCTGAAATGAAATCAATGTATCATCACCTCTTCGACATACCAGGTACATACATAAATTTCGAGGGCAAAAATTCATAAGGAGGGGAGATTGTAAGACCCCAAATTTTATGAAATGAAAGAATTCAATTTCTTATAATTGTTATTCTATTTATTAAATGGTTAAATTGATAAAAGGTTAAAATTAAGGGCGATATTTATAAATTTTTCAAAGTAAGCAAGTTGATATAAAATATTCGTTGTGTCGGGGAATATTCTTTTTATCAGAGAATATCCATACGACGACACCATTATTGGTGGACCCCACAATGGAATAATTGTCATAGTTAGAAAACAACATAAATATCTTTTTATAAATATAACTGAAAAAGTTTTACCGTTAAACTGTTGAACTACCCGGTGGTAAAAATACAGTAATACGTTTGCTTACATAATAGCACACGGTATTGATTATTGATTCTTATGTAAGAAGAGACTCAGTTTACTCAATTATTGTTATAGTAATTATTTCATAGTATCTCACGTTATTTGATTCAATTATTGTCACAGTATCATCTGAATAATATTTTATATTATTAAATCAATAATTGAGATAATAAAGTTATTCATATTGTTATTTGTAATATTGACGATGTCTAAAAAGTTCTTTCGAGGAGATGTTTGGTCACCTAATTGCGCCCCAATAGGGAGAAATCCTTATCGAAAAGCCCCCCTCTTTCCTGGGAATGATCTGGTTGTTAAATATTGTGAGTTGTAATATTAATGATGAATAATTGTTGAAGTATTAAGAACGTGTTTATTGAAGATAAGTGAATTACAAAAGTTAGAGGGGAATGTTGCAAACTTGGAAAACTTTATGGGTACTAAAGTGTAATAAGTTAAATCAATATGGACCATTGGTGGTGGTTTTAATAGTAAATCAATTTGGACCATTTGTGGTGTTTTAATAGTAAATCAATCTGAACCGTCGATGGTGGTTTTAATAGTAAATCAATCTGGACCATCTGTGACGCCCCCAAATTCGGGTATCTTCCAACCCGACAGATGGTGCTCCACTGTACTAACATCCATAGAATCATTCCATTAAAAATACAACAAAATGAAGGTAATTACTATTTTCTTATTACAATCAAAGTATAATCCTTCCCAGGTTCATAAACTGGTTACATTATTCATTGTTCATAATGTATAATACATACAAACTTACTAAACTATTACATAATGCCTAAGCATCCATCTTAGCTTTGCCATTATCTCTCTTGGCATTTACAGTACGTTCATCTTTAACTGCGGTTATATAATTCACGCAAGAAATGAGCATGACAGCTAAGAAAGTTTAATCAAGGATAACAGGAATACCACTTTCATGAATTATATAACAATTCCAACATAACTGAACAATACTTATGAAATATTATGAATCAATAATACTTTAACAGTTCATAACATCAATTCCCAAAGTATAGAATATATTAGAAATTTTGAACCGGTAGATAGACCATGAACAGTAAATTTCAGTTTTCATACTTAAAAAGGAGTCCACACCACTAAGGTCGTTCATCCGTATAACTTACGAGCACTTCTAGGTGATCAGCCTATAGTACTCTATGTTGATCAGCACTCATTCATTAAACGTATTTACGTTTAATATTTTTGGCAAACTCGCATGCCCATCGAATAATCGATGAAAAATACTTTTGTTTGTTCATCGACAAACCTTACCTTCACGTCCGTACCAATTACTTGGCATGGGATAGCATTAATATTTCTATATAGAATGATATAAATAATAATCAATCTATATATTACGAATAGTCTAGCCGAGTTAAAATCTGGCATCGACCCTTTCTAACAAGTCTTGCAAATCAGTTCAACAAATCACATAAAACTTGGCTAACATGAAAGTTAGACAAGCGTTAAGAAAACTTGCCTTTCAGCGTCTTCAAATAACCTACTCGACTGACCACAGCCTTTACAGAATCTACATGATATATTCACATAGCACACTGTAATTAGCTATCAAACAACTATTCACATTGTTCCTACAAGCTTCTTTCTCTTCTATGTCTTTGTTAACTTAATATCTTTATTAAAGTCAACATGACTTATTACCCTTCGTCCCGATTTATCACTCAACTCACGTTTTATTAACCGGACTCAAACAACTTTGATAAGGTACCAACTTTCTTAATTGTACATATCTTGTTAATATGCATTACATTCCTAAGTTTCATACCATATACCTTAGTATATGTAATATAGGATTAGTCTTAGTACATTCACTGAGTATATAAACTCAACTCAGGTAGGTCTCAAAATAACTGAAGTTCAAAACCTAAGTTACTATCAAAAGCCCTGAACCCGCGTTGCGGCGCGACATCCTAAGCCTTCTAGTGGCGCTGCGGCACCACTCTCCAGAGGTTTTGCCCGGACTTGGCGGTGCAGTGCGAGTCCATGAACAAACTCTCACGTTGTGGCGCGTGTCTTCAGACTTTTTTATTTTCTCCCAACCATAACTGGCGCTACGGCGTTGCTTTTTACACTACGTCTGGTGACGCGGCGCCAGACCTCAGTATCAAATTCTCAGCAGTTTTGAAAATATGTTTGAAATTCCCAGGGCCGTAACTTCTTCGTTATAAGCCCGATTTGGTCCGTTCAAAAGCCTACATGTCATAAATTATATACCCTACGCGTTTATATAATTATTTAACACTTCCAAAATCGTTAACACAAAATTCATTATTAAGTTCATTTTATATACATTCGGAAACGTTAATAAGCGTTCAATACTAGTTTTCTTCGTTTTAAGTCAGAATCCGACGATTCTTAAACCCACAACTCTTAATCACCCTATCTCACATGTTGACATTGAAAACCAACGTTTCCAAGTCTCGCGACAACTTTCGACCACCATTACAAAATTTCTACGTTTTCGACGTTTAACGTCTATTTCCATAAAATTCGCCATAACTTCGTTACTAATGTTCTCTAAGCCAAATCACATGGAATACTCCATGCATTTCATATCTACATCTTAACCAAACAAGATGCATATACTATCATATTGATGAAGTTCAATTGTTTATCAACAATCGATCTCAACTATCAATATTTTCATGGTTCAAAACTTATGACTCTTATAATCTCATGAATTATGGAGATTGAATCTATGATAAGTCATCTTTAAATCCTCACACAAGACATATGCCTCCCATTCTATGATCCTCTAAGATGAAAGAAAATCTAAAAGAGTTGGAGATGAAATGTAAGGACTATACCTTAAGAACTCTTGGTTTTCTTTCTTGGAAAACTCTAAGATCAAGCTTCCAAAGTGTATGATTTGCAAGTATAGCTCTCTTTCTATCTCAATAATCTAAGGTTGGCAAGTTAAAAACTCCCAAATGAATCAACTTAGCTTTCTATTTATAGAAAACTAGAATTGAGGGAAATTTGGACTTTAAACCACCACCTCTTTTATTCATGTGTGGTCACCAAGTAAAACACTTGGTGACCAAGCCTTATGCTTGGCTTCCACACCAAGGTGGCCGGCCCACCACCCCATGTGACATCCCATAGGTTGCCCCATGGGTTTTACCCATTCGGTGACCCACCGGTTCAACCCACGATTCGGGTTTAATGAATTGGGCTTAACTAAATTAACATTGGGACTTGGTCATTCAAATGATTGGATTAATTAATAATCCAACTCAAATGAATTAGTCATTAAGTCTTAACTTAATTCTATAATATGACTCGTATCACATACGTACAATTCACGTATTATCTCCGTATACTACTCGTACAATAATCATATTATACTTCGTATTTACTCAACGTATTATACATAGATACTAAATAGTATCATCAAATGTATAACACTCGAATTAACCCTAACGCCATTCCTTCTACGCATACTATTTCCTTCTCGGAAATCAATATACTCAACCCTTAGGTTTGAAGTCCGCGGGTGAAAATTGTGTTTGCCATAAATGAAATATTATCAGATATTCCATCTTATGACGATATTCTATCATTACGCGTTTCTCGGAATTTCAAAATAATTCCCCGAATAGAAACGGATGAATAGTGTTTTTACAGAAATTTCTCAAAAAATAATTATTTTCGTCTTAGAAATTCCAAACAATTATTTCTAACACGTAGTCAGAATACTAACCACGTTGGCACATTCTAGGTCATAGAACGACCTTCACATAGCTTACTCACAAAAAAATCAATTAAATTCATTTAATTCACATAATCAAATAAAAATTTAATTGTCATAAAAATCCTATTTTCTCAGGCGTTACATTCTCTCCCCCTTATAAGGATTCTGTCACCAGAATCTTAGCTTATAATTACATAAATAAATGAGGAAAATATTCCTTCATTTTACTTTTGAGCTCCCACGTTGCTTCTTCAGCATTGTGGTTTCTCCATAACACCTTCACTAAAGGTATTACCTTATTTCTTAAAACTTGTTCCTTCTTATCAATAATTTGAATTGGAAGTTCCTCATAGGACAAGTCCTTCTCTATCTGAATAGATTCATATTCTATCACGTGTTTATAGTCTGGTTTATAAGGACGCAACACTAACACATGAAATACATTATGAATGCGTTCCATCTCTGGAGGTAAAGTTACTTCATAAGCTACCTCTCCTACCCTTCTTAAGATCTCAAAAGGTCCTACAAACCTTGGACTTAACTTTCCATTCTTTCCAAAACTTATCTTCCCCTTCCAAGGCAACACTTTCAGAAAAACAAAAGATCCTACATCAAATTCTATATTCTCTTTGCGAGGATCTGCATACTTCCTCTGCCTATCTTGAGCAGCAACTAATTGAGTACGTACTAACTTTACCATGTCTGCCGTCTGCTGTACCATTTCAGGTCCCAACATCTGACGTTCACCCACCTAATCCCAACACAATGGAGTTCGGCACTTCCACCTATACAACGCTTCGTAAAGCGGCATTCCTATACTAGCGTGAAAACTATTATTGTACAAAAATTCCACCAACGGTAGATATTCGTCCCAACTCCATTTAAAATCCATAACGCAAGATCTTAACATATCTTCAAGCGTTTGAATTATCCGCTCACTCTGACCATCCGTCTAAGGATGATACGTCGTACTCAATCTTAACTGCGTTCCCATTTGCTCTTGCAAACTCCTCTAAAAGTTCGATGTGAATCGTGGGTCACGATCTGACACAATCGAAACATGTACTCCATGTCTGGAAATAATTTTGTTGACATACAGCTTAGCTAACTGATCTAGGTTATACCTAACTTCTATTGGTAGAAAATGAGCCTATTTCGTCAATCGATCCACTATCACCCAAATAGCATCGTATCCTTTTCTTCTTGCTGGAAGTCCCACCACAAAGTCCATCGTGATGTGCTCTCACTTCCACTCTGGAATTTCTAACGGTTGTAACAACCCACTCGGTCGTTGATGTTCAGCCTTAACTTTTTGACAAGTTAAGCACCTACTAACATATTCTGCTATCTCCCTCTTCATATTCGGCCACCAAAAGTTCTGACGAAGGTCTTAATACATCTTCGTACTACCGGGATGTATCGAATAACTCAAACTATGGGCCTCCATCATAATTTTTTCTTTTAATTCGGGATCATTAGGAACCCAAATTCTTCCCTCAAAACGAAGTAATCCTCCTTATCAAGGTTATACTTAGTCTTTTTTTCATCTCCTATCCACTTTTGCATCTGCTTGCACTCCTCGTTGTTCAGTTGTACTCCCCTAACCTACTCCACTGTGGTAGGTTAGGTTTCCATGGAAAATAACATCTCCACTGCTTCCTCTGGTAACTTAACTTCTAACTCCATTCTTGTCATCGCTGTTACCAACTCATTCTGACCCGTTAACATTGATAGTTTCTCTCTACCCTTCCTACTTTGCGCATTAGCTACTACATTTTCTTTTCCCGGATGATATAAAATACCACAGTCATAATCTTTTATTAACTCTAACCATCTTCTCTGTCTCATGTTCAACTCCTTCTATCTGAAGATGTATTTCAGACTTTTGTGGTCTGTATATATCTCACACTTCTCACCATAAAGATAATGCCTCCATATCTTTAGGGCAAAAACTACAGCTGCCAATTCCAGGTCATGAGTAGGATAGACCTTCTCATAATCCTATAATTGACGTGACGCATACACAATGACCTTGATATGTTGCATGAGCACGCATCCTAGTCCTTTATACGAAGCATCGCTATACTCTACAAAATTTCCTATATCGTTTGGTAAGGACAATACAGGTGCCTCACTTAACCTCTTCTTCAACTCTTGAAAACTTTTCTCATATTTTTCAGTCCACACATACTTCACCGACTTTCTTGTCAGATTTGTTAATGGAGTAGCTATTTTAGGCCCAGAAAACTCCGAACCTTAGTTGGCATTTTCGGTTGCTCCTATTCGTTAACTGCTTCTACTTTTGTCGTATCTACGAAAATGGCATCCTTATCAATAACATGCCCTAGAAACTGCATCCTCTCAAGCCAAAATTCACACTTTGTGAATTTCACATACAAATTCTCTTTCCGTAGTGTCTCCAACACTAATCTTAAATGTTCCGAATGATCTTCTGGTGTCTTTGAATAGACTAGAATATCATCAATGAACACTACGACAAACTTGTCCAAATATTGGTTGAACACTCTGTTCATCATATCCATAAATGTGGCTGGTGCCTTAGTCAACCCATACGACATTACCAGAAACTCGTAATGACCATAACGAGTTCTGAACGCTGTCTTAGGTACATCTTCCTTCCTCACCTTTAACTGATGATACCCCGTGCGCAAATCTATCTTAGAAAAATACTTTGCCCCTTTCAACTAATCAAATAGATCATCGATCCTGGGCAAAGGTTATTTATTCTTAATCGTTAACTTGTTCAACTCCCGATAGTCGATACAAAGCCTTAACGACCCATCCTTCTTCTTTTCAAACAATATATACTGGTGCTCCACAAGGAGATACACTTGGTTGAATGTACTTATTATCTAATAGTTCTTGTAATTAAACCATTAACTCCTTCATTTCGAAATGGCGCCATTCGATATGGTGCCCTTGAAACTGGTGTCATTCCCGGTAACAGATAAATTAAAAACTCCACCTCCCTGTTCGGTGGAATGCCCAGTAACTCCTCCGAAAATACATCCGCAAACTCTTGCGCAATAGGTATCTAATTCAAGGATGTTCCCACTCTTTGGGTATCCACAACATGGCACAGATAACCTACACACCCTTTTCTCAACATCTTCCTAGCTTGTGTCATAGACAGACAACAAGAGCGTCTCGGTGATTTACTACCGAAGAACGCTACCTTAGTTTTCATAGAAAACCGAAGGTTTACACTTTTCCTATGAAAATCTATAATCACCTTATGGTTAATCAACCAATCCACACCAAGAATTACATCGAATTCTTTTAGCCTTATCGGTACCAAATCTACCGATAACTTATTCCCTCTAATTTCTACACAACAATCCTTATGAATATGTTCAATGGGAATTATCTCTTCGTTTGCTACCTTAACGTCTAAAGGTATAGGTAACTTCTCAGGGATTAAACCTATTCGCTTAGCAAATTCAAATGCTATAAAAGAACAAATAACACCCGAGTCAAATAGCACATAAGCATTTATCTCATTAACCGGAATGATACATGCTACCACATCGGTTGATGCAACTGCATCTTGAACAGTCATATTAAATGTACGAGCTAAGGGTCTACCCATTGATGGTGTTGGTCTAGTAATGGCTAATTTACCACTACCAGAACTCTTATTCCCCTCTAAACCCTTCTTCGGGCAATTTCCTGACATGTGGTCCATTGACCCACAGACAAAACACCCCTAGTTCTTCTTAGGGTTAGGACAGTTGGGTGACAAATGCCCCTCCTGCCCACAGTTGTAGCATACTTCTTTCCCCTTTAAACAGACTCCCATGTGAGATTTTTCGCATGTCTTACATGCTTCCGTCCTCCGTTTGGGATCTCCCTACTTTACCCCAGTATTCCCAGAGTTAAAACTCTTCCTCTTTGGCAAGTTGCCGCTTCCGCAGGTAACTTCAGCCTTATTTCCTCCTTCTAACTTACTCTTAATCTTTCACTCTTTGTGGTACTGAGACAAAGCCTCACCACCACCTTCAGCTATTATCGCCTTCTCCAGAATGGTCCCGTAGGAAGCACTCTGGAAAAATGATATCCTACTATAGAGCCAGGATTTTAAGCCCTGCTCAAATCTGCATGCCTTTCTCTCCTCTGTATCCACCTGACGTGGAGCAAATCTCGCCAATTCGTTAAACTTGGCGGCATACTGGGGAACTGACATATCCCCCTGCTTATGTTCTAGGAACTTAATTTCCATCCTACCCTGCATGCTAGTAGGGAAATAGTTCTCGAAGAAAACCTTCTTAAACTGTTCCCACGTAACAGCCTCGGTCCTAGCCCCACCTTGGTGAGCTTCCCATCAGTAGTTGGATTCCCCCTTCATCATGTAAGTAGCAAAAGAAGTCTTTTTTGCCTCACTTACGTTTGTTATCACAAACGCCTTTTCAATCTCTCTAACCCAGGTATGGGCTTCTAGTGGATCCGTCGTTCCTCGAAACTCGGGAGGACCCACACTTTTAAAGTCCTTAAAGGTAGTTGTTATTGCTACCCCAGGAGCTACTGGAATCCTACCCCCCACTTGGTTAAATGCAGTCGTTAATAAATTAACGAACTCTTGGATAGGGTTGTTAGGACCCCCTGATTTTTAGTATGAGACTCGGCCTCTTGGTTCCGTTGTCTCCTCTGCAGATTCTTTCGCCTCATATAAGACAGTTATTTCCTCAATCTGTGCCTCTACCACAGTGCGCAAATGCACATTCCTATCCAACACTGCCCCAATCCAACATAAGGTGTCTGTTTTAATTGTGGAATAGGAGGTCATCAGGCGAAAAGTTATCCAAGGAAAAGGTTTAATAAATAAGTAGTATTTGTGATGCCCCCAAATCCGGGTACTTGAAACCCGAACTCGGTGCTTCACGATACCATTTTATAAGCTGAATAAAACTAATAATAATAACAATAATATAAAATTCAATCTTAATTTACATATGCATCAAAGTTTACCCCCAGGTACAAGACCTTTAAACATTCATTACATCATAGATAATAAGTATCATTGTCTTAATAAACTATAAACTTTAACTATTACATAGAATATTATAAATCTCATTCGAACATCTTTCCTTTCCCATTGTTCTTGCCTGAACCTTCTGGTTTATCATACTTAACTGAAAACATTTAAATTTAAAGTAAGAATGACCATTTAATTTGCCCAGCAAGTAATAACAACAATATATATTAGCTGAAACAATTAAATATTTTCTTTGAAAGAAACTTCTACAACGAATCAACAGTTGTGAAGTAAGCTGAACCAATAATAACAACATATCATTTTAATATGAAATTTTTGAAACTACGTACAGACTATAATTGGAGATCAGTCAACATACTATGAACATTATTTTCTATTTTCGAAAAGGTTAAACAAAAATTCATCTGTAAATCGTCATAACTTACGGGCACGGGGGGTGATCAGCTCGTTATGCCCTGTATTGATCAATACTACATGCAAGAACGATATTATCGTTCACTCTATCCACCTTAGGTGCACAAAAGTTTTCCTATATTCGGGATGTTCATACTTAGTCGGGAATCTGAACCAAAACAATCTGGTTGGATACAATAACGTTTTATCTTGTTCAACAATATTTTTATATCTAGCTGAATCAAATACCTTTACCAGCTTTTAAGTCAACGTATACATACTTGAAATCAATAAGTATGTATCAATATATGATTAAATACAATGGTTATCCAAGTGGGGACACTTGTCTAACCTTATATACGAATTAACGAACAGAATAAATATCTGAATTAAAAAAAATACAATAATCGGAGAATGTAAGAACTTGTATGAATACAAAGATTGGATACATAGTCAATAATAATAGAGTTAATAATATGGCACAATAATAATATAATTCTAAAACTTTCTTATTCATGTCCATTGCATAAAGTAAGTGTAAAAGTAGGATACTTGCACAATGTAAATAATAAATCAGATACTTGCTCAATAATAATTAGAGTAAGTTTAGGAAACTTACATAACATGATATACCTGTTTGCACGAAATAAAAGTAGTGCATAAGGTTTAGATACTTGCATGAGCTGCTGCTTACAATAACGCAACTTAGATTAATCTTTTATACATCGACCTATCAGTAATAAGATCATTCGTTCAATTAGAATAATATATCGTAACACAGAATATTGTCTATTGCAGTCAGCACATAACCTAATCAATTTGTCATATATATCTAACAATTATTGATTCACTAACAAACACATATCTAGTCAATTTATCTAAGTCCAGATCAATTTCTGAAATATTTTGGTGTACCGACGGCTTTATCGGGTAAATATCGAGTCTAAGACTCTATCGTGTAGTTTAATATTCGTTTAGATATTTTAAATATCACTCGTTATTTTTCATAGCCTTATAATAATTTTCAAATAATTATTATGCTTTATCATAAATTTTCACACACTGAAAATCATAATTAAATAATTTAAATATTAACTAATTCTATTATCATTAATATTTAATTAATATTAAACTATTAATGAAACTATTGCCAAAATATTAACGTTATTTATAATAACTCAAAATATTTTTAAAGCATTAATATTACCATTAAATGATTTTTAAAACATTTAAAATCATTTTTAAATAATTACCATTAATATTAGAATATTAATTTATTATTTATCAAAATATTAAAAGTCATTAGTTATAACTTAAAATATTTTTAATTCATTTATTTCCTTTTTAAATGATTTTTAAATCAATAAAACCATTTTAAAACTATTTATTTAATATAATTATTAAATAAACTTAATATCATTAATATTAAATTATTGATGAAATTTACCTTTAAATATCAAAAGTTATATTTTATAACTTAAAATATTAAAATCATTTTTAATTAATTTATTTTATATAATTACTAAATAAATCTAATATCATTAATATTTAATATTTAATGAAACTTATCTTATAATATTAAAAGTTATGTTTTATAACTTAAATTATTATTAAATACCTTATTATTATTTAAAATGATTTTTAATACAATAAAATCATTTTTAATTAATTTATTTAATGCATTTATTAAATAATTGAAATACCAATAATATCCAAATAAATATTAATATTTATGAAAAATATGTCAAATTATTAAAACTTAATTTTTATAACTTAAAATAATTTTAAAACTGATTTTTAATTTTTAGGAATTATTTTTATTTTTAATGTATTTTTCAGAAATTATAAAACAAAAATAATTAAATCCGTCGCTAAAGGCTTTAGTGACAGTTTCTATCGCGATAGGTGGTCTTGAGGCTCAAGAACACTGACAGTCAGTGCTCAAGGGTACCTCTTTTGACCATTAATCATTCTCTCTATGAATCGTTTCTGGACAAGGTATTGATTACATGTTGTAGTATGTATGTAAGAGTACATGTTCATAACAATTTCTGGACCAAAGCATAAAACATGAGGGTGATCTAAGCATCCGAACATGCTGTCAGAGCTGTTCTTCACATTTCTGGGCTGCCCAAAAATTCCAGTCATGGCCGGTCAACGATATTAATGGCCTTATAAAATTAATTTTGTTCAATGTAAATGTTTTCTGCTCATCGGGCTGCCTAGACAAACTATCAGAGAACATGTTTCAAGCCATGGTCAAGTCTAAACATAAATAATTAAAACGAGTTAAGCTAGCAAACATGCTTTCAGTGTTGTTCTTCATTTCTGGGTTTACCCAGAAATGAAGAACAGATCGAGTGACCAATTTTAAGCTTCCACTATATGATGATCGTGAAATATTTTTGTGATCTAAAAGTTCCAGGTTGTAGACCACATGTAACTAAATAGATTTATTACAAAACATCACTAAAACAACATCACAACAAGAAGATATAATATGGTCAAACTATGCCAGAAAAATTATTCTTCATGAATCTGGGTTTTTCCCAAAAACTCATAAGGCTGGTGGTCAACCCTAGTTTGACCACCCATATCTTTGATCATGTAACATATCTGGTTGTTCTATGGGTTTTAAGATGTAGTATTCGTGTCAAACTACAAGTATATAACAAGAACATGTCCATAGTATAACGGATTAGCAAGAACAGAAGCTCTAAAAATGACTGTCAAAAATTCTGGGTTTCTGGGTGTCCCAAAAACTCAGAATTTCTGATCGGTCAACTCATTTGACTACGCATATATTTTAATATACAACAGCTATGAACCTGATTCAAATTCCAGATTCAAGATCTCGTGATAGAGAACAAGTACTAAGTTTCAAAACACAAAAACTCATAACAGATCGAGATCTATGGGACCTGACATTCACTGTTAGACCCTTATTTTCAAAAATTTCCAGATTTTGATAATCATCAAATCCGAGCCTCTAGATGTTATGGGTTTAACATATAGCAACCCAGATCATCGATTAACACCCCATACAACATATTTAACACACAAAAAATTACATCTAACATAAGATCAAAAGATTTTTGAATTTTTAGGGTTTGGACCTTTGTACACCAATTCTGATTTCTATGCTTCTGATTTGATGTTAGTGTTCATGGGGCTTGATTTGTGACTGAACTAACTAGGAAATTTCGTGGGTTTGATCTTGAGAGAGAATGGCTAAGAGCTTGTGAATAATTTAGGCCATTAAGTGCACTTTCTCTCTCTTGAATTATATGTATATCATTTATGTAATGCTCTTGGCTGATTCATTGAATTTGATATGCTGGAATGCTATCTGCTAGGTTGGTAGGGTAGGGTGGCTGCCAGGATTTGGATAAGATTTGTCTAGAAAATAATTCAACTAATGGGACAAAAGGGTATTTTAGTAATTTTTTTTAATCTCAAGGGTATTCTTATCCAAAGTGCTTAAATCTAGGGTTTAATCACTAGATTTTACATCTTAAAGTTTCCCAATTAATTACTAGGGTTTGGACTATTAAAAATTAAAGTGTAATAAAATTTTAATTTTAAACACACTAATTAAATTAGGGTTTTTAATAGAAAATTAGGGTTTAAATAATTAGGGTTCCTTAACATCATTAGGGTTCCCAAATTAACAATTAGGGTTTCCTAATTATAATTATAATTTACTAAAACAGTAATTAGGTTTCTAATTTTAGCAAATTAGGGGTTTCAAGTAATAATTAGGGCTTCTCCTAAGTACACAAATTATATAATACACAGTTAAATTCATATAACACAATTAATACACAGTCTCGAACTCATAACCGAGTTTAACAACTATGGTTTAATAACACGATATGAGGGTTATGCCATAAT
Source organism: Panax japonicus (assembly GCA_020205505.1). NCBI lineage: Eukaryota > Viridiplantae > Streptophyta > Magnoliopsida > Apiales > Araliaceae > Panax > Panax japonicus. The sequence continues at coordinate 32,463,862 of CM035109.1, read as the reverse complement.
TTACCATATTTGGCCCACCGTTATCAGTTTGCATTTACAGTACATATTTATAGCACTGAAAAATTAAAATATAATTAATATTATATTATTATTCTCATCCCTTGATCAATACCCAAATTTAGGGTTTGGATTTCATATCTGATTTATCGTTCATATACAACATCAATAATTAAGCTAAAATAATTAACTTAAATATTCTGAACAAATTCATATAATAAAATACTTATTATTATACTTCTAATAATCATTTCATATATTATTTAAGTAATATAAAATCATATTTTCATGGAAAATAATTAATAAAAACATTTCTGCTTACAAAAATTAATTACTATAGGAATATAATTTGTAGTGATTAATAATTCTAAAATTATTTATAGGTAATAAATATATTTGCATTTATCATACACTACTTTCCACATATTCTCATCATTAAAATAATAATAAAAAATTATATGCAAAATTTCTTATTTATTTATATGCAACATATCAGGTTATTACATTCACCCTCCCTTATAAGGATTCCGTCTCCAGAATCACCGTTTTAAAAACTCATACGTACATACAGGGGTACGTAACATACACAATCATTGCAAGTAGGCCTCGATCATATTTGATCGAACTGATTTTTTTTAAGTATTCACCATAAAACTTGTCTATCTGATTAAACGAAAATTTGATTTCTAAAAGAACTCAAATTCTACCCTCAAAAATTTATTTATAAAATAATTTTCTATATAAAGGAAAATCAAATATATATATATATATACAAAAATAAAAGTTATTCGAATAATACTTGGAGTGTCATTCCCAGCTGCCAAGTATCCTAGACCGTCATATTGAAGACTCGTACGGTTGGTTTGTTGGTTGAAGTCGGTCCTGTGATTGCCATAGTCCCGCTGCCTCTTCTCGTGGTTACACTCCCTGCCTCCATTTTCCTTTTTGGACAATCCCTCACCTTATGTTCAGTCGATCCACATAGAAAACATCCATTGTTCATCCTTAGGTTGGGGCAGTTGGGAGAGATATGACCCTCCTGCCCGCACTTGTAACATACAAACTTACCCTTCAGACACTCACTAGAGTGATTCTTCCCACATTTCCCACACTGAACTATTTGCTTCTTCAGACCTTCCTGTTTCACCTGAACATTCCGAAAATAATTTTCCTTTCTTTTTCACCCCTATTCCCACTATTAGTTTCCACCTTCACAGCTCCTACAGCCTTGCCTTTGTTCCTCTTCTCCTTGTTATAGAGGCAAGGCCTCACTCCCCTCCTCAGCTATGATAGACTTTTCCGTGAATGCTGTAAAAGTATTGATCTGCAACACTGCCACCTTGTTGTAGAGCCAGGGTTTTAATCCCAGCTCGAACCTTCTTGCCTTACTAGCCTCCGTGTCAACTTGATGCAGAACGAACCTAGCCAACTCATTAAACTTTGCGGCATACTCCGCAACAGTCATGTTATCCTGCTTCTACTCTAGAAATTTTACTTCCATCCTAGACTAAATGCTAGCTGAGAGGTAGTTTTCGAAAAACAAAGTCTTAAACCTAGCCCAAGTAACTACTCCCTCTGCTGCCCTCACTTGATTTGATTCCCACCAAAAGTTTGCCTCCCCTTTCATCATATAAGTGGCAAAAGTGGTCTTTTGCCACCTCATCTACCCTAGCAACTATGAACGCCTTTTCTATCTCGTTAACCCATGTTTGGGCTTCTATAGGTCAGCTGTTCCCCTGAATTCTGATGGTCTTACTGCCTTGAAATCTTTGAAGTTTGCCGAGCGATTGTCTGGTTGGTTTCCTGCGATTGGTATTCCCTGCTGCATAGCCTAAGCTACCATGTTCGTAAAGTTTTGCATTGGGTCTTGCGGTTGTCCCTCAGCGTTGTTGACAGATTCTTCTTCCCTTTGATTTCGTGTTTGACGTCTTGGCGGCATTATCTGATTACATAAAATCATAAATTTAACTTACATTCTAAACCTTATTGTATAAGTTTAACATGTAACACAAAGGTTTATACAAAACTTATTCCATTAAAGAAACATTGATTCGTATTTATCAATTCAAAGTACGTTACATAACATAACACACACTACTATCCCTTTGTGACCACAAAAGTCAGGAATTACTGTAATAACTTATACAAGAGTTTGAGAATATTACATTACATCCATACATTATCATACATACATAATCAACTACTAATCCTACTAATTTCTTAAGTCACGGTATTTCCTCTTTCTTTTCCCTTTCTTGCTCGGAGCTGCACACGATTTGTTAATTCCGGCTCCCATTTGATCAATTTGGATTTTAAGCTTATCTTGTTCTTCCATAGTTTCTATTAACGCCTTTCACAATTGGTTATTTAGTAGCTTTTCTATTTCCCATAACTTTTCTAGAGAAGAAACCTTGTTCTTTAGATTCTGTACTTCCGTTGATGCTTGATCAGCTCCAACTTTAGTGTCTGAATCACTATCTGTCAGTTCCACCATTTCTGGATCTGGTACTACATTTTCCAATACCACCACCTCATCAAGATTGCCTGCACTATGAGCCTCTATTTCAGCTTTTAGCTTTGATATCGGCTCCTTCTTTGCGATCAGAGAGTATCCTAATACTTTTCCACCTGACATCTACACACAACTTATCTTGATTAGTAAATAGTATATACACACAGCAAACAATAGTTTTATAAGAGTTATCTTTTATTTTGTTGAACGATGAATTTATTCAATTCATCTCCTTTTAAACTCTATATGTGTTATCTATATTTTCAACGTTTCCCTCTGTTCTAAGGTTATAGGGTAAGGTCGATCCCACCTAAGGTTTATAACCCTAAATCTTTGATACCAACCAGTGACGCCCCCAAATCCGGGTACTTGAAACCCGAACTTGGTTCTTCACGATACCATTTCTATAAGCTGAATAAAACTAATAATAATAACAATAATATAAATTTCAAACTTAATTTACGTATGTATCAAAGTTTACCCCCAGGTACAAGACCTTTAAACATTCATTACATCATAGATAATAAGTATCATTGTCTTAATAAACTTTAACTATTACATAGAATATTATAAATCTCATTCGAACAACTTTTCTTTCCCCTTGTTCTTGCCTGAACCTTCTGGTTGATCATACTTAACTGAAAACATTTAAATTTAAAGCAAGAATGAGCATTTAATTTGCCCAGCAAGTAATAACAACAATATATATTAGCTGAATGAATTAAATATTTTCTTTGAAAGACACTTCTGTAACGAATCAACAGTTGTGAAGTAAGCTGAACTAATAATAACAACATATCATTTCAATATGAAATTTTTGAAACTACGTACAGACTATAACTGGAGATCAGTCAATATACTATGAACATTGTTTTCTATTTTTGAAAAGGTTAAACAGAAATTCATCTGTAAACCGTCATAACTTACGGGCACGGGGGGTGATCAGCCAGTTATGCCCTGTATTGATCAATACAACATGCAAGAACGATATTATCGTTCACTCTATCCACCTTAGGTGCACAAAAGTTTTCCCATATTCGGGATGTTCATACTTAGTTGGGAATCCGAACCAAAACAATCGGTTGGATACAATAAGGTTCTATCTTGTTCAACAATATTTTTATGTCTAGCTGAATCAAATAGCTTAGACGGCTTTTAAGTCAACGTATACATACTTAAAATCAATAAGTATGTATAAACATATGATTAAATATAATGGTTATCCAAGTGGGGACACTTGTCTAACCTTATATACTGAATTAATGAGCAGAATAGATATCTGAATTATACAATAATACAATGATCGGATAATGTAAGAACTTGTATGAATACAAAGATTGGATACATAATCAATAATAATAGAGTTAATAATCTGGCAGAATAATAATATAATTCTAAAACTTTCTTACTCATGTCCATTGCGCAAAGTAAATACCAAAGTAGGATACTTGCACAATGTAAATAATAGATCATATACTTGGTCAATAATAATTGGAGTAAGTTTAGGAAACTTGCATAATATGATATACCTGTTTGCACAAAATAAAAGTAGTGTATAAGGTTTAGATACTTGTCTGAGCTGCTGCTTACAATAACGCAACTTAGATTAATCTTTTATACAGCAACCTATCAGTAATAAGATCATTTGTTCAATTAGAATAATATATCATAACACACAACATTGTCTATTGTAGTCAACACATAACCTAATCACTTTGTCACATATATCTAACAATTATTGATTCACTAACAAACACATATATAGTCAATTTATCTAAGTCCAGATCAATTTCTGAAATATTTCGGTGTACCGACGACTTTATCGGGTAAATATCGAGTCTAAGACTCTATCGTGTAGTTTAATATTCGTTTAAATATTTTAAATATCAGTCATATTAATTTTCATAGCCTTATACTAATTTTTAAATAATTATTATACTTTATCATGAATTTTCACAAACTGAAAATCATTATTAAATGATTTAAATATTAACTAATTCTATTATCATTAATATTAATCTATTAATGAAACTATATCCAAAATATTAACGTTATTTATAATAACTCAAAATATTTTTAAAGCATTAGTATTACCCTTAAATGATTTTTAAAACATTTAAAATCATTTTTAAATAATTACCATTAATATTATAATATTAATTTATTATTTATAAAAATATTAAAAGTCATTAGTTATAAGTTAAAATATTTTTTATTCAATTATTTCCTTTTAAATGATTTTTAAATCAATAAAACCATTTTTAAACTATTTATTTAATATAATTATTAAATAAACTTAATATCATTAATATTAAATTATTGATGGAATTTACCTTTAAATATCAAAAATTATATTTTATAACTTAAAATATTTTTAAACTATTTATTTTTATTTAAAATTATTTTTAAAATATTAAAATCATTTTTAATTAATTTATTTAATATAATTACTAAATAAATCTAATATCATTAATATTTAATAATTAATGAAACTTATCTTCAAATATTAAAAGTTATGTTTTATAACTTAAAATATTATTAAATACCTTATTATTATTTAAAATGATTTTTAATACAATAAAATCATTTTTAATTAATTTATTTAATTCATTTATTAAATAATTGAAATACCAATAATATCCAAATAAATATTAATATTTATGAAAAATATGTCAAATTATTAAAAGTTAATTTTTATAACTTAAAATAATTTTTAACACTGGTTTTTAATTTTTAGGAATTTATTTCTATTTTTAATGTATTTTTCGAAAATTATAAATCAAAAATAATTAAATCCATCGCTAAAGGCTTTAGTGACAGTTTCTGTATGAATCGTTTGACCATCAATCATTCTCTATATGAATCGTTTCTAGACAAGCTATTGATTACATGTTGTAGTACGTATGTAAGAGTACATGTTCATAACAATTTCTGGACAAAGCATAAAACATGAGGGTGATCTAAGCATCCGAACATGTTGTCAGAGCTGTTCTTCACATTTATGGGCTGCCCAAAAATATCATTCATGGCCGGTCAACGATATTAATGGCCTTATAAAATTAATTCTGTTCAATGTAAATGTTTTCTGCTCGACGGGCTGCCTAGACAAACTATCAGAGAACATGTTTCAAGCCATGGTCAAGTCTAAACATAAATAATCAAAACGAGTAAAGCTAACAAACATGATGTCAGTGTTGTTCTTCATTTCTGGGTTTACCCAGAAATGAAGAACAGATCGAGTGACCAATTTTAAGCTTCCACTATATAATGATCGTGAAATATTTTTGTGATCTAAAAGTTCCATGTTGTAGACCACATGTAACTAAATTGATCTATTACAAAACATCACTAAAACAACAACAAAACAAGAAGATATAATCTGGTCAAACTATGCCAGAGAAACTGTTCTTTATGAATCTGGTCAAACTATGCCAGAGAAACTTATAAGGCTGGTGGTCAACCCTAGTTTGACCACCCATATCTTTGATCATGTAACAGATCTTGTTGTTCTATGGGTTTTAAGATGTAGTATTCATGTCAAACTACAAGTCTACAACAAGAACATGTCCATACTAAAACGGATCAGCAAGAACAAAAGCTCTAAAATTGTCTGTCAGAAATTATGGGTTTCTGGGTGTCCCAGAAACTCAGAATTTCTGATCGGTCAACTCAGTTTAACCACGCATATCTTTTAATCTACAATGGCTATGAACCTGATTCAAGTTCAAGATTCAAGATTCAAGATCTCCTAACAGAGTACAAGTACAAAGTTTTAAAACACAAAAAATCATAACAGATCGAGATCTATGGGACCTGACATTCACTGTCAGACCCTTATTTTCAAAACTTTTCCAGATTTGGAAAATCTTCAAATCCGAGCCTCTAGATGTTATGGGTTTAACATATAGCAGCCCATATCATCGATTAACATCCCATACAACATATTTAACACACAAAAATTACATCTAACATAAGATCAAAAGATTTTTGAATTTTTAGGGTTTGCACCTTTATGTTCCAATTCTGATTTCTATGCTTCTAATTTGATGTTGGTTTTCGTGGGGCTTGATTTGTGACTGAACTAACAAGGAAATTTCGTGGGTTTGAGCTTGAGAGAGAATGGCTAAGTGCTTGTGAATAATTTAGGCCATTAAGTGCACTTTCTCTCTCTTGAATCTATATGTATACCATGTATTCAATGCTCTTGGCTTATTCATTAAATTTGATATGCTGGAATGCTAGCTTCTAGGTTGGTAGGGTAGGGTGGCTGCCAAGATTTGGATAAGATTTGTCTAGCAAATAATCCAACTAATAGGATAAAAGAGTATTTTAGTAATTTCATTTTAATCTCAAGGGTATTCTTATCCAAGGTGCTTAAATCTAGGGTTTAATCACTAGATTTTACATCTTAAAGTTTCCCAATTAATTACTAGGGTTCGAACAATTAAAAATTAAAGTGTAATAAAATTTTAATTTTAAACACAATAATTAAATTAGGGTTTTTAATAGAAATTAGGGTTTTTAATAGAAAATTACGGTTTAAATAAATAGGGTTCCCAAATTAACAATTAGGGTTTCCTAATTATCATTATAATTTACTAAAACAGTAATTAGGGTTTCTAATTTTAGCAAATTAGGGTTTTCAAATAATAATTAGGGTTTCTCCTAATTACAGAAATTATATAATACACAGTAAAATTCATATAACGTTAACACAATTACTACATAGTCTCGAACTCATAACCGAGTTTAACAATTAGGGTTTAATAACACGATATGACGGTTATGCCATAATTTACCATATTTGGCCCACCGTTATCAGTCTACGCATTTACAGTACATCTTTATAGCACTGAAAAATTAAAATATAATTAATATTATATTATTATTCTCATCCCTTGATCAATACCCAAATTTATGATTTGGATTCCATATCTGATTTATCTTTCATATACAACATCAATAATTAAGTTAAAATAATGAACTTAAATATTCTGAACATATTCATATAATAAAATACATATTATTATACTTCAAATAATCATTTCATATATTATTTAAACAATATAAAATCATGTTTTTATGGTAAATTATTAATAAAAACATTTCTGCTTACAAAAATTAATTACTATAGGAATATAATTTGTAGTGATTAATAATTCTAAAATTATTTATACATAATAAATATATTTGCATTTATCATACATTAATTGACACATATTCTCATCATTAAAATAATAATAATAAAATTATATGCAAAATTTCTTATTTATATTTAAAATATCGGGTTATTACAGTATAGGTTCTGTTGTGTAGGTGTGTTTAATGTAATATGTGCTTAGTATGTCTGTGTAAGGTTATGTTCTCAACTTTTGAAATGATAAAGTTTGTAAATCCCGACTTATGTAGTCACAAAGGGATAGCTAATGTTTAAAGCAGTATGTGCTGCGATATGTAAAGTATATTGAAATCGCTGAATGATTATGAATCTATGTTTGAGTAATGAAACAAGTTTAATATATTAAACTTATATGATAAGGTTTAGAATGTAAGTAAAATTATGTTTTATTTAATCAGATAATGCCGCCAAGACGTAAAACTAGAAATCGAAGGGCAGAAGAATTTGTCAACAACGCGAGGGGACAACAACCAGATCTAATGTAACACTTTGCAAATATGGTAGCTCAGGCTATGCAACAAGGAATACCAGTCGCAGGGAATCAGCCAGACAACCGTTTGGCAAACTTCAAGGACTTCAAGGCTGCAGGACCGCCCGAATTTAGAGGTACAATTGACCCTAATAGAAGCCCAAACTTGGGTTAAGGAAATCGAAAAGGCGTTCGTTATAGCTAGGGTAGCTGAGGGACAAAAGACCGCTTTTGTCACCTACATGATGAAGAGTGAGATAAATTTTTGGTGAGAAACGAATCAGGCAAGGGCAGGAGTAGGTGTAGTTACTTGGGAAGGGTTTAAAACTATATTTTTTGAAAACTATTTTTTCATCTAGTATGCAGGCTAGGATGGAGGTAAAATTTCTGGAATTAAAGCAGCAGAATATGACAGTGTCAGAATACGCCGCTAAGTTTAATGAGTTGGCTAGGTTTGCTCCGCATCAAGTTGATACGGAGGCTATAAAAGCTAGAATGTTTGAGCTGGGATTAAAACCCTGGCTCTACAATAAGGTGGCAGTGTTGCAAATCCCTACATTTGCAGCACTCATGGAGAAAGCGATTATAGCTGAGGAGGGGAGTGAGGCCATGAGTCTCTACAACAAGGAAAGAAGGAAAAGGTTAAGGTTGAGGGATCTAGGAAGGAGGAAACAAACAGGGGAATTAGGAGTGAAAAGAGGAAATGAAACAACTTTGGGGCTATGCAGGTGAAGCATGAAGGTACAAAGAAGAAGCAACTGGTACAATGTGGGATTTGTGGAAAGAACCATTTGGGGGAATGTCTGAAAAGTAAATTTGTATGGTTTAAGTGTAGGCAGGAGGGCCATATCTCTTATAACTGCCCCAATACTAGAACTATTAATGGGTGTTTTCTGTGCGGATCAAAGGAGCATAAGGTGAAGGACTGTCCGAAAAGGAGGACGGAGGTAGAAAGCGTGAACATGGGGAAAAGCGGCGGAACTTTGGAGATCACAGGACCAACATCATCTAGTAAGCCGACAAAATCTACTGCAAGGGTCTTTAACATGACAGTCCAGGATACGGCGACAGCTGGCAATAGAACTCCGGGTATTATTCGTATAACTTTTATTCTCTTATACATGATTTTCCTATAAATAATAAATTATTTTATAAAGAAATTTTTAAGGAGGAATTTGAGTTCTTTTATGAAATCAAACTTCCGTTTAATCAGAAAGACAAGTTTTATGTAAAAAGTTAAAGATCATTTCGATTAATTATGATCGAGATTTATAGAAATGACTGTGTATGCTATGTACCCTTATATGTGAAAGTTTTAAAACGGTGATTCCGGAGATGAAATCATTATAAGGGAGGGTGAATGTAATAACCCGATATTTTTTATATAAATAAAACAGAAATTTTGCGTATAATTTTTTTTTATTTTAAGGACGGGAATTTGTACAAGATAATGTGTATATATATGTATGTGGTAAATAAAAATATATTTATTACATGAATATTTACAAGTATTTTTATTTTAGAATTAATGATCATTATAAATTATATTTTTTAATAATTAATTTTATTGTAGAAATGTTTTTATTAATTATTTTTCAAAGGAAATATGATATTATAGTATTTAAATAATATAAGGAATGGTTATTGTAGTTATTATAATTATTATTTATTTATAAGAATTTTAGCCTGGATTATTAAGTTAAATATTTTAACTTAATTAATAGAGCTGTTTATGCAAGGTAAATCAGATATTGAATCCAAACCCTAATTCTGGTTTTGGGAATAAAGAATGAAAATAATAATATAATATTAATTATATTTTAATTTTTAATGCTATAAATATGTACTGTATGTATACAGACTGACAATGGTTGGTAAATTATGGTGTATCATGACAAACCCTAGTAACCCAAATTTGAAACTCAAACCGGAGTTTATGATTGGTAAGAAATTGTGTTATTTGATTAATGTTGAGTATTATAGAATTTAAGGTTAATTAGGGAAACCCTAATTATTATTTAGGAACCATAATTATTTAAAACCCTAATTTATAAATTTGAAACCCTAATTATTATTTAGGAACCCTAATTATTTTAAAACCCTAATTTTCTATTAAAACCCCTAATTTTAATTAGTGTGGTCTAATTAAAATTTTATTAAACTTTAAACTTAAATTTTTAAACCCAAGAAATTATTTGGGAAACCTTAAGGTCTAAGATCTATTGATTTTAACCTAGATTCAAGCATCATGGACAAAAATACACTTAAAATACTTTGTTAGTTTACTAAAATAACCTTTTTGGTATTTATTTAATAAGTTAGATTGCAAGTCATCACTCTAGATTTATAGCACATGCCTGAAACTTCTCCAATCTTATCCTCTTTGACACCTTGCAAGTTAGATACATTGAATCTAAGTTATATAAATAGATTAAGAGAGAGAAAGATGTACATTTTTGCTCATTCATTCCCAAACACTCAACTAGACCATCTCTCTCTAAACCCACAAATTTCCAGTGCTAGAACAGTCCCCAAATCAAGTCCCACGAATTCCATAACCAAATCAGTGGCCAAGAATCAAAGATTGATCATAGGAGGTATAAACCCTAAAACGAAATCTGACTTTTGATCCTATGTTAGATGTTAGTTTTTTTTGTGTTAAATATATTTTATGTAGTGCATAAAGATGATTTGGGTTGCTAGATGTTAGATCCATAACATCTAGAGGCTCAGATTTGAAGATTTACAAAATCTGGAAAAATAAAATTTTGTTGTCTGACAAAGAATGTCAGGCCTTGTAGATCTCTTTCTGTGTTTAGTTTTTTGTGTTTTTAAGCTTTGATCTTGTAGTATGCCATGAGATCTTTGATCTGAAACTGGAATCAGAGTCAGATCATAAGCTGATTAAAAGTTATTAGTGGTCAAATCACATTGACCGTCATTGACCGAACGTTTCTAGGTAACCCAGAACGTGACCAAAAAGTCTGACAGCATGTTCATGTGTTTAGATCTTGCTTGTTTTTACGTGTTAGACTCTGTTATTGTGGTAATGTTTTTGTCTGAAGTGTAGGCTACATGACCATGCCTCTAGAATCTTTATATCCTTCTCTGAATCAAAGTAATCAGTGGTCAAAGTGGTGTGGACGAAACTGTCGGATGAAGTTTCTGGTAACCCATAAACCTTCATAAGCAGTTTCTGAACACTACTTTGACCGGTCCATATTGGTTTGATGTGTTGTTGTTATGTTTATGATTTGTGATAGATCTATAGTACTACATGTGGTCTAGAACCTGAAAGCCTTAAATCACTTAAACATCAACAGGATATCAAGTTGTGGAAGCCCAAAAGTAGACAGTCGAACTGTTCTTCATTTATGGGTAACCTAAAAATGAAGAACAGCTCTGACAGCTACTTTATGGGCCTAGATCTCTTTGGTTTTATGCTTTTTGGCCATGTTTGTTGTTGGACCATGTAATCTGATAATAGAACTACAACCTCTAATCATTAGCTTGCCCAGAAACAATAGGATCAGCGTTTAATGCTTAGTCAAAGTAGGTCACCCGAAACTGTGCTATGAATGTTCTTGAGGGCTCAAGAACACCTAAGGCGACGCTTTCTGTCGCTAAATGCAATAGCGACGGATTTAGTAAGTTTATTTAATTTATTTTCCAAAAATTATTTAAAAATAGAAATTAATTATTAAACATTCCAAAAATTGTTTTAAAAATTATTTTAAGATATAAAAATTAACTTTTAATAATTTAACATATTTTTCAAAAATATTAATAATTATTGGGATATTATTCATATTTTATTTATTTAATAAGTACATTAAATAAATTGATTAAAAATGATTTTATTATTTTAAAAATCATTTTAAATGGTAAAAAGGTATTTAATAATATTTTATGTTATAAAATATAACTTTTAATATTTTAAGATAAATTTCATTAATTATTTAAAATTTATGCTATTAGATTTAATTATTAATTATATTAAATAAATTAATGGTTTTTATAATTAGAAAAATCATTTTAAATGAAAATAAATAGTTTAAAATATTTTAAGTTATAAAATATACTTTTAATATTTAAAGGATAATTTCATTAATAATTTAATATTAGTGATTATTAATTTATTATTATTAATATTAAATTTATTCAATAATTATATTAAATAAATAATTTAAAAATGGGTTTATTAATTTAAAAATCATTTAAAAAGGATATAAATGAATTAAAAATATTATTAAGGTATACTTAATGACTTTTAATATTTTGATAAATAATACATTAATACTTTAATATTAATGATAATTATTTAAAAATGATTTTTAAATATTTTAAAAATCATTTAAGGATAATATTAATAATTTAAAAATATTTTAAGTTATTATAAATAACTTTAATATTTTGGCAAAGCTTTTATTAATGGTTTAATATTAATTAAATATTAATGATAATAGAATTGTTTAATATTTAAATCATTTAATAATGATTCCGGTGTTTGAAAATTCATGATAAATTATAATAAATGTTTAAAAATTATTATAAGTCATTTAAAAATAATATGACTGATATATAAGTTATTTAAATGGATATTGAACTACAAGATAGAGTCTTAGACTCGATAATTACCCGATAAAGCAGTCAGTACACCGACATATTTCAGAAATTGATCTGGACTTAGATAGGTTGACTTGATAAATGTTTATTTGTGATTCAATGGTTGTTAAACTTATATGAGAATGTAATTAAGTTATGTGCTACCTGCAAATAGCAGTACAATATGATATCATATGTTATTCTAATCGAACGAATGATCTATTTAATGATATGACTTGATATAAAAGATAAATCTAAGTTGTGTAAGCAGCAGACAAGGTAAGTATCTAACCGTTTGTATTTACTTTATGCAATGAACATGCGTAAGATAATATCTAAACTATTCTTTTCAATTGTTCAAATATTTCAATCTTTGTAGATACTAATGCAATGATTCTGTATAAGTAAGTTATTAAATTATAATCTGTTGTACAAGTTCCTTAATTCTGTTATTGTAGATCAAGAAATATATTTTGTTCGTTAATTTCTAAACATGGTTATACAAGTGTCCTCACTTGGATAATCATTATATCTTATCATATTTTGATAAATACTTATCGTTGTCCAGTATGTACAAGTTGAATTAAAAGTCGTCTAAGCTATTGGATCTGGCTAGACACTAACTTAAAATTGTTGTTGAACAAGATAAGAACTTTATTGTTATCCAAATGAATTATTTTGGTTTGAATTCAAGACTGGTATGAACATCCCAAATATAGGAAACTTTTATGCGCTTAAGGCAGAAATGCTGGACGAAAATATCGTCCTATAATGTAGTATTGAATAATACAAGGCATAACGGGCTGATCACCCCCCGTACCCGTAAGTTATGACGGTTTACAGATGAAGTTCTGTTTAACCTTTTCAAAAATAGAAAACAATGTTCATAGTTTGTTAAATGGTCATCATTTATAGTCAATATGTAGTTTCAAAAATTTTAATTCGAAATGATATGTTGTTTATTATTGGTTCATCTTACTTCACAACTGTTGATTCGTTGTAGAAGTATCGTTCAAAGAAAACATTTAATTCGTTAAGCTAATGGTTATTGTTGCTATTACTTGCTGGGCACTCAAATCCTCATCCTTGCTTAATTTAAATGTTTTCAGCTAAGTATGAACAACCTGAAGGCTCTGCCAAGAAAAAAGGGAAAGGGAAGGTCGATGAATGAATGATAATGCTATCTTTTGTAATAACTAGCCTTTATTAGGATACTGATGATATATATTAATTATCATGTAATGTAACGAATGTTTAAAGGTTTCGTACTTGGGATTGAAAACTCTGATAATATATAAATTAAATTTGATAATCTATGTTATTGTTATTATTATTAGTATTATTTCGCTCATAGATATGGTATCGTGAAGCACTGAGTTTGGGTTTCAAGTACCTGAATTTGGGGGCGTCACAACCTCAACTTGGTTAACTGATTCCTCACTTATCATTTCCATGTTTCTAAACATCAAGCTATCGATTGACATCTACAAATATATAAAACGTTGATTAGTACATAATACACAATAGTATAAGCACAAATCACATTTAATTTCTTTAAGATTAATTTTCATCTTTTAATTCTTTCAATAATGAGTTATCTCAATATTTTTTTAATTCAGTGGACTTGAATTTCATTCCTCAGACTTTACCTTCCTTACGAGGTTATTAGCCTAAGGTTCCCCCCCTTAAGTTTTATAACCTAAGGCTCTGATACCAACCTGTGACACCCCCAAATTCTGGTATCTTCCAACCCGACAGATGGTACTCCACTGTACTAACATCCATACAATCATTCCATTGAAAATACAACAAAATGAAGGTAATTACTATCTTCTTATTACAATCAAAGTATAATCCTTCCCAGGTTCATAAACCGGTTAAATTGTTCATTGTTCATAATGTATAATACATACAAACTTACTAATCTATTACACAATGCCTAAGCATCCATCTTAGCTTTGCCCTTGTCTCTCTTGGAATTCACAGTACATTTATCTTTAACTACAGTTATATAATTCATGCAAGAAGTGAGCATGATAGCTCAGCAAGTTTAATCAAGGATAACAGGAATACCACTTTCATGAATTATATAACAATTCCAACATAACTGAACAATAGTTATGAAGTATTATGAATCAATATTACTTTAACAGTCCATAACATCAGTTCCCAAAGTATAGAATAAATTAGGAATTTTGAACCGGTCGATAGACCATGAACAGTAAATTTCAGTTTTCATACTTAAAAAGGAGTCCACATCACTAAGGTCGTTCATCCGTATAACTTACGAGCACTGCTAGGTGATCAGCTTATAGTGCTCTATGTTGATCAACAGTCATTCATTAAACATATTTACGTTTAATATTTTTGGCAAACTCGCGTGCCCATCGAATAATCGTTGAAAAATACTTTTGTTTGTTCATCGAAAAACCTTACCTTCACGTGCGTACCAATTACTTGACATAGGATAGCATTAACATTTCTATATAGAATGATATGAATAATAATCGGTCTATATATTACGAATAGTCTAGTTGAGTTAAAATCTGGCATCGATCCTTTCTTTAAAACAAGTCTTGCAATTCAGTTCAACAAATCACATAAAACTTAGCTAACATGGAAGTTAGACAAACGTTAAGAAAACTTGCCTTTCAGCGTCTTCAAATAACTTACTCGACTGACCACATCCTTTACAGAATCTACATGATATATTCAAATAGCACACTATAATTAGCTATCAAACAACTATTCATATTGTTCCTACAAGCTTCTTTCTCTTCTATGTCTTTGTTAACTTAATATCTTTATTAAAGTCAACATGACTTATTAACCTTCGTCCCGATTTATCACTCAACTGACGTTTTATTAACCGGAATCAAACATCTTTGATAAGGTACCAACTTTTTTCATCGTAATATCTTGTTAACATGCATTACATTCCTAAGTTTCATACCATATACCTTAGTATAGGTAATATAGGATTAGTCTTAGTACATTCATTGAGTATATAAACTCAACTCAGGTAGGTCTCGAAATAACTGAAGTTCAAAACCTAAGTTACTATCAAAAGACTTGAACTCGCGCAACGACACTACATCTTAAGGCTTCTAGTGGCGCTGCGGCGCCACTCTCCAGAGGTTTTACCCGGACTTGGCGCTGCGGCGCGAGTCCATGAACAAACTCTCGCGCTGCGGCGCGAGTCTCCAGACCTTTTTATTTTCTCCCGGCCATAACTGGCGATGTGGCGTGGCTTTTTACACTACGTCTGGCGCCACGGCGCCAAACCTCAGTACCAGATTCTCAGCAGTTTTAAAAACCTGTTTAAAATTCCCGAGGCCGTAAATTCTTCGCTATAAGCCCGATTTGATCCGTTTAAAAGCCTACACGTCATAAATGACATACCCTACGTGTTCATATAAGAATTTGACACTTTCGAATCTGTTAACACAAAATTCACTATTAAGTTAATTTTATATACATTCGGAAATGTTAATGAGTGTTCAATGCTCGTTTTCTTCATTTTAAGTTGGAATCCGATGATTCTCAAACCCACACCTCTTAATCACCCTATCTCACGTGTTGACATTGAAAACCAACATTTTCAAGTCTCACGACAACTTTCGACCATAATTCCAAAATTTCTACGTTTTCGACGTTTAACATCTATTTCCGTAAAATTCGCCATAACTTCGTTACTAATGTTCTCTAAGCCAAATCACATGGAATACTCCATGGATTTCTTATCTACATCCTAACCAAACAAGATGCATATACTGACGTATTGATGGAGTTCAATTGTTTATCAACAATCGATCTCAGCTATCAATATTTTTATGGTTCAAAACTTACGATTCTTATAATCTCATGACTTATGGAGATTGAATCTATGGTAAGTCATCTTTAAATCCTCACACAAGACATATTCCACCCATTCTATGATCCTCTAAGATGAAAGAAAATCTAAAAGAGATGGAGATGAAAGGTAAGGACTATACCTTAAGAACTCTTGGTTTTCTTTCTTGGAAAACTCTAAGATCAAGCTTCCAAAGTGTATGATTTGCAAGTATAGCTCTCTTTCTCTCTCAATAATCTAAGGTTGGCAAGTTAAAAACTCCCAAATGAATCAACCTAGCTTTCTTTTTATAGAAAACTAGAATGGAGGGCAATTTGGACTTTAAACCACCACCTCCTTACTATTCATGTGTGGTCACCATGTAAAACACTTGGTGACCAAGCCTTATGCTTGGCTTCCACACCAAGGTGGCTGGCCCACCACCCCATGTGACATCCCATGGGTTGCCCCATGGGTTTTACCCATTTGGTGACCCACCGGTTCGACCCACAGTTCAGTTTTAATGAATCGGGCTGAACTAAATTGACATTGGGCCTTAGTCATTCAAATGATTGGATTAATTAATAACCCAACTCAAATGAATTAGTCATTAAGCCTTAACTTAATTCTATAATATGAATCGTATCGCATACGTACAATTCACGTATTATCTTCATATACTACTCGTACAATAATCATATTGTACTTCGTACTTACTCAACATATTATACATAGATACTAAATAGTATCACCAAATGTATAACACTCAAACTAACCCTAACGCCATTCCTTCTATGCATATTATTTCCTTCTCGAAAATCAATATACTCAACCCTTAGGTTTTAAGTCCGCAGGCAAAAACTGCGTTTGCCATAAATAAAATATTATCAGATATTCCATCTTATCACGATATTCTATCATTACGCGTTTCTCAGAATTTCAAAATAATTCCCCGAACAGAAACAGATGAATAGTGTTTTTATGAAAATTTCTCAGAAAATAATTATTTTTGTCTTGGAAATTCCAAACAATTATTTCTAACAAGCAGTCAGAATACTAACCACATTGGCACATTCTAGGTCATAGAACGACCTTCACATAGCTTACTCACAAAGAAATCAATTAAATTCATTTAATTCACATAATCAAATAAAAATTTAATTGTCATAAAAATTCGTTTTTCTCGAGCGTTACACTATCGATTGTGGTTTTAATAGTAAATCAATCTGTACCGTCGGTGGTGGTTTTAAAAGTAAATCAATCTGGCCCGTCGGTGGTGGTTTTAAAAGTAAATCAATCTGGACCGTCGGTTGTGGTTTTAATAGTAATCAATCTGTTCCGTCTGTTCTAATAGTAAATCAATCTGGACCGTTCGTGAATTAGTTACTATTTAGTCATTTCTCCTATAAATAGAAGCTTAATTCTTTTTCATTCTCACTAATTCACTGAGACTCACAAGAGAAACTATAGAGAACAAGAAAAAGAGTATTTTGCTACTTCACTATTGCAGTATACAGTCTTCTACTAAGGTAAGGGATATTATTTGTTGTATTCATAAGGGCTATTATTTCTTTCGTATTCACAAGGAATACTATTTTTTGTATTCATCCTTTAATATGTCAGAATAACCTGTCTACGCGGATTGCGTACGACAAGTGAAAATCCATTTGTAGTTTCGTATGTTATTTCTTTTCATATTCTTAAATCTAAACATACTATTGTAAGTATTGCTTCTATAATCTGTGAAATTGGTAGGATATCCTTGAAGTTTTACGCTTCATCCAGTATCGTTTCATTAGAATATTGATCTGAACTTTCTTATTAAATATCAATATTTTCACCCGGGGTAGTATTCACAAGTTAATATTCACCCGGTTACTACTCACTAGAATATTATTCACTCGGGTATTCGGGACACTTTTCATGCCGGGGTACTATTCACGAGTTAATATTCACAGGTTACTATTCACCTAGTTCCTATTCATTAAAATATTATTCACTCGGGTATTCGGGACACTTTTCATACCGGGATACTATTCACAGGGTACTATTCACTCAGGTACTATTCATCCGTAGTACTATTCATGATAAAAATTGATTTCTTTTCTGTCCAAGATTATTTTTGATACATGAATATTATTCTTGAATTTTACTCCACAAAGAAGTATCATGTTGACAATTTGGATATTTTTAAACTCTGGATAAATTTAAGATTGAATTCTTATATCATTGTCATCATCCTCATGCTTATAATGTAATGAAAGTCATCTTTGGCTTACGTGCATAGATGGACTGTTGATTGGTATGATTATTACCAGGGATCATTCGGTATAATCTAGACCCGTAATGTTACAAATGATGTGGTAAAAATCATCATTGGCTTATAATGCATTGATGGACAGTTGTTGGTACGATTATGACCAGGTATTATTCGGTATAATCATGACCATTGATGATTACATGAATACCCTTGGCTCGTAGTGCAGGGATGATTCGATTATGTGGTCTATTTATTAAGCTGAGTTTCAGCAATAAAGTTGATGAAAACCTTTTTAAATCATAGAAGATAGTAGATATCATGCTCTACTTGACTCTTCTAATGGATTGCTTGTTCCGCTGCAGTTAAACTTGTTGTCTATTATATTCTATCAGTTTAACATTGTTGAAGGCTAACGATAACTTATTCTGCATTATCTTAGTCATAATATTTCTTACTGTGCTAGTTGATCTCACCCTTTTGTTTTCATTATTCTCTTCAGGAAATGAGAACATAGCCGGGACTAGTCGGGGAACGGAGTGATGGTCCGAGATGGCTGTTTTAGTAATCCTCACTATTTAGTGTGATAATAAATGTAATGAGGATTGAATTTGAGTTTGGATATTTTCTATGAGAAAATATTCGTGTAAAAACTCTCAGCTCTTGTTGTATACTTAATTTTGTATTTATATTATGTACCATGAATTTGGTGACCCAAGATAGGTGATGTATACCTATTTTGGGGGCGTCACAATCTACGTATATTTGAACAATAATGATATCTATATTTTTATGCTTAATAAATAATGTAGAATCTATTTTACCTCTAATAAATCCGTTTGACGAGAGATACTTACTTAACCTTTCGTACTAAGCCCTTAGAGCTTGTTTCAAGCAATAAAGAGCTTTCTTTAATTTGTAAATATGATTAGGATACTTTTCATGCTCGAATCCAGGAGGCTGTTTGACATATACTTCTTCATTAATGCATCCATTGAGGAATGCACTTTTTACATCCATTTGATGAAGCTTAAACTTTTTGTAGCATGCAAAAGCCAACAAAATTCGGATTGATTCCAGCCTTGCCACTAGTGCATAGGTTTCTTCATAGTTGATCCCTTCTTGTTGGTTGTATCCTTGAGCTACTAACCTTATTTTGTTAGGAGTGATTGTCCCGTGCTCACCAAGCTTGTTCTTGAATACCCATTTACTACCAATGATGGAAACATCTTTTAGAAGAGGCATAAGTTCCCACACTTGGCATCTCTCAAATTTTTGAAGTTCTTCTTGCATTGCCAATAGCTAGTTTTCATCAAGAACTGCATCCTTTGCATTCTTTGGCTCAACCTGTGACAAAAATGTGGAGAATGCACAATGATTTTGTAAACCTCTTCGTGTGGTTATACCATTGTTGATATCTCTAATGATATTTTCAGAGGATGATTCTTGATATATCTAGTTGTTCTTGGCATTTGGATATCATGTATAACTTCCACTTTATCGTGAGACTCATCTTCAACATCTTGCAAATTTTCAGGTTCACGTTTATGCTGGTCATTAATTTCAGTTTCCTAAAACAATTCATTCGGTCTTCTATTTTATCCTTTTTGGTGTGCTGAAATCCTGACTGTCTTCAAATTTCCTGCATCATCTTCATTTTCTTTTGGAAGATCAATGTTAGTCTCATTGAAAGTGATTTGAACAGACTCTTCTACACATAATTTTCTAATATTGAAAATACGATAAGCCTTACTGTTTTGAGAATAGCCAATGAATATTCCTTCATATGACTTAGCATCAAATTTTCCTAAATTATCACTTGTATTTAAGATGAAACATTTAGAACCAAATACTTTGAAATAACTTATGTTTGGAATTTTATTATTTAAAAGCTCATAAGGTGTTTTCAAAATAATAGGACGAATGAGTACTCTATTTAAAACATAACATGATGTACTTACTACTTCGACCCAAAATTTCTTTGGAAGCTTACTTTCTTGTAGTAGGGTTCTTTCCGTCTCTTGTAGGGTCCTATTCTTCCTTTCCACCACCCCATTTTGTTGAGGAGTCCTTGGTTTGAAAATTCATGGCTAATACCTCTTTGATCACAAAAAGTTATGAAATCTTATTGAAATTCAGTACCATGATCACTTCTAATTCTAATAAGTTTGTAGCTATACTTTGTTTCAAGATTCCTTATTAATTTTTCAAACTGTTTAAATGTTTTATCCTTAGTTTTCAAAAATAATACCCATGTGTATCTGGAAAAATCATCAACTATTACAAATGCATAAAATTTAATATTAATTCTAGAATGTCTTTTCGGTCCGAATAAATCAAGATGATGTAATTGTGACAAACGAGATTTTGTAATTTAATTTTAATATTTATTGAATTAAATAAATATTTTTTGATGATTTAATTATTGGATTAAGTAATTAATTGATGCAGTTGTGTTAGATTAATTTAATTATAGTGTTATATTTATTAAATTAATGTAGAGAATTTTATTATTCAAAGTTATTTATGTGAGCTTATTGAATTAAAAGAATTATTTAATAAGCATAATGTTATTTTAATTAATATAATAATTAATTAGAGATTTAATAATTTGACATAATTAATAAATGAGAAATTATTATATTTTATTTAAATGAAATTAAATAAGACATTTGATTTATTTTAAATATGGGTGTGACATTATTAAACTATAGTATAAGAAGTTTATCAAATTAAATGGGATTAAGTTTTTTAAGAATAGCTAAACGGAGCCTTAGGGAAGTTGGGAGCAGTTAACCCATGATTGGGTTAACTGACCACAACTGCGTTAATTTCCTCTATTATATACGTCTTCTTCCTTTTAGTTTGCTAAGTCTGGAAAAAGAAAATCAGAGAGAAAAACTGAGAAATTATTAAGAAAAATTGTGAATTGGGTGATTAAAGAAGCATTTGAGAAAGGTTTCTCTGCTAATCTACACTCTATACTTTGGGTAATCTCTTCAACCCAATTTTTATTTTACGTTATTAAAGTTTTCATGAAAATGGCTTTCAAGTTCTGTTAAAATTTCTGTAATTGGAAAGGGTAGTGATTATGAGGATATATATGTGATAGTATGTTAACATAGCATGTTGTTACTAGATATTATATATTTTCATAACATCAGTTTCATAAAAACATGTTGTATATACTTTCTTCAAAATACAAAGTATGAAATATGGTCATATGGCCCTTACATGCAACTTTAATACGTCAATCATATGTTGTCTCATAAAATTTACACTTGTATATAATTATGTATGTTAAAACGAAGAAAACAAACTTTGAATGGGCAGATTCGGTGTTATAACAAACCCGTAATGCCAATTTTTCTATTTCATGTTCAATATTTTCAAAATCACCAAGAACACTTAAATTAGAAGAATTGATTCAAATAATTGTATGTTTTAACCTATTAAAATCATGCTAGAAAGGTTGAGTAATGATTATGTGTATATTATAATGTCTGGGTATGTTTAAATTCATGTATGAATAAAGAAATTGGTAGATTTTGGGATGCTCTGTGTGTTCTTTGCGAACTACAGAATCTGGGTCTGCGTCGTAGCGCGGCCGCGTCGCTCCAAAGAATGAATGGAGTGTGCCCGCATTGTGCAGCGCGCCCGTGCCCTGCCACTTTAAAGAACAAATGGAGTGCACCGTGCAGCGCGCCCGCGCCAATTCAAAGAACTAATGTAGCGCGGCCGCGCCCTACCTGCAGAACTTCAAAAATTTTTCTAAGTGTTCAGGTTTTAAAAATGTGTGTGTAAAACCTAATGTACTGAACATGAAGACATGTCAAGCATATAATAATATGTTAATTAACTTACGTTATGCGGTTAATTAATAAGACTTTAAAGTCCACTAACATATTCAAAGACCAATGTAGGATTCGATAAGTATATCGAACTATTGATTAATGGGTATTGCGAATGTATTGATATGTAGGAATTAATAAAGAACATGAATTAATCGTAGCTTGTGCAAAAGGCAAGTTTCTAACCCTACTTGTTATTGTTATTCAAATTTATAAACTTAGATCGAGCAAATTCTCGTTATTATTAATCAAGTTCAATTTGTTATATTAAATATTATTAATCTTTTCAAAGTACGATTCTGTTATACAATACTTATTCTATTATATACCTCTTGAGATTTTGTTACATTTTAAATATCAGTTATTGTTGAACCTTGTTAGACTAGCGATCCCTTATTGATTCGACTAGTCCATAGTTGATGAACGTTCTAAATTTCAGAACACTTGTTGAATTATCCAAACCAAACTTCATTTGGTGCGGACTCTAATGTCAAACTGAGATGAACAACCATGTATAGGGGATTACTTATGCTTTAGCGTTAAGATATTGTGCACAGTATGGTACTAAGGGTTGATCCCCCTAAGTACGAGTAGAAGAGTCCATAGTCTTATGATTATTAAAGGTTTCAAGTATAACCCTTGATAACCTAGGACATAGCTCAAGGTCTTATGACCCTCGGAAGTTCTTTTGATTCTTGTTATTCATTCTTGAATCAAAAGTTGAGTTTTATTTCCAGAAGTCTTTGATTCACTCGCATGTTATTATATTGTTGTTTCATTATTATACTTGTAGGCAATCGTGCTCACTCTTTCGTAATAATAACATTGTAGTTAAGAATGAAAGGTCCGACGAGCCTTCCACTAGCAAAAGCAAGGGCAAGATTAACAAGTGATACAGACTTGTTGTTTATGTGATTATGTATTTATGTTTCAGACTTATGTCAATTTTGTGTAAGACTATTATTTGTTTATGTTTCCGCATTTGAGAATTAAAGTTAGTATGACCTGGGATTGATGTATTTATTTCAGATGATGTAACTCCTTAAGGAGAGGATTTATTTTTATCTATTTATGTTTTCATTTATTATGGGTAGATAGACATATGATGTTTGTATAGTGAACACCAAATCATGTGGGAATTAAAGTACTCAGATTTGGAGATGTCACATGTTGGTATCAAAGTTGTAGGTTATGAACCTTAGGTGGGGGAACAACCTTAGGTAGTAGCCTTATAGGAAGAACATAGTGATGGAAAACTCTTATCGAGTTCTAAGAAATGAATTTCTTAATTCATTGAAGATAATAAAAGACTTTATGTACTTATGTGTTAAAGTATGTGTTCACTAGTACGGCTTAGTAACTAAAACTTGAAACTGTGTTGTCAGGATGTCGGATGTTGGAGAAGTTAGTCAAGTTGGGGAGGAGTAACCTTGAGTACCTACAGAGGAGGAGCCCCGAGACATTCATGTCGTCGGGGAGCAGTTGGTACAAAGAGAGCCATCTCCATTGATACCTGTTGTTGGTCAGGAGCATGAGCCTGAGACTGATCCAGAGGAGGATCCTGAGGAAGAAGAAGAAGAAGATGAGTTCTCACCGAACTCTATTGATGTTGAGATGTACGATGAGTTGTATGACCATAACGTAGAGTTACGTGACACTATTCAGGAGCTGAATGCGCGGACGATTATTCAATAGATTACCATCGAGCAGAGGGATAGGGAGGTTGTGACTCTTCACACACGTCTAGTAAACGTAGAGTGGGATTTGGTCCATGAGAAGGGTCAAACCGAGGAGAAGACCGAGGAAATAGAGAAGTTGAAGAATGAACTGAAAGAGAGCTCAGCACAGCTGACCATAGCAGAGGAAGCTTGGGTATGGGAATCATGTCATGCTGATCTAGTAGAAGAGGATTGTCGTGTGAAGAAGGCTAAGCTTGGGGATACGTACTCTACACTTCAAAATGAAATGGATGAGGCTCAAGATCGAGTTATGAGATACCTAATCCAGTTCGAAGGACTACCATCGTATATTCTAGATCGCAGGACGATGTCCCGCATCATGGAAGAGGAATGTAGCAAGGCTATTCAGCGCCTTAACAGGCAGTGATAGGATTAGTTTAATTATGTGAAAACCTATCTGGTAGTTAAAGATGTAAATTCTGATGTGTTTATAAACAGAGGAATATTTTAATGTTTTAAATCCTGGTGATTCTTTATCTCAGGATAGTTGATGTAAATAGCAGTGATGCTATCGTGTGATGTTAAAACGTTCGATTTGAATGAATATATCAAGTTGTTTGAGAAAATGTGTTAAGTGATTTTGTTAAATTGTTTGAGTTATGCTCTAAATATTTAGAGAAGTGGATAAAGACCTAATAAGCATATATTTTAATAGAAATATGCCACCGAGAAGAAGATAAAATCGTCAACCAGCTCAAGAAGAATTGATGAACAACAACACCAATGCCAATGCTAACCATGTTTAACAATTGGTGAACTTATTAGCTTGAGCGATTAATAATCAACCTCAAGCTCCACCGAATACAAAGTTCAAGGATTTCAAGGAGGTGGGACCGCCAGAGTTTAAAGGCTCCTTGAAATCGATAGAAGCTCAGACTTGGGTTAAGGAGATGGAGAAAGTTTTTGATGTCACAAGAGTCAGAGAAGCCAAAAAACTGCCTACGAGACGTTCACGCTAAAATCCGAAGCCAGTTATTGGTGGCAAGTAAATAATGTTTGGGGAGGAGAAGGTATAATCACTTGGGAGAGGTTCAAGGAGATATTTTTCAAGCTGTATTTTCTGACCAGTTCACAGAACCAAATGGAGGTCCAGTTTTTAGAGTTGAAATAGGGGAATATGTCTGTACCAGACTATGCGGAAAGATTCAATGAGTTGGCTAGGTTCACCACATATCAAGTGCACACAAATGAGAGAAAAGCAAGAAGGTTTGAACAAGGACTGAAGCCCTGGTTGTATAGTAAAGTGTCGATGTATCAGTTGACGACGTTTGCTGGGGTACTATAGAAAGCCATACTCCCTGAAGGTAGAAGCAATGCAGTAACCAAATATAATCAGGATCAGAAGAAGAAGAAGACTGAAAATGAAGGAATTATCAAGGCTAATGGAAGTAACACGAGAGGTAGTAATAATCAGAAGAGAAGGTGGTCTGACAACTCATCAACTGGGAATCAACAGGGAGGTCAGAAGAAGAGGATAGAAGCATGCCTGACCTACGGAAAAGCTCATTTGGGAGTGTGTATAAAGGGTAAATGAGTGTTCTACAATTGTGGTCAGGAAGGCCATATAGCACTTAACTGTCCTAACCCAAAGAAGGGTGCCTGCTTAACTTATGGCTCAAAGGAGAATCTTGCAAGGGACTATCCTAAGAAGGGATCTGGAGGGACAAGATCAGGAGGAAATAGGGAAAACAGAGGTGGAAGTGCTCTGAACATCACAGGACCAACCACAACCAACCGACCGACCGCCAGGACATTCAACATGACATTCAACATGACGGTGCAGTCTCGTGATGTGGTGTCAGGTATCATTCTGATCAATAAAGTAAATGCATATGTATTATTTGATTCGGGTGCTACTTGTTCATTTATATCTGATGACTTGCTATGACTTTAGAATTGCCTAAGGACTGGTTAGAATACCCCATGAACATAAAAATTGCGAATAGAGAATAATCCATGTTAAGTACGTACATAAGAACTGTAGAGTGGATATTAAGGGTAATATCATGAACGTAGATCTTATCCTTATTCGACTTGGGTAATTTGACGTTATCTTGGGAATGGACTAGTTATTCAATTATGGGCCTATAATTAATTGCCAGAAGAAGCATATTAACCTAATGACTACGTCAAAGGTTGTGTTTTATGGTAGCAAGTCGCCTAGACAAGAGAGTTATCTGACGATGATGCAGACCAGGAAGTTGTTAAGACAAAACTGTGCTGGATATCTAGCTTACATAATCAATAGTCGTAAAGAGAATCTGAAAGTAGAGGAAATACCAGTAGTGAGGGACTTCGGTGACGTATTCCTGGACGATTTACCAGGACTTCCACAAGATAAAGAGGTTGAATTTGTGATCGATTTGGCACCAGGAATGACTCCAATATGGAAGGCACTGTATCGAATGGCACCAGTAGAGATGAAAGAATTGATGGTACAACTACAAGAATTACTGGACAAGAAATACATTCAACCTAGCGTATCACCGTGGGGAGCGCCGGTGTTATTTGTGAAGAGGAATGACAGAACAATGCGGCTCTGCGTCGACTATAGAGAACCAAATAAGGCTGTGAGGTCCCCGAACCCGGATACTTGAAACCCAAACTCGGTACTTCACGATACCATTTCTATTAGCGGAAATATTACTAATAATAATAACATTAATATAAATTATAAACTTATCTTACCTTCATCAGAGTTTAATCCCAAGTACGCAACCTTTACTATATGACATCGTAAACCTAATCTGTTTTCTTTCCTTTTTACTTGTTCTTGACCGATCCTTCTGATTGTTCACACTTATCTGAAAACATTTAAATTAAGCAAGGATGAGCATTTGAGTGCCCAGCAAGTATTATATATATATAAGTTGAAAGAATTTAAATGTTTTCTTTATAATATCCATTTATAACAAGTCAATAGTTGTGAAGTATTCTGAACCGATATTAATAACATAACAACCCTCTTTCAAATTTTTGAAACTACGTACTGACTATAAATAAGGTTTAAAAGACATTCTATGAACATTGTTTTTATTTTCGAAAAGGTTTAGCAGAACTTCATCTGCTAACCGTCATAACTTACGGACACGGGGGTGATCAGCCCGTTGTGCCCTGTATTGATCAATACTACATTACAAGAATGATGTTATCATTTACTTGATCCGCCTTGGGCGCATAAAAGTTTTCCCGTGAACGGGATGTTCATATTTGTCAGGGTTTCAGACAAAAAGTTTTATTTTATCCAACAATAATCTATGATTCAACATATACGTATAACAAAGGTGTATCAACATGTGATTAAATACAATGATTATGCAAGTGGGGACACTTGAATAATCATTTCTAGAAATTAACGAACAGAATATATATCCGAATTATCATATACTAACAAGTTGATAATCAAAGGGTGTATATAATATAGGTTTAACCATCTGTACATTAATAATAATAATTCTGAACTTCTCACTTCTGTCCATTGCATAAAGAAAATGCAAAGTTAGGATACTTGCCTGATGCGCTGCTTACAATTCTCAACTTAGTTCTACCTTTCTATCACGACCTATCATTAATCAAATCAATCGTTCGATTAGAACAATATAATATAACACATAGTACTGCATTTCGCAGTCAGCACATAACCTAATCATCTTATCACACATGTTCAACAACCATGACATCTGATGAGTGAGTTTTATACACATAAATTGGATACATTCGGGCTTAATTTATTATTGTTCTCAATTCTTTTAGGATATTTTTATGTGTTTATGTCTATTCATGCATGTTTTATATTGTTTTGTAGGATTTGGGACAAAAGTTACATGGATCGACGTTCGGGGTGGCTAGATTCGCGTTTTCGGCTTGTCATTTACACAACAGTCACTTCAGAGCCAATTTGACTATAGCTCCGGACATTATTTCGAAACACTTCAAGAATGAAAGTTGTAGATCTACTTCTCCTCTTTCCAGAACATCTTGAATCATCTAAATCGGAGTTCGGACGAAGAAGTTATGGCCATTTTCCCAAAGGACGTCGGAGCAGAAAATGTCAACTTTTTGACCAGCGCCGGGGCGCCCATTTCTAGTGTATTTCCAGCGCCGGGGCGCTGGGGGGCAGACTCTCAGCGTCGTGAACAGTGCTGGGGCGCTGGGGGAAGGGTCTGGTGCGGGCCTGGACGCGTTTTGGGCGAATTTTGACACCTTTTTGACTCCAAATTGGATTGGGATTGTTCCTAAACTAAAAATTGGACTTGTAACCTATAAATACATGATGTAAGACATAAAATAAGGGGGGATTACATAGCTTAGCCTAGATTAAACACTCCATTAGATTAGAACATAACCCTAGTTCTTATTAGTTTTGGAGATTGAAGCAACTTGGAGGCCATTGAAGATCAAGAGCAAGAGCAAGAGGGGAGCATCATATTTGCTGACAACAGATTCTATTCTCTTCTCTTATCTTACTTTTATCTTTTAATGTCTATTCAATTGTGGATTCATGGTTTCCATTCATTAATTATGAACTAACTCTTTTATTAAGATTTCAATTGAACTTTTTATGGCTATGAATTAGTTATTCATTATATTCCAGTTATTTATGTTAAAGTGAGTTGTTTATCTTGTCTTGTGCATATTGCTTAATTATCTGATCAGTAATTACTTTGTTACTCTAGAAGGAATTGGAAGAGGAATTCTAGGGTTAGAACTGGGCATGATATCATGTGACTTAGTTATTTGCAAAGTGAATAATTAGGTTTGTGAATTGAATGGAAATATCTGTTCATCGCATGTAATACATAAGGAATTGGGATTGAAGGAGTTTAATTCACTTATTTTGCATAGGAATATAGCAAGATTAATCTGGATTAAATAGAAGGCAATTGATCACTTGGAAAAGGACTTTTGACATTTGAGAATTCCTGTTAACAATTCAGTAGACATAATAATTGGGATAATTGGATAATTGATTTATAGTTCATAATTGGGGATATTGAAGTCTTAATCTTTATTTATTTGAATTCATTCGTTAAAATCTAGTTTTAATTAGTTAATTTAGTTTTCTTAATTAGAAAATTCACAATTTTCTATTGTTTAAATAAAATTGATTTGGTTAAGAGTTAGTAATTGATAATTTTTATTAAATAATTCCTCGTGGGAACGATACTCTACTTTCACTTTATTACTTGTTGACCGTGTATACTTGCACGTATTCATTGATTGCGAAATCGATCAACAAGTTTTTGGCGCCGTTGCCGGGGAATTAATTTAATAATTATTTACCAATATTAATTTCAATCAAATTAGTCTTAATTTAAATATTTTTATTTTTATTTTTAATTCTCCTCCTATATTTCTCTCTTTTTAGGTACCATGGATGACTTTGCGTATCAATGGCCATACACGAACATGACTCGACCAATGGAAACATGGAGACCACCATCCACACAGCAAGTAGCAATGGTTTGTGATTATTGTGCTGGAAATCATATGAGTCATCAATGCGCCATCAGTTTCGAGCCGGTACAGTATAGTGGTGATTACCCCAATAATTATGTCTATCCTAACAACTATCATCAGGATTGGGGGTATCACCCAAATTTTTCATGGAGTAACAATCAAGCTGCAACTCAACCACCTAGACAACAACACACCTCCAGATTTCAAAATCCGACTCAACAACCAGAGAGGATATCAAGTTTGGAAGAAGCCTTAGAAAAATTCATTAGAGCTTCTGATAAAAAGAACGAGGAACAAGATAAGAAAATGAATCAAGTAGAGCTGAATTTGCAAAGCCAAGGGGCATTGATCAAGAATCTGGAAAATCAAGTGGAACAGATAGCACATGCGTTGAACAACCGTCCTCAATACACCTGGCCCTATGACACAGATTCCGAGACTGATGGCGAGCCCGAGCCAAATCTACAACTAAATGAGCCACGAGATGAAAAAGAGGAGACAAGTGGGGATAATGACAACAAGGTCGGTGAAGAACTAATTGTGAGATCCAATGATGATGAGCCAATGTTGTTTATGCCTCAAGTGCCTTCTCCTCCACAGTTCAAGAGTCTGGTTAGATTTGCAAAACCTTGTCCGATTGGTAGTCATGTCGTCGGCAATACTCTCTGTGATATAAAAGCAAGTACACCTTCGAAACCATGGTGCGATGAGCTGGAGAAGATAGAAGAAGAAATTTTTGTGTCTGACAAGCCTCAATACCAGAATATATTCACAGACACAATGGAGAAACCACCTAGATGCTGGACGTTCTTGAATGTGATCTTATCTAAAGAAAGCATGCTAGGTGACTTTAATACAATGGCTATTACAAATGGGAACCTACCAAAAGCTATATTATTTCCGATGGATGGAGGGTTCCTCAACTTTCGAAGAGGAATTGGATAGCATTGACCAGACAAAGTCAGGCTGAAAGACTGTAAAACAAGCGCTTATTGGGAGGCAACCCAAGTTTAATTTTTATTTTTAGTTTTTATTAAGTTTTATATTAGTAGTTTTGAATTTGTATTTATTTAGGATTTAATAAAATTGCTTCTATCATGGTTTTACAGGTTATTCAAGTTAAATTCAAGTGTGGTGCCCAATTTGTTCCATGTGCTTAGCCTATTCTCCAAACTTAGCGGACAAGGAGGAAGATTGCTATATTTTCAGGGAAGTCCTCTGCTTTAATTTTTTCTATTGTAGCCATTGAGGACAATGTCTAGTTTAAGTTTGGGGGCATTTTAGTGTCGTATTGCATATAGTTAGTTATTTACATTTAGTTTTTGCATTCAGTTTTTTGTTTTAAAAAAAAAAAAATTAAAAATCGCAAAAATAGTAGTTAGTTTACTATGTTTGTTGCATTTAGTTTATATTTGCATGATTCCAACTGTTAGATAGTAAAAGTCTATTTTGGCCAATGATGAGACTGGAATTAAGTAGATAAGTATAGTATTGAATATTCAGGCTTTGATGTGATTTCTTGTTATGAATTGAATATTTTCCTGTTTGAAACTGGTATAATCAAGGTTAGCACGTTAATAACAGCCATGTTGACTGATTAAGTTTAAATTGATACATAATGGATTTCTTAAGGATAATACTAGTGTGAAGGAATGAAAGACATGAATAGGCGGAGATGGCTAAATTTTGATAAAAACTTAAGTTTGGGGGGAAATTTTGGGGTATATAAGCTTCAAAAAAAAAAAAAAAACATGTTGAGTCTTGTGGTGGGTTGAGGAGAAACACTCCCCATAAACACAAGCGTGAGATGGAGCGTAAAACGCACTCACCAACCATCTATAAAAAAAAGAGAAAAAGAAAAAAAAAATTACCGTGGCTAGTTTTGTTTCGGGGCCTTTGTTACTTGAGTAAGTACGCCCGAAGGGGTATCTAAAAACCTAGCGCCCTAAGGTCTTATATGGTCTGGGAGTCATTGGTCGAAAGCTCGCTAAGGGGTGACACTGTTAGCCTAATGGAATGAGACATTGCACAGTCATGGTTAAAAAAAACAATAATAAAACCGGAAAAGAGCAAAAAGCCCCCGTAATGAAAAGTAAAGCATAAGTATCCCGGATTGGACTTTTGAACTTGGTGGATGTTTGACTTTAGTTGGATCTAGCTTGTTCGTGAATTTTGTGAGTTTTCACTGTATGATGCCTTTAAAGAGACCTATTATGTGTTAAATTTGATTTTATGTCAGTTAACATTGTTGTGGATCACACACGCACTATATCAGTGGTAACAGTCTAAGATTTGATGATTGATTGGGAAATTACTGATTTGTTTTAATATGATATATTATCATGTTTACTTAATTTCTCTAAGGCCGGTTGAATAGACTTGTTTCTATCATTACTGTTGGATTCGTAGGCATATAGATTAGTTTCATTACATTGCATTACATAACATTTTTGTGTTTTTGCTTGAGGACAAGCAAAGATTTAAGTTTGGGGGTATTTGATGAGTGAGTTTTATACACATAAATTGGATACATTCGGGTTTAATTTATTATTGTTCTCAATTCTTTTAGGATATTTTTATGTGTTTATGTCTATTCATGCATGTTTTATATTGTTTTGTAGGATTTGGGACAAAAGTTACATGGATCGACGTTCGGGGTGGCTAGATTCGCGTTTTCGGCTTGTCATTAACACAACAGTCACTTCAGAGCCAATTTGACTATAGCTCCGGACATTATTTCGAAACACTTCAAGAATGAAAGTTGTAGATCTACTTCTCCTCTTTCCAGAACATCTTGAATCATCTAAATCGGAGTTCGGACGAAGACGTTATGGCCATTTTCCCAAAGGACGTCGGAGCAGAAAATGTCAACTTTTTGACCAGCGCCGGGGCGCCCATTTCTAGTGTATTTCCAGCGCCGGGGCGCTGGGGGGCAGACTCTCAGCGTCGTGAACAGTGCTGGGGCGCTGGGGGAAGGGTCTGGTGCGGGCCTGGACGCGTTTTGGGCGAATTTTGACACCTTTTTGACTCCAAATTGGATTGGGATTGTTCCTAAACTAAAAATTGGACTTGTAACCTATAAATACATGATGTAAGACATAAAATAAGGGGGGATTACATAGCTTAGCCTAGATTAAACACTCCATTAGATTAGAACATAACCCTAGTTCTTATTAGTTTTGGAGATTGAAGCAACTTGGAGGCCATTGAAGATCAAGAGCAAGAGCAAGAGGGGAGCATCATATTTGCTGACAACAGATTCTATTCTCTTCTCTTATCTTACTTTTATCTTTTAATGTCTATTCAATTGTGGATTCATGGTTTCCATTCATTAATTATGAACTAACTCTTTTATTAAGATTTCAATTGAACTTTTTATGGCTATGAATTAGTTATTCATTATATTCCAGTTATTTATGTTAAAGTGAGTTGTTTATCTTGTCTTGTGCATATTGCTTAATTATCTGATCAGTAATTACTTTGTTACTCTAGAAGGAATTGGAAGAGGAATTCTAGGGTTAGAACTGGGCATGATATCATGTGACTTAGTTATTTGCAAAGTGAATAATTAGGTTTGTGAATTGAATGGAAATATCTGTTCATCGCATGTAACACATAAGGAATTGGGATTGAAGGAGTTTAATTCACTTATTTTGCATAGGAATATAGCAAGATTAATCTGGATTAAATAGAAGGCAATTGATCACTTGGAAAAGGACTTTTGACATTTGAGAATTCCTGTTAACAATTCAGTAGACATAATAATTGGGATAATTGGATAATTGATTTATAGTTCATAATTGGGGATATTGAAGTCTTAATCTTTATTTATTTGAATTCATTCGTTAAAATCTAGTTTTAATTAGTTAATTTAGTTTTCTTAATTAGAAAATTCACAATTTTCTATTGTTTAAATAAAATTGATTTGGTTAAGAGTTAGTAATTGATAATTTTTATTAAATAATTCCTCGTGGGAACGATACTCTACTTTCACTTTATTACTTGTTGACCGTGTATACTTGCACGTATTCATTGATTGCGAAATCGATCAACAACATCACAAACTAATATTAACTCATTCCTAATCACATTGTCACACAACCATTGAATCACAAATAAACAGTTAACTAATTAAATTATCTAAGTTCCGATTAATTTCTAAAACATGTAGGCGTATTAACAGCCATATCAAATAATTATCGAGTCTGAGACTCTATTCTATATCTCAATATCCAAATAGATAACTTAAACAACAATCGTATTATTTTTCATGACCTTATAATAATTATAAAATAAGTATTACCATTTACCATAATTTTTAAAATATTAGAATCATTATTAAATGATTTAAATATCAATCAATTCTATTATCATTAATATTTAATTAATATTAAAATATTAATGAAACCATTGCCAAAATATTAAAGTTATTTATAATAACTCAAAATATTATTAAAATATTTATATTATCCTTAAATGATTTTTAAAACATTTAAAATCATCATTAAATAATCACCATTAATATTTCAATATTAATGAACTATTATCTAAATATTAAAAGTCATGAATTATAACTTAAAATATTTTTAATTTATTTATATCCCTTTTTAAATGATTTTTAAATAAATAAAATCATTGTAAAACTATTTATTTAATATAATTATTAAATAAATTTAATATCATTAATATATCATTAATATTAAATTATTAATGAAATTATCCTTTAAATATTAAAAGTTATAGTTTATAACTTTAAATATCTTTAAACACTTTATTTTCATTTAAAATGATTATTATAATATTAAAATCATTTTAAAACTAATTTATTTAATATAATTATTAAATAACTTTAATATCATTAATAATCATTAATTAATGAAATTACCCATTAAATATTAAAAGTTATATTTTATAACTTAAAATATTCTTAAATACCTTATTATTATTTAAAATGATTTTTAATGTAATAAAATCATTTTTAATTCTTTTATTTAATTCATTTTAATAAATAACTTAACTATCATTAATATTAACTTATTAATGAAAATTATCACAAAATATTAAAAGTTATCAAAAATAACTCAAAATTATTTTCTAACACAATAATATAATTTTTTCATAATTTTTCATGAATTAAAACTATTTTTAAATAATTTACCTAATATTGTAATTAAATAAATAAATACCATTTATATTCCAAAAATATTAAATATTTTCGAAATATACCCAAAATAGTTAAAAACTATTTTTCAGACTTTAAAATAATTTTTCATAATTTATTATGTATTTTTAATAATTAAAAACTATTTTTATCAATTTTTTATTAATTTCCTGGAAATTATAATTAAAACTGTCGCTAAAGGGCTATAACGACACTTTCTGTCGCTATAGGTGTTCTTGAGGCCAAGAACACTGAAAGTCGGCTTATCAACCTATCACGTTTGACCGTGAATAACTCAGTGTGTGCTGTGATTCTGGACTCGATTTTGGTCAGATCATGTAGTGCTAATTCAAGACTACAATATACAACCATAAACAAGTTCACAAAACGTATAACAAAGAAGATCTGAGCCCCTAAAGTGGCTGTCAGACCTGTTCTTTATTTTCTGGGTTGCCCAGAAATGAAGAACAGTGTGATATGCCCACTTTGGGCTTCCATTACAAGCAGACCGTTTAATGTTTTAATGATCTATCAATTTTTGATAGTAGCCAACCTATAATACTACAGATCTAACACATAAAATCATCATAAAAATAACCACATAGCAAAATATTGATCGGTCAACCCTTGCCAGAAAACTCGTTCATAAAATTTCTGGAAATTCCAGAAAATTGAAAATGTTACCGGATGGTCTACTTTGACCGTCTATAAAATCCGTTATATTTGATATTTTAACGATATAAAAGCATGAGTGTATATTTAATATACCAGACTACAACATCAATACAAAAACTGAATCAAAACAACAAACAACACAAAGATCTGGTCCCATGAACTTGCTGTCAGACCTTTCTGGGCAAGTTCATAGCTGCCCAGAATTCTTCCAGTCAATGCCGGTCAACAGTATTTGACCGCATAAATCTACCAATCTGTACATCAAATGACCATGATTCTTTTTGAATCTTAAAGAGCACATTACAGACTACATATAACAACTTAAAAACAACACAAATAATAAACGACCAAAGATTAAAATGGACTGACATTAGGCTGTCAGACCTCAAGAACAAAATTTCCAGATTTCATATATCTTCAAATCTGAGCTTCTAGATGCTATGGATCTATCATCTAGCAACCCAGATCATCATAAGACACCATAAACAACATATTCTAACAACAAATCATAACATCTAACACCCGATTATGGAAAGATTTTTGAGCTAGGGTTTATACCTTTGTGATCCAATTCTTGATTTGACTACTGATTTGTTTGTGGGTAATCGTAGGGCTGTGTTTTGGGACTGGTCTACTATATAAATTCGTGAGTGAGGAGAGTGAGAGACTTTGTTAAGCATTGGTTGTATAAATGGCAAGTTTTGTACATTTTCTCTCTCTTAGATCTATATATATGTGACATGAAGTGATTTGGCTAAAATTTTAAGCTTGATTTGCTGGATACAAAGTCACATGGGGTTGGTAGGTTAGGTCACCAACTAAAGTGTTGGCCATTCTCACAAGTTAGCTTTAATATGCAATAAGGGCATTTCGGTCTTTTCCTTTAATTTCTAGAAATTGCCTTAGAGTTAGGGTTTGTTAGGGTTTAGGTTTTGAGAAATCTAGGATTTAGGGACCCTTAGGTTTTAATCCTCAAATATAAAGCAACTTGGATTTCCAATTTAGGGTTTGCACAAAATTAAATTGATTTTTGTTTCTAAAACTTTTGAAAAATTAATTTGTTAATTATATTAAGTTAATAATTAAATTATATAGGGAAATTAGGGTTGATTACCCTTAATCACAATTAACCTTACTAATTATAGCAATTAGGGTTTAAAATTTTGATAATTAGGGTTTCTAGAAATACAATTAGGGTTCTAGATTTTAGGGTTATAATTTACTAATTAGATTCATCTTAATTAGTAATTAAAGTCTATCATACTTGATATTAATCATAATAACACTATTTCTGACTGAGCAAACCTCCGGTTTAGGTTTCCAGGATTAGGGTTTCTAATTTTTAGAAAATCAAATATAATTAGGGTTTACATTTAAAGTTAGGGTTTTTTATAATTAGCAAAATATTAAATAACACATAACATATATCATATAACATCGTCATATAACAGTCTTAAACTCACAATTTATTTTCAAATTATGGTTTTCCACATAAAACTAGGGTTTAACCAATTAACGTAAGGGTTTTGAAATTAAACACCATAATTGACCAATCATCATCAACACGTACATACGGCACATATTTATAGCACTGAAAAATCAAAATATAATTAATATTATATTATTATCACCATTCCTCATTCCATAACCAGAAATGGGGTTTATAAAATATTATTAGGGTTTGGTCGTAATATAATAAAACTGTTCCACACATTATCATTACACACATAACCATACATATCTATAACACTGAAAAATAACAATACAATATTATTATTCTCATTCCTTAATCAAAACCCGAAATTAGGGTTTGGATTCCATATTTGATTTATCTCACATAAATAACATCCTTTATTAAGTTAAAATATGTATTTTAACATCCGGAACAAATTCATATAATGAAATAATCATTATAATTATTCTAAAATCATTTCATATATTATTAAATAATATAAATTTTCATAGAAAATAATTAATAAAAGCATTTCTAATAAGGAATTAATTAGTATAAAAATTATAATTGATAATAATCAATAATTCTAAAAATAAATTTATTTGTAAATATTTATGTAATAAATATATTTTTATTTACCACACAAATACATATACACATTATCTTGTACAAATCCTTATCCTTAATAAAAAAAAATTATACGCAAAATTTCAGTTTTATTTATTTAGAAAATATCGTGTTGTCACAAAGGCCGCGATTAATAATAGATATCCATTATCGAGGATTGACAACCTATTTGATCAATTGAAGGGAGCGAGATACTTTTCAAAGATAGATTTGAGCAGTGGTTATCATCAACTGAAGGTGAGACCAGAGGACGTACCAAAGACAGCGTTTAGAATACGATATGTTCACTACGAATTTTTGGTAATGTCATTTGGTCTAAGGAATTCTCCTGCAGCATTTATGAGCCTCGTGAATGGAGTTTTCAAGCTATTTTTGGACAAAATCGTAGTGGTATTTATAGATGACATTTTGGTATATTCTTAAACTTAGGAAGAACATGAAGAGCATTTGAAGGTAACGTTAGAGGCGTTGAGAAGGGAGAAGTTGTATGCCAAGTTTTTGAAGTGCGAATTTTGGATCGAGCGGGTACAATTTCTTGGACATGTGATTGATAAAGACGGAATTTCAGTGTATCCATCCAAAGTCGAATCCGTGATAAACTAAGATCAGCCGAGAACGCCTTTGGAAGTACGAAGTTTTCTTGGATTGGCAGGATATTACAGAAGATTCATTCAAGACTTTTCCAAGATCGCAACTCCGTTAACGAATTTGAATCAAAAAGCTGTGAAATTTGTTTGGACGGAGAAGTGTGAGGAAAGCTTTCAAGAACTTAAGACGAAGTTGAGTACAACACTTGTGTTATCTCTTCTGGATGGTACAAGAAATTTTGTGGTTTTTAGTGATGTGTCGCATAAAGGACTTAGTTGTGTGCTTATGCAAAATAGCAGAGTAATTGCGTATGTGTAACGACCCCAAAATTCATACAATTTAATTCTCAACTTTGGTCGTTAATAACACATCTACCTTATGATTTTACATCATTATTCGATGTTAAACTTTATAAAATGCGGAATAATTTAAACTTTTATGTCTTCTTACTTTAATTCTCTGAATCAAAACCTTTATCATCTACATGTCTTTGAATCAATATTATTTTATGATTCGCTTTATCACTGTTATTATATAAAATTTTACATTTCAATCTGATAACCTTTACATATTAGATAACTCTAACTTTAGCTTTACAACTCAACATAAAACTATACATCATAAAACATTTAGTACATCTCATGAATCTTAATCATGGTATAAAGAAATAACAACTTTAGCTAAAATATTAATCTTCGTGTATTATTTTTGATCCACGTCATTCAAGTAGCACATAGTATTACCTTCAATCCTTAACCTTCAAAAATGGTTATTTGCAATGTTGAGTTCGACAACCCAATAAGATCTAACAGTTTTCATGCATCACATAGCACATAATAACATGCTCAACATATAACATACATGCTGCAGTTCATATAACAAGTATAAAGATTGAGTTCCTTACTCAATCAGCATGCTTTAATCAATCAACGTAGTCATAAATTGAATTTAACATTTCATATTTTCACACATCATGCTCTTTGCAATAAAGATTTAAAACAGTTAATCATCAAGTTCACATAGCAAATAGGAACTGAAAGACTTGCCTGATTCGTAGTTTATGAACTATGACTTAACTGCTTAACGCGTATCTGCACTTTGTGTATTCCTACACAGTTATATAATCATGGATTCACATCCATTAGTCATATATTTCATACATTTTTAATATAATAATAATGTTATATTATTTCATAACTAGGTTTGTAAAACCTATATTTCACTTTCTCATCATACTCTTAGAATAGCTAGGCATATATAGGTATACCTTAACCACTCATACTTTACATCAACGTTCATATATAACTATTACACACTTGACTCGCTATGTGTTCATTGCACATTTCAAACTCATAGATGCATGATTCACAAAGTTCTTGCATTTTGCAAAATTTAACAACTTTGTGTTTTATATAACCATTACATGCTTTTATGCTTAAAACATCATCTATGTCAAGTATTATAGCTTTAGACATTCATACTTATATGTTTTAAGGTCTGGATTCACAGTTAAAATAATAAGGCATCATTGCCCTGTGGCGCAGCTGTGCCCTGGTTAGGTTTAGGGACGGCGCAGCTGCGCTGTCCCCTGGCCAGATCAGGGTTGAGCTTGCACTTTCTGTTTCTATCCAACTCTAACACACCTATTCGCTTATACTTATACATACATGTTAGAGGTTCTTAGATAAGCATATGACCATTCTTGAGTTCATTTTTACAAGTTTTAGTTCATGACTTTCTATGAAATTAAAGCATAAAAGGTTATGTATTTATCATGCTTTATAACTTTCGTCATATTTCTATATATAGAGGTCTCACAATCTGTTAATACATATGATCATGATGTTCATATCATTCATTCGTAACTAGCATTGTTTAACACTTTGAAATATGTTTTAACTTATGTTTGAATAAATCATCTTTATGTCCATTACCTACGAATCATGTTTAGAGACATAATAAAACGTAATATGGCATCTCAAGCCTTTAGAATCTAAATACTTATATGTAATGCAACTTAAGTTAGAAAACATACTCGAGGTTGCCTTTGAAATCCTTTAAATGAATGATGCAATATAGCGTATGTAAATCGACTTTCAAACTCTTACCATAAGTAACTAAGTCATGTTAACATCTTTTCAAGTTCAGAAACTATATCCTATAGCATTCATGTTCATTAGCTTATTATACTTAGCTTTTCTTGAAATTTCTATGATCACAAGGTCTAAAAAGTTTAATAATGAACAAAGATACTATAAACACCATATCATGCTCATTTATATTTGAAGTCAATCATGTTTATAAACCACTAAGTTCATAACTTATAGAACATAAGTTTCCACAAGGTTTGTTTTCAAAATCTTTAAGTTTCTTTTCAAAACACATATTAAGTGATGTCAATGCTTTCTATTATGAGCAAGGAAGTCTTATATGTCATGTATAATATCATCCATTTTCATGTTACATCATTTAGAATAATTTATTCCATCGTCGGGAGCACTATACTTGCGTATATGCTCGCTCGACGCCCTCTAATCGCCTCAGAATATGTAATAGTCACAAAGATGACTACTTTGACCCTTCCTAATGACCTCAAATTGACAATCTTACAGAAAAAAATTTGTAGGTCTATTCGTCTTCGTTCCGGATTATCTTGAATCACCTCAATCGGAGTTTGTATGAAAAGGTTATGCTTAATTTACTACAGCAGGTCAAAGTAGTTCACCAGTTACTGATGCCCGCCGCAGCTGCTCCCCAATTGGCCTTGGGGGTAGCGCAGCTGCGCCCTAGGAGGCAGTACAGCCCCTCAAGCTCTGATATTCGTGATTTTACAGACCGCTACCCCTTCCAATTTTCATAACATGAGTTATACTCATCCAAATTAGCTCATTTTTGATTATATGGGTTTGTAACTCATAAAAATACAACATACCAAATACCCAACAATTAACATAAACATTAACTAACCCTAATATGAATTTACAACTCATGTTTGTACTAATTGTTCATGTTTTGACAATTTAGCGAATTTGGTCGTCACGACTTTGTTTCTTAATCAATTGACATAATTCAAACTACGCCGCTTTCGTTTCTTAACATACTAACATAATCCAACATCAATTTACAGATTATCACACATATTAAACATGAAATTTTATACTTTCTAAAGCCATATCTTATAAACATAAACACTATTTTTGAAATCTTCTACTACAAACCTAATTTCATGTATTTAATCATCAAATATCACTCACATATGTTGATTAACAGATTATAACCCACATACATATACATATATATCAAACCAACACAACTACTAATAGAAATTTCAAAGATAGAAGTTAAGATTAGAGTAGATTATACCTTGAATCTTTGTTTGTTGAGAAGAGAATTGTTTTTCCCTTGATACTCCAATTTCCTAGCAAAATCTAAAGAGAATTTCTCACAAACTCTCTCTCCCTTTCTCTGCTCTCTCTATATCCCTATTAACTAGTCTTAGGCAAAGAAATAAAATGCGTAAAAATAAACTGATAACCCCTCTTTCTCACGCACATCAGTTATAAAACCCAATAAGAATTAGTTAAAAATAAGCCAAAGGCCACAAGGCCTTATTTGGTTATACACAATTCCCAACATTCCAATTTATTTTGATAATATTATATTATATAGTTTTTATTTGTCACACATGTAACTAATTACATAACTTACAATAATAATTATAATTATTATAATTTTTATTATAATTCTTCTGATGATTAATAAATAATCATATATCTAATTTAATTAATAAATTAGACTTAAACATCACTTTATTTAATTTACTTATTTTCTTTAATATTAAACAACTCATTTAATTTAATTAATTCATTAAATTAAATCTTTCAATTAAAAATTACCATTATTCAATTTCATTACTAAATAAATGCACCAAAATTCATTAATTATTTATTTATCTCAATAAATAAATTAATTAAAATATTTATTTAATTCAATAAATATTTAAAACTAATTACAAAATTCATTTAATTTCTTCAATAGTTAATTTACATATTAAACCTGACTTTTCTAATATATGAATATATATTTCTCTTCAGCCAAGATCACATATTTCAAAATATATAGCACGTATATATATACATACTCAAAATCAAATCATTTCATAATAAAAATTTTAATTATTAAATTCCTATTTTAATAACTTATAAAAATTCGGGTTGTCACAATATGCGTCACGACAATTGAAGGATTATGAGAAGGGGTATCCGACTCACGACTTGGAGTTAGCTGCAGTGGTTTTTGCTTTGAAAATCTGGATGCACTATCTCTATGGGGAGAAGTGTGAAATATATACAGACCACAAGAGTCTGAAATATATATCTTTACACAGAAGGACTTGATTATGCGCCAAAGAAGATGGTTGGAATTAATTAAGGAAAATGATTGTGAGATTTTATACCATCCGGGTAAGGCAAATGTGGTGCCGACTCCTTAAGTAGAAAGGGCTGGGAGAAATTGATGACGTTGACCGCTCAGGAGGAGCTAATTTCAGAAATGGAGAAACTAGAGTTAGAAGTGAAGTATCCTATGGAGATTTATGAGAAGCTGTTCCAGATGCAATCTTGTACAACCCTATTTGATAAAGTTAAGGAGGCTCAACTTCAGGATGAAGAATGTAAAAAGGTGAAAAAGAAGATATCTGAAGGAACCGAACCGAGATTCAAGATGGACAAGGATGGATACTGAGATTTGAAAGTAGAATTTGGGTACAGCAAGTACCAAAGATTAAGGAAGACATTTTAAGCGAGGCTCATAGTTCACGATATTCGATTCACCTTGGTAGTACCAAGATGTACCAAGATCTTCGACAACATTTCTGGTGGCCAAATTTGAAACGAGATGTTGCAGAGTGTGTTGCTAAGTGTCTGACATATCAAAAAGTGAAAGCAGAACATCAGAGGTCGAGTGGATTGCTACAACCATTGGAGATCCCATAATGGAAATGGGAACATATTACGATGGATTTTGTGTTTGGTCTTCCGATAACTCAGAAAGGCTATGACGCAGTATGGGTTATCGTTGACCGACTGACAAAATCTGCACACTTCCTTCCGATCAGAATCAAATTATTTAGACCAATTGGCGAAATTATACGTAAAAGAGATTGTTTCAAGACACGGAGTTCCGGTGTCAATTGTTTCCAATATGGATCCGTGCTTTACATCAAACTTCTAGAAATGCATGGGCACGCAGTTGAGAATGAGTACCGCTTATCACCCTCAGACAGATGGACAGAGTGAAAGAACGATTCAGACATTAGAAGATATGTTAAGAGCTCGTATAATGGACTTTAAAGGAAATTGGGATGATCATCTACCGCTCGTAGAGTTTGGCTACAACAACAGTTACCACACTAGTATTAGCATGGCGCCTTATGAAGCGTTATACGGCAGAAAGTACAGAACTCTGCTATACTGGGATGAAGTTGGCAAAAGACAATTACTAGGCCCAAAATTAGTATAGCAGACAACAGAGACAGTGTGACAACTCGGAAATTCGGATTGTCCAGAAATTAAGATTTAAAGAATTAGTTATTAATAAAATAAATTTTTATTAATACTATTATGTGTTATGTGTTTATTAATCGTTTTTTAACCTAGAATGATTATTAATCAGGAGGATTCTGGCTACGAGCTAGATTGAACGAGTAAGAATTTTCAAGACGAAAATAAAAATTTTCAGGGAAACAAATATTTTCGGGGAAGAAGACAAAATAGGCACTATTCACCCGTTTCTGCTCGGAGATTTATTTTGAAATTCTGAGAAGTTATTGATTACGTAAAATGTTGAGACGTGATGGAATATTCAATAATATTTCAGTTATGACAAAAATGAAGTTTTCGCCTGCGGACTCAAAATCTAAGGGTTTAGAAAAGTGAGTTCCGAGAATGTAATGAGTACGTATAAATACTAGGGTTATTACGCGTGAGAAATACGAGTATGATACGAGTTATTATACAAGTATAGTACGAAGATTAGTACGACGTATAATACGAATATCGTACGAACGATATACGAAGAGAATACGAGAATACGAGAATGAAATGCGTAGAATACGATTAGTCTTAATGGACTTTGTGTTCATGGACTTTTTAGAAACCAATTGGACTTGGATTATGTCAAGCCCAATAATTTGTGAAATCAAGCCCAAGA
This sequence comes from Panax japonicus, assembly GCA_020205505.1. NCBI lineage: Eukaryota > Viridiplantae > Streptophyta > Magnoliopsida > Apiales > Araliaceae > Panax > Panax japonicus. The sequence continues at coordinate 32,419,247 of CM035109.1, read as the reverse complement.
TAGGCCCAATAAGAATTCGGGTTAAGGCCCAAACCAAGAAAAGAAACCGCGGATCGAACCGATGGGTAAACGGATGGGTAAGAACCAATGGGGCAACCCATGGGGTGACCCATGGGCATGTCAGTCGGCCACTTGGCCACCAAGTAAGGGTGGTGGCCAAGATAACTTGGTTGCTAAGTTGAAGAGGAGGTGGGAATAGTAACTTTAGGGACAAAATGACTATTTTGCCCCTAGCCTTAGTTTTCTATAAATAGAAACCTAGAATTTGATGTTCTAGGATTTTTGAAAATCCTACACTTGAGAGAGATAGAGAGAGCTCGGTTGGGAGAGGAAGAGGAAGAGCGTGAGCATGAATGCTCGGATCAAAAGTGATCGTGAAATAGAAAAGCTAGTGAATCGCCGGCTTTGTATAACAGAAGAGGATTAAAGAAGAACGGTAATCCGAACCCTAGTTTCTTCTAATATTTTCTTTAAGTTTTCTATGTTAAAAATATAGCTTAATGAGAATAAGAAGTAAAAGAGGTTAGTAATGATTTCATATGGTTGAAATCATAAGAAAACAAAGGAATAAGAATTAGAAATTTAGTTTATAAATTTCTAAAGGAAGTATAAGATTAGTAAGGATTTTGAGCGATCCGAATGAATCTTATGAATGAGTAGGTTAAATAAGTAAGGAATGATGTTCTATAAAATCAAATTCCAAGAAAAAGTGGAATCGTAATCCAAAATATCGATTAAAATGAAAAACGAACGAAGAACGCGAAGAACACGAAGAACGTTGTTGATGGACAAATTTAAAACCATCGTAGTATAAATGTTGTTGATGGACAAGTTTAAAACCATCGCGTATAAGTTAGTTGCTTATTGCTTGGTTAGGAACGTTAGAAACGTTCATGAAGAACATATTAAAATTGAGCTATAACGAAGTTATGGCGAAAATTTCTTAAAAGTCAAACGAGAATTAGAAAGTTAGTAAATGAACCCAAATGTGTAGGGTTTCATAATAATGTAAGAGAGTGTTCTAAACGTGAGTCGTAGACTCAAGAACGAACGAATTGCGAGTTCGAATGACCGAATTACGGACAAACGAACGAAGAACGTTAATAACGTAAAATGAACGAAGAGTGAAGATTAAGCCAATTGATGTCATGTTACCTGATTGAGAATGAAGTTTTGTCCATGGTTAATCGAAGTTCATATGATAAGGAAGAAAATGGCTTTGGAACGACCTCGTTCCGAGTCATAACGAAGAAGTTATGAGATTTCGAAATCAGCGTCTCAAGCTTGTAAAAGACTTAGAAAAATTTTCTAGGTTTCATGCTCGGCGCCGCAGCGCAAGTCGTGCCTTGGAGGCCGGCGCCGCAGCGCGAGCTCGGCCATAATCGTCTGGAGAGTTGCACCGCAGCGCGAGAGATAACAAAGGACTTGGCGCCGCATCACCAGCTCGGGAAGAGAGAGAGAGAGAGAAGTAGGTCACGCCGCAACGCGAGAGGAAAGGAAGGGCACGGCGCCACAACGCCGGTGCAGAGTAATGCCCAGAAATGAGATTTTTAGTTCTCAGTTACTAGAGGATGTGCAAGAAAGAAATATAAACCTAATGTTCAACTAATGTAACACTATATCAAGTGTTTTAAACCTTTAATAAATGTTGAACGAAAAGATTAAACGAGATTAAAAGACAAAGAATGTAGGTGCGGGTTTCGGAACCGATATCCAGGGACCATAGTCACGATGAATGAAAGTGAGGGATTACTATGATTGTGATTCCTTAGACGTTGAGTGACGAAGGTAATGAATAACATTCCAATGTTATGTCATGGTAATAAGAGATAAGTGTAAAACGTATAGACGCTATGAACGCAACGTTATTGCAATGAACGATCGGTCTTAGCATACAACGGAATGTATGGCTTCGACATTAAGAAAAAATAATGAACATGGGGTTCATGGAATGGATAACGATGAATGCAATTGAAACCTTGAGTAAAGGTTTTATGAGAGATTAAGAGACGAGCAACGTGAACGTTGAATACGTAAACGATCCTCGTGAATCGTATTCGCGTTTGACGAACGTGCTAAGTATACCCTGGTTGTATGACTTAGACGTTGATGAATGTAGTAAGTAAGATACGAATGGTATCGAGAAAGTCGTATCGAACGATAATGAGATTAATGAAAGCCGAATGTAAATCGAATAAGAATGAATCCTGAGGTATGGCAATTACTTGCCAGAAAACCAAAAGGAATAATAAATTAACTTAAAGAACATTATAATTTAATAATTTGTATAAGTTAAGAGAAAGTTAGGTTGTGGTACAATCGTAACCTTTGATGGTTGACATATGGGAGCTGGGCTAAACATTTCCTTCAGAGAGCGAAGGTATATACAAAACTGGCAACCGATCTAACTCACTGTGATGGGAGTGTAGATGAGACGGGAACTTATTTGTTGGTTGTTTGTGGGAAACCACTCAGAGTACCATATGGATTACTAGCAGAGAAGCAATGTGTGTTGAGTCCTAGAGAAGTATAAGAAGAAGATAAGAATGTAAATCATCAAAGATGATGAACGTTTTGAGTAAGACATCTCCGTATGTCATGAAACCGTAAACCGGTAATGAAAGTTGGTCGCGTAAAATTATATTGTAAGAATGCGAACCTTAAGAAGTAAAGTTAAGTAAACCAATGCGTAAGTCAAGTATATGACTAATTGGTGTATTTGTTATTTTCTTATGTGTTATAGGGATTGGAATGAGCAGTTCAGCGTAAGCTGTAGCTGTGCGTAAGGCAAGTTTCCTAACTTCATTCATATTTTAAATGAATGTTATTTTCTTAAACTTCTCAGATGTTGAACTTGAGAAGTTCTGTCTATGTGCGAATGTGCGATATTTGTGCAAGGTGGTAGAAAGTATGAGGCCTTGTGCCACAATGTGAACACTTTGGTGTTTCTATGAGATGAATTTTTCTATGTTTGAACTGTTCAATAAAAGAATGTTCTGTTTATACATGAACCATTATTGTTAAGTCTGTGCTATTGATTCTAGCCAGACAGGATGTGTATGAAAGAGAATAGAGAATGAAAGTATTTCAAAGTGAATGTGACTAATGTTTTAAGAAGATAGGAATCAAGACTATTCCTATTATTCAAGTTGCTTCGTAACCTTGTTAGGTTTTTGAAGTCTTAAAAGAATGTTTAAATTCTTGCTGTTGTTTGTTCAACTGTTATGACTTGCTGGGCAATTGAATGCTCACACTTGCTTTAAATGAAAAACATTTTCAGCGAACGATGCTAGAAGAACTTAAAGATCCTGTATAGATGTAAAGTCCCCGAACCCGGATACTTGAAACCCGAATTCGTTACTTCACGATACCATTTCTATGAGCAGAAATATTACTAATAATAATAACAATAATATAAATTTTGAACTTAACTTACATTTATCAGAGTCTAATCCCAAGTACACAACCTTTACTACATTCTTTACATGATATATAATACATATCATTAACTTAGTACAGTCTAACTATTACAAAAGATACAAATACACAAATCCTATTTGCTTTCCTTTTTACTTGTTTTGGCATGAGCTTTCCAGTCCTTCACACATAGCTGAAAACATTTAAATTAAGCAAGGGTGAGCATTTGAGTGCCAGCAAGTATTATATATATATATATAAGCTAAAAGAATTTAAATGTTTTCTTTATAATATTCTTCTACAACCAGTCAATAGTTGTGAAGTAATCTGTATCAATAACAATAACATAACAACCCTCTTTCAAATTTTTGAAACTATGTATTGTCTATACATGGGGTTTCTGTGACACATTATGAACATTGTTTTTCATTTTCGAAAGGGTTTAAACAGAAATTCATCTGTAAACCGGCCATTGCTTACGGTCCTGAGGGTGTACAGTCCATGGGCCCTGTATTGATCAATACTACATTGTTAGAACGATATTATCGTTCATCCTTTGTCCGCCGTAGCGCATAAAACTTTTCCCATTATCGGGATGTTCATACCTGTCGGGTTTTTATAACAAAGGTCTTATATAATTCAACATATATGTATATCAAAGGTGTATCAACATGTGATTAAATACAATGATTATCCAAGTGGGGACACTTGTATAATCATTTATAGAAATTAACGAACATAATATATATATCTGAATTATCATATACTAACATGTTGATAATCAATGGGCGTATATAATATAGATTTAACAATCTGTACAGTAATAGTATAATTCTGAAACATTCTTACACTTGTCCATTGCATAAAGAAAATGCAAAGTTAGGATACTTGCCTGATGCGCTGCTTACAATTACGCAACTTAGATTTATCTTTTCTATCACGACCTATCATTAATCAAATCATTCTATCGATTAGAATCACATATCATAACACATAATACTGCTCATTGCAGTCAGCACATAACCTAATCACATTGTCATACATGTTTCACAGTCATTGCATCATAAACAAACATCAACTCATTCCTAATCACATTATCACACAACTTTATCCATCATTGAATCACAAATAAAATAATTAACTAACTATATTTCTAAGTCCAGATCAATTTCTGAACCATGTCGGTCTACCGACATCTTTATCGGGTAATTATCGAGTCTAAGACTCTAAACAGTTGTTCAATATCCACTTAGACTAATTAAATAACAGTCATATCATTTTTCATGACCTTATAATAATTATAAAATAATTATTACCATTTATCATAATTTTTGAAATATCAGAATCATTATTAAATGATTTAAATAGTACACAGTTCTATTATCATCAATATTTAATCAATATTAAATTATTAATGAAACCATTGCCAAAATATTAAAGTTATGTATAATAACTCAAAATATTCTTAACATCTTAATATTACCCTTAAATGATTTTTAAAACATTTAAAATCATTATTAAATAATTACCATTAATATTTAAATATTAATGAACTATTTATCCAAATATTAAAAGTCATTAATTATAACTTAAAATATTGTTAATTCATTTATATCCTTTTTAAATGATTTTTAAATAAATAAAACCATTTTTTAACTATTTATTTAATATAATTATTAAATAAACTTAATATCATTAATCATTAAATAAATATCATTAATATTAAATCATTAATGAAATTATCCTTGTTGGGTAAAATCTAGTTACGCACAACACGCAAGTATACGTGGTCAATGTGACAACCCGAGAAATTAGACAATTTATGAAAATCATAATTGATTGATTTAAGGTCAAATAATAGACCTAGACAGAAAATAAGTGTATGCGTATGATGTTATTAATTAAGTTCTAATTAGGGTAAAAGTTAATTAATTAACAAACCCTAATTTGTAATTTTTGGAACCCTTATTGTTCCGTCAGAAATCCTAATGCTCAATTGTGGATTTAATTGCTATATTAGCAATGTTAATTAGGAAATATAAATCCTAATTGTCAAGTTATTAGAAACCCTAATCTAATTAGGAAATTTAAGTTCTAAAATTGAAATATTATTTTATTTAAACCCTAAAATGTGGTTTTGAAACCTAATGTGCAATTGTGGGCCTAAGTGCTAAATTAGCGATTTTAATTAGGATAAATTAGTCCTAATTAACAAGATTGTTATGTGATTAGGAAATTACAAAATAATTAGGAAGTCCTAATTATAGATTAGAAATCAAAATTTTCTATTTTTTATATTTAATTAGAAAATTTTGGAAATCCAAGTTGCTAAATATTTGAGGGTTAAAACCTAAACTCTAAATTTGTCCAAACCCTAAATTTAAGTATGCTCAAACCCTAAACCCTAAGGCAATTTCTAGAAATTAAAGGAAATTACCGAAATGCCCCTTTTGTGTATTATTTTTAGTAGCTTGCAATCTTGGCAAAATCCTTGGTTGGTGACCAACCCTAGAGCTAATCTAGCCTAGCATGTGACTTATTTGGCCAGCAATCCAGCAAATCAGCAGCTTTGTAGCCTCATGCAATGAATCAAGCTAAATATAAATAGATTTAGAGAGAGAAAGTGTTCAAAAAAGGTAGCCAAATTCATTTCTTGCTCTCACCAACTATCTCTCTCACCACACTTCGAAATATATTTCTAGATCAGTTCTAAAATCAAGCCCCACGTTGATCATAACAGAATCAAAGGCAGAAAATGAGAATTAAAGCTCAAAAGGTCTTCGGGTAAAGCGTTATAAATTGCATTGCGGTAATCAACGGTGCAGGCAAGGTTTTCAGTTCTATTATGTTTTAGGATGGAATGTGTTGTGTGTTAAATTACATATTATGCTCTATGAATTGTTAAAAGTCAAAATATGACTAAGTTAATTGGGTTATGGAACTCAATCAATATGTGATTACATGTTGTATGTTGTAACTTGATAAATTAGAAATGTATAATGCATGAATTAATGTTTTGTAAGAAATTATTGATGCATGTAGGATATGTTTAGTAAAGAATATATGTTGCATAGAGATATGCATATTAAAGGAAATGTAGTGCATATAGAATTGTATGCTATGTGAAACATGATAGGCTGTTAAATTTGTTGGGCTATTGAGCTCAATCTTGCAAACACAAACTTTTTGTAGGTTAATGATGTTAAACAATATTATTTGCTATACGGATGATGAAGATTGTGCAATGCACAAAATGAATACATTTTCTTGATTTAGAAATGGTATAGATGTAGGATTGATAGTTTTATCAAATGTAATTTTCAAATATGTACAGTTTGAAATGTTGTATAGATAAAGAAGGTTTATTTTGAAGTGAGAATAGATATGATTCTTAAAAAAATGAATTATTGATAGGAATGATAATGCCAAGTTCAGCTTGGGACATAAAGTGCGGCTAGTTGTATTAGCATATTGTGATAAATATTGTTGTGTAATAGATAATTGATGAATTGTGTATAAGTTAGGTTAAGGTTACTCGACCTTGGGGAATAGTGTGTATTGTATTGTATAAACAATTTATGTTTATATCTTCCGCAAACAGTTATAGAAATAGTATACCGGATCCGAGGTGATTTGGGGCCCGGGTTCGGGGCTACTACAGTTGGTATCAGAGCTGTTGGTTATGAAGCTTAGGTAGGAATATCTGAGACCAATAATCGCAGTGATTAGGATAAGATCTAACTCACATAGAGTTAGTTAGTCGGTAAGATTCAAAGATGAATCTCGGCGAGTGTAAAGCACAGAGTTTCCTAACTCTGATAATAAAGTTGAACATTAATGGTGAATAGATCGAGTCTAAAAGACTGAAAGTGCAGGAATAGAAGATCGTAAAACAAAACGATCAAGTCATAGAATTGAATCGTAATATATACGATAAGATCACCCCGTGATCTAATAAGGTTATGATGTGGGAAAAGAATCAATCTGATGATTAAAAAGTTTACAGCAAGATGTTGTGTATCAGTTGTACTATGAAATTGTACTATGAAAACTCATGAAAGAGTTATGGATTATGAATACGAATTGAATTCGTATTGAAAAGGGGGTTAAGTATTAAGTGGGGATTCAATTGAGTACTCTTGTCGGCAACTGAGTTGTATGATTCCTTGTATGGGCGGGGAATTTGTACTTGGTTTTAGAACCACTTAGCTTCCTGGTCGATGTAGTGGTTAGGTTGACCAATTCTTTGTATGGGCGGGGAATTGTTCACTTAGCTTCCTATATTGATTAGTGGCCGAGTTTGGTTTGACAACCACTTAGTTTCTGGCATTGATAATCATTGAAATGTTTGTGTCGCGCTATTTTCTATATGCGTGTTAAGAGGGTGATTCCTTTCTCATGTGTATAACAGATAGATAGGTTACAGGTAGAGAATACAAGATTAAGTACGAGTTCTTAGAAATCATACTTATGTGACATACTTGACGCATAGTTATATGAAATGTTTATGAACCCCTCAGCGAATGGACGCCAAAGGTCTGTCTAGGTAAGTTCGTAAACTCATATAATTGTGGTCAGGTTATGAACTCATAAGTGTAGTTTTATGATCTGGGTATAGTTGTGTGTGAATGAAGTGTTAAGGATTATAGGAACAGATAGATTGTTAAGAATATGATCATTAGTGGAGATTTAAGTTTTCCTAAACCCCTATCTATGTTAGATTTCAAAATTTTTGACATCAAGCTAAATGCGCACTATGTGCCTTTTAAACTAAAAATTGTTTTTTTTATTTATCACTTATGTACCATGTGACCTGGTGCAGAGATGATAAAAAATGATGGAGTTATCAATGCAGAATTATTTGGTGTTGGATGTGATCTAAGGATCGTCAGCCCACTACAGTATGATGTAGTATAACAAAGTCACAAAATGACGAAATCCTCAACGGACTGTATATACAGTGCGGCATCATGACGTCATTCTCAAAAATGTTTTATTGAAAGAAATTTCTCAAACAAAATTGTTTTGCTGTGGAATCAAATAAGACTGAGGTATGAAATTTTGTGCGCCTAAGGCGGATAAGAGGAACAAATTGTTCCGACCAGCAGTACTTGATCAGTACAGGGCATAATGGGCTAATCACCCTTTTTATCCGTAAGTTATGACGGTTTGCAGATGAATTTCCATAAAACCTTTGCGAAAATGAAAAACGAACAGTCTATACGATTCCTCAGCACAGTTTTAAAATTTTTACCTTGTGAGTGGTGTATTGGGTAGCATGTGAAATATGTGTGAATGGTGTAAGGTGCACGGTGTAAGGTGTAAGGTGTAAGGTGAATTTCGGGGACGAAATTCTTAGAATGAGGGGTGAATGTGACAACCCGAGAAATTAGACAATTTATGAAAATCATAATTGATTGATTTAAGGTCAAATAATAGACCTAGACAGAAAATAAGTGTATGCGTATGATGTTATTAGGGTGGAATTTTGAGGATTTCAAAATTTCGTGAAGGCTTTTAGGTGAATTATTCAGGATTAAGTGTTTTTGTGAATATGCTCTATGCATATGGATAATGATGTGTTCAGAATGTGGTTAAGGGTTATGGGTTGACCAGATAAATTACATCTGTGACAAACCCTATGTACATATTAAGAACGTAAACGTTCAGTTAGAAAATTCTAACGTCTGATAAGAAACTCTAGCAATCGGTTCTGTAAACCCTAGTTTCAGTTCCGGGAGTCCGAAACCCTAATTCGGATATTAAAAACCCTAGATTGAAAAAAAAACAATGTTATGAGCAAGGTTAAACGTCATTAATTAGGAAAAACCCTAATTAATTACTGGAAATTCTTATTGATTATTAGAAAACCCTAATACCAGATCTGAAAACCCTAATTTCAGATTCTGATAAAATGAAACCCTAATCTGGGATTATAACGGAGAATTTTAATGCTTTAGTGCTATTAATTAAGTACTAATTAGGGTAAAAGTTAATTAATTAACAAACCCTAATTTGTAATTTTTGGAACCCTTATTGTTCCGTCAGAAACCCTAATGCCCAATTGTGGATTTAATTGCTATATTAGCAATGTTAATTAGGAAATATAAATCCTAATTGTCAAGTTATTAGAAATCCTAATCTAATTGGGAAATTTAAGTTCTAAAATTGAAATATTATTTTATTTAAACCCTAAAATGTGGTTTTGAAACCTAATGTGCAATTGTGGGCTTAAGTGCTAAATTAGCGATTTTAATTAGGATAAATTAGTCCTAATTAACAAGATTGTTATGTGATTAGGAAATTACAAAATAATTAGGAAGTCCTAATTATAGATTAGAAATCAAAATTTTCTATTTTTTATATTTAATTAGAAAATTTTGGAAATCCAAGTTGCTAAATATTTGAGGGTTAAAACCTAAATCCTAAATTTGTCCAAACCCTAAATTTAAGTATGCTCAAACCCTAAACCCTAAGGCAATTTCTAGAAATTAAAGGAAATTACCGAAATGCCCCTTTTGTGTATTATTTTTAGTAGCTTGCAATCTTGGCAAAATCCTTGGTTGGTGACCAACCCTAGAGCTAATCTAGCCTAGCATGTGACTTATTTGGCCAGCAATCCAGCAAATCAGCAGCTTTGTAGCCTCATGCAATGAATCAAGCTAAATATAAATAGATTTAGAGAGAGAAAGTGTTCAAAAAACGTAGCCAAATTCATTTCTTGCTCTCACCAACTATCTCTCTCACCACACTTCGAAATATATTGCTAGATCAGTTCTAAAATCAAGCTCCACGTTGATCATAACAGAATCAAAGGCAGAAAATGAGAATTAAAGCTCAAAAGGTCTTCGGATAAAGCGTTATAAATTGCGTTGCGGTAATCAACGGTGCAGGCAAGTTTTTCAGTTCTATTATGTTTGAGGATGGAATGTGTTGTGTGTTAAATTACATATTATGCTCTATGAATTGTTAAAAGTCAAAATATGACTAAGTATTAGAAATGTATAATGCATGAATTAATGTTTTGTAAGAAATTATTGATGCATGTAGGATATGTTTAGTAAAGAATATATGTTGCATGCAGATATGCATATTAAAGGAAATGTAGTGCATATAGAATTGTATGCTATGTGAAATATGATAGACTGTTAAATTTGCTGGGCTGTTGAGCTAAATCTTGCAAACACAAACTTTTTGCAGGTTAATGATGTTAAACAATATTATTTGCTATACGGATGATGAAGATTGTGCGATGCACAAAATGAATACATTTTCTTGATTTAGAAATGGTATAGATCTAGGATTGATAGTTTTATCAAATGTAATTTTCAAATATGTACAGTTTGAAATGTTGTATAGATAAAGAAGGTTTATTTTGAAGTGAGAATAGATATGATTCTTAAACAAATGAATTATTGATAGGAACGATAATGCCAAGTTCAGCTTGGGACATAAAGTGCGGCTAGTTGTATTAGCATATTGTGATAAATATTGTTGTGTAATAGATAATTGATGAATTGTGTATAAGTTAAGGTTACTCGACCTTGGGTAATAATGTGTAATGTATTGTATAAATAATTTATGTTTATATCTTCCGCAAACAGTTATAGAAATAGTATACCGGATCCGAGGTGATTTGGGGCCCGGGTTCGGGGCTACTACAGTCAACAAGTAATAAAGTGATAAGTTGAGTATCGTTCCCACAAAGAATTATTTAATAAAAATTACCAAGTACTAACCCGTAACCAACTCAATCTTATTTAAACGAATGAATTACAAACTATATAAATTAACTACTATTCCACTAATTAAATTAAGACAGTGGAGATTTAAGATCACAACTTTACTTATTGCTTAATTTAAGTTAACACACTTCTCATTAATTATTATATATCCTGAAATGTTAATCAAGAACACTAAAGTAATATTAACCACCTCTCGATGCAATAATACCGTATTAACGTCAATCCACAATTAAGATAGAAATTCGTTAAACACCTTAATCAACTAACCCACTATATCTCTATGTGAATTACAATTGAAGAAGGTTGAAGACTAAGTTCTCTATAAGATTACATATGGCGTCAAGCATATCTCTACCTTAACACTCATCAAGTTTAAGCTACTAACAAAATCCTGAACACATGCTATCATGATTAGATCTAAATTAATACTTCATCTCTCGAGTTCATATAGATTATCATGGTAATTGATGGCCAAGCAATTAAACAATTAATTCCAAATCACAATAGACAATCCTCACAATAGAAAATACTAATTGATAACGAAGCATATTAAAATAAACTACACAATAAGATCCATTGTAATCTCAAACAAAGAATTAGTTCATGATTATTGAATTAAAACTAAGAATCCACAATTGAATACACATTAAAAGATAAATATAGAAGAAGATGAGAAGAAATAATTTATTGTCTGTAGACTTGACGCTTCCTTCTTGCTCCTACTTTGAATCTTCAATGGTCTCCAAGTTGCATAAATCTCCAAATCTCATAAAAACTAGTGTTTTTATCTAATTTACTCTAATCTAATTTAATAGAATGCTCTCTAATCTCCTAATAATCTCCTCATATACGTGATATTCCCCTCCTTTTATAAGCCTTTGTACATGTCTTTTAATCCTCTTGGAAGTCCTTGAATCAAACAACTCGAAAACAATCCTTTTCGGACTCAAATTCGGACAAAATCTACTCTTTTTCGCATAGGCCAGCCCCGGCTGGCCTTTTCCCTTGCAAAAACCAAGCCCCGGCTGGGTAATGGACTGCTAAAACGCCCAGGACCCCAGCCCCGGCTGGGATCCTAAGGCACAAAAACGTCCAGCCCCGGTTGGACACTAAACTGTGAATTGAATTTCTGCTGGAACCTCCTCTGCTAAAACTGCCATAACTTTTAAACCGAGAGGTGTTACGGGGCCCGCGACCTATTAAATCGAAGCTATCGAATAGATCTACAACTTTCATTCTTTGAGCTTTCAGAAATAACAAATGCATGATGGTCGAAATTGGACTGGAAGTGACTGCTATGCAAATGACCACCCAAAACGGTGAAGTTCAACGTCCGTTGATAGAAATGTCATAACTCTTTCATCCGAACTCCGATTTGAATGATTCAAGATGTTCCGGAAAGCTAAGAAGATGCTCTACAATATAGTCCAAGCTCCAAGCCAAGAACATGAATTGAACATGAAAGCATAAACGATGTCCGGATTGCTTTTTCCTTGTATTTTCCTTGCTTGTCCTTACCAATAGTCGCTCACACCGCTTCCAAACGTATAACCAACAAAACGAACACAAAATGCATGAAAAGTAACTAGGACACATGAATATAAGTAACTAATTCAAGTAAAAGATACCGGATAAGTAGGTATAAAACCTACTTATCAAATACCCCCAAACCTAAACCGTTGCTTGTCCTCAAGCAAAAACAAAACAAAAGTGCAATGCAATGCAATGCAATGGAATGGAACTAATCTACATGCCTACGAATCCAGCAGTATTGATAAACACAAATCTATTCAACCAACCTTAGAGCAATCAAGTAAACATGATAATACTTCATATCAAAACCAATCAACAATTTCCTAGTCAATCATCAAATCTTAAACTGTTATTACTGGTATAGTACGTGTGTGCTCCACAACAATGTTAACTGATATAAAATCAAATTTAACACATAACAAGTCTCTTCAAAGGCATCATACAGTGTAAACTCAAAAAAGTCACGAACAAGCTAGATCCAACTAAAGTCAAACATCCGCCAAGTTCAAGAGTCCAATCTGGGATACTTATGCTTTACTTTTCATTATGGGGGCTTTTTTCTCTTTTCCCGTTTTATTATTTTTTTTCTTTTTTTTTTACTTTTTAACCATGACTGTGCAATGTCTCATTCCATTAGGCTAACAGTTCTACCCCTTAGCGAGCTTTCGACCAACGACTCTCAGACCATATAAGACCTTAGGGCGCTAGGTTTTAAGATACCCCTTCGGGCGTACTTGCTCAAGTAACAAAGGCCCCGAAACAAAACTAGCCACGGTATATTTTTTCTTCATTTTTTTTTCTTTTTTTCTGAAGCTTATATATTCCCAATTTTTTTTTTCCGAACTTAAGTTTTTATCGAACTTTAGTCATCACTACTTATTCTTCTCATTCTTTCATTCAAATAACATTATCCTTTAGAGTCCCATTATGTATCAATTTAAACTCAATCAATCAACAAGTTGTTTTTATTGTGCTATCCTTATTATACCAGTTTCAAACAGAAAAAAAAAATTCAATTCATAACAAGAAATCACATCAAAGCTCTAATAGTCAGTACGCTACTTGTCTACTCGATCCCAATCTCATCATTGGCCAAAACAAACTGTAAATATCAAACAGCTGGACTCATGCAAGATAAACATAGTAACTAACTATTATTTTTGAAATTTTTGATTTTTTTTTATAATGAACCTAAACTAAATTAACAACATATGCAAAATAACATAACATAAACTAAACATGCGATAATGAATTAAACAAAACTCCCCCAAACTTAGCAATTACAATGTCCTCATTGTAAGAATATAACGATAAATATAAGAGAACTTTCCTGTAATCAGCTAAGCGTGAGTTGATGGTGGCGATGGCGGCGACGATCATTTTACTATCCATTAGACCTCCAATACCTGCAATGAAGAGAGACAACATGGATTATTTATAAGAGAGCTTAATAAGAAAATTAATTCCTATCAACTAAATAAACTAGTAAAGCATATAAATATAAAAATTCCTGGGTTGCCTCCCAGTCAGCGCTTGATTTATAGTCTTTCAGCCTGACTTTGTCTAGTCAATGCTATCCAATTCCTCTTCGAAAGTTGAGGAACCCTCCATCCATCGAAAATAATATAGCTTTTGGTAGGTTCCCATTTGTGATAACCATCGAGTTTAAGTCACCTAACATGCTTTGTTTAGATAAGATCACATTCAAGAACGTCCAGCATCTAGGTGTTTTCTCCATTGTGTCTGCGAATAGATTCTGGCATTGAGGCTTGTCAGACACAACAATCTCTTCTTCTATCTTCTCCAACTCATCGCACCATGGCTTCGAAGTTGTACTCGCTTTTACGTCACATGGAGTATTGCCAATGACATGACTACCAATTGGACAAGGTTTTGCAAATCTAACCGGATTCTTGAACTGTGGCTGAGAAGGAACTTGGGGCACTAATAACATCGGCTCATCCTCGTTGGTACTCATAGTTAGTTCTTCACCGACCTTATTTTCATTATCCCCACTTGTCTCCTCTTTTTCAACATCTCGTGTCTCATCCAGTTGTAGATTTGGCTCGGGCACTTCATCAATCTCAGAATCCTCATCATAACACCGATTGTTTTGAGGACAATTGTTCAAGGCTTTGAGTATTTGATCCACATGGTTCTGCAGATTTTGCATTGATATCTCTTGATCAATCCTCCTCTCCTCATTTGATGCTATCAACTTGGACAACAATTCCTCCAACTTTGACTTTTCTTCTTTTAATGGAGGTTGATATGAGAATTCTGGTGTGTATGTTGGATTTGGAGTAGAGTATTGGTCTTGATAGTTGTAACTCCATGAAGAATCCGGGTGATACCCCCAAACTTGATGATAATTATCATATACATACTGATTGAGGTAGTTACCACCATACTGTACCGGCCCAAAATTGATGGTTCATTGATTACTCGGGTGATTGCCAGCACAATAGCCACAGGTAACTGCCATCCTTCGACTCTGTTGGGCTGCGATAACATCCAACTTCCTCGAAAGTTCTTCAATTTGTGCTGACATTGCGGAGAGTGTCGCGAGTCTGTCAATCTCTGCTTCCTTTGGTTGAGTCATGTTCGTGTATGACCATTGATACGCAAAGTCATCCATGGTACCTGAAAAGAGAGAAATATAGGAAGAGAATTAAAAATAAAAATAAAAATGTTTAAATTAAGACTAATTTGATTGAAGCTAATATTGGTAAAACTGTATTAAACTAATTCCCCGGCAACGGCGCCAAAAACTTGTTGGGTAAAATCTAGTTACGCACAACACGCAAGTATACGTGGTCAACAAGTAATAAAGTGATAAGTTGAGTATCGTTCCCACAGAGAATTATTTAATAAAAATCACCAAGTACTAACCCGTAACCAACTCAATCTTATTTAAACGAATGAATTACAAACTATATAAATTAACTACTATTCCACTAATTAAATTAAGACAATGGAGATTTAAGATCACAACTTCACTTATTGCTTCATTTAAGTTAACACACTTCTCATTAATTATTCTCTATCCTGAATTGTTAATCAAGAACACTAAAGTAATATTAACCACCTCTCGATGCACTAATACTGTATTAACGTCAATCCACAATTAAGATAGAAATTCGTTAAACACCTTAATCAACTAACCCACTATATCTCTATGTGAATTACAATTGAAGAAGGTTGAAGACTAAGTTCTCTATAAGATTACATATGGCGTCAAGCATATCTCTACCTTAACACTCATCAAGTTTAAGCTACTAACAAAATCTTGAACACATGCTATCATGATTAGATCTAAATCAATACTTCATCTCTCGAGTTCATATAGATTATCATGGTAATTGATGGCCAAGCAATTAAATAATTAATTCCAAATCACAATAGACAATCCTCATAATAGAAAATACTAATTGATAACGAAACATATTAAAATAAACTACACAATAAGATCCATTGTAATCTCAAACAAAGAATTAGTTCATGATTATTGAATTAAAACTAAGAATCCATAATTGAATACACATTAAAAGATAAAGATAGAAGAAGATGAGAACAAATAATCTATTGTCTAGTAGACTTGACGCTCCCTTCTTGCTCCTACTTTTAATCTTCAATGGTCTCCAAGTTGCATCAATCTCCAAATCTCATAAAAACTAGTGTTTTTATCTAATTTACTCTAATCTAATTTAATAGAATGCTCTCTAATCTCCTAATAATCTCCTCATATATGTGTTATTCCCCACCTTTTATAAGCCTTTGTACATGTCTTTTAATCCTCTTGGAAGTCCTTGAATCAAGCAACTCGAAAACAATCCTTTTCGGACTCAAATTCGGACAAAATCTACTCTTTTTCGCATAGGCCATCCCCGGCTGGCCTTTTCCCTTGCAAAAACCCAGCCCCGGCTAGGTAGTGGACTGTTAAAACTCCCAAGACCCCAGCCCTGGCTGGGTCCTAAGGCACAAAAACGTCCAGCCCCGGCTGGACACTAAACTGCGAATTGAATTTCTGCTGGAACCTCTTCTGCTAAAACTGCCATAATTTAAAACCGAGAGGCATTACGGGGTCCGCGACCTATCAAATCGAAGCTATCGAATAGATCTACAACTTTCATTCTTTGAGCTTTCAGAAATAACAAACGCATGATGGTCGAAATTGGACTGGAAGTGACTGCTATGCAAATGACCACCTAAAACGGTGAAGTTCAACGTCCGTTGGTAGAAATGTCATAACTCTTTCATCCGAACTCCGATTTGAATGATTCAAGATGTTCCGGAAAGCTAAGAAGATGCTCTACAATATAGTCCAATCTCCAAGCCAATAACATGAATTGAACATGAAAGCATAAACGATGTCCGGATTGATTTTTCCTTGTATTTTCCTTGCTTGTCCTTACCAATAGTCGCTCACACCGCTTCCAAACGTATAACCTACAAAACGAACACAAAATGCATGAAAAGTAACTAGGAAACATGAATATAAGTAACTAATTCAAGTAAAAGATACCGGATAAGTAGGTATAAAACCTACTTATCAAATACCCCCAAACTTAAACCGTTGCTTGTCCTCAAGCAAAAACAAAACAAAAGTGCAATGCAATGCAATGCAATGGAATGGAACTAATCTACATGCCTACGAATCCAGTAGTATTGATAAACACAAATCTATTCAACCGACCTTAGAGCAATCAAGTAAACATGATAATACTTCATATCAAAACCAATCAACAATTTCCTAGTCAATCATCAAATCTTAAACTGTTATTACTGGTATAGTGCGTGTGTGCTCCACAACAATGTTAACTGATATAAAATCAAATTTAACACATAACAAGTCTCTTCAAAGGCATCATACAGTGTAAACTCAAAAAAGTCACGAACAAGCTAGATCCAACTAAAGTCAAACATCCGCCAAGTTCAAGAGTCCAATCCGGGATACTTATGCTTTACTTTTCATTATGGGGGCTTTTTGCTCTTTTCCCGTTTTATTATTTTTTTTCTTTTTTTTTTTACTTTTTAGCCATGACTGTGCAATGTCTCATTCCATTAGGCTAACAGTGCTACCCCTTAGCGAGCTTTCGACCAATGACTCCCAGACCATATAAGACCTTAGGGCGCTAGGTTTTAAGATAACCCTTCGGGCGTACTTGCTCAAGTAACAAAGGCCCCGAAACAAAACTAGCCACGGTATATTTTTTCTTCATTTTTTTTTCTTTTTTTTTGAAGCTTATACATCCCAAATTTTTTTCCCGAACTTAAGTTTTTATCGAACTTTAGTCATCACTACTTATTCTTCTCATTCTTTCATTCAAATAGCATTATCCTTTAAAGTCCCATTATGTATCACTTTAAACTCAATCAATCAACAAGTTGTTTTTATTGTGCTATCCTTATTATACCAGTTTTAAACAGAAAAAAAAATTCAATTCATAACAAGAAATCACATCAAAGCTCTAATAGTCAGTACACTACTTGTCTACTCGATCCCAATCTCATCATTGGCCAAAACAAACTGTAAATATCAAACAGCTAGACTCATGCAAGATAAACATAGTAACTAACTATTATTTTTGAAATTTTTGATTTTTTTTTATAATGAACCTAAACTAAATTAACAACATATGCAAAATAACATAACATAAACTAAACATGCGATAATGAATTAAACAAAACTCCCCCAAACTTAGCAATTACAATGTCCTCATTGTAAGAATATAACGATAAATAGAAGAGAACTTTCCTGTAATCAGCTAAGCGTGAGTTGATGGTGGCGATGGCGGCGACGATCATTTTACTATCCATTAGACCTCCAATACCTGCAATGAAGAGAGACAACATGGATTAGATTATAAGAGAGCTTAATAAGAAAATTAATTCCTATCAACTAAATAAACTAGTAAAGCATATAAATATAAAAATTCATGGGTTGCCTCCCAGTCAGCACTTGATTTATAGTCTTTCAGCCTGACTTTGTCTAGTCAATGCTATCCAATTCCTCTTCGAAAGTTGAGGAACCCTCCATCCATCGAAAATAATATAGCTTTTGGTAGGTTCCCATTTGTGATAGCCATCGAGTTAAAGTCACCTAACATGCATTGTTTAGATAAGATCACATTCAAGAACGTCCAACATCTAGGTGTTTTCTCCATTGTGTCTGCGAATAGATTCTAGCATTGAGGCTTGTCAGACACAACAATCTCTTCTTCTATCTTCTCCAACTCATCGCACCATGTCTTCGAAGTTGTACTCGCTTTTACGTCACATGGAGTATTGCCAATGACATGACTACCAATTGGACAAGGTTTTGCAAATCTAACCGGATTCTTGAACTGTGGCTGAGAAGGAACTTGGGGCACTAATAACATCGGCTCATCCTCGTTGGTACTCATAGTTAGTTCTTCACCGACATTATTTTCATTATCCCCACTTGTCTCCTCTTTTTCAACATCTCGTGTCTCATCCAGTTGTAGATTTGGCTCGGGCACTTCATCAATCTCAGAATCCTCATCATAACACCGATTGTTTTGAGGACAATTATTCAAGGCTTTGAGTATTTGATCCACATGGTTCTGCAGATTTTGCATTGATATCTCTTGATCAATCCTCCTCTCCTCATTTGATGCTATGAACTTGGACAACAATTCCTCCAACTTTGACTTTTCTTCTTTTAATGGAGGTTGATATGAGAATTCTGGTGTGTATGTTGGATTTGGAGTAGAGTATTGGTCTTGATAGTTGTAACTCCATGAAGAATCCGGGTGATACCCCCAAACTTGATGATAATTATCATATACATACTGATTGAGGTAGTTACCACCATACTTTACCGTCCCAAAATTGATGGTTCATTGATTACTCGGGTGATTGCCAGCACAATAGCCACAGGTAACTGCCATCCTTCGACTCTGTTGGGCTGCGATAACATCCAACTTCCTCGAAAGTTCTTCAATTTGTGCTGACATTGCGGAGAGTGTCGCGAGTCTGTCAATCTCCGCTTCCTTTGGTTGAGTCATGTTCGTGTATGACCATTGATACGCAAAGTCATCCATGGTACCTGAAAAGAGAGAAATATAGGAAGAGAATTAAAAATAAAAATAAAAATAAAAATGTTTAAATTAAGACTAATTTGATTGAAGCTAATATTGGTAAAACTGTATTAAACTAATTCCCCGGCAACGGCGCCAAAAACTTGGTGGGTAAAATCTAGTTACGCACAACACGCAAGTATACGTGGTCAACAAGTAATAAAGTGATAAGTTGAGTATCGTTCCCACAGAGAATTATTTAATAAAAATCACCAAGTACTAACCCGTAACCAACTCAATCTTATTTAAACGAATGAATTACAAACTATATAAATTAACTACTATTCCACTAATTAAATTAAGACAATGGAGATTTAAGATCACAACTTCACTTATTGCTTCATTTAAGTTAACACACTTCTCATTAATTATTCTCTATCCTGAATTGTTAATCAAGAACACTAAAGTAATATTAACCGCCTCTCGATGCACTAATACCGTATTAACGTCAATCCACAATTAAGATAGAAATTCGTTAAACACCTTAATCAACTAACCCACTATATCTCTATGTGAATTCCAATTGAAGAAGGTTGAAGACTAAGTTCTCTATAAGATTACATATGGCGTCAAGCATATCTCTACCTTAACACTCATCAAGTTTAAGCTACTAAAAAAATCCTGAACACATGCTATCATGATTAAATCTAAATCAATACGTCATCTCTCGAGTTCATATAGATTATCATGGTAATTGATGGCCAAGCAATTAAACAATTAATTCCAAATCACAATAGACAATCCTCACAATAGAAAATACTAATTGATAATGAAGCATATTAAAATAAACTACACAATAAGATCCATTGTAATCTCAAACAAAGAATTAGTTCATGATTATTGAATTAAAACTAAGAATCCACAATTGAATACACATTAAAAGATAAAGATAGAAGAAGATGAGAAGAAATAATCTATTGTCTGTAGACTTGACGCTCCCTTCTTGCTCCTACTTTGAATCTTCAATGGTCTCCAAGTTGCATCAATCTCCAAATCTCATAAAAACTAGTGTTTTTATCTAATTTACTCTAATCTAATTTAATAGAATGCTCTCTAATCTCCTAATAATCTCCTCATATATCTGTTATTCCCCTCCTTTTATAAGCCTTTGTACATGTCTTTTAATCCTCTTGGAAGTCCTTGAATCAAACAACTTGAAAACAATCCTTTTCGGACTCAAATTCGGACAAAATCTACTCTTTTTCGCATAGGCCAGCCCCGGCTGGCCTTTTCCTTTGCAAAAACCTAGCCCCGGCTGGTTAGTGGACTGCTAAAACGCCCAGGACCCCAGCCCCGGCTGGGTCCTAAGGCACAAAAACGTCCAGTCCCGGCTGGACACTAAACTGTGAATTGAATTTCTACTGGAACCTCCTCTGCTAAAACTGCCATAACTTTTAAACCGAGAGGAGTTACGGGGCTCGCGACCTATCAAATCGAAGCTATCGAATAGATCTACAACTTTCATACTTTGAGCTTTCAGAAATAACAAATGCATGATGGTCGAAATTGGACTGGAAGTGACTGCTATGCAAATGACCACCCAAAACGGTGAAGTTCAACGTCCGTTGGTAGAAATGTCATAACTCTTTCATCCGAACTCCGATTTGAATGATTCAAGATGTTCCGGAAAGCTAAGAAGATGCTCTACAATATAGTCCAAGCTCCATGCCAAGAACATGAATTGAACATAAAAGCATAAACGATGTCCGGATTGCTTTTTCCTTGTATTTTCCTTGCTTGTCCTTACCAATAGTCGCTCACACCGCTTCCAAACGTATAACCTACAAAAAGAACACAAAATGCATGAAAAGTAACTAGGACACATGAATATAAGCAACTAATTCAAGTAAAAGATACCGGATAAGTAGGTATAAAACCTACTTATCAATCCTTTAAATAACTTAAAATATTTTTATAATACTTGAAATGATTTTTAAAATCATAAATTTTATTTTCCATAATTTATTTAATATATTTATTAAATAACTTAAACATTATTAATATTAATTAATTAATAAAATTTCATCACAAAATATTAAAATTCATCAAAAATGACTTAAAATATTTTCTAACACAATAATATAATTTCTCATGATTTTTCATGAATTAAAACCATTTTTAAATAATTTATTTAATATTATAACTAAATAAATAAATATCTTTTATATTCCAAAAATATTAAATATTGTTAAAATATACTCAAAACAGTTAAAAACTATTTTTCAAGCTTTAAAATAATTTTTCAAAATTTATTTTGTATTTTTAATAATTAAAAACTATTTTTTTCCTATTTTTAATCAATTTCCGGAAATAATAATAATAAACCGTCGCTAAAGGCCCCTATAGTGACAAAAGCATCGCTATAGGTGTTCTTCACCAACCCAGATTTCATAAGGCAGTTAGCAAGTAGGCACATTTGGCCGCGTATAACTCTCTCATCTGAATGAATTTGGACTAATCTATAAATTGGGTCTTGTAGTGCTCATGTAAGACTATAATTTCCAATAAACATCATGGCTAAACAACATTATATATAAGAGTTATTAGCCATCAAAGTAGCTTGTCAGAGCTGTTCTTCATGAAGAACAGTTCGAGGTGCCTACTTTGGACCTCTATAACTTGATGATCGTGTAACATTTATGTGATCTATCAACACCAGTGTGTAGACAACATGTAGGACTACAATTACAAAGCATCATAACACATTAATAGCAAAACATGATCACGATATATCCGGTCAAACTTGAACACGGAAGTTGCTAAAAAAAATTCTGGGTTCGTGTTCTTGAGCAGTTTCGGTCAACGGGTTTTGACCATGAATAACTCCCGATCTATAACAGCTATGAACTTGATTATTTTTGTGCCTTAAATATCACATTACAGACTACATATAACAACTTTTAAACAACAAAAATCATGATCAAGTAAAGAGTTATAAGCCCTGACATGTGCCTAAAAATAACAGAGGTCGATTTTTCAAAAGTTGGAAAAACTTTGATTTTGAGCACTTTGATGTTATGGGTCATGAATTTAACAACCCAGAACATTAATACACTCCTTATTACACAACTTTAAACAATCAATTGCAAAAATTAACATCAAATCAAAGGATTTCTAGGATTAGGGTTTTATACCTTTCTTGGACAAATTCTTGATCTTTTGTTACTGATTTGGTATGGGATTTCGTGGGGCTTCAATCTATGACTGATATAATATATATTTTCGTGGATTTTGGAAAGAGAGGGTCTAGGATTTGTGTTTGTACAAAATAAGCTAAACAATGATATTTTCCCTCTCCTTGATCTTATATAGAGGTTGGATGCATTGAATTTTCCTGAGATTTGTGGTTGATTGCTGGCATTGTCACATGGGGTTGGTAAGAGTTGGCCAACAACTCTCATTTTGTAAATATTTACAAGCAAGCTCATTAAAGAATGCAAAAAGGGTATTTTGGTCATTTGATAATTCATTTTAAATGATAAAATTGATTCCTTGACAAACCCTTAGGGTTTAGGGTTTGGATATTAGGGTTTAGGATTTGAGCCAATTTAGCAAACAAAAATCTAGGATTTCCAATTTAGGGATTGCACAAAAATTAAATACATAAAATTAAATAACTTTTAGTTTCTAAAATTTTGAAAAATAAATTTGTTAATTAAATTAAGTTTGTAATTATCTTATATATGGACATTAGGGTTTATTACCCTTAATCATAATTAACTTTGCTAACAAAGCAATTAGGGTTTATAATACCAAAAATTAGGGTTTCTATAATACAATTAGGGTTTCTAGAAATTAAATTAGGGTTCTAGGTTTTAGGGTTTTAATTTCTATATCACTAGTCGTTAATCACATTATTGTGATTACATAACGGCTTTAACAAATTCTCAAAGTCGTGAATGACTTTCGCTTTAGGGTTTCAATTCAATTAGGGTTTTCCATAAGCAAATTAGGGTTCCAAATTATAATTAGAGATTATAATATAGAATAATAATAATAATAATAATAATAATAATAATAATAATAATAATAATAATAATAATAATAATAATAATAATAATAATAAGGGTTTTGAATAATTGTGATTCTCCCTAATTAGGGTTAATACATATATCATCGATCATAAATCACATTATCGTGATTACATTACAGTCTTAAGCCGGCATTCGACTTTAACTTAGGGTTTAACAGCTTAAACTAGGGTTTTAGCATTTTACATCATAATTGACCAACCATTGTCAGTCCACAAACATACAGTACATATATATAGCACTGAAAAATCAAAATATTATAATATTATAATATTATTATCATGATTCCTTATCCTATAACCAAAATTAGGGTTATCATTAACACTAAAACTGTTCCACTCATTAACATTACACACATAATCATACATATCTATAACACTGACAAATAATAATATAATATTATTATTTTCATTCCTTGATCAAAACCCAGAATTAGGGTTTGGATTCCATATCTGATTTATCTTTCATAATTAACATTATAAATTAAGTTAAAATAATTAACTTAATATCCTGAACAAAATTCATATAATAAAATAAGTATTATAAAATTCTATAATCATATCATATATTATTTAAATAATATAATTATCATATTTTCATAGAAAATAAATATTAAAAACATTTTTACTATAAAACTAATTATTATTAGAATATAATTTATAATGAGCAATAATTCTAAAAAACAATTATTCATAACCATTCATGTAATAAATATATTTTATATTTATCACATAATTACATACATAATACCTTTCACGCATTCTTATCTTTAAAATAAATAATTATTCTAAAATCATTTCCTATATTATTTAAATAATATAAGATTATATTTTCCTTGAAAAACAATTAATAAAACATTTCCAATAAGGAATTAATTAGTATAAAAATATAATTGATAATAATCAATAATTCTAAAATAAATTTATTTGCAATACTTAATGTAATAAATAAATTTTATTTATCACACATATAATTATAATTACACATTACCTTGACACATATCATTCATATTTATTTTAATAAATAAAAAAAATTTATACACAAAATTTATGATTTATTTATATAGAAAATATCGGGTTGTCACAATAGATCAAGCTGACGGTATCCAGATGAAGTGCCATTCAGAATGTGAATGAGCGAGAAGATCAAGTGAAGACTTATGATGTAGAAAGATGAAAATTAAACTATAGACTAGTTTAATGAACTGTATGTATCATTGGTGGCGGATAAAAGTCACTCTTATAAAATGAAAGGAATTATGTAATTATCATTATTTGTAATGAGAAAGGTTATAAGGTTTTAGAACCTGGGAATTCAGAATATATGTTATTATATCCAGTATATAATGAGGTATGTTGGATGAATGATGTACTCGTGACGTACAAAATCCGGGTGTGAAGATAAACCGGATTTCGGGGCATTACAGGTTGGTATCAGAGCTGATAGGTTATAAACCTTAGGTATGAGTACCTAAGACTATAATCGTAAAGAGAAGGATAAGAAGATCACCACGTGATCATAGTAAATTGTACTAACAGATGAGTTGTTAAACGATGAATGATTTATAGCTAATGTTATGATTGAATGGTACTACAAAGTAGTACGAGAAGAAGAACTCAAATTTAGTTGTAAAGGATAGTATACAAATTAATGAAAATTCGTATTAAGTAAAGAGAAATTTAGAAGTTGTAAGATTTCAATTGAGAACTCATGTGATGGCTGAGTTGTATGAATCTTTGTATGGACAGAGGCTTGTGCTTGGTGTAACAACCACTCAGTTTATTACAGTGATAATCATAGAAATTGGTCGCGCTATCAAGATGTATATATAGAGAATGTGAATCTTTTCTCATTTATATACTTGATAGGTAGAAAATGATAAGATAGGTGTGGGTTCTTGAAACTCATACTTATGAAAAGTTTGTGACTCATAATTATATGCTATGTTTCTGAGCCCTAAGCATATGGATAGTCCTTGATTTGTTCTTAGATTACATATTGCGAAGATAAGTTCTTAAACACATATGGTTGTGGAAAGTTTCTAAACACATAAAGTGTGGTAATTTGATGAACTATACCAAGGTATAGGAATGTTTAGACTGAAAGTAAGTATTTTCAGTAGACTTAGCATTGAAGGTGCTAGAGAAGATTACGTATTTTCGTAAATAAGACAATGAAGTAAGATGGAGAATAGGATATTCCAAGTCATCTAACTATGCTAGATTTCTAAATTTCTTGAAATCGTGCTGATGTGCGCATTTTTAAAATGAAAGAATT
Organism: Panax japonicus; assembly: GCA_020205505.1. NCBI lineage: Eukaryota > Viridiplantae > Streptophyta > Magnoliopsida > Apiales > Araliaceae > Panax > Panax japonicus. The sequence goes on along the minus strand of CM035109.1, from coordinate 32,393,141 downwards.
GGTTCAGCTTTTGGAACCAATGGATTTTAAAAGAACTATTCTTGGTATGTCTATGCTAATTGTTTCAGCTAGACAGAAATTGGTTTAAATATCAAAATGAATTTTATATCATCAGTGCATTTGTTGCAAAGATGGTAAAAGGATGGGGGTTATTAATGCAATTAAAGCTAGTGTTGGATTTGATCTTAGGATCAACAACCTGCTATTGTATGATGTATAATGACGAAGTCATAAACTGACGAAGTCCTCAACGTACTGTGAAAAGTGCGGTATCATGACGTCATGAAATGTTTTGATGTATTGCAAACAAATTTATAGAATTTGTCGATGTCAAGAGAGTTGACTAGACAAATGTTTCAAGTTGATGTCCAATTTATTGGTATGGTCTAAGCTACTTGATTTTGCTAAGACGAATGGCATATCATGATTAAAAGAAAATCGAGCTTTCTTTGAAAAGCTATGCCGAACTAAATTGTTTTGGTACGGATTCTAATGATATAGTCTGAGGAGAACATGGAAGAGGTAGCTTACCTTCTTTGTGATTGTAAACTGACCGTGAAAAGAAAGGTTACGGCGTCATGCTGTTTAACCTAGTAAGAGTTCATGGTCAATTTGACCCCTCAGCAAAAGTATGAAATGTTTTAAAGGAATCTTTATATTCCTCATTATTCCTTTCACTTCATGATTTTTGATAAGTTATGAAGGGTAGGGAATGTTTGAAGGATAATAACTTCTTTGAAGAGAAGTTGAGAAGAAGAATAAGTTATAATTTTGAGGATGAAATTCATTGAAGAAGGGGTGAATGTGATGACCCATGTATGGGTATGGTTTGAGGAAATTTCGAGGACGAAATTTTTATAAGGGGGGAAGGATGTGACAACCAGGAAATCCGGATTGTCCAGAAATTAAGATTTCAAGAATTATTAATTAATAATATGTATTTTTATTAATACCATTCTATGTTATGTGTTTATTAATCGTTTTATAATCTAGAATGATTATTAATCGGGAGGATTCCGGCTTCGAGCTAGATTGAACGAGTAAGAATTTTCAAGACAAAAATAAAATTTTTCCATGAACCATATATTTTTCGGGGAAAAGACGAAATAGGCACTATTTACCTGTTTCTGCTCGGAGATTTATTTTGAAATTCCGAGAAGTTATTGATTACGTAAAATGTTGAGACGTGATGGAATATTCAATAATATTTCAGTTATGGCAAAAACGAAGTTTTTGCCTGCGGAGTCAAAACCTAAGGGTTTAGAAAATTGAGTTCCAAGAATGTAATGAGTACGTATAATAACTAGGGTTATTACACGTGAGAAATACGAGTATGATAAGAGTTATTATACAAGTATAGTACGAAGATTAGTACGACGTATAATACGAATATCGTACGAACGATATACGAAGAGAATACGAGAATACGAGAATGAAATGCGTAGAATACGATTAGTCTTACTGGACTTTGTGTTCATGGACTTTGTAGAAACCAATTGGACTTGGATTATGTCAAGCCCAATGATTTGTGAAATCTAGCCCAAGATAGTCCCAATAAGAATTAGGGTTAAGGCCCAAACCAAGAAAAGAAACCGCGGATCGAACCGATGGGTAAACGGATTGGTAAGAACCATTAGGGCAACCCATGGGGTGACCCATGGGCATGTGTGCCGGCCACTTGGCCACCAAGCTAAGTTGAAGAGGAGGTGGGAATAGTAACTTTAGGGACGAAATGACTATTTTGCCCCTAGCCTTGGTTTTCTATAAATAGAAACCTAGAATTTCATGTTCTAGGATTTTTGAAAATCCTTCACTTGAGAGAGATAGAGAGAGCTCGGTTGGGAGAGGAAGAGGAAGAGCGTGAGCATGAATGCTCGGATCAAAAGTGATCGTGAAATAGAAAAGCTAGCGAATCGCCGGCTTCGTATAACGGAAGAGGATTAAAGAAGAACGGTAATCCAAACCCTAGTTTCTTCTAATATTTTTGTGACAACCAAAAAATAGGTCAATTCCATCCAACCCATTCTGAGTCGCAAAATACATGGTACCGAAAAAAACTACAATTTTATTACAATAATTGTCATGCAAAATACAATAACACATATGTTGTGAGTTTTGATACTATAATATACCAACTGTGACTCTGGACACCAACTTGGATATCACGTCACCATGACACCTTACATAAAGGTACAGTTAAAAATTATTTTAGAAATTAAAACCTTTGGGAAGTGCTAAAGGAAACCTTTGTACATGGGAGGCTATGCATCTAGGTTATTATAAATAGGATATGCCCACAAAATTATCCTTGGTTGACCCAATAGACCCCAAAGAAAAATGAGAAGATTACTATCATATTCTTCTCAATGGTGTGTCTTCTCTTGACATATCATTATCTCCACCGTCTCTAATTGAGAACTATACTTCAACCAAACTCCAAGATTATATAGGTAGTGCTCGTATATATACTCAGCAAGTGGATGAGCACATCCCTGTCATATGATGATACGAGGTTGTATGTCAATAGACATCTTGTATGATAGTGGCAAAACACCCTTCCAACGTTGGGTTCGCTTCACCCTATTTGATTCAACAAATATAACTACTAAATGATGACCACCGTTCTATTCCCCTGTTACCCCCGCTCGACCCAGCTACACTCGTATTACCTAAAAGGAATTGTGAAGTAATAGGGTGAGCACAACTAGCTCAGTAAAGAATATTATGACTAAAGACAAATAAATTATCAATAGTGTTCATTAGTAATAAATCAGAGATTTAGAACATATGGTAGATGATAAAACTTTTCAACCATAGTTGCAGTGGAACGAGAAATCCATTAGAAGAGTCAAATAGACCATAAAGTCTATTATCTTCTCCATGTTAAAAGTCCACCAACAATGTTTTATCCCTATAACATCAATCAACAATTCCTATCCATAATCACATGTATAACTCATAATCATAATTGTGATTCTAAATTTCTCTTCGCATCTAGGACGAAAATAATTTTCAACACATGTCTTTACCTGAAACATCAAGGATCATGGTTATACCAAATCACAGTTCTTGTTCATAATCATACTAATAAATTCATCTTCGCACTACGACCAAAGATATTCGTCAACAGTTCATCTTTGCACTACTGGCCAAAGATATTCAACAACATGTCATCTTTGCACTACGGGCCAAAGATATTCATCAACAATTCATCTTTGCACTACATGCCAAAGATATTCCTCAATAATTCATATTTGCACTACAGGCCAAATATATTCATCAACAGTTTGCACTACAGGCCAAATATATTAATATCTCAAAGAAATATATAATCATTTTAGAATTTATAAAAACAATAATTATAACCATGTTGATCATTTCACCTTTGCACTTAAGCTAAAAGATATTCAATTATAAATTCAATGGTCATGATCATACCAGTCACAATTCAACTTTTCACTACTGCCCAAAGAGAACCCTAGTCATGATCATACCAATAATCTACCCATCTTTACACTCCAGTGAAAGAGAATTTCAACATCAATGTTATAAAAATGTTATAAATGATAATAAAATCAATATAATCAATACATAGTTTTAATCTCCAGAGTAATATTCGTAAATCAACTATAATTTGGTTAGAAAAAGAAACCATTTTTGTAGTGAATAGTACCCGTGAATAGTAACTCGTGAATAGTAACTCGTAAATAGTAACTCGTGAATAAGAACTAATGAATAGTAACTCATGAATAGTAACCCGTGAATAGTAACTCATGAATCGTAACTCGTTAATAGTAATTTATGAATAGTAACTCATGAATAGTAACCCCGACATGAAAAGTTCCAAATTTGATAAAAATTCCCAACCAATATTTTGGCATAATGATATTGAAGAAATAATATCATTTATGAAGAAAATAATCTCCCGTACAATCCCTTACTATCCCTCACCTCAAAAGAGCAGCACTTCTGACTGGAATAACGCTGAACGAACTTGCACCGTATAGCAACACTCAAGATATCAAAATACTCACAAGAATACAATCGATAATATATATATATATATATATATATATATATATATAGATAGTGTGACGCCCCCAAAATAGGTATACATCACTCATTCTGAGTTGTCAATACATGGTACAGAAATAACTACAACTTTATTATTACAACAGTAAAACTGTGAGTTTGAATACAAACATTATCTTCTAGTCAATATCTATACTCAAATAAATCCTCATTACATTTATTGATACATTATTTTACAAAAATGGTGAGGACTACTAAACAACTCTCTCTAGAACCTTCATTCCATACCCCGACTCGTACTCACTATATTCTCGCCTCCTGAGAAGAAAAATGGAACAAAAAGGAAAAGGGTGAGCTCAACTAGCCTAGTAAAGAATATTATGACTAAGATAATATACAACAAATTATAATTAGTCTTCAACAGGCAAAAAAATCTAATATAATATAATAGACAACAAGTTTTAAATCAATATTTACAGCGGAAATAATAATTCATTAGAAGAGTTAAGTAGAGAATGCAAAACTACTATCTTCTATGCATGAATTTAAAAGTTCATCGTCTATCTTTTATCCCTGTAACATCAATCAATATATATCTGGAATCAAATATTCATCTTTGCACTATAGGCCAAAGATATTCATCAGCTGGTCATGTTCATTTAAACACCTGTTTATCTTTGCACTACGGGCCAAAGATATTCATCAAAAATCATTCATCTTTGCACTACAGACCAAAGATATTCAATAATATCATCATTTAAGACTGAGGATGATAAAAAATATTTTTAAAGAAACGAATCCAGTGAAACAAAATGACAAGGATTAAGGATTAAGGATTCGTACTTTGTTTTAACCATGTCCAAAAATACCTCAAAAATAATCATAGTGGTGTAAAATTCGAGAATGATCAAAACATGGATACAATCAAAGCTAGTATCCACAATAGATATTTTAGACGAAAAGGAAAATTTTCACTTTTCGATGAATAGTGTCGTATTCGTGAATAGTGTCGTATACGTGAATAGTGTTGTATACGTGAATAGTAACTCCGACACAAAAAGTTCCAAATTTGATTAAAAGTTCAGATCAATACTTCGGTATAATGATATTAGAAGAAATAATATCATTTTAAAGAAAATAATATCCCTTACCTCGAAAGACAGTACCGGATATAAGCTATGACTTGAACTTGCACCGTATAGCAATACTCAAAGTATACTCAAAATACTCACAAGAATACACTCGATAATATCGAGAGAGAAAACTTCAGTTTCTGGTGTTTTTTTCAATTCTAACCTAAGCACCCTATTTATAGGAAAATGCTTAGAACACCAAAGCAGAAAATTTAATAAAATATTGATTTATTAATTTTTATTCCTACGGCCACATTTAGAGATCTGAATTCAGCCACTTCTAACACATGCAAGACCCACAATAATGACAAAAAACGTTTTGTCATTTTAAATATTTTATACTTCCAAAAATCAATTATTTCGAAGCTTCAAAACTTCAATAATTCACAATAAATAGCCCTTTTGTCAGAAAATTCGAATCTCGCGAGTTTTTTTATAGGAACTTCAATTCTCTACAACATTACAGAAGAAATTTTTTTCAAATTCCAAATAGAAATTGAACGAAATCCACAAACGGGCAATTTAACAGTTTATAATCAAATTTCAGTCAAGAAATGGGTCTACCGACACACAAAATCAGTTTTTTAATATTTATTGCAACAAAAATACTCCTTTTCCTCATAAACTCATATATCCTCTATTCATTATAAAAATATCACCATTATTATATTATTAAAAATATAATAATATATTTAAATGAATTATTTTATCAGAAAAAAAATAAAATTTTAATTTTCAACAATTGTCACATTAAAAAATTTCTCCATCTATATCCACATAAAATCAATATTTTCTTCATCATATAAATCAATAATTAATTATTCACGAATAATATTACAGAATCACATTACTAACAACAGGCAGTTCCTAGGAAAGAGGGGGCTTTCCAATAAGGATCTCTCCTTACTGGCGGGCAATTAGGTGACAAAACCTCACTTAGACAGAACTTTCTAGACATTGCCAATAATGTTTTCTAATAATATTATTCAGATAATATGAATTATTGCTTCGATAATGAAAAATACTATGTAATGATAATTAGTGAAACAACAATAATATAAAATATCAACGCATCAATTATTAAATCAATAAAATAAAATACAGAATAGTAATTACTGTAACCATTATTGAGTAGCGTCTTCTTACGTAAGAATCAATAATTGGTGCAATACCGTGTGCTACTGTGTTTTAACCACCGAGTATTTTAACAGTATTAACTGTAACAACTACGCCGTTATTTTTAAACAACTTATACTTGTCGTTTTCTTCATCCAATCGCTTTCTGTTATGGGGCCCACACATGGCTGCGCCGTCGTACGAATATTACCCGACAGTACGAATATTCCACGACCAAACGAATATTCCCTGACAACAATAAATATTTTATAACCACTTTCTTATTTTGAAATATTTGCGTATTTTACCTATAACTATCCACATTAATCAAATCAACCCTTACTATTTCAAAATAATAAATAGAGAAAATTAAATTTCATTAAAAATAAGTTGGGGTCTTACAACCTCCCCTCCTTATGAAATTTCGTCCTCGAAATTGCCGTACGTACCTGGTGTTTCGAAAAGATGAGGATACCTCGCTTTCATTTTCGTTTCCAACTCCCAGGTCATTTTCTCTATAGCATCATTCCTCCACAAAACTTTAACTTGTGGTATGACCATTGTGCGTAGGACATGCTCCTTCCTATCTAAGATCTTGACAGGTAACTCTTCGTACGTTAATTCTTAGGCTATCTCGTCTGGTTCTGACTCAATAACGTGGTTCGGGTCTTTCATATATTTACGAAGTACAGATATGTGAAACACATTATGAATACGAGACATACTCGGAGGTAACGCGAGTCTATAGGCTACATTTCCTACTCGGTCAAGAATTTGAAATGGACCAATAAATCGTGGATTGAGCTTTCCTCGTTTTCCAAATCTTATAACTCCCTTCCATGGAGCTACACGCAACAATACGTGATCCGGAATACTAAATTCCACTTCCTTTCGATGAAGATCTGCATAACTCTTTTGTCGATCTTGTGCCGTTTGTATACGTTGTCGAATCATTTGGATCTTTTCGGTAGTCATACGCACTAACTCGGGTCCCCACAATGTTGCTTCACCCACCTCATCCCAACATATTTGAGAGCGACACTTTCGTCCATATAATGCTTCAAATGGAGCCACACCTATACTTTCCTGATAACTGTTGTTGTAGGAGAATTACACCAATAGAATTCCATGGTAATGTGTTCCCACTTCCATTTCGTAATCTCAAGTGGTTGCAACGGACCCTTAGGTACTAAATGCTCCGCCTTTACACGTTGACAAGTTAAACACATCGAGATAAACTTTGCAATCTCTCTCTTCATATTGTTCCACCAAAATGTATGTCGAAGATCACGATACATTTTAGTACTTCTAGATGGATTAAAAATGGTGTATTGTGTGCCTCCATCATAATCTTGTACTTCAAATCAGAGTCGTTAGAACACAAAGTATAGAGTGGACTCGAAGTATTCCTTCTTCATCAATTCTCGCTTTCGGAATAGCTCCTTCTTGTACTTTCTTCTTCATACGCATCAACTTCGGGTCGGTGGCTTGAGCAACCTTAACTTTTTCTATTAAAGTTGGCTCTATGTGTATACTTGACATCATCGCACTCGTTCCTGCATATGATCTTCTACTCAACGCGTCAGCTACCACGTTCGCTTTTCCAAGAAAGTATCGAATAGTGTGGTCGTAGTCTTTCAATAGCTCGAGCCAATGTCACTGCCGCATGTTGAGTTCTTTTTTAGTGAAGAAATATTTAAGGCTTTTATGGTCTGAATATATCTCCACTTTCTCCCCATATAGATAGTGCCTCCAAATCTTTAGCGCGAAAATGACTGCTGCCAACTCTAGATCATGAGTAGGATAATTCCTCTCATACTCTTTAAGTTGTCGCGAGGCATAGGCTATGACTTTCTCACGTTGCATGAGAATACATCCTAACCCTTTGCCTGAAGCTTCGTTGTAGATAACAAATCCATCCGTACCAGATGGTATTGTTAGAACAGGTGCCGAAATGAGTCTCCTCTTGAGTTCTTGGAAAGTCTTCTCGCATTCTTTGCTCCAAACGAATTTTGTATCCTTCCGAGTAAGCTGGGTTAATGGAGTAGCGATTCGAGAAAATCCTTCCACGAATCTCCGATAATAACCAGCTAAGCCCAAAAAGCTATGTACTTCAGTCACCTACTTCGGTTGCTCCCAACTTTGTATTTCTTCAATCTTCGCCGGATCAACAGATACTCCATGTTTCGACACCACGTGCCCAAGGAATGCTTCTTCCTCAAGCCAGAACTCGCATTTCTTCAATTTGGCATATAGTTTGTTTTCACGAAGCCTTTGGAGTACCAGCTTTAAATGGTGCTCATGATCTTCACGACTTTTGGAATATATTAGGATGTCATCAATAAAAACAACAACGAACTGATCCAAATATTCCTTGAATACTCGGTTTATCATATCCATAAATGTCGCAGGAGCATTAGTCAATCCGAAAGACATGACTAAGAATTCATAATGCCCGTACCAAGTTCTGAAGGCAGTGTTTAGAATATCCTCAGTTCAAATCTTCAGCTGATGATATCCAGAACGAAGATCGATCTTTGAAAAGAATTGTTCTCCTTGCAACTTGTCAAACAGGTCATCAATACGAGGTAGAGGATACCTATTCTTGATGGTGACATGGTTTAATTCCCAATAGTCAATACAAAGTCTCATACTCCCGTCTTTCTTCTTTACGAATAAAACAGGAGCACCCCAAGGAGATGTACTAGGACGAATGAAACCGATGTCCAACAATTCCTGTAGTTGGACCTTTAACTCCTGAAGTTCAATAGGAGCCATTCGATATGGGGTTTTATAAATGGGCTTTGTACCAGGTTCAAGATCAATAAAGAATTCAACTTCATCTTCTGGGGGTAGACCGAGAAGTTCTTCAGGAAATACGTCAGGAAAGTCAATAACAACAGGAATATTATTTAAATTTGACGTGTCTTTATTCAAATCCATAACATGGGCTAAGAAATCTTGACATCCGTTTTTCAATAAACGAATAGCTTTATGATTAGATATGACAGTGATTGATTTTAATGGTTTAGTTGCTTGAATTTGTACAACAGGTTGGTTAGGAATATGAAAACTAACAACCTTACGAAAATAATCAATTTTGGCATGATGAGTAGTTAACCAATCAATCCCTAAAAATACATCAAAAACAAGTATCTTTAAAGAGATAAGGTCAACAGGTAAGGTGATGGTGCCAACTTGAATCAAACAAGATTTATAAACAGTGGATGTGATGAAAGTTTCTCCTAACGGAGTTTCCACAGATAGGTCAAAGTCTAATTTCTATGGAGTCAAGTTTAAACGTTGAGCACAAGCAGGAGAGATAAATGAATGGGTAGCACCGGTATCAAGTAAGGTATAAAATTCGCAAGAATTTATAAATAGCTTACCCATGATAACCTCGTTTGGGTTCCTCGCATTTTGACCAGTCACAACAAACGCTCTTCCAGGAATCGTTAACTTTGACTTTTCTGGGACAGTCTTTTGAGTCACCGTCCCCGCTGAACTAGGTTTTTCTACCGTACAATCTCGAGCAATATGTCTTTCCTTTCCACAATTATAGCATACCTTGAACTGTTGTGGGCAGTTTGGACTGATATGTTCCTCTTTCCCGCATTTATAGCATATGACCGGTGGTCGTTCTCCTCCCTTAGAACCAGTTGCTGCCGGCACTGTAATCTTCACGTGGTCGTTGTTAAATCTCCTCCTGGCTCGTTTCTTCTATTTTCATGGCCATGATTACCACCAGAGTGGTTACCATTTTTGTCAATCTTTTTCTTTCTTCGCTGGTTATCGTTATTGTGTTGACTGTCATCCCCGGTATGATCCTGGTTGTGGTCCCTCGGTTGACCGTACTCGTTATCTCACTGTAATAATTGAGCCCTATTTACAACATCTAAATAGAGAGAAAATTTATGAGAAATGAGATATTGTCATATGCCGGGTTTCAAACCTCTCAGAAACATCCGTGTCATACGTTCCTCATTCTCCACCAAATGAGGTGCAAACCTGGATAACTCTGCAAACTTTTCCTCGTACTGAGACATCGTCATGTTGTTTTGTTCTAATATGATGAACTCCACTTCCTTCATATGACGAACACTTTCAGGAAAGTATTTGTCATTAAATAGTTTTTGAAACATCTCCTAAGACATGTTGAGTGCGGCTGGATGGGTACACTTCATAGAATCCCACCAGTAGTCTGCCTCGCCACGGAACATAAAGGTGGCGAATGGAACCTTCTGTTCCTCCGTGCATCCCAAGACATCGAATATCTTGGTAATTTGCTTGACCCATATTTCCACCATGATCGGATCTGGCTTTCCATTAAATTCTGGTGGTCCCAACTCGTTTAACTACTAGGCTGTGACAACCCGTGAATTGCTATCATTTCCTCCTGTATTTTGAACACGAGTCTCCCTCGTCTGATTTTGCATGAACTGCAAAAAGATTCTAAACATCCCCTCATTCATCATCTGCTCAGTGGTATTGTTCACAGGAGGAACATTGCCAGCCTGTTGCACGTTCTCCTCGTTGGTGAGTACAGGCGTCTCCACGGTCTCATTTTTACTGTTAATATTCTCAGTCGACATTCTCAAATACTATCATAAAACAAGGGTTAATTAAGGAAATCAATATATCACACAATATCCCTATATACTGACCAACTAACAAATAAGCTTAGGTAGGACACACTAGTGAAGGATTTACTCGTCTCTCCTCTCCTAGTTCTATTCCCCGATCTCCGCCAGAGATCATATCCCTAAGCTCTGATACCAACTGTGACGCCCCCAAAATAGGTATACATCACCCATTCTGAGTTGTCAATACATGGTACAAAAATAACTATAACTTTATTATTACAACAGTAAAACAGTGAGTTTGAATAGAAACATTATCTTCTAGACAATATCTATACTCAAATAAATCCTCATCATATTTATGGATACATTATTTTACAAAAATGGTGAGGACTACTAAACAAGTCTCTCTAGAACCTTCATTCCATACCCCGACTCGTACTCACTATATTCTCGCCTCCTGAGAAGAAAAATGGAACAAAAAGGAAAAGGGTGAGCTCAACTAGCCCAATAAAGAATATTATGACTAAGATAATATACAACAAATTATCATTAGTCTTCAACAGGGAAAAAAAATCTAATAGAATACAATAGACAACAAGTTTTAAATCAATATTTGTAGCGGAAATAATAATTCATTGGAAGAGTTAAGTAGAGAATGCAAACTACTATCTTCTATGCATGAATTTAAAACTTCATCGTCTATCTTTTATCCCTGTAACATCAATAAATATATATCTGGAATCAAATATTCATCTTTGCACTACAGACCAAAGATATTCATCAGCTGGTCATGTTCATCTAAACACCTGTTTATCTTTGCACTACGGGCCAAAGATATTCATCAAAAATCATTCATCTTTGCACTACAGGCCAAAGATATTCAATAATATAATCATTTAAGACTGAGGATGATGAAAAATATTTTTAAAGAAACGAATCCAGTGAAATAAAATGACAAGAATTAAGGATTAAGGATTCGTACTTTGTTTTAACCATGTCCAAAAATACCTCAAAAATAATCATAGTTGTGTTAAATTCAAGAATGATCAAAACATGGATACAATCAAAGCTAGTATCCACAATAGATATTTTAGATGAAAAGGAAAATTTTCACTTTTCGATGAATAGTGTCGTATTCGTGAATAGTGTCGTATACGTGGATAGTGCCGTATACGTGAATAGTAACTCCGACACAAAAAGTTCCAAATTTGATTAAAAGTTCAGATCAATACTTCGGCATAATGATATTAGTAGAAATAATATCATTTTAAAGAAAATAATATCCCTTACCTCGAAAGACAGTATTTCTTGTTGAAACACCAGATATAGGCTATGACTTGAACTTGCACCGTATAGAAATACTCAAAGTATACTGAAAATACTCACAAGAATACGCTCAATAATATCGAGAGAGAAAACTTCAGTTTCTGGTGTGATTTTCAATTCTAACCCAAGCACCCTATTTATAGGAAAATGCTTAGAACACCAAAGCCGAAAATTTAATAAAATATTAATTTATTAATTTTTATTCCTACGCCCACATTTAGAGATCTGAATTTAGCCACTTCTAACACATGCAAGACCCACAATAATGACAAAAAGCGTTTTTGTCATTTTAAATATTTTATACTTTCAAAAATCAATTATTTTGAAGCTTCGAAACTTCAATAATTCACAATAAATAGTCCTTTTGTCAGTATGTTCGAATCTCGCGAGTTTTTATAGGAAATTCAATTCTCTACAACTTTGCAGAAGAACATATTTTTAAATTCCAAACAGAAAATAACCGAAATCCACAAACGGGCGATTTTACAGTGTATAATCAAATTTCAGTCAAGAAATGGGTCTACCTACACACAAAATCTATTTTTAATATTTATTGCAACAAAAATACTCTTTTTCCTCATAAACTCATATATCCTCCATTCATTATAAAAATATCACCATTATTATATTATTAAAAATATAATAATATATTTAAATGAATTATTTTATCAGAAAAAAAAATTAATTTTCAACAATTGTCACATTGAAAATTTTCTTTATCTATATCCACATAAAATCAATATTTTCTTCATCATATAAATCAATAATTAATTATTCACGAATAATAATACAGAATCACATTACAAACAACCAGACAGTTCCCAAGAAAGAGGGGGCTTTCCAATAAGGATCTCTCCGTACTGGCGCGCAATTAGGTGATAAAACCTCTCCTTAGACAGAACTTTCTAGACATTGACAATAATGTTTTCGAATAATATTATTCAGATAATATGAATTATTGCTTCGATAATGAAAAATACTGTGTAATGACAATTATTGAAACAACAGCAATATAAAATATCAACGCATCAATTATTAAATCAATAAAATAAAATACAGAATAGTAATTACTGTAACCATTATTGAGTAGTGTCTTCTTACGTAAGAATCAATAATTGGTACAATACCATGTGCTACTGTGTTTTAACCACCGAGTATTTTAACAGTATTAACGGTAACAACCACGCCGTTATTTTTAAACAACTTATACTTGTCGATTTCTTCATCCAATCGCTTTCCGTTATGGGACCCACACATGGCTGCGTCGTCGTATGAATATTACCCGACAGTACGAATATTCCACGACCAAACGAATATTCCCCGACAACAATAAATATTTTATAACCACTTGCTTATTTTTAAATATTTGTGTATTTTACCTATAACTATTCAAATTAATCAAATCAACCCTTACTATTTCAAAATAATAAATAGAGAAAATTAAATTTCATTAAAAATAAGTTGGGGTCTTACAGATAGATAGAAAACTTAAGTTTCTGGTGTGATTTTTAATTCTAACCTAATCACCCTATTTATAGGAAAATGCTTAGAACACCAAAGCAGAAAATTTAATATAATATTAATATAATATATATTAAATTCCTACGCACACTAAATCAGATCCAACATCAGCCACCAATAGTCAACTAAATAAAAAAAAAACGTTTTTGTTTTTAAAAATAATTAAAACTTTCAAAAATCAATTATTTCGGAACTTCAATAATTCATAATAAATAGCCCTTTTAGCAGAAAATTCGAATCTCGCGCCTTTTTATAGGAAATTCAATTCTCTACAACTTTGAAGAAGAAAGTTTTTCTAAATTCCAAATAGAAATTAACCGAAATCTATAAACAGACAATTTTACATGCTAAAATCAAATTTTAGTCAAGCAATGGCGTCCACCGACACACAAAATATGTGTTAATCATTTAATGTAACAAAAATACTCTTCCTCCTCATATACTCATATATCACACATTCATTGTAAAAATATTATCATTATTATATTATAATAATATAATAAAATATTATTTTATAAGAAAAGATAAAATATCAATTTTCAACAATTGTCACTTTAAAAATTTTCTCCATCTATATCCACATAAAATGAATATTTTCCTTATCATATAAATCAATAATTAATTATTCACAAATAATATTACAGAATCACAATATTGACAACCAGGCAGTTCCTAGGAAAGAGGGAGCTTTCCAATAAGAATTTTTCCTTACTGGCGCGCAATTAGGTGACCAAACATCTCCTTAAACAGAACTTTCTAGACATCTCCAATAATGTTTTCTAATAATATTATTCCGATAATATGAATTATTGCTTCGATAATGGAAAATACTGTGTAGTGACAATTATTGAAACAACAGTAATATAAAATATCAACGCAGCAATTATTGAATCAATAAAATACTGATCAGTAATTACTGTAACAATTATTGAGTTGTGTCTTCTTACGTAAGAATCAATAATTGGTACAATACCGTGTGCTACTGCGCAACAACGCGTATTACTGTATTTTCACCACCGGGTATTCCAACATTGTTAACGGTAACAACTACGCCATTATTTATAAAAATTCTCTTTTGTCATTTCCTTCATCTGACAGTTATTCTGTAATGGGGCCCACCAATGGCTGCACCGTCGTACGAATATTCCCTGATAGGAATGAGTATTTTATAACCACTTACTTATTTTAAAAAAAATTCATATATCACCCTTAACTTACAACTTTTATCAATTTAACCATTTAGTGAGTAGTAATTATAAGAAAAAATTGAATACTTTTATTTCATAAAATTTGAGGTCTTACAATCTCCCCTCCTTATAAAATTTCATCCTCAAAATTTATGTACCTGGTATATCAAAGAGTTGAGAATACCTTGCTTTCATTTTAGATTCCATCTTCCCTGTCATCATGATTTTTCCATTGCTCATCTCCTGTATTTCAGATATCATTCTAGAATAAATCTTCAAAACAATGGTTAATTGAACAAATTAACATATCACATATTATCCTGATATTATGACTGACCAACAAAAAAGCTTAGGTTGGACAAACTGGCGAAGGATTTACTCATCTCGCCCCTCCTAGTTCTATTCCCTGATCTCCGCCAGAGATCATAACCCTAAGCTCTGATACTAACTGTGACAACCCCAAAATAGGTCCATTCCATCCAACCCATTCTGAGTCGCCAAATACATGGTACAGAAAACAACTACAACTTTATTATAACAATTGTCGTGCGAAATACAACAACACATATGTTGTGAGTTTTGATACTAAAATATACCAACTGTGACTATGGACACCAACTTGGATAGCACGTCACCATGACACCTTAAATAAAGGTACAGTCTAAAATTGTTTTAGAATTTAAAACCTTTAGGAAGTGCTCAAGGAAACCTTCGTACATGGGAGATCATGCGTCTAGGTTATTATAGATATCATATGCCCACAAAATTATCCTTGGTTGACCCAATAGACCCTAAAGAAAAACGAGAAGATTACAATCATATTCTTCCCAATGGTGTGTCTTCTCTTGACATAGCATTATCTCCACCGTCTCTAATTGAGAATTATACTTCAACCAAACTCCAAGATTAAATAGGTAGTGCTCGTATATATATTCGGCAAGTGGATGAGCACATCCCTGTCTTATGATGATACGAGGTTGTATGCCATTAGACATCTTGTATGATAGTGGCAAAACACCCTTCCAACGTTGGGTTTGCTTCACCCTATTTGATTCAACAAATATAACTACTAAATGATGACCACCGTTTTATTCCCCTATTACCCACGCTCGACCCAGCTACACTCTTATTACCTGAAAGGAATTGTGTAGTAGAAGGGTGAGCACACTAGCTCAGTAAAGAATATTATGACTAAAGATAAATAAATTATCAAAAGTCTTCATTAGTAATAAATCAGAGATTTAGAACATATGGTATATGATAAAACTTTTCAACCATAGTTGCAGCGGAACGAGAAATCCATTAGAAGAGTCAAATAAACCATAAAGTCTATTATCTTTTCCATTTTAAAAGTCCACCAACAATGATTTATCCCTGTAACATCAATCAATAATTCCTATCCACAATCACATGTATAACTCATAATCATAATTGTGATTCTAAATTTCTCTTCGCATCTAGGACGAAGATAATTTTCATCACATTTCTTTACCTGAAACACCAAAGATCATGGTTATACCAAATTACTGTTTCTGTTCATAATCATACTAATAAATTCATCTTTGCACTACGGCCAAAGATATTCGTCAACAGTTCATCTTTGCACTACTGGCCAAAGATATTCAACAACATGTCATCTTTGCACTATGGGCCAAAGATATTCATCAACAATTCATCTTTGCACTACAGACCAAAGATATTCATCAACAGTTCATATTTTTACTACAGGCCAAATATATCCATCAACCGTTTGCACTCCAGGCCAAATATATTAATATCTCAAAGAAATATATAATCATTTCAGAATTTATATAAACAATAATTATAACCATGCTGATCATTTAACCTTTGCACTTAAGCTAAAGATATTCAATTATAAATTCAATGGTCATGATCATATTAGTCACAATTCAACTTTTCACTACTGGCCAAAGAGAACCCTAGTCATGATCATACCAATAATATACCCATCTTTACACTCCAGTGAAAGAGAATTTCAACATCAAGGATATAAAAATGTTATATATGATAATAAAATCAATATAATCAATACATAGTTTTAATCTCCAGAATAATATTCATAAATCAACTATAATTTGGTTAGAAAAAGAAACTAATTTTGTAGCGAATAGTACCCATGAATAGTAACTCGTGAATAGTAACTCATAAATAGTAACTCGTGAATAGTAACTCGTGAATAGTAACCCCGAAATTAAAAAGTTTCAAATTTGATAAAAAATTCAACCATTATTTCGGCATAATGATATTGAAGAAATAATATCATTTATGAAGAAAATAATCTCCCTTACAATCTCTTAAAATCCCTTACTATTCGTTAATATCCCTTACCTCAAAAGAGCAGTACTTCTGACTGAAATAACGCTGAACGAACTTGCATCGTATAGCAACACTCGAGATATCAAAATACTCACAATAATACACTAGATAATATAAAGAGAGAAATAGATAGAAAACTTCTGTTTCTGGTGTGATTTTTAATTCTAACCTAAGCACCCTATTTATAGGAAAATGATTTGAACACCAAAGCAGAAAATTTAATATAATATTAATATAATATATATTAAATTCCTACGCACATTAAATTAGATCAAACATCCGCCACCAATAGTCAACTAAATCAAAAAAACGTTTTTGTTATTAAAAATAATTAAAACTTTCAAAAATCAATTATTTCAGAACTTCGAAACTTTAATAGTTCATAATAAATAGCAAATTCGAATCTCTTGACCTCTCATAGGAAATTCAATTCTCTACAACTTTGCGGAAGTAAGTTTTTCCAAATTCTAAATAGAAATTGACCAAAATCCATAAACTGACGATTTTACAGGCTAAAATCAAATTTCAGTCAAGAAATGGGGTCCACCGACACACAAAATATATGTTAATCATTTAATGCAACAAAAATACGCTTCCTCCTCATATACTCATATATCACACATTCATTGTAAAAATATCATCATTATTATATTATAATAATATAATAAAATATTATTTTATCAGAAAAGATAAAATATCAATTTTCAACAATTGTCACTTTAAAAATTTTCTACATCTATATCCACATAAAATGAATATTTTCCTTATTATATAAATCAATAATTAATTATTCACAAATAATATTACAGAATCATAATATTGACAACCAGACACTTCCTAGGAAAGAGGGGGCTTTCCAATAAGAATTTCTCCTTACTGGCGCGCAATTAGGTGACCAAACCTCTCCTTAGACAAAACATTCTAGAAATTGCCAATAATGTTTTCTAATAATATTATTAAGATAAAATGAATTATTGTTTCGATAAGGGAAAATACTGTGTAGTGACAATTATTGAAACACCAGTAATATAAAATATCAACGCAGCAATTATTGAATCAATAAAATACTGAACAGTAATTACTGTAACAATTATTGAGTAGTGTCTTCTTATGTAAGAATCAATAATTGGTGTAATACCGTGTGCTACTATGCATCAACGCGTATTACTGTATTTTAACCACCGGGTATTCCAACAGTGTTAACGGTAACAACTACGCTGTTATTTATAAAAATTCTCTTTTGTCGTTTTCTTCATCCGACAGTTATTCTGTTATGGGGCCCACCAATGGCTGCACCGTCGTACGAATATTCCCCGACGGAAAGAATATTCTACGACTAAACTAATATTCCCTGATAGGAATGAGTATTTTATAACCACTTGCTTATTTTAAAAAAAAATTCACATATCACCCTTAACTTTAAACTTTTATCAATTTAACCATTTACTGAATAGTAATTAAAAGAAAAAATTGAATACTTTTATTTCATAAAATTCGGGGTCTTACAATTTTCTTTAAGTTTTCTATGTTAAAACATAGCTTAATGAGAATAAGAAGTAAAAGAGGTTAGTAATGATTTCATACTGTTGAAATCATAAGAAAACGAAGAAATAAGAATTAGAAATTTAGTTTATAAATTTCTAAATGAAGTATAAGATTCGTAAGGATTTTGAGCGATCTGAATGAATCTTATGAAAGAGTAGGTTAAATAAGTAAGGAATGATGTTCTATAACATCAAATTCCAAGAAAAAGTGAAATCGTAATCCAAAATATCGATTAAAATGAAGAACGAACGAAGAACACGCAAAGAACACGAAGAACGTTGTTGATGGACAAATTTAAAACCATCGTAGTATAAATGTTGTTAATGGACAAGTTTAAAACCATCGCGTATAAGTTATTTGCATATTGCTTGGTTAGGAACGTTAGAAACGTTCATGAAGAACGGATTAAAATTAAGCTATAATGAAGTTATGGCAAAAATTTCGTAAAAGTCAAACGAGAATTAGAAAGTTAGTAAATGAACTCGAATATGTAGGGTTTCATAAGAATATAAGAGAATGTTGAAAATGTGAGTCTTAGACTCAAGAAAGAACGAATTTCGAGTTCGGATGACCGAATTACGGACGAACGAACGAAGAACGTTAATAACGTAAAATGAACGAAGCGTGAAGATTAAGCCAATTGAATGGAATGTTAACGGATTGAGAATGAAGTTCTATCCATGGGTAATCGAAGTGCATAAGATAAGGAAGAAAATGGCTTTGGAACGACCTCGTTCCGAGTTATAACGAAGAAGTTATGAGATTTCGAAATCAGCGTCTCAAGCTTGTAAAAGACTTAGAAAAATTTTCTAGGTTTCATGCTCGGCGCCGCAGCGCGAGTCGTGCCATGGAGGGCGGCGCCGCAGCGCGAGCTTGGACATAATCATCTAGAGAGTGGCACCGCAGTGCGAGAGATAACAAAGGACTTGGCGCCATAGCGCCAGCTCGGGAAGAGAGGAGAGAGAAGTAGGTCACGCCGCAGCGCGAGAGAAAAGGAAGGGCACGACGCCGCAGTGCCGGTGCAGAGTAATGCCCAGAAATGAGATTTTTATTTCTCAGTTACTGGAGGATGTGTAAGAAAGAAATATAAACATAATGTTCAACTAATGTAACACTTAATCAAGTGTTTTAAACCTTTAATAAAGGTTGAACGAAGAGATTAAACGAGATTAAAACACAAAGAATGTAGGTGCGGGTTACGGAACCGATATCCAGGGACCGTAGTCACAATGAACGAAACTGAGGGATTACTGTGATTGTGATTCCTTAGACGTTGAGTGACGAAGGTAATGAATAACATTCTGATGTTATGTCATGGTAATAAGAGATAAGTGTATAGCGTATAGACGCTATGAACGCAACGTTGTTGCGATGAATGATCGGTCTTAGCACACAACGGACTGTATGGCTTCGATATTAAGAAAAAATAATGAACACGGGGTTCATGGAATGGATAACGATGAATGCAATTGAAACCTTGAGTAAAGGTTGAATGAAAGATTAAGAGACGAGCAATGTGAACGTTGAATACGTAAACGATCCTCGTGAATACGTAAATGACTTAGACGTTGATGAATGTAGTTAGTAAGATACGAATGGTATTGAGAAATCCGTATCGAACGGTAATGGGATTAATGAAAGCCGAATGTGAATCGGATAAGAATGAATCCTGAGGTATGGCAATTACTTGCCAGAAAGCCAAAAGGAATAAGAAATTAACTTAACGAACATTATAATTTAATAATTCGTATAAGTTAAGAGGAATTTAGGTTGTGGTACAATCGTAACCTTTGATGGTTGACATATGGGAGCAGGGTTAAACAATTCATTCAGAGAGCGAAGGTATATACGAAATTGGCAACCAATCTAACTCACTGTGATGGCACTGTAGATGAGACGGGAACTTGTTTGTTGGTTGTTTGTGGGAAACCACTCAGAGTACCATATGGACTACTAGCAGAGAAGCGATGTGTGCTGATTCCTAGAGAAGTAAAAGAAGAAGATAAAAATGTAAATCATCAAAGATGATGAACGTTTTGAGTAAGACATCTCCGTAAGTCATGAAACCGTAAACCGGTAATGAAAGTTGGTCGCATAAAATTATATTGTAAGAATGCAAACCTTAAGAAATAAAGTTAAGTAAACCAATGCGTAAGTCAAGTATATGACTAATTGGTGTATTTGTTATTTCCTTATGTGTTATAGGGATTGGAATGAGCAGTTCATCGTAAGTTGTAGCTATGTGTAATGAAAGTTTCCTAACTTCATTCATATTTTAAATTAATGCTTGTTTCTTAAACTTCTCAGATGTTGAACTTGAGAAGTTCTGTCTATGTGCGAATGTGCGATATTTGTGCAAGGTGGTAGAACGTATGAGGCCTTGTGCCACAATGTGAACACTTTTGTGTTTCTGTGAGATGAATTGTTCTATGTTTGAACTGTTCAATAAAAGAATGTTCTGTTTATACATGAACCGTTATTGTTAAGTCTGTGTTATTGATTCTAGCCAGACAGGATGTGTATGAAAGAGAATAGAGAATGAAAGTATTTCAAAGTGAATGTGACTAATGTTTTAAGAAGATAGGAATCAAGACTATTCCTATTATTCAAGTTGCTTCGTAACCTTGTTAGGTTTTTGAAGTCTTAAAAGAATGTTTAAATTCTTGCAGTTGTTTGTTCAACTGTTTTGATTTGTTGGGCAATTGAATGCTCACACTTTCTTCAAATCAAAAACATTTTCAGCGAATGATGTTAGAAGAACTTAAGGATCCCGTATAGATCAAGCTGACGGTATCCAGATGAAGTGCCATTCAGAATGTGAATGAGCGAGAAGATCAAGTGAAGACTTGTGGTGTAGAAAGATGAAAATTAAACTATAGACTAGTTTAATGAACTGTATGTATCCTTGGTGGCGGATAAAAGTCACTCTTGTAAGATGAAATGAATAATGTAATTATCATTATTTGTAATGAGAAAGGTTATAATGTTTTAGAACCTGGGAATTTAGAATGTATGTTATTATATTCAGTATATAATGAGGTATGTTGGATGAATGATGTACTCGTGACGTACGAAATCCGGGTGTGAAGATAGACCGGATCTCAGGGCGTTACAGATAGTTAAAGTGATCCGAACAAGACTGGTAGCAGCTCAAGAAAGGCAGAAGGAATACGCCGACCCACACCATAAAATTATTGAGTTTGAATCGGATAATTATGTGTTTTTGAAAGTCTCTCCCTGGAAGGGAAAGATCCAGTTCAGAAAGAAAAGAGAAATTAATCCTAAGATTCATTGGACCCTTCGCAGTACTGCGAAGAATCGGAGAAGTTACGTATGAGGTATGCTTACCTCCAACACTCGAGAATGTCCACAATGTTTTCCATGTTTCGGTTTTACGACCCTACAAACCAGATTACAAGAACGTGATTGAATATGAACCCCTTCATTTTGAGAAAGACTTATCCTATGAAGAAATTCATGTTCAAATTGTCGACAGGAAAGAACAAGTTCTAAGAAATAAAGTAATACCTTCCGTTAAAGTAATTTGGAGGAACCACAACGCTGAAGAAGCAACGTGAGAACTCGAAGAGCATATGATGAAGAATTACCCTTATTTATTTAATTAATTAATTGTAAGTGATTCTGGGGACATAATCTTTGTAAGGGGGGAGAATATAACGAGACGAATTGATTGAGTCGTGATTCTGAGGACATAATCCTTTTAAGGGGGGAAAGATGTGGCAAAAAAGATTTTGTAATTTAATTTTAATATTTATTGAATTAAATAAATATTTTTTGATGATTTAATTATTGGATTAAATAATTAATTGATGCAATTGTGGTAGATTAATTAAATTATAGTGTTATATTTATTAAATTAATGTGGAGAATTTTATTATTCAAAGTAGGTATTTATGTGAGCTTATTGAATTAAAAGAATTATTTAATAAGCATATTGTTATTTTAATTAATTTAATAATTAATTAGAGATTTAATAATTTGACATAATTAATAAATGAGAAATTATTATATTTTATTTAAATTAAATTAAATAAGATATTTTATTTATTTTAAATATGGGTGTGACATTATTAAACTATAATATTAGAAGTTTATCAAATTAAATGGGATTAAGTTTTTTAAGAATAGCCAAACGGAGCCTTAGGGAAGTTGGGAGCAGTTAACCCATGATTGGGTTAACTTACCATAACTACGTCTATTTCCTTTATTATATACGTCTTTTTCCTTTTAGTTTGTTAAGTCCGAAAAAAGAAAACCAGAGAGAAACTGAGAAATTGTTGAGAGAAATTGTGAATTGGGTGATTGAAGAAGCATTTGAGAAAGGTTTCTCTGCTAACCTACACTCTATACTTTGGGTAATCTCTTCAACCCAATTTCTATTTTACGTTATTAAAGTTTTCATGAAATTGGCTTTTAAGTTCTGTTAAAATCTCTGTAATTGGAAAAGGTAGTGATTATGTGGATATATATATATATATATATATATATATATATATATATATATATATATATATGTGTGTGTGTGTGTGTGTGTGTGTGTGTGTGATAGTATGTTAACATAGCATGTTTTTACTAGATATTGTATATTTCTATAACATCAGTTTCATAAAAACATGTCGTATATACTTTCTTCAAAATACAAAGTATGAAATATGGCCCTTAATGCAACTTTAATACGTCAATCATATGTTGTCTCATAAATTTTACACTTGTATATAATTATGTATGTTAAAACGAAGAAAACAAACTTCGAATGGGCAGATTCGGTGTTATAACAAACCCGTAATGCCAATTTTTCTATTTCATGTTCAATATTTTCAAAATCACCAAGAACACTTAAATTACATGAATTGATTCAAATAATTGTATGTTTTAACCTGTTAAAATCATGCTAGAAAGGTTGAGTAATGATTATGTGTATATTATAATGTTTGGGTATGTTCAAATTCATGTATGAAAAAAGAAATTGGTAGATTTTGGGCTGTTCTTATGTTCTTCGCGAACTAAAGAATTTGGATCTGCGTCGTAGTGCGGCAGCGCCGCTCCAAAGAACGAATGGAGCGCGGTCGCGCTACTTTAAAGAACAAATGGAGCGCACCATTCAGCGCACCCGCGCCGATTCAGAGAAAAAATTTAGCGCACCCGCGCTCTACCTGCAGAACTTCAGAAATTTTTCTAAGTGTTCGAGTTTTGAAAATATGTTTGTAAAACCTAACGTAATGAACATGAAGATATGTCAAACATATAATAATATATTAATTAATTACGTTATGCGGTTAATTAATAAGACTTCAAAGTCCACTAACTATATTCAAAGACCAATGTGGGATTCGATAAGTATATCGAACTATTGATTAATGGGTATTGTGAATGTATTGATATGTAGGAATTAATAAAGAACGTGAATTAATCATAGCTTGTGCAAAAGGAAAGTTTCCTAACCCTACTTGTATTGTTATTCAAATTTATAAACTTACATCGAGCAAATTCTCGTTATTATTAATCAAGTTCAATTTGTTATATTAAAGATTATTAATCTTTTGAAAGTACGATTCTGTTATACAATACTTATTCTATTGTATACCTCTTGAGATTTTTATTCATTTTAAATATCAGTTATTATTGAACCTTGTTAGACTAACGAACCCTTATTGATTCGACTAGTCCATAGTTGATGAACGTTCTAAATTTTAGAACTCTTGTTGAATTATCCAAACCAAACTTCCTTTGGTGTGGACTCTAATGTCAAACTGAGATGAACAACCATGTATAGGGGATTACTTATGCGTTAGCATTAAGATATTGTGCACAGTATGGTACTAAGGGTTGATCCCCATAAGTACGAGTAAAAGAGTCCATTGTCTTATGACGTTAAAGGTTTCAAGTTTAACCCTTGATAACCTAGGACATAGTTCAAGGTCTTATGACCCTCAAAAGTTCTTTTGATTCTTGTTATTCATTCTTGATTCAAAAGTTCAGTTTTATTTTCAGAAGTCTTTGATTCACTCGCATGTTATTATATTGTTGTTTCATTATTATACTTTTGGGCAATCGTGCTCACTCTTGCGTAATAATAACATTGCAGTTAAGAACAAAAAGTCCAACGAGCCTTCTACTAGCAAAGGCAAGGGCAAGATTAACAAGTGATGCAGACTTGTTGTTTATGTGATTATGTATTTATGTTTCAGACTTATGTCAATGTTGTGTAAGACTATTATTTGTTTATGTTTCCACATTTGAGAATTAAGGTTAGTATGACCCGGGATTGATGTATTTATTTCAGATGATGTAACTCCTTAAGGAGAGGATTTATTTTTATCTATTTTTGTTTTCATTTATTATTAGTAGATAGACATATGATGTTTGTATAGTGAACACCAAATCATATGGGAATTGAAGTACCCGGATTTGGGGGTGTCATAGTAATTGCAAGGGAGAGGAGGTTGATAATGTAGACACTCGAATTTTTTTGTACACCTATCACTGACATTGCAGGAGGACAGATTCGTCTTTCAAGAGGGAACCCTGAAAGACAATCCATATCCATTCTGGATACTACCAGAAGTTTAGAATCAACCCCGGAACACACACTGGGAGTAACAATTCCAACCTCGGATATAACCCCAAGGCGTGCAGATCCAATACCGAAAACACACACCAGAGAAGACCGATTAATCTCGGAGATACCCCCGAGGTATCCAGTCTCAGTCCCAATTATGGGAATAGCCACAAACCTTGGTAATAACCCCAAGGAATGCAATTTTGGCGATAACCCCAAAAATGCTTGTTTCAATTGCAACCAACTTCAATCTCGGCGCTAACAACGAGTTACTTCGTACCAACCCGGAGATAACACCGGGAGGACAAACACACCTTAAATATGACAATGAGAACCTTCGACAATTGCAGCAGTCCAATCTCAGCAAAGCCATGAGCAACGTCTGCTTTATCAGCCCAATTCGGTGATAACACCGGTGAGGGGAAACATCGTCATCCCGCCAACGCGATGCCGTGCAACGTCGTCTCAATATTTTCATACGCATCTCTACACAATGATGTCCCACAAGAATCAAGTATAACTAATCCCGAGTGACTATTGTGCAGGGTAACGAATGGAATTTGAAGCTTGAAGACCGGAGGGCATCGTCCCATCTTAAATGACTTCGTACAAACTCTAATCATATGCCATTGTACAACTCTCGACAACGATGGTCCGAAATAGGTCATGTATACCTCAATCGGATACCCGGATTGCACTTCTGAAAGTTCGAACAGACATTATAGTGCACGAGTACACGTACTACGAGACAACCCAACCCGGGAAACCTGGGCCCACCCGGGTTGCCTTTGGTACACCTGCGGCTCAACCGCAGGTACACCTACTACTCCACCCTCTATAAATAGAGGGCTTGGGGTAGCCATTTTGCAAGAAAAAACGGCGAGGAAGCCCTGCCCAATTTGTTCTACACTCACCCCATACAATGTACTTTCCCATTTTAAACACATGTGAGCTCATATATATCTACTTTTGTACCTACAAAAACCAGTGTTTACCCACTTTAAAGATATAGAAGTCTTTTTTGGCAATCAACTGTAAGCCTTCTCACACACTTTAAAGCCTTTCTCTTCATCTCTGCACACACCCTTCTTCACGTTGAGAGTCGTGCTGTGTGCGTTTGCCTGGACTTCGGTCTGTGGTTTTATTTCAGTTTGTATATACATATATATTACATATATATATATATATATTTATATATAATGACTAACATTATCGAGTTATGCCTCGATTGAGCGTAGACTTCGGTTTAGAGCGTTTATTTTCTTTTATATATATATATATATATATATATATATATATATATATATATATATATATATATATATATGAACTGTGTGTCGAACTTTGTTCGATGAGCCTAGACTTCGGTCTGGAGCATTTACTGCTTTAATATATATATATTAACTGGTGTGCCGGACTCTGTTCGATGAGCCTGGATTATACATCTGGTGCGTTTACTCTACTTTAATATATATATATATATATATATATATATATATATACTTATATATATTAACTGTGTGTCGGACTCTGTTCGATGAGCCTGGATTTTACATCCGGTGCATTTACTCGCTTTTATATATATATACTTATATATATGAACTGTTGTCAAACTTTGTTCGATGAGCCTGGATTTTACATCCGGTACGTTTATCGCTTATATATATATATATATATATATATATATATATATATATATATATATATATATATATTCGTCCCACCCAGAGTTCACTTCGTGGTGGTTGATCGCTTTTATCGCTTTCTTTACATTTCGTCCTACCTGGAGTTTACTTCGTGGCAGTGGATTGTTTTGTACAACATTATTTACATTTCGTCCCGCCTGGAGTTCCCTTTGTGGCGGTTGACCGTATTTGTAGCTTTATTTACATTTCGTCCCGCCTGGAGTTTCCTCTGTGGCAGTTGATAGCTTTTACAGCTTTATTTATATTTCTGATCCCCCATGGAGGTGCTACGTGGTTGGTGATCATGTCTTTGTATATATATTTATAGCTTTTATATATATACCTGCTTAATGCTTTCATACAAATTGCGGTATCATGTGTGCCTAGGAATCATGTGATCACAGATTAAGCTTATTGGATCTAGATTCGATTCCCATGATGAACATTTTCAGCTATAAGCAGCTTGTAAATTATTATGCGGTGTCTAAATTTCCTCAGATGGTTTCCATACCCATGAGGAAGTCGGCATTATTTTGTACATTATTTTCATACGGATGCATCACATCTGTAAAATAAAATCAATCAAGTCGAACACTTAATAAAATGGGAGTGTAAAAGGTATCAATTATTGTTGAGCATCAGGGTTTGAAAGACCTCTTTTATAAAACATCACTGCCATATCTTGCTTAAAATTAAATTTTTACATAAATTCAAACCCTGTGTATATAGGTGCGAACGAGGCCTCGCACTACTTCCAAATAACAGCACATCGACCCACACACACACACATTTAGATAATAGTTTCTTGAAAAGAGGCGGTCACCATGGTAACACGGATGTCAGGGGGTGCCTAACACCTTCCCTCTGCATAACCAAGTCCCTAGACCCTAATGAATCTCGGTTTCACCGACCTGTTTAGCAGTGTCACATCATTGGGTCAATGTGCAAACCTTGTCTCGGTTTTGTTGGTACAACCATTTAAAAAACCAACTGGCGATTCTTAACAGTCCATCGTCAACATTATACATGTCAGACCTTTTTCACTTGTTTTTTCAAATAAATGTCACCTAGAATGTGAACACCAAAGAACAAGTAACGGAAAATGACATCTTTGACGCCCCCAAATCCAGGTACTTGAAACCCGAACTCGGTGCTTCACGATACCATTTCTATGAGCGGAATAATTCTAATAATAATAACAATAATATAGATTTTCAAGTTTAATTTACATATTATCAGAGTTTAGTTCCCAAGTACGAAACCTTTAACATTCGTTACATGATCATAATAATAATATTTATTATCCTTATCATAAAGTCAGACTATTACATAAAATAGCTTAAACATTTAATCAGCAACTTTCCCTTTCCCCTTGTTCTTGGCAGATCCTTCGGGTTGTTCACACTTAGCTGAAAACATTTAAATTTAAGCAAGAATGAGCATTTGAGTGCCCAGCAAGTAATAACAACAATAATAGTTAACTGAAAGGATTAAATGTTTTCTTTGAAAGATACTTCTACAACGGATCAACAGTTGTGAAGTAAGCTGAACCAATAATCAACATGTCATTTTGATTTCAAATTTTTGAAACTACGTATTGACTATAAATGAGAATCAGTTGACAGACTATAAACATTATTTTCTATTTTCGAAAAGGTTTAAACAGAAATTCATCTGTAAACCGTCATTGCTTACGAGCACGGGGGTGATCAGCCCGTTATGCCCTGTATTGATCAATACTACATTACTAGAACGATATTATCATTCATCCTTTGTCCGCCGTAGCGCATAAAAATATCCCATGATTGGGATGTTCATAACAGTCTTGAATCCATACCAAAACAATTCGGTTGGATAAGTTTTATCTTGTTCAACAACAACTTTAATTATATGTCTAGCTGGATCAAATAGCTTAGACGACTTTTATTTCAAGGTATACATACTAAGCAACTATAAGTATGTATCAACATGTGAAAAAATATAATGATTATCCAAGTGGGGACACTTGTATAACCATGTTATAGAAATTAATGAACAGAATAAATAACTTGATCAATATTAACAGGATAAAGGAAATTGTACAACAATTATTGCTTAATAGTTTGCTTATACAGAATCATTGCATAAGTATATACAAAGGTTAAAATATTTGAACAGTTAAGATGTTATCTTACGCATGTCCTTAGCATAAAGTAAATGTAAAGGGTTAGATATTTGCCTTGGCTGCTGCTTACACAACTTAGATATATCTTTTCTATCAAGTCCTATCATTAAATAGATCATTGTCTGATTAGAATCATATATTATATCATATAATACTGCTTATTGCAGTCAACACATTCCTAATTACATTGTCACATAACTTTAACACCATTGAATCACAAATAATTCACTTATAAAGTCAATCTATCTAAGTCCAGATCAATTTCTGAAACATGTCGGTCTACCGACAACTTTATCGGGTAATATCGAGTCTAAGACTCTATACCGCAATTAAATATCCATTTAGATATCTTAAACACCAGTTATAACATTTTTCATGACCTTATAATATTTATAAAATAATTATTACCATTTACCATAATTTTTGAAATATCAGAATCATTGTTAAATGATTTAAATATCAAACAATTCTATTATCATTAATATTTAATTAATATTAAACTTTTAAGGAAATCATTACTAAAATATTAAAGTCATTAATAATAACTTAAAATAGTTTTAAAACATTTATATTACCCTTAAATGATTTTTAAAACAATTAAAATCATTATTAAATACTTACCATTAATATTAATTTATCATTATCCAAATATTAAAGGTTATTAATTACAACTTAAAATATTTTTAATTCACTTATATCCTTTTTAAATGATTTTTAAATAAATAAAACCATTTTTAAACTATTTATTTAATATAATTATTAAATAAATTTAATATCATTAATCATTAAATAAATATCATTAATATTTAATTATTAATGAAATAATCCTTTAAATATAAAAAGTTATAGTTTATAACTTAAAATATCTTTAAATACTTTATTTTCATTTAAAATGATTATTATAATATAAAAATCATTTTTAAATTAAATTATTTAATATAATTATTAAATAACTTTAATATC
The DNA here is from genome assembly GCA_020205505.1 of Panax japonicus. NCBI lineage: Eukaryota > Viridiplantae > Streptophyta > Magnoliopsida > Apiales > Araliaceae > Panax > Panax japonicus. Next base: position 32,362,969 of record CM035109.1, on the reverse strand, counting down.
ATTAATAATAATTAATTAATGAAATTTACCTTTAAATATTAAAAGTTATATTTTATAACTTAAAATATTTTTAAATACCTTATTCTTATTTAAAATGATTTTTAATTTAATAAAATCATTTTTAATTCATTTATTTAATTCATTTAATAAATAACTTATTTATCATTAATATTAATTTATTAATGAAAATTATCACATAATATTAAAAGTTATCAAAAATAACTTAAATTATTTTCTTATACCATAATATAATTTTAAATGATTTTTCAAATATTAAAATCATTTTTAAATAATTTATTTAATATTATAATTAAATAAATTAAATACTTTTAATATTCCAAAAATATTAAATATTTATGAAATATATTAAAAATAATTAAAAACTAATTTTCAGAATTTAAAATAATTTTTAATAATTTATTTTGTATTTTTAATAATTAAAAACTATTTTTTTCTATTTATTTAATAATTTCTGGAAATTTAAAAAAAATCTGTCGCTAAAGACCACCTATAGCGACAGAACCGTCGCTATAGGTGTTCTTCATGTCTTGTGCCTTCATAGACAGTGAACAAGGTATCGTGTTTGACCACGATTTTCGGTCAGATCCTGATGTTAATGGACATGTTATGAGTCAGATATTGTAGTACTAATGCACGACTACAAGATCCAACAACTAAAGTATCCATACAACCCATAACAATGTAGATCTGGAGCCACAAACAAGCTATCAGAGCTGTTCTTCATTTTCTGGGTTACCCAGAAATGAAGAACAGTTCGACTGGCTCGTTTTGGGCTTCCATAACTTGTTGATCTTATAATGTTTTAGTGATATTAAGCCTTCACTATGTAGAACACATGTAAATCTACAGATTCATTACATAAAAACATTTTAACAACATCACATAAGATAGTTATGAACCGGTCAAAGTAGTAGTCCGAAACTGCTTATGAAGGTTTCTGGGTTACCCAGAAACTTCAACCGGCAGTTTCGTCCTTACTACTTTGACCATTGATCTCGTTGCTTCAGATAACGATATAATGATTTTAGAGGCATGTTCATGTAGACTAGACATCAGACAACAATATTACTACAATAACAAGGTCTAACACCTAATCACAAGCAAGATCCAAGTGCATGAACAGGCTGTCAGAATTTCTGGGCACGTTCTGGGTTACCCAGATACGTGTGGTCAATGTCGGTCAACGTGGTTTGACCACTAATAACTTGCTACTGGATTAAGGTTTGACTTTGATTCCAATTTCATATCAGAGATCTTACAGCATACTACGAGATCAAAGCTTAAAAACACGAAAACACATAATAGGACGAGATCTACGGGACATGACATTTGGTTGTCAGACCATATTTCTCACTTTTCCAGATTTTACAAATCTTCAAATCCGAGATTCTAGATGTTATGGATCTAACATCTAGCAACCCAGATCATCATTAGACACTATAACAAACATGTTTAACAAAAAAAAAACTAACATCTAACAACCGAATTTTGGGCAGAATCTAAGCTAGGGTTTATACCTCCTTATGAACAATCTGTGATTCTGAGCTTCTGATTTGGTTGTGATGTTCGTGGGGCTTGGTTATGGAACTGATCTAGTTTAATTTTTTCGGATATATGGGGCTTGAGAGAGTATTGTGGAGTGTTGCACAAAATATAAGTTAATAAATGACTTTCTTTCTCCTTAAATAAATTTATAATCAAACAAGATGCATGTATGGCTGATCTAGAACCCTTGTGCTGTCAATTTGTGCCTCATTTGTCAAATAAGTTGGTCACCCACTCCTAACCTATTGTCAAAACCTAGTTTGTAGCTTCAATTAATGCATAAGGGGCAATTTGGTCATTTAATAAATCAATTTAATGGTATTCTTGGCATTTAACAAACCCTTAGGGTTTGACCCTAAGGTTTATTACATAGTATTTGTAGAATTTAGCAATTAGGGTTTGTGCCAAAAAAAATAAAATAAAATTATTTTAGTTTCTAAAATTTAAAAATTAAGATCGTTAATTAGATTAGGTTTACTAATTACGTTATACATGAATGTTAGGGTTTAATACCCCTAATCATAATTACCCTTGCCAATTTGGCAATTAGTGTTCATAATTTTTAATAATTAGGGCTACTAAAATATATAATTAGAGTTTATATTAATTAAATTAGGGTTCTTGATATAAATTAAATTCTTTATTTATATATGGACATTAGGGTATTATATCGTAATTAACTTTACCACTTGAATAATTAGTGCTTAAAATTAACAATTAGGGTTCACAGAAATATTGATTAGGGTTTCGATTTCACAATTAGGGTTTCGCGACAAAATTAGGGTTTCGCGACAAAATTAGGGTTTCTCCTAATTAGCGCTCCATGAAGTAATATTTAACCATATATCATATAACACAGATATTTAATAATCTTACATTTCCCATTTAAATTGATAAATAGAGTTAAATCAATTAATGCTAGGGTTTGGTCAATATACCATAATTGACCATCCATCAACAGTATAATTTTTACAGTACATATTAATAGCACTGAAAAATTAAAATATCATAATATTATAATATTATTGTTATTCCTTGATCAAAACCCAAAATTAGGGTTTGGATTCCATATCTGATTTTATCCACCATAATTAACCTTATAATTAAGTAAAAATAATTTACTTAATAACTTGAACAAAATTCTTATAATTATTATAATTATTTAAAATCATTTCATGTATTATTTGAATAATATAAACATATAATTTCATGGAAAAATAATTAATAAACCATTTCTAATATAGAATTAATTACTATAAGAATTTCATTTATAATAACCAATATTTCTAAAATAAATTTATTTATAATTAATAATGTAATAAATAAATCTTATTTATCAAACATATAATTATAATTACACATTACCTTGGCACATATCATTCATATTTATTTTTAATAAAAAAAAAATTATACGTAAAATTTATGATTTATTTATATAGAAAATATCGGGTTGTCACAATCACCCTCCCTTATAAAGATTCGGTCCCCGGAATCACCACTTTAAAACCTATACCTACCAGGGTACATGACATTCATAATCGTTGCAAGTAGATTTTAATCACTTTGATCAGACTGATCTTTAACTTTTTATTAAAAGCTTGTCTTTCTGATTATACGGAAATTTGATTTCTAAAGAAACTCAAATTCCTCCCTCAAAATTTCCTTATAAAATAATTTACTATAAATAGGAAAATCATATATAAGAAAAATAAAAATTATAAGAAAAGTACCTGGAGTTCCTACTACCAGCTGCCACCGTGTCTTGGACTGTCATGTTGAAGACTCGTGCGGTAGATTTTGTCGGCTTGCTGGAGGAAGTTGGTCCTGTGATTGCCAAAGTTCCTCCGCTTTTCCCCATGTTCACACCTATTGCCTCCGCTTTCCTTTTCGGACAGTATTTCACCTTATGCTCCTTTGATCCGCACAGAAAACACGCACCAATTGTCTTAGAATTGGGGCAGTTGGGAGAAATATGGCCCTCCTGCCCGCACTTGAAACATGCAAATTTTCCCTTTAGACATTCCCCTAAATGATTTTTCCCACAATTCCCACATTGCACCAACGGCTTCTTATTTGCACCTTCTTGTTTTACTTGCACCCCTCCAAAATTGTTCACCTTCCTCTTATCCCTCCTATACCCAGTATTTGCTTCCACCTTCCCAGTTCCCTCAACTTTTCCCTTGTTCCTCCTTTCTTTGTTGTAAAGGCTCATAGCCTCACTTCTCTCCTCAGTAATAAGTGCTTTCTCCATGAGTGCTGCAAATGTAGGGATTTGCAACACTGCCACCTTGTTATAGAGCCAGGGGTTTAATCCCAGCTCAAACCTTCTCGTTTTTCTAGCCTCCGTATCGACTTGATGCGGGGCGAACCTAGCCAATTCATTAAATTTTGCGGCATATTCCGCAACAGACATATTCTCTTGTTTTAATTCAAGAAATTTGACTTCCATTCTAGCCTGCATACTAGATGAAAAATAGTTTTCAAAAAATAGAGTTTTAAACCTTTCCCAAGCAACTACACCTTCCCCAGCCCTTGCCTGATTAGCTTTCCACCAAAAATTTGCTTCACCCTTCATCATATAGGTAGCAAAAACCGTTTTATGCTCCTCAGCCACCCTAGCTATTACAAACGCCTTTTCTATTTCTTTAACCCAAGTCTTTGAAGTTTGATAAGCGATTGTCCTGTTGGTTCCCAACGGCTGCCGTTCCTTGTTGCATGCCTTGAGCTATCATATTTGCAAATTACTGCATTGGATCTGGTTGTGGTTGTCCTTCAACGTTGTTGCCTTTGATTACGGGTTTGTCGTCGTGGCGGCATTATCTGGTTAAATAAAACATAATTTAACTTACATTCTAAACCTTATTATATAAGTTTAATATATTAAACTTGTTTCATTACTCAATCATGATTTCATTTCCATTAATTCAAAATAATTTACATAACATAGCCCATAATACTATCCCTTTGTGACCACAAGAGTCGGGATTTACAACTTAGATTAACACAAAAGTTGAGAATATTACATTACACAAACATACTAAGCACACATATAATATTAAACAAACCTACACCTCATAACCTATACTACCTATTCACTATGCCTTTTCCTTGATCGAGGACAACTTTTTGCTTGATGACATTCTATCCCACAAATAAAACAGACACACTGCTTAGGATTGGGACACTAAGGAGAAAAATGTCCCCCATGTCCGCAATTGTAGCAAACATTTTCCCCTTTCATGCACACGCCTTCATGCTTCTTGTCACATTTTGTACACTTTTCTATGTGTTTAAAGTTCCCTTGGTTATTATCAGGATCACGATCATTCATTTTTCTTTTTCCCTTCTGGTTCGGAGCTGCACTTGACTTGTTGCTTTTAGCTCCTATTTGGTCAATTTGGATTTTAAGCTTATCATGTTCCTCCATTGTTTCAATTAATGCTTTCCGCAATTGACTATTTAGTAATTTTTCTATTTCCCACAACTGTTCCAAAGAGGAAACCCGGTCCCGCAGATTCTGCACTTCAGTTGATGCTTGGTCAGCTCCAACTTCAGTTTCTGAATCACTGTCGGTTAGTTCCACCATTTCTGGATCTGGTATGACATTCTCCACAATAACCACCTCATCGAGGTTGTTTTCACTTTGAGCCTCTATTTCAGCTATTGGCTTTGATATCGGCTTCTTATTTACGATCCAAGGGTATCCTAATCCTTTTTCACCTGACATCTACACACACAACTTATCCTGATTAGCATAGAATATATACACATAACACATAAAGGTTTTATATAAGTTATCTTTTAATTTGTTTGACGATGAATTTATCCGATTCATCTACCTTTAAACTCTATAGGAGTTATTTATATTTTCAACGTTTCCATCTGTTCTAAGGTTATAGCCTAAGGTCTATCCCACCTAAGATTTCTAACCCTATGGCTCTGATACCATTCTGTGACGCCCCCAAATCCAGGTACTTGAAACCCGAACTCGGTGCTTCACGATACCATTTCTATGAGCGGAATAATTCTAATAATAATAACAATAATATAGATTTTCAAGCTTAATTTACATATTATCAGAGTTTAGTTCCCAAGTACGAAACCTTTAACATTCGTTACATGATCATAATAATAATATTTATTATCCTTATCATAAAGTCAGACTATTACATAAAATATCTTAAACATTTAATCAGCAATTTTCTTATATTTATCATTAATATTGATTTATTAATGAAAATTATCACATAATATTAAAAGTTATCAAAAATAACTTAAATTATTTTCTTATACCATAATATAATTTTAAATGATTTTTCAAATATTAAAATCATTTTTAAATAATTTATTTAATATTATAATTAAATAAATTAAATATTTTTAATATTCCAAAAATATTAAATATTTATGAAATATATTTAAAATAATTAAAAACTAATTTTCAGAATTTAAAATAATTTTTAATAATTTATTTTGTATTTTTAATAATTAAAAACTATTTTTTTCTATTTATTTAATAATTTCCGGAAATTTAAAAAAATATGTCGCTAAAGACCACCTATAGCGACAGAACCGTCGCTATAGGTGTTCTTCATGTTCTTGAGCCTTCATAGACAGTGAACAAGGTATCGCGTTTGACCACGATTTCCGGTCAGATGCTGATGTTAATGGACATGTTATGAGTCAGATATTGTAGTACTAATGCACGACTACAAGATCCAACAACTAAAGTATCCATACAACCCATAACAAAGTAGATCTGGAGCCACAAACAAGCTGTCAGAGCTGTTCTTCATTTTCTGGGTTACCCAGAAATGAAGAACAGTTCGACTGGCTCGTTTTGGGCTTCCATAACTTGTTGATCTTATAATAATTTAGTGATATTAAGCCTTCACAATGTAGAACACATGTAAATCTACAGATTCATTACATAAAAACATTTTAACAACATCACATAAGATAGTTATGAACCAGTCAAAGTAGTAGTCCGAAACTGCTTATGAAGGTTTCTGGGTTACCCAGAACTTCAACCGGCAGTTTCGTCCTTACTACTTTGACCATTGATCTCGTTGCTTCAGATAACGATATAATGATTTTAGAGGCATGTTCATATAGACTAGACATCAGACAACAATATTACAACAATAACAAGGTCTAACACCTAATCACAAGCAAGATCCAAGTGCATGAACAGGCTGTCAGAATTTCTGGGCACGTTCTGGGTTACCCAGAAACGTGTGGTCAATGCCGGTCAACGTGGTTTGACCACTAATAACTTGCTACTGGATTAATGTTTGACTTTGATTCCAATTTCATATTAGAGATCTTACAGCATACTACGAGATCAAAGCTTAAAAACACGAAAACACATAATAGGACGAGATCTATGGGACCTGACATTTGGTTGTCAGACCATATTTCTCACTTTTCCAGATTTTACAAATCTTCAAATCCGAGATTCTAGATGTTATGGATCTAACATCTAGCAACCCAGATCATCATTAGACACTATAACAAACATGTTTAACAAAAAAAACTAACATCTAACAACCGAATTTTGGGCAGAATCTAAGCTAGGGTTTATACCTCCTTATGAACAATCTGTGATTCTGAGCTTCTGATTTGGTTGTGATGTTCGTGGGGCTTGGTTATGGAACTGATCTAGTTTAATTTTTTCGGATATATGGGGCTTGAGAGAGTATTGTGGAGTGTTGCACAAAATATAAGTTAATAAATGACTTTCTCTCTCCTTAAATCAATTTATAATCCAACAAGATGCATGTATGGCTGATCTAGAACCCTTGTGCTGTCAATTTGTGCCTCATTTGTCAAATAAGTTGGTCACCCACTCCTACCTATTGTCAAAACCTAGTTTGTAGCTTCAATTAATGCATAAGGGGCAATTTGGTCATTTAATAAATCAATTTAATGGTATTCTTGGCATTTAACAAACCCTTAGGGTTGAACCCTAAGGTTTATTACATAGTATTTGTAGAATTTAGCAATTAGGGTTTGTGCCAAAAAAAATAAAATAATTAAATAAAATTATTTTAGTTTCTAAAATTTAAAAATTAAGATCGTTAATTAGATTAGGTTTACTAATTACGTTATACATGAATGTTAGTGTTTAATACCCCTAATCATAATTACCCTTGCCAATTTGGCAATTAGTGTTCATAATTTTTAATAATTAGGGCTACTAAAATATATAATTAGAGTTTATATTAATTAAATTAGGGTTCTTGATATAAATTAAATTCTTTATTTATATATGGACATTAGGGTATTATATCGTAATTAACTTTACCACTTGAATAATTAGTGCTTAAAATTAACAATTAGGATTCACAGAAATATTGATTAGGGTTTCGATTTCACAATTAGGGTTTCGCGACAAAATTAGGGTTTCATGACAAAATTAGGGTTTCTCCTAATTAGCGCTCCAATGAAGTAATACGTAACCATATATCATATAATACAAATATTTAATAATCTTACATTTCCCATTTAAATTGATAAATAGAGTTAAATCAATTAATGCTAGGATTTGGTCAATATACCATAATTGACCATCCATCAACAGTATAATTTTTACAGTACATATTAATAGCACTGAAAAATCAAAATATCATAATATTATAATATTATTGTTATTCCTTGATCAAAACCCAAAATTAGGGTTTGGATTCCATATCTGATTTTATCCACCATAATTAACCTTATAATTAAGTAAAAATAATTTACTTAATAACTTGAACAAAATTCTTATAATAAAATAATTATTATAATTATTCAAAATCATTTCATGTATTATTTGAATAATATAAACATATAATTTCATGAAAAAATAATTAATAAACCATTTCTAATATAGAATTAATTACTAATAAGAATTTCATTTATAATAACCAATATTTCTAAAATAAATTTATTTATAATTAATAATGTAATAAATAAATCTTATTTATCAAACATATAATTATAATTACACATTACCTTGGCACATATCATTCATATTTATTTTTAATAAAAAAAAATTATACGCAAAATTTATGATTTATTTATATAGAAAATATCAGGTTGTCACAACATCTAAAAATCCCGACGTCGACAGGTGGCGACTCTGCTGGGGACTCCAGTAAGAGGACTTAAGCCGCTATTACAATCTTTTCAAAATTGTTATCTACTTGTGTGTGGATGTTGTATTTACATTTATGATGAATGTGTACGAATGCATTTCCTTATTGCACTTAGTGCTTCTCACCATATCTGCTTGTGATATTAGTGCTTTGCACATGTCATCATTTTCATACGGTGAGACGTGATGTATGTGAATGTATATTGTGTGGTCCCTCCACCAGGAGGCTATCCCATCCGATTTTGATTACTGGACTCGTGGGAAGACTAATTCCCCAAGGCTCAGGAAAGGCACCACCCAAATTCGCTCCAGTTCAAAGATCGGATTAACTTCCCGTTGAGTAAATTGCGATTATTTGGGAACCTTCATGCCACAAAGCCGCGAGAGTAACCTAAGATAGATCAGCCTCTAATAAACCCAAAAGGGAGGAAAGTCTCTTCATGTTCTCATTTCAAATTACTTGTAAACACAATTACTTGTAATTTCATTCCATATCTATCTCCATATAATGAGAAATATGAAGAAATGTGAACACATACATATTAACATGCTACAAAAAGCTGACATCCATTTTGCAGGATAAAATTCCTAAAATGGACACATCACATAGCATTTTATTATACACATTCCCTAAAGACTAAACTATGCAAGTTTTTTGCATGGAACTAATCGGACCTACTACCCGGTCGAAATCCAAAAAGGCTACAGGCCTACAGTCAATTATGTCATCATCCAACCAGGCTGAACTTAATCCAGTTTCTCGCAAAGAATTTGACGGATTAAGCAAACAAATTAAAGATTTGGCTTTTCTACTCAAAGAACTACACAAGTCCAATCATGGTCCAAAAATACCCGTACATGCTAAATCCTCCACACAAGGGCCGTTGGATACGACCAACAAAACTCATGATATTTCCCATCCCACTGGAGATCCAAACACTGGTGACATCAAAAAGAAAGTCCTCCATATGGAAGAGACTCTTCGTGCTATTAAAGGAATTAGAACACACGAGAGTGTTTCATATGCTGATCTTTGCATTTTCCCTGTTGTTCATTATCAATAAAAGTTTAAAACTCCTGACTTCGAAAAATATGACGGTTTAGGAGATCCTTATACACATTTAAAGGTGTTTATTGGAGAACTTGGATCTTATGGAGAGGATGAAAAACTCAGAATGCAACTGTTCCAAAAAAGTTTAACTGGAGAAACCCGTTCGTGGTACACAAGATTAGACAATTCAAAGTTCTATAGCTGGGAAGAGCTAGCACATGCGTTCCTCACTCAATATAGCTTTCAGTCTCTGATGGATCCTGATCGATATCAAATTACCAAGATCAAGAAATAGTCTAACGAGTCTTTCAGAGAGTATGCTCAAAGGTGGAGACGCCTGACTACCCAAGTTAGTCTTTCCATGACAGAATCAGAGATGGTCATAACTTTCATAGACATACAAGAAAATCCTTTCTATGAAAGAGTTTTAGCCGACATCAGCAAAACATTTTCTGAAATGGTAAAACATGGGGAGATGGCTGAGATGGGATTGACGTTCGGAAAAATTCAAGACCTAGTTGCCCTCAAAGCTGTTGCTGATCACATCCAATCCGGAAATTATGGAAAAAACCCCCGAAGGGTCCATAAAAATAAAGAGGAAGATGTTTTCCTGATACTACAGGGTTAAAAAGGTAATCAAAACATGCCTATACAAAGGAGAAACTATACTCCCTTTCAAGCACAGTCTGCGAACCCTCCAATACCAAAAGGTGGAGAAGTCAAACGCCCTCGAGTGTAAACACCTTTAGGGGATACCCTCGAGAACATTCTCAATCTTCTGACAACACAGAAGAAAATTATGCATCTTCTTCCACCAGCCAGCCCTAATGGACGGGGTTTCAATGCTGCTCGGAAATGTGCTTAACATACCGGGGCACCTGGACATGATACTCAAGATTATTGGGCCTTAAAACACAAGATCTAAGACCTGATAGACAACGAGGAGATCGTGGTCACCAAACTAGATCAGCCTCATGTTCAAGACAACCCTCTTCCTCAACACAAAGAAGAAGAGGTCAACATGATAAATTGGAGTAATGGGTAAAATTTCAATTGCAACTATGAATCCTCCCAGACCCTCAAAGATGGTGCTGAAAAATGGGATTATGCCAAGTTTCAGTTCACAATGGAACGAAAGATTAAAGCTTTATGCAAGCAAATTAAACTATTGGCAGAATTGGTGACTTATCAGCATTAACTAACAAGTCAATTAATCAGTCAGGAGCATTCTAGTCTATACCTCTTGTCATGAATATTCCCTCGTCACTTTCAGAAAATGAAATGCTGGAAGACAAAGTAACAAAGAGAGCAAATGCCAAAGCCCGTCGACATTTTGCCAACAAAAGGGAATTCACCTATTTGGGCCAACCTATGGAGGAAATCCTTCATATGTTAATCAATGAAAGAAGGATCAGTTCTCTTCTACCACCAATCAACCCCTGTTCAGGGCGGTACAACTCTGATGGAGTATGTCAATATCACTCACAGTCTCGCGGTCACAGCACAGAAGAATGTTGGGCACTCCACCACCTTATCCAAAATCTAATTGACAGTGGTGTCCTGCACTTATCAGACGACGATACTGTGTTACGTGCAAGTGAGAATTCAGGTCCTACTAAGTGGAAGAGTGTGGTAGCAGTCATATCCACTGAAACTGATGGGGCTAACAGATTACCCACAATGACAACAATTCAACTCAAGGGAAGCAATAATCCTTTGAAAGTGGCCGTTCCCGAGCCAATCAACTTGTCGTACGGAGCACAATATCCTATTGTTAGCTTGAGCAAAGTTCCGTGGAATTATGTAGAAGGTGAAGGATCCACCTCATATACAACTGCCACAACGTGAAAGGAAAATCCTTTGTATCTTCCCCAACGGGTTATGAAATCTACCATCAAATCAAAGGGAAAAATACCCATGGAGAAGATTGAAAAATTCCTCAGCACTATGGGTCATAACGAAGCCACGGTGGTTTTAAGCTTAAAAGAAGCTCCACAATAGATATCAAATTTGGACTTGGTCTTAACTTTCGAGAATCACCGAAAGGTATTGCTGAAGGTTTTAGAAGAAGCCTATCTACCGACATCAGTTGATACGGAAAGATTTCAACATCTGGTTGATCCCATTTTTAACAACAATGTGATATCCTTCACTGATGATGACATACCGCCCGAGGTGACCGGTCATTGCAAGCCGTTGCACATTGCGTTCTTGTCCTCGGGATACATGCTAGCTGGAGTCTTGATAGATGGAGGTTCATCTCTAAATTTATGTCCATGCGCTACCTTGGTGAAGATGAATATCAATCTCAACAGAATTCAGGAATAGCCATACTATCATCAAAGATTTTGATGGAGCCCGTCGGAATTTAGTCGGAGTAATTGAACTGCCAATCAAAATTGGTCCTCATACATTCTGCGTATCTTTCCATGTACTCAAGATAGATTCGGGATACAACCTGCTCTTGGGATGACCATGGATCCATATGGCTGGGGCAGTCCCCTCCACTCTTCATCAACAACTGAAATACATTATCAACAATAGCCTGGTTACAGTCAACGCTGAACCAAAGTGTCCTCGGCACGGGGACATAACATTCATTAATGCCAATGCAGATGTTGAACCATTAAGTTTTCATGCCTTGTAAGTAAGCAATACCGAATACCATACTATTGGAATGCCATTACTCAAACCCAAGATTTCTGCCAAGGTAATGTCGACTACTCAAGAAATGATGTCATTGGGTCATAAACCGGGACAAGGGCTGGGTAAAGATTTCCAAGGTATCAAGTACCCAATTCGATAAACCAAGCAAACTGGAACAGCTGGGCTAGGCTATTCTGCCAGTTCTAGTAATAGGAATCCTCATAAGCATCAACAGATTCCTTCAGCTTCAACCATGTGGCGTTTATCTTCGCCTTCAAACTCTGACTCCTCACAACCTCCTGTAAAGGTGCCATCCAATGTAATGGCTATGTTATTTTCTAAGCCAGTACCAGTAAAGGAGAAAGAAGTCTTTGTTCCAAATCCCGCAGTGGAAGAGGAGGAAAGAAGAATCAAGCAAGACGCCATCCGAATGATGTCAGGTATACGCATCATCATTCATGATGAACATACCAACAGATAAAACCCAGATGATGATTGCCCAGACGTAATGGCCATCATTCGGGACAGGGAGGATGATGAGAATCCCTCCATCACTGCGGTCCACCCGGACTTTGCCCTTGCCAATTGGAATATCACTCCTTGCATTGGTCATCAAGGGTAAAGCGAGCAGAAACTATTTCTGCCCTGTAGATGTGCTTGTACTTGCTGATACGGTGTCTCTTCTCCATAAGGATTGTACCTTTGATGTAGATATGAGTTCAGCCTCGATGGAAATACAGGATGACATTGAGGTGCCTCCAGAAATTCAAGAATGGGTCAAAGACAAACCTAAACCCAACCTTGATCAAACCACTTCTTTCAATCTCGGAACCTTAGAAAGCGCTAAGTTAATCCAAATTGGTTCAAACCTTACCCCAAACCAACGGAATTACATGGTTACGCTATTAACCCAATTTCATGATGTGTTTGCATGGTTTCATGAAGACATGGTTGGTTTGTCCATTAACATTGTCCTTCATCGCCTTCCCATTAAAGAGGGATTTAAGCCAGTTAGGCAAAAGCTCATGTGATTGAAACCTAAGTGGAGTTTAAAGGTAAAAGAGGAAATTATGAAACAATTTTAAGCTGGCATCACCATGGTGTCCATATATCCTGAGTGGATATCCAACATTGTTCCCGTACCTAAACCTGGAGGGAAAGTGCGAGTTTGCGTGGACTACCAGGACTTGAACAAAGCGTGCTTAAAAGATAGATTTCCTGTGCCATTTATCCACATTCAACAATACTTTGCAATACGACATGTACTCCTTTGCTGATTGCTTCACAGGGTATCTTCATATCATGGTTGCTGAGGAAGATCGTGAGAAAACTGCTTTCATCACGCCTTGGGGAACTTTTTGTTATAGACGGTTGTCATTCGACCTCATCAATGCCGGAGCCACCTATCAACGAGCTATGATGGCTCTTTTCCATGACTTAATGCACAAAGAGATAAAGATCTATGTGGATGACATCATTGTCAAATCCCGAAAGGAGGATGACCATATAAACCATCTCAAAAAGTTGTTCAACAGGTTGCGTAAGTACAACTTGAAGCTGAATCCAGCTAAATGCGCCTTTGGCGTTAAATTAGGCAGGTTGCTAAGATTTCTAGTAAGCCACAAATGGATTGAGCTGGATCTTGCCAAAATCCAGGCCATCACGGAAATGCCCATTCCTCAGACAGGAAAGGAAATACAGGGATTTTTGGAAAGAATTAACTTCATTAGTAGGCTTATCTCTCAACTCACAGCAACATGTGAGCCAATCTTCAAGCTATTAAGGAAGAACTCCTCCATGAAATGGAATGATGAGTGTCAAAATGCCTTCCTCACAATCAAGAAACAGCTAGTCAAAGCTCCCGTGTTGGTACCACCCGGGGATGATGTTCCCCTATTCATGTACCTCTCCATAAGTGATAATTCCATGGGCTGCATGGTGGGACAGAAAGACGATAGAGGCCAAGAACGAGCTATCTATTACCTCAGCAAAAGGTTCAGCAGCAGTGAACACAAGTACACTCTGATCAAAAAGACGTGTTGTGCTTTAGCATGGGCTTCTATGAGGTTACAACATTACCTCCATTGTCACACAACCCATCTCATATCCCGCGTGGATCCTCTCAAATACGTGTTCAACAAGCCCATGTTAAATTATTGGCTGTCCAGATGGCAGTTGGTCCTACAATAATTTGACATCGTATATGTGACTCAAAAGTCCATCAAAGTTCAAGGAATTGCGGATCAACTTATCACCGCACCATCAGGGGATTTCAAACCCTTGGAAACATATTTCCCTGATGAAGGAGTAATGACAGTTTAGCAACACCATCAGTACGATACACGCCAATCATGGAAGATGTATTTTGATGGAGCTGTTAATATGGAAGGTTCTGGAGCTGGAGCAGTTCTAATATCTGGTATGGGGGAGCAGTATCCCGTCGCTGTCAAATTTTAGTTTGTCAGCACCAACAACACAGATGAGTATGAAGGTTGTCTCATGGGGCTAAAACTTTCCCGTTCAATGGGCATCAGGCGGTTAACTGTCTTTGGAGATTCAGAGTTGGTAATCAGACAATCCATCGAAATCTGTCAAACCAAGGAACTACATTTGCTGCCTTACCATCGGTAGGTTTTGAAGATGGCTTTGGAGTTCGAAGAAATCTCCTTTCTACACATTCCTTGTAATAGGAATGACTTTGCGGACGCATTTAGCAACTTTGGCCTCCTTGATTCACATATCAGATAAGGAACACTTACCAAGTGTCACAATTTCCCTGCACAAGGCCCCAGCCTATGGGAATTACGTTGGAGAAGTATCGGATGACTTACCTCCTATTCAACATCTTTGATATCAACATATGAAGGAATATCTACGAGATGGATCTACACCCACGGAAGCAAGCCCGACTGAGAAAAGGCGGATCCATCGACTTGCTATGAAATTCTACTTGAGTGGAGATGCGCTCTACAAAAGAGATGTATGACTAGGTCTCCTAAGATGTTTAGACAAAGATCAAGCCCAAAGGCTTATGGATGAAATCCATGGTGGAGTCTGTGGCCCCCACATGAGTGGCCCCCTCCTTGTCAAGAAGGTCCTCAGGACAAGACATTACTGGCTATCTCTCAAAGCTGATTGCAATGACCACGTTAGGAGATGCTATCAGTGCCAGATTCATGGGAATTCTATACACGCCCCTCCATGGGAACTACACAATATGATTTCACCTTGGCCCTTCTCAATGCGGCGAATGGACGTTATCGGGCCCATTGAGCCTAAAGCCAGTAATGGTCACAGATTTATCTTCACCATGATCGACTACGCCACCAAGTGGGTAGAGGCAGCCTCCTTCCCCAGGGTTACTAAAGAAGTCGGCATTGCTTTCATCAGAAATAATGTCGTTTGTTGATATGGACATCCAGAGGTGATTGTGTCAGACAATGCTAAGAACCTCAACAACAAAATGATGGAGGAATTATGCAATAAATTCCACATCAAACATCTTAACTCCGTCATCTATCGTCCGAAGATGAATGATGTTGTTGAAGCGGCTAACCAAAACATCAAGAAAATTATGCAAAAGATGTCCGCCAACCACAAAGATTTTCATGACCTATTGCCTCTTACTCTATTAGCCTATAGAACCTCAATGCGTACTTCTACTGGGGCAACCCCCTACCCATTAACCTATGGGATGCAAGCTGTGCTCCCCATAAAAGTTGAAATGGAATCCCTCAGAGTGTTGATAGACGCTCAGTCGGATGAAGACCAATGGGTACAAGACAAGTATCACCAATTATCTCTAATAGACGAAAGACGAACCGCGGCTATCTTCCGTGGTCAGTTGTATCAACAAAGGATCGCCAGATCCTACAAAAAAAAAGTTCAAGCTACGGCAGTTTAAACAGCATGACTTGGTTTTGAGGAAGATCCTTGACAACCAAAATCAATCTAAGGGAAAATTCGCTCCTAACTAGGAAGGCCCGTTTGTTGTCAAAGAAATACTGACAGGAGGTGCTCTCAGATTACAAGAAATGGACAGCGATGAATTTCCATAACTCATCACTTAGACACCGTGAAATGGTACTATGTGTAAAGTTACCATCAAGCAAGCATCCTGGTGTTGGATCAGCAGATCACCAGTCTTCCCGGTTCTCTAACCCCTTTACCACATACAACTTTCTTCCACACTTTGCCCCTCAGGGAAACATACTTTTGAAGCCAAAAGCCTGGCTCCTCTGCGTTCCTACGACTTAGGTCATCCCACTACGGATTGAACCTCTTGCATTTGCAATTTGGCTACCCATACTTGGGATCAAACTTCTCCTACCTACAATTTATCCTCAACCTAGGATTAAACTTTCTACTCCCCGCACTCTGACCTGCACATGGGATTACATTTTTTATCTCACCCTAACGGGCGAACTACGTCGACCTGATCTCCTATTCAATAGGAGTACGTAGGCAACCATTTTATATGGCCCGGTCTCAATAAAACAAAAACAACAAAAACATTTCTACCCTTACAAAAGCAAAAACAACCAAAAACATTCCTACACCATTTCTGCCAAACACAACGTTTAACCTCTTACACCAGGTTCGAACTACGCAAACCTGATATCCTCTTTAATAGAAGTACGTAAGCAGCCATTCATGGTTCGGTCTCAACCCCTACCAAAACACAAACCATTGTCAAATGGTGATGGGATCAGCCTTCAATCCACTACATTTTATTCGGCTTCAGACCAAAGGGATGAAATTACCTGAACTCTTCCCAAATAGGAGATTCGGTGACCATCTAAGCTTCGGTTATACCTTGAAGAGCAACACCAATCCATAAGAGATGGAATTAACTAGGCTTCTCCTAAATAGAAGTACTGGCAACCATCTGTGGTGCGGTCAATCTCAAAGAGGAAAGCCACACTCCTCTCCACATTTCCATACATAAACCAGTCCCAAGACACCAAAGAAGGTAAGGATACATACAGATCGATGATCCATTATGAACTGTCCAGAGACAACTCAATGTCCATTTCTCAAGGAGGAATTCAGAATACATCAAGATCACAAGCCCTGAAGCATCAGGTAAAATAGCAGGCAAGTAGCAGAGTATATCTAAAAGGGAAGTGATCCAAAAATATATTTCCCTGTCATATATATAATGTTGTTTGATATATACAATGTAAATTGTACATGACAAAATGGCTAAGCTAGTCTGTGCAGGTAAATACAAGCTCATCTACAAGTCAGGGTATATACGAGCTAACAAGCCCAACATGGCATCCCTCTCAGAAGAAGGAGGCGAAGCTGTGGTCTCTTGTATGAGAATATCCACACGACCCAACAGATCTACAACCATCTGCATGGTGACCATATGTTCATCAATGTAAGCGCTCATCTCTGCGATCATGCCAGTGGTAAGGGACTTCACTGCAGTACTATCTGTGACGGCTACATCCCGGGCAGATATAGCACCATCCCGCTAAACTATCACTGCATCTTTGGCTGATCTGGCCTCATCCCGCTCAACAACAGCGATATCTCAGCGAGCTAATGCCTCATCTCTCTCTAATAGAGCTGCATCTCTCCCATCAAGGGAAGTCAACATCAACGATCGAGCATGATCTCTCTCGAAGGTCATCAGATGAAGACTCTGCTCTAGGTACTATGCCCAGTGCTGAACCACAACAGTATTGGTACTGGGAGAATCAGGAAGAAATACTGGCAACCCAGCAGCGGGCTCCTCCTCAATGTAGGAATCGATGTCCTCCATGGGCTCTACATCATCTGACTTGCTATCCGGTACTGTAGATACTGCTGCAGCCGATAAAATCTCTGTCTCCATCCATACGGAATACTCTACAGAACAACCTGGATGAATGATATAAAAATTAGCTAACTCACGCTTATCCCAACAAGCATACACAAGGAATCGGTCCTCTGCTGAAAGATATCAAGAAGCTGAACGCTGACCTATCGCCCCCTCGAAAGGATGAAAATCCTGAAACTGGTCAAACTGCGACATCACGGTCAGTGGGTGATAAGTAGTCACGCCCCTCAAACCAGTAAGAGGGATGTAGTCCATGTCCGGAGCGTGAGAAATAAAGTTATATGGTGAGCTAAGCCACGAACATGGCAATATGCTTAATGGATCTCTGATATCTACAAAAAATGTGGACCAAGACAGAGCATCTATACACTCCGATGGTTGAAAGGAGTATGACATGGCTACATTATGGGTGAACCAATACCCATGTCGTCTAAGAGTGCCAATCGGTCTCAAGTGTGACATAAACTGCACATATAACATGACCGAGCTACCGTGAACACTCCTGTCGGATAAGTGCAGTAGTAGGATGCTGACCGCAGGGTCTTTGCTACAATCATAGGTATAATGGTGTGACCCTCCCTAAGAGCTCTCACTTTTATGATGACACCAATGTCTTTATCATCCATGTACCATGGCATATAGACATACGACAGTACGCATAACAGCAGTACATCAACCCTGGCTAAATGCCAATGATCCTCCGGTGCGGTGAAATCCCTGGAATGTCGTGAATAGCTATCCTCAGAGCCAAATCTGTCATACAAAAAATGCTGGGATATCACATGGCCAGACGTCAGCTCATCCTGTACCACTCTGCGCCGCAATCCAGTGAGAGTCATGAATCGTCTACTCATGTCTCCCAAAGCCATATGCACGCAAGGTCTGTCTAATGGCAGCATCGTCAATCGTGCATACTCCTCCAGAGTAGGAGTCAACTCATGGGTCCCTAATCAAAAAATATGCCTATTCGAAACCCAATGCTCTAGCATCCCGTCCACAAACCCTACGAGAACTTAAAACATCAATAAGGTCATGGTATACTGTAGTAAATGATCTACAGTCACCCTGTTTGGTGGTGACATGCTATCATACCACAATCGCATACCCAATGCCACCAATGATGGTGGGGTATGATCTATACGGCTAACTGTCGAAGAAGACATCTGTGTGGGCCGTGTCATAAGACCATCCAAGGGTCAATGCCGAATATCTCTGGACAGACATACATATGTATAACACGATACATGCATAGAAGATAATAGATGGCAATATGATGTAGGGAATGGAAAAATTATGTATACATTCCTAAGTATATCAACATCTAATACATCATCTCTGGACAGCTACAAATACAGGGAAATGGGGCACAGATGCCCTACTACTAATAGAAGCCTATCAAAAGATATAGCGAGAATGGGGTACAACCACCCAATATCTAACAGATGCCTATCAAAAGATATAACGAGACTACACATCAGAAGAAGACAATGGTGTCGATGTCCACATCATAAATCCTGTCCACCTGATGTAACTCCTTCTGAGTCACTGGATCTCTATCAACATGGATGTCAGGCCTATATAGAGGAGGATATACGCTTGCAAAACCAAATGGGTCATCTGAGGGGCCAGTGCCTGAGCTGGAAAGATCAAATGAAGCTTCCTCTGCCGGATCTCTGCCCAAATGTCAGATAAATATGTGTGCCTGGTCCAACTGCCAGGTCAAACTATCAATCTCTGTCATATGAGTCGGATCTTGGACATAAGCTATCCAATCTGTCATCATCATGGATCCTGGAACTATATCCCCTATAAACAGTGTGGCGCGGAACTGGGCTCTGATAGTACGAGGGAACCACCAACGCTAGAACGTCTCCTGAGTGCAAGGACCCTCTGATAATGTAAAGTCGTCGAACCCCAACAATGGAATATCAGTGATGGGTGACTGCGATACAAGACAATAACGCCTGCAGGAGGCAAGATCGGCATACGAATCTCCCATGTGGTGCTCCTAATAGCATGCTCTCCTAAATAGAGCTCCCAGCCTCCATCTGTGAAGAGAGGAACTCTCCTGGTGGAAATCACGTACTCGACTCCAGTCGGGTAGACATCCTCAAAGCCGATGGTCAAATGTTCCCCTGAATAGGGAATCCATGTGATGGTATAAGCTGTCAACAACTCCAGCTACATACGGTAATGAGTGAAGCCCTCGGCTATAGGGACCTCCAGGAAAATGGAATGATGCCATCGTCGTCCTCGTGGATAGGTATCTAAACCTAACACACTCACAGGACGCAAGCATAGGAGCCTCTCATAGGCCTAAAACTGCAAACACAATGGCAAAACATCTGCTATTAGTAAACACTCTTAACCTATAAATGGGAAATGACAAGAGAAATACTCACCAGCAGAAATGGGTAGAAGTCAAGCCAAGCCTCGGTCAAACCCTGTGAGCGCATACGCATGCCCGGAGGAAATAGGAAAAGGTATAGGAATCCCAATCATACTCTCCAATACGGTCCATATGACGCGTGGGACGGATCAATGCGAAAGACACCGTAGAAGAGTTATCTGCTATGAAGCAGACTCTAATGACCATCAGGAACAATCGTCGCAGAATGTGATCCCTGATTCTGACATCATTAGGCATGGGCTCACTCAAAAGCCCGCTCATAGCATCTACGCTTAAAGGAATTGAACGGACAGTCCTACCCTTGAGTGCCACCTCCGGAACTCCAAACAAGGATCTGACGGTAGTAGGGGTAATATTCAGCATACAAAGCAATGGCTCCCCTCCAAACTCCATACCTGTGATAAATCGCCAATCCATCGGCGTCATCACCACCTCGCAATCCAGCAGATGGAGTGACTGAGTCTGATGAAACTATCGCTCAGACAATGCCTTGAGGTAACCCTAGGGACAACGACGGGGATGTATGGAGAAGAATGCCCCGAATCCCCAATCATGCACTACAGCTCTATAATTAGGATGAAGAATCTGATACATGGAGTGTATACTAAACCAATTCCCTTGAGGCTGTGTAAAGTCGGGAACCTGCATGAAATGCAGATCATCATCAGGACCCTTTAATCCTCATCAATAGGAAAGGAGGTAGATCATAGTCTAACGCCCTACCTCGTTAGAATGCAAATACATCGAGGGATGTCTACTCAAATCACCCGAAAACTTTGGGTTTGCCACCTGAATACAAGGGAGCTCCCTACGGGGAACATGTGCAGTAAGAGCGGGATCCTCGATCGGAATATCCTCATCCGTATCCTCAACATCTATCACGTCTGCCCGGACAGAGCGAATCATGGCCTCCACCAATCGATGAGGCTGACTGACAGAACGGGGTCGAGGCACTTCAGAAGCCCTCCTCCGTATACCAGAAGTGGTCCTACGGGAAATGCTCGGCTAATCCTAATCCATAATATCTGGACAACAAGTCTCCAAATCACCTCAAAAACGGTGTGGTATTTCCTTACCTGGAGCTTTCTAGAATGCATTTTATGACTATATGTATGCATGCATTTACTTTAACATACAATAGAGTTAAAATGCATGACTATGGCCTATATTTTGAAAAAAATTTCCGTAGTCCCCTTTGAAAATAGGACTATCCACATGCACATAGGCATGTCTAGGTGGCCATTCTGTAGCACACCTGCCCCAAAAGTCATACACATAATATATGCATTAAAAATCAAAATCATCCATGCATAAGGTTAACCTCAATATCAGGAGTACTTTGCCTTTCTACCTTTTTCTCATTGGACCTCAAATAGGACAAAAAATAGCAGAAAAGGTGCCAATTTAACTGTCTCAAAAGTTAAATTTTTTCACATCATTATGTTTAGCATGGTTTAATACTAACATTTACTATGTTGAATATTTTTTATCAAGTCATTTGTGCATACATAATCACTACTATGTGTTTAGATGCATTTCATGCTATAACTCAAAATCTAACGGATAAAAACTGGAAAAAATACATGTTTATGTTACCAGGATAGTGCATAACACTTGTACGGTGACAGAATTTGCAGAAAGTAGCCCGAACTCAACAGATCTGAAGGAGGCTCATGGATTTCTCTTCGCGAATCCAGTTGAAAATGACTTGTGAGACCAACCTGCTGGAATATATCATCCATGGTTGGACACAGGCTCATTTGTGGCTGAAGCAAGGTGCACCTGCGGCACCCCTATGTAGGCCCCACCCCTCCAGCTCGGTCCAGTTCGAGTTGTAAAGGAGTTCCCACAGACTAGAAAGGTCAAATCTGGAATAAAAATGCCACGCAATTGAGCAAAACAACATGCAGTCCTAGTCTTCTCAGATGAAACTTTGAGTCTGTACATCACTCATTGGTAGTCACCCGAACACGAGGTATACCCTGCCAATAATCTCATTTGTCACAAATCACATCCGGCAATACCTTGTACAGGTTCGATGCCGCCAACTCCGGGTCATAGCCCTTAAAGATCAACGTGGATCCCCGACGGGGGTTACAACGTGGATCCCTAATGGGGGTTACAACGTGAAGCCCCGGTAGGGGATTACAACACATATTAAAGCCGTTAACACACATATCAATGAAGGTTAAGCGGCCTTGACGTTATCTCAGCCGATAGCGATTAAACCTATCAGAGCTTTAGAGCTATTCGAGGATGTCATGCTCGATTACTCATATTCCCCAGCGGATACCCGGCGGGGGTCACAACGTAATGTTCCATTTATTCACACGTTAACGAAGGTCAAGCAACCTTGACAACCTACCCACAGAGTATCAGCCGTTAATTCGCACGTTAGCGAAGGTTAAGCAACCTTGACAGTATATCCTATAGGATTTTTCAGTCATTGATTCACTTGTCGGTGAAGTACACGTCAACAAAGGTCAGGTATCCCTGACAGCATTTGCTGTTGGCAGTAAATCCAACAGAATCTTGAAATGTCCTGGCGATACCAACCAAGAAAGGTTAACGTTATCAAAGAAGATCGATGATGGAATATGTTATACAGATCCTCAAAACACATACGAGGTACGTTTTTCAGGATCAAGTCGTTATCAAGGACCCAGGAATTTGGTGATAACCTCAACATCAACATCCTAACAGATTCAGATTACACATCAAATATGGTCATCATTGTCCAATCCCCAGTTGAAGCAACAGGGAGCCAGCAATCATCCCTAGCATGGTTGGCTACAACCCCGTACACATGCATCATACATTTGCGTCATGTTGCTACACATAGTACCTTGTTTGTCTTGTTACATTTCAAGTGTCTAGAATTATTTATCCTACCCATGCATCGCTATGCATGAGTATGATAAAGAGGGGCATCTGTAGACACTCAAAATTTTCTGTACACCTGTCACTGACATTGTAGGAGGACAGATTCTTCTTTCAAGAGGGAACCCTAAAAGACAATCCTATTCAATTCTGGATACTACTAAAAGTTCAGCATCAACCCCGGAACACACACTGGGAGTAACAATTCCAACCTCGGATATAACCCAGAGGCATGCAGATCCAATACCGGAACAAACACCAAAGAAGACCGATTAATCTCAGAGATAACCCCGAGGTATCCAGTCTCAGTCCCAATCATGGGAAAAGCCACCAACCTTGGTGATAACCCCAAGGAATGCAGTTTCGGCGATAACCCCGAAAATGCTTGTTTCAAATGCAACCAGCTTCAATCTTAGCGCTCACAACGAGATACTTCGTACCAACTCGGAGATAACACCGGGAGGACAGGCACACCTCAAAGATGACAATGAGGTTATTCGATAATTGCAGTAGTCTAATCTCAGCGAAGCCATGAGCAACGTCTGCTTTATCAGCCCAATCCGGCGATAACACCGGTGAGGGGCAACATCGTCATCTCGCCAACGCAATACCACGCCACTTCATCTCAATATTTTCATACACATCTCTACGCAACGATGTCCCACAAGAATCAAGGGTAACTAATTCTGAGTGACTATTGTGAGGGGTAACGGATGGAATTTGAAGCTTGAAGACCAGAGGGCATCGTCCCATCTTCAATGACTTCGTACAAACTCTAATCCTATCCCATTGTACAACTCTCAACAATGGTGGTCTGAAATAGGTCTTGTATACCTCAATCGAATACCCAGATTGTACTTCTGAAAGTTTGAACGGACATTACAATGTCCGAGTGAACGTACTACGAGATGACCCAACCGAACCGGAGAAACTCGGGCCCACCCGGGTTGCCTATGGTACACCTGCGACTGAGCCGTAGGTACACCTGCGGGTCCACCCTCTATAAATAAAGGGCTTGGGGTGGCCATTTTGCAAGAAAAAATGGCGAGGAAGCCCTGCCCAATTTGCTCTGCACTCACCCCATACAGTGTATTTTCCCATTTTAAACACTTGTGAGCTCATATATAGCTACTTTTGTACCTACAAAAGACAATGTTTACCCACTTTAAAGATATAGAAGTCTTCTTCAGTAGTCGACTATAAGCCTTCTCATACACTTTAAAGACTTTCTCTTCATCTCTGCACACACCCTTCTTCACGTTGAGAGTCGTGCTGCGTGCGTTTGCCCGAATTTCGGTCCGTGGTTTTATTTCAGTTTGTATATACATATATATATATATATATATGTGTGTGTGTGTGTGTGTGTGTATGCACACAGAGGATCCAGTCTGGGATCCCGGACTGGTCCTAAAATCCGAACCCAATTTTTTTTTTTTTTTTTTGAAATAACTAAAAAAAAATTTATGTAATTGAAATTTTTACATAATACAGTGTTTTGAGTGTGTTTTTAATACCTATACCAACCAATGTATGTACAGTCTGCCCACACTATATAGAAATGTTTGGGTATAGGCATCCAAATCACACCAAAAACACTATATTATGTAAAAATTTCAATTCCATAATTTTTTATTTTTTATTTTTAGTTGTTTCAAAAAAAAGCAAAAAATAATAATAATAAATTGGTCCGGATTTTATAGAGTCCGGGATCCCGGACTGGATCCGGACTATATATATATATATAAACTGTGTGTCAAACTTTGTTCGATGAGCCTAGACTTCAGTCTGGAGCGTTTACTGCTTTAATATATATATATATATATATATATATATATATATATATATATATATATATATATATATATATACTTATATATATTAATTGTGCGTCAGACTCTGTTCGGTGAGCCTAAATTTTACATCCGGTGCGTTTACTCTGCTTTAACATATATATATACACCGAACAGAGTCCGACGCACAATTAATATATATAAGTATATATATATATATATATATATACGGAGAGGCTCTTTAGCGAACCAAAGACGAACCGTCGTCTTTGGTGTCTATGGTGACGGTTTGACCCGTCGCCAAAGACTACATGGCTATGGCGACGGATCTAACCGTCGCCATAGACACCAAAGACGACGGTTCATCTTTGGTTCGCTCTTTCAGGTTCGCTTTAGAGAAAGACCGTATATATATATATATATATATATATATATATATATATATATATATATATATATATATATATATATTAACTGTGTGTTGGACTCTATTCGAGGAGCTTGGATTTTAATTCGGTGCGTTTACTCGCTTTTATATATATATACTTATATATATAAACTGTTGTTGAACTCTGTTCGATGAGCCTGGATTTTACATCCAGTGCGTTTATCGCTTATATATATATATATATATATATATATATATATATTTGTCTCACCTGGAGTTCACTTCGTGGTTGTTGATCGCTTTTACCGCTTTCTTTACATTTCGTCCTGCCTGGAGTTTACTTCGTGGCAGTTGATTGCTTTGTACAGCTTTATTTATATTTTGTCCTGCCTGGAGTTCCCTTCGTGGCGGTTGACCGTATTATCAGCTTTATTTACATTTCGTCTCGCCTGGAGTTTCCTCCGTGGCGGTTGATAGCTTTGACAACTTTATTTACATTTCTGATCCCCCATGGAGATACTTTCTGGTTGGTGATCATGTGTGTGTGTATATATATATATATATATATATATATATATATATATATATATATATATATATATATATATATATATATTTACATCTTTTATATATATACCTGCTTACTACTTTCATACAAATTGCGATATCATGTGCGCCTAGGAAACATGTGATCACAGATTCAACTTATTGGATCTAGATTCGGTTCCCATGATGGACATTTTTAGCTGTAAGCAACTTGTAAATTATTCTGCGGTGTCTAAATTTCTTCAGATGATTTCTATACCCATGAGGAAGTCGGCATTATTTTGTACATTATTTTCATGCGGATGCCTCGCATCTGTAAAATAAAATCAATCAAGTCGAACACTTAATAAAATTGGAGTGTAAAAGGTATCAATTACTATTGAGCATGAGGGTTTGAAAAACCTCTTTTATAAAACATCACTTCCATATCTTGCTTAAAATTGAATTTTTAAATAAATTCAAACCCTGTGTATATAGGTGCGAACGAGGCCTCGCACTACTTCCAAATTACAGCACATCGACCCACACACACACACATTCAGATAATAGTTTCTTGAAAAGAGGCGGTCACCATGGTAACACGGATGTCGGGAGGTACCTAACACCTTCCCTCTGCATAACAAAGTCCCAGGACCCTAATGAATCTCGGTTTCACTGACCCGTTTAGCAGTGTCACATCACTAGGTCAATGTGCAAACCTTTTCTCGGTTTTGTTGGTACAACCACTTAAAAAACCAACTGGCGAATCTTAACAGTCCATCATCGACATTATACATGTCGGACCTTTTTCACTTGTTTTTTCAAATAAATCTCACCTAAAATGAGAACACCAAAGAACAAGTAACGGAAATGGACATCAAAAAATCCTGACGTCTACAGATACCATATTTTTTGTCGTAAAAGATGTTCTTACTTATTTTCCCAGTTGATAAGTGTTGGGTAAAATCTAATTATGCACAATATGCAAGTATATGTGGTCAACAAGTAATAAAGTGAAAGTAGAGTATCTTTCCCACGAGGAATTGTTTAATAAAAATCATCAAGTACTAACCCGTAACCAACTCAATCTTATTTAAACGAATGAATTTCAATTTATAAGTAAACTAATTCTAATTACTACTAGTTAAATTAAGATTACGGAGATTTAAAATCACAACTTCATTTATTGCTTCATTTAAGTTAACACACTTCTCGTCAATTATTCTCTATCCTGAATTGTTAATCAAGAACATTAAAGCAGATAAAACCACCTTTCGATGCATAATACTCATACTCGCTTAAATCCACAGATGATAGAATTAAGTAAGACACCCTAATTAACTAATCCACTATATCTCTATATGAATTACAATGAAAATGGATTTAAAGCACAAGTTCTATCTCTATAAGATTATATATGGCGTAAAGGCATATATCTATCCTAAACACGAATCATGAATTCCATCTATGTAGAAATCAAAAATGCATGCTATCCTGATCAGATCTAAATCTAAACTTCATCTCTCGAGTTCATAAAGATTATCACGGTAATTGATGGAAAATTAATTAAACAATTAAGTCTAAATCACAATAGAAAATCCTCACGATAGAATATAATAATTGATAGCGAAGCATATTAAAATAAACTACATAATAAGATCCATTGTAATCTCAAACAAAGAATTAGTTCATTGAATTAAAACTAAGAATCCACACTTGAATACACATTAAAAGATAAAAATAAGAGCAGAGTAAAGAATAAATCTGTAGTCAGTAAATCTCCATCTTCCTCAAGATCCTGCTCTTGATCTTCAATGGTGTCCAAGTTGCTTCAATCTCCAACTCTAATAAGAACTAGGGTTTTGCTCCTAATCTACTCTAATCTAATCTAATGGAATCCTTCAAAACTAGCCTATATATCCTCTCTTTTCTGCCTCTCATCATGTATTTATAGTTCTAATGGATAACCTAGCAAGTTAGGTAACTAAGAATCCTATTCTAGCTCAAATTGGACACCAAATAACCCAAAATAGTTGTCCCCTCGCCAACCGGCGTGCCCCACATTGTTCCTAGGCCATTTTGGGCGTGCCTAACGCTACTGTAGTAGAGTTTCTGGTGGCTCGGCATGCCCCGCGCTGCTTATAGCGTTGTCCGTGCTACTCTATTTTCTGCTGCGATGTCCTTTGGAAAACTGGCATAACTTTTGATCCGCTAGGATTTACGGGGCCTGCAACCTTTTAAATCGAAGATATCGACGAGATCTATTACTTTCATTCTTTGAGGATTGACAAATTACATACGGATCAAGGCAGAAATCGAGCTTGAAGTAGATGTTATCAAAACTCATCAGTAATTTCTCAATCAATCATCAAATCTTAAACCGTTATTACTAATATAGTGTGTGTGTGTGTGTGTGTGTGTGTGCTCAACATCCATGCTAACTGATATAATGCTAAATAAAACACATAATAGATCTTTTTAAAGACAGCATACAGTGCAAACTCGCAAAATTCACGAACAAGCTAAATCCAATAAAATTCAAACATCCACCAAGTTCAAAAGTCCAATCCAAGATACTTATGCTTTACTTTGCATCATGGGGTCTTTTTTTTGCTCTTTTCCAGTCTTATTTTTTTTATTATACGTATTCTTATATATTTTTTTCTTTACCATGAGTGTGCAATGTCTCATTCCATTAGGCCAACAGTGCTACCCCTTAGCGAGCTTTCGACCAACGACTCCCAAACCATAAAGACCTTAGGGCGCTAGGTGTAAAGACACTCCATCGGGCATACTTGCTCAAGTAACAAAGGCCCCGAAACAAGACTAGCCACGGTAATTTTTTTTCATCATTTTTTTCTTTTTCTTTTTTTTTTCTTTTTGAAGCTTATATATCCCAAATTTTTCCCCCAAACTTAAGTTTTTGTCTAAGTTTAGTCATCTCTGCCTTTTCATGTCTTTCATCCATTCACACTAGTATTATCCTTAAGAAGTCAATTATGTATCAATTTATACTTAATCAGTCAACAAAGTTGTCTCTAACGTGCTAACCTTGATTATACTAGTTTAAAACAGGAAAAGATCCAATTCATAACAAAAAAAATCACGTCAAAGCTCTAATAATTAGTACTATACTTGTCTACTCAATTCCAATTTCATCATTGGCCAAAATAAACTTAAACTGTCTAACAACTGGATTCATGCAAATGAACATAGTAACTAACTAATATTTTTAATTTTTTAATTTTTTAACAAGAAACTGCATATAATGCTATTCAAACTATACTACTATGCAACTACTTATGCAGTTGTACTACATGAATGCAAACATATTGAACCTAAACTAAATTAAAAACATATGCAAAATAACATAACATAAACATAAAACTAAACATGCAATAAAGAACTAAACTAAACTCCCCCAAACTTAGCAATTACAATGTCCTCATTATAAGAATTTAGCGGTAAGTAGAAGAGAACTTCCCTGTAATTAGCTAAGCACGAGGTGATGGTGGCAATGGCGGTAACGATCATTTTCCTATCCATTGAACCTCCAATACCTGAAATGAAGAGAGACAACATGGATTAGAATATCACTTGGATTGGTAAGAGAACTTAATAAGCAAATTAATTCCTATCTACTAAATAAACTAGTAAAACAAATAAATATAAAAAT
The DNA here is from genome assembly GCA_020205505.1 of Panax japonicus. Taxonomy (NCBI): domain Eukaryota; kingdom Viridiplantae; phylum Streptophyta; class Magnoliopsida; order Apiales; family Araliaceae; genus Panax; species Panax japonicus. Next base: position 32,333,069 of record CM035109.1, on the reverse strand, counting down.
TTATGGGTTGCCTCCCAGTTAGCGCTTGATATACAGTCTTTCATCCTAACTTTGTTTGGTCAACGCTATCAAATTCCTCATAAATAGTTGAGGAACCCTCCATCTATCGAAAATAATGCAGCTTTTGGTAGGTTCCCATTTGTGATGGCTATCGAATTAAAGTCACCTAGCATGCTTCGTTTAGATAAGTGCCCAATTAAGAATGTTAAATAATTAGGTGCTTTGTCGTCTTTTGAGTGTATGATTAGATTAGGGCTTTGAGGCTTGGCAAGCACAACGGGTTCTTCTTCTATCTTTTCCTCCTCATCCCACCATCGCTTCACATTTGTAATAGCTCTCATGTCACAAGGAGTATTGCCGATGACATGACATCCTAGTGGACAAGGTTTTGCAAATCTAACTGGATCCTTGAACTTTGGTGGAGAAGGCACTTGAGGAATTAATAACATCGGCTCATCCTCCTTAGTACTCATAAATAGTTCATCCCCACTTGTCTCCTCTTTTTCAACATCTCGTGGCTCATCCAGTTGTAGATTTGGCTCGGGCACTTCATCAATCTCGAAATCCTCATCATAACACCACTTTTTTTGAGGAATGTTGTTCAGGGCTTTCAGCATTTGATCTATCTGGTTCTGCATATTTTGAATTGATATCTCTTGATTCTGAATTGACCGCTCTTAATTAATCATCCTTTCCTCATTTGATGCTACGAACTTGGACAACAATTCCTCCAACCTTGAATTATCTATCTCAGTCTTGGAAGCCATGTATTGAGGACCATTGGTTGAGGTAGTGACGAGTTGTTCCATCCGATTATTAAAATTTTGGGTTGACAGCTCTTGGCTAATCCTCATCTCCTCTAGGTTTGTTATGCCCTTCAATATTACATCCCTCGGACTTGGCTTTTCGTCTTGTGGCAATGGAGGTGGACATGAAAATTTCAGTGTGTATGTTAGATTTGGAGCGTAGTATTGGTCTTCATAAGTATAGCTCCACGACGAATCAGGGTGATACCTCCAAACTTGATGTTAATTAGCATATGTATAATCGTTGAGGTATTCACCACCGTGTTGTCCCAACCCAAAACTAACAGTGCATTGATGACTCGGATGATTACCAGCACAATAATTGCAATTAACTGCTATCCTTCGATTACGTTGGGCTGCAACAACATCCAACCTCCTCGAAAGTGTCTCCAGTTGCACTGATAATGCAGAAAATGCATTGAGACCATCAATCCCCGCCCCCTTGGCTGAGTTATTCTCGTATACGGCCATTGATAATTAAACTCCGCCATGGTACCTGAATAGAAAGAAAAATAGGAAGAGAATTAAATAAAAAGGAAATAAAAAAAATATGTTTAAATTAAGACTAATTTGATTGAAGCTAATATTGGCAAAAATATATTAACTAATTTTTCGGCAACGACGCCAAATATTTGTTGGGTAAAATCTAATTACGCACAACACGCAAGTATACGTGGTCAACAAGTAATAAAGTGAACGTAGAGTATCGTTCCCATGAGGAATTGTTTAATAAAAATCATCAAGTACTAACCCGTAACCAACTCAATCTTATTTAAACAAATTAATTTCAATTTATAAGTAAACTAATTATAACTACTACTAGTTAAATTAAGATTACGGAGATTTAAGATCACAACTTCACTTATTGCATCATTTAAGTTAACACACTTCTCATCAATTATTCTCTATCCTGAATTGTTAATCAAGAACACTAAAGCAGATAAAACCACCTCTCGATGCATAATAACCATACTCACTTAAATTCACATATAATAGAATTAAGCAAGATACCCTAATTAATTAATCCACTATATCTCTATGTGAATTACAATTAAAAAGGATTTAAAGCACAAGTTCGATCTCTATAAGATTACATATGGCGTAAAGGCATATCTCTATCCTAAACACGAATCATGAATTCCATCAATGTAGAAATCACACACATGCTATCATGATCATATCTAAATCTAAACTTCATCTCTCGAGTTCATATAGATTATCACGGTAATTGATGGCCAATAAATTAAACAATTAAGCCTAAATCACAATAGACAATCATAATGATAGAACATAATAATTGATAGCAAAGTATATTAAAATAAACTACATAATAAGATCCATTGTAATCTCGAACAAAGAATTAGTTCATTGAATTAAAACTAAGAATCCACACTTGAATACACATTAAAAGATCAAAATAAGAGTAGAGTAAACAATAAATATGTTGTCAGAAATCTCCATCTTCCTCAAGCTCCTTCTCTTGATCTTCAATGGTCTCTAAGTTGCTTCAATCTCCAACTCTAATAAAAACTTGGGTTTTGCTCCTAATCTAATCTAATCTAATGGAATCCTTCAAAACTAGCATATATATCCTCTCTTTTATGTCTCTCATCATGTATTTATAGTTCTAATGGATACCCTAGCAAGTTAGGCAACTATGAATCCTATTCTAGCTCAAATTGGAAACCAAATAACCCAAAACAGATGTCCCATCGCCGACCGGCGCGCCCCACGCTATTCTCAGGCCATTTTTGGCACGCCCCACGCTACTGTAGCAGAGTTTCTGATGGCTCAGTGCGCCCCGCGCTGCTTATAGCGCGGTCCGTACTACTCTATTTTCTACTGTGACATCATTTTATAAAATAGGCATAACCTTTGATTCGTTATGAGGTACAGGGCCTGCAACCTATCAAATCGAAGATATCAACGAGATCTATAACTTTTATTCTTTGAGGATTGACATATTACGTCCGGATCAAGGCGTAAATCGAGCTTGAAGTAGATGTTATGTAAATGGCAAGCATGACAACTCTTAACTTTGAGCTTTGTTGATAAAAAGGCCATAACTCTTGCATCCGAACTCTAATTGGGATGGTTCAAGATGTTCAGGAAAGATAAGAAGAAGCTCTACATTATAATCCAAGTTCCAAGCCAAGAACATGCATCTAACTTGGTGTTAAAAGTCCTTCAATCTTCCCTTCTTGCATTTGCTTGCGTATTTTGGTCTAAAAGATGTCTGAATTGCTTTCCCTTGCTTCTTCACGCCAATTTTATGTCATAGCCTACAAAATAACATACAATGTATGAAAAGTAACTAAGAAACATAGGTTTAAGCAACTAATTCAAGTAATAGATACCAGATAAGTAGGTATAAAACCTTCTTATCAACAAGGAATGCATATTCCTTTCTTTTCAAACCTGATTTTTGGTTGTCCTTTTACAACTCCTTATAGATAGAATCTTGATTAGATCCATATGAACATGTCCCATCCTCTTATGCCATAGATAAGCTTCATCTTGTACTGAAGTAAGACATAGTTCTTCATCCTGTTTCTTAAAATCAAGAGTATATATATTTCCTTCTCTTTGTGCAACTAAAGTAGTATTGTTAGTACCATGAAATATTGTGCATTTATCTTTTTCAAAATTAACTTGATGGCCATTATCCATTAATTGACTGTTACTAATTAAATTAAATTCAAGACCGTTAACAAGGTGAACATTATTTATACTTACCTTGTCATTACCAATTTTACCTTTTCCGATTATTTCGCAGGTTCTATTTTCTCTAAACATGACCGTTCCATTCTTCTTATTGATATCTAGTTCCATGAACTTTGATTTATCACATGTCATGTGATGAGAACATCCGCTATCAAGAATCCATTTTTGAGATGGAACTCTTACCTTTAAACATACATGTTAAGAAAAAATAATTTGTCATTTTGGTACCCATATCTTTTTGGGTCCACTTATGTTAGTAGCAAGAAAATCACCCTTTTTAATCCACACCTTTTTAACATTGTTTTGTTTCTTAAAACAATTTATATCTAAATGACCTTTTATACCACAATGTTTACAAGTTGTGAAAGGAGAACAAAAATTTAGTCTAAAACATGATTTTGATTTTAACATTTTTATCTCTCTTTTTGTAAGTGAGATTATATTCAATTCCTTGTTTTTCAAAACTAGGTCTTTGTTTTCCCAATATAACAACAAGATTCTTTTCTCCTTGAACAAATTTAGCAAGTGTTGATTTTAGTGACTCATTTTCCTTTTGCAGTTCATTAATTGGAACGGTCGTACAGTGAGATTCATTACTAAATGCATCAATACATACATCTCTCATTTTTAGTTCATTGGTTAATTTTTCAACTTCCTTATTTAGATTGTTAACTTTGTTGAAAAGTATTTTGTTAAAATTGTCTAAGTGGTCATTTTTTGCAATCAAAATCTTTTCATTTTTACATGATGAAAATTTTCTTTCTTTTCAACTATTAGTGAATCTACTTCACTCATTAATGTATTAACTAAACCTTTCAAGCATGCATTCTTTTATTTTAACTTCTTATTTTCTTGCTCTAGTGAGTTTAGCTCATTAAGAGATACCTGATTAGAGTCACCTTTAATTCCCACGAAGCATACTTTAGCTATTTCATCTTTAGCATCAATCTTCACTTCGGATTCCTCATCACTCCAAGTAACAAAGACTTTGCTCTTCTTGTTGTCTTTGTAGTTTGTCTTCCCTTTGTTCTTTAATTGAAAACAATCTTTCTTGAAGTGGCCAGGACGTCCACAATCAAAGAATGTCCCTTCAGTTTGCTTTTCTATAAACTTATTCGAATTGAAAGTGTTTCTACTCTTGTTCTTCCTTTGTAATAACCCCTTGAGTCTTCTTGACATCATGGCTATTTCTTCATCTGAGCCATCATCAAGCTCCTCCTCATTATCTGTAATAAGAGCTAAGACCTTTCTTCGAGGAGTTTCCCCCTCATCATCATATCTCTTTAACTGATGTTCATATTCTTCTAATTCACCAAACAGAGTTAAAGTGTCCGTGGAAGAAATAGTAGAAGAATCTTGAAGAGTAATGATTTTAGAAGCAAACCTTTTGGGCATAGCCCTAAGTAGCTTACGGTTGATCTCACTTTGAGGAATAGTCTTGTCCAGGAATTTCAAGGAGTTTATAAGGACTAGAAATCTTACTTGAGCTAGCTTAATGGTTACATCTTTTTCGAGCTTGAACATTTCATAATCGTGCATAAGCATGCTTAGCTTGACTTCTCGTACTTTGGAGGTACCTTCATGACTTATCACTAAAGTATCCAATATTTATTTGGATGTGTTGCTTGAAGAGACTTTATCTATCTCGGATTATACCATGCCGCTGAGAAATGTGTTCACTGCCCCTGAATCATATGAGACCATGTAGGTTTCGGTTGAATCCATTTCTAGAAGAGTCTTTGGTGTCCCATCATCTTTTTGTGGAATAACCAGTCCATTCTCAATGACCCACCATTCCCAAGAATCTCTTTTAAGATAGATCCTCATCCGGAACTTCCAAAAATTATAGTTATCAATTTCATGCAACAGAGGTGATCGGTTGGTTGATTGACCTTCTTGATTGTTGTTCCCGAACTGTGCCATGTCAGAATCGTTCCTAATAAGTCACCTTTAAGACCAAGATAAATAGAGCCAAGCTCTGATACCAAATGAAATTTAAATAGGCACACTTAGAAGGGGGGGTTGAATAACTGTGATTTCTTATGAACCCACTCAAGTGGAGAAGAACTTAGCATATGAAGAAATTCTTGTCCAGATTCTAGATAAGAAAGAGTAAACTTTAAGGAACAAAGTCGTTTCTTCTGTAAAAATACTTTGGCGTAACCACGATGTCGAGGAGGCAACGTGGGAGTTAAAAGATAAGATGAGGAGGGACTATCCCCATCTATTTGTGTAACTTTATACCAATTACGAGGACGGGATTTTTATAAGGGGGGGGAGGATGCAATACCCGAGATTTTTATAAATTATAAATAAAAGTGTTTGAATATTTATTTTAAACACATATATATTTTGGTGTGTCATGAAATATGAGAATGAAAATTTATTTGAATCATGTATGAAAGGATTAAGAATTTTATTAATAATGTTGATAAGCTTGGTTATGATTAATTAAGCTCAAGTGTTAAGCCTTTTATGGCATAATTAATTTCTTAATGAGATTAATTAATGGATAACTTAATGAAGTTTTGGATCTAGGATATATTCAAGCCCAACATTAATAATGTAACATACTTGCATAAGTTGGGAGTTTAGCCCAAGAATTTGAATTGGTAGACTAATGTTTAGCCCAATGTGTATAAGTGTTTGTACCTAGCCCAATTCAAATATTAATTTGGACAAACACAATGTACATGGATTATATGAATATATGTATATATAAGATAATTATAATTATATATATATATGGGTGTATATATATAGGTATAGATATTATGTGTAAAGGTAACAATTAAGCTAGCATATTGTACAAATGATAAAAGGAAAGTGCAACATATGGATGCTAACCCTCATGACCAAAAATTTGGCCCTATTAAACCTAAGTGTTGATCTTTGTTACCCAAAAATGCTTACAAGTAATCCCATGTGAGCTCATGATGAAGGAGGACATAGTTGGTAAAGAAGTTGGTAATTCTTTTTACCTAATCACCTTTTACCAATGGTTATTAACTAGTTGTGTGTAGAAATACAAGTATTATACCAAGTATTAGTACATATATTTTATACATGGACCTTGCTTATAAATATAACCCCTCCTAGTTCATTACTTCATTTACTTGAAATTTCATAAGTATTAGTAGTATAGTAATGGCTAGAGAGAAATTGAGGGAAGTAAAAGAAACCTGGAGGAACTCTTGCACTTTGGTGGTTCAATAGGAGTTTATGAAGGAGAAGCAAAGGTGGAGATCTACATAAGGTTCCTAGCTAAGAGGAAGAAATCCTTCAAGAAGTAAGTTCATAATCTAGCTTTATTTTTATCAAGCTAAGTTAGTATATGTAGATAATAGTAAGAAATGCATGCTTGATTGTGGGAGGTTTGTGTGTTGTGTGATCATGATGGATCCAAAAGTTATAAGGATAGATACTGAAAGGAGTATACGTGATATACATGCCTTGTATGAGATAATAAAACAAAATGAAATGCATGTGAACATGAAACCTAGCTTAGTATGCTTGAAAGTTTGATAATTGTGATTAAAATGTGTAAGATATATGTATAATTCTAAAAGGTTATATTAAGAATATATGAAATACAATCATAACCCAAGTTGAATCATCAGGTTCGGGCATAAAACGAACTCGTAGAAAAATAATTGGTAAGACAAGCTAACATGAGAACTCTAGCTTGGAAAAATAAATAAGTTGATTAAATAAATATTTTGGAAAATTGCTCAAGTTATCCGATATTGAAGATATGTTAGTTTATGAGATAATAGAAGTGATTTTAACTCATTTGGATATAAAATGAGCAATTTATGAAAGATTGAATCAAAAAGGGTCAAAAACTCAAAATGTTGAAAAATCAGATTTTTGGTTTCTGCTGGGGAGTGCCTAAGCGCTCAACCCAGGCTTATTTCAAGCGCCTAGGCACTAGGCCATTTTCTGTGTTGATTCGGTCCAGGTCGGGTCGGGTCAAACAGGTTAAGGATTCTTTTTTTTTAAGATAAAATTGGATTAATAACAAGATAAAATATAATAATAATACTAAGTAAAGTAAGAATACTTTATGTAATGAGACATGGATAAATAAAATAAAGTGAACAATTGATTAAACAAGTAAAATGATAGAAGGTTATTTTATTTGTAGTAAATAAAGTATTGACTGAAGCTGTTTCTGAAGTCTTCGGGATCAAAGACAACGTGATGTCTTCGTGTTCGGACGTGATGAGATGTCTTCGGGTTCGGAGATGATATCTTCGACTTCGGAAGATGTCTTCGGGTTCAGACGTGACAAGATGTCTTCGGGTTCAAAGATGATGTCTTCAACATCGGAAGATGTCTTCGGGTTCGAACGTGGCGGGATGTCTTCGGATTTGGAAACAGCGTCGTGACTTTGGAAAAGGATGGATTAATTGATAAATATTATTAATTTGATATAAGCTACCCACGCATGAACTAAAATTAATTTCTAAGTAGAGAGTTATACTAGCTACATTTAAATAAACCTAATATATGTAAGCATGCTTTGAAAAAGTTATTTAGCATTGTTATGTGGTTTAATAAATGCTATGGTTAATCTTTGATGCAATACATTTTCTTAACTTGTGAAATAGAAATTTTATGAGTAAAACTAACAAATATTGAAAGTAAATAAAGAACACCAAACTTAGTTTAAAAGTTCATTAACACGTATAAGTGAACGACGTAATCTAGAATGCGTAACGTAAGTAATGTTTCACGTATACAAACATGAAATGAGTATATGAGACTAAACTTTGCTAAAATGTTTTTAAGGTTTTCAAAAGTTAGAACAGTGTTGTTTATACATCTATGAGTTTTAATGTGTATGGATAGTTACATGTGTGATAAATGCATGTTGAGATTTATGTCAAAATGTGTGTCTAATGAGTACCTATACATACATATATAGGTTAATATAGGTCATTGAGGTGATTTTACGCTATAAGTGGTAATCAACGCTTAAGGAAAATATTTTAAACCCTTGCATTACTTTATTTAACGAAATGTCATAAGCAAACCTTATCTCTTTAAATGCAAGTTATCTTACCTACTCGTTCAATTGAGCTAGTTTGTTTAAACTCTTATGAGAACTATTATTCATATTGAACTTGGTATTGTTCTTGAGTATTGTGAAAGTGTCTATTTCATTTGATTCGGCTAGACTATATGCATGTTTATAAAACTATCCAAAAAAATTGACTGGTGCAGAAATCTTGAAAAATTGAGTTGAACAACCCTTATGGTAAGGGGAGTGTTTATTGTTGGAAGCCCCAACACACGCGTGAATATTACTATGATGTTAGGCATAACATAGAGTATTGTAGACTGATCATCTATCGTACTTAAATTCTTTTGGGTTATCAGTTTATTATTGATGATTCTAGTAGATGTTCAATAGTCCTTAGTGGCTGCTCAGTATAAATTGTTTATCCAGTTGGATACATTGATAGCATTTGAATTCATATATATATATATATATATATATATATATATATATATATATATATATATATATATATATATATATATATATATATCTGTTGATCTATATTGAATTATCGTTCTTATTCCAAGGATTTGATTCAAGCCTTGACCCGTGTTATAAAACTATCTTAGAAATGATACTTCGATATTTCAAACTCGTGTTATAAAACTCTTTACCCTTGTTGTATATTACTTGATGGGAAATTTGTGCACATTCTTGCTTATTTAAAACCTTTCAACTAAGGCGGAACATGGAAGTGTCTCTGGGAAAGACAAGGGCAAGGGCAAGGCTACCGACTAACTTATTCCTTTATGTTTAAAAAGTGTTATGTTGTATTAAGACTGTCTTCAGACTATGTTAAAGCTTAATTAGGATTATGTAATAAGTCTTTATTCGATATTATTATGTAATCTATTAAGTACTGTAAGTTGCGAGACTTGGGGGAATAATTATAATATATCATTGTATATTATTTTAAATTGGACTTTTCGCTGTGAATATGTAATTCTAGTTATTATGGTATTACCATGAATACGTGATGAACCGAATTCGAGTGACCAAGTGGTGGTCCGAATTTGGGGGCGTCACGGGTTGGTATCAAAGCTATAGTTATAAACCTTAGGAACGAGAGTCCTTAGATTATAACTTAGAAGATAGAGAGGGATGAGACTCATGTAGAGTTTTCCTAAAGAGTAACTTAGTGTGTTATAGAATATAACTTCATTCTGTACAATGAAATTTAACATTCTAATGGAGTTGTTGTTTGTGTTGTCTTGTGTTGCTGATTATAGAATGACTGACATGGGAGGACCTAGCTGAGTAGTAGAAGAGGAGCCGCGTGATATTCACGTGGTATATGAGGTACCATTGATAGTGGAGCCCATATCAGTAGTGGCCCCTATTGATGAGGATGATGAGGAAGAGGAGATGGAGCCTTTATCTGAGGAGTCTGATCCGGAGGAGGAGCCTATGGAGGAGGAGCCTAATCCCATGGAGGACTCTGACGAGGCTACTTTTGAGGATCGGATGTTGGGGTGTATGAGGAGCAGATTTTGGAATTGGGATGTAGAATGGATAAATTAGAGACTGAGGCTAGGGAAAAGTAGTCCGAGTTTCAGTAACTGAGGGATGAGGACCATTAGAGGTAATTAGTGATGCAGGAGATGGAGGTGGAAATTGCTCACCGTAAGGAGGCAGGGATCCAAATGGGAACTTTATTTCACCAATCAGTGGCTAAGAGTGTGGAACTGGCAGGGAATCTAGAAGATTCTGAGAAGAGGGAGCTTAGTGGGAAGGCTGAGAAGGAAGCACTTCGCACTCAGCTAGAGATGGAGGTGATGGATAGGATCCACTTCGAGGAGAAGTGGGAATGAGCTAATGATCGGGCTAATGATCTAGAGGATGAAGTAAGGTGTAAGAGAAGGAAGGTGAACAAGATGGACTATGCTCTACGCACGGCCATGGAGAGGGTGATTGATGGGGTAAATCACTACCCGACAGAGCAGGGACAGACCCGGCATACCATAACCCGAGACATGGTGGTACACATTACTTAGAAGGAATACCAGAGCGTCGTGGAACGTGGGATATTAAATTGAATGTAGAGAAAGAAACTTAGTAGTTGTATTACATTTATTTATTTGTTGTTTAAATCTATTGATGAAATCTCAGTCTTTTTGTGTAAGATGTGAGATAGTTGTAAACCTCAAACTTTTGAAAAATGTTAGAGGGGTAGTAAGCTAGTGTTGTCATCTTTTGTGATATTAGGGGATATGTGATATCATTTATAGCAATATGCTCGAGAGAATCATGTAATTGTAACGATTTGGCATATGAATATAAATGAGCTTAATTCAGAAACTTGTTATAAAGTTATTCTTCTTGATGTTAAGAGAAATACTTAAGTAATATAACTGAATAATAATAAAATGAGAATTTGTGATGCATATCATGGCACCAAGGTGTAGAATAACTGTACCAGAAGAATCGTTTTATGGTGAGAGAGGACCAGTAGATCCGATGCAGAGGCTTTTGTTAGGAGAGGCGCTTAAGGGAAGGAATGAACCAGTACCACCCATTCCCCAAGTAACTCATGTCACAAACTTTAAGATTTTAAGAGTGTAGGACCTTCGAATTTGTAGGAACTACTGACCCGATAGTTGCGCAAACCTGGATCAAGGAGATCAAAAAAGCTTTAACTATAGCTCGTGTGGATGAAGTTCAAAAGACGGTGTTTGCTATATATATGATGAGGGGAGAAGCGAACTATTGGTGGAAGGCTAATCAGCAGAGAGCTGGCGAAGGAATGATAATATGGGATAGGTTTAAGACGCTGTTCTTAGAAAATTACTTCTCTAAAAGCATGAAGAATCGAATGGAGGTGAAATTTCCAGAAGTAAAACGAGGCGATATGATAGTAGCGCAATACGCAGCTAAGTTTAACAAACTAGCGCGATTTGCAGAGCACCAAGTTGGGGATGAGGAAAAAAAGGCAAGATGCTTCAAGCAAGGGCTGAAGCCATGGCTATATAATAAGGTATCAGTTCTCCAAATTGATTCTTTTATAACGTTGTTAGAGAAGGCAATCATTGCGAAAGGTGGCAGTGAGGCCTTAAGTCTTTATCATTAGGAGAAGAAAAATAAGAACACTAGAGTGAGTATCTTGGAGGAAGAAATAGCGGAGGAAGTAACTCCAGAAAGAGAAAATGGGAAAACAATAGCAACAACAACAGAAACAATAATCAAGGTGGAGGTCACCAGGAAAACTTTAAGAAAAGGACTGAAGCTTGTAACAAGTGTGGGAGGAGTCATTAGGGGGAGTGCTGGAAAGGAAAGAGCACGTGTTATAGTTGTGGCCAAGAGGGGAACATATCGCCAAATTGCCCAACACCAAAGAAGATCAGGGGATGCTTTGCTTGTGGATCAACAGAGCAACAGATAAAGGATTGCCCAAAAAAAGGGAGTAGTGGAACTGGCGGAGGCCGGGGAGCGGGAAGAAAGTTAATGATTGGTGGACCTGCACAACCCAACCGATCGACCGCCCAAACTTTTAACATGACCGTCCAGGACACAGTAGCTGCGAAGACGTGGTGTCAGGTATAATCCCAATCAATAATATAAATGCTTATGTATTATTTGATTCAGGTGCCACCTGTTCTTTTATATCTGAAAAATTTTCTAGTAAACTTAATACACCCCGAGAATGTTTAGAAGATTCCTTGAATGTAGAAGTTGCAAATAAGGAAATAATCCATGTAGAATACATTTATCAAAATTATCGCGCAAACATTAGAGAATATGAACTGAGTGTAGACTTGATTCCTATTAGACTGGAAGAATTTGACATAATACTAGGAATGGATTGGTTATATACCATGCAGTGGTAATTAATTGTTAGAACAAGTGTGTGAACCTTCAAACTCCGAGTAAGTCTAAGGTAGTGTTTTATGCTAGCTCATCACTTAAGTAATCGTGTTGCGTTACAATGATGCAGGCCAATAAATTGTTAAGGAAAGGATGTGTAGGTTATTTAGCTTACATCGTAGATACTCGAAAAAAGGGAGTATAAATTAAAGATATATCCGTAGTAAATGAATTTCAAGATGTGTTTTCGAACGATCTGCATGGTCTTCCGCTAGACAGAGAAATTGAATTCTTATTAGACTTAGCACCAGGAATCGCACCGATTTTGAAAGCTCCATATTGTATGGCGCTGGTAGAAATGAAGGAATTGATGGTACAACTTCAAGAGTTATTAGATAAGGAGTACATTCGACCGAGTGTATCTCCTTGGGGAGCACCAGTGCTATTCGTTAAGAAAAAAGATGAATCGATGAGGCTCTATATCGATTATCAAGAATTGAATAGAGTAACGATCAAGAATAGATATCCTCTACCGAGGATTGACGACTTATTTGATCAACTGAAGGGAGCGAAATGTTTCTCGAAGATCGACCTACGGACAGGATATCACCAACTAAAAGTGTGGGATGAGGACATACCAAAGACTGTGTTTTGAACCCGTTATGGACATTACGAGTTTTTGGTAATGTCATTCGATTTAACAAATGCTCTGGCAGCATTTATGGACTTGATGAACTGAGTCTTCAAGCCATTCTTAGATAAATTCATATTAGTTTTCATCGACGACATTTTAATCTACTCGAAGACAGATGAAGAACACGCCGAACATCTGAAGATCGTTTTAGAGGCACTACGAATGTGAAATTTTCAAAGTGTTAATTTTGGATGAAGAAGGTTCAATTCTTTTACCAATGGTTATTAACTAGTTGGTTGTACAAATAAAAGTATTATACCAAGTATTAGTACATGTATTTTATACATGGACCTTGCGTATAAATATAACCCCTCCTTGTTCATTACTTCATCTACTTGAAATTTCATAAGTATTAGTAGTATAGTAAGAGCTAGAGAGAAATTGAGGGAACTATAAGAAACATAGAGGAACTCTTGCACTTTTGTGGTTCAAGAGGAGTTCAAGAAGGAGAAGTAAAGGTGGGGAGCTACTTAAGGTTACTAGCTAAGAGGACGAAAGCCTTCAAGAAGTAAGTTCATAATCTAGCATTATTTTTATCAAGCTAAGTTAGTATATATAGATATTAGTATGGAATGCATGCTTGATTGTGGGAGGTTTGTGTGTTGTGTGATCATGATGGATCCAACAGTTATAAGGATAGAAGTTGAAAGGAGTATATGTGATATACATGCCTTGTATGAGATAATAAAACCAAATGAAAAACATGTGAACATGAAACCTAGCTTAGTATGATTGAAAGTTTGATAATTGTGATTAAAATGTGTAAGATATATGTATAATTCTAAAATGTTATATTAAGCATATATGAAATACGATCATAACCCAAGTTGAATCATCGGATTCGGGCATAAAACGAACTTGTATCAAAATAATTTGTAAGACAATCTAACATGAGAACTCTAGCTTGGAAAAATAAATAAGTTGATTAAATAAATATTTTGGAAAATTGCTCAAGGTATCAAATATTGAAGATATGTAAGTTTATGAGATAATGGAAGTGGTTTGAACTCATTTGGATATAAAATGAGTAAGTTATGAAAGATTGAAACAAAAAGGGTCAAAAACTCAAAAACGTTGAAAAATCAGATATTTGGTTTCTACTGGGGAGTGCCTGGGTGCTCAACCCAGGCTTATTTCAAGCACCTAGGCGCTAGGCCATTTTCTGTGTCGAGTCGGTCCGGGTCGGGTCGGGTCAAATGGGTCAAGGCTTATTTTTTTTTAAGATAAAATGAGATAAAATTTGATTAATAACAAGATAAAATATAATAATAATACTAACTAAAGTAAGAATACTTTATGTAATGAGACATGGATAAATAAAATAAAGTGAACAATTGATTAAATAAGTAAAATGATAGAAGGTTATTTTATTTGTAGTAAATAAGTATTGACTAAAGCTGTTTCTGAAGTCTTCGGGAGCAGAGACAACGTGATGTCTTCGGGTTCAGACGTGAAGAGATGTCTTCGGGTTCAGAGATGATGTCTTCGACTTCGAAAGATGTCTTCAGGTTCGGACGTGACGAGATGTCTTCGAGTTCGGAGATGATGTCTTCAACTTCGGAAGATGTCTTCGGGTTTGAATGTGGCGGGATGTCTTCGGATTTGAAAACAGCGTCGTGACTTTGTAAAAGGTTGGATTAATTGATAAATATTATTAATTTGATATATACTACCCACGCATGAACTAAAATGAATTTATAAGTAGATAGTTATACTAGCTACGTTCAAATAAACCTAATATATGTAAGCATGCTTTAAAAAAGTTATTTAGCATTGTTATGTGGTTTAATAAATTCTATGGTTAATCTTTGATGCAATAAATTTTCTTAACTTGTGAAATAGAAATTTTATGAGTAAAACTAACAACTATTGAAAATAAATAAAGAAGTCCAAACTTAGTTTAAAAGTTCCTTAACATGTATGTGTAAACGACGTCAATCTAGAATGTGTAACTTAAGTAATGTTTCACGTATACAAACATGAAATGAGTATATGAGTCTAAAATTTGCTAAAATGTTTCTAAGGTTTTCAAAAGTAAGAACAGTGTGGATTATACATCTATGAGTTTTAATGTGTATGGATAGATATATGTGTGATAAATGCATGTTGAGATTTATGTCAAAATGTGTGACTAATAAGTACCTATACATACATAAATAGGATTATATAGTTCATTGAGGTGATTTTACGCTATAAGAGGTAATCAACGCTTAAGCCAAGTATCATAAACCCTTGCATTACTTTATTTAATGAAATGTCGTAAGCAAACCTTATCTCTTTAAATACAAGTTATCTTACTTACTCATTCAATTGTGCTAGTTTGTTTAAACTCTTGTGAGAACTATTATTCATGTTGAACTTGGTATTGTTCTTGAATATTGTGAAAGTGTATATGCCATTTGATTCGGCTAGACTATATGCATGTTTATAAAACTGTCCAAACCAATTGACCGGTGCGGAAATCTTGAAAAAATTGAGTTGAACAACCCTTATGGTAAGGGGAGTGTTTATTGTTGGAAGACCCAACACACACGTCAATATTAATGTGATGTTATGTATAACATAGAGCATTGTAGACTAATCATCTATCGTACTTAAATTCTTTTGGGTTATCAGTTTAATATTGATGATTCTAGTAGATGTTCAATAGTCTTTAGTGGCTGCTCAATATAAATTGTTTACTCAGTTGGATACATTGATAGCCTTTGAATTCTTATATATATATATATATATCGGTTGATCTATATTGAATTATCGTTCTTATTCCAAGGATTTGATTCAAGAATTGTCACTACAAAAACATGGGCATTTAGCAACGATTTTTCGGGCACCAACTTTATAAGTCGTTGCTAAAAGTATATGTTTAGCAATAAAATTTGTCCTTCGTTGTAGATTGTATCAGGCTTTCACTTTTTGCAACGAAATTTATAAGTCGTTGCAAAATTTCGTTGCTAATTCATTGGCGGGAAAAAATTTCGTTAGAATTTCGTTGCAAAATTTTCGGCCACTTAATTTCCCGTCATCGTGGGCAACGAAAGTTTTTTTGTTGCTAAAAATGGATCTTTAGCAACGATAGTCGATGCGAAAAGTGTATGTTTAGCAATGAAACTTGTCCTTCATTGTAGATTGTGTCAGGCTTTCACTTTTTGCAACGAAATTCATAATTTGTTGCAAAATTTGGAAACAAAATTTGTTAAAAGTTCGTTGCAAAATTTTTAACCACTTGATTTCTCCTCATCGTGGGCAACGAAATTTTTTTGTTGCTATATTTCGTTGCCTAATATAGACCACATTCATTGGCAACACTTTTTATTTTTGTTGCATATTTTATACAACTTTTTACAATGAATATTAACATGTTGCCTTAAATTAAGATAATAATAATAATAATAATAATAATAATAATAATAATAATAATAGTACTAATAATAATAACAATAAAAGTAATAATAATAATAATAATAATAATAATAAGGCTTAAATATGATTTACTACACAAAACTATAGGTCATATTCCACTTCGGTGATCCACCTTTCAATTTTGTCAATTTGGTGATTGAACTATCAATTTTTTTTTGATTTCATTCAATTGGGTCTGCCACATCAGAAATTCCTGACGTGGCATCCTAATAGGCAGCGGGAGTGCTTATGTGTAAAAATATTATATATTTTTTATGCGATCAAATGACAAAAAGGTAAAATAAGAAATAAAACAACTAAAAATTACACAAAATAATATAAATTAGTTGTATAATTATTTATTTATAGTTATATAATAATATAAATTATTATATAAATAATATAATAATTATTTTTATTAAAATTAATTATTTTTATTAAAAAAACTGCATTTTTTTATTTTTATTATTAAAAAAAATTGTGTTTAATATTAATGATAATAAAAATAAAAATATTAATTATAATGATAATGATAATAAAAATAAAAATAAAAATGCAGTTTTTTTTAATAAAAAAATAATAATTAAGCAACTAAAAAAAACGTTGTTGCTTTATTTTTTAAAAAACGCAGTTGGTTGGTTTTTTTAATAAAATAATTATTAATTTTTGTACTAAAAAAATTGCACTTTTATTTTAATTTTTATTATCATTAATATTTTAATTTTTATTATCATTAATATTACACACAATTTTTCAAATAAAAAATTAAAAAAAACATAATTTTTTTTAATAAAAATAATTATTATATTATTTATATAATAATTTTTATAACTATAAATAAATAATTATACAACTAATTTATATTATTTGTGTAATTTTTAGTTGTTTCATTTGTTATTTTACCTTTTTGTCCTTTGATCTCATTAAAAATATATAATATTTTTACTCATAAGCACTCTTGCTGCCTATTAGGATGCCACATCGGCAATTTCTGACGTGGCAGACCCAATTGAATGAAATCGAAAAAAATTGATAGTTCAATCACCTAATTGACAAAATTGAAAGTGGATCACCGAAGTGGAATATTGCCTATAGTTTAGGGTAGTAAATCATATTTAAGCCTAATAATAATATTAATAACAATAACATTAATAATTATTATTGTTGTAAGACCCAACTTATTATAAATAAAATTAAATTTCCTCTATTTATTATTTTGAAATAGTAAGGGTTGATTTGATTACTGTGGTTAGTTATGGGTAAAATGCGTAAATATTTTAAATAATCAAGTGGTTATAAAATATTCATTTTTATAGGAGAATATTCGTTTGGTCGTGGAATATTCTTATTGTCAGGGAATATTCGTACGACGGCGCAGCCTTGTGTGGGCCCCATAACGGAAAGCGATTGGATGAAGAAAATGACAAGTATAAGTTGTTTATAAATAACGGCGTAGTTTTTACGGTTAATACTGTTGGAATACACGGTGGTTAAAACACAGTAATACGCGGTGTTGCACAGTAGCACACTGTATTGCACCAATTATTGATTCTTACGTAAGAAGGAACTACTCAATAATTGTTACAGTAATTACTGTTCAGTATTTTATTTTATTGATTCAATAATTGCTACGTTGATATTTTATATTACTGTTATTTTAATAATTGTCACTACACAGTATTTTTCATTATCGGAGCAATAATTCATATTATCTGAATAATATTATTAGATAACATTATTGGCAATGTCTAGAAAGTTCTGTCTAATGAGAGGTTTGGTCACCTAATTACGTGTCAGTAAGGAGTAATCCTTATTGGAAAGCCCCCTCTTTCCTAAGAACAGCCTGGTTGCTAGTATTGTGATTCTGTAATATTATTTATGAATAATTAATTATTAATTTATATGATAAGGAAAATATTTATTTTATGTGGATATAGATGGAGAAAATTTTTAATGTGATAATTGTTGAAAATTAATATTTTATCTTTTTCTGATAAAATAATTTATTTAAATATATTATTATATTTTAATAATGTAATAATGGGGATATTTTTTTACAATGAATGTGGGATATATGAGTATATGAGGAGGAAGAGTATTTTTGTTGCAAAAGTTGTTTAACATGTCTGTGGGCCCATTTCTTGACAAAAATTTGATTATAGCCTGTAGAGTCGCCTGTTTGTGGATTTCGGTTAATTTCTGTTTTGAATTTGGAAAAACTTTCTTCTGAAAAGTTGTAGACAAAGAAATTTCCTATGGAAAAGACATGAGGTTTGAATTTTTCTGATATAAGGGTAATTTGTTATGAATTATTAAAGTTCCGAAATTCCGAAAAAATTGATTTTTGAAGTTTTAAATAATTTTTATAAAGACAAACGTTTTTTTTTTCATTTTGTGGGCATCATTAACATGTGCAAGGTGGCTGAAATCAGTTGATAAAAGTGGGCGTAGGAATTTGTAAAATAAATAATAATATTTTATTAAATTTTCTACTTTGGTGTTCTAAGCATTTTCCTATAAATAGGGTACTTAGGTTAGAATTGAAAATCACACCAAAAATTGAAGTTTTCTCTCTCTTTCTCTCTCGATATATTGAGCGTATTCTTGTGAGTATTTTAATACTTTGAGTGTTGCTATATGGTTTAAGTTCAAGTCATAGCCTATATCTGACGTTTCAACTAGAAGTACTGTATTTACGAGGTAAGGGATGTAGTTTTCTTCTTAAATGATATTATTTTCTTCAATATCATTATGCCGAAATATTTGTTTGAACTTTTTTATCAAATTTGAAAGTTTTTGTGTCGGGGTTACTATTCACGTATACTGCACTATTCACGTATACAACACTATTCACGAATACGGCACTATTCACCGAAAAAATATGAAATTTTCTTCTTTCTGTCCAAAATATCTATTATGTATACTAGCTTTGATTGTTTCCATGTTTTGATCATTCTTGAATTTTACTCCCCTATGATTATTTATGAGGTATTTTGACATGGAATAGCTGTAATACGAATCCTTAATATTTATTATTTTGTTTCACTGGATTCGTTTTCCTTAAATATTTTTCATCATCCTTAGTCTTAAATGATGATATAATTGAATATCTTTGGCATGTAGTGCAAAGATTAATGATTTCTGATGAATATCTTTGGCCCGTAGTGCAAAGATGAACAGGTGTTTAGATGAACATGACCAACTGGTGAATATCTTTGGCCTGTAGTGCAAAGATGAATATTTGATTCTAGATATATATTGATTTATGTTACAGGGATAAAATATCAACGATGAACTTTTAAATTCATATATAGAAGATAGTAGTTTGCATTCTCTACTTAACTCTTCTAATGAATTATTATTTCTGCTGCGAAGATTGATTTAAAAATGGTTGTCTATTGTATTCTATTAAATTTTTCCCTGTTGAAGACTAACGATAATTTGTTATATGTTATCTTAGTCATAATATTCTTTACTGGGCTAGTTGAGCTCACCCTTTTACTTTTGTTCCATTTTTCTTCTTAGGAGGCGAGAATGTAGCAAGTACTAGTCGGGGTATGGAATGAAGGTTCTAGAAAGTCGTTTTAGTAGTCCTCACAATTTTTGTAAAATAATTTATCAATAATTATAATGAGGACTTATTTGAGTGTGGATATTGTCTAGATGACAATATTTGTATTTAAACTCACAGTTTTTATGTTGTATTAATAAAGTTTTATTTGTATCTGTACCATGTATTTTGACGACTCAGAATGGGTGTTATATACCTATTTTGGGGGCGTCACAGTTGGTATCAGAGCTTAGGGATATGATCTCTGGTGGAGATCGGAGAATAGAACTAGGAGGGGAGAGACGAGTAAATCCTTCGCTAGTGTGTCCTACCTAAGCTTATTTGTTGGTAGGACATAATATAAGGATATTATGTGATATGTTAATTTGTTAAATTAACCCTTATTTTATGGCAGTATTTGAGAATGTCGACTGAGAATGTTAACAGTGGAGTAAACGAGACCTTGGAGACACATGTACTCACCAACGATGAGAACGAGAAACAGACGAGGGATATTCCCCTTGTGAACAACACCACTGAGCAGATGATGAACGATGGGATGTTTAGAAGCTTTTTGCAGTTCATGCAAAATCAGACGAGGGAGACTCGTGTTCAAAATACAGGAGAAAATGATAGCAATTTACGGTTTGTCACAGCCAAGCAGTTCAAAGAGTTGGGACCACCAGAATTTATTGGAAAGCCGGATCCGATCATGACAGAGACGTGGGTTAAAAATATTACCAAGATATTCGATGTCTTGGGATGCACGGAGGAATAGAAGGTTCCATTCGCCATCTTTATGTTCCGTGGCGAGGCAGACTACTGGTGGGAGTCTGTGAAGCGTACCCATCCAGCCGCACTCAGCATGTCTTGGGAGACATTTCAGAAACTGTTCAATGACAAGTACTTTCCTGAAATCATATGAAAGAGGTAACGTTTATTAGACTGGAGCAGAATAACATGACGGTGTCCCAGTACGAGGCGAAGTTTGCAGAGTTGTCCAGGTTTTGCACCTCATTTGGTGGAGAATGAGGAACGTATGACGCTGATGTTTCTAAGAGGTTTGAAACCCGGCATACGTCAATATCTCATTTCTCATAAATTTTCTCTCTATTCAGATGTTGTCAACATGACTCAATTATTAGAGTGAGATAACGAGTACGGTCAACCGAGGGACCACAACCAGGATCATACCGGTGACAGCAGTCATCAGAACAACGATAACTAGTGGAGAAAGAAAAATACGGGCAAGAACGGCTACCATTCTGGTGGTAATCGTGGCCATGAAAATAGAAGAAGCGAGTTGGGGGGAGATTTTAAAAAGAGGAGATTCAACAATGACACTGTGAAGATGTCAGCACCAGCAGCAACTGGTTTTAAACGAGGAGAACGACCACTGGTCGTATGCTATAAATGTTGAAAAGAGGGACATATCAGCCCAAACTGTCCACAACAGTTCAAGGTATGCTATAATTGTTGGAAGGAAGGAAATATTGCTCAAGATTGCACTGTAGCGAAACCAAGTTTAGCTGGGATGGTGACTCAAAAGGCTGTCCCAGAAAAGTCAAAGTCAATGGTTCTTGGAAGAGCGTTTGTCGTAACTGGTCAACATGCGAGGAACCCAAACGAGGTGATAACGGGTACGCTAATCATAAATTCATGCAAAGTTTATACCTTACTAGATACCAGTGCTACCCATTCATATATTTTTCCTGCTTGTGCTCAACGTTTAAACTTCACTCCGGAGAAATAAGACTTTGATTTATATGTGGAGACTCCGTTAGGCGAAACTTTCATCACATCCACTATTTATAAATCTTGTTTGATCCAAGTTGGCACCATCACATTACCTGTTGACCTTATCTCTTTAAAGATACTTGCTTTTGATGTGATTTTACGGATTGATTGGTTAACTACTCATCATGCCAAAATTGATTATTTTTGTAAGGTTGTTAGTTTTCATATTCCTAACCAACCTGTTGTGCGAATTCAAGCAACTAAGCCATTAAAATCAATCACTGTTATATCAAGCCATAAAGTCATTCGTTTATTAAAAAATGGATGTCAAGCTTTCTTAGCCCATGTTATGGATTTGAATAAAGACACATCATATTTGAATAATATTCCTGTTGTTATTGACTTTCCTAACGTATTTCCTGAAGAACTTCCCGGTATGCGACTTTATATCGATTACCAGGAATTAAACCATGTAACTATCAAGAATAGGTATCCGCTACCTCGTATTGATGACCTGTTTGACCAGTTACAAGGAGCACAATTATTTTCAAAGATCGATCTTCGTTCTGGATATCATCAGCTGAAGGTTAAAACTGAGGATATTCCGAAGACTGCCTTCAGAACTCAGTACAAGCATTATGAATTCGTAGTCATGTCTTTTGGATTGACTAATGCTCCTGCGGCTTTCATGGATATGATGAACCGAGTATTCAAGGATTATTTCGATTAGTTCCTTGTTGTCTTTATTGATGACATCCTCATATATTCCAAAAGATGTGAAGATCATGAGCATCATTTGAAGTTGGTACTCTAAAGGCTGCGTGAAAATAAGCTATATGCTAAGTTGAAAAAATGCGAGTTCTGTCTTGAGGAAGTAGCATTCCTAGGGCACGTGGTGTCAAAACATGGAGTATCTATTGACCCAGCGAAGATTGAAGCAATACAAAGTTCGGAGCAACCAAAGACGGTGATCGAAGTACGTAGCTTTTTGGGCTTAGCTGGTTATTATCGGAGATTCGTGGAAGGGTTTTCTCGAATCGCTACCCCGTTAACTCAGTTGACTCGAAAATACATCAAATTCGTATAGAGCGAGGAATGTGAGAAGAGTTTCCAAGAGCTTAAGAGGAGACTCATTTCGGCACCTGTTTTGACCATACCATCTGGTTCGGATGGATTTGTTATCTACAACGATGCTTCAGGCAAAGAACTAGGATGTGTTCTCATGCAACGTGGGAAAGTTATAGCCTATGCCTCGCGACAACTTAAAGAATATGAGAGGAATTATCCTACTCATGATCTAGAGTTGGCAGCAATCGTTTTCACTCTAAAGATCTGGAGGCACTATCTATATGGGGAGAAAGTGGAGATATATTCAGACCATAAAAGTTTCAAATATTTTTTCACTCAAAAAGAACTCAACATGCGGCAACGACGTTGGCTCGAGCTGTTGAAAGATTACGACCACACTATTCAATACCATCCTGGAAAAGTAAACGTGGTAGCTGACGCGTTGAGTAGAAAATCATATGCAGGAACGAGTGTGATGATGTCAAGTATACGCATAGAGCTAACTTTAATCGATAAAGTTAAAGTTTTTCAAGACACAGACCCGGAGCTGATGCGTATAAAGAAGAAAGTGCAAGAAGGTGCTATTCTAGAAGCAAGAATCGATGAAGAAGGAATACTTCGAGTCCACTCCAGACTTTGTGTTCCTAACGATTTCGATTTGAAGTACAAGATCATGATGGAGGCACACAATACACCATTTGCAATCCATCCTGGAAGTACCAAAATGTATCGTGATCTTCGACATACATTTTGGTGGAACAATATGAAGAGAGAGATTGTAAATTTTATCTCGAGGTGTTTAACTTGTCAACATGTAAAGGCGGAGCATCAAGTGCCAAAGGGTCCATTGCAACCACTCGAGATTCTGAAATGGAAGTGGGAACACATTACCATGGATTTAGTTACGGGTCTTCCCGCGGTTTCTCAAGGCATAAATGTTATTTGGGTTATTGTTGATAGATTAACCAAGTCTGCTCATTTCTTGCCGATACGGGAGACTTATTCCCTTGAACGTCTTGCTAGTATGTACGTGAATGAGATTATGAGGTTGCATGGCATGCCAGTATCCATAGTTTCGGATCGTGACCCAAGATTCACTTCAAGATTTTGGGTTAGCTTGCAAATAGCTATGGGCATGAATTTACGGTTCAGTTCGGCAAACCATCCTCAAATAGACGGCCAATCAGAGAGGACTATTCAAACTTTTGAAGATCTATTAAGACTTTGTGTCCTCGATTTCAAAGGGAGTTGGGATAAGTACCTACCATTGGTGGAATTCTCCTACAACAATAGTTATCAGGCAAGTATAGGTGTGGCTCCATTTGAAGCATTGTATGGACAAAAGTGTCGCTCTCCAGTATGTTGGGATGAGGCGGGAGAAGCAACTTTGTTGGGACCAGAGTTGGTACGAATGACTACAGAGAAGATCCAAATGATTCGACAATGTATACAAATGGCACAGGATCGACAAAAGAGTTATGCGGATCTTCATCGAAAGGACGTGGAATTTAGTATTGGGGATCATGTATTATTGTGTGTTGCTCCATGGAAAAGAGTTACAAGATTTGGGAAGAGAGGAAAGCTCAATCCACGATTTATTGGTCCATTTCAGATTTTTGACCGAGTAGGAAATGTGGCCTATAGACTAGCGTTACCTCCAAGTATGTCTCGTGTTTATAATGTTTTTCACTTATCAGTGCTTCGTAAATATATGAAAGATCCGAACCACGTTATTGAGTTAAAACCAGACGAGTTAGCCGAAGACTTAATGTACGAAGAGGTACCTGTCAAGATCTTGGATAGGAAGGAACATGTCCTACACACGAATGTCATACCACAAGTTAAAGTTTTGTAGAGAAACCATGGCTATTGAGGAAAGGACCTGGGAGTTGGAAACGGAAATGAAAGCGAGGTATCCTCATCTTTTCGAAACACCAGGTACGTACGTCATTTTCGAGGACAAAATTTCATGAGGGGAGGTTGTAAGACCCCAACTTATTATAAATAAAATTAAATTTCCTCTATTTATTATTTTGAAATAGTAAGGGTTGATTTGATTAATATGGTTAGTTATGGGTAAAATGCGCAAATATTTGAAATAAACAAGTGGTTATAAAATATTCATTTTTATCAGAGATTATTTGTTTGGTCGTGGAATATTCTTACTGTCGGGGAATATTCGTATGACGGCGCAGCCTTGTATGGGCCCCATAACGGAAAACGATTGGATGAAGAAAATGAAAAGTATAAGTTGTTTATAAATAACGGCGTAGTTGTTACCGTTAATAGTGTTGGAATATCCGGTGGTTAAAACACAGTAATACGCGTTGTTGCACAGTAGCACACGGTATTGCACCAATTATTGATTCTTACGTAAGAAGGCACTACTCAATAATTGTTACAGTAATTATTGTTCAGTATTTTATTTTATTGATTCAATAATTGCTACGTTGATATTTTATATTACTGTTGTTTTAATAAATGTCACTACACAGTATTTTTCATTATCGGAGCAATAATTCATATTATCTGAATAATATTATTAGATAACATTATTGGTAATGTCTAGAAAGTTCTGTCTAAGGAGAGGTTTGGTCACCTAATTGCGCGCCAGTAAGTGTAATCCTTATTGGAAAGCCCCCTCTTTCCTGGGAACGGCCTGGTTGCCAGTATTGTGATTCTGTAATATTATTTGTGAATAATGAATTATGGATTTATATGATAAGGAAAATATTCATTTTATGTGGATATTGATGGAGAAAATTTTTAAAGTGATAATTGTTGAAAATTAATATTTTATATTTTTCTAATAAAATAATTCATTTAAATATATTATTATATTTTAATAATATAATAATGAGGATATTTTTTTACAATGAATGTGGGATATATGAGTATATGAGGAGGCAGAGTATTTTTTTTGTAAAAGTTGTTTAACATGTTTGTGGGCCCATTTCTTGACTGAAATTTGATTATAGCCTGTAGAATCGCTCGCTTGTGGATTTCGGTCAATTTCTGTTTAAAATTTGGAAAAACTTTCTTCGGCAAAGTTGTAGAGAATGAAATTTCCTATGGAAAAGATATAAGGTTCAAATTTTTCTGATAAAAGGGTTATTTGTTATGAATTATTGAAGTTCTGAAATTCTGAAATAATTAATTTTTGAAGTTTTAAATAATTTTTTTAAAGAAAAACATTTTTTTTTCATTTTGTGGGCATCATTAACATGTGCATGGTGGCTGAAATTAGTTAATAAAAGTGGGCGTAGGAATTTGTAAAATAAATAATAATATTTTATTAAATTTTCTACTTTGGTGTTCTAAGTATTTTCCTATAAATAGGGTGCTTAGGTTCGAATTGAAAATCACACCAGAAACTGAAGTTTTCTCTCTCTTTCTCTCTCGATATATTGAGCGTATTCTTGTGAGTATTTTAATACTTTGAGTGTTGCTATACGGTGTAAGTTCAAGTCATAGCCTATATCCGGTGTTTCAACTAGAAGTACTGTCTTTACGAGGTAAGGGATGTTATTTTCTTCTTAACTGATATTATTTTCTTCAATATCATTATGCCGAAATATTGGTTTGAAATTTTTATCAAATTTGGAACTTTTTGTGTTGGGGTTACTATTTACGTATACGGCACTATTCATGTATACGGCACTATTCACGAATACGGCTCTATTCACCGAAAAAAATGAAATTTTCTTCTTTCTGTCCAAAATATCTATTATGGATACTAGCTTTGATTGTATCCATGTTTTGATCATTCTTGAATTTTACTCACTATGATTATTTATGAGGTATTTTTGGACATGGAATAGCTGTAATACGAATCCTTAATATTTATTATTTTGTTTCACTGGATTCTAAAATATTTTTCATCATCCTCAGTCCTAAATGATGATATAATTGATTATCTTTGGCATGTAGTGCAAAGATTAATGATTTCTGATGAATATCTTTGGCCCGTAGTGCAAAGATGAACAGGTGTTTAGATGAACATGACCAACTGGTGAATATCTTTGGCCTGTAGTGCAAAGATGAATATTTGATTCTAGATATATATTGATTTATGTTATAGGGATAAAATATCAACGATGAACTTTTAAATTCATATATAGAAGATAGTAGTTTGCATTCTCTATTTAACTCTTCTAATGAATTATTATTTCCGCTGCGAAGATTGATTTAAAACTGGTTGTCTATTGTATTCTATTAGATTTTTCCCTGTTGAAGACTAATGATAATTTGTTATATGTTATCTTAGTCATAATATTCTTTACTGGGCTAGTTGAGCTCAGCCTTTTCCTTTTGTTCCATTTTTCTTCTCAGGAGGCGAGAATGTAGTGAGTACTAGTCGGGGTATGGAATGAAGGTTCTAAAAAGTCGTTTTAGTAGTCCTCGCCATTTTTGTAAAATAATGTATCAATAAATGTAATGAGGACTTATTTGAGTGTGGATATTGCCTAGATGACAATATTTGTATTTAAATTAACAGTTTTTATGTTGTATTAATAAAGTTGTAGTTGTATCAGTACCATGTATTTTGATGACTCAGAATGGGTGTTGTATACCTATTTTGGGGGCGTCACAGTTGGTATCAGAGCTTAGGGATATGATCTCTGGCGGAGATCGGGATATAGAACTAGAAGGAGAGAGATGAGTAAATCCTTCGCTAGTGTGTCATACCTAAGCTTATTTGTTGGCCGGTCATAATATAGTGATATTATGTGATATGTTAATTTGTTAAATTAACCCTTGTTTTATGGAAGTATTTGAGAATGTCGACTGAGAATGTTAACAGTGGAGTAAATGAGACCGTGGAGACACATGTGCTCACCAACAAGGAGAACTTGCAACAGGCTGTCAATGTTCCTCCTGTGAACAACACCACTGAGCAGATGATGAACGATGGGATGTTTAGAAGCTTTTTGCAGTTCATGCAAAATCAGACGAGGGAGACTCGTGTTCAAAATAATGAAGGAAATGATAGCAATTCATGGTTTGTCACAGCCAAGCAGTTCAAAGAGTTGGGACCACCAGAATTTATTGGAAAGTCAGATCCGATCAATGCAGAGACGTGGGTTAAATAAATTATGAAGATATTCGATGTCTTGGGATGCATGGAGGAACAGAAGGTTCCATTCGCCACCTTTATGTTCCGTGGTGAGGCAGACTACTAGAGGGAGTCTATGAAGCGTACCCATCCAGCCGCACTCAGCATGTCTTGGGAGAGATTTTAGAAACTGTTCAATGACAAGTACTTTGCTGAAAGTATTCGTCATATGAAGGAGGTAGAGTTTATTAGACTGGAGCAGGATAAAATGACGGTGTCCCAGTACGAGGTGAAGTTTGCAGAGTTGTCCAGGTTTGCACCTCATTTGGTGGAGAATGAGGAATGTATGATGCGGATTTTTTTGAGAGGTTTGAAACCCGGCATACGTCAATATCTCATTTCTCATAAATTTTCTCTCTATTCAGATGTTGTCAACATGACTCAATTATTAGAGTGAGATAACGAGTACGGTCAACCGAGGGACCACAACCAGGATCATACCGGTGACAGCAGTCATCAGAACAACGATAACCAGCGGAGAAAGAAAAATACGGACAAGAGCAGCAATACTCTGGTTGTAATCGTGGCCATAAAAATAGAAGAAGCGAGTTGGGGGGAGATTTTAAAAAGAGGAGATTCAACAATGACACTGTGAAGACGTCAGCACCAGCAGCAACTGGTTTTAAGGGAGGAGAACGACCACTGGTCGTATGCTATAAATGTGGAAAAGAGGGACATATCAGCCCAAACTGTCCACAACAGTTCAAGGTATGCTATAATTGTGGAAAGGAAGGACATATCGCTCAAGATTTCACTTTAGCGAAACCAAGTCCAGCAGGGATGGTGACTCAAAAGGTTGTCCTAGAAAAGTCAAAGTCAATGGTTCCTGGAAGAGCGTTTGTCATAACTGGTCAACATGCGAGGAACCCAAACGAGGTGATCACAGGTAAGCTAATCATAAATTCATGCAAAGTTTATACCTTACAAGATACCGGTGCTACCCATTCATTTATTTTTCCTGCTTGTGCTCAACGTTTAAACTTGACTCCGGAGAAATTAGACTTTAATTTATATGTGGAGACTCCGTTAGGCAAAACTTTCATCACATCCACTATTTATAAATCTTGTTTGATCTAAGTTGGCACCATCACATTACTTGTTGACCTTATCTCTTTAAAGATACTTACTTTTGATGTGATTTTAGGGATTAATTGGTCATGCCAAAATTGATTATTTTCGTAAGGTTGTTAGTTTTCATATTCTTAACCAACCTGTTGTGCGAATTCAAGCAACTAAGCCATAAAAATCAATCACTGTTATATCAAGCCATAAAGCTATTCGTTTATTAAAAAACGGATGTCAAACTTTCTTAGCCCATGTTATGGATTTGAATAAAGACATGTCATATTTGAATAATATTCCTGTTGTTATTGACTTTTCTTACGTATTTCCTGAAGAACTTCTCGGTCTACCCCCAGAACGTGAAGTTGAATTCTTTATTGATCTTGAACCTAGTACAAAGCCCATTTCTAAAACCCCATATCGAATGGCTCCTATTGAACTTCAGGAGTTAAAGGTCCAACTACAGGAGTTGTTGGACATCGGTTTCATTCGTCCTAGTACATCACCTTGGGGTGATCCTGTTTTATTTGTAAAGAAGAAAGACAGGAGTATGCGACTTTATATCGATTACCGGGAATTAAACCATGTAATTATCAAGAATAGGTATCCGCTACCTCGTATTGATGACCTGTTTGACCAGTTACAAGGAGCACAATTCTTTTCAAAGATCGATCTTCGTTCTGGATATCATCAGCTGAAGGTTAAAACTGAGGATATTCTGAAGACTGCCTTCAGAACTCGGTACGGACATTATGAATTCTTAGTCATGTCTTTTGGATTGACTAATGCTCCTGCGGCTTTCATGAATATGATGAACGGATTATTCAAGGATTATTTGGATCAGTTCGTTGTTGTCTTTATTGATGACATCCTCATATATTCCAAAAGCTATGAAGATCATGAGCACCATTTGAAGCTGGTATTCCAAAGGCTGCGTGAAAATAAGCTATATGCTAAGTTGAAGAAATGCGAATTCTGGCTTGAGGAAGTAGCATTCCTAGGGCACATGGTGTCAAAACATGGAGTATCTGTTGACCCAGCGAAGATTGAAGCAATACAAAGTTTGGAGCAACCAAAGACGGTGACCGAAGTACGTAGCTTTCTGGGCTTAGCTGGTTATTATCGGAGATTCGTGGAAGGGTTTTCTCGAATCGCTACCCCGTTAACTCAGCTGACTTGGAAAGATATCAAATTCGTATGGAGCGAGAAATGCGAGGAGAGTTTCCAAGAGCTTAAGAGGAGACTCATTTCAGCACCTGTTTTGACCATACCATCTGGTTCGGATGGATTTGTTATCTACAGCGATGCTTCAGGCAAAGGGCTAGGATGTGTTCTCATAAAACGTGGGAAAGTTATAGCCTATGCCTCACGACAACTTAAAGAATATTAGAGGAATTATCCTACTCATGATCTAGAGTTGGCAGCAGTCGTTTTCGCGCTAAAGATCTGGAGGCACTATCTATATGGGGAGAAATTAGAGATATATTTAGACCATAAAAGTCTTAAATATGTCTTCACTCAAAAAAAATTCAACATGCGGCAACGACGTTGGCTCGAGCTGTTGAAAGATTACGACCACACTATTCAATACCATCCTAGAAAAGCAAATGTGGTAGCTGACGCAATAATAATAACAATCATAATAATAATAGTACTAATAATAATAATAATAATAATAATAATAATAATAATAACAATAAAAGTAATAATAATAATAACAGTCATAATAATAATAATAGTACTAATAATAACAATAGCAATAACATTAATAATAATTATAATAATAATAATAGTAGTAGTAGTAGTATAAAAATAACATTAATAATAATAGTAGTAGTACTAATAATAATAATAATAATAATAACAATAACAGAAATAATAATAATAGTATTACTAATAATAATAATAATAATAATAATAATAATAATAACAGTAATAATAATAATAATAATAATAATAACAGTAATAATAATAAAATAATAAAAATAGTAATAATAATAATAATAATAATATTAATAATAATAATAATAACAGCCATAATAATAATAATTACAATAATAATAATAATAATAATAATAATTACAATAATAATAATAATAATAATAATAATAATAACAATAATAATAATAACAAAAAAGAAGTAATAATAATAATGTAAAACCCCAACTTTTTGAATAAAGATAAATTTTCTATAAATATTATTTTTGAATATTATGGAGTGAAATTGATATAATAGTTGTGGGTAATATTTATAAATTTTGCAAAGTACGCAAGTTGTTATATAATATTCGATTGGTCGGGGAATATTCATTTTAACAGGGAATATTCGTACAACGGTACAATCATTGGTGGACCCCACAACGGAATTATTGTCGGATTGAGAAAATGACAAAAATACTTTATGAAAATAACGGCGGAAGTTTTACCGTTAACTGTTGAAACACCCGGTGTTAAAAGTACAGTAATACGTGTGATTGCATAGTAGCACACGGTATTAATTATTGATGCTTAAGTGATAAGTCACTCAGTTTTGTTGGTATTATTAATGTAATAATACAGAATTTTTTTATATAAAACAGGATACTTTTATAAAGTTATTCTATAAATAGAATATATTATATTTTATTATGCATAGCGCTGTATAGTGTCTGCATAGTGTTTTTTATAGTAAAATCTTTTTATATAAAATAGAATACTTTTATAAAGTTTTCTATTTTATTAGATAATAATTAGAATATATTATATTTTATTATGCATTGTGTTTGCATAGTGCTTGCATAGTAAAATCTTTTATAAAGTTATTCGTTTTATTAGATTATAAATAGAATATATTTTATTTTATTTAAAATATTTTGCTTTAAATATGGACCGTCAGATTAAAGTAAATCAATCTCGACCGTTCATGAGTTAGTTACTATGCATTCTATTTTTCTATAAATAGAAACTCATTCATTCATTATTTTCTTACGAATTTACTAAAACTCTAGAGAGATAAACTATAGAGAGAAAGAAGAAAGTATTCTGCTACTTCACTACTTATATATCCAGTACTCTTCTTCTTAAGGTAGGGAATATTATTTGTTGTACTCGTAAGAGGTGTTATTCTTTCTTATTCATGAAGAGAACTTTTGTTATTCCATTTCTTATTATTCTATTTGAATAACCTGTATACGCGGTCTACCCTATACTTGGTGACATTCTTCTATTATTCTGTTGGAACATCCTGTCTGTGTGTTTTACACCGGACATGGTTCCGTCTTATTATTATTATGTTGGAACATCCTGTCTGTGTGTTTTACACCGGACCTGGTTCCGTCTTTATTATTCTGTTGGAACAACCTGTCGGTGCAAATTTTGCCTGACCTGGTTCCGTTATTATTATTCTGTTGGAATAACCTGTCTATGCGAAGTACCGCATGCATGGTGATTTCTTTTGTTATTCCATTCTTTATTATACTCAGTTGGTTAAAGTTTTGACTTCTATACTCCATGACATTAGTAGAATATCCTTGATATTTGCGCTTCATCCAATATCTTTTCATGGAAATATTCTTGAGATCATTCTTGAATTTTACTCTACAAACAGTATCATGTTGACAATTTGAACGTAATAATTCCTGGATAAAATGATTCTTGAACTTGTTTTATTGAATTCTTATATCATTTTCATCATCCTCGTGTTTATATTTTGTTGAAAGTCATCTGTGGCCTGTAGTGCATAGATGGACTTGGTATGATTTTGACCAGGGATTATTCGGTGTAATCATGATCGTAATGTTACAAGTGATGTGGTAAAAGTCCTCATTGGCCCGTAGTGCATTGATGGATAGTTGTTGACATGATCATGACCATTAATGAATACACAAATATTCTTGGCCCGTAGTGCATGGATAATTGTGGCCGTGATACTAAAGAATATCCTTGGCCGTAGTGCAGGGGTAATTCGATGATGTGGAATATTTATTAAGCTGAGTCTCAGCGATAACAGTGATGAAAAACCTTTTTAATCATAAAAGATAGTAGATTTTATTTTCTACTTGACTCTTTTAATGGATTGCTTGTTCCGCTGCAGTTAAACTTGATGTCTATTGTATTTTATCAGTTTAACATTGTTGGAGACTAGTGATAATTTATTCTGCATTATCTTAGTCATAATATTTCTTACTGGGCTAGTTGAGCTCACCCTTCCTTTCACTGTTCTCTTCAGGAAATGAGAATATAGCTGGGACGAGTCGGGGAACGGAGTGATAGTTTAGAGGATAGCATTAGTAGTCCTCACTATTCTGTAAAATAGTGTGATAATAATTGTAATGAGGACTCCTTCTGAGTTTGTATAATCTCTAGTAGATAATATTTGTATTCAAACTCACAGTTTATGTTTTGTCGTATTGTACACGATAGTTGTATTAGTAAGTTATATTTGAATTCTGTACCATGTAAGTGGCGACCCAAGATGGGTGACGTAAACCTAATTTTGGGGGCGTCACAGTTGGTATCAAAGCTTAGGGATATGATCCTTGGCTAAGATGTGAGACTAGAACTAGGAGGGGAGAGATGGGGAATTCCTTCGCTTGTATGACCTACTTAAATTTATTTTGTATTTAAATTGGTTGGTCAGAGTTTAGAGATATTATGTTACATGTTAATTAACCTTTGTTTTGTGGCAGTATCTGAAAATGACATTCGAAAATGTTGAAAATAGCAATGGAGCACAAGAGACCGTTGAGTCTCCACATATCAATAATCAGGAGAATGTGCATCAGGAAAGCGATAATCCTCATGCAAACAACAACACTGACCAAATTATGAATGATGGATTGTTCAGAGGCTTTATGCAATTCATGCAACAGCAGGAGAGAGCGGCTCCTGTCCAAAATGTAGGTGGAAACACTAGAAACTCTCAGGTGGTCACCGCTAAATAGTTCAAGGAGCTGGGGCCACCGGAGTTTAAGGGAGAGCCAAAATCACTTATGGCGGAAGCATAGATAAAGTAGATCACCAAGATATTTGATGTCTTGGGATGCTCCGAGGAGCAAAAGGTTCCCTTTGCCGCCTTTATGTTGCACGGAGAGGCAGATTACTTGTGAGAATCGATAAAACGTACTCAAACTGCCGTACTGAAGATGTCTGGAGAAGTTCCAAGAGCTGTTCAACGACAAATACTTTCCCGAAAGTATTCGTCACATGAAGGAGGTGGAGTTTACCAAATTGGAGCAAAACAATATGACCGTGTCGCAATACGAGGCAAAATTTGCAGAGTTATCCCGGTTTGCGTCCCACTTGGTGGATAATGAAGAGAGAATGGCGCGAATGTTTTTAAGAGGTTTAAAGCCGAAATACGTCAACATCTTTTTTCTCATAAACTGTGTTTGTATTCAGATGTTGTAAATAGGGCTCAGTTGGTGGAGCGCGATAATGAGTCAGCGCAACCAAAAGAGTGCAGCCGATAAAATGATAATACTAGTGAGAGCAGTCATCGAAGCGGTGATAACAAGCGTGGAGGGAATCAACAAGCCAGAAATGGTAACCACTTCGGTGGTAATCAGGGCCAAAATAATAAGAATGGATATTCCAAGAAGAGGCAATTCAACAATGATGTAAAGACGTCAGCACCAGCACCCGTTGTTAAGGAAGGAGAAAGACCACCTATCATATGCTTCAAATGCAGAGGGGAGGGACACATCAGTCCAAATTGCGTGATACCGTCAAAAGCATGTTATGATTATGGAAGAGAAGGTCACTTAGCCCGATTTTGTCATTCACCGAAGACAAATTCAGCTAGGATGGAGGCACCAAAGGCTGTCCCAGAAAAGTTAAAGTCGGTAGTACAAAGGAGATCGTTTGTTGTGACTTCCCAGAAAGAAAGGAACCCAAATGAGGTCATCACGGGTAAGCTTATCATAAACTCTAGCGAAGTCTACACTTTATTTGATATCGGTTCTACCCATTCTTTTATTTCTCCTACTTGCGCTCAAAGATTAAATTTGACTCCTGAGAAATTAGACTTTGACTTATCTGTGGAAACTTCGTTGGGGAAATCTTCATTACATCCATGGTTTATAAGTCTTGTTTGGTTCAATTTGGTACCCACACAATACCTGTCGATCTTATTGCATTAAAAATACTTGCATTTGATGTAATTCTAGGGATTGATTGGTTAACTACTCATTATGCAAAAATTAATTGTTTTCGTAAGGTTGTTAGCTTTTATATTCCTAATCGATCTATTATGCGAATTCAAGCAACCAAATCATTAAAACCAATCACTTTCATCTCAAGCCATAAAGCTATTCATTTATTGAAAAACGGATGTCAAGCTTTCTTAGCTCATGTCACAGATCTAAACAAAAATACGTCAGTTTTGAATAATATTTCTGTTGTTAATGAATTTCCTGACGTATTCCCTGAAGAATTTCCTGGCCTACCCCCAGAGCGTGAAATTGAATTTTGTATCAACCTCGAACCCGGTACAAAACCCATTTCTAAATACCCTTATCGAATGGCTCCTATTGAACTTCAGGAGTTAAAAACTCAACTGCAGGAATTGTTAGACATTGGCTTTATTCGTCCTAGTACTTCTCCTTGGGGTGCTCCTGTTCTATTCATGAAGAAGAAATATGGGAGTATGCGACTTTGTATTGATTATCGGGAGTTGAATCATGTCACCATCTAAAATAGATACCCATTGCCACGTATTGATGACCTATTTGACCAGTTGCTAGGAGCCAAATTCTTTTCAAAGATTGATCTTCATTCCAGATATCACCAATTGAAGATTAGAACCGATGACATTCCAAAGATAGCTTTCAGAACTCGGTACGGGCATTATGAATTCCTAGTCATGTCCTTTGGTTTGACTAATGCTCTTGCTGCCTTCATGGATATGATGAACCGAGTATTTAAGGAATATTTGGATCACTTTGTGGTCGTCTTTATTGATGACATCCTCATATATTCCAAAACCCGTGAAGATCATGAGCAAAACTTGAGGCTGATACTCCAAAAGCTTCGTGAATATAAGCTTTTATGCCAAGTTGAAGAAATGCGAGTTCTGGCTTGAGGAAGTAGCATTTCTTGGGCACGTGGTATCAAGTCATGGAATATCTGTTGACCCAACAAAGATTGAAGCTATTCAAAGCTGGGAGCAACCTAAATTAGTGACCGAAGTACTTAGCTTTCTTGGCTTAGCTGGTTATTATCGGAGATTCGTAGAAGGGTTTTCTCGAATCTCTACTCCACTAACTCAGTTGACTCGGAAAGATACAAAGTTCGGTTGGAGCGAGGAATGTGAGAAGAGTTTTCAAGAACTCAAGAGGAGACTCATTTCAGCACCTATTCTGACAATACCATCTAGTTCGGAGGGATTTGTCATTTACAGTGATGCTTCGGGCAAAGGGTTAGGATGTGTTCTTATGCAACATAGGAAAGTTATAGCCTATGCCTCACGACAACTCAAAGAATATGAGAGGAATTATCCTACTCATGATCTAGAGTTAGCAGCTGTTGTCTTCGCACTAAAGATTTGGAAGCATTACTTGTATGGGTAGAAAGTGGAGATCTTTACGGATCATAAAAGCCTCAAATATTTCTTCACTCAAAAGGAACTCAACATGCGACAACGATGTTGTCTTGAACTGTTGAAAGATTATGATCATACTATCCAATACCATCCTGGAAAAGCGAACGTAGTAGTTGACGCATTGAGTAGAAGATCATATGCGGGTACGAGTGTAATATTGTCAACGCAAAGGCCCATTTTGTATGACCTGCAAAGGATGGAGATAGAGATAAAGACTCTAGGGACCCACGTGATGATGGCAAATATACGATTAGAACCTACTTTAATTGATAAAATTAAAGCTGCGCAAGTTACAGATCCAGAGTTGAAGCGTATGAGGAAAAAAGTGCAAGAAGATGTGATGCCGGAAGCAAGAATCGATGAAGAATGAATACTTCGAGTCAACTGCCAGACTTTGTGTTCCTAACGACCCTGATTTAAAGTATAAAATCATGATGGAGGCGCACAACACACCGTTTGCAATCCATCCTGGGAGTACCAAAATGTATCATGATCTTCGACATACATTTTGGTGGGGAAATATGAAGAGAGAGATATCGATGTTTATCTCAAGGTGTCTAAC
The DNA here is from genome assembly GCA_020205505.1 of Panax japonicus. Lineage (NCBI taxonomy): Eukaryota > Viridiplantae > Streptophyta > Magnoliopsida > Apiales > Araliaceae > Panax > Panax japonicus. The sequence goes on along the minus strand of CM035109.1, from coordinate 32,295,903 downwards.
GTGTCAACGAGTCAAGGCGGAGCATCAAGTACCAAAAGGTCCATTGCAACCACTTGAAATTCAAGAATGGAAGTGGGAGCACATTACCATGGATTTTGTTACTGGTCTTCCCAAAGTTTCTCAAGGCATAGATGTGATTTAGGTCATTGTTAATAGATTGACCAAGTCTGCTCAAGGGAAGTTGGGACAAGTTCTTACCATTGGTGGAGTTTTCCTACAACAATAGTTATCAAGCAAGTATTGGCATGGCTCCATTCGAAGTGTTGTATGGAAGAAAGTATCGTTCTCCAATATGCTGGAATGAGGTGGGTGAAGCAACGTTGTTGGGACCAGAGTTGGTACGTATGACTACGGAAAAGATTCAAACGATCTGACAACGTATAAAAACCTCACAAGATCGACAAAAGAGTTATGTTGATCATAATCGAAAGGACGTGGAATTCGATATAGGAGATCATGTGTTGTTACGTGTTGCTCCATGGAAAGGAGTTACGAGATTTGAAAAGAGAGGAAAGCTCAATCCTCGATTCATCGACCCATTTTTAATCCTTGATCGAGTAGGAACTATGGCCTATAGACTCGTTTTACCGCCAAGTATGTCTCGTGTTCATAACATTTTTCACATATCCATGTTACGTAAATATGTGGAAAACCCGAACCACATTATTGAGTTGGAACCGAACGAAATAGCGGAAGATTTGACTGTATGAAGAGGTTCCTGCTCAAATCTTAGGATAAGAAGGAACATATTCTACGCACCAAGGTTATACCTCAAGTCAAAGTTTCGTGGAGAATCCACGATGTTGAGGAAATGACTTGGGAGTTAGAATCTGAAATGAAATCAAGGTATCCTTACCTCTTCGACATACCAGGTACGTACCCTAATTTCGAGGGCGAAATCATAAGAAGGGGAGATTGTCCCCCAACTTTTTGAATAAAGATGAATTTTCTATAAATATTTTTTTTGAATATTATGGAGTGAAATTGATATAATAGTTATGGGTAATATTTATAAATTTTGCAAAGTACGCAAGTTGTTATATAATATTCGATTGGTCGAGGAATATTTGTTTAACAGGGAATATTCGTACAACGGCACAATCATTGGTGGACCCCACAACGGAATTATTGTCGGATTGAGAAAACGACAAAAATACTTTATGAAAATAACGGCGGAAGTTTTACCGTTAACTGTTGAAACACCCGGTGTTAAAAGTACAGTAATACGCGTGGTTGCATAGTAGCACACGGTATTAATTATTGATGCTTAAGTGATAAGTCACTCAGTTTTGTTGGTATTATTAATGTAATAATACAGAAATCTTTTTATATAAAACAGAATACTTTTAAAAAGTTATTCTATAAATAGAATATATTATATTCTATTATGCATAGTGTTGTATAGTGTCTGCATAGTGTTTTGCATAGTAAAATCTTTTTATATAAAACAGAATACTTTTATAAAGTTATCTATTTTATTAGACAATAATTAGAATATATTAAATTTTATTATGCATAGTGTTTGCATAGTGCCTGCATAGTAAAATCTTTTATAAAGTTATTCGTTTTATTAGATTATAAATAGAATATATTTTATTTTATTTAAAAGATTTTGCTTTAAATATGGACCGTCAGATTAAAGTAAATCAATTTGGACTGTTCATGAGTTAGTTACTATGCATTCCATTTTTTTATAAATAGAAGCTCATTCATTCATTATTTTCTTACGAATTCACTGAAACTCTAAAGAGATAAACTATAGAGAGAAAGAAGAAAGTATTCTGCTACTTCACTACTTATATATCCAGTACTCTTCTTCTTAACGTAGGGAATATTATTTGTTGTACTCGTAAGGGATGTTATTCTTTCTTATTCATGAAGAGAACTGTTGTTATTCTATTTCTTATTATTCTGTTGGAATAACATGTATACGCGGTCTACCCTATACTTGGTGACATTCTTCTATTATTCTGTTGGAACATCATGTCTGTGTATTTTACACCAGACCTGGTTCCGTCTTTATTATTATTCCATTGGAACATTATGTCTGTGTGTTTTACACCGGACATGGTTTCGTCTTATTATTATTCTGTTGGAACATCATGTCTGTGTGTTTTACACCGGACCTGGTTCCGTCTTTATTATTCTGTTAGAACAACCTGTCAGTGCAAATTTTGCCTGACCTGGTTCCATTATAATTATTCTATTGGAATAACCTGTCTATGCGAAGTACCGCATGCATGCTGATTTCTTTTGTTATTTCATTCTTTATTATACTCAGTTAGTTAAAGTTTTGACTTCTATACTCCATGAAATTAGTAGAATATCCTTGATATTTGTGCTTCATCTAGTATCTTTTCATGGAAATATTCTTCTGATCATTCTTGAATTTTACTCTACAAAACAGTATCATGTTGACAATTTGGACGTTAATAATTCCTGGATAAAATAATTCTTGAACTTGTTTTATTTAATTCTTATATCATTGTCATCATCATCATGTTTATATTTTGTTGAAAGTCATATGTGGCCTGTAGTGTATAGATGGACTTGGTATGATTATGATCAGGAATTATTCGGTGTAATCGTGACCGTAATGCTACAACTGATGTGGTAAAAGTCCTCATTGGCCCGCAGCGCATTGATTGACAGTTGTTGGCATGATCATGACCATTAATGAATACACAAATATTCTTGGCCCGTATTGCATGGATAATTATGGTCGTGATACTAAAGAATATCCTTGACCGTAGTGCAGGGGTGATTCGATGATGTGAAATATTTATTAAGCTGAGTCTCAGCGATAACAGTGATGAAAAACATTTTTAATCATAAAAGATAGTAGATTTTATTTTCTACTTGACTCTTTTAATGGATTGCTTGTTCCGCTACAGTTAAACTTGATGTCTATTGTATTTTATCAGTTTAATATTGTTGGAGACTAATGATAATTTATTCTGCATTATCTTAGTCATAATATTTCTTACTGGGCTAGTTGAGCTCACTCTTCCTTTCACTGTTCTCTTCAGGAAATGAGAATATAGTTGGGACGAGTCGGGGAACGGAGTGATGGTCCAGAGGATAGCATTAGTAGTCCTCACTATTATGTGAAATAGTGTGATAATAATTGTAATGAGGACTCCTTTTGAGTTTGTATAATCTCTAGTAGATAATATTTATATTCAAACTCACAGTTTTATATTTTGCCATATTGTACACGACAGTTGTATTAGTAAGTTGTATTTAAATTTTGTACCATGTAAGTGGCAACCCAAGATGGGTGACGTAAACCTAATTTTGGGGGCGTCACAAATAATAATAATAATAATAATAATAATAATAATAATAATAATAATAATAATAATAATAATAATAATAATAATAATAACAGTAATAATAATAATAATATATAATAATAATAATAATAATAATAATAATATTAATAATAATAATAATAATAATACTAATAATAATAATAATAATAATAATAACAATAACAGTAATAATAATAGTAGTAGTACTGATAATAATAATAATAATAATAATAATAATAATAATAGTACTAATAATAATAATAACAATAGTAATAATAATAATTATAATAATAATAATAATAATAGTACTAATAATAATAATAATAATAATAATAATAACAACAACAACAACAACAACAACAACAATAACAAAAACAATAACAATGCTTTTTTTGAGAATAGAACTCTTAACCTCTCCCACTCTTTAAACAAATACTCAAACCAACTGAGCTACAAGTATTTTAACTTTAATGTCACTATATACCTTACTATATCTTTTTTTAATACTTCAAGTTTTTTATTATTGTCTTTTATGTTCTGATTTAAGTTTATTTTACTTTTTTGGGTCTAAAACTCAGAAATAGAGTGTTAGAGTAATGTATAATTGAAAGGAAAATTTAACACTTTTCTATATGTTTGTTGTGAGACCCCGAATTTTGTAAAATAAAAGTATTCAAGTTTTTCTATTTTGGTAAATAGTTAAATTAATAAAAGTTTAAAGTTAAGGATGATATTTGAAAATTTTGCAAAGTAAGCAAGTTGTTATAAAATATTCATTGTGTCGGGGAATATTCGATAGGTCGGGGAATATTCGTTTTAACAGGGAATATTCGTACGATGGCACAATCATTTGTGGAGCCCCACAACAGAAGTATTGTCGTATTTAGAAAACGACAGAATTATCTTTTTATAAAAATAACGGCGAAAGTATTACCGTTAAACTGTTGAGCTACCCGGTAGTAAAAGTACAGTAATACGCGTGGTTGCATAGTAGCACACGGTATTGATTATTGATGCTTACGTGAGAAGTCACTTAGTTATACTCAATTATTGATACAGTAATTGATGTATCATATCTCTCATATTATTGATTCAATTATTGTCACATAATCAATATTTTATATTATTAAATCAATAATTGAGACGACAAAGTTATTAATATTATTATTTGCAATATTGATAATGTCTAGAAGTTCTGTCAAGGCTGTTTGGTAACCTAATTGCGCGCCAATAAGGAGAAATCCTTATCGAAAAGCTCCCTCTTTCCTAGGAACGACCTAGTTGTTACATATTGTGCGTTATAATATTAATGATGAATAAGTTAATGTTGATTAAAGATGAAATTGATAGTTCCATTGTGTTAGGAATATTAGTATTAGTGGAAATCGACATTTATTTTGATAATAATTGATGTCCGGAAGTTATATTGACCAATCGGATAATTAATCGAATAAATGAGTAATTAATTGCTATTAATTCACATGCTTATAACTATGTGTTCACATGTGTGTACTATTGATTCACATAATTTACTATTAGGGGAGTTGGTGCAAGATTTATAATACTTGCATGACTAAATTAAAAATAGAGGTATAGTTGAAGGTACTATACTATAATTAGTTTTTTCACATGATTATACTATTAAGTCACATGAATGAACTATTAATTCACATGATTTTTACTATTAGGGGAGGTGGTGCAAGTTTGACAATACTTGCAGGACTAAATTAAAAATGAAGAAAAAGAGGAAGGTATTATACTGTAATATTTCGAGTCCCAAAATGTGCAATTATTGAAACTATATTTTCTTATAAATAGAAGCTCATTTTTCCTTCATTTCTCACCAATTCACTAAAGCTATAGAGCGATTATTATAGAGAAATTATAGAGAGAAAGAAGAAGAAAAGTCTGCTACCTCACTATTCCAGTATCCGGTTTTCTTCTAAGGTAAGGGGTATTATTTCTTTCGTATTCATGAAGAGACTTATTTTCTTTCAATACTCATAAGGGTTGTTATTTCATTCTTTATTATTCTGTTGGAATAACCTGTCTGTGCGGTCTATCGCATGCATGGTGAATTCTTCTGTTATTCCATTCTTTATTATTCTGTTGGAATAACCTATTTGTACGGTCTATCGCATGCCTGGTGAATTCTTCTGTTATTCCATTCTTTATTATTTTATTGGAATAACCTGTCTATGCGGGCTACCGCATGCATGGTGAATTCTTCTGTTATTTCATTCTTTATTATTCTGTTGGAATAACCTATCTATGCCTTCTATCACATGCCTGGTGAATTCTTCTGTTATTCCATTCTTTATTATTCTGTTAGAATAATCTATCTACGCGGGCTACCGCATGCATGGTGAATAACCCTTCGTATTCATTCTTTATTAAATTGTGAAAATGATCTGTCTACGTGGATTATCGTATGGCGAGTGAAAATCCATTTACAGTTTTGTATATTCTATTATACTCGTTTGAGATATCATTTCTTTTGTACTCGCCATGAAATATCATTTTATTTGGTATTTTTCTTTTATGAGTTACTATTTATGGATTACTATTCACCCGATTATTATTTACTCTAGTATTATTCACTCAGGTATTCGGGGCACTTTTTATGCCGAAGTACTATTCACGGTTACTATTCATTGGTTATTATTCACCCGATTACTATTCACTCTAATATCATTCACTCGGGTATTCGGGACACTTTTCGTGTCAGGGTACTATTCCCGAAGTACTATTCACGGGATATTATTCACCTGAAAAATATATTTCTTTTCTGTCTAAATTTTTTTTGGTACATGAATATTTTTCTTGAATTTTACTCTACAAAGAAGTATCATGTTAACAATTTGGACGTTATTGATTTTTGGATAAATTAAATTATAAATCTTTAAAATTTATCATTGAACTTGTTTTATTGAATTATTATGTCATTGTCATCATCCTCGTGTTTATATTATGATGAAAGTCATCTTTGGCTTACGTGCATAGATGGACTTGGTATGATTATGACCAGGAATTATTCGGTATAATCATGACTGTAATGTGATGAATGATGTGGTGAAAGTCCTCATTGGCCTGTAGTTCATTGATGGACAATTGTTGGTATGATTATGACCAGGGATTATTCAGTATAATCATGACCGTTGATGATTACATGAATATCCTTGGTCGTGATGCAGGGATGATTTGATTTTATTTATTAAGCTGAGTCTCAACGATAAAGTTGATGAAAAACTTTTCAAATCATAGAAGATAGTAGATTTTATGCTCTACTTGACTCTTCTAATGGATTGCTTATTCCACTGTAGTTATTGATCTAAAACTTGTTGTCTATTATATTCTATCAGTTGTTATACTGTTGAAGGCTAAGGATAATTTATTCTGCATTATCTTAGTCATAATATTTCTTACTGGGCTAGTTGAGTTTGCCATTTTCTTTGACTGTTTTCTTCAGGAAATGAAAATATAGGTGGGACGAGTCGGGAAATGGATTGATAGTCCAGGATAAGTGGCTTTAGTAGTCCTCAGTATTCTGTGAAATAGTGTGATAATAAATGTAATGAGAACTCCATTGAGAGTGGATACTGTCTATGAGGCCATATTCTTGTTTAAACTCTCAGCTACGTTGTTGTCATATTGTATAAAAGAAGTTTGTATTTGATTTATGTACCATGTATTTGCCAACTCAAGATAGGTGATGTATACCTATTTTGGGGGCGTCATAGTTGGTATCAAAGTTTAAGGATATGATCCCTGGTTGAGGTGTGAGACTAGAACTAGGAGGGGAGAGACGGGTAATTCTTTCGCTGGTATAACCTACCTAAGTTTATTTGTTATTTAATCGGTCAGTCAGAATATAGGGATAATATGTGGTATGTCAATTAACCCTTATTTTGAAACTATATTCTAGAATGATATCTGAAATACATGAGATGAGTAATGGGAAAATCATGACACAGAGGAAATAACCTTAAAGGTACAATTCGAAAAAAAAGCAAGGTATTCTAATCTCTTCGAACTACCAGGTACGTAAATTTTGAGGACAAAATTCCATAAGGAGGGGAGATTGTGAGATCCCAAATTTTGTGAAATAAAAGTATTCAATTTTTCTATTTTGGAACATAGTTAAATTGATAAAAGTTTAAAGTTAAGGGTGATATTTGAAAATTTTGCAAAGTAAGCAAGTTGATATAAAATATTTGTTGTGTCGGGGAATAATCGTTTTAACAGGGAATATTCGTTTTAACAGGGAATATTCGTACGATGACACAATCATTTGTGGATCCCACAACGGAAGTATTGGCGTATTTAGAAAATGACAGAATTATCTTTTTATAAAAATAACGGCGAAAGTTTTACCATTAAACTGTTGAACTACCCGGTAGTAAAAGTACATTAATACACGTGGTTGCATAGTAGCATACGGTATTGATTATTGATGCTTACGTGAGAAGTCACTTAGTTATACTCAATTATTGCTACAGTAATTGTTCTATCATATCTCTCATATTATTGATTCAATTACTTTCACAGGATCAATATTTAATATTATTAAATCAATATTTGAGACGACAAAATTATTCATATTATTATTTGCAATATTTGACAATGTCTAGAAGTTCTGTCAATGAGAGGTTTGGTCACCTAATTGCGCGCTAATAAGGAGAAATCCTTATCGGAAAGGCTCGTCTTTCCTAAGAACGACCTAGTTGTTACATATTGTGCGTTATAATATTAATGATGAATAAGTTCGTGTTGATTAAAGATGAAATTGATAGTTCCATTGTGTTGGGATTATTAGTGTTAGTGGAAATCGACATTTATTTTGATAATAATTGATGTTTGGAAGTTATATTGACCAATCGAGTAATTAATCGGATAAATAAGCAATTAATTGCTATTAATTCACATGCTTATAACTATGTGTTCACATGTGTGTACTATTGATTCACATGATTTACTATTAGGGGAGTTGGTGCAAGATTAATAATACTTGCATGACTAAATTAAAAATGGAGGTATAGTTGAAGGTACTATACTATAATTAGTTTTTTCACATGATTATACTATTAAGTCACATGAATGAACTATTAATTCACATGATTTACTATTGGGGAGGTGGTGCAAGTTTGATAATACTTGCAGAACTAAATTAAAAATGTAGAAGAAGAGGAAGGTATTGTACTGTAATATTTCATGCCCCAAAATGTGCAATTATTGGAACTATATTTTCCTATAAATAGAAGCTTATTCTTCCTTCATTTCTCACCAATTCACTAAAGCTATAGAGCAATTATTATAGAGAAATTATAGAGAGAAAGAAGAAGAAAAGTCTGCTAATTCACTATTCCAGTATCTAGTTTTCTTCTAAGGTAAGGGGTATTATTTCTTTCGTATTCATGAAGAGAGTTATTTTCTTTCAATTCTCGTAAGGGTTGTTATTTCATTCTTTATTATTCTGTTGGAATAACATGTCTGTGCGGTCTATCGCATTCATGGTGAATTCTTCTGTTATTCCACTCTTTATTATTTTGTTGGAAAAATCTATCTGTGCCGTCTATCGCATGCCTGGTGAATTCTTCTGTTATTCCATTCTTTATTATTCTGTTGGCATAACCTGTCTACGCGGGCTACTGCATGCATGGTAAATTCTTCTGTTATTCTATTCTTTATTATTCTGTTGGAATAACCTATCTGTGCGGTCTATCGCATGCCTGGTGAATTCTTCTGTTATTCCATTCTTTATTATTCTGTTGGAATAACCTGTCTACGCGGGCTACCGCTTGCATGGTGAATTCTTCTGTTATTCCATTCTTTATTATTCTGTTGGAATAACATGTCTACACGGACTACCGCTTGCATGGTGAACAACCCTTCGTATTCATTCTTTATTAAATTATGGAAATGATCTGTCTAAGTGGATTACCGCACGGCGGGTGAAAATCCATTTGCAGTTTTGTATATTCTATTATACTCGCATGAGATATCATTTCTTTTGTACTCGTCATGGAATATCATTTTCTTTGGTATTTTTCTTTTACGAGTTACTATTCACCCGGTTACTATTTACTCTAATATTATTCACTTGGGTATTCGGAGCATTTTTTGTGTTTGAGTACTATTCACGAGTTACTATTCATGGGTTACTATTCATTCGATTACTATTCACTCTAGTATCATTCACTCGGGTATTCGGGACAGTTTTCGTGTCGGGGTATTATTCCCGAAGTACTATTTACGGGGTACTATTCACCCGAAAAATATATTTCTTTTTTGTCTAAATTATTTTTGGTACATGAATATTATTCTTGAATTTTACTCTACAAAGAAATATCATGTTGACAATTTGGACGTTATTGAATTCTAGATAAATTAAATTATAAATCTTTAAAGTTTATCCTTGAGCTTGTTTTATTGAATTATTATGTCATTGTCATTATCCTCATGCTTATATTGTGATGAAAGTCATCTTTGGCTTACGTACATAGATGGACTTGGTATGATTATGACCAGGGATTATTCGGTATAATCATGACCGTAATGTGACGAATGATGTGGTGAAAGTCCTCATTGGCATTTAGTTCATTGATGGACAATTGTTGGTATAATTATGACCAGGGATTATTCGGTATAATCATTACCGTTGATGATTACATTAATATCCTTGGTCGTGATACAGGGATGATTCGATTTTATTTATTAAGCTGAGTCTCAGCTATAAAGTTGATGAAAAACTTTTTAAATCATAGAAGATAGTAGATTTTATGCTCTACTTAACTCTTCTAATGGATTGCTTATTCCGCTGTAGTTGTTGATCTAAAACATGTTGTCTATTATATTCTAGCAGTTGTTATACTATTGAAGGCTAAGGATAATTTATTCTGCATTATCTTAGTCATAATATTTCTTACTAGGCTAGTTAAGCTCACCCTTTTCTTTGACTGTTCTCTTCAGAAAATGAAAATATAGTTGGAACGAGTCGGAAAATGGAGTTATGGTCCAGGATAAGTGGCTTTAGTAGTCCTCTCTATTCTGTGAAATAATGTGATAATAATTGTAATGAGGACTCCATTGAGAGTTGATATTGTCTAGAAGGCAATATTCTTGTTTAAACTCTCAGCTATGTCTTTTTGTATTTTACACTACAGTTGTATAAAAGAAGTTTGTATTTGATTTATGTATCATGTATCTGGCGACTCAAGATGGGTGATGTATGCCTGTTTTGGGGGCGTCACATTTGTCTTTTAGAAAATTAGAGATGAAAATTATTTTTTTTTCTCTTATTATATACACGATATTTATAAAAAAATACATAACAATTTTTTTAATGTATTAGATATAAATTATTATTTTTAGATAATTAGTACACCCTCCGTCTCATAATAAAAGTACAAATTTGACTTTCATAATAATATTGACCATTTTTTAAATTAACAAATCTTAAAAAATTCAAAATATACGTTAAGTGATTAGGATCATAATAAATTACGAAGAATTTATTACAAGTGTCAAGTTTCGGAATTTGAAAATTCTATATAAATATTTTTAATAAATAATTCTAAAAATTGTCAATTTGACTATGAAGTCAAATTAGGAAGTTTATTATGGGACGAAGGGAGTACTATTTAAATGATTAGTATTAGTTAGTATTGGAACTGCTTGTATGGAATCTGGAGGTGGTAACGGTGATAGTGAACTTCGTCGCACTATGTTGGAGTTTCTAAATCAATTGGATAGCAGATTTTGAAACTTCTTTGCTAAGGGCTGGATAAAAGTTGTTTTATAATTGCACTTTGTATTTATGTTTGATATGTTACAACCTATTTTTAATACTATACCAGAAACAATTTAATTTTGTAGAACATAGAAATAAGAATTTTTACCTATATTAGTTTTGTTCAAGGGCAATGACAACTTTAACAAACTTGGTAGGACTCATTTATTCAAATTTCTTTATACATAACTCAAGTGTTGGGCAAGAAGGCGGAGAGATATCATTGAATAACACTCATATAATGTCATTATTTATACCATAAAAATATAAAAGGTTCATATATTTTACATTTAATTAAATAACTACTCTAAGATGATTGAAAGAGTAAGGGGAAAAAAGAAAAGAAGCTGTACTATTTGATTCATCGAGGGAGTATTTGAAACCAATCACATCGTCCTTCAACGGGGATGATGCGGTTACTGAGGCATTATTTGATTTTAAATAATGCAATATTTAGTATTGTAAATAACATAAAATTTATTATTTAATATAAATTTTTATTTTCAATAATTAAATAAAATTACATTATAAAAAAGAGTTCTAATTACAAAATTTATGAATATAAAAATTAGAATGTATACCCCTAAAAATAAAAAATTATATTAGCCTAATAGATTGGTACGATAAAAACTATGACTACAAATTTTAGTATATTGTATCATTTTAGACAATTATCACTATCAAGAAAAATGAGAATGTTCTAGTGAGAGAATAATGAAAAGGAAAAAAAAAATCAATGATAATATATTTATTAGCGAAAGAAATATTTTTCACAAATTATTTTTTGCTTTTGTAATATTGAGGTGATAGAAAAATAATTGCCACTGCCATTTTTACGATGAAATTTTAAAAAGAAAAATAATATCTACGAAAGAATTATTACCATCTATGTAGTATTATTGAGGTTTTTTTGCAAGAGATAAATCTTTCACTATTTTGCAAAAAAATGAATTTCTTAGAATTAATTGTTAAAAATATTTCCTTTAGAAATACTAAAATATTGTTCATCCTTTCAATAAAAAGAGTTTTATTGAGTTTGTTCTTTGTTAATTTATGAGATCCTAAATTTTAAATTATAAATGCAAATTTATATGTTTATTTGAATAAAAATTTATTTTCCCTTTTTCTTTTTAAGTGTCTAAAACTATCAACTACATTATTGTTCAATTACCTTTAATGCATCTTTGATTCGTCTCCATCTCCGCCGTAGCTTCGATATGAATGAAGGAGCACCACCCCCACCATCACACTGCGATCTTTCCCCATATATAGACAACCTACACGGCAACAAAGGAGCACCACTGCCACCATCTCCATCTTCATCTCTGCCACTTGTAACCGCCATCTTTTCCTACCTCCTTTCTTGGGTGAGTCCTTTCAAGTCCTATTTTTTTTAATTTTATGTAATTTCGAATTGATTTTGGTATTTTTGAAACTCTTAACCATTTTAGGGATCTAATGAGTGAAAAATTGGGGATTGAAATTAAATTTTGGAAAATTAACTCATCGAGATGTAAATCATATAATATTTTGGAACATCTAATTTATTTGGAAGGTGAGTTTAGTTTTAAATTGAATTGGGTATATATTTTGACTTGGTATGGTAATGGAAGAATATTGGATAGTAGTGCGACAATGTGCATTTAAGCTAAGTAAATGTCTTCAACCCACGATCCTTTTTACATTGTAAAGGAGGAGATTCAAGATTCTGCAAGTTCATTCCAAATTCCTACTATTTCAAACTTTAACTTTTAAATTGAAAGGCTTAATATATAGAGTGGTGCATCACATTAAGGGCCTAAAGGCATGAAAACTGCAAATTACTCTATGTTATTCTTAGATTTCAAAAATAAGAGAGGGAATTTCTACTTTATCCTCTTGTTCAGTTTCTAGTCTTGGCTGCCTTGCCTGATCATGTGTATAGGTTCTCAACTAATTCACTTATATTTGTTTATCGAAAATGACCAAGTAGTTGCAATCTTAAAATTTTAAATCCTTAGGATCTAATAATATTGGTACTCTAGTTTTGTTGAGGTTTGATGTGCTACAATAGTTTTATAGATTTTGAGTTGATTTTGAACTTTTTGATTTTTCACTTTTCACCCAACAAATAATGGGATTTTAAACTCTGTTGTTTGCACTTTGTTACTTTCTAATATCCTTCAATTTTGAGCCAGGTTTTATACAAAAGTAGATGTAACAACCGATTAAATGAGATCACTGAAAGGGTTTCTGCTAACAACGTGAAGTATCTGCTCGTTTTCAGTATCTCGGATTACAAATATTTCTTACATAGTATTTGTTTTTTATACAAATTACTGGAACTTGCGTTTAGGTTGATAAACTGGCGAAGAAGTATGAAGACAAATACAAGCAATCTGGAGATGTGGCCTCTAAATTAACTATTGAGGAGGCCAAATTTCGAGATATTCAGGTATATCCTGTACTTTCTTTTGCTTGAATGGTGAATAAAAAATTTTGTACTTTCCCCCGAAATTTTTTCTCAGATGATGGAAATTACACTGAATCATTTGTAGGAGAAAAAAATGGAGCTATATTGTGCAATCATTAAATTGGAGCAAGAGGGCGGTGCTGATAAGATTCAGGTATGTTGCACCACTAATTTATTTGGCAAAGACTTTTGGAACTGTTAAGTCCAATCGTCTTTGTTGCCCAGGTTTCCGCTTATCTCATCCGGTTGGATCTTGAAGAACAAATAAAAGCCTTGAATGAACTTTGCTAAACTTATGGACTATGTGCCAAACCAACTACGTTGGTTGAGCATCCATTTGGTAATTCCTTTACTATGCTAACTTAAGTATCCATATATGTACGTTTAGTTATAGTTGTGGTTCTTTTTCTTCTTTTTTTTTGGATTATTTTGTTTACCTGTTGTTTTCTTTTCAAGCCCACTAGTCATCAAAGTCCACTAGTGGATTAAACTGAACGGGTGCACTTGAGAGAATTACGGGGGTTTCTTGTAGCTTTCATGTTGGTGTTTCATTGATCAATTAATCTATGTAACACACTCTACTATATTATTCATATTTATTTTGACAGATTAAAGTTCAATTGCTAAATTGATTAACATTTAGATGAATTTCTTTTGAACTATACAACATGAGATTCTACAGATTATGGAGTAAGGCAGTTAGGAACTATTTGACCATTTATTTATTCTCTCTCAATGTACTTCAGTTACAAATAACTTTCTCTTTACATTTAGTTGTTGAAGGTTGAAGCTGTTAATTTTATTACTTCAAATCTTTGAAACAAATGTTTACATACTATATGTGTGTGGTACATCCTTCTTTAGTATCACTGTGTCCTATGAAAGTTCCATATGAGAAAAAGTTTGCATATTGGCAATATGGTGGCTATATTCAAAGTTGGAATGGTTTCATTTCAAGTCAATTAAAAAAAGTCAAACTACCTCCAAGTTTCTACTTAGCAAGTCAAATGGTTATATTAAATCAGTTTTTCTTGCCCAAAAGTTATCTTCCGTTGTCATATTTATTTTTTGTGATTCTTTTTCTCTTATTTTATTATGAACCTTTTAAGGTTGGCAACTTGGCATCCAAGGAGGAGCAGCTGATTGGGATGAAGAGTGGGATCAGTTTGAAGATGAAGGTATGTAATATTTTTACTTATAAGGTATGATTTTCTGCACTTGAGAAACTCGAGTAGCAAAAATGAATCTCATCCTTTTTGCTTGATATGCATGGTTGGAAGTAATATGAAACAAAATGTGTTATAGTTGGTTTCTATCCTTTGTAACCGAAATGAATCTCATCCTTTTTCATTTTTGCTTGATATGTCATGTATTTTTCTGTGGGAAATTTCCTTCAGGAACCAAAATGAATTGATTTCGGTTGCCTTTTGTTAGGAAACCGTATATGGTTGTGCTACTCTTTCTATAAAGATCTCTTCAGCATGCTATTAAAGTTTTTTTTCTTTATTTATTGTAGAATCTATAAAGTTGTACTCAAATCTAAAGATTCCATATATGAAGTGAACCACATGGCATAACATGTTAGTTGTTATAAATGGCTTTCATGTGATTAGGTAGCAGGAACCTTGAAACCGTTGTTTCAGAGCATGCTTTGTTTTTGTTATACTGATCAGTTTATCCTTTTAGTTTGTAAATTTCACAGAAATTATGTCGAAGAATCTGAACCGATCCAGGAAAGAGGCAGAGTTTGCACTTTCAGCCTTGATGGAAATTCCTTCTCAATATAAAGCAACACTAGAGCTTAATATATTAGGGTACTAATTCAACTTGGCTTTTGTGATTTTGCCATAATGTTCAACAATATTTTTGTTTTAGGAAAATTCTTGATATATTTGCGTTTCTCAATCAGTGCTCAGAAAGGGAAAGCTATAGACATGATTGTTCTTCCTCCACCTCATTATGGTATGGCTTCTCGAGGAGCATCACACATTCTTCAGATAGACAGGTTGTAGCTGTTGGCATGAGTCAGCCTGCAAGTGCTGTATTAGATGTTCATGTAAGTGATATGCGCTCACAACGTTTTCAAATAAAACTTTACCCGTATATTTAGTACTAGAGTGATCCAGTATACTTGAAAAATGGATTTAGTATTAGAATGTTCATGTATTATTGGGAATCATAGTAAACTGTTTCTTGTCTGCCTTGTGACAGTTATGTCCCATTTGCATTACCAATCCTAGGGATATGGTGTTTAGTTATGGACATCAGATATCACTGTCAAAAGGTTTTTGGTTTTCATTTTTAGAGAACATGACTAGAGTGTATCTTCAAGTTTTCTTTTTTGTTCTTATTTGCAGACATGTTGTGAATGTGAACAAGACCTTCATCTCGGTCCTATATGTCGAAGCAACATCCAGACTAGGATAAAGTTTTATTAAATATGCTCTAATGATGACCTTCGTTTTATGTTTTGTATATATATTTTCTTTTAGTGATCAAAATAGGTTGATCTTTTGATCTTCCATTTTTAATAAGTTATTGAATAATGCAGTTTGGGTAAATTTAGCACGTTTTCTTGACTTTGCTATTATTTTATTGACTTTGCTATTATTTTTAAATATGTGCAGGAAGAATGCTTCTATGTCCTGCCTTACAATACTGGGTATCAAATTTTTGTGCTACGTTTACGGAAGACAAGGGACGAAATTATGAAGTGTAGTCTCTCTATATATGTAGATATATACTTTGATTGAAGAACTGTGGTAGCTTTAGATGGTTAATTGAAAAGATAACTGAATGATTATGTAGTGGATGATTTTATTAAGTTAATAATATTTTAGTTTTTGTATTTTTGCCATTATTTGCTATGGGGACATTGAGTCAGTCAGGTACACAAAAAGAATGTCAAAGTTTGATTTCGCAACAATATAATTCGTTACCAAAGCGTTAAACAATTTTTTATAAAATACAACATTTTTTATCGTTGCAAATCATATCTACTTTCGTTGCACATAAAAAGAAACGACAACATATAATGTCATTGTTATTCAACGACTTTCGTTGCTATTGAAAAATAACCAGCAACAAACATTTACATTACTGATTTAGCATAATGTCGTTGCCAAATAATATAATCAACAACGAAAATCGTTGCTAAAAAGTTTACATTTCGCAACGAAAGTAAGCTTAGGCAACAATTTCCATAATTTACTGCAACGAAAAATGTCGTTGCAAAATGGTGTCAATTGCAACGAAAATGCATGGTCGTTACCAAAAAAAGAGTTCATTTCGTTGCCAATTAGCAGGCTTTTGCAACAAAATGGGATTTTTAGTAACAAAATTTTAGTTATTCTGCAACAATACATTTTGTTGCTAAAGGATCGATGTCTCTGTACGAAAGTCAAATTTTGTTGCAAAATGTATTACTTTTTGCAACGAAAAAAAATGTTCGTTGCAGAACAATTAGCAATGCTCATTGCGCAACGAAAGTAAAGTCGTTGCCAAAACCCTTTTGCAACGAAATTTGCACCTTTAGCAATGAAAATTAGTTGTTGCTGAAGCCCCATTTTTCTGTAGTGTGTTGATATTCATTATTCATGATATTATTCTGAAACCCTGAACTATCTTAGAGAAGATACTTTGATATTTCAAACTCGTGTTATAAAACTCTTTTCCCTTGTTGTATATTACTTGCTGGCCAATTTGTACTCATTCTTGCTTATTTAAAACCTTTCAGTTAAGGCGGAATATGGAAGTGTCTCTAGGAAAGACAAGGGCAAGGGCAAGGCTACCTACTAGCTTGTTCCTTTATGTTTAAAAAGTGTTATGTTGTATTAAGACTGTCTTCAGACTATGTTTAAGCTTAAGTAGGATTATGTAATAAGTCTTTATTCGATATTATTATGTAATCTATTAAGTACTATAGGTTACAAGACTTGGGGGATATAATTATAATAAATCATTGTATATTATTCTAAATTGGATTTTCCACTGTGAATATGTAATTATAGTTATTTTGTATTACCATGAGTACTTGATGAACCGAATTCGAGTGACCAAGTGGTGGTCCGAATTTGGGGGCGTCACAGGTAAGACTAATAGAAATTTATCTGATATAATTATTAATATTAGGTAGTTGATATAATGATTTCATTAATGTTCAATGTCACAAAAAAAAATTATAGGACCGATTTCAAAAGCTTCGGGACTAGCGTATAGCTGAGTTAGAGGCTGCTATGGGGGGTACTAAGACGTTAGATTCCACCATTCCTCTGACTGAGATTGTATTATCTCGGGATGATGAGTTGAGACTTTGGATCGCGTCTCATGATCACCCTAGTAGTAGTACTAGCAGGTATCGAGTGTTGGGCCTGCCGAGGATACCGACGTATACATTACTTGGAGGTAATATTATTTTTGTTATATAAGTTAATATAATTTAATTGCAAATATTATTTGTAATAATATATTTTTTTTCATAGTCTCTAGCCAGCGCCAGCGTCCGAGAGCACTTGTTAGACAATCTCACACGGACGCTGGCTTGGATGACCAAATTTTCCAAAGGGTCATGGCGGCTGTGTCGGAGACATTTCGTACGGATCCGGTTATCCGTCGTCAGGAGTTGCCCAGCCGAGCTCACCTTCACCAGCTAGAGCAGGATATTGCAGCAGGGGCGACCATTGAGAGTACGGGTATCCCGCAGGAGCAGTTTGTCGCGATACGCGACAAGGTGCTCCGGTTGGTGGTTACCTTACTCTCTAAGGCTTTTGGCTCGATAGGGAGTTAGCCCCCACCTACTCAAGTATTATATCTATTTTAAGTTTATTAATTTGGGTTATCATAAGCACGTAGTGATTGTGATAACCCAAATTTTTGGGTAATATTAAAATAAGAATTAAATAAAGAAAATTCTTATTTTATGATGTTTTATGTGATATTGTAGTGCACAAAAGAATATGTGCTATGCAATATGTGATGTGGTGTATAATAAATATATTAGAATTATATATTTATTATATGTAAATAAGGTGTAGGAGTAAATTATTAAAGGAAATTAGATTGGTATAATTAAAATAATTTATAATATTAAATTATTTTAATGTGAGAAATTTATGGCATTAAATATACTCCATGTATAGCCACTATTTCATTGAAGAAATCATATACTCCTACATTATTGAGTGTAATATATGTATGTATTTAATATGGTATATATATTAATATATTTACTATAGTTAAATAAATTATGAAGATAATTTATAGAAAGGAAAGAAAACAATCGAGTATATGATATTATGATATATGGATAATGGTATAATATTTAATATTATACCAAATAATATAAAATAAAAATATGAGATGAGATCCAATATGTAAAATATGTATATTGGTATCAACTAGTTAGTAAATTAAATTTATATTTGAATAAATGATTGAATATATTAAATTATATATTTAATATATAAATAAATTATTTGAAAACAATTTATGGAGAGGAGGAAATTAAATTTAATTATACAATATAAATTGTATAATTTAAATAAGTTATTTAAATTAAGTATGAGAATTATTTAACCTAATGGTTATTATTATTTAGTGGTTAGTATTTTAATTATATACTAGTGACCCAATCTAAGAGATTTGTGAATCATATCTCAATCTATTTAATTATTTTATATGATTATGTGAGTAAGGGAATATGAATATTATGTGATGGTTTATATTTGTTTATTATATAAACAAATAAAAGAAACTAATATAATCATAATTATATATTAGGAATGAAGAATTGAGTAACTTAAGTGTTATATGATGGGAGAATTATGATATTTAAAATATATACTAATTCTGAGATATTTATTTTATATATCTCAATTAATTAATTTTATAACCTAATTAAGGTAAGTCTAATAGGGTTAAGAAATTAAATGTACTTGAGTAAGAATTTGTATTTCAATCGAGTACATGGAAACACTAATTAAATGATTAAGGTAATATAGAATTTAATGTAATGGACCATATTAATTTTTATGGCTCACACATTTTAGTTAGGAAGCCCAAATATTTTGTTTGGAAAGCCAAAAGAATTAAGTGTTAAGCCCAAGTGAGCCCAATTGTTAGGGAACATTTGGGACATTTGCAAAGTAAATAAAGTATTAGAAATTAAACCAAGAATGGGGGAAAGTGGCCCAATAAACCCAACACATTGAATTAAGTGGCCCAAACTAAGTTTATTTATTAAGGAACATGTGGGAGAATATAATAATAATAATATTATATCAATTTAAGAGATATATTTTACTATCTCAAGTTATTAATTTTATAACTTAATTAAAAAATATTAATTTGGTTATAAAATTTATTGTACAAGAGTGATAATTTAAATTTTAAATGTTTGGAATGAAAACCTTAATTAAATATTTAGGGTATGATAAGATGGAAATGATTGGACTATGTTAATTACATGGCCCAAAGAATTAATTTAAAGCCCAAAAGAAATAAGTTTTAAGTCCACATTGGAGAAGGGCATTTTGGTCATTTAATAAAGCAATTAAAAAAAGGATGTGGGAGGTGATAAGGCCACATGGCCGATTAAATGAGAGGAGGAAAAAGAGGAGGTTTGTAGATATTTTTAATATATCAATATATCTTATGTCCTTAATTTTTTTTCTCTCTCATCTCTTAATTATTATTTTTCTTCTTAGCTAATAAAACCAAAAATAGAGAAAGTCGTGAGAGGGAAAAATGAGAACGGAAAAATCGAGAGGGAGGGAGAGAGAGAGAAGGGGAGCGGCAACCATGAAAGAAGAGGACAAAGAAGATCCTCCATGGAAGAAGAAGAAGAAGAAGAAGAAGAAGAAGAAGAAGAAGAAGAAGAAGAAGAAGAAAGATTTTGAAAAAAAAGGTTAATCTTAAAATTAGTTTATGTAATTGATTTTAGATATTCCAAATCAAAGCTTGGATTTTTATTTCTAAACTCAAAAACAAGAAATATATATGTTGATGAGTGTTTTGTATTTTAATTTACCCATATCGGGTGTTGATTTGGTCGGAATCAAAAGAAAAGAAAAATAATTTTTTCTAGTTTTGAAACCCTAACTTTTATATACTTTAAAAATCCACCATTTTATCTATTACTCTTTTTTGCGATTCGTCAAAGAGGGGTGCTAGATATGTAAGTTATTTAGTAAATCCAAGTAGTAGCACTCAAAAAAGATGAGTTTACAAGTCGTAGTGACTGATTTTGCTAAAACAATCCCGTTTTTTGTAGAGGAATAAAAAACTGTTTTGGTGCAGTTTCTGTCAGGGGCATTTTTGTAATTATTCCGAACCTCAAAATTTTGAGATGATACATTGATGAGTTGTTTAGATTGTGTCCAAAAATAGCAATTTTGGATGTATAGATTGAAAGTTATGGATTTTACGGGAAAAAACTATTTGAAAAGTAAGCCCGTATAACTCCTTGTGGTTAACTTCACAAATTGTGAAATTTTTATTGGGAGTACATATACATAACAGGAGTATACCGTGTAAGTTTCGGAATGTTTGGACAAAAGCACAATTTATGATAAATGTTTCAAGATTCGGCAGTTTTAGCCATTTAAAAAATATTAACTGAATTTTAAAAATTCTGAGAAAATATATATTTAATATTAAATTTTATTCTGCCAAATCCCATGGAATTTTTTTTGGAACTGATTTGGTATTTTTCATGAAAATGATTTAGTTATGAACAAATAAATTAAATTAGTTATGTGATATTGAAAATTTGGAAAATTGGATGTTATGGCTTGAAAACTATAAATAGAGTATGTGCAGATTTTTTATTGAGGTTTTGGTCATTGATGGTGAAATCTTATGTGTGTGGTATTTTAGAATGATTAATATATTGTTAAAATATTAATAATATTAGATTCTGAGATTATTAAGTGATTGATAACATTTGGATTAAAGTGTTATAAAATCATTGTTTTAAAATATTATTTAATTAATGATTAATAATATTAGTAAATTAATTAATGTTATTAAATAATGCATAATATTAAATGGAGTTTAAAAGACGAGTTAAGTTAATTTGACATTCAATAGGTCATATTGAATGTATAGTATGATGAATTGGAAATTTATATGTTGGAAAACAGCTTGTAGAATTAGTGAAAACAACTTGCTGAATTATAAAACAAATTGCTGGATTGTAAGTTAGTTTGAATCTAGGGTTGCTGGATTGGAGATTAGTTTGAATTCAATTTGCTAGATTAAAAAACAATTTACCAAATTGAAGAATAGTTTCAATACAGGTTGCTTGATTGATACGTTTAAATAATCTAGATTATAATATTAGTATTTGGCCTAAGAGATTATAGAAAAGAACTTATAATAAGAAAGATTAAGTGTTAAATCATAATGTATATGATACAGTGATTGAAGAATTATCAAAGGACGATAATAATACTTATGTGTTAAGATGTTATCTAATATTTGATTTTTGTGATTAAGTATTAGATAATTTATGGATAAAGAAATAGTATTATGAGCTAACATGTATGTTATACTAATTGAAAGATCAATCTTATAATTGATAGGTCTTTCATGAAAGATTAAATTAGATTGCTTAGCGGTAATCAGCTGGTACATGCAAGTTTCCCTAACTCAAACTTGAGTTATATGTTCAAAACATGTTAGTGAATAATTATTGTTGATTATTCACATCTATACTGATTATGTATTCGCCCTTAATGCATGTTGCATACGTTCATCAAGGTATGAAAGGTTGATCACCTTCATAACCATAAGGTTCAGTTAAATGGTACATGGTCATTGTTGACTTACAAACATTATTGATTCAGTAATGCAATTATTGAAACTTGATTCATGTTATTTCACAATTATTATATTGTTGAAAACTTGAAAGCTTATTCATTCTTTTCAATCATGATATATATTTATTGTGTGACGGTTCCAAAATAGGTATTCATCACCCATTATGAGTCGCCAAATACATGGTACTGAATACAAATACAACATGAGCTGTGAGTTTTAATACAAATATTATCTTCTAGATAGTATTCAAACTCAAAATAAGTCCTCAATACATTTATTATCACACTATTTCACAAAATAGTGAGGACTATTAATGCAAATATCTAGACCGTCACTCCATTCACCGACTAGTCCCAATTATATTCTCATTTCCTGAAGAGAACAATGAAAGCAAAGGGTGAGCTCAACTAGCCCAGTAAGAAATATTAAGACTAAGATATTGCAGAATAAATTATCGTCAGCCTTCAACAGTGTTAAACTGATAGAATATAATAGACAAAAAGTTTAACTGCAGCAGAACAAGCATTCCATTAAAAGAGTCAAGTAGAGCATAAAATCTACTATCTACTATGATTTAAAAGATTTATCATCAATTTCATCGCCGAGACTCAGCTTAATAAATAATTCACATCATCGAATCACCCCTGCACTACGGCCAAGGATATTCTTTAGTATCACGACCACAAATTATCCATGTACTACGGGCCAAGGATATTTGTGTATTCATCAATGGTCACGTTCATGCCAACAATTATCCATCAATGTATTACGGGCCAATGAGGACTTTTAACACATCTCTTATAACATTATGGTCAATTGTTATACCGAATAATCCCTGGTCATAATCATACTAAGTCCATCTACGCACTACGGCCACAGATGACTTTCATCATAATATAAACATGAGGATGATGAAAATGATATAAGAATTCAATTAAATGAAAGAAAATAATAAATTTTTAAAGATTCATAATTTAATTTATCCAGAAATCAATATCGTCCAAATTGTCAACATGATAATGTTTTGTGGAGTAAAATTCAAGAATAATATTGTATCAAAAATGATTTGAACCGAAAAGGAATCAATTTTTGTCATGAATAGTATCCTGGGTGAATAGTAACCGAGTGAATAGTATCTCATGAATAGTAACTTTGAGAATAATAACCCCTGAGAATAGTACACCGGCATAAATGTTAAAACTTATCAAGAATGCTCAGAATAATATTTTCATAAAAAGATATTGGATGAAGTGCAAATATCAAGGATATTCTACTAATTTCATGGAGTATAGAAGCCAAAACTTTAAATAAATGAGTATAGAATTCGAAATCTTAAACGAAATAATATTACTTACACACTACAAAGTATAGAAGAAAATATTATTTCAAGCGAATATTGAACAAAAATAACACCCCTTACCTTGAAAAGAAGAGTATTCTAACTGGTATAGCAGGGATATTCTTGAAAAAAACTTTTACTATTTTCTAAACTCAAAGCTTTCTAAAACTCGAAAGAATTACGATCAATATTATAGAAGAAGAATTCCCTGATTATGGGGTGATTTTTAATTCTAACTAAGCATCATATTTATAGGAGAATGAAAGGGGCACTGTTAAGAATTTTTCACGGACGCAATATTCAAAAATTCACGGGCTGAAATCATTCAATTCACGGATGACTAAATCTTCAAGTAAAACAAAAACAAAAACAAAATATAATATATATATATATATATATATATATATATATATATATATATATATATATATATATATATATATATATATATATTCATTACCTGCCTTATACAGCACTTACTTCCACCCACCAAAACCTACACCAATTCTTCAAACACACACATATTATAACATATATTCCATCCACCCACCAAATTCTCTTACAAACATACTTACGAGTACATACTTTATATATATATATATATATATATAAAATACAAAATTGAGACAATTTTCTACTGACAATTTTGGAAAATGGGTAAATGGGGGTCCAAATAATGAGCAAATTTACAACAAATACTTCATAAAAATCCCCTCAATATTTTTAACAACGTTTATTCATATTATTATAACTCGCAATATTAACAACCAAGTCGTTCCCAGGAAGAGAGGGGGCTTTTCGATATTGATTTCTTCCTATTGACGCGCAATTAGATGACCAAACCTCTCATTGATAGAACTTCTAGATGTTGTTAATTATGCAAATAATAATATGAATAACTTGTCATCTCAATTATTGATTTAATAATATAAAATATTACGCAGATGATACTGTGACAATAATTGAATCAATAATATAAGAGATATGATGCAGCAATTACTGTAGCAATAATTGAGTATAACTGAGTGACTTCTCACGTAAGCATCAATAATCAATACAGTGTGCTACTATGCAACCACACGTATTACTGTACTTTTATCACCGGATATTTCAACATTTTTAACGGTAAAACTTCCGCCGTTATTTTTATAAAAAGATATTTCTGTCGTTTTCTCATTCCTACAATAATTACGTTGTGGGGTCCACCAATGATTGCATCATCGTATGAATATTCCCCGACCATTCGAAAGTATTATAACAACTTGCGTACTTTACAAAATTTATAAATATTACACACAACTATAACATTATATCAAATGCATTCCTTAATATTCAAAAATGATATTTATAGAAAATTCATCTTTATTCATAAAAGTTGGGGTCTTATAACCTCCCCTTCTTATGAAATTTCACCCTTGAAATTAGGGTACATACCTGGTATGACGAAGAGGTGAGGATACATTGATCTCATTTCATATTCTAATTCCCAGGTCATTTCCTCAACATCGTGGTTTCTCCACAAAACTTGGACTTGAGGTATAACCTTGGAGCATAAAATATGTTCCTTCTTATCCAAGATTTTAACAGGAACCTCTTCATATGTTAAATCTTCCGCTATTTCATCCGGTTCCAACTCAATAATGTGGTTCAGGTCTTCCACATATTTACGTAACATGGATATGTGAAAAATGTTATCAACACGAGACATACTTGGCAGTAAAGTAAGTCTATAGTCCACAGTTCCTACTCGGTCATGGATTTCAAATGGGCCAATGAATCAAGGATTGAGCTTTCCTCTCTTTTCAAATCTCGTAACTCCTTTCCATAGAGCCACACGTAACAACACATGATCTCCAATATTGAATTCCACATCCTTTCAATGAAGATCAGCATAACTCTTTTGTCGATCTTGTGAGGTTTTTATACGTTTTTGGATCATTTGAATCTTTTTCGTACTCATACGTACCAACTTTGGTCCCAACAACGTTGCTTCACCCACCTCATCCCATCATACTGGAGAATGACACTTTCTTCTGTACAACGCCTCAAATGGAGCCATGCCAATACTTGCTTGATAACTGTTGTTGTAGGAAAACTCCACCAACGGTAAGAACTTGTCCATACTTCCCTTGAAGTCAAGGACATAGAGTCTTAATAGATCCTCTAGAGTTTGAATAGTTATCTCCGACTACCTGTCCATTTGAGGATGATATGTCGAACTAAATCATAAGTCCGTGCCCATAGCTTTTTGCAAACAAACCCAAAATCTTGAAGTCAATCTTGGGTCTCGATCAGAAACTATGGATACTGGCATACCATGCAATCTTACAATCTTGTTTATGTACATACGAGCAAGACGTTCAAGTGTATAAGTTTCTGGTATTGGTAAGAAATGATCAGACTTGGTCAATCTATCAACAATGATCCAAATCGCATATATTCCTTGAGAAACCTTCGGAAGACCAGTAACGAAATCCATGGTAATATGCTCCATTTCAATTCTAGAATTTCAAGTAGTTGCAATGGACCTTTTGACACTTGATGCTCCGCCTTGACACGTTGACAAGTTAAACACCTTGAGATAAACTCCGCGATCTCTCTCTTCATATTGCTCCACCAAAATGTATGTTGAAGATCACGATACATTTTGGTACTCCCAGGATGGATTGCAAACGGTGTGTTGTGCGCCTCCATGATTTTACACTTTAAATCAGGGTCGTTAGGAACACAAAGTCTAGAGTGGACTCGTAGTATTCCTTCTTCATCGATTCTTGCTTCCGGGATAGCAGCTTGTTGCACTTTCTTCCTCATACGCATCAGCTCCAGGTCTTTAACTTGAGTAGCTTTAACTTTATCAATTAAAGTCGGTTCTACTCGTATGCTTGCCATCATCACGTGGGTCCCTGGAGTCTTTAACTCTATCTTCATCCTTTGCAAGTCATACAAAATTGAACTTTTCGTTGACAATAACGCACTCGTACATGCATATGATCTTCTACTCAATGCGTCAGCTACTACGTTCGCTTTTCCATAATGGTATTGAATAGTATGATCATAATCTTTCAACAGTTTGATCCAACGTCGTTGCCACATGTTGAGTTCCTTTTGAGTGAAGAAATATTTGAGAGGAAAATTCCTCTCATATTATTTGAGTTGTCGAGAGATATAGGCTATGACTTTCTCATGTTGCATGAGAACAGATCCTAACCCTTTGCCCGAAGCATCACTGTAGATGACAAATCCCTCCGAGCCAGATGGTATTGTCAGAACAGGTGCTGAAATGAGTCTCCTCTTGAGTTCTTAAAAACTCTTCTTACATTCCTCGCTCCAACCGAATTTTGTATCTTTCTGAGTCAGCTGAGTTAATGGAGTAGCGATTCGAGAAAACCCTTATATGAATCTCCGATAATAACCAGCTAAGCCGAGAAAGCTACGTACTTCGGTCACTGATTTAGGTTTCTCTTAGCTTTGAATTGCTTCAATCTTTGTCAGGTCAACAGATATTCTGTGATTTAATATCACGTGCCCAAGGAATGCTACTTCCTCAAGCCAGAACTCGTATTTCATCAACTTGGCATATAACTTGTTTTCACGAAGCTTATGGACTATCAACCTCAAGTGTTGCTCGTGATCTTCACAAATTTTGGAGTAAATGAGGATGTCATCAATAAAGACAACCACAAAAAGATCTAAATTTTTCTTGAATACCCGGTTCATCATATCCATGAAGGCAGCAGAATCATTAGTCAATCCAAAAGACATGACTAAAAATTCATAATGCCCGTACCGAGTTTTAAAAGCCGTCTTTGGAATGTCATCGATTTTA
The DNA here is from genome assembly GCA_020205505.1 of Panax japonicus. Lineage (NCBI taxonomy): Eukaryota > Viridiplantae > Streptophyta > Magnoliopsida > Apiales > Araliaceae > Panax > Panax japonicus. The sequence goes on along the minus strand of CM035109.1, from coordinate 32,268,363 downwards.
ATCTTCAATTGGTGATATCCGGAATGAAGATTAATCTTTGAAAAAAATTTGGCGCCTTGCTACTGGTCAAACAGGTCATCAATGCGAGGTAACGGGTCTCTATTTTTGATAAAGACATGGTTCAACTCCCAATAATCAATACAAAGTCGCATACTCACATCTTTCTTCTTCACGAATAGAACAGGAGCCCCTCAAGGAGACGTACTAGGACGAATGAAACCGATGTCTAATAATTCCTGCAGTTGAGTCTTTAACTCCTGAAGTTCAATAGGAGCCATTCGATATGGGGCTTTGAAAATTGGTTTTATTTCGAGTTCAAGGTCGATAAAAAATTTAACTTCACGCTCTGGGGGTAGGCCAGGAAGTTCTTCAGGGAATACATCAGGAAATTTATTAATAATAGAAATATCATTAAAAATTGACGTAATTTTATTTAAATCCGTGACATGAGGTAAGAAAGCTTGACATCCGTTTTTCAATAAATGAATAGCTTTATGGCTTGAGATGACAGTGATTTATTTTAATGGTTTGGTTGCTTGAATTCACATAATAGGTTGGTTAGGAATATGAAAGCTACAACCTTACGAAAACAATCAATTTTTGCATGATGAGTAGTTAACCAATCAATCCCTAGAATTACGTCAAACGAAAGTATTTTTAAGGAAATAAGATCGACAGGTAATGTGAGGGTACCGATTTGAACCAAACAAGACTTATAAATAGTGGAAGTAATGAAGGTTTCTCCCAATGGAGTTTTAACAGATAAGTCAAAGTCTAATTTCTCCATAGTCAAATTTAAACGTCAGCGCAAATAGGAGAAATAAAAGAATGGGTAGAACCGGTATCAAATAAGGTATTTACTTCGCTAGAGTTTATGATAAGTTTACCCATGATGACCTTGTTCGGGTTCCTTTCTTTCTGGGAGGTCACAACAAACAATCTCCCTTGAACTACTTGTTTTAACTTGTTTGTGAAGGCATTTGGTGTCACAGTTCCAACTGGACTTGGCTTCCCTGTATGACAATATCTAGCTAGGTGACCTTCTCTTCCATAATTGTAACATATTTTGGACTGATGTTCACAGTTTGGAGTGATGTGTCCCTCCCCTCCGCATTTGAAGCATATGATAGGTGGTCGTTCTCTTTCCTTAACAACGGGTGTTGGTGCTGACGTCTTTCTATCATTGTTGAATCTCCTCTTCTTGAAATGTCCACTTTTATTATCTTGGCCATGATTACCACCGAAGTGGTTACCATTTCTGGCATGTTGATTCCCTCCACGTTTATTTTCACCACTTTGATGACTGCTACCACGGGTATTATCATTTTGTCGGCTGCTTTCTCTTGGTTGGGTTGACTCGTTATCGCGCTCCAATAACTGAGCCCTATTAACAACATCTGAATACAAACACAGTTTGTGAGAAATTAAATATTGACGTATCTCGGGTTTCAAACCTCTTAGAAACATCCGTGTCATTCTCTCCTCATTATCAACCAAGTGGGATGCAAACCGGGATAACTCGGCAAACTTAGCTTCATACTGCGACACGGTCATATTGTTCTGTTCCAACTTAATGAACTCTACCTCCTTCAGGTGACGAATACTTTAAGGAAAGTACTTGTCGTTGAATAGTTCTTGGAACTTCTCCTAAGACATCTTTAGTGCGGTAAGTTGAGTACGCTTTACCGATTCCCACTAGTAATCTACCTCTCCTCGCAACATAAAGGTGGCAAAGGCAACCTTTTGCTCCTCGGAGCATCCCAAGACATCAAATATCTTGGTGATCTATTTTATCCACGTCTCCGCCTTAAGTGGTTTTGGCTCTCTAATAAACTCTGGTGGTCCCAACTCCTTGAACTGCTTAGCGGTGACAGTCAAAGAGTTGCTAGTGTTTCCACCTGCATTTTGGACAGGAGCCGCTCATGCATGATGTTGCATGAATTGCATAAAGCCTCTTAATATTCCATCATTCATCATTTAATTAGTGTTGTTGTTTACCTGAGGATTATTGTCTTCTTGTTGCACATTATCCTGGGTATTGATCTGTGGTGACTCAACGGTCTCTTGTGCTCCATTGCTATTCTCAATATTCTCAGATGTCATTTTTAAATACTGTCACAAAACAAGGATTAATTGACATACCACATATTATCCCTATACTCTGACCGACCAATTAATTACCAATTAAACTTAGGTAGGTCATACAAGCGAAGGAATTCCCTGTCTCCCCTCCTAGTTCTTGTCTCACATCTCAGTCAGAGATCATATCTCTAAGCTTTGATACCAACTGTGACGCCCCCAAAATAGGTATTCATCACCCATTTTGAGTCGCCAAATACATGGTACTGGATACAAACACAAATTTAAATATACAACATGAGGTGTGAGTTTTAATACAAATATTGTCTTCTAGACAGTATTCAAACTCAAAATAAGTCCTCAATATATTTATTATCACATAATTTCACAGAATAGTCAGGACTACTAATGCAAATATCTAGGACCGTCACTCCGTTCCCCGACTAGTCCCAGCTATATTTTCATTTTCTGAAGAGAACAACGAAAGCAAAAGGTTAGCACAATTAGCCCAGTAAGAAATATTATGACTAAGATAATGCAAAATAAATTATCGTTAGCCTTCAACAGTGTTAAACTGATAGAATATAATAGACAACAAGTTTAACTACAGTAGAATAAGCAAACCATTAGAAGAGTCAAGTAGAGCATAAAATCTACTATCTTCTATGATTTAAAAGGTTTATCATCAATTTTATCGCTGAGACTCAGCTTAATAAATAATCCACATCATCGAATCACCCCTGCACTACGACCAATGATATTCTTTAGTATCACGACCATAAATTATCCATGCACTACAGGCCAAGGATATTCGTGTATTCATCAATGGTCATGATCATGCCAACAACTATCCATCAATGCACTACGGGCCAATGAAGACTTTTACCACATCTCTTGTAACATTACGGTCATGATTATACCGAATAATCACTGTTCATAATCATACAAAGTCCATTTATGTACTACGACCAAAGATGACTTTCATCATAATATAAACATGAGGATGATAACAATGATATAAGAATTCAATTCAATGAAAGCAAATAATAAATTTTTAAAGATTCATAATTTAATTTATCCAAAAATCAATAACGTCCAAATTATCAACATAATACTACTTTGTGGAGTAAAATTCAAGAATAATATTGTATCAAAAATGATTTGAACCGAAAAGGAATCAATTTTTATCATGAATATTACCCCGAGTGAATAGTATCTCGTGAATAGTAACTTTGAGAATAATAACCCCGAGAATAGTACTCCGGCATAAATGTTAAAACTTATCAAGAATGCTCAGAATAATATTTTCATGAAAAGATATTGGATGAAGCGAAAATATCAAGGATAATCTACTAATTTCATGGAGTATAGAAGCCAAAACTTTAAACAAATGAGTATAGAATTCGAAATCTGAAACGAAATAATATTATTTATATACTACAGAGTATAGAAGAAAATATTATTTCAAGCGAATATTGAACAAAAATAACATCTCTTACCTTGAAAAGAAGAGTATTCTAACTGGTATAGCGGAGATATTCTTGAAAAAAAAACTTTTACTATTTTCTAAACTCAAAGCTTTCTAAAACTCGAAAGAAATACGCTCAATATTATAAAAGAAGAATTCTCTAATTCTGGTGTGATTCTTAATTCTAACTAAGCATCCGATTTATAGGAGAATGGAAGGGGCACTGTTAAGAATTTTTCACGGATGCAACTTTCAAAAATTCATGGGCTAAAATCATTCAATTCACAGATGACAAAAATTTTAAGTAAAACAAAAAAAAGACAAAATAATATATATATAAATATATATATTCATTACATGCCTTATACGGCACTTACTTCCACCCACCAAAACCTACACCAATTCTTCAAACACACACATATTATAACATATATTCCATCCACCCACCAAATTCTCTTACAAACATACTCATGGGTACATACTTTATATATATTATATATATAACTTATATAATACGCACATGTATATATATATATATATATATATATATATATATATATATATATATATATATATATATATATATATATATATATATATATATATATAACGTCTATATATAAATGTGTATATATATATACATAAATATAATAATACAGAACTGAGACAACTTTCTACAGATAATTTTGAAAAATGAGTAAATGAGGGTCCAAATAATGAGCAAATTTACAACAAATACTTCATAAAAATCGCCTCAATATTTTTGACAACTTTTATTCATATTATTATAACTCGCAATATTAACAACCAGGTCGTTCCCAGGGAAGAGGGGGATTTCTGATAAGGATTTCTCTCTATTGGCACGCAATTAGATGACCAAACCTCTCCTTGACAGAACTTCTAGACATTATTAATTATGCAATTAATAATATGAATAACTTGTCATCTCAATTATTGATTTAATAATATAAAATATTATGCAGATGATACTATGACAATAATTGAATCAATAATATAAGATAAATGATCCAGCAATTACTATAACAATAATTGAGTATAACTGAGTGATTTCTCTCGTAAGTATTAATAATCAATACCGTGTGCTACTATGCAACCATGCGCATTATTGTACTTTTATCACCGGGTATTTCAACATTTTTAACGGTAAAACTTCCGCTGTTATTTTTATAAAAAGATATTTATGTCGTTTTCTCATTCCGATAATAATTACGTTGTGGGTTCCACCAATGATTATTTCGTCGTACGAATATTCCCTATTTAAAATGAATATTTCCCGACCAATCGAATATAATATAGCAACTTGCGTACTTTGTAAAATTTATAAATATTACCCACAACTATAATATTATATCAAATTCACTCCTTAATATTCAAAAATGATAATTATAGAAAATTCATCTTTATTCATAAAAGTTGGGGTCTTACATATTGTATTTAAAACTTGTTGGGCAACTTTGTTGCTCACCCTTGCTATATCATAATAAAAAATTCCAGATTAAGATGAAAGCTCGAGTAAAGACAGAAGCAAAGGCAAAGTGCAAGATTAAATTATGGTGTAGTTAGACCTATTAAATGTTCTGATGAAAATATCATTGTAAACCTTTTTAGATATTGAAGGTATGTATTAAGTTAAGGATGTAGACCTTGGGAATGATGTGTAACTAATCTTTCAATTATGAAACGCATCTGAGTATCATAGGATCAAGATAATTAAGAAATATATACAATTAAGATAGTATCATAGGATCAAGATAATTAAGAAATATATACAATCATAGGATCAAGATAGTTTCAAGCCCGTCTCCTTTTACGGTGAACATGGTTGGAGAGATATTTTAGCTTATATTGTTGCGGGGTATTGTTTTCGATGAAAGACCTAGGAGGAACATTACGTATGATGATAGTGGAGATATGAAGGTTGATATACAAGTTAACGTCGATAATAAGTTTTCAAAGAATATTATTCCCAATGAAAATTGGACCCTAAAAATAGTTAATGAAAATGCTACAATTACTCGTTATATGAAACTGTCTGTTTGTGATGCTTTATTTTCTATGGATGTTGGTGAACAATGGGAGAATGTCCATACTTTATCTCTGTTTGATGGTGTTCCTAGACAAGATGATGTAAAATACATCTCAACAGACTACCCATATTATTATAGATGAACATACATTAACAGCTTCAGGATTACCCATATTCTTATGGATGAACATACATACATTAACAGCTTCAGGATTTGGTCAAACACCCTAAGGGATTAAAGTTGTTAATCGTGTTATTAGTTGATTTGGTCAAAAACCTTACTGGATTAAAGCTACTAATGGTGTTTTTAGTAGAGCATTGTATATATTTCTTAATTATCTTGATCCTATGATACTCAGATGCATTTCATAATTGAAAGTTTAGCTGAGATATTTATTAATTATGAGTCATAATTGAAAGTTTAGCTATGATATTTTTCATAGTGATAACTAATCTTGCTTAGATCACATCCAACACTAAGTAATACTGCATTGATGACTCCATCATTTTTTATCATCTATGCACCAGGTTCCATGATACATTGAGGATATAAAAAATACATTTTGATATATTTCAAATCATTTTTGTCTAGCCGAAGCAATTAGCATAGACATACGAATAACGATATTATTTTTAAAACTCATTGGTTTCATCATTTGATCCAATGTTTTTCAAGAAATTAGAAGTGCAAACATGTAAGGCCCCAACTTTTATGAATAAAGAAGATTTTTCTATAAATATCATTTTTGTATATTATGTGTGACAACCCCAAAACAGGTCCAATCCATCCAACCTATTCTGAGTCGCCAAATACATGGTACAGAAAATAACTACAACTTTATTACAACAACTGGCGTGCAAAATACAACAACACGTATGTTGTGAGTTTTGATACAAATATATACCAACTGTGACTCCCATCCCAACCTTGGATAGCACGTCACAATGGCATCTTACAAAAAGGTATAGTCAAAAACTATTTTAGAAATTAAAATCTTTGGGAAGTGCTCAAGGAAATATTCGTACATGGGAGGCCATACGTCTAGGTTATGATAGATATCATATGTCAACAAAATTATCCTTGGTGGACCTAATAAACCCCAAAGAAAAACGAGAAGATTACTCTCATATTCTTTCCAATGGTGAGTCTTCTCTTGACATATAATTATCTCCACTGTCTCTAATTGAGAATTATACTTCAAATAAACTCTAAGATCATATAGGTAGTGCTCGTAGATATACTCAGTAAGTGGATGTGCACAACCCTGTCTTATGATGACACGAGGTTGTATGTCATTATACATCTTGTATGATAGTGGCAAAACACTCTTCCAAAGTTGGGTTCGCTTCACCATATATGATTCACCAAATATAACTACTAAATGATGTATACAACACACTTTTCTATACTGTTTAGGGAGAACCTCCACAGCTAGAGACCACTATTTTATTCCCCTGTTACCCCTGCTCGACCCAGCTACACTCTTATTACCTGAAAGGAATTGTGAAGCAAAAGTGTGAGCACAACTAGCCCAGTAAAGAATATCATGACTAAAGATAATTAAATTATCAATAGCCTTCATCAGTAATAAATCAGAGATTTAGAACATATGGTAGATGATAAAAAATTTCAACCATAGTTGCAGCGGAACGAGCAATCCATTAGAAGAGTCAAATAGACCGTAATGTCTATTATCTTCTCCATGTTAAAAGTCCACCAATAATGTTTTATCCCTGTAACATCAATCAACAGTTCCTTTCCACAATTATATGAATAACTCATAATCATAATTGTGATTCTAAATTTCTCTTCGCACCCAGACGAAGATAATTTTCATCACCTGTCTTTACCTGAAACATCATAGATCATGGTTATACCAAATCACAGTTCCTATTTATAATCATACAAATAAATTCAGCTTTGCACTACGGGCCAAAGATATTCATTATCATTTCATCTTTGCACTACAGGCCAAAGATATTCAACAACGTCTCATCTTTGCACTACATGCTAAAGATATTCAACAACAGGTCATCTTTGCACTACGGGCCAAAGATATTCAACAATGGGTCTTCTTTGCACTATGGGCCAAATATATTCATCAATAATTTATCTTTGCACTACAGGCGAAAGATATTAATATCTCAAAGAAATATATAATCATTTTAGAATTTATATAAACCATAATTATAATCATGTTGATCAATTCACCTTTGCACTTAAGCTAAAAATATTCAATTGTAAATTCAATGGTCATGATCATACCAGTCAACAATTCATCTTTGCACTACTGGCCAAAGAGAACCCATAGTCACGATCATACCAATAATCTACCTATCTTTACACTCAAGTTAAACAGAAATATCATCATTAGGGTTATAAAAATGTTATATATGATAATAAAAATAATATAATCAAAACACGGATTTAATTTCAAGAGTACTATTCATAAATCAAAGATAATTTAGTTAGGAAAAAAAACCAATTTTGTCGTGAATAGTACTTTGTGAATTGTAACTCGTGAATAGTAACTCATGAATAGTAATTCATGAATAATAACCCCGACATAAAAAAGGTAAAAATTCCATAATAAAATCCATACCAATATTTCGGTATAATGATATGAAATAATAATATTTCTTAAACTTATAAAAAATTTATTTTAATTGTTTACACTTTACTAAATAATGCATTAAATCATCTTAAAATGCCAACCTCATAAGATTTCATCACTAATAACCAAAACTCTCATCAAAAACTTGCATATACTAGGATTCTCAAGCCATAAAATCCTATTTTCTAATTTTATTACTTCACATAAAATATTTAATTCATTTACTCATAACTAGTCCATTTTCATGAAAAATACAAAATCAGTACAAACAAATTTTCTTTTCTGAGATTTAGCAGAATATAGTCTCATATTGAACATATATTTTTCTCAGAATTTTTAAAATTCATTTACTATTTTTCACATGGCCAAAACTGTCGGATATTTAGACATTTATTATAAATTGTACTTTTGTCCAAAAATTCCAAAATTAACAGAGTATACTTCTGTTATATACATGTACTACCAATAAAAATTTCACCAATTTTGGAGTTAACCACAAGGAGTTATAAGGGTTTACTTTTAAAATAGTCTTTTCCAATAAAATTCATAACTCCTAATATATACATCCAAAAATCGCTATTTTTGGACACAATCTATAAAACTCATCAAATTATCATTTCAAATGTTTCCAGAATTTTTGAAGGTCAGAAAAATTACGAAACTGAAAAACATAACAACCCTTAAAATCCTGTACCTCAAAATAACAGTACTTCTGATCGGAATATCGGTATAAGGCTAAAAGAAACTTGCACTGATAAATAGAAACTCACAAAGTATCTAAATACTCACAAAATACGCTCAATAATATAGAGAGAAAAAGAGATAAAGCTTATGTTTCTGGTGTGATTTTCAATTCTAACTTAGCCCTCTATTTATAGGAAAATGTTAGCACGCCGAAGTAAACTTGACCTGCTACCTGATGGCTTTACCTGCTATTATTGCCACCCACCATATTTGAAATAAAATTCAGCACATGTCTTCACCAACCACATGTGGGGCCCACTCAATTCTAGAATTTTCTACCAAAATTATTTATAAACCTAATTTCCGAATCAGTCACCTCTTAAAATTTATAACAAATTATACGTTCATTTTTAACGGTTCAAAATTTGTGGACATATACTCCACTTATATATGTATAACATATCCAAAAATCACAACGATCCAACGGTCAGATTAAAAATTATAACTCACGCAATATATCTCAGGTACAGTGATTTAATTTTTAATACCTCCATTCCGACAAAAACACCTCAACATTAATTCCTTCAATTATATCCACATAAAATAAATATATACATCACTTATATCCACATAAAAATAAATATTTCCTTATCATATAAATCAATAATTAATTATTCACAAATAATATTACAGAATCACAATTATGACAACTAGGCCATTCCCAGGAAAGATGGGGTTTTCTGATAAGGATTTCTCCTTACTTGCGCACAATTAGATGACCAAACCTCTCATTGACATAACTTTCTACACATTGCCAATAATGCTATCTCATAATATTATTCAAATAATATGAATTATTGATTCGATAATGGGAAATACTATGCAGTGACAATTATTGAAACAACAATAATATAAAATATCAACGCAGCAATTATTGAACCAATAAAATAAAATATTGAACAGTAATTACTGTAACAGTTATTGAGTAGTGCCTTCTTACGTAAGAATCAATAATTCAAAAATACTGTGCAAAATCGTGTGCTACTGTGCAACAACGCGTATTACTTTACTTTACCCACCGGGTATTCTAACAGTGTTAACAGTAACGATTATGCCGTTATTTATAAAATCTCAAAGTTGTCGTTTTCTTCATCCGACAGTTATTCTGTTACGGGGCTCACAAATGGCTGCGCCGTCGTACGAATATTCCCCGATAGAAAGAATATTTCATGACCAAACGAATATTCCCCAACAACAATGAATATTCTATAACCACTTGTTTATTTTGAAAAATTTACACATTTCACCCATAACCAAAACGTTATATCAAATTAACACCTTATTATTCACAATAATAAATAGAGGAAATTCGATTTTATTCATTAAAAAGTTGGGGTCTTACAACCTCCCCTTCTTATGAAATTTCGTCCCTGAAATTTACGTACGTAGTATTTCAAAGAGTTGAGAATACCTTGCTTTCATTTCAGATTCCATCCTCCTTGTCATCATGATTTCTTTGTTGCTCATCTCTTGTATTGCAGATATCATTCTAGAATACAGTTTCAAAACAATGGTTAATTGAACAAATTAACATATCACATAATATCCCGATATTATGACTGACCAACAAATAAGCTTAGGTAGGACACACTAACGAAGGATTTACTCATCTCTCCCATCCTAGTTCTATTTCCTGATCTCCGTCAGAGACCATATCCCTAAGCTCTGATACCAACTGTAACAACCCCAAAATAAGTCCAATCCATCCAACCTATTCTGAATCGCCAAATGCATGGAATAGAAAAAAAACAACTTTATTACAACAATTGTCGTGCAAAATACAACAACACATATGATGTGAGTTTTGATACAAATATATACCAACTGTGACTCCCATCCCAACCTTGGATAGCACGTCACAATGACACCTTACATAAAGGTATAGTCAAAAACTATTTTAGAAATTAAAATCTTTGGGAAGTGCTCAAGAAAACCTTTGTACATAGGAGGCCATGCGTCTAGGTTATGATAGATATCATATGTCCACAGAATTATCCTTGGTGGACCCAATATACCCCAAAAAAAACGAGAAGATTACTATCATATTCTTTCAAATGGTGAGTCTTCTCTTGACATATAATTCTCTCCACTGTCTCTAATTCAGAATTATACTTCAAATAAACTCCAAGATCATATAGGTAGTGCTCGTAGATATACTCAGTAAGTGGATGTACACAACCATGTCTTATGATGACACGAGGTTGCATGTCATTAGACATCTTGTATGATAGTGGCAAAGCACCCTTCCAACATTGGGTTCGCCTCACCATATATGATTCACCAAATATAACTACTAAATGATGTATACAACACACTTTTCTATACTATTTAGGAAGAACCTCCACAGCTAGAGACCACCGTTTTATTCCCCTGTTACCCTTGCTCGACCCAGCTACACTCTTATTACCTAAAAGGAATTGTGAAGCAAAAGGGTGAGCACAACTAGCCCAATAAAGAATATCATGACTAAAGATAATTAAATTATCAATAGCCTTCATCAGTAATAAATCAAAGATTTAGAACATATGGTAGATGACAAAAAATTTCAACCATAGTTGCAGCGGAACGACCAATCCATTTGAAGAGTCAAATAGACCGTAATGTCTATTATCTTCTCCATGTTGAAAGTCCACCAACAATGTTTTATCCCTGTAACATCAATCAACAGTTCCTTTCCATAATTATATGAATAACTCATAATCATAATTGTGATTCTAAATTTCTCTTCGCACCCAGGACAAAGATAATTTTCATCACCCGTCTTTACCTGAAACATCAAAGATCATGGTTATACAAAATCACAGTTCCTATTTATAATCATACAAATAAATTCATCTTTGCACTACGGGCCAAAGATATTCATTATCATTTCATCTTTGCACTACAGGCCAAAGATATTCTACAACAGGTCATCTTTGCACTACATGTTAAAGATATTCAACAACAGGTCATCTTTGCACTATGGGCCAAAGATATTCAACAACGGGTCATCTTTGCACTATGGGCCAAAGATATTTATCAATAATTTATCTTTGTACTACAAGCCAAATATATTAATATCTCAAAGAAATACATAACCATTTCAGAATTTATATAAACCATAATTATAACCATGTTGATCAATTCACCTTTGCACTTAAGCTAAAAATATTCAATTGTAAATTTAATAGTTATGATCATACCAATCAACAATTCATCTTTGCACTACTGGCCAAAGAGAACCCATACTCACAATCATACCAATAATCTACCCATCTTTACACTCAAGTCAAAGAGAAATATCATCATTAGGATTATAAAAATGTTATATATGATAATAAAAATAATATAATCAAAACACGGATTTAATTTCAAGAGTAATATTCATAAATCAACGATAATTTGGTCAGGAAAAAAAACCCAATTTTGTCGTGAATAGTATCCCGTGAATAGTAACTCATGAATAGTAACTCATGAATAGTAATTCATGAATAGTAACCCCGACATGAAAAAGGTAGAAATTCCACAATAAAATTCATACCAATATTTGGGTATAATGATATTGAAAGAATAATATTTCTTAAACTTATAAATAATTTATTTTAATTGTTTACACTCTACTAAATAATGCATTTAATCATCTTAAAATGCCAACCTCATAAGATTTCGTCACCAATAACCAAAACCCTCATCAAAAACCTGCATATACTTTATATATGATTCTCAAGCCATAAAATCATATTTTCCAATTTTCTTACTTCACATAACATATTTAATTCATTTACTCATAACTAGTCCATTTTCATGAAAAATACCAAATCAGTACAAACAAATTTTCTTTTCTGAGATTTAGCAGAATATAGTTTCATACTGAACATATATTTTTCTCGGAATTTTTAAAATTCATTTACTATTTTTCACATGGCCAAAACTGGTGAATATTTAGACATTTATTGTGACACCCCCAAAATTAGGTATACATCACTCATCTTGAGTCGCCAGATACATGGTAAAGAATTCAAATACAACTTAATAATATAACTATCGTGTATAATACGACAAAACATAAACTGTGAGTTTGAATACAAATATTGTCTACTAGAGATTATACAAACTCAAAAGGAGTCCACATTACAATTATTATCACACTATTTTACAGAATGGTGAGGACTACTAATGCACCATCTAGGATCATCACTCTGTTTCCCGACAAGTCCTAGCTATGTTCTCATTTCCTGAAGAGAACAGTGAAAGAAAGGGTGAGCTCAACTAGCCCAGTAAAAATTATTAAGACTAAGAAGATGCAGAATAATTTATCGTTAGCCTTCAACAGTGTTAAACTGATAAAATATAACAAACATCAAGTTTAACTGCAGCGGAACAAGCAATCCATTAGAAGAGTCAAGTAGGGAATAAAATCTACTATCTTCTATGATTTAAAAGGTTTTTCATCACTTTTATCGCTGAGACTCAGCTTAATAAATAATCCACATCATCGAATCACCCCTGCACTACGGCCAATGATATTCTTTAGTATCATGACCATGAATTATCCATGCACTACGTCTTAAGATAAGAATGTTTTCATCAACGGTCCTGATTATGCCATAAAACAATTCACCTTTACACTACGGCCAAAGAGAATCCATAGCCATAATCATACCAAAAACTGTCCATCAATGCACTACGGGCCAATGAGGACTTTTTGCATATCATTTGTAACATTACGGTTATGATTACACCGAATAATCCCTGGTCATAATCATACCAAGTCCATCTATGCACTATAGGCCACAGATGACTTTCAACAAAATATAAACATGAGGATGATGACAATGATATAAGAATTCAATAAAACAAGTTTAAGAATTATTTTATCCATGAACTAATAACGTCTAAATTGTCAACATGATACTGCTTTGTAGAGTAAAATTCAAGAATGCTCAGAAGAATATTTCCATGAAAAGATACTGGATGAAGCGCAAAAATCAAGGATATTCCACTAATTTCATGGAGTATAGAAGTCAGAACTTTATCCAACTAAGTATAATAAGGAATGAAATAACAAAAGCAATCACCAGGCATGTGATAGACCGCACATGAAGGTTATTCCAACAGAATAATAAATAACGGAATCAGGTCCGGCGTAAAACGCATAAAAAGTATATTCCAACAGAATAATAAAGACGAAATCAGGTCTGGCGTAGAACGCACAGACAAAATATTCCAATAGAATAATAAAGACGGAATCAGGTCCGGCGTAAAAGGCACAGACATGATATTCCAACAGAATAATAAAGACCGAATCAGGTCCGGCGTAAAATGCACAGACAGGATATTCAAATAGAATAATAAAGACAGAACCAGGTCCGGCGTAAAATGCACAGACAGGATGTTCCAACAGAATGATAAAGAATGGAACAACAGAAAAAATTTCACCAAGTGTAGGGTAGCCCGCGTATACAGGTTATTCCAACAGAATAATAAAGAATGGAATAACAGAAGTTCTCTTCATAGATAAGAAAGAAATAATACTCCCTATCATAAAAGAAACTGGATATAGGAGTAGTGAAGTAGCAGGCTTCTCTTCTTCTATAGATTTTCTTTCTATAGCTTCTCTCTATAATTTATCTCTATAATAAGTGCTATATAGTTTTAGTGAATTTGTGAGAAATGAAAGAAGAATGAGCTTCTATTTATAGAAAAATATAGTTTTGATAATTGCACATTTTGGGGCTCGAAAAATTATAGAACAATACCTCCAACTTTTTTTATTTTTAATTTAGTCCTGCAAGTATTATCAAACTTACACCACCTCCCATAATAGTAAATAATGTGAATCAATAGTAAATCATGTGAATCAATAGTTCTAGACATGTGAAAATATGAATTACAGTATAGTACCTCCATCTATACCTCCATTTTTAACTTAGTCATATAAGTATTATTAATCTTGCACCAACTCCCCTAATAGTAATAAGAATGTGAAACAATAGTATACACATGTGAATAAATAGTTATAATCATGTGAAATAATAGTAATCAATTGTTCATTTATCTGGTTAAATACCTGATTGGTCAAAATAACATCAAGACATCAATTTTTATCGAAATAAATGTCGATTTTCACTAACAAAAATAATTCCAACATAATAAAACTATTTTTATCAAAAATATAAATTTTAAAATTTCAAAGTTTGCCTTTTTCTGAAAAAGTCAACTGTTGACTTTTTTGACCAAATAGTAAAAACAGGCAAATTTTGTGTTTATAGTCTATTCTTACTAATTTCATCATTCTGGACTCAAATATCACGTCCGCGTCTCCAAATTCAACTCCGAACACAACTTTAATATTAATAACATTCATCATTAATATTATAACTCATAATATTTATCAACCAGGTCATTCCCAGGAAAGAGGGGGCTTTCCAATAAGGATTTCTTCCTATTGGCGCGCAATTAGGTGACCAAACCTCTTCTTGACAGAACTTCTAGACATTGTAAAATATTGCAATTTAATAATATGAATAACTTTGTCGTCTCAATTATTGATTAAATAATATATCATATAATGCAGATGATACTGTGATAATAATCGAATCAATAATATGAGAGATATAATGCAATAATTACTATAGCAATAATTGAGTATAACTGAGTGACTTCTCACATAAGCATCAATAATCAATACTATGTGCTACTATGCAACCACGCGTATTACTGTCCTTTTACTACCGAGTAGTTCAACAGTAATAACGGTAAAACTTCCGCCATTATTTTCAATAAAATACTTTTGTTGTTTTCTCAATCCGACAATAATTCTGTTGTGGGATCCACCAATGATTATGCTGTCGTACGAATATTCCCCGATAAAATGAATATTCCCCGACCAATAGAATATTATATAACAACTTGCATACTTTGCAAAATTTATAAATACTATCCACAACTATAATATTATCTCAAATTCACACCATAATATTAAAAAAAATCGAGAAAATTAAATCTTTATTCATAAAATTTGGGATTTTACAATCTCCCCTCCTTATGAAATTTCACCATCGAAATTTACGTATACACCTGGTATGCTGAACAGATGAGTACACTTCACCATATTCTAACTCTTGAGGTATAACCTTTAAGCGTAGAATATATTCCAGGATATTAACAGGTACATCTTCATACGTTAAATTATCCGCTATCTCGTCCGGTTCTAAATCAATAATGTGGTTTGGGTCGTCTACATATTTACGTAACATCGATACGTGACAAACGTTATAAACACGCAACATATTTGGCGGTAAAATGAGTCTATAAGCCATAGTTCCTACTCGATCGAGGATTTCAAATGGGCCGATTAAATCGAGGGTTGAGATTTCCTCTCTTCATCAATTCTTGCTTCTAGAATAACGCCCTCTTGAACCTTCTTTTTCCCATTCATCAGCTCCGAGTATGTAGTTTGAGCGGCTTTAACTTTATCGATTAAAGTCAATGCTAATCGTATATTCGTTATCTTGATGTGGGTCCCTAGAGTCTTTAACTCTATCTTCATTATTTGTAAGTTATACGAAATGAGTATTTGTGTTAACAACAACGCACTCGTAAACGCATATGATCTTTTACTCAACACGTCAGCTACCACATTCGCTCTTCCACGATGATATTGAATGGTACGATCATAATCTTTAATAGCTCGAGCCAATGTATTTGGCGCATATTACAGTTCATTTTAGTTGAAGAAATATTTGAGGGTTTAAGAAATGGGTTTTGTACTGGGCTCAATACAAAATTTGATTTCACGCTCTAGGGTAGGCTAAGAAGTCTTCAAGAAAGGTTAGGAAATCTATGAACAATAGAAATGTCATTCAAAACCGTGACTCTCATCCAAGACTTGGATAGTACGTCACATTGATACCTATCAACTTGCCATCATCATTCACAACATCGCCTACAAAAAGTCTGGCTTCAGAGCATTCCGCACAAGGAAGTCAACAACGAAAGGCTTGGGGCTCTTTACTTATGGCTTGATATGACAGTGATTGGCTTTAGTGGTTTGGTTACTTAAAAAGTTAGGAATATGAAAGCTAACAACCTTACGAAAAGCATGATGAGTAGTTAACCAATCGATTCCAAAAATCACATCCACACAAATATTTTCAAAGAGATAAGATCGACAGGTAACGTGAAAGTGTTGATTTGAATCAAACAAGATTTATAAATAGTAGAGGTAGCGAAGGTTTCTCCCAACTGAGTTTCAACAGATAAATCAAAGTCTAACTTCTCCGGAGTTAAAAATCAAACATTGAACACAACTAGGTGAAAAAAAGAGTGAGTAGAACCGGTATCTAACACGGTATAGACTTCGCAAAAGTTTATGATTAACTTACCCGTGATAATTTTATTCAGGTTCCTCGTTACGAAAAAAACGCTCTCTCTTAAACTACCGGTTTTGGCTTGTCTGGGACATCCTTTTGCATCACTATCCCAGCTGGACTTGACTTCACCATACGACAAAATCGAGCTAGGTGACCTTCTCTTCCGCAATTGAAACACGCTTTGGATTGCTGCGTACTGTGACTCCCCAAAAATAGGTATACAACACCCATTCTGAGTCTCCAAATACATGGTACAAAAACAAATACAACTTCAGTAATACAATTGTCGTGTAAAATACGACAACACATATACTGTGAGTTTAAATACAACTATTGTCTAATAGACTAGTATAAAAACTCAAAAGGGATCCTCATTACAATTATTGATACGCTATTTCACAGAATAGTGAGGACTACTAACGCAACCATCTGGACCGTCAATCCATTCCCCGACCAGTCCCAACTATATTCTCATTTCCTGAAGAGAACAGTGAAAGAAAGGGTGAGCTCAACTAGCCCAGTAAGAAAATATTATGACTAAGATAATATACAACAAATTATCATTAGTCTTCAACAGGGAAAAATCTGATAAAATATAATAGACAACAAGTTTTAGATCAACATCTGTAGCGGAATAAACAATCCATTAGAAGAGTCAAGTAGAGAAAGAATTCTACTATCTTCTAATATTTAAAAGTTCATCATCAATATTTTATCCATGTAACATCAATCAATATACATCTTGAATCAAATATTGATCTTTGCACTATAGGCCAAAGATATTCATTTGTATCACCAGTTGGTCATGTTCATCTCAACACCTGTTCATCTTTGCACTACGGGCCAAAGATATTCATTAGGTAATCATTCATCTTTGCACTACAGGCCAAAGATATTCATCAGTTAATCATTCATCTTTACACTACAGGCCAAAGATATTTAGTAATATCATCATTTAGGACTGAGGATGATGAAAAATATTTTTAAGAAAACGAACCCAGTGAGATAAAAGATCAAATATTAGGGATTCGTATTACAGTTTATCCAAGTTCAAAAATACTTCAAAATAACCAATTTTGAAGCAGAATTCAAAATAAAGATCAAAACATGGATACAATCAAAGATAGTAACCATAATAGACACCTTAGATAAAAAGAAGAAAATTTTATTTTTCGGTGAATAGTGCTGTATACGTGAATAGTGTCATATACGTGAATAATATCATATACGTGAATAGTAACTCCAACACCAAAAGATAGAAATTCCACAAGAAAAATCATCATGCTTCGTGAATACTAACTCATGAATAGTAACTTGTGAATAGTAACCATGAATAGTAACCCCGACATGAAAATTTTCAAATTTGATAAAAAGTTCCAACCAATATTTCGACATAATGATATTGAAGAAATAATATCACTTACGAAGAAAATAACATCCCTTACCTCAAAAAGATAATACTTCTGGCTGGAATACTAGATATAGTGTTGAAGGAACTTGCACCGTATAACAACACTCAAAGTACCAAAATACTCATAAGAATATGCTCGATAATATAGAGAGAGAAAGAGAGAAAACTTATGAATTCTGGATTGATTTTTAATTCTAACTAAGCACCCTATTTATAGGAAAATGCTTAGAACATCATAGAAGACTAACCTGCTACCTGATGGTTTTACCTATTACTATTGTCGTCCACCACATTTAAAATTCAATTGAGCACATTTCTCACCAATCAATTCTAGAATTTTCCAAAATGTTTTATCATTTAAACAATAATCAGAAACTTTAATAATTCATAGAAAATATCCCGTTTATCAGAAAAATATAAATTTTATGTCCATTCCACACGAAATCGAATTCTCTACAACTTTGTAGATTTAAGTATGTCCAAATTCCTAAACAAAAAATACCCGAAATCCACAAACGGATAATTTTTAAATACTTCTAATCCGACAAAATACTAATAAAACATCTCAGCATTAACTACTTCATTAATAACCACATAAATAAATCCATCATTTATATCCACATAAATATTTCCTTATCATATGAATCAATAATTAATTATTCACAAATAATATTACAGAATCACATTTATGACAACCAGGTTGTTCCCAGGAAAGAGGAGGCTTTTCGATAAGGATTTCTCCTTACTGGCACGCAATTAGGTGACCAAACCTCTCCTTGACAGAACTCTTCTAGACATTACCAATAATGCTATCTAATAATATTATTCAATTAATATAAATTATTGATCTGATAATGGAGATATTGTGCAGTGACAATTATTGAACAACAATAATATAAAATATCAACGCTGCAATTATTGAATCAATAAAATAAAATGTTGAACAGTAACTACTGTGACAATTATTGAGTAGTGTCTTCTTACGTAAGGATCAATAATTCAACAATACTGTGCAATACCGTGTGCTACTGTGCAACAATGCGTATTACTGTATTTTAACTACCGGGTATTCCATAGCCATAATCATACCAAAAACTATCCATCAATGCATTACGGGCCAATGAGGACTTTTTCCATATCATTTGTAACATTACGGTTATGATTACACCGAATAATCCCTGGTCATAATCATACCAAGTCCATCTATGCACTATAGGCCATAGATAATTTCAACAAAATATAAACATGAGGATGATGACAATGATATAAGAATTAATAAAACAAGTTCAAAAATTATTTTATCCAGGAACTAATAACGTCCAAATTGTCAACATGATACTGCTTTGTAGAGTAAAATTCAAGAATACTTAGAAGAATATTTTCATGAAAAGATACTTGATGAAGCGCAAATATCAAGGATATTTCACTAATTTCATGGATTATAGAAGTCAAAACTTTAACCAACTGAGTATAATAAGGAATGGAATAACAAAAGAAATCACCAGTCATGCGATAGACTGCACAGGCAGGTTATTCCAACAGAATAATAAATAACGGAATCAGGTCCGGCGTAAATCGCACATACAGGATATTCCAACAAAATAATAAAGACGGAATCAGGTCTGGCGTAGAACGCACAGACAAGATATTCCAATAGAATAATAAAGACGGAATCAGGTCCGGCGTAAAAGGCACAGACATGATATTCCAACAGAATAATAAAGACCGAATCAGGTCCGGCGTAAAACGACACACAGGATATTCAAATAGAATAATAAAGATGGAACCAGGTATGGCGTAAAACGCACAGACAGGATGTTCCAACAGAATGATAAAAATAGAACAATAGAAAAAATTTCACCAAGTATAGGGTAGCCCGCGTATACAGGTTATTCCAACAGAATAAAAAAGAATGAAATAACAAAAGATCTCTTCATAGATAAGAAAGAAATAATACTCATTACCGTAAAAGAAACTGGATATAGGAGTAGTGAAGTAGCAGGCTTCTCTTCTTCTATAGATTTTCTCTCTATAGCTTCTCTCTAAAATTTATCTCTATAATAAATGCTCTATAGCTTTAGTGAATTGATGAGAAATGAAGGAAGAATGAGCTTCTATTTATAGAAAAATATATCTTTGATAATTGCACATTTTGGGGCTCGAAAAATTACAGAACAATACCTCCAACTTTTCTTTCATTTTTAATTTAGTCCTGCAAGTATTATCAAACTTACACCACCTCCCCTAATAGTAAATAATGTGAATCAATAGTAAATCATGTGAATCAATAGTTTTAGACATGTGAAAATACGAATTACAGTATAGTACCTCCATCTATACCTCTATTTTTAACTTAGTCATGTAAGTATTATCAATCTTGCACCAACTCCCCTAATAATAACAAGAATGTGAAACAATAGTATACACATGTGAACAAATAGTTATAATCATGTGAAATAATAGTAATCAATTGCTCATTTATCCGGTTAAATACCCGATTGGTCAAAATAACCTCCAGACATCAATTTTTATCGAAATAAATGTCGATTTTTACTAACACAAATAATTCCAACATAATGAAACTATTTTTATCAAAAATATAAATTTTAAAATTTCAAAGTTTGCCTTTTTCGAAAAAGTCAACTGTTGACTTTTTTGACCAAATAGTAAAAATCGGCAAATTTTGTGTTTATTGTCTATTCTTACTAATTCATCGTTCCGGACTCAAATATCACGTCCGTGCTTCCAAATTCAACTCCGAGCATAACTTCAATATTAATAACATTCATCATTAATATTATAACTCATAATATTTATCAAACAGGTCGTTCCCAAGAAAGAGGGGGCTTTCTAATAAGGATTTCTTCCTATTGGCGCGCAATTAGGTGACCAAACCTCTTTTTGATAGAACTTCTAGACATTGTAAATATTACAATTTAATAATATGAATAACTTTGTCGTGTCAATTATTGATTAAATAATATATCATATAATGCAGATGATACTGTGACAATAATCGAATCAATAATATGAGAGATATAATGCAACAATTATTATAGCAATAATTGAGTATAACTGAGTGACTTCTCACATAAGCATCAATAATCAATACCGTGTGCTACTATGCAATCACGCGTATTACTGTACTTTTACTACCGAGTAGTTTAACAGTATTAACGGTAAAACTTTCGCCGTTATTTTCAATAAAATACTTTTGTTGTTTTCTCAATCCGACAATAATTCTGTTGTGGGATCCACCAATGATTATGCCATCGTACGGATATTCCACGATAAAAAGAATATTCCCCGGCCAATCGAATATTATATAACAACTTGCATAGTTTGCAAAATTTATAAATACTACCCACAACTATAATATTATCTCAAATCCACACGATAATATTAAAAAAATATTTCGAGAAAATTAAATCTTTATTCATAAAATTTGGGATTTTACAATCTCCCCTCCTTATGAAATTTCTCCCTCGAAATTTACATACGTACCTGGTATGCCGAACAGATGAGTACACTTCACCATATTCTAACTCTTGAGGTATAACATTTAAGTATAGAATATATTCCAGGATTTTAACAGGTACATCTTCATACGTTAAATTATCCGCTATCTCGTCCGGTTCTAAATTAATAATGTGGTTCGGGTCATCCACATATTTACGTAACATCGATACGTGACATACGTTATAAACACGTAACATATTTGGCGGTAAAACGAGTCTATAAGCCATAGTTCCTACTCGATCGAGGATTTCAAATGGGCCTATTAAATCGAGGGTTGAGATTTCCTCTCTTCATCAATTCTTGCTTCTAGAATAACGCCCTCTTGAACCTTCTTCTTCCCATTAATCAGCTCCGAGTATGTAGTTTGAGCGGCTTTAACTTTATCGATTAAAGTTAATGTTAATCGTATATTCGTTATCTTGATGTGGGTCCCTAGAGTCTTTAACTCTATCTTCATTATTTTTAAGTTATATGAAATGAGTCTTTGTGTTAACAACATCGCACTCATAAACGCATACGATCTTTTACTCAACACGTCAGCTACCATGTTCGCTCTTCCATGATGATATTGAATGGTACAATCGTAATCTTTAACAGCTCGAGCCAACGTCTTTGGCGCATGTTACGTTCATTTTAGTTGATAAAATATTTGAGGGTTTAAGAAATGAGTTTTGTACTGGGATCAATACAAAATTCGATTTCACGCTCTAGGGTAGGCTAAGAAGTCTTTAAGAATACGTCAGGAAATCTATTAACAATAGAAATGTGATTCAAAAGTGTGACTCTCATCCAAGACTTGGATAGTATGTCATATTGATACCTAGCAACTTGCCATTAAGTCTGGCTTCGGTGCATTCCACACAAGGAAGTCAACAAAGAAAGGCTCGGGGCTCTTTACTTATGGCTTGATATGACAGTGATTGACTTTAGTGGTTTGGTTACTTAAAAAGTTAGGAATATGAAAGCTAAAAACCTTACGAAAAGCATGATGAGCAGTTAACCAATTGATTTCAAAAATCACATCCACGCAAATATTTTCAAAGAGATAAGATCGACAGGTAACGTGAAAGTATTGATTTGAATCAAACAAGATTTATGAATAGTATAGGTAACGAAGGTTTCTCCCAACTGAGTTTCAACAGATAAATCAAAGTCTAACTTCTCCGGAGTTAAATTCAAACATTGAACACAACTAAGTGAAATAAAAGAGTGAGTAGTCAATTTTGGAGTTGACCACAAGGAGTTATAAGGGTTTACTTTTAAAATAGTCTTTTCCCATAAAATTCATAACTCCTAATCTATACATCCAAATATCGCCATTTTTGGACACAATCTATAAAACTCATCAAACTTTCATTTCAAATGTTTCCATGATTTTTGAAGGTCAGAAAAATTACGAAACTGAAAAACATAACAACCCTTAAAATCTCTTACCTCGAAATAACAGTACTTCTGATCAGAATATCGCTATAAGGCTGAAAGAAACTTGCACTGATAAATAGAAACTCACAAAGTATCTAAATACTCACAAAATACGCTCGATAATAAAGAAAGGGAAAGAGAGAAAGCTTATGTTTCTGGTGTGATTTTAAATTCTAACTTAGCCCTCTATTTATAGGAAAATGTTAGCACGCCGAAGCAGACTTGACTTGCTACTTGATGGCTTTACCTGCTATTATTGCCACCCACCACATTTGAAATAAAATTCAGCACATTTCTTCACCAACCACATGTAAGACCCACTCAATATTCATAACAAATTATACGTTCCTTTTTAACGGTTCAAAATTTGTGGACATATACTCAACTTATATATGTATAACATATCCAAAAATCACAACGATCCAACAGTTAGATTAAAAATTATAACTCACACAATATATCTCAAGTACAGTGATTTAATTTTTAATGCCTCCATTCCGATAAAAAACACATCAACATTAATTCCTTCAATTATATCCGCATAAATTAAATATATCCATCACTTATATCCACATAAAATAAATATTTTCTTATCATATAAATCAATAATTAATTATTCATAAATAATATTACAGAATCACAATTATGACAATCAGGCCGTTCCCAGGAAAGAGAGGGCTTTTCGATAAAGATTTCTCCTTACTGGCGCGCAATTAGGTGACCAAACCTCTCCTTGATAGAACTTTCTAGACATTGCCAATAATTCTATCTCATAATATTATTCAAATAATATGAATTATTGATTCGATAATGGGAAATACTGTTCAGTGACAATTATTGAAACAATAATAATATAAAATATCAACGCCGCAATTATTGAACCAATAAAATAAAATATTGAACTGTAATTATTGTAACAATTATTGAGTAGTGTCTTCTTACGTAAGAATCAATAATTCAAAAATATTGTGCAAAACCGTGTGCTACTATGCAACAACGCTTATTACTTTACTTTACTTTATCCACCGGGTATTTCAACAGTGTTAACGGTAACGATTACGCCATTATTTATAAAAACTCAAATTTATCGTTTTCTTCATCCGATAGTTATTCTGTTACGAGGCCCGTAAATGGATGCGCCGTCGTATGAATATTCCCCCATAGAAAGAATATTTCACGACCAAACGAATATTCCCCAACAACAATGAATATTTTATAACCACTTGCTTATTTTGAAAAATTTGCACATTGCACCCATAACCAAAAAATTATATCAAATTAACACCTTATTATTCACAATAATAAATAGAGGAAATTTGATTTTATTCATTAAAAAGTTAGGGTCTTACATTATGGAGGGAATTTGATATAATGTTATAGTTGTGGGTAATATTTATAAATTTTGCAAAGTACGCAAGTTGTTATATAATATTCGATTGGTCAGGGAATATTCGTTTTAACAGGAAATATTTGTACGACGACACAATCATTGGTGGACCCCACAACAGAATTATTGTCGGATTGAGAAAATGACAAGAATATCTTTTTATAAAATAACGGCGAAAGTTTTACTGTTAACTATTAGAATACCCGGTGGTTAAAATACAGTAATACACGTTGTTGCACAGTAGCACACAGTATTGTACAGTATTTTTGAATTCTTGATTCTTACATAAGAGGGCACTACTCAATAATTGTTATAGTAATTACTGTTCAATATTTTATTTTATTGATGCAATAATTGCTGCGTTGATATTTTATATTATTGTT
Organism: Panax japonicus; assembly: GCA_020205505.1. NCBI lineage: Eukaryota > Viridiplantae > Streptophyta > Magnoliopsida > Apiales > Araliaceae > Panax > Panax japonicus. Next base: position 32,242,934 of record CM035109.1, on the reverse strand, counting down.
GTTTCAATAATTGTCCATGCACAGTATTTCCAATTATCAAATCAATAATTCATATTATTTAAATAATATTATTAGATAGCATTATTGGCAATGTCTAGAAAGTTCTGTCAATGAGAGGTTTGGTCACCTAATTGCACGCCAGTAAGGAGAAATCCTTATCGGAAAGCCCCCTCTTTCCTAAGAACGGCCTGGTTGTCATTATTGTGATTCTGTAATATTATTTGTGAATAATTAATTATTGATTTATATGATAAGGAAATATTTATTTTATGTGGTCATAAATGATAGATAGGAAAATATTTATTTTATGTGGTTATAAATGAAAGAATTAATGTTGAGGAATTTTATCAGTATTTTGTTGGATTGGAGGTATTAAAAATCAAATTGGTGTTTTAAAGCTCTATTGCGTGAGTTATAATTTTGATCCGACCGTTGGATCGTTGTGATTTTTGGATATGTTATACGTATATAAGTTGAGTATATGTCCACAAATTTTGAACCGTTAAAAATTAACGTATGATTTGTTATGAATTTTATGAGGTATTGAAAACCATCCGTTTGTGGATTTTGGATATTTTTTGTTTGGAATTTGGAAAAACTTTCTTCTACAAAGTTGTAGATAATTTGATTTCGTGTGGAATAGCCTAAAATTGGTATTTTTTCTGATAAAATGGATATTTATTATGAATTATTGAAGTTTCGAAAATTAAAATATTTTTATTAAAAATATGGGTGGGCCCCGCTTTTGGTTGTTGGGAAAAGTGGCTGATTTTAGTGGGCCCCACTTGTGGTGGATGAAATTTTTTCAAATACATATTCGTAGAAAAAAATTAATGTTATTTTATTAATTTAGTCTGCTATGACATTCTAGTATTTTTCTATAAATAGGGTGCTTAATTAGAATTGAAAATCACATCAGAATCAGAGAATTCTTCTTCTATAATCTTGAGCATATTTCTTTAGAGTTTTAGAAAGTTTTGAGCGTAGAAAACAGTGAAAGTTTTCTTCAAGAATATCCCCGCTATACCAGTAATAATACTCTTCTTTTCAAAATAAGGGATGTTATTTTTGTACAATATTCACTTGAAATAATATTTTCTTTCATACTCTGCAGTATGTAAGTAATATTATTTCGTTTCAGATTTCGAATTCTATACTCCTTTTATTAAGTTTTGGGTTCTATACTCCATGAAATTAGTATAATATCCTTGATATTTGCGCTTCATCCTTTTCATGAAAATCTTATTCTGAGCATTCTTGATATGTTTTAACTTTTTCATGTCGGGGTACTATTCACTAGGGTTACTATTCCCAAAGTTACTATTCATGAGTACTATTCACCACGGGTACTATTCATGATAAAAATTGATTCGTTTTGGGTCCAAATTATTTTTGAGATAATATTATTCTTGAATTTTTCTCGTCAAAGCAGTATCATGTTGACAATTTGGACGTTATTAATTTCTGGATAAATTAAATTATAAATCCTTAGAAATTTATCCTTGAACTTGTTTTATTGAATTCTTATATCATTGTCATCATCCTCATGTTTATAATATTTTGAAAGTCATATGTGGCATGTAGTGCATAGATGGACTTGGTATATTATGACCAGGGATTATTCGGTATAATCATGACCGTAATGTTACAAATGATGTGGTAAAAGTCTTCATTAGCCCGTAGTGCATTGATGGACAGTTGTTGGCATTATCATGACCATTGATGAATACACGAATATCCTTGGCCCGTAGTGCATGGCTAATTTGTGGTCGTGATACTAATGAATATCCTTGGTCGTAGTGCAGGGATGATATGGATTATTTATTAAGCTGAGTCTCAGCGATAAAAGTGATGAAAAACATTTTAAATCATAGAAGATAGTAGATTTTATTCTCTACTTGACTCTTCTAATGGATTGCTTGTTCCGCTTCATTTAAACTTGATGTTTGTTATATTTTATTAGTTTAACACTGTTGAAGGCTAATGATAAATTATTCTGTAATATCTTAGTCAAAATATTTCTTACTGGGCTAGTTGAGCTCACCCTTTTGCTTTCATTGTTCTCTTCAGGAAATGAGAACGTAGCTGGGACTAGTCGGGGAACAGAGTGACGGTCCAGATGATAGCATTAGTAGTCCTCACTATTCTATGAAGTAGTGTGATAATAAATGTATTGAGGACTCCATTTGAGTTGAATAATATCTAGAAGACAATATTCGTTTTAAAACTCTCAGTTTAAGTCTTGTCGTATTTTACACGACAGTTGTATTATTAAGTTGTATTTAAATTTTGTACCATGTATTTGGCGACCCAAGATGGGTGATGTATACCTATTTTTGGGGTGTCACAGTCGGTATCAAAGCTTAGAGATATGGTCCCTGGCTAAGAGGTGAGACTAGAACTAAGAGGGGAAAGACGGGGAATTCCTTCGCTAGTATGACCTACCTAAGTTTATTTGGTATTTAATTGGTCGGTCAGAGTATAGGGATAATATGTTGCAAGTTAAATTAACCCTTTTTTTGTAGCACTATTTGAAAATGACATCCGAGAATGTTGAGAATAGCAATGGAGCACAGGAGACCATTGAGTCTCCACAGATCAATAATCAGGATAATGTGCATCAGGAAGACGACAATCCTCATGCAAACAACAACACTGACCAAACGATGAATGATGGAATATTTAGAGGCTTTATGCAATTCATGCAACATCAAGAGAGAGCTGCTCTTGTCCAAAATGTAGGTGGAAACATTGGAAACTCGCAGACGGTCACCGCTAAACAGTTCAAGGAGCTGGGACCACCGGAGTTTATTAGAGAGCCAAAACCACTTAAGGCGGAAGCGTGGATAAAGTATATCACTAAGATATTTGATGTCTTGGGATGCTCCGAGGAGCAAAAGGTTCCCTTTGCCACCTTTATGTTTCGAGGATAGGCAGATTACTGGTGGGAATCGGTAAAGCGTACTCAACCTGCCGCACTGAAGATGTCTTGGGAGAAGTTCCAAGTACTATTCAACGACAAGTACTTTCCCAAAAGTATTCATCACATGAAAGAGGTAGAATTCATCAAGTTGGAGCAGAACAATATGATCGTGTCGCAGTACGAAGCTAAGTTTATCGAGTTATCCTGGTTTACATCTCACTTGGTTGATAATGAGGAAAGAATGACGCGGATGTTTCTAAGAGGTTTGAAACCCGAGATACGTCAATATCTAATTTCTCATAAACTATGTTTGTATTCAGATGTTGTAAATAGGGCTCAGTTATTGGAGCTCGATAACGAGTCAACCCAACCAAGAAAAATTATGATAATACCAGTGGTAGCAGTTATCGAAGTGGTGATAACAAACGTGGAGGGAATCAACATGCCAGAAATGGTAAATACTTCGGTGGTAATCATGGCCAAAATAATAAAAGTAGACATTTCAAGAAGATGAGATTCAACAATGATGGAAAGATGTCATCACCAGCACCCGTTGTTAAGGAAGGAGAATGACCACCTATCATATGTATCAAATGCGGAGGGGAGGGACACATCAGTCCAAACAGCGCGATGCAATACAAAGCGTGTTATAATTATGGAAGAGAAGGTCACCTAGCCCAATTTTTTCGTGCACCAAAGACAAGTCCAGTTGGAACGGTGACACAAAATACTAGTCCCAGACAAGTCAAAACCAGTAGTTCAAGGGAGAGCGTTTGTAATGACCTCTCAGAAAGCAAGGAACCCGAACGTGATTATCACGGGTAAGTTTATCATAAACTCTAGCGAAGTCTATATATTATTTGATATCGGTTCTACACATTCTTTTATTTCTCTTACTTGCGCTCAACGTTTAAATTTGAATCTAAAGAAATTAGACTTTGACTTATCTGTGGAAACTCCGTTGGGAGAAACCTTCATTACATCCACTGTTTATAAGTCTTGTTTGGTTCAAATCGGTACCCTCACATTACCTGTCGATCTTATTTCATTGAAAAAACTTGCATTTGACGTGATTCTAGGGATTGATTGGTTAACTACTCATCATGCAAAAATTGATTATTTTTCATAAGGTTGTTAGCTTTCATATTTCTAACCAACCTATTATACGAATTCAAGCAACCAAACCATTAAAATCAATCATTGTCATTTCAAGCCATAAAGCTATTCATTTATTGAAAAACAGATGTCAAGCTTTGTTAGCTCATATCACAGATTTAAACAAAAATACGTCAGATATGAAAGATATTTCTATTGTTAATAAATTTCCTGACGTATTCCCTGAAGAACTTCCTGGTCTACCCCCAGAGCGTGAAATTGAATTTTTTATCGACCTTGAACCCGGTACAAAACCCATTTCCAAAGCCCTATATCGAATGGCTCCTATTAAACTTCAGGAGTTAAAGACCCAATTGCAGGAATTGTTAGACATCGATTTCATTCGTCCTAGCACGTCTCCTTGGGGTGCTCCTGTTCTATTCGTGAAGAAGAAAGATGGGAGTATGCGACTTTGTATTGATTATTGGGAGTTGAATCATGTCACCATCAATAATAGGTACCCATTGCCACGTATTGATGACCTATTGGACCCGTTGTAAGGCGCCAAATTTTTTTCAAAGATCGATCTTCGTTCCGGATATCATCAGTTAAAGATTAGAACCGATGACATTCCAAAGACGGCTTTCAGAACTCGGTACGGGCATTATGAATTCCTAGTCATGTTTTTTAGATTAGCTAATGCTCCTGATGCCTTCATAGATATGATGAACCGAGTATTCAAGGAATATTTGGATCACTTTGTGGTCGTCTTTATTGATGACATCCTCATATATTCCAAAAACCGTGAAGATCATGAGCAACACTTGAGGCAGATACTCCAAAAGCTTCGTGAAAACAAGCTTTATGCCTAGTTGAAGAAATGTGAGTTCTAGCTTGAGGAAGTAGCATTCCTTGGGCACGTAGTATCAATTCATGGAATATCTGTTGACCCGACAAAGATTGAAGCTATTCAAAGATGGGAGCAGCCTAAATCAATGACTGAAGTACGTAGCTTTCTCGACTTAGCTGGTTATTATTGGAGATTCGTATAAGGGTTTTCTCGAATCGCTACTCCATTAACTCATCTGACTCGAAAAGATACAAAATTCGGTTAGAGCGTGGAATCTGAGAAGAGTTTTCAAGAACTCAAGAGGAGACTCATTTCAGCACATGTTTTGACAATACCATCTGTCTCGAAGGGATTTGTCATCTACAGTTATGCTTCCGGCAAAGGGTTAGGATGTGTTCTCATGCAACATGGAAAAGTCATAGCCTATGCCTCTCGGCGACTCAAAGAATATGAGAGGAATTATCTTACTCAAGATCTAGAGTTGGCAGTTGTTGTCTTCGAACTTAAAATTTGGAGGCATTACTTGTATGGAGAAAAAGTGGAGATCTTTACGGATCATAAAAGTCTCAAATATTTTTTCACCCAAAAGGAACTCAACATGCGGCAATGACGTTGGCTTGAACTATTGAAAGATTCTGATCATATCATTCAATACCATCCTGGTAAAGCGAACGTAGTAGCTGACGCATTGAGTAAAAGATCATATGCGGGTACGAGTGCGATATTGTAAACGCAAAGGCCCATTTTATATGACTTGGAAATGATGGAAATAGAGTTAAAGACTCCAGGAACCCATGTGATGATAGTGAATATACGAGTAGAACCGACTTTAATTGATAAAGTTAAAGTTGCTCAAGCCACAAACATGGAGCTGATGCATATGAGGAAGAAAGTGTAAGAAGGTGCTATGCCGGAAGCAAGAATCGATGAAGAAGGAATACTTCAAGTCAACTCCAGACTTTGTATTCCTAACGACCTTGATTTTAATGTATAAAATCATGATGGAAGCGCACAACACATCGTTTGCAATCCATCTTAGGAGTACCAAAATGTATCATGATCTTCGACATACATTTTGGTGGAGAAATATGAAGAGTGAGATCGCGAAGTTTATCTCAAGGTGTCTAACTTGTCAACGAGTCAAGGCGGAGCATCAAGTACCAAAAGGTCCATTTTAATCACTTGAAATTCCAGAATGGAAGTGGGAGCACATTACCATGGATTTCGTTACCGGTCTTCCCAAGGTTTCTGAAGGCATAGATGTGATTTGGGTCATTGTTGATAGATTGACCAAGTCAGATCATTTATTACCTATACGAGAAACTTATACACTTGAACGTCTTACTCGTATGTACATAAATGAGATTGTAAGATTGCATGGTATACCAGTATCCATAGTTTATGATCGAGACCCAAGATTCACTTCAAGATTTTGGGTTAGTTTGCAAAAGGCTATGGGCACAAATTTACGATTTAGTTCGGCTTATCATCCTCAAACGGACGGGCAGTTAGAGAGGACTATTCAAACTCTTGAAGATCTATTAAGACTCTGTGTCCTTGACTTCAAGGGAAGTTGGGACACGTTCTTACTATTAGTGGAGTTTTTCTATAACAACGGTTATCAAACAAGTATTGGCATGGCTCCATTCGAGGCGTTGTATGGAAGAAAGTTTCGTTCTCCAATATGATGGGATGAGGTGGGTGAAGCAACGTTGTTGGGACCGGAGTTGGTACGTATAACTAAGGAAAGGATTCAAAAGATCCGATAACGTATAAAAACCTCACAAGATCGACAAAAGAGTTATGCTAATCTTCATCAAAAGAACGTGGAATTCAATATTAGAGAACATATGTTGTTACGTGTTGCTCCATGGAGAGGAGTTACGAGATTTGGAAAGAGAGGAAAGCTCAATCCTTGATTCATTGGCCCATTTTTAATCCTCGAACGAGTAGGAACTGTGGCCTATAGACTCACCTTACCACCAAGTATGTCTCGTGTTCATAATGTTTTTCACATATCTATGTTACGTAAATATGTGAAAGACCCGAACCACATTATTGAGTTAGAGTCAAAAAAATAGCGAAATATTTAACGTATGAAGAGGTTCCTGTTAAAATCTTGGATAAGAAGGAGCATATTTTACGCTCCAAGGTTATACCTCAAGTCAAAATTTTGTGGAGAAACCATGATGTTGAGAAAATGACCTGGGAGTCAGAATCTGAAATGAAATCAAGGTATCCTTACCTCTGCGACATACAGGGTACGTACCCTAATTTTGAGGGCGAAATTCATAAGAAGGAGAGGTTATAAGACCCCAACTTTTATGAATAAAGATGAATTTTCTATAAATATCATTTTTGAATATTATGAAGGGAATTTGATATAATGTTATAGTTGTGGGTAATATTTATAAATTTTGCAAAGTACGCAAGTTGTAATATAATATTCGATTTGTCGGGGAATATTTGTTTTAACAGGGAATATTCGTACGACGACACAATCATTGGTGGACCCCACAACAGAATTATTGTCAGATTGAGAAAACGACAAGAATATCTTTTTATAAAATAACGGCGAAAGTTTTAACTTTAACTGTTAGAATACCCGGTTGTTAAAATACAGTAATACGCGTTGTTGCACAGTAGCACACGGTATTGCACAGTATTTTTGAATTATTGATTCTTACATAAGAAGGCACTACTCAATAATTGTTATAGTAATTATTGTTCAATATTTTATTTTATTGATTCAATAATTGTTGCGTTGATATTTTATATTATTGGTGTTTTAAAAATTGTCACTGCACAGTATTTCCCATTATCAAATCAATAATTCATATTATTTGAATAATATTATTAGATAGCATTATTGGCAATGTCTAGACAGTTCTGTCAATGAGAGGTTTGGTAACCTAATTGCGCGCCAGTAAGGAGAAATCCTTATCGGAAAGCCCCCTCTTTCCTGGGAATGGCCTGATTCTCATTATTGTGATTCTGTAATATTATTTGTGAATAATTAATTATTGATTTACATGATAAGGAAATATTTATTTTATGTGGACATAAATGATAGATAGAAAAATATTTATTTTATGTGGTTATAAATGAAGGAATTAATGTTGAGGTGTTTTATCAGTATTTTGTCGGATTGGAGGTATTAAAAATCAAATCGGTGTTCTTAAAACTCTATTGTGTGAGTTATAATTTCGATCCGGCCGTTGGATCGTTGTGATTTTTAGATATGTTATACATATATAAGTTGAGTATATGTCCACAAATTTTGAACCATTAAAAATTAACGTATGATTTGTTATGAATTTATGAGTTATTGAAAATCATCCGTTTGTGGATTTCGGATATATTTTGTTTAGAATTTGGAAAAAATTTCTTCTGCAAAGTATTAGAGAATTCGATTTCGTGTGGAATGGGCATAAATGTCGTATTTTTCTGATAAAGGGCTATTTATTATGAATTATTGAAGTTTTAGAAATTAAAATGTTTTTATTAAAAATATTGGTGGGCCCCACTTTTGGTTGTTGGGAAATGTGGCTGATTTTAGTGGGCCCCACTTGCGGTGGCTGAATTTTATCAAATACATGTGTAGAAAAAAGAATTAATAGTACTTTATTAATTTAGTCTCTTATGTTGTTCTAGCATTTTCCTATAAATAAGGTGCTTAGTTAGAATTGAAAATCACACCAGAATTAGAGAATTCTTCTTCTATAAACTTGAGCGTATTTCTTTAGAGTTTTAGAAAGATTTGAGCGTAGAAAATAGTGAAAGTTTTCTTCAAGAATATCCCCGCTATACCAGTTAGAATACTCTTCTTTTCAAGGTAAGGATTTTATTTTTGTACAATATTCACTTGAAATAATATTTTCTTCCATACTCTGTAGTATGTAAGTAATATTATTTCGTTTCAGATTTTGAATTCTACAATCATTTTGTTATGTTTTGGCTTCTATACTCCATGAAATTATAAGAATGTCCTTGATATTTGCGCTTCATCCAGTATCTTTTCATAGAAATATTATTCAGAGCATTCTTAATATGTTTTAACTTTTTCATGCTGGGGTACTATTCACGGGATTACTATTCCCGAAGTTACTATTCATGGGTACTATTCACCCGGTTACTATTCACCCAAGGTACTATTCATGATAAAAATTGATTCGTTTTTGGTCCAAATTATTTTTGGTACAATATTATTCTTGAATTTTACTCCACAAAGCAGTATCATGTTGACAATTTGGACGTTATTAATGTGAAGCCCCAAAAATAGGTATACAACACCCATTCTGAGTCGCCAAATACATGGTACAGAAAGCAACTACAACTTCTGTTAGATCCAAGAGGGCACAATAGATCTAGAAGGGGGGGGGGGTTGAATAGATTCTTTTCTTTTAAAATACTTTTCTGGTTTATGATGTATTGTTCATATTAGATTATATGACAAACATAGAATCTTTTCAAGCACAGCGGAATAAGTAAAAGATTCCCCTCCTTCATTGATATATTCATAATCATGCAAGCATTGTTCGTTGGGTTAGTTTAGTTGTAAGCAGTTAAAACATACATAGCAGTTATAGCAGTTATAGACATAATGTAAATGACATAATGTAAAAGACACAAGGGGTTTTAAGTGGTTCAGAGACTCAAGCTCCTAATCCACTCTTCTGCTTTCAACTAGCAGGATTTCCACTAAGGAAGGGCAGCACCCTGAATCTCTACGATTCCTTCAAGGCCAGCAGCCTTGGGACTTCAGTTCACTAAGAACTCTTCAAGGCCAGCAGCCTTGGGACTCATCTAGTTCCCTAGGAACTCTTCAAGCCCAACAGGCTTGGAACTTCATTTAGTCCCTTTGGACAAGGACCCTTTGGCCCTGCTTTGTTTAGTCCCTTTGGACAAGGACCTCTCAGGCCTTGGCTTCTTGAGTTGTTGTTGTTGTTGTTGGAGTCGGTGCTGAGCTGCTAAGATGTCTTCATGCTCTGAACATCTTCCATCTTTAGCAGCTTCGGCTTGATCATCCTTGAAGAGCAGTTGAGTGTTGCATGATGCTCAGCTTCTTAGGTGGCTCAACTACTCCGGATGACCCCTTGATGAACTGCCTTGAAGATCATTCTCATTGGTATTTGATGGCTGCACATGAGAGGCTTCTAGGATGACTGTAAGTTCTTCTGCAAGGTACCTAGAAGCTTTCTCAAGCTTGACACCAAAAGATGGCTTTTGTGATCTCCCTTTTTGCTACTCGATGCCTTCCCATAATGGACTTGCTAAGATGACCGTAAGCTCTTCTCTATTGTACTTAGAGTCTTCCCATGATGGACATCCAGATGGCATGATGCTCTTCTTTCTCTCGGCAGTTCAGAACACTCTTCATGTAGTAGAACTCTCACTTCTACACAGTAGAACTCACACTTCTAATTCTTGCTTGATCTGACTTTTGAGTGTTCTTGGTGGATCGTAGAGTGAGTCTCTGGACTTACTATTACTTGATTCGATCAGTCCACCTTCTCTCCAAAACTCAACTCTTCCAGCAACCTTTGATCTTTGAAGCTCTTCTATATTTATACACCTTCCCAATCCTTCCGTTGGAAAGTAGCCGTTGGAAGCTATTCAAATGTCTTCACAGATCCCAAGTTGCTTGATGTAGACTGCTTGATGTGACATGACATACTTTTTCTGACTCTGCAGTCTACTTTTTCACCTACCTTGTCAGATGTATCACTTTACTGTCCTGGGCAGGTCGAAGACTTTATTTCTTCCGATTTCTTGATCAGAGGTTATCCTTTTGCATCGATGCTCTCAATAAGCACTTGTCCAAATTACCCTTCAGATTGAACTGTTGCCAATGCCTCAATCTTCATGTATCCAAGCTCTACGATTCTGATGCACGTCTTCAGGAACCTGATCGTAGTGTCTTGTTGACTGGTGGAGACAACACTATGATCTTGAAGAGTGTTGATTGCATCTTCAATGTAGAACACCTCTTCCTTGTATTGTGAAGTGCTTCAATACTTCTGTTTGCTTTGACTGTTCTCAGATACTGATGGCTTAATTCCTTGCTCTGGTTCCCTTCTGAATATCAAGACACTTCAGATTTGTGGCGTCCAACCTTGCTTTCTCCTGGTGATCTTCCGCTCACTTATCATCAATGAACTGACCCTGCACTTAATCACTTTAGCCTTGCTCTTCAGAAGCTGACCAGTATCTCGGTTCACCTTCCATCAAGTTCTTTCTTTGTCTGAACAAACACTACGATCCTGGTTGCTTCCAAGATCGTTGTCTTCTGTTTTCTTGATAGCAACTGCATTAGCTGACTTTTCCTTAGTCAACTGCTGAAGTCTTCTTTGAATCATCTTGTGGAAGACTTCATTACGAACGGCCTTTCAACTCAATCTTGATGCTGATTGGTTTGGTGCTTACTTCTTCTGCTAGCCTGCATGCCATTCGTTGAGTGCTCTCTGGTTTCCCTTACTGTGGATTACATCTTTGCAGTGCCAACCAGAGGCTTCGTACCTTTGGATATACTGGGAGTGCTCATTCGTTGAGAATCGTATCTGCTCTACGATTCTGACTTAGCATTGTGAGCATTACTGTTGGAGTCGTAGTTCTGCACTCTACGATTCAGTTTCGGCTGTGCAAACACTTCGTTCCCGAAGATCAGATCTTGACACACGATTTCTGCACTCTACGATTCAACTTCGGCTGTGCAGACTCTACGTTCCCGAGATGCTTCGGCAGTACAGACACTACGATCCTGAGATCAAATCTTGGCACTCTACGATTTCTGCCTTGAGCTTGTTGTCTTCATCTGATCTTGTCCGACTACGATATCTGCATTTATTCAGTAGACTCTACGATCGCAGAGTCTACTCTACGATCCTTGTCTTTGACTTTGGCATCGCTAGACTCTACGACTCTGAGCGTAGAATGCATTTCATACTTAGCTTCGGTAGATTGTCGTTCGGCTTATAGGCAGGCTGTCTCTACGATTTAGAACATGACTTCCTCAGTACACTATGATCCCGAGGAGGCTCTTCTCGACACACTACGATCCTTCTTCGTTTCCCCTGGAAGTCTACGAACTTTGAGATCTCACTATCTTGCATACTCCTATTCTGCCTCGATAGCTCCCGAGTTGACTCTGACTCTCCTGGCAGACTACGACTTCTGGTGCAGTGCTCGACGATCAGACAAGCCTATCTATTACATCATAAGATCAACCTAACAAGCTTGATCTTTCTATATTTATAGTCCTTGTACATCATTTCTTTTTAAGGACTTTACAAAGCCGTTTTGCTTATGTAGGATCAACCTAACATTTTTGATCAATTCATTCTAAGTCCTTGTACATATATTTCTATTATCTATCAAAGGACTTAACAGCTTTTCTTCATGCAAACATACTTGCATATTCATTCATATATATCATAATCAAATCATATATAAATAGGAATAACATTCATATGTTTATTCCTGACAATCTCCCCCTATTTGATTATGACAAAAACAATAAGTGCATATGCATGTTATGAATGAATCTTAGATACAGTGAGCAGCTGTATTTCTAAACAGTTAATCATGAATGTCATTTATATTAATATGGCAATTATATATTCAGACATTCTAAATCCTGGATCCAGAACATACTAACAGACTAAAGATATACCTCCTTGGCTCCAAGTATGATTCCAGGATTCTTGTTGATCGGCTACTCATCAGCTGCTACTTCTTGCTCTTGCTTCCCCTCTGATGATGACCTTTTCTCTTTGCTTGATTTCCCTTCATCATCTTTCTGATCTGGCTCCCCTTCAGCTTCTGTGATCTTGGTATCATCATCTTCAGGCTCCCCCTCAGATGATGATTCTCTATCTGTTGCTGCTTTCTTCTTCTTTGACTTTTTCTCCCTTAACCCTCTGCTCTTCTTTTGATGCCTCTTGCTCCTCTTCTTTCTTCGCCTCTCTTTCTCCCCCTTTTTGTCATCAATCATTTGAGAGAGCTGCTCCATGTTGGATATAAGCTGCTCCATCAGGTAGGAGGAGTTTGCAACTTCAAACTTTAGCTCTTGCTGTCCGAGTTCAAGTTGCATAGAGAAGGACTGTTTCAGATCGTCAATCTTGTCAGAGAGGGCTTCGATCTGCTTTGCATTGGCCTTCTGAACTTGTAGAGCTTCTGTCTTCTGATCTTGGATAGCCTTCTGATAGATGTTATCTCTCTCTTGGAGTTTGAGAGATACATCAGCCAAGATAGCTTGAAGCATGTGCTGGAAAGAATCATCTCCTGCTGCTGTCTGCTTCTGTGTTTCTTCAGTGAGCATAGATATCTTCTTGCTTAAATCATCAGAGCTCTTCAGTAGTTCCTGCTCCAAAGCAGTTTGATCATTTTGATTGCCAGCTTCAGGTGGAGCAATGGATTGGACTCTACGATTGTCATCTTTGGACAAATTTTCAAAGGTGTGGATAATCTGAGCAATCGTGGAGTACCAATTGCTTATGGAGGATGATGGAGTGTCTGATAGCAGTGCATGATCATAAGAAGGCTTCTTGGATTGGGCTTGAATATGATCATCCGTAGAGTTAACAGACTCTATGATCAGCTCCTTGGTCATGATCCTTCTTCCTTCAGAGTCCACCCTACGATCGTAGGGGATGTAGAGATTTCCAGCATGTCGATAGATCTTGAAGTGGGGCTGGTTTGTGATCAGCTTGGTGGCAAACTTCTTCACTCTTGGAAAGTTTTGAGCCACCAATTCCATGCTTGGAAACTACTTATAACACCAACTGAAGTAGCTTCTATCTTTTTCAGTGATGGCCTTTAGCCATGGCATCCACTGGAAGAACCATCTCATTAGCAGATCATCAGGGTTGTAGAGAATGGTTGTGCAGTCCATTTCCATGTTGTTCCAGTTCTTGACCAAGTCAAAGGAGGTCATTCTTACTATTCTAATCTGTTCACCTCCATGGTTTACCCATCTTTCAGGAGGAGTCTCTGATGGTTCATTGGGAACTTCTACTACTATTCTCCTGATAAATCTTGCAGGTGAGAGAACATGATGAATTTTTGAATTTCCTGATTCCTGATCTTCAGAGTTGGACTCATTTCCAACTTCTTCCTTCTCAGAACCAGAGCCATTTAGATCAGCTTCAGCAGAGAGGTCTTCTTGTTGCATTTCGTGTTCAGACTCTTCTTGAGCATCTTCAACAGAGAATCCTTCTTGTTGAATTTCATCATCTGAACTTTTTTCAGCAAGTCTTTCCATAGATTCTTCTTTTCCATTGCTGGCTTCTTCTTCAGCATCTTCTCCTGGGGATACAGATTCATCATCACTTAATTCAACGATGGCATTTGATTGGCCACTGTTCCTTTTGGAGGCAAACTGGGCTTGCAGCCTGTAGCTCTTTCTTCTTTGTGGAGGTTCAACTATCGGAGAGACAGATTCTTCTTCTTCCTCAGTCTCTGACTCCACTTCCTTATCAGATAAACTTCTTTGAATATCAGCACTGGCAGGGGCAGATTCTTCTTCCTTGTCCTCATCACTTTCTGAGTCATCATGAAAGCTCTCTTGGATTGAGGGGACATGTTCTTCTTCTTCTTCTTGGATAGCATTTTCTGACCCATTCTCTGGGCTGGTTGGGGCAGTTGTATTTGGGGATGCACTTTGATCAGAAATTTCTTTTTCTTCATCAGAGTTGCTTCTCTGAGTATTGGCCATGGGGCTAGAGCACCTTTCCTTATCAGTAGATGTATTGATTTGAGAAGCTAAGGCTGGTTTGTCCTCCACCTTAGCTTTCTTGCTGACTGGCCCTTGAAGCAACCTGTTGCTTCTTCTTTTTGTGGTCTCAGTAGTTTGGGCCTCTTCTTCTTTACTCTTGTTCAAGGAGGAGACTCTCCTTGGTGGGGCCTGGGCTTTCTTCACATCACCAGCTCTTTTCACCACTTTTGATTTCTTCCTAGCTGGTGTGATTTCAGCTGCTTCAGAGTCACTGGACTCAGAGCTCTCTGTCTTTACTGTCTTCCTCTTCTTTGCAGAGGCTCTACTACTGCTCCCAGCTGTCAGCCTTTTGTTCTCCTTAGGGTTCTTCTTCCAGTTTTCAAATAGTTGTGGAGACATCACCTTGTGCACATTCAGGGCTTCTCCCTCATCATCCTTGATCTTTCCCCCTAGCTTTTTCTTCAGTATGATACTTAACAGCCTTCCATGATATACCTTGGTCAGGGGCTTCTTCTCAGTCTTCTCTACCCATTTGGAGATCTGATTAATCAAGATAGATCCAAAGTCAATTTGTTTCTTCAAAACTATTGCAGACATGATTTTCAACTGCTGATCGATCACTGTGTCATGTGCAGTGTTCTTACATAGTATGCACTTTCCAACTATTTCAGCAAGGAACTTATATTGCTCAGGGAACTCCTTCTTCTTCATGTCCTTGAAAATAGGGTTTCTTTGATACCCCATAATTTCCTTAGCCAATTCGGTGTTGACATTATCAAGGTTCTTCAGTCCTTGGTTAGGAAATCCTAGGCATTGGTTTAGGTCAGATGATTTTAACTTGTGAGACTGACCTTTAACCTTGGTAGTAAGGGTTTCCTGAATTTATAGAGACGTTTGAGTAGAATTCTTTAACCAGGTTGCAGTAGACTCGAGTATTTGCTTCAAGGCATTATGAAAATCCAGCCTTCTTTACAAGCTCGAGAATATCTCTGAACTTCTTTTTAGATTTCTCAAACGATTTGGTTCCAAGCTGAATACCAGTGATCACTTGCCTAGTTTTCCATTTTGAGTAGTTTGAAGAATGTGGGTATTAAATATAGAAAAGTTTATGCGAGATGACTGTCTGGTTGGTAAGGCTCTGGAGGTTAACTGATTTTGCTCTTGAAAAGCTTTCTAGGGTTTTGAAAATGGGAGGGAGAAAGGTTCGATATCTTTTGGTAACTGTCTGCAGAATTGAACTTGTTTTTATGGCAGTTCCTTCTAACTCTGCATACTTAGTGATGTGTCAACTGTCCATTGGTTGCACGTTGCCCAGTAATGAGCTGTAACTTCCCACAACTTTTCATTTATTAGAGGAGTGGACGTTTAATTGACGTGGCTTTGACCGTTGACCTTTTGATTCGTAGAGTAACATGATGAGATAGCTATAGACTTTACGATTTCATTTGTTTACTCAACGATCAATTTCTGAGAGATGCTACATTGGATGGCTTCGTCTTTCCTCCTTACTTCGATGCAACATAGCTCAATCACTGATGTGTTCGAACTTATCTCCTCAACTTGAATGGCTTAGCAGATGTCTCATTCTTCATACTCCTTGAACTAGGAATACCCTTTGGTAGGACTACGATCGTTGAGTTATCTTCTTCTGTCGCTGAGGTTGCACTACGATCGTTTAGACAGCATTATGATTGTTGAGTTTGTACTACAATCGTTTAGACCTCTTCAAGTTCAACTCTACGATCATTGACTGACTTGGTTCTTTTGAGATGAACTAGATCAAGCATTCCTTCTGGGATAAGATAGCTCAGGAAGGGCCAACCTCTTAGAGTTAGCTAAGGGTCAGGTTTGTCCCTGAGGCGCTTTCCAGATGAAATATTAAGACAGTGATTTTCAATGACATCTCATTAGACCCTTTTGATGGGAAGATCTTCTATCATCTTTAAGTATCCGCATTGCTGAAATCGTGGTGTCCTTCTACTCTTACTCTACGATCATGTGTTTGATCGTAGACACTTCACGATTATGGATTAGGTAGCTGAAGGGTTATCAGTAGTTCGTTTTGAGACGATCCTACTGACTATGGATCTTCATTTGGTTCATCAGCCACAAGGTTTTGGGACTTTGTAGCTGGTACATCTCTTCCAGGTTAATGGTGCAGTTATTCCTTAATAGATCATTGTTCCCCCATTGTTGATGCCGTCATCTCAGATAGATGTGATTCCTTCTTCATGTTCATTTGAGGGCTGCCCAGCACTTCTACTTCTGACTGGAATCATCATCGTTGCTTAGTCTTTCTTGTATCGTAGAGATGAGTATTTTCAAGATTGATCACTCTACGATCATTTGACAGTACTACGAACGTAGTCTTCTTTGACAGTCCTTAGTTTTGAGAAGTTCGGCTTCGTAGAGAATTCCTTTTGTCTCAAGCTCAAAGATCTTCTATTGTGAGCTTCCCTTGAGGATCCTTTCCATAAAGCGTATCTCTCTTGGCATGGGCACATGGAATCCTCTTTTATCTTCTGCTGCATGGCATGCTCACATATACAGATTTGCAGCCATGTGAGCTCCATTCAGGTTAGCTCAGATGGTCTTCAAGGACAGGCTAGGACATATATGGACTTTATCAGACTTTTCTCTGAATAGTCCTTAGCCTTCTGCTGGTTGAATCCTTTTGAATGAAGTCTTCTGCTTCAGCATTCCTTAGTGTGGTCAGACTGACCAAGTACCTACAGGTTCAAGTAATTCCTACTTTTGGTCCTCATTGTTGAATGGGTCCTGCTAGGTTAGTTTTCTAAACCCCTATTCCTCTTATCTGGATAATCATCATGTTTATCACCAACAGACATTCATGCATGCAACTATCTTGGGATAATACATTTTAGATGCATGACGGTGAGTGTGTGTAGGATTTGACAATTAATAACACACTCTTTATCTATGATGGTTTCATCAATTACTGGGTTATGTTCACAATGTTTAAGTGTTCACATAGTGTGAATCAACTCTGCTATTTATGAGTATCTAGTTGATTTATGGATGTGATTAGTTTCTACAAATCAACAAGATCCTCTTGTAGAACTGATCATTCTCTGTGTGTTGTTAAACACTTAGAACATAGGCTTGTACACACATACTAGCACAACAGTAATGATTACTTAACATAAGATTCATTTGGTCTGTGATACTCTTGTGATCCATTTCAGATTATCTTCAAGATATCATCTTCAGCCTAAAACTTGGTTTAAAGAGAAAGTTTGTAGACATTTGAATTTTCCATCTTTAGACTACTTTCTCTATTCACCTTTTTAGGAAGATTATGACTTGTTGACAGAATACTGTCATAGTTTATAAGATGGTGCAACTATGATGTATACATTAATGATGGTGAGGAACCGTACCTTTTTACTGTCAGTTTTTTAACAGTCATTTACTTTAGATATACTGAGTTCAGGTATTGATGTGCATAGTTTTTACTTTTTCCCCTTTTCAGCTTAATGCTCTTGTCGGACTTTCATCAATCAGTCGTGGTCTTGAAGATGTAGATCAAGAGAATCGTGGCATTAAGGTCTTTAACATCCTTGAGTTTTCAGAGATAGCACTCGGTTGTTGGTTGGTCATTCATAAGATTGAGAGAATCTTCTATCTCCACTTGATCAGTCATTTCTTCGTACGCGTGACCTCTTCATCTTTCAGACTGATGAATGCTTTACTCCTTGTTACTGATGTCTCTTGCTCTCTTTCTCTCATCAGATCTTCAGACTACAAGATTGAGTGCAGGCTAGGATTGGTCTTGTTGATATAGCAATCGAGGATATGAACCAGTCTGAGCAGCTTCAGGTGTATACACATTTTTACCTATACACAATATTTCCAACATGTGAGCTCTTCTGCATATAACAGGTTACTTACTACTAAACTAAGTTTAGAACAATGTTGGTGCCTTGGATCAGACTCAAAGCGATTAGCTTTAGAATACAGCATGAGAACCTGCTCTGATACCAATTGTTAGATCCCAGAGGGCACAATAGATCTAGAAGGGGGGGGGGTTGAATAGATTCTTTTCTTTTAAAATACTTTTCTGGTTTATGATGTATTGTTCATATTAGATTATATGACAAACATAGAATCTTTTCAAGCACAGCGGAATAGTAAAAGATTCCCCTCCTTCATTGATATATTCATAATCATGCAAACATTGTTCGTTGGGTTAGTTTAGTTGTAAGCAGTTAAAACATACATAGCAGTTATAGCAGTTATAGACATAATGTAAAAGACACAAGGGGTTTTAAGTGGTTCAGAGACTCAAGCTCCTAATCCACTCTTCTGCTATCAACTAGCAGGATTTCCACTAAGGAAGGGCAGCACCCTGAATCTCTACGATTCCTTCAAGGCCAGCAGCCTTGGGACTTCAGTTCACTAAGAACTCTTCAAGGCCAGCAGCCTTGGGACTCCTCTAGTTCCCTAGGAACTCTTCAAGCCCAACAGGCTTGGAACTTCATTTAGTCCCTTTGGACAAGGACCCTTTGGCCCTGCTTTGTTTAGACCCTTTGGACAAGGACCTCTCAGGCCCTGGCTTCTTGAGTTGTTGTTGTTGTTGTTGGAGTCGGTGCTGAGCTGCTAAGATGTCTTCATGCTCTGAATATCTTCCATCTCTAGCAGCTTCGGCTTGATCATCCTTGAAGAGCAGTTGAGTGTTCCATGATGCTCAGCTTCTTAGGTGGCTCAACTATTCCGGATGACCCCTTGATGAACTGCCTTGAATATTATTCTCCTTGGTACTTGATGGCTGCACATGAGAGGCTTCTAGGATGACTGTAAGCTCTTTTGCAAGGTACCTAGAAGCTTTCTCAAGCTTGACACCAAGATGGCTTTTGTGATCTCCCTTCTTGCTACTCGATGCCTTCCCATGATGGACTTGCTAAGATGACCGTAAGCTCTTCTCTATTGTACTCAGAGTCTTCCCATGATGGACATCCAGATGGCATGATGCTCTTCTTTCTCTCGGCAGTTCAGAACACTCTTCATGTAGTAGAACTCTCACTTCTACATAGTAGAACTCACACTTCTACTTCTTGCTTGATCTGACTTTTGAGTGTTCTTGGTGGATCGTAGAGTGAGTCTCTGGACTTACTATTACTTGATTCGATCAGTCCACCTTCTCTCCAAAACTCAACTCTTCTAGCAACCTTTGATCTTTGAAGCTCTTCTACATTTATACACCTTCCCAATCCTTCCGTTGGAAAGTAGCCGTTGGAAGCTATTCAAATGTCTTCACAGATCCCAAGTTGCTTGATGTAGACTGCTTGATGTGACATGACATACTTTTTCTGACTCTGCAGTCTACTTTTTCACCTACCTTGTCAGATGTATCACTTTACTGTCCTGGGCAGGTCGAATACTTTATATCTTCTGATTTCTTGATCAGAGGTTGTCCTTTTGCATCGATGCTCTCAATAATCACTTGTCCGAATTACCCTTCAGATTGAACCGTTGCCAATGCCTCAATCTTCATGTATCCAAGCTCTACGATTCTGATGCACGTCTTCAGGGACCTGATCGTAGTGTCTTGTTGACTGGTGGAGACAACACTACGATCTTGAAGAGTGTTGATTGGATCTTCAATGTAGAACACCTCTTCCTTGTATTGTGCAGTGCTTCAATACTTCTGTTTGCTTCGACTGTTCTCAGATACTGATGGCTTAATTCCTTGTTCTGGTTCCCTTCTGAATATCAAGACACTTCAGATTTGTGGAGCGTCCAGCTTGCTTTCTCCTGGTGATCTTCCGCTCAATTATCATCAATGAACTGACCCTGCACTTAATCACTTTAGCCTTGCTCTTCAGAAGCTGACCAGTATCTCGGTTCACCTTCCATCAGTTCTTTCTTTGTCTGACAAACACTACGATCCTGGTTGCTTCCAAGATCGTTGTCTTCTGTTTTCTTGATAGCAACTGCATTAGCTGACTTTTCTTTAGTTAACTGCTGAAGTCTTCTTTGAATCATCTTGTGGAAGACTTCATCACGAACGGCCTTTCAACTCAATCTTGATGCTGATTGGTTTGGTGCTTCCTTCTTCTGCTAGCCTGCATGCCATTCGTTGAGTGCTCTCTGGTTTCCCTTACTGTTGATTAAATCTTTGCAGTGCCAACCAGAGGCTTCGTACCTTTGGATATACTGGGAGTGCTCATTCGTTGAGAACCGTATCTGCTCTACGATTCTAACTTAGCATTGTGAGCATTACTGTTGGAGTCGTAATTCTACACTCTACGATTCAGCTTCGGCTGTGCAAACACTTCGTTCCCGAAGATCAAATCTTGACACTCTACGATTTCTGCACTCTACGATTCAGCTTCGGCTGTGCAGACTCTACGTTCCCGAGATGCTTCGGCAGTGCAGACACTACGATCCTGAGATCAGATCTTGGCACTCTACGATTTCTGCCTTGAGCTTGTTGTCTTCATCTGATCTTGTCTGACTAAGATCTCTGCATTTGTTCAGTAGACTCTACGATCGCAGAGTGTGGTCTACGATCCTTGTATTTGACTTCGGCATCGCTAGACTCTACGACTCTGAGCGTAGAATGCATTTCATACTTAGCTTCGGCAGATTGTCGTTCGGCTTATAGGCAGGCTGTCTCTACGATTCAGAACATGACTTCCTCAGTACACTATGATCCCGAGGAGGCTCTTCTCGACACACTACAATCCTTCTTCGTTTCCCCTGGAAGTCTACGAACTCTGAGATCTCACTATCTTGCATACTCCTATTCTGTCTCGATAGCTCCCGAGTTGACTCTGACTCTCCTGGCAGACTACGACTTCTGGTGCAGTGCTCGACGATCAGACAAGCCTATCTATTACATCATAAGATCAACCTAACAAGCTTGATCTTTCTATATTTATAGTCCTTGTACATCATTTCTTTTTAAGGACTTTACAAAGCCGTTTTGCTTATGTAGGATCAACCTAACATTTTTGATCAATTCATTCTAAGTCCTTGTACATATATTTCTATTATCTATCAAAAGACTTAACAGCTTTTCTTCATGCAAACATACTTGTATATTCATTCATATATATCATAATCAAATCATATATAAATAGGAATAACATTCATATGTTTATTCCTGACAACTTCAATAATATAATTGTTGTGCAAAATACGATAACACATACTGTGAGTTTAAATACAAATATTGTTTTCTAGACAATATCCACACTCAAATAAGTCCTCGTTATAATTATTCAAACACTATTTTATAGAAATAGTGAGGATTGCTAAAACATCTTTCTAGAACCATCACTCCGTACCCCGACTAGTTCCTGTTATGTTCTCACCTCCTGAGCAAAATAGAACAAAAAGGAAAAGGTGAGCTCAACTAGCCCAGTAAAGAATATTATGACTAAGATAATATACAACAAATTATCATTAGTCTTCAACAGGGAAAATCTGATAAAATATAATAGCCAACAATTTTTAGATCAACAACTGCAGCGGAAACAGCAATCCATTATAAGAGTCAAGTAGAGAATGAGTTCTACTATCTTCTAAGATTTAAAAATCCATCATCAATATTTTATCCCTATAACAACAATCAATATACATCTTTAATCAAATATTCATCTTTGCACTACAGGCCAAAGATATTCATTTGTATCACCAGTTGGTCATGTTCATCTCAACACCTGTTCATCTTTGCACTACGGGCCAAAGATATTCATCAATTAATCATTTATCTTTGCACTACAGGCCGAAGATATTTAGTAATATCATCATTTAAGACTAAGGATGATGAAAAATATTTTAAAGAAAACGAATCCAGTGAAACGGAAGAACAAATAGTAGGGATTCGTATAACAGTTTATCCAAGATCAATAATACTTCATAAATACCAATTTTGAAGCAGAATTCAAAAATAAAGATCAAAACATGGATACAATTAAAGATAGTAACCATAATAAACATCTTGGACAAAAAGAAAAAAATTTTATTTTTCGGTGAATAGTTTTGTATACGTGAATAGTGTCGTATACGTGAATAGTAACTCCGACACAAAAAGTTCAAATTTGATAAAAAATTCAGATCAATACTTCAGCATAATGATATTGAAGAAATAATATCATATATGAAGAAAATAACATCCCTTACCTCAAAATATCAGTACTTCTGATCGGAATATCGGTATAAGGCTGAAGGAAACTTGCACTGATGAATAGAAACTCACAAAGTATCTAAATACTCACAAAATACACTCAATAATCTAGAGAGAGAAAGAGAGAAAACTTGTTCCTGGTGTTATTTTCAATTCTAACTTAGCCCTCTATTTATAGGAAAATGTTAGCAGACTTGACCTGCAACCTGATGGCTTTACCTGCTACTATTTCCACCCACCACATTTGAAATAAATTTAGCACATTTCTTCACCAACCACAAGTGGGGCCCACTCAATTCTAGAATTTTCCACCAAAATCATTTATAAACCTAATTTCTGAATCAGTCACCTCTTAAAATTCATAACAAATCATACGTTCATTTTTAACGGTTCAAAATTTGTGGACATATACTCAACTTATATATGTATAACATATCCAAAAATTACAACGATCCAACGGTCGGATTAAAAATTATAACTCACACAATATATCTCAAAAACACTGGTTTAATTTTTAATACCTTCATTCTGACAAAAATACTGATAAAACACCTCAACATTAACTCCTTCATTTTTAACCATAATAAATATATCCAACATTTATATCTACATAAAATAAATATTTCTTATCATATGGATCAATAATTAATTATTCACAAATAATATTACAAAATCACATTTATGACAACCAGGCCGTTCCCAGAAAAGAGGGGGCTTTCCAATAAGAATTTCTCCTTATTGGCGCGCAATTAGGTGACCAAACCTCTCCTTGACAGAACTTTCTAGACATTGCCAATAATGCTATCTAATAATATTATTGAAATAATATGAATTATTGATCTGATGATGGGAAATACTGTGCAGTGACAATTATTGAAACAACAATAATATAAAATATCAACTCAGCAATTATTGAATCAATAAAATAAAATATTGAACAGTAACTACAGTAAAAATTATTGAGTAGTGCCTTCGTACGTAAGGATTAATAATTCATCAATACTGTGCATCCACGCGTATTACTGTATTTTAACTACCGGGTATTCCAACAGTGTTAACGTTAACAACTACGTCGTTATTTATAAAAACTCAAACTTGTCGTTTTCTTCATCAGACAGTTATTCTGTTATGGGGCCCACAAATGACTGTTCCGTCGTACGAATATTCCCTGACAACAAGAATATTCCACGACCAAACGAATATTCCCCGACAACAATGATTATTTTATAACCACTTGCATATTTTGGAAAATTTGCACATTTCACCCATAACCAGATAATTATATCAAATTAATACCTTATTATTCACAAATATAAATAGAGGAAATTCGATTTTATTTATAATAAGTTGGGGTCTTACAACCTCCCCTCCTTATGAAATTTCGTCGTCGAAATTGACATCCGTACCTGGTGTTTCGAAAAGGTGAGGATACCTCGCTTTCATTTCTGATTCAAACTCCCAGGTCATTTCTTCAATAGCATAGTTTCTCCATAACACCTTAACTTGTGGTATAACCTTGGTGCGTAGGACATGCTTCTTTCCTATCCAAGATCTTACCAGGTACTTCTTCGTACGTTAAATCTTCGGCTATCTCGTCTGGTTCTAACGCAATAATATGGTCCGGGTCTTTCACATATTTATGAAGCATGGATATATGAAAAATATTATGAACACGAGACATACTTGGAGGTAATGCGAGTCTATAGGCCACATTTCCTATTCGGTCAAGAATCTCAAATGGACCAACAAATCGTGGATTGAGCTTTCCTCTCTTCCAAAATCTTGTAACTCCCTTCCATGGTGCAACACTTAACAATACATGATCCCCAATATTAAATTCCACGTCTTTTCGATGAAGATTCGCATAACTCTTTTATCGATCTTGTGCCGTTTGTATACGTTGTCGAATCATTTGGATCTTTTCTGTAGTCATGCGTACTAATTCTGGTCCCAACAACGTTGCTTCTCCAACCTCATCCCAGCATACTGGAGAACGACACTTTCGTCCATACAACGCCTCAAATGGAGTCATGCCTATACTTGCTTGATAAATGTTGTTATAGGAGAATTCCACCAGTGGCAAGTACTTATCCCAACTTCCTTTAAAATCTAGGACACATAGTCTTAATAGATCTTCAAGGGTTTGAATAGTCCTCTCTGATTGTCCATCCGTTTGAGGATGGTATGCCGAACTGAATCGTAAATCCGTGCCCATAGCTTTCTACAAGCTAACCCTAAATCGTGAAGTGAATCTTGGGTCACAATCCGAAACTATGGATACTGGAATGCCATGCAATCTCACAATCTCATTCACGTACATGCGAGCAAGATGTTCAAGGGAATAAGTCTCACGTATCGGTAAGAAATGGGCAGACTTGGTTAATCTATCAACAATAACCCAAATCGCATTTATGCCTTGAGAAACTTTGGGAAGACCTGTAACAAAATCCATAGTAATGTGTTCCCACTTCCATTTTAGAATCTCAAGTGATTGTAATGGACCCTTTGACACTTGATGCTCCGCCTTTACACGTTGACAAGTTAAACACCTCGAGATAAACTCTGCGATATCTCTCTTCATATTGTTCCACCAAAATGTATGTCAAATATCATGATACATTTTGGTACTCCCAGGATGGATTACAAACGGGGTGTTGTGTGCCTCCATCATGATTCTATGCTTCAAGTCAGAATCGTTAGAAACACAAAGTCTGGAGTTGAATCTAAGTATTCCTTCTTCATCGATTCTCGCTTCTGGAATAGCTCCTTCTTGCACTTTCTTCTTCATACGTATCAGCTCCAGGTCCGCAGCTTGAGCAGTTTTAACTTTATCGATTAAAGTCGGTTCTACTCGTATATTCACCATCATCATGTGGGTCCCTGGAGTCTTTAATTCTACCTCCATCCTTTGCAAGTCATACAAAATGGGCCTTTGCATTAACAATATTGCACTCGTACTCGCATATGATCTTCTACTCAATGCGTCAGCTACTACGTTTGCTTTTCCAGGATGATATTAAATAGTGTGATCGTAATCTTTCAATAGTTCAAGCCAACGTCATTGTCGCATGTTGAGTTCTTTTTGGGTAAAGAAATATTTGAGGCTTTTATGGTCCGTATAAATCTCCACTTTCTCCCCATACAAATAGTGTCTCCAAATTTTCAACGCGAAAACGACTGCTGCCAACTATAGATCATGAGTACGATAATTCCTCTCATATTCTTTGAGTTGTCGTGAGGCATAGGCTATGATTTTCCCATGTTGCATGAGAACACATCCTAACCCTTTGCCTGAAGCATCGCTATATATAACAAATCCATCTATACCAGATGGTATTGCCAGAACAGGTGCCAAAATGAGTTTCATTTTGAGCTCTTGGAAACTCTTCTCGCATTCCTCGCTCCATACGAATTTTGTATCTTTTCGAGTCAACTAAGTTAACGGAGTAGCGATTCGAGAAAATCCTTCCACGAATCTCCAATAATAACCAGCTAAGCCCAGAAAGCTACGCACTTTGGTTACCGACTTTGGTTGCTCCCAACTTTGTACTGCTTCAATCTTCGCCGAGTCAACAGATACTCCATGTTTTGACACCACGTTCCCAAGGAATGCTACTTCCTCAAGCCAGAACTCGCATTTCTTCAGCTTAGCATAAAGTTTTTTTTCACAAAGCCTTTCAAGTATCAGCTTCAAATAGTGCTCATGATCTTCACGGCTTTTGGAATAGATGAGGATGTCATCAATAAAAACAACAACAAACTGATCCAAATATTCCTTGAATACATGGTTCATCATATCCATGAAAGCAGCAGGAGCATTAGTCAATCCAAAAAACATGACTAATAATTCATAATGCCCGTACCTAGTTCTGAAGGCGGTCTTTGGAATATCCTCAGTTTTAATCTTCAGTTGATGATATCCAGAACGAAGATCGATCTTTGAAAAGTATTGTGCTCCTTGTAACTGGTCGAACAAGGTCATCAATGCGAGGTAGCGGATACCTATTCTTGATGGTGACATGGTTTAATTCTCGGTAGTCAATACAAAGTCGCATACTCCCATCTTTCTTCTTTATGAATAAAACAGGAGCACCCAAGGAGATGTACTAGGATGAATGAAACCTATGTCTAACAATTCCTGTAGTTGGACTTTTAACTCCTAAAATTCAATAGGAGCCATTCGATATGGGGTTTTAGAAATGGGTTTTGTACCCGGCTCAAGGTCAATAAAGAATTCAACATCACGTTCTGGGGTAGACCGGGAAGTTCTTTAGGAAATACATCAGAAAATTCTCTAATAACAGAAATATTATTCAAATCTGACTTGTCTTTGTTCAAATCCATAACATGGGATAAGAAAGCTTGACATCCATTTTTTAATAAGCGAAAGTGGTTTAGTTGTTTGAATCCGTATGACAGATTGGTTAGGAATATGAAAACTAACAACCTTACGAAAACAATCAATTTTGGCATGATGAGTGGTTAACCAATCAATTCCTAAAATCACATCAAAATCAAGTATCTTTAAAGATATAAGATCAACAGGTAATGTGATAGTGCCAACTTGGATCATGCAATATTTATAAACTATAGATGTAACGAAGGTTTCACCCAACAGAGTTTCAACAGATAAGTCAAAGTCCAATTTCTCCAGAGTCAAGTTTAAACGTTAAGCACAAGCAGGAGAGATAAAAGAATGGGTAGACCCGGTATCTAGTAAGGTATAAACTTCGTAAGAGTTCAAGATTAACTTACCCGTAATCACCTCGTTCGGGTTCCTCGCATTTTGGCCAGTCACGACAAACGCTCTTCCAGGAACCGCTGATTTTGACTTATCCGGGACAGCCCTTGGAGTCACCATCCCCGTTGAACTTGGTTTTGCTACAAAAAATCTCGAGCTATGTGTCCTTCCTTTCCACAGTTGTAACATACCTTGGATTATTGTGGGCAGTTTGGGTTGATATGTCCCTCTTTCCCATATTTTAAACATCTAAGTGGCGGTCGTTCTCCTCCCCTAGAATTTGTTATTGGTGCTGGTACTGCTGTTGATGTCTTCCCATCATTGTTAAATCTCCTCTTTCTGAAATTTCAACTTGAATCACCTCTTCTATTATCATGCCCACGATGACCACCCGAGTGGTTACCGCCTTTGTTCGTATTTTTCCATCCTCGTTGGTTATCATCGCTCTGATGACTGCTGTCATCGGTATGACCCTAGTTGTGGTCTCTCGGTTGAACATACTCATTATCTCGCTCTAATAATTGAGCCTTGTTTACAACATCTAAATATAAAGAAAATTTATGAGATATAAGATATTGTCGAATCTCAGGCTTTAGACCTCTCAGAAACATCCTCGTCATTCGTTCCTCATTTTTGACCAAATGAGGTGCAAACCTGGATAACTCTACAAACTTCGCCTCGTACTGGGACACCGTCATGTTGTTTTGTTCCAGTCTGATAAACTTCACCTCCTTCATATGACGAATACTTTCAGGAAAGTACTTGTCATTGAATAGTTTCTGAAACGTTTCCCAAGACATGCTAAGTGTGGCTGGCTGGGTACGCTTCACAGACTCCCACTAGTAGTCTGCCTCTCCGCGGAACATAAAGGTGGCGAATGGAACCTTCTGTTCCTTCGTACATCCCAAGACATCGAATATTGCCTTTCTTTTGCACGTTCTCCTGGTTTGTAACTAAAGGTTGTTCCACTAGTCTCATACACTCTATTGTTAACGTTCTCAGCGGCCATTCTTAAATACTGCCATAAAACAAGGGTTAATTAAACAAATTAACATATCACATAATATCCCTATATTTTGACTGGCCAACAAATAAGCTTAGATAAGAAACACTAGCGAAGGATTTACTCATCTCTCCCCTCCTAGTTCTATTCCCCGATCTCCGCCAGGGACCATATCCCTAAGCTCTGATACCAACTAGTGACGCCCCCAAAATAGGTATACAAAACCCATTCTGAGTCGCCAAATACATGGTACAGAAAGCAACTACAACTTCTATAATACAATTGTCGTGCAAAATACGACAACATATAATGTGAGTTTAAATACAAATATTGTCTTCTAGACAATATCCACACTCAAATAAGTCCTCTTTATAATTATTCAAACACTATTTTATAGAAATAGTGAGGACTGCTAAAACATCTTTCTAGAACCATCACTCCTTACCCCGACTAGTTCCTGCTATGTTCTCACCTCCTGAGAAAAATGGAACAAAAAGGAAAAGGATGAGCTCAACTAGCCCAGTAAAGAATATTATGACTAAGATAATATACAACAAATTATCGTTAGTCTTCAACAGGGAAAAATCTGATAAAATATAATAGCCAACAAGTTTTAGATCAACAACTGCAGTGGAAACAGTAATCCATTAGAAGAGTCAAGTAGAGAATGAGTTCTACTATCTTCTAAGATTTAAAAGTCCATCATCAATATTTTATCCCTATAACAACAATCAATATGCATCTTTAATCAAATATTCATCTTTGCACTACAGCCAAAGATATTCATTTGTATCACCAGTTGGTCATGTTCATCTCAACACCTGTTCATCTTTACACTACGGGCCAAAGATATTCATCAGTTAATCATTTATCTTTGCACTACAGGCCGAAGATATTTAGTAATATCATCATTTAGTAATGAGGATGATGAAAAATATTTTAAAGAAAACGAATCTAGTGAAACGGAAGGACAAATAGTAGGGATTCGTATAACAGTTTATCCAAGATCAATAATACTTCATAAATACCAATTTTGAAGCAGAATTCAAAAATAAAGATCAAAACATGGATAAAATCAAAGATAGTAACCATAATAGACGTCTTGGACAAAAAAAGAAAATTTTATTTTTCGGTGAATAGTGCCATATACTTGAATAGTGTCGTATACGTGAATAGTAACTCTGACACAAAAAGTTCCAAATTTGATTAAAATTTAGATCAATACTTCGGCATAATGATATTGAAGAAATAATATCATATATGAAGAAAATAACATCCCTTACCTCAAAATATCAGTACTTCTGGTTGGAATATCGGTATAAGGCTGAAGGAAACTTGCACTGATGAATAAAAACCCACAAAGTATCTAAATACTCACAAAATACACTCAATAATCTAGAGAGAGAAAAAGAGAAAACTTGTTTCTAGTGTGATTTTCAATTCTAACTTAGCCCTCTATTTATAGGAAAATATTAATAGACTTGACCTGCAACCTGATGGCTTTACCTGCTACTATTCCCACCCACCACATTTGAAATAAATTCAGCACATTTCTTCACCAACCACAAGTGGGGCCCACTCAATTCTAGAATTTTTCCACCAAAATCATTTATAAACCTAATTTCTGAATCAGTCACCTCTTAAAATTCATAACAAATCATACGTTCACTTTTAACGGTTCAAAATTTGTGGACATATACTCAACTTATATATGTATAACATATCCAAAAATTACAACGATCCAACGGTCGGATTAAAAATTATAACTCACACAATATATCTCAAAAACACTGGTTTAATTTTTAATACCTTCATTCTGATAAAAATACTGATAAAATACCTCAACATTAACTCCTTCATTTTTAACCATAATAAATATATCCAACATTTATATCTACACAAAATAAATATTTCCTTATCATATGGATCAATAATTAATTATTCACAAATAATATTACAAAATCACATTTATGACAACCAGGCCGTTCCCAGAAAAGAGGGGGCTTTCCAATAAGAATTTATCCTTATTGGCGCGCAATTAGGTGACCAAACCTCTCCTTGACAGAACTTTCTAGACATTGCCAATAATGCTATCTAATAATATTATTGAAATAATATGAATTATTGATCTGATGATGGGAAATACTGTGCAGTGACAATTATTGAAACAACAATAATATAAAATATAAACTCAGCAATTATTGAATCAATAAAATAAAATATTGAACAGTAACTACTGTAACAATTATTGAGTAGTGCCTTCTTACTTAAGGATTAATAATTCATCAATACTGTGCATCCACGCGTATTACTGTATTTTAACCACCGGGTATTCCAACAGTGTTAACGTTAATAACTACGCCGTTATTTATAAAAACTCAAACTTGTCATTTTCTTCATCCGACAGTTATTTTGTTATGGGGCCCATAAATGACTGCACCGTCGTACGAATATTCCCCGACAACAAGAATATTCCACGACCAAACGAATATTCCCCGACAACAATGATTATTTTATAACCACTTGCATATTTTTCAAAATTTGCACATTTCACCCATAACCAGATAATTATATCAAATTAATACCTTATTATTCACAAATATTAATAGAGGAAATTCGATTTTATTTATAATAAGTTGGGGTCTTACAATTAATTTCTGGATAAATTAAATTATAAATCCTTAGAAATTTATCCTTGAACTTGTTTTATTGAATTCTTATATCATTGTCATTATCCTTATGTTTATAATATTTTGAAAGTCATATGTGGCATATAGTGCATGGATGGACTTGGTATGATTATGACCAGGGATTATTCGGTATAATCATTACCGTAATGT
Organism: Panax japonicus; assembly: GCA_020205505.1. Classification (NCBI taxonomy): domain Eukaryota; kingdom Viridiplantae; phylum Streptophyta; class Magnoliopsida; order Apiales; family Araliaceae; genus Panax; species Panax japonicus. The sequence goes on along the minus strand of CM035109.1, from coordinate 32,211,612 downwards.
TACAAATGATGTGGTAAAAGTCCTCATTAGCCCGTAGTGCATTGATGGACAGTTGTTGGCATGATGGTGATACTAATGAATATCATTACCCGTAGTGCAGGGATGATATGGATTATTTATTAAGCTGAGTCTCAGTGATAAAAGTGATGAAAAACCTTTTAAGTCATAAAAGATAGTAGATTTTATTCTCTACTTGACTCTTCTAATGGATTGCTTGTTCCGCTGCAGTTAAACGTAATGTTTGTTATATTTTATCAGTTTAACAATGTTGAAGGCTAACGATAAATTATTATGTATTATCTTAGTCATAATATTTCTTACTGGGCTAGTTGAGCTCACCCTTTTGCTTTTATTGTTCTCTTCAGGAAATGAGAACGTAGCTGGGACTAGTCAGGGAATAGAGTGACGGTCCAGATGATAGTATTAGTAGTCCTCACTATTCTATGAAGTAGTGTGATAATAAATGTATTGAGGACTCCATTTGAGTTGAATATTGTCTAGAAGACAATATTCGTTTTAAAACTCTCAGTTTATGTCTTATCGTATTTTACACGACAGTTGTATTATTAAGTTTTATTTGAATTTTGTATCATGTATTTGGCGACTTAAGATGGGTGATGTATACCTATTTTGGGGGCGTCACAAAACATCAGCATGAAGTTAATAAATTTTGAATGTCTAGCATAGCTAGTAGATTTAGAATATCCAAGTATCCATCAACTTCAATCTTTACTCCATTATTTCATTACTTAACCAATTCTTTTTATTTCTAGAACCAACAATACTCTTATAGTAAATATTCTTGTATTTCAACTTACAATCTTTCTATACCCCCAGTATAGTTCATCAAACTTACTACACATTGGAAGTTCAAGAACTTACCACAATAATATGAGTTTAAGAACTTATCCTAGTCAGACCATAGACGTCCATTCGCTGAGTGGTTCAAAACATACCATATTATTATGAGTCGTGAACTTAACATATGCATTAGTTTTAAGAACTCGCACCTAACCCTAATAATATCTAACTAATTTTAATAGTTTATAACTATCAAATATAAACATGAGAAAATAATCACCTTTTTGCCACATATACATTGATAGCGCGACACCAACATTCCAATGATTATCAATGTGATAAACTGAGCGCAAGCACAAAACCCTCGCCCATACAAAGGTTTTTACCACTCAGCCATCATATGAGTCCTCAATTGAAATCCCACCTAACTCTATCTAGCTCATAACTTATTCTTAACTTGCCCCTTAACTTGCTCAATACGAATTCCTTGTATCACATTATCTATAACTCCTCGTGAGTTATCTCATACTATATCATAGTACATTACCGTCATAGCATCAAGCTATAGTTATTTAAACATTACAGACCATCTTTCTTTTATAATTTAAACAGATCACGTCGTGATCTTATTCTATAATCATCTCCCTTAAGATTCTTTTCTTAACTCATGATCGTTTTGTTTTACGATCCTCATTCTTTCGTTTTTCATCATTTACGATTTCATTTATGCTTTTAATCTTACAGGCTTTGTCTATTCATCATTATTCGTTATCTTGGCTATTGGAGTTAGGTAACTTCCATTTCTTATCTTTATATCACCTCAAGATTCTTCTTTGAATTTTCTTGTTTATATAACAATTCTTCCTTTAAGAATTTCTAACTTCATTTACATTACTCAACATTTCATTCGAGTTCTACATTTTCATCATACATATCCATTTTCTATACTTGGTACACATCGAGTCTCTAATAGTTTCAATATGGTACGCTGAGTGGTTTCCCACAAACAACCAACAAATTAGGTTCCGAGTTGCTAGTTCGTATATATCTCCGCTATATGAAAGAATCGTTTAGCTCATATACCACACATCAACTATTAAAGAGTACAATTGTACCATACTTAAATATAACTTTTTATTCTTAACTTCTTTATCATTCTCTTCTTATATACATCACCTTAAATCCTTATTATTGGAATTGGGTAACCCCACATTCATATTCCTTATAACTTTGCGAGATTCTTCTTTGAATCCTCTCACGCATTTTTTAAACCCTTCTTTATAAATTTCTTGAATTACTTCTTATTATTCAAACTCTATCTGAGCTTATTCTTTATCATTTTCACATCTCTTCTCTAAGGTTATAGCCTAAGGTACTCTTACCTAAGGTTTCTAACCTACGGCTTTGATACCAACTGTAATGACCCCAAAATTCATACAATAATATTCTCCTTCTCGATCGTTAACAATACAACTTTAATCTATCTTTACATCATTATTCGATATTAAAATCACTAAAAATGCGGAATATTTAAAACTTTTATACATTTCCTTCTGTATTGCCCTAAATCGCAACCTTTACATTACATCTCTTCGATACAAATTTATATCATGAATCGTTACAACAAAATGACTATACAAAGTCTTACATCATAAATAGATATCCATATACACCGGATAGCTCAACTTACAATTCAACAACATGTTATATTCAAAATATTAAATACATTCCTCATAAAACATAAGTAATCTTCATGAATATGGATCTCTATAATTCACTTAGCACATATCCTTACCTTGAAATCTTAACTTGCAAAAATTATTATTTGCAAGAGTGAGCTCGACAGCTCAGCAAGTTCTAATTGTTTTCATGCATCACATAACACATAATAATATGCTCAACATACATATCATAATAATTAAAGTAACATGGCATACATGATTTAATTCACATAGCAAATATAAAGATTGAGTTCCTTACTCAATCATCATTATTTAACCAAAATAATGTAGTCATAAATTGACTTTAACATTTCATGATTTTAACATGTATAACATATCATGCTCGCTTACAACACATATAATATATCATGTAATTTAAAGTAGTTCATCAAGTCCACGTAGAAAATAGGAACTAAAGACTTGCCTTGATCATTGTTTACCAATAACCGTTTAACAACTTACAGTTATCTGTACTTCACGTGCCCTAAACAATTATATAATCATACACATCAACTATTAGTCACATAATAACACATATTAATTGTAATGTAAACTCTATTCCACATCTCATAATCCTTCCTGTTAATTAGCACATAATGTTCAATTAGATTGTGTTAACTTTTCGACTTATGTAATATTCAAAATTTATTCAAGTGTTAAGTCTTGCTAGGAATACTTATGCATGGGTTTTATATTAACCCATTCCATATCTTATAATGTTCATTAACACTTGTCACGGCGTTTCGACTTTCATTCGTCAGACGCCCGAATCGTCTCTCTTGTGTATGCTTAGTGTGCTTACATAACTTATCTAATACATCATTTATTAATGTTAATCATCATTATATTTACTAGCATTCATGTTTTATAACTTAGGAAAACATCTTTTATCGTCAGAAGCACTACACTTGCATACGTGTATGCCCGACGCACTCCGATTGCCTCCAAAAACACAACAGTCCTAAGGATGACAATTGTGACCCATGTTCACGACCTCAAATTCAAAACCTTAAATAATAAAAGTTGTAGGTCTATTCGCCCTCGTTCCGAATCATCTTGAATAACCTCAATCGGAGTTCGTATGAAACAGTTATGCTCGTTTTAGTAAAATATGTCCGGTCAGTTTTTTTTTCTAAAATTCTGCTAGGCAGACTACTCCTGCCAGGGAGGGGGTTTTTGTACTAGGGGGCCCGCCGGGGCGGGGGTCCCTTCTGCGTTTTTGCGATTTTTGATCTAGAACACTACAGAAAGCCAAATTAAGCCTACAAACTCCTTTCTAACAACCATACCAACTTACCCAATGTGTAATATGTTTACAGAAACATAAACTAATGTTTCTAACACGTTTCTAACCACATAAACATCAAATATTACAACCTTTAATTTCACTATTTCTCTTATTTCCTCTTCTTTTGACATTCATAGCGAAATTCTTCGCTGTGAATTCGTTTTTAGACCAATTCAAGTAATTCTAATTGTGATAACTCATATTCTTAACATACTAACATCATACATGATCAATTTCAACAATAAATCATAATCAAACATCAATTTGATAGTTTCAAAAGCCATTTTTCAGAAATTAATTCTCAGAAAAATCATTATGAACAAAAGTCCTCTTTTTTATCAAAATTACATGGATTGAATTGCTAGAACCATATAACTCATAATATATCATAATATAACCCATATTACACATAACTCATGCTCACATCAAAGATTTAAGCACAATTTTCAACATAACTTCATAATCATACACTATGAACATGATTTCATCATGTTCATCATATCTTTGTGAATCGAAACCTTTGAACAACTATAAAAATCTCATGTAAGCGTATACATGAAAACATATGAACACCATATATACATATAAATTCACGATCATGAAAACCTAATTTTACAAAGACTAAATACAAAACATCTTAATTTAGTATAAGGGTTAGTTTGATACCTTTCTAGGTTGAATTAGGAGAAAAGATGAAGATGCTGAAAGCTTTTCTTTTATTTTCTCAAGGTATCCCTTCTTCTTCTTCCTCTTCTTCTTTTTCTTCTTCTTCTTCCTCTTCGTCTTCTTTGTATTCTCTCTTCTTCTCTTTGTTCTTCCTTTTTCTTTTACTAATACGTAATATAAATTGATATATGATAATATAATTTACGTATACATATAATACCTATTAATATACAACATAAATACATATATAACTGATGTCAGTTATATTATTTGAAAATCAAAAGCCATACGGCTTGTTTGACTAAACCACTTTAAAAATTAATAACTTACAACCCTTATGCCTTGTTTGGTAAAACCACTTAAAATAATGACTTAATTATTCCTTAAACCTTGTTTGGCAAAACAAGATTAAAACAAGAATTTTAAAAGCTCTAAGGCTTTGTTTGGTAAAACTAAATTAAAACTCTTTTAATTTATTTTCATAAGTTATTTATAATATAGTTTATTGTCCCGCATTGTTTACTAGGATTTCCATATCCAATCTTAATTAAATAAACTAAATACCACATACTAAATAAATTTCCCACTTAACCAAATATCACAAAATTATAATCTCATTATAATTTTATTTAATAATTAATATCACTTTAATTATTAAATTACGACAACAATATAGCAACTCATGTAATCTTTAACAACTCTCTAACTGTTAAATTAAATTAGAGTATTATCTAATAAATTTAATTCATAAATATATGCTAACAACAACCACATAAATAAAATATTTATTTAATTTAATAAATATTTTAAATTACAAATAAAATGCTAAATTGTTACATCCTCTCTCTCCCTTATCCTCTTGGTCAATATATATATATATATATATATATATATTATTTTTCTTAATTATCCATTCCTTTTGGCCTTTTTTTTAAATATACATATACTTTAACCCACATTAAATTTTAAATGTATTAGAATAAAAATTTAACTTTCATACATACAAGCATTTATATAATATTTACATTTATATTGTCATTACATTCGAATTTAGGATTTCGAATTATTACAAGTTCAATGTTTTAAAGTTAAAATATGGATGTTTAAAGTATAAAAAGTAAAAAAAAAAAATTGAAAGTTCTTTTTTTTTTTTGCTATATTCGATTCAAATCAAACATTCTTACCTTTTGTAAGAATGAATCTCAAGATCTCATGCACCTAAAATTTTATGAGTAAGTTTTTTAGCATTGAATCATGAGGGCCACGATTACATTAAATTTTCATCCCATATATAAGAAAATAATATATCACTTAGTTTTTGTGGTAGTCCAATTGGTCTATGTAGTCCACCATGTTCACCGAAAGGCTGCCTTGTAATATATATATATATATATATATATATATATATATATATATATATATATATATATATATATATATATTGGAACCGGATCTTGTCCGGACTCCTAGACATGTTTAAAATTCGGTCATTTTTTTTTGGTATTTTTTTAAAACACATTAAAAAAAATTATAGAATTGAAATTTTTTCATAATACAGTGTTTTGGGTGTGATTTGGGTACGTATAACATAACATGTATGTACAGTCTGTGCAGACTGTACCACCATTTTTTGGTATAGGTATCCAAAACATTGTATTATGGAAAAATTTCAATTCCATAAAATATTAAAAAAAAAATTGGTTATTTTAAAAATAAAAGTAAAAAAAATAAATAAATAAAATTGGGATCCATTTTTGATCAGGTCCGGGAGTCTGGCTCCCGGACCTGATCAGTGTTGTATATATATATATATAGTGTGTGTGTGATTTAATATAATATTATTCGGCTAAATATATGTATAGCCGTGTATAGAAGAAAACGTGTCTTCCAATAGCGGATGGAATAAAAATTTTAAATTTGGAAGTCCGATTAATCTACTATGGACGATAAGAGATGTATTAGTCTGAGTAGTGTTATAACAAACATTTTTTATGGATCACTCTCAAAAAACCAAATAATTTTGGTATACACCAAATCTTTAGCATTAACTGCATTTACGAAATCTTGATGAGCATACTCTTTCAGGTATAACCTTTGTATGGAATGTAACTGTAAAGTGTCAAACAAATTCTCGACGTCCCTATGATCTGCTAACGCATCTTGGCCTCCGTAGCATAGGAACATAGGAAGCTCTGGCGGAATGTTGGTTAGATTATAAACAGGTACATCAGCTTGACCATAGTGTTGCAAATTGGACTTGGCACTCCCATAGTCATATTTAGCTACATTTCCATTTCGAACACCTATAAATTAATGTGGAGTTTCAACTCATATGCAACTCTTGGTAATCAATTACTTAATAAAGAATAATTTAAAAAATATACTTCCGACATTATTTGCAACTCTTTTTTTATATATATTATATGGAACGAATTTTGTATGCGACGAGCACTATTTATATATATATATATATATATATATATATACAAAAATTCTCCAGCGAACTGAAAAAAATGAACCAGTTATAGCAACGGTTCATCCGTCGCTAAATCACAGAAAGACCGGTTTTCTGAGCTATAGCGACGGTACTATCACCATAGCTATAGCGTCGACTTTCTATACTATAGCAACGGATTGAACCGTCGTTATAGTCTGTTCGCCGACTGTATATATATATATATATATATATATATATATATATATATATATATATATATATATATATTGTGGGTTAATCTATTTACTTGTCTCCAAATTATAGTTATTTTTCATGTTTGGTTCCTTGACTATTGTTTTTAAATATTTCATCATCAGACCTATAATTTTATCAACTGTGCCACACACATTAAAAGAAGTGTTGTAAATAATGTGGGAGAAAGGGAGTGTTATGCTAATAATATTAACTTACCTTGAGCCAAATGTACCAAGTTCTTAGCTGATGTAGGTTGAGGCCCATTATTCAAAAATAGTTCAATGGTGGAGGAATTGAGACAGCAGTTCTTGCCTTCAGTATTAGGAAATCATAATCACAAGGTTGTAAAATCAATGAAATAGACAAAGATGTTTTTATTTTTATCATGCACATTACGCTAATTAATTATGAAATTTAGGTTCTGTTTTTGAAATAGATAATTTACCTGTAAATAGAGCAATTAAATCAAAACAATCTACCCCTGAACCACCACAGAAGACCTTGAGAAGGGTGCGTATTGGCTCTATGTAGAAATTGAATAAATAAAATTTTATTTTAAATTTAATTAGTTTCAAACTCATCTATAGTAGTAGTAACTAGATTAAGTAACATGCAAAAATTGATGGTTCATATTATTTGCTCTTACATGGTAAAATCGATTTCAGCTAGGCCAAGCGATACAGCAAACTGTTGAATAAACCAGTCATTGATATTGGAGAAAATTATTTATAATATGCGTTTATAATTCCTTTGTTTAGAAATAAATGTGTCGTTTGACTGTCATTTTTTCTTATTTTACACACATTAAAGTTTGTTTAAGGCAAAAAAATAAAATATCGAGTTAATATTAAGTTTCTAGACCAAAATTAAATTTGTCTTAATCAAACTCTTCTTATCATGTCCTAAAGCAAACCTTAACATCCCTATATTATCAGATCAATAATTATGTTTTCACAGTAAATATGCCTTTAGCAACAATTTAACACATATTTTAGCGACACTTGTTCCTTTAACAGGCACAACATAATTATAAGTACATTCAAAAATGGTTGTTTATGTTGAGATATAAAGTCTCACACCTAACAATTAAAATCTAGAGGCTCAATATATAACTTGAGATATTACTCCACTCATTATTAATTGGTTTTAAGTTGGATGCTTCAATATAGTTGTTCGGGAGCATTCTGCTGACCTTCACTTGGGCTGAAGGCCCGACATCAGAAGAGTCGTATGAGTTCATTGGGCCGAAGCCCATTGTGGATTTCGAGGTGTTCGGGTCGGCATCTGAGTCCTTCTGGACCGGACACTCACTTTGGTGGATGTCTTCGGGTTCGGCATCCGAGCCCCTTGGGCCGGAGCCTTATCCTGTTGTGTGCTATTGGGGGTCGGGCCTTCGGGTCCTTTGGGCCGAAGCCTAGACCTAACAATGAGATAGTTTGAGCCTGTACAGTGGGCCTTCCTACGTGCAGAGTTGGACTTCCCAATTATAATTAAATACGGTTACTCCAAAGGTAGTGATTAGATTGGATTTTCCTTGCACCTTTCAAGGAGATTGTGTTAGACCCAAGTTATGGTAACTACCATAGCTAGGAGTCCTTAACCGACTAGGAGAGGGATTCTAAGGCGGTGAGATTATTATAAATGTCAGGCCATGGTTACAATTAAGAGGTAATTCATACTTTTGAGCACTAAACACTTAGCCTCCATTGTTAAAACCTTGTAACGGCATGTACTCATTCTCACACCGGAGCTATCCCCCGGCGGCACAAGCCATCAAGCTTCTGTGTGATCTGTTATTGTGCAGGTTCTAGCTGCGTGGATTCTGTGATTGGACGCGCCGGCGAAACTTGGCGTTAACATTGGCGTTAAAAGGAGGGCTTTAGTGCTTAATCAATCACAATCAGATTCTTTTCTGGTGAGAAATTATGGCGAGCTTGGAGTATGCAGTTTCAGACCGCGAAAAGGCCAAGACACACCAGACCACTCAGGTGAGAGGGTCGGTGAAAGACAGACTGGGTTCCAGAATCCCTGAAGATCAGAAGGATTCGGCTGGCTCCCCCCGACGAAGGCTCTTCCATGAAAGCCAACGAACCCCCAACCAGGCTAGTCAGGCGGACGAAAATAATTCATGAGCATTGGAGGCGCATGGAAAGAGCCGTGGCTAAGACGGTCGAGATCAGAGAGAATTTATCCTGAAGAGAAAGATGTAGCAAAACAAAGATGCCATGATGGCCCTACGTCTTCAGCAGGAGGAGCTCGAACTACAGTTGGCTAGCACGGTCGGAGAGCAAGAGGCGTCCTCTAAAATGCGTAGACGCCGTAGCCATTCTAGGTCACCCCGAAGGAGAGAGGCTGATAGGGAAAGGAGCAGGTACCGAACCCGTTCGAGGGATGGCCGAAGCTGGAGGAGGAGCCGATCAGCAAGACGACGATCTAAGCACCTTGGCAAGTCGGGGCAGAGGAGAGGAGACGAGATTCTCGAATGTGAGAGGGACAGACCCCGATCGTCCCCTCATAGAGGAGAATCTGATTCCCTCGCCCGAAGGGTAGCCGATTTGGAGAAGTTGCTGTCGGCCAAAAGTTCAACAGGGGCACCTTCGGCCTGCATAGGGTCACCATTTTCGCCGAAAATTAATCAGGAGACAGCAGACCCCAAAAATAAGATGCCCTCGATGGAGACTTATGACGGGTTGGGGGATCCTTACGACCATTCCGATGGGTACGACAGACTGATGACTTATTATGGCCATTCTGACGCGGCCAAGTGTCACATGTTTACCACTACCTTGAAGAAGAGTGCCCAGGAGTGGATGGGAACCCTGACATCGGGATCGATAAATTCATGGAATGACCTTCGGGAAAAGTTTCATGCCCGATTCAGGAGTAATAAGATACGGGGGAAGATTACAGCATCCCTCATGCAGGTCAGACAAAGATCAGATGAGAGCCTAGGGCAATATGTTAAAAGGTTTCGAGAAGCTGTAGGGTCGGTGGCGGAATTAAATTCCCCACAAGCCTTGGGATTCTTCACAACGGGGCTAGACATCAGAAGATCGAAGAAGCTGATGAAGGACCTGGTGATCAACCCCCCCGACCGACCTAACAGAAGCCTTTCACAGGGCCGAAGGTCACATAGCGATCGAGGAGGCGATGGGAAACTTCAAACCACAATCCCAGTCGTACGAGAAGTCCAGAGATCGGGACAAACAGAGTTATCAAAATTCAGACAATCAGGGGAGGACGGATAGCTACAGTAAGAAGAACTACAATGGGGGAGGGTCGGGAAGTGGAAGACCGCCCTTCCCAAACAAAAATGTCAACAAAGTGTACACCACTCTCAACATGGATCGGGCTAAGATACTGGAGGAGATGCAAAAAAAGCCTTTTTCGAACCATGCCCATTGATCCCGAAGCCAACTAAAAGGGGAAGGAATAAGTATTATACTTATCACCAGAGTCGGGGTCACACGACAGAAGATTGCAATAACTTGAAAGACTTGATTGAAAAGAATGTTCAGAATGGGCAATTGATACAATACGTAGTCGGCAGGGAAGGATCGGAAGCCCCGCAAGAGGAGAACATAGATCTCACCCGGGAAACACAGTCGCAACCGAACCCGCAAGCCCGAGGAATTATCGATGTGATATCGGGCGGGTCGGTAGGGCGTGTAACCGGTAGGAAGAGGAGTGGGCATCTCGCTGCCGTACTGTCGCTAGATGGCTCCTCGCTCAGAAAGGATAGGCCATATTCAGGCATGACCATCTCCTTCTCCGATGACGACTACCCTGCGACCACATTGAACCGCACGACGGAGCATTGGTGATAACGGCTCAGGTCGGGCCAGTGGACATGAAGAGAATGATGATCGATAACGGGTCCTCGGTCGACATACTTTACACACATGCATACCAGAGGATGGAGTTGGGAGGAAAGAAGATGGAATTGGGAGTAGAGGGCCCATTATACGGTTTCAGTGGTGACCCGGTTCATGTGTCAAGTACGATAGAACTGCCAGTCAGATTCGGTACGGCCCCTCAGCAAACAAAAATTATGGTAAAAAAATTTGTCGTACAAGTGGATTCGGCTTACAACGTCATCTTGGGAAGACCCACTTTAGCAGCACTGCAGGCACTAACGTCTATACCCCATTTCAAAATCAAGTTTCCAAAACCGGACGGGATAGGAGAAGTAAAAGGAGATCTTGATATCGCCCGAAGGTGTTATCGGAATACCTTGATTTCTTCAGAGGTCGGGGTTAGTAAGCAGAAACAGACGATGACCATCGAGATAGAGCCGTTCACTGAGGGCAGCATTGAACCCATGGCTCTACCGGCAGAGGAAATAAAAGATGTTGAGTTGATACCGGGGAATCCAGATAAACAGATCAAAATCGGGGAGGGATTATCGGAATAGCTGCGAACGGGGCTAGTGGAATTACTTTGAGTGTATGCCGACATCTTCGCTTGGGAACCTGTTGGTTAAAATCTAATTACGCACTACACACAAGTATACGTGGTCAACAAGTAATAAAGTGATAAGTTGAGTATCGTTCCCACAGAGAATTATTTAATAAAAATCACCAAGTACTAACCCGTAACCAACTCAATCTTATTTAAACAAATGAATTTAATGTTATAAATTAAAATATTTAACTAAACTAATTCTAATTACCACTAATTAAAAATCAGATTATGGAGAATTAAGATCACAACTTCACTTATTGCTTCATTTAGGTTAACACACTTCTCTTCAATTATTCTCTATCCCAAATTTTTATCAAGAACACGAAAGTAGTATTAACCACCTCTCGATGCACTAATACCGTATTAACGTCAATCCACAATTAAGATAGAAATCCGTTAAACACCTTAACCAACTAACCCACTATATCTCTATGTGAATTACAATTGAAGAAAGTTGAAGAACAAGTTCTCTATAAGATTACATGCGGCGTCAAACATATCCCTACCTTAACACTCATCAAGTTTAAGCTACTAACAAAATTCTGAACACATGCTATCATGATTAGATCTAAATATATACTTCATCTTTCGAGTTCATATAGATTATCACGGTAATTGATGGCCAATCAATTAAACAATTAATTCCAAATCATAATAGACAATCCTCACAATAGAAAATACTAATTGATAACGAAACATATTAAAATAAACTACACCATAAGATCCATTGTAATCTCAAACAAAGAATTAGTTCATGATTATTGAATTTAAACTAAGAATCCACAATTGAATAATCATTAAAAGATAAAGATAAAAGAAGATGAGAAGAAATAATATATTATCAATAGACTTGACGCTCCCTCGTTGCTCCTACTTTAAATCTTCAATGGTCTCCAAGTTGCTTCAATCTCCAAATCTAATTAGAACTAGGGTTATGTTCTAATCTAAAAGAGTGTATCTCTAATCTAAGCTATGTAATCCCCTCTTATTTTATGCCTTACATCATGTATTTATAGGTTACAAGTCTAATTTTTAGCTTAGGAACAAACCCAATCCAATTTGGAGTCAAAAAGGTGTCAAAATTCGCCCAAAACGCGTCCAGGCCCGCACCAAGCCTTTCTCCAGCGCCCCAGCGCTGGGCACGGCGCTCAAACTCTGCTTCCTAGCGCCTAGGCGCTGGAATCAAGCCTAAAACGAGCGCCTCGGCGCTCCCACAAAATCTTACATTTTCTACTCCGACGTCCTTTGGGAAAATGGTCATAACTTCTTCGTCCGAACTCCGATTTAGATGATTCAAGATGATCCGGAAAGAGGAGAAGTAGATCTACAACTTTCATTCTTGAAGTTTTTCGAAATAATGTCCGGAGATATAGTCAAATTGGCTCTGAAGTGACTGCTGTGTAAATGAAAGCCGAAAACGCGAATCTAGCCAACCCAAACATCGATCCAAGTAACTTTTGTCCCAATTCCTACAAAACAATATAAAACATGCATGAATAGACACAAAAACATAAAAACATCCTAAAAGACTTGAGAACAACAATAAATTAAGCTCGAATGTATCCAATTCATGTGTATAAAACTCACTCATCAAATACCCCCAAACTTAAACCTTTGCTTGTCCTCAAGCAAAAACACATAAATGTTATGCAATGCAATGTAATGAAACTAATCTATATACCTATGAATCCAACAGTAATGACAGAAACAAGTCTATTTAACCGGCCTTAGAGAAATCAAGTAAACATGATAATACATCATATTTAAACAAATCAGTAATTTCTCAATCAATCATCAAATCTTAGACTGTTATCACTGATATAGTGCGTGTGTGCTCCACAACAATGTTAACTGATATAGAGTCAAATTTAAGACATAATGGATATCTTCGAAGGCATCATACAGTGCAAATGCACAAAATTCACGAACAAGCTATATCCAACTAAAGTCAAACATCCACAAAGTTTAAGAGTCCAATCCGGGATACTTATGCTTTACTTTTCATCACGGGGGCTTTTTGCTCTTTTCCCGTTTTATTATATTTCTTTTTTTTATTTTTTTCCCTTTTTTTTAACCATGACTGTGCAATGTCTCATTCCATTAGGCTAACAGTGTCACCCCTTAGCGAGCTTTCGACCAACGACTCTCAGACCATATAAGATCTTAGGGCGCTAGGTTTTAAGATACCCCTTCGGGCGTACTTACTCAAGTAACAAAGGCTATGAAACAAAACTAGCCACGGTAATTTTTATTTTATTTTTTCTTTCTTTTTCTTTTTTTTAACGAAGCTTATATATCCCAAATTTTCCCCCCAAACTTAAGTTTTTATCAAAATTTAGCCATCTCCGCCTATTCATGTATTTCATTCCTTCATATTAGTATTATCCTTAAGAAATCCATTATGTATCAATTTAAACTTAATCAGTCAATATATCTGTTATTAACGTGCTAACCTTAATTATACCAGTTTTAAACAGAAAAAGATTCAATTCATAACAAGAAATCATATCAAAGCCTGAATATTCAATACTATACTTATCTACTTAACTCAAGTCTCATCATTGGCCAAAATAAACTTTTACTATCTAACAGTTGGAATCATACAAATATAAACTAACTGCAACAAACATAGTAAACTAACTACTATTTTTACGATTTTTTTTTTAAACAAAAAAAACTGAATGTAAAAACTAAATGTAAATAACCCGAAAACATAACGAACTACAATGTAAATAACTAACTACATGCAATACGACACTAAAATGCCCCAAACTTAAACTAGACATTGTCCTCAATGACTGAAATAGAAAAAATTAAAGCAGAGGACTTCCCTGAAAATATAGCAATCGTCCTCCTTGCCCGCTAAGTTTGGAGAATATGCTAAGCACATGGAACAAATTGGGCACCACACTTGAATTTGACTTGAATAACCTGTAAAACCATGATAGAAGCAATTTTATTAAATCCTAAATAAATGCAAATTCAAAACTACTAATATAAAACTTAATAAAAAATAAAATAAAAATTAAACTTGGGTTGCCTCCCAATAAGTGCTTGTTTTATAGTCTTTCAGCCTGACTTTTTCTGGTCAATGCTATCCAATTCCTCTTCGAAAGTTGAGGAACCCTCCATCCATCGAAAATAATATAGCTTTTGGTAGGTTCCCATTTGTGATAGCCATCGAGTTAAAGTCACCTAGCATACTTTGTTTAAATATATGCCCAATTGAGAATGTTGAATAACTAGGTGCTTTTCCATCCGTTGAGCCTATGATTCGATTGGGGCTTTGAGGCTTGGCAAGAACAACTGGCTCTTCTTCTATCTTTTCCTCCTCATCCCACCATGGCTTCACATTTGTAGTAGCTCTAATGTCATAAAGAGCCTTGCCGAAGACATGACTACCAAGCGGGCACGGTTTTGCAAATCTAACTAGACCCTCGATCTTTGGCGGAGAAGGAACTTAGGGCACTAATAACATCGGCTCATCCTCGTTGGTACTCATAGTTAGTTCTTCACCGACCTTATTTTCATTATCCCCACTTGTCTCCTCTTTTTCAACATCTCGTGTCTCATCCAGTTGTAGATTTGGCTCAAGCACTTCATCAATCTCGGAATCCTCATCATAACACCGATTGTTTTGAGGACAGTTGTTCAAGGCTTTGAGTATTTGATCCACATGGTTCTGCAGATTTTGCATTGATATCTCTTGATCAATCCTCCTCTCCTCATTTGATGCTATGAACTTGGATAACAATTCCTCCAACTTTGACTTTTCTTCTTTTAATGGAGGTTGATATGAGAATTCCGGTGTGTATGTTGGATTTGGAGTAGAGTATTGGTCTTGATAGTTGTAACTCCATGAAGAATCCGGGTGATACCCCCAAACTTGATGATAATTATCATATACATACTGATTGAGGTAGTTACCACCATACTGTACCGGCCCAAGATTGACGGTGCATTGATTACTCGGGTGTTTGCCAGCACAATAGCCACAGGTAACTGCCATCCTTCGACTCTGTTGGGCTGCGATAACCTCCAACTTCCTCGAAAGTTCTTCAATTTGTGCTGACATTGCGGAGAGTGTCGCGAGTCTGTCAATCTCCGCTTCCTTTGGTTGAGTCATGTTCGTGTATGGCCATTGATACGCAAAGTCATCCATGGTACCTGAAAAGAGAGACATATAGGAAGAGAATTAAAAATAAAAATAAAAATGTTTAAATTAAGACTAATTTGATTGAAGCTAATATTGGTAAAACTGTATTAAACTAATTCCCCGGCAACGGCGCCAAAAACTTGTTGGCTAAAATCTAATTACGTACAACACGCAAGTATACGTGGTCAACAAGTAATAAAGTGATAAGTTGAGTATCGTTCCCACAGAGAATTATTTAATAAAAATCACCAAGTACTAACCCGTAACCAACTAAATCTTATTTAAACAAATGAATTTAATGTTATAAATTAAAATATTTAACTAAACTAATTCTAATTACCACTAATTAAAAATTAGATTATGGAGAATTAAGATCACAACTTCACTTATTGCTTCATTTAGGTTAACACACTTCTCATCAATTATTCTCTATCCCAAATTGTTAATCAAGAACACGAAAGTAGTATTAACCACCTCTCGATGCACTAATACCGTATTAACGTCAATCCACAATTAAGATAGAAATCCGTTAAACACATTAACCAACTAACCCACTATATCTCTATGTGAATTACAATTGAAGAAAGTTGAAGAACAAGTTCTCTATAAGATTACATGCGGCGTCAAGCATATCCCTACCTTAACACTCATCAAGTTTAAGCTACTAACAAAATCCTGAACACATGCTATCATGATTAGATCTAAATCTACACTTCATCTCTCGAGTTCATATAGATTATCACGGTAATTGATGGCCAATCAATTAAAAAATTAATTCCAAATCATAATAGACAATCGTCACAATAGAAAATACTAATTGATAACGAAACATATTAAAGTAAACTACACAATAAGATCCATTGTAATCTCAAACAAAGAATTAGTTCATGATTATTGAATTTAAACTAAGAATCCACAATTGAATAATCATTAAAAGATAAAGATAGAAGAAGATGAGAAGAAATAATCTATTATCAGTAGACTTGACTCTCCCTCCTTGCTCCTACTTCAAATCTTCAATGGTCTCCAAGTTGCTTCAATCTCCAAATCTAATTAGAACTAGGGTTATGTTCTAATCTAAAAGAGTGTATCTCTAATCTAAGCTATGTAATCCCCTCTTATTTTATGCCTTACATCATGTATTTATAGGTTACAAGTCTAATTTTTAGCTTAGGAACAAACCCAATCCAATTTGGAGTCTAAAAGGTGTCAAAATTCGTCCAAAACGCGTCCAGGCCCGCACCAAGCCTTTTCCCAGCGCCCCAGCGCTGGGCACGGCGCTCAAACTCTGCTTCCTAGCGCCTAGGCGCTGTAATCAAGCCTAAAACGAGCGCCTCGGCGCTCCCACAAAATCTTACATTTTCTGCTCCGACGTCCTTTGGAAAAATAGTCATAACTTCTTTGTCCGAACTCCGATTTAGATGATTCAAGATGATCCGGAAAGAGGAGAAGTAGATCTACAACTTTTGTTCTTGAAGTTTTTCGAAATAATGTCCAGAGCTATAGTCAAATTGGCTCTGAAGTGACTGCTGTGTAAATGCAAGCCGAAAACGCGAATCTAGCCAACCCAAACATCGATCCAAGTAACTTTTGTCCCAATTCCTACAAAACAATATAAAACATGCATGAATAGACACAAACACATAAAAACATCCTAAAAGACTTGAGAACAACAATAAATTAAGCTCGAATGTATCCAATTCATGTGTATAAAACTCACTCATCAGAACCTAGCGACATGCCCGGAGTAAGCGAATCAATAGCATTACATAGGCTTCATACTGATCCGAAGAAGAAGCCAGTGATACAGAAAAGAAGGATCTTCGCCCCGAAAAGACAGAAGATTATAGATGAAGAGGTTACTAAATTTTTGGAAGCAGGGTTCATCTTCGAGATCGACTTTCCCGAATGGCTGGCGAATGCGGTCTTAGTTCAAAAACAGAATGGGAAGTGGATGATGTGCATCGACTACACGGACTTGAACAAGGCATGCCCTAAAGACTTCTATCCCTTACCCAACATAGACCAGCTAATTGATGCCACTTCGGGGTATGTAATGTTAAGCTTCATGGACACCCGAACAGACACGCTTCGGAAACTATCCGATCAAATGGTTCAGAAAGACACCAGTGATCGAGATAAGTATCGAGCATAACTGACCGAGGGTTCAGTAAATTCTTAAAGTACAGATCTCGGGAACTATCCGATCAAGAGGTTCGGAAAGACACCACTGATCGAGATAAGTCCCGGGTATAACTGTTAGACCCTTCAATATCAAATAAACTCTAAGGACAATTCGATCAGAAAGTTCGGGTTGACATAACCGATCGAGATTAGTCATGAGTAAGACTGACAAAATCAGTCATGGGCAAAAAGTATATCTCATTTACACTTAGAAAATTTTTACAAACCCAATCGCCTACGATTTGGACAAAGTACAAAAAAAGGGAATCCATAAATCCTAAATATTACTCAGCAGGGGGATCATCTTCAGCTTCGGATTCGTCATCAGAAGAGTCAAGGACGGAGATATCGAGCCCATCAGCCATCAGCTTTGCCTTAGCCTTATCCCGATGAGTCTCATACCCCTCACCGAATTGGGCTATGACCTTATCATTCAAGGCTTCAGATTCTTCGTATTCGACGATGGCCTGCTGCCTGGCCTTGACAACCTTCTCGGGAAACGCGTTGACAGTGGCGGTTAAAGTGTTGTTCTCCTTGATCAAGAACATCATCTTGTCGTGCATCTCGGAGAACTTGTGCGTAATGTTGTCAATAGCATCCTCCCGATCCTTGACCTCCTTGAGCAGATGATCCCTCTCGGTCAGAAGAGTTCCGTGCTTATGCTCCAATTCCTTGATCTGGCCCTCTGCTCGTGTCACTTTATTTCAGGTTTGGGCATGAGAATCTCGTTCCTTCTTCAGGTCCGACTGCAGACCCCGAACATCAGCCTCAAGCAGCTCCACCTCCGTTCCCAGCTGAATTTCTTTCTTTGTAGATCGGGCGAGGGGAGTGATGGCTCGGGCGAGTATAGCGTTAGCCTGCAGCGAACACATACATCAGTACAAGAAGTAAAAATCCAAGTTAATAGCAGTACTAAGATTGACAAATGGAATTACCTAAGTCTGGGCCCGAACATAGGCCACCAAGAACTGATCAGAAGAATTCCCTTTAAACCGCTCGTCGTCACCAGGAAGTTTGAAGTGATCGAAGAGGGTAAAGGGGAAAATCTCTGACGGGCTCTTGGGCTAACAGGTAGTCGGCGATCCCTGGGAGGAGCTCGGCCCAAAAAAAGGAGTGGGGGCACGGTCCGTACCAAGGACCACCATCTGTCCCGTCGGTTGATCGGAACCCTCTGACAATCAAGGTCTCTTGGATCGGGGTTCGAGAGGAACCTCTTCGGTATCCTCCAAATCCTCGACCACCTCGGTCGGAGGAGGGGGCGGTGGTGGAGTTGGCTTCGGCAGGGAAGGCAGAGGGACTATTGTGGGCGCTTTAATGGTCGCCTTGGAGGGCTTCTTAGATTTTTTCTGCAAAGCCGCCTTCTCCGCGCGGCTCATCTTCAGCGCTCCTTTTTGTGTGGTTGGGGGCTCGGGCCCCGAGGCGGACCCCAGAGACATCTCGCTGATAGGGATCGTATCCTCCTCTGGAGCGTCGTCAGTCACTGGGGTTGGATGAACCCGGTTGTGATGGTGGTGGGGATGAAGGTGTCGACAACGCCCTCTAGCTTGAAAATGGTCACTGCACGGGGACAAATGGGTTAAGGCGTGGAACTCTTAAGAGAATAGGAGAAAAAAATAAGGGTACTTACAGCCGTGTTTGTACAACTAGGCTTCGTCCATCAGAAGCCCCAGATTCCATTGGGTTTTCTGCCATTGCTTGTAGAACGTCCTGAAGGCATCGGCCCGACCCTTCGGGAACTTAGAAACCTTAGCCGCCTGGTCGGTTGGATGGGCCCATGAGGGAAGGAGTTGGAGGTCGGTTCCCTTGGCAAAAAACCACTGTTCGTTCCACTCCTTGTTGCTTGAAGGGGTTTTGATCGGGACGGTGCGGTTGGGACGTTTGTTGAGTTGTCGGAGACCGGGTTCTTTCAACTCGCCGACGGTGAACAGGGCAAAGAATAGATCGAGCCCGGGAGTGATGCCCACCTCTTGGCAGATGGCTATAAAGGAGAGTAAATGGATGTATGCGTTCGGCACAAGCTGAGCGAACCCTACTCCCACGAAGCTCAAGAAAGAAGAAATGAAATCATGAAGTGGGAACCAAACGCCGTATTTCAAAACGTACAAGGGGATGGCTACCCACTCGCCCTCGGGACGCCAGAACATCTTCTCATCGGGCGTCGGTACTCGGAGCTGGTATTCTTTAGGAATTTTAAAGAGGGTTCGGATGTCAGAGATCTGGGAGGGAGTGATAGTAGAAGGAGTATGGAGGTGAGAAAACTCCTTTGAGGAGTGGTATGCATTCTGAACCCTAGCCTCGGCGTCTACCGGACTGGGAAGGGTCGAAGGTGTCGTAGCGGCAGGGGCATCCGACAGTTCGATATCTAATAGGTCGCCGGTGGTGACTGTGGAGGTGACAGGTGATTGGCTCAATGACCGGGATAGTGCTGAAATCGGCCATTGAAAAGGGATGTGATGCAAATAAGAAGTTTTGAAGAAGAGATGATCTAGACTAGAACTCAAATATCTGTAAAGTGGTGGAAATTTGGGGAGTTTTGGGAAGAAATGAGCTTGCCGGAAATCGCCTTGCCGGAAATAATGAAAATAGAGAGTTTGGAAGAGAGGAGTCAGTAAAGGGGATAATGAGGGGGGAAGAAGGGTTTTTATAGGGAGTACGACACGAAACCCAGGGCGGCTATTAAATACTTAAGGTGGGGCCAGGCGTGAAAAGGTGTGCAACGTTTCAAATATCAGGAATGGACCGTTTGGTTTTCCAAGACAGTTCATTATTAGCTGTCTCTCCTTTAGAATAACTGACCTTTCAAATCTCCAATCATAAGTACCTTATAATTGAAGACTGGGGGGCAATGTTTGGGAGCATTCTGCTGACCTTCACTTAGGCTGAAGGCCCGATATCAGAAGAGTCATATGAGTTCATTGGGCTGAAGCCCATGGTGGATTTCGAGGTGTTCGGGTCGGCGTTTGAGTCCTTCTAGGCCGGACCCTCACTTTGGTGGATGTCTTCGGGTTCGGCATCCGAGCCCTTTGGACCAGAGCCTTATCCTGTTGTGTGCTATTGGGGGTCAGGCCTTCGGGTCCTTTAGGCCAAAGCCTAGACCTGACAGTGGGATAGTTTGGGCCTGTACAGTGGGCCTTCCTACGTGCAGAGTTGGATGTCCCAATTATAATTAAATACGGTTACTCCAAAGGTAGTGATTAGATTGGATTCTACTTGCATCTTTCAAGGAGATTGTGTTGGACCCAAGTTATGGTAACTACCATAGCTAAGAGTCCTTAACCGACTAGGAGAGGGATTCTAAGGCGGTGAGATTATTATAAATGCCAGGCCAGGGGTTACAATTAAGAGGTAATTCATACTTTTGAGCACTAAACACTTAGCCTCCATTGTTAAAACCTTGTAACGGCCTGTAATCATTCTCATACCGGAGCTATCCCCCGGCGACACAAGCCGTCAAGCTTCTGTGTGATCTGTTATTGTGTAGGTTCTAGCACGTGGATTCTGTGATTGGACGCGCCAGCGCGTTAACAATAGTATCAGACATCATTCATGTGCAAGTCCAACAGTCCACATGCTCCATGTCACTCAATTAAAATTGTCCACGTGTTTGACTCAAAATTAAGCAACACGTGAGGGGGCATGTTGAGATAAAGACTCAATAACTTGAGATGCTACTCCGCTCATTGTCAATTGATTTTGAGTTAGATGCTTCAATAGTTTATAGTGGCAAATAAAAAATGACATTGTCAGAAAAAATACACATTTCTAGAAAGTAGATGAGAACATGAACATACCTCAGCAAGGTAGACATCGGCTGCAGCTGAAGTAATTACAGTGGTTACATGATTCAAGTAAGCGATTGGGCATAGAAGCACTACCGATTTTACCTTGTCTACTAGCATCCCTTGGGAGAAGGCGGCCATAGCTACTGTAGTTCCCTGCCCAGATCTTTTAGTCAATTTATTTGTTGCTATTGTTGAGGAATGAACTTAATTTTGTATTAAATTAACTATTAGTAATAAAAACATACTCCTTCGACCTACTAAACGGTTAACATGTCTCAAGTGCATTTTGACGTAAATGAAGTAAAATAAAAGTAGATGAGATCATTGGCGGAACTAGAACGTTTTTAGAGTGGGATCAAAATACATCAATAAAAAATATCAATTGCAAGCAGTGATTTGAAAAAAGGATATACCACCACTTGCTTCGGAGCTTGATAATTGATTATTAGTAGAATCAACAGTTCTTGGTCGCTTAATCAAGTATTTATCTATAATTTAAAATAAATAAAAACATCAGCTGCTAATCAATAAATATATCATCATTATACCATCAATATATTGTATACCATAAATATAAAATCCCAACTTTTTATGAATAAAGATTTAATTTAATCCAAGTATTATTTTGAATAATAAGGTGTTGATTTGATATAATGCTATAGTTATGGGTGATATGTGCAAATTTTACAAAGTAAGTAAGTTGTCATAAAATATTCATTTAATCGAAGAATATTCTTTTTTTCGGGGAATATTCGTACGACGGCGCAATCATTGGTGAACCCCACAATGGAATAACTGTCGGATATAGAAAGCGTACAAAAATAACATTTTCATAAAATAACAACAAAACTTTTACCGTTAAACCGTTGAAATACTCCGTGATAAAAGTACAGTAATACGCGTTGTTGCATAGTAGAACACGGTATTGCACAATATCTCTGATTATTGATGCTTACGTAAGACGTCACTCAGTTTCATTGAATAATTACCACAATAGTAGGTGCATAGTATCTCATATTATTGATTCAATTAATGTCACAGTATCATCTGCACAATATTTTATATTATTAAATCACTAATTGACATGACATAATTATTCACATTATTATTTGCATTATTGACAATGTCTAGAAAGTTCTGTCGAGGAAAGTGATTAGGTTATTTAATTGCGTGCTAATAAGGAAAAATTCTTATCGAAAAGTCACATCTTTCTTGGGAACGATCTAGTTGTCAATATTGTGAGTTATAAAATTAATGATGAATAATTGTTGAAAGATTGTGTTGATTAAAGATAATAATAATAATAATTGATAAGTGAAAGACGTTTGTTCAATTATTTTTTTAATTGGTATTTGTTCTATTTGATTTTGGAAGATGTGAATTGATTTACGAAGGGGTGGCCCCCCAATTACCTTATAATTGGTGTTTGTTTATTTAGATTTTTTGAGGATACATAATTCTTTCGTATGACCCTCAATTAACTTCAAATGAGGTTATCTGTTTTTATTTTGATTTGGCAGGTTATGAAATTATTTTCAAAGAATGATCCTTATTGGCCAAACTTTCTAACGATGCAATTCATATTTAGTAACTTGTGAATTAGGGTGCCCCTTCATTGGATAATGTCTCCAAATTGGTAAACTGATAGTCTTTCCTCATTGGCCAAAGCTTTCAAAAAAGAATACTAATAAGTTGAAACCCATTAACTTCATCCGAAATTTTTTATTGTGCGTCCGTGATTATTTTTAAATAGTGTTCTGTCATTCTCCTATAAATAGGTTGCTTAGTTAAGAAATGAAAATCACACCAGAATCAGAAAATTATTCTTCTATAATATTGTGCGTATTTCTTTCTAGTATAATGATACTTTGAGTGTAGCAAATAGTACAAGATTTCCTCAAGATAATCTCCATTATATTAGTCATATTTAGTCTCCTACGGAGGTAAAGGATGTTATTTTCTTCATACTCAAAAGGGTTGTCATTCTATTCCTTATTAATTTGGGAAAATGATTTGTCTACATGGATTACCGCATGACGGATGAAAATCCATTTTTAGTTTCGTATATTCTTTCATACTCGTATGAGATATCATTTCTTTTGTATCCGTCACGTGATATCATTTTCTTTCATATTTTTCTCCATTTATGATACAAAAGTATTGTTTGTTTCCATATCCTTATTGTTAAATGGTGAAAATCCCTGAAATTAGTTAAATATTCTTAATAGTTTTGTGCTTTATTTAATATCATTTTATTAGAATATTGGTCTAAACTTTCGTATTAAATTTTAAACTATTCATCCAGGGTACTATTCATCCTTAGTACTATTCATGCCGGAGTACTAATCAAGACTTAATTTATTTTCTTTTCTTTCTCCAAATTATCTTTGAAATTTGAATCTTAAATATCCTTTTTGAATTTTACTCCACAATTAGTGATTATGTTGACAATTTGACATTCTTGAACACTGGATAAATTAAATTATAAATCTATAATATTTTTTTCCTTGATCTCACTCGATTCATTCGTTATATCTTTGCCATCATCCTCATGCTTATATTGTGCTGAAAGTCATCTTTGGCATGTAGTGCAAAGATGGACTGTTAATTGGTATGATTATGACGACTAAGAATTTTGTATTGGAATAATCATTACCTTTAATGTTACAGATAAAGGTTTGTGGTGAAAGTCATCTTTGGCCCGTTGTGCATAGTGGACAAATGTTTGGCATGATTATGACCATTGGTGATTCAAACGATTATCTTTGGCCCATAATGCATAGATAATTCGTTGATTGAAAATAATTATTGATTGGTGTTAAAGAGATAAAATATTGATGATGACCTTTTAAATCATAGAAGATAGTAGACATCATTCTCTACTTGACTCTCCTAATGAATTGTTATTTCTTTTGCAGTTGTTGATCTAAAACTTGTTGTCTATTATATTTTATCTTATTTATTATTGTTGAAAGCTAAAGATAATTTATTCTTCATTATCTTAGCCGTGATATTCTTTACGAGCTAGTTGAGCTCACCCTTTTCCTTTTTGTTTCATTGTTCTTCTCAGGTAATGAGAGTGTGTCACTGGGACTAGTCGGGGAGCGGAGTAATGGTCCGAGATAGTTCTATAGAAGTCTTCACTATATTGTAAAATAGTGTGAAAATAATTGTAATGAGAACGTAATTTGAGTTTGGATATTATCTACGAGATAATATTTGTATTGAAACTCACTGCTTATGTTTTGTCGTATTTTACGCAACAGTTAATAGTTTTATATAGGAAGTTTGTATTTAGATTCTGTACCATATATTTGACGACTCGGAATGGATTTTGTGGACCTATTTTGGGGCGTCACAATTGGTATAAGAGCTTAAGGATATGATCTCTGGTGGAGATCTGAGATTAGAACTGGGAGGGGAGAGACAAGTAAATCCTTCGCTAGTGTGTCTTACCTAAGCTTTATTTAATTGGTCGGTCGAAATATAACCATAATATGTGACATTGAAATTTCTTTAATTAACCCTTGCTTTGTGGCAGTATTTGAGAATGACATCTAAAAATTTTGAGATAAGCAATGGAGCATATAAGACCATTGAGACACCACCAATCAATAACCAGGATAATGTGAATCAGGAAGGCAATACTCCTCATGTAAACAATAACACTGACCATATGATGAACGATCGGGGTGTTTAGGAGCTTTCTATAATTCATGCAACACCAGACGAGAGAGACTCATGTTCAAAATGCTGGTAGAAACAATGATAACTCACGATTGGTTACTGCCAACCAATTCAAGGAGTTGGGACCGCTTGAGTTTTTGGGAAAGTCAGAGCCACTGAAGGCAGAAGCTTGGATTAAGCATATCACCAAAATATTTGATTTCCTGGGATGCAAAGGAGCAAAAGGTTCCCTTCACTGCCTTTATGTTACGTGGAGAGGCAGATTATTGGTGGGAATCTGTGAAAAGTACTCATCTTTAAGCACTTAAGATGTTTTGGGAGAAGTTCCAGAAATTGTTCAATGAAAAGTATTTTTCAGAAAGTATTTGTAATATGAAGGAGGTGGAAGTCATCAAACTAGAACAGAACAATATGACTGTATCAATACGACGCTAAGTTTGTGGAATTATCCCGATTTGCATCCCATTTGGGGGATAATGAGAACGAATGACATGAATGTTTTTTAGAGCTTTGAAACCTAAAATTCGTCAATACCTCATTTCTCATAAACTTTGTTTGTATTCAGATGTTGTGAATATGGCTCAATTATTGTAGCGAGATAGCGAGACATTTCAACCAAAAGATAACAACAGACAGTACACTAATAGTTTTAACAGTGGCAGTCATCAGAACAATGATAACAAGCGTGGAGGAAATTATCATGCCAGAAATAGTAATGAAATCGGTGGTAATCATGGCCCAGATAATAGAAGAGGTGAACTGATGAGTGAGTTTTATACACATGAATTGGATACATTCGGGCTTAATTTATTGTTGTTCTCAAGTCTTTTAGGATGTTTTTATGTGTTTGTGTCTATTCATGCATGTTTTATATTGTTTTGTAGGAATTGGGACAAAAGTTACTTGGATCGATGTTTGGGGTGGCTAGATTCGCGTTTTCGGCTTGTCATTTACACAGCAGTCACTTCAGAGACAATTTGACTATAGCTCCGGACATTATTTCGAACAACTTCAAGAATAAAAGTTGTAGATCTACTTCTCCTCTTTCCAGAACATCTTGAATCATCTAAATCGGAGTTCGGACGAAGACGTTATGGCCATTTTCCCAAAGGACGTCGGAGCCAAAAATATCAGATTTTCGGCCAGCGCCGGGGCGCTGGGGGGCAGAATCCTAGCGCCGTGCCCAGCGCTGGGGCGCTGGGGAAAGGCTTGGTGCGGGCCTGGACGCGTTTTGGACGAATTTTGACACCTTTTTGACTCTAAATTAGATTGGGTTTGTTCCTAAGCTAAAAATTAGACTTGTAACCTATAAATACATGATGTAAGGCATAAAATAAGGGGGATTACATAGCTTAGATTAGAGATATACTCCATTAGATTAGAACATAACCCTAGTTCTTATTAGTTTTGGAGATTGAAGCAACTTGGAGACCATTGAAGATCAAGAGCAAGAGGGGAGCATCAGATTTGCTGACAACAGATTCTATTCTCTTCTCTCATCTTACTTTTATCTTTTAATGTCTATTCAATTGTGGATTCTTGGTTTCCATTCATTAATTATGAACTAACTTTTTTTATTAAGATTTCAATTGAACTTTTTATGACTATAAATTAGTTATTTAATTTATTCCAATTATTTATGTTAAAGTGAGTTGTTTATCTTGTCTTGTTCTTATTACTTAATTATCTGATCAGTAATTACTTTGTTACTCTAGAAGGAATTGGAAGAGGAAATCTAGGGTTAGAACTGGGCATGATATCATGTGACTTAGTTATTTGCATAGTGAATAATTAGGTTTGTAAATTGAATGGAAATATCTGTTCACCGCATGTAACACATAAGGAATTGGAATTGAAGGAGTTTAATTCAATTGTTTTGCATAGGAATATAGCAAGATTAATCTGGATTAAATAGAAGGCAATTGATCACTTAGAAAAGGACTTTTGGCATTTGAGAATTCCTGTTAACAATTCAGTAGACATAATAATTGGGATAATTGGATAATTGGTTTATAGTTCATAATTGGGGATATTGGAGTCTTAATCTTTATTTATTTGAATTCATTTATAAAGTAACATAGTTCTAATTGGTTAATTTAGTTTTCTTAATTAAAAAAAACACAATTTGAGATTGTTTAAATAAAATTAGTTTGGTTAAGAATTAGTACTTGGTGATTTTTATTAAATAATTCCTCGTGAGAACGATACTTTTCTTATCACTTTATTACTTGTTGACCGTGTATACTTGCACGTATTCATTGATTGCGAAATCGATCAACAAGTTTTTGGCGCCGCTGCCGGGGAATTAATTTAATAATTATTTTCCAATATTAATTTCAATCAAATTAGTCTTAATTTAAACATTTTTATTTTTATTTTTAATTCTCTTTCTATATTTCTTTCTTTTCAGGTACCATGGATGACTTTGTGTATCAATGGCCATACCCGAACATGACTCAACCAAGGGGAGCGGAGATTGAAAGACTCTAGAAACTTTCTGCATTGTCAGCACAGATTGAGACACTTTCGAGGATGTTTGAAACTTTTGAAGCTCAGCGTCGTCAAAGTATGGCGGTTACTTGTGATTATTGTGCTGGAAATCATATGAGTCATTAATGCGCCATTAGTTTCGAGCCGGTACAGTATAGTGGTGATTACCCCAATAATTATGTCTATCCCAACAACTATCATCAGGATTGGGGGTATCACCCGGATTTCAATCAAGATCAATTTTATGCTCCAAGTCCAACAAACCCACATGATTTCTTGTGTCCACCTTCACTACAACAGGAAGAACATTCAAATTGGGAGGAAGCCTTGGAAAAATTTATTAAAGCATCTGAAAAAAGGAATGAGGAACAAGACAAGAAAATGAATCAACTAGAGCTGAATTTGCAAAGCCAAGGGGCATTGATCAAGAATCTAGAAAATCAAATGGAACAGATAGCACATGTGTTGAACAACCGTCCTCAATACACCTGGCCCTATGACATGGATTCTGAGACTGATGGTGAGCCCGAGCCAAATCTACAACTGGATGAGCCACGAGATGAAAAAGAGGAGACAAGTGGGGATAATGACAACAAGGTCGGTGAAGAACTAATTGTGAGACCCAATGATGATGAGCCAATGTTGTTTATGCCTCAAGTGCCTTCTCCTCCGCAGTTCAAGAGTCCAGTTAGATTTGCAAAACCTTGTCCGATTGGTAGTCATGTCATCGGCAATACTCTCTATGATGTAAAAGCAAGTACACCTTCGAAACCATGTTGTGATGAGCTGGAGAAGATAGAAGAAGAAATTGTTGTGTCTGACAAGCCTCATTGCCAGAATATATTCGCAGACACAATGGAGAAACCACCTAGATGTTGGACGTTCTTGAATGTGATCTTATCTAAAGAAAGCATGCTAGGTGACTTTAATACAATGGCTATCGTAAATGGGAACCTACCAAAAGCTATATTATTTCCGATGGATGGAGGGTTTCTCAACTTTCGAAGAGGAATTGGATAGCATTGACCCGACAAAGTCAGGCTGAGACTATAAAACAAGCGCTTATTGGGAGGCAACCCAAGTTTAATTTTTTTTTTAGTTTTTATTAAGTTTTATATTAGTAGTTTTGAATTTACATTTATTTAGGATTTAATAAAATTATTTCTATCATGGTTTTACAGGTTATTCAAGTCAAATTCAAGTGTGGTGCCCAATTTATTCCATGTGCGTAGCCTATTCTCCAAACTTAGCGGACAAGGAGGAAGATTGCTATATTTTCAGGGAAGTTATCTGCTTTAATTTTTTCTATTTCAGTCATTGAGGACACTGTCTAGTTTAAATTTGGGGGCATTTTAGTGTCGTATTGCATATAGTTAGTTATTTACATTGTAAATTCGTTATGTTTTCAGGTTATTTACATTTAGTTTTTGCATTCAGTTTTTTGTTTAAAAAAAAATTAAAAATCTCAAAAATAGTAGTTAGTTTACTATGTTTGTTGCAGTTAGTTTATATTTACATGATTCCAACTGTTAGATAGTAAAAGTCTATTTTGGCCAATGATGAGACTGGAGTTAAGTAGATAAGTATAGTATTGAATATTCAGGCTTTGATGTGATTTCTTGTTATGAATTGAATCTTTTCCTGTTTGAAACTGGTATAATTAAGGTTAGTATGTTAATAATAGCTATGTTGACTGATTAAGTTTAAATTGATACATAATGAATTTCTTAAGGATAATACTAGTGTGAAGGAATGAAAGACGTGAATAGGCGGAGATGGCTAAATTTTGATAAAAACTTAAGTTTGGGGGAAAATTTTGGGGTATATAAGCTTTAAAAAAAACATGTTGAGTCTTGTGGTGGGTTGAGGAGAAACACTCCCCATAAACACAAGCGTGAGAAGGAGCGTAAAACGCACTCACCAACCATCTATCAAAAAAAAGAGAAAAAAAAAATTACCGTGGTTAGTTTTGTTTCGGGGCCTTTGTTACTTGAGTAAGTACGCCCGAAGGGGTATCTTAAAACCTAGCACCCTAAGGTCTTATATGGTCTGGGAGTCGTTGGTTGAAAGCTCGCTAAGGGGTGACACTGTTAGCCTAATGGAATGAGACATTGCACAGTCATGGTTAAAAAAAACAATAAAACGGGAAAAGAGCAAAAAGCCCCCGTAATGAAAAATAAAGCATAAGTATCCCAGATTGGACTCTTGAACTTGGTGGATGTTTGACTTTAGTTGGATCTAGCTTGTTCGTGAATTTTGTGAGTTTTCACTGTATGATGCCTTCGAAGATATCTATTATGTCTTAAATTTGATTTTATATCAGTTAACATTGTTGTGGAGCACACACACACACTATATCAGTGATAACAGTCTAAGATTTGATGATTGATTGGGAAATTACTGATTTGTTTTAATATGATGTATTATTATGTTTACTTGATTTCACTAAGGCCGGTTGAATAGACTTGTTTCTATCATTACTGTTGGATTCGTAAGGCATATAGATGAACAATGATAACCAGCGTGGAGGAAATTATCATGCCAGAAATAGTAATGAAATCGGTGGTAATCATGGCCCAGATAATAGAAGAGGTGAACCAAGTGGAAACAACTTTAAAATAGAAGATTCAATAATAACAACAGAAAGACATCGGCAGCATCAACAACACCCGTTTCTAGGGGAGAAGAACAACCGCCAGTTGTATGCTACAAATGCAGAAAAGAGGGACACATTAGTCCAAACTGTACACAACACCCCAAAGTGTGCTACAGTTGCGGAAAAGAAAGTCACATAGCTTGAGTGTGCCCTATAGCAAAGTCGAGTCCAGCTGGGATGATGACATCAAATGTTGTCCTGGACAAGTCAAAGTCGGTAGTTCAAGGTAGCTTTTGTCGTGACTTCCCAAAAAGTAAGGAACCTGAACAAAGTTATCACGGGTAAGCTAATCATAAATTCTTGCAAAGTCTATACCGTACGTTTCTACCCACTCTTTTATTTCACCTACTTGTGCTCAACGTTTGAACTTGACTCTTGAGAAATTAGACTTTTACTTATTTGTTAAAACTACGTTGAGAGAAACCTTCGTTACATCCACTGTTTATAAATCTTATTTGATTCAATTCGGCACCCTCACATTACCAATTGACCTCATATCTTTGAAAATACTTGTGTTTGATGTGATTTTAAGAATTGGCTGGTTAACTATGTTGGGTATTGCATATTTAAATTTGATATTGAAATTAAATAATCATGCTTATATGTAAAGTCCTTCAAGGAACACATGTACAAGGACTTAGTCATAGATCAAAACTTATTTGGTTTGATATGTGCTCAATGTTTATCACTCTGTAAATGAATGTATAGATGAAAAGATCAAAATTGTTATGTTGATCTATTTTGTGATGTAATGGATAGGCATCAACAGAATCGTAGTCTATCGAGCCAGCCGAGGGATTGCAGAAGCCAAGGCAGAATCGTAGTTTACTTTTAAGGGCCTTACTTAGAACCATAGAGTTGGTCCAAGTGCCTGTCGAGCCAAGTCTAGAATCTTAGTCTGCTCTCGGAAGCATAGATTCTGCAAATCAAGCAAGTGAAGATCGTAGTTTACCAGTGCTTAAGAAAGATCGTAGAGTCTCATTCACAAGCTGAATCAATCATGAACTAGACACCACGATCATGATCGTAGTGCATCATCTGTCTACATCAGAAGCATCGAGCTTTTTCAATTTGTTGAAGACTAAATGACAACAAATATGGAATGTATTATAGACATTGAGTCTCTCGGGAATCCTAATTACCCAACACTCATCCTTAGTATATAACGAAGAAATGTATTGAAGAAGCTAAAGAAAGTACTACATGTCAATTGAAAACATCTTTGCAGGTGTTAGGTGAGATATTAGTCTGCTATGTCAGTGGGTCAGACGGTTGAACAGAAGATTTCCAGGAAGTCACCATCAATGTTCAGAAATGTCAAATACAATTATTGCTTCAACAGTTGCTTTCAAACGAACATATTTCAAAGGCACCTTATATACAAATCAGATACAGATACAAGAAAGCAAACAAGTACACAACAAAAAGCTGAATAACTCTCAAACGCCAAACTCTACGATCTAGAAAGAAAGCTTGCTCACCTACTCAGTTCTTTCGAACATATGCTTAACGAAAACTGAGTAGCACAACTCAAGAACTCAACTCTCATAAAGTGAAGTAAGAAGTTACAAGTCTGCTGGACTTGAAGAGTTCTAAGTGAACTAAGAAGTTCCAAAACTAGTGGTCTTGAAAGAATCTAAGTGATTCGAAGATTGTAAAGACATCCTTAGTGGATTTCCTACTCGAGGAGTAGAAGAGTGGAGTAGGAGCATTGAGTGTTCTGAACCACTTAAAAATACTATGTCTTTTATATTCTTTTTATAATTGTTTATCACCTATTAATTTGGTTTATCTTAAAGGGGGAAAACAAATCTTAGATTATGATGTGATGTGATGAAACCTGACAAGTATTTTGAAAAATAAAATTTTAAAATATCTATTCAACCCCCCTTCTAGATAACTATTGTGCCTCTAGGAACTAACAAACTACTCACCATGCTAAAATTGATTGTTTTTATAAGATCATTAGTTTTCATATTTCTAACCACCTTGTTATGCGAATTCAAGCAACCAAACCATTGTAATCAATCATTGTCATCTCAAGCCATAAAGCCATTTGTTTATTGAAAAATGGATATCAAGCTTTCTCAGCCAATGTCAGCTATTTAAATAAAAATACATCTGATTTGAATGATATTTCTGTTGTTAATAAATTCCCTGACGTATTTCCCGAAAAACTTTCTGGCCTACCCCCAGAACGTGAAGTCGAATTTTGTATTGTCCTTGAACCTGGTACAAAACTTATTTCCAAAATCCCATATTGAATGGCTCCTATTGAACTTCAGGAGTTAAAAGCCCAACTTCAGGAATGGTTAGACATTGGTTTCATTCGTCATAGTACGTTGCCTTGGGGTGCTCCTATTTTATAAAGAAGAAAGATGAGAGTATGCGACTTTGCATTGACTATCGGGAATTGAACTATGTCGACTTCAAAAATAGGTACCTGTTACTTCGCATTGATAACTTGTTTAACCTGCTGTAAGGTGCTAAATTCTTCTCAAAGATCGATCTTCGTTCTAGATATCATCAGTTAAAGATTAAAACTGATGATATTCCAAAGACTACTTTCAGAACTCGATACGGGCATTATGAATTTATAGTCATGTCTTTTGGATTGATTAATGCTCCTGCTGCCTTCATGGATATGATGAACTAGATATTCAAGGAATATTTGGATCATTTCGTGGTTGTCTTTATTGATGACATCCTCATTTACTCCAAAAGTCGTGAAGATCATAAGCAACACTTGATTCTGATACTCCAAAAGCTTCGTGAAAACAAGCTATATGCCAAGTTTAAGAAATATGAGTTCTGGCTTAAGGAATTAGCATTCTTTGGGCATGTGATATCAAAACATGGAATGTTAGTTGACCTGGCAAAGATTGAAGCAATAAAAAGTTAGGAGCAACCTAAGTTAGTAACCAAAATACGTAGTTTTTGGGTTTAGCTGGTTATTATCGGAGATTCATGGAAGGATTTTCTCGAATTGTCACTCCATTAACTCAGCTGACTTGAAAAGATACAAAATTTGGATGGAGAGAGAAATGTGAGAAGAGCTTCCAAGAACTCAAGAGGAGACTCATTTCAGCACCTGTTTTGACAATACTATCAGGTTCGGAGGGATTTTCCAGCTACAACGATGCTTCAGGCAGACTCTTAGGATGTGTTCTCATGCAACATAAGAAAGTCATAGCCTATGCCTCACGATAATTCTAAGAATGTGAGAGGAATTATCCTACTCATGATCTAGAGTTGGCAACAGTCGTTTTTGCGCTAAAGATCTAGAGACACTATATGTATAGGGAGAAAGTGAAGATCTATACAGATAATAAGAACCTTAAATATTTCTTCACTCAAAAGGAACTCAACATGCGGCCACAAAGTTTGCTTGAGTTGTTGAAAGATTATGACCATACCATCTAGTATCATCTTGGAAAGTGAACGTGGTAGCTGACGTGTTGAGTAGAAGATCATATGCGGGAATGAGTGCGATATTGTTAACATAAATTCCCATTTTGTATGATTTACAAAGGATGGAGCTAGAGTTAAAAACTCTAGGAAATCACGTGAAGATGACAAATATACAAGTAGAACCGAATTTAATCGATAAAGTTAAAGTTGTTCAAGCTAAAAACCCGAAGATGATGAATATGAAAAAGAAAGTACAAGAATGTGCTATTCTAGAAGAAAGAATCTACGAAGAGAGAATACTTCGAGTCAACTCTAGACTTTGTGTTCCTAACAACTCTGATTTGAAGTATAAAATTATGATGGAGGCACACAACACACCATTTGAAATCCATCCTGGAAATACCAAAATGTATCGTGATCTTCGACATACATTTTGGTGGAGCAAAATAAGTAGAGAGATCGCGGAGGTGTTTATCTCAAGGTGTTTAAAATGTCAACATGTCAAGGCAGAGCATCAAGTGCCAAAAGGTCTATTGTAACCACTTAAAATTCTAGAATGGAAGTTGGAACACATCAACATGGATTTCGTTACTGGTCTTCCTAAGGTTTCTCAAGGCATAGATGCAATTTGGGTCATTATCGATAGATTAACCAAGTATGCTCATTTCTTGCCTATACGAGAAACTTATTCACTTGAACGTCTTTGCTCGTATGCACATAAATGAGATTTTATGATTGTATTGTATGCCAGTATCCATAGTTTCTGATCGAGACCCTAGATTGACTTCACGATTTTGGGTTAGCTTAAAGAAAGCTTTGGGCATAGATTTACGATTCAGTTCATCCTTAGATAGACGTGCAGACAGAAAGGACTATTAAAACTCTTGAAGATCTATTGAGACTATGCGTACTAGACTTCAAAGGAAGATGGGACAAGTACTTACTATTGGTGGAATTCGCCTACAACAACAATTATCAAGCAAGTGTAGGCATGACTCCATTCGAGGCATTATATGGATAAAAGTGTCGTTCTCCAGTATGATGGGACGAGGTGGATGAAACAAAATTGTTGGGACCAGAGTTGGTACGCATGACTATAGAAACGATTCAAATGATCTGGAAACGGATACAAATGACACAAGACCGACAAAAGAGTTATGTTGAACTTCATCATAGGGACGTGGAATTCAATGTCGAAGACCATGTATTGTTTCATGTTGCTCTATGGAAAGGAGTTACGAGATTCGAAAAGAGAGGAAATATCAACCCTCGATTTATTGGTCCATTTGAAATCCTCGATCGAGTAGGAACTGCGGCCTATATACTCCCCTTACCGTCAAATATGTCTCGTGTTCATAACTTTTTTCACATATCTATGTTACATAAATATGTGAAAGACCCAAACCACATTATTGAATTAGAACCAGACGAGATAGCAGAAGATTTAACGTATGAGGAGGTACCTGTCAAGATCTTGGATAAGAAGGAACATATTCTACGCTCAAAGAGTATACCTCAAGTCAAAGTTTAATGGAGAAACCCTGATATTGAGGAAATGACCTGGGAGTTTGAATCTAAAATGAAAGTAAGATATCCACACCTCTTCGATATACCAGGTATGTACATCAATTTCAAGGACAAAATTTTATAAGGAGGAGAGGTTGTAAGACTCTAACTTTTTATGAATAAAGTTTTAATTTTCTCTAAGTATTATTTTGAATAGTAAGGTGTTGATTTGATATAATGCTATAGTTATGGGTGATATGTGCAAATTTTACAAAGTAAACAAGTTTTCATAAAATAGTCGTTTGGTCGGGGAATATTCTTTTTGTTGGGGAATATTCTTTTTGTTGGGGAATATTTGTACGACGTCGCAATCATTGGTGGACCCCACAATAGAATAATTGTAAGTTATAGGAAGCCACAAAATAACCTTTTCATAAAATAACAGCAAGACTTTTTCCGTTAAACTGTTAAAATACTCGGTGATAAAAGTACAATAATACGCGTTCTTGCACAGTAGCACACGGTATTGCACAATATCTCTGATTATTGATGCTTACGTAAGAAGTCACTCAGTTTTATTTAATAATTGCCATAGTAGTTGATTCATAGTATCTCATATTATTGATTCAATCATTATCACAGTATTATCTGCATAATATTTTATATTATTAAATCAATAATTAGCACATCACATTTATTCATATTATTATTTGCAGTATTGACAATGTCTAGAAAGTTCTGTCAGGGAAAGGAGTTAGGTTATTTAATTGCACGCCAATAAGGAGAAATCCTTATCGAAAAGTCCTTTTTTTCCTGGGAATGATCTGGTTGTCAATATTGTGAGTTATAATATTAATGATGAATAATTATTGAAAGATTGTGTTGATTAAAGATAAGAATAGTAATTAATGAATGGAAGATGTTTCTTCAATTATCTTTTTAAATTGGTATTTGTTTTATTTGATTTTGGAAGATGCGAATTGATTTACGGAGGGGTGACCCCCCCCCCCCCCCCAATTATCTTATAATTGGTGTTTATTCATTTAATTTTTTTGAGGATACATAATTCTTTTATATGGCCTTCAACTACCTTCAAATGAGGTTATCTGATTTTATTTTAATTTGGCAGGTTATGAAATTATTTTCAAAAAATGGACCTTATTGGGCAAACTTTCCAATGATGTAATTACTATTTATTAACTTATGAATTAGGGTGCCCCCTCATTTGACAATGTCTCCAAATTGGTATAGTAATAGTCTTTTCTCATTGGCCAAAACTTTCAAAAGAGAATACTGATAAAATGAAACCCATGAACTTCGTCCAAATTTTTTTAGTGTGTGTCCATGATTATTTTTAAATAATGTCATGTCATTCTCCTATAAATAGGTTGCTTAGTTATGAAATGAAAATCACTCCAGAATCATAAAATTCTTCTTCTATAATATTGTGCGTATTTCTTTTTAGTATAAGAATATTTTGAGTGAAGCAAATAGTGCAAGATTTTCTTAAGATAATATCCGCTACACCGATCAGATTTAGTCTCCTACGAAGGTAAATGATGTTATTTTCTTCATACTTATAAGGGTTGTCATTATATTCCTTATTAATTTTTGAAAATAATATGTCTACGCGGATTATCGCATGACGAGTTAAAATTCATTTTTAGTTTTGTATATTCTTTCATACTCATATGAGATATCATTTCTTTTGTACCATTCACGAGATATCGTTTTCTTTCATTTTTTTCTCCATTTATGGTACAAAATTATTGTTTGTTTCCACAACCTTATTGTTAAATTGTGAAAATTCCTGAAATTAATAGAATATCATTAATAGTTTGCACTACATCTAATATCATTTCATTGGATTATTGGTCTGAACTTTCTTATTAAATTTTAAACTATTCATCTGGGGTACTATTCATGCTGAAGTACTAATCACGACGAAATTTAGTTTCTTAAACTCTGGATAAATTAAATTATAAATTTCTAATATGTATCCTTAATCTCACTCTATTCATTTTTTATATCATTGTCATCATCGTCATGCTTATATTGTGCTGAAAGTCATTTTTCCCCTAGTGCCAAGATGAACTGTTGATTGGTATGATTATGACAAGAAATTGTGTATTGGTATAATCATGATATTTAATGTTACAGATAAAGGTTTGTGGTGAAAGTCATCTTTGGCCCGTAGTGCATAGTGGACAGGTGTTTGGCATGATCATGACCACTAGTGATTCAAACGATTATCTTTGGCCCGTAGTGCATAGATAATTCGTTGATTGAAAATAATTATTGATTGGTGTTATAGTGATAAAATATTGATGATTGACTTTTAAATCATATAAGATGGTAGACATCATGCTCTACTTGATTGTCTTAATTGATTGTTATTTCCGTTACAGTTGTTGATCTAAAACTTATTGTCTATTATATTTTATCTGATTTATTATTGTTGAAAGTTAAAGATAATTTATTCTTCATTATCTTAGTCATAATATTCTTTACTAGGCTAGTTGAGCTCACCCTTTCCCTTTTTGTTCTATTGTTCTTCTCAGGTAATGAGAGTGTCATTGGGACTAGTCAAGGAGTGAATGGTCCGAGATAGTTCTATAGACGTCTTCACTATGTTGTAAAATAGTGTGACAATAATTATAATGAGGACTTTATTTGAGTTTGGATATTGTCTACGCGACAATATTTGTATTGAAACTCACAAATTATGTTTTTTCATATTTTACACGACAGTTAATGGTTGTATATAAGAAGTTTGTATTTGGATTATGTACCATGTATTTGGCGAATCAGAATGAGTTGTGTGAACCTATTTTGGGGGCGTTACAATAAATATATCGTATACCATAAATATAACATTTCTCAAATTTATATTCAAATTCATTTTGCCAAATTTTAGTATTTCACAATAATTTAATCAATTTAAATATTTCATAATAATTTTATCAATTCAAACATTTCATCAACTAACCTAATTCAATAATTTAATTATTTCACAAACAATATATCATAATTATACAATATCAATTCAAATATTCAATGAAAATGACATAATCTCTCATTCATGGCATAACAAACTCTAAATCTCTAATTTAATGGAAAAATTAAGCACAAAATTTCTTATTTGTAGACACATAGATATTAACTAATAACATATATGAAAAAGAAACACAGAACTACAAAAGGGGTGACTTGCTGACACTAATAAAATATATGAAAAAGAAACACAGAACTACAGAAGGGGTGACTTGCTGACCTCGCTGACCTTGAGAGAGAAAGGAAGAATCAATTAAGCAAAGGCATGCAGGCGGCAGTCATGCAGGTGGAAGAGAGAGCAGGAGAAATCAAAGGCAAGGCATGAGGAACTCGAAAGGGAAAAAAGGGTTTGTTGGCCTGTTGCGAATTGAGATTTTGAAGAAGAAAAGAAAAGAGTTTTTTTTAACTTGCTAAATGAAACGACGTCGTTTCATCGTTTCATGCAAGTTTTTTCTATATAAAAAAAAAATAACTCAACTACTGCAGTGAAGAAGAAGGCGTCTCTCCTCAAACAGTGCCAGAAAACTCAACTGCTGCTGCAGGGTCATGAATGGCAGCTTGCCTGAAACATCGCCAGAATACCAGGGTGGATGAGATAATATAATTAAGTTCATATAGTACACTAAAGTTTCTATTTTTTTTTTACCTAAAAGTGGTGGATCTTACTTAAATACTTTTAAGGATAAAATAAATTTTATAGAACATTTTAAACTTAAAATTGTGTACTTTTAGACATAATTTTATGGTGAAAAACTTGTACTTTATATAGCATTTTACACACGTCCCCTTGAATTTTTTTTCCTAGTGAGAAAATACAAGAAATTGTTGTATTTATAGAGCAAAGTGTTGGATATCGAAGCCATGGTTACCCAACAATGCAACA
Organism: Panax japonicus; assembly: GCA_020205505.1. Lineage (NCBI taxonomy): Eukaryota > Viridiplantae > Streptophyta > Magnoliopsida > Apiales > Araliaceae > Panax > Panax japonicus. The sequence continues at coordinate 32,172,171 of CM035109.1, read as the reverse complement.
TTTTACTATATATATGCAACACATTTTTATGTACTTGACTGATGGTTAATCGAAATATAACTTAACAGATCAATCTGGAACTATCAAAATAAATGAAATGCAAAAGTTCACATTATCAAAAAACCAATAAGTCATGAATTTTAATATATAATTAGTGGTAATTTGATCCTTACCAAGGAATGGCCTACATAGTGAACCTCCTGGCCTGTGTAATTGAACACGAAATCAATTGAAGCTGGTAAATCATAAGTTACTTGCTCATCCCATGACCAGTCCCAAAATTCCTGCCAAGTTAATTAGGGCGAGTCCGTAGATCTTCATTAACTCATTTTCATTTGCATAAACTTTAGATGTAATATCAGTTCTCTTACGCTATTTGGAGCAAGAAAACACACGTGAAAGGAAAATAAGATGAAAACATATTCAAATTTTAATATATTTCATCGGTTAAAAAATATAAGATCACTATTGACTTTTTAAAATTCACTAAAAACATTTTTAAACTCAAAATTAACATTGATTTTTTTTTATTTCTTTTCAATTCAACAATGAATACGGTAAAGTACCTCAAAAGTACTACTTATTGTAAGATTTATTTTTTTATGATTTTAATGAATTATCTCAATTTCGAGTTTAAAAATGTATTAAATTGACTTTTAAAAATAAAAATAAATAATAATCTTATAATTTGAAACAGAGGAGTACTATTTAAAAGGAATCTGATATTTTCACAACTCTTTTTGATATTTTTACAACAAAAGTATCGCTATAAAAGTATAACGACGGTAAAAACTGCCGCTATAGAATCTATAGTAACAATTTTGATGCGAACATATCATTTTTTGTGTTAGATTTATTAGTTTCCTTTTCAAAAACTAAGTCAGGAAACTACTCAATAGTGAGGTTGGATATTTAAAAGGCTTCTATGATTTTTATTTGGATTTCATTTCCTTGCTTCTTTTATAAATTTTTTGCCCCAAAAATTTATTACAACAAAAAGCTTCATATTTCAATACTAAAGTTGAATAAAGAAATAGCAGAAATTAATCAAGAAATTGAAAGAGGAGATGTAGATTAATTAAGACAACTGCATGATATTGTCAAAAAAAAGAAAAATATTATCAAAATAATAAGTGTCACTTAAAGTATTAAGTGTTATTAAAATAATTAAAAAAAAAGTCCTTAAATATAAATTCACTCTAATAACATCATTTTGTTCTAACACTATCAATAATCTGGATTAATTTTATCCGAAGCGTTGTAGATAGTAGTATTACATTAATAGTAGAATTGGAAAAAGTAAATTCATATTAAAAAGTAATAAATATACCGGACCGTTGGGATCAAGTGACACATGGCGTCGGCCGAATCTGGTACCTCTACTATTACCAATCCACACATCATACCCACTATCAACCAACATCAATGCTAGAGATTGGTCAGCCGCAGTTAGAAAACCAAACCATTCCATCCTGGACAAGTTAAATATGTTGATGTCAAATACTATGTACACAAAAATATTCTAATAGGGAGTTGCATGGAGCAATGATCAAGGTAAAAAATAAGTTCAAACACTATCATTATAGAACACACAAAAACAAAGGGTATAACTTTCAAGAACAGGTTTTTGAAAGTTTTTTTCTTTTTCCTCTAGGTACTTTTTATTGGTTAATAATAATTTATTCGTGTTGGATTTTGGGTTTAACCCATCTGGGGCGCCCATGGAGGCCAGGTTCGACCCAGTTCGTAGCTACTGTTAAATTTTTATTTATAAAATTTGAAAAGAATTTCAAAGTCAAGTTAATCAGTGTGCTTTATTGTCAAATTAAACATCATTTTGTTTGAGTTACAAAATTGATTTCTCACAAATTAATTTCTATTAATTGAGTAATTGATTTTCTAGCCGTTACGCCTTTAAGTTTCTACCGTTAAAATTTTTTTTGGGTACAAAAGCTAATACTTAGCAATGCATGATATAATATATAGAGATAGGCTTCTACTCTTATAAAGAGAGTTGTAGTAGTGTGCATGTTCTCTACTTCATATGAAAAAAATATTGCATTACAATTAGGCATGACAAAATATGGTTATGGGTTGGTTTTGATTTTGCTTTTCAAAATATGGTTATTGTTCCATTTAAGAACTAAAATCATATTAACCATTTTTAATATGGGTTATGTGGGTTGGAACCATATGGTTATGGTTCAAATATAGGTCGACCCATATTTTAAATTTCAAACATACCATTATTATGATCCAATTAAATAAATTATTATTAGATATATCATTTATACATAATCACTAAATATTATTTTTTTTTTGGAGAGAGTGAGGGTGGGGTGGGTGGGGTATACATAATCGCTTAATAATTTTTTTTGGGAGGGAGTGTTGGGTGGGTGGGTGGGTGGGTGGGTGGGTGGGAGTGGCGTGGGTGGGATAGGGTGTGGGGGTGGGTGAGTGGGGGGTGGTGTATACATAATCGCTTAATATTATATTTTTTGGGAGTGTTGGGTAGGTGTGGTGGGGGTAGAGGGTGGGTGGTGTATACATAATCGATTAATATTAATTTTTTTTTGGGAGAGATGGTGGGGGGTGGGGTGGGTGGTGTATACATATTATTATTTTTGGGTGGGGGTGGGGTGGGGGTGTGGTGTGGGGTGGTGTAGGGGGGTAAGGGGTGTATACATAATCAAATAATATTATTTTTTTGGTGGGGGGTGGGTGGAGTGGGGGTAAGGGGTGTATACATAATCACATAATATTATATTTTTGGGTGGGGGTGGGGGTGGGGGTGGGGGTGGGGGTGGGAGGTGGGAGTGGGGGTAAAGGGTGTATACATAATCACATAATATTATTTTTATCTTGAATCTGTTGGTCAAAGAGTTGGTCCTCACCCATTAATGCCTCGCCCATTGAATTTCGTCTGGGCCTTTTCTTGACTCCCTCCCTAATTAGTTCCATTCGGCTATAAAAAGGAAGGCTAAGGAAGAAGAAGCATACACCAAAGTTTCTTACTCTCATCCGAGAGCAAGAGAAAAGAGAGTAGAGAGAAAAGAAAAGGGTGTGTGAGAGAGAAATCCCATCCGGGGAGAATGGATGAAAGTAATCTCATCCGGGAGAGGGTGGAAGAGAGTTAGAAAAATAGAGAGAGAAATATAGTTCAAATAATATGGTATTTTATTTGGGTTCCATCACATAGTTATTGTGGTGAAGTAATTTGGATTTGTACTCAAATTAAGATATCTTTGTATTCTCTCATATTATTCTAGTGAATTATTCGGAGTTTATCCCGTGGTTTTTATCTCTTAGTTTTAGAGGGTTTTCCACATAAAATCTTGGTGTCTCGTGGTTGGATATTTTCTACCCATTATTTCCTGCATGGTTATTATTTTGGTGGAACTACAAATTTAATCTGTTTGGCATGTGCTGATATTTTATCCGTCTAATTTATCAAAGATAACAGTACTTGGGAGGTGATTTTTTTTCCAACAACTGGTATCAGAGCTAAGGTTATTTGCTCGATTGTTTTTTGATAAATTTTATGGAGGAATCAGTCGGAGCCATGATTAAATTAACCTCTTCAAATTTTTCGATATGGAGGCCCAGAATGGAGGATATCCTTTATTGTAAGGATCTGTATGATCCGTTGGAGCTCAAGGGAAAGAAGCCCGCGGATAAGTCTGAGGCTGATTGGAATAAAATAAATAGGAAGACTATTGGTCACATCCGGCAGTGGATTGATCAAAGTGTGTTCCACCATGTTTCGCAGGAGACAGATGCTCACATCTTATGGACAACATTAGAATCTATGTACGAGAAGAAGAATGCACAAAATAAAACTTTTGTCATTCGAAAAATTGTGAATCTAAAGTACAAGGACGAGAGTAGTGTGTTGGAGCATATGAGTGAGTTCCAAGGTTTGGTGAACCAGTTGTCCACCATGAAGTTGAATCTTGATGATGAGATTTAGGCTCTTTTGCTTCTCAGTTTGTTGCCAAACAGCTGGGAGACTTTGGTGGTGTCTCTAAGTAATTCAGCTCCAGAAGGAAAAATGACTATGCATATGGTCAAGGACAATCTTCATAATGAGGAGACAAGACGAAAGGAGCAAGGTGTGAATTCTGAGACACAAACACAAGTTTTTGTTGCACCGAGTAGCAGCAGAAATAGAGAGAAAAGCTCTTCTGAAGATAACAAATTTAGGAGAAGGTTGAGAGGGAAAGAGATAATTTGTTTTCACTGCCAAAGACCGGGTCATATAAAGCGACAGTGCAAATTTTTAAAGAAGGAAACAGTCTAAGGAAAAAGATGAGGATATATAAGGACTCAATTGTGTATCTATCCGACGTTGATGTAGCCCTTTTTAGTGATGGTAAACCCAAGTGTCAAGTTAATGAATGTGTTATTGATTCGGGTGCTTCGTTCCATGCTACTTCGTGTGGTGAGATCTTCACATCCTACACTAGTGGTGATTTTGGCTATGTACGGATGGAAAATTGTAAGACCCCAAATTATTAATAAATAAAATTTAATTTCCACTATTTATCATTATGAAATAGTAAGGGATGATTTGATTAATGTGGTTAGTTATGGGTAAAAACGCAAATATTTTAAATAAGCAGGTGGTTATAAAATATTTATTGTTGTTGGGAAATATTCGTTTGGACGTGGAATATTCTTGCTGTCGGGGAATATTTGTACGACGGCGCAGTCTTTTGTGGGCCCCATAACGGAAAGCGATTGGATGAAGAAAATGACAAGTATAAGTTGTTTATAAATAACGGCGTAGTTGTTACCGTTAACACTGTTAGAATACACGGTGGTTAAAACACAGTAATACGCATTGTTGCATAGTAGCACACGATATTGCACCAATTATTGTTTCTTACATAAGAAGGCATTACTCAATAATTGTTACAGTAATTACTGTTCAGTATTTTATTTTATTGATTCAATAATTTTTGCTTTGTTTTTTTATTACTGTTATTTCAATAATTGTCACTACACAGTATTTTTCAATATCAGAGAAATAATTCATATTATTTGAATAATATTATTAGATAACATTATTGGCAATGTCTAGAAAGTTCTGTCTAAGGAGAGGTTTGGTCACCTAATTGTGCGCCAGTAAGGAGAAATCTTTATTGGAAAGCACCCATTTCCTAGGAACGGCCTGGTTGCCAGTACTGTGATTCTGTAATATTATTTGTGAATAATTAATTATTGATTTATATGATGAGGAAAATATTAGATCGAGAAAATTTTTAAAGTAACAATTGTTAAAAATTAATATTTTATCTTTTCTTATAAAATAATATTTTATTATATTATTATAATATAATAATGGGGATATTTTTACAATGAATGTGGGATATATGAGTATATGAGGATGAGGAGTATTTTTGTTACAAAAGTTGTTTAAAACATGTTAAACATGTCTGTGGGCCCATTTCTTGACTGAAATTTGATTATAGCCTGTAAAATCGTCCGTTTGTGGATTTCGGTCAATTTCTGTTTGGAATTTGGAAAAACTTTATTCCGCAAAGTTGTAGAGAATTGAATTTCCTATAAAAAATCGCGAGATTCAAATTTTTTGATAAAGGGCTATTTATTATGAATTATTGAAGTTTCAAAGTTCTGAAATAATTATTTTTTGGAAGTTTTAATTATTTTTATTTAGAAAAACGTTTTTGTTGTTTTATGGACATGAGTTAGGTGTTTGAGATCAGCTGGTATGAGTACGTAGAAAATTTTAATATATATATATATTAATATTTTATTAAATTTTCTGCTTTGGTGTTCTAAGCAATTTCTATAAATAGGGTGCTTTAGATTAGAATTGAAAATCACACCAGAAACTAAAGATTTCTCTCTTTTTCTCTCTCTATAATATCGAGTGTATTTGTGAGTATTTTAGTACTTTGAGTATTTCTATATGGTGCAAGTTCTTTCAGCACCATATCCAGTATTCCAGTCAGAAGTACTATCCTTTTTAGGTAAGAGATGTTATTTTCTTCTCAAATGATATTATTTCTTCAATATCATTATGCTGAAATATTGGTTGGAACTTTTTATCAAATTTGAAACTTTTTCATGTCGGGGTTACTATTCATGAGTAACTATTCACGAGTTACTATTCATGAGTTACTATTTACGAGTTACTATTCACGAGTACTATTCACGAAGCATGATGATGTTTTTTGTAAAATTTCTATCTTTTGGTGTCGGAGTTACTATTCACGTATACGACACTATTCACGAATACGACACTATTCACCAAAAAATGAAATTTCTTCTTTTCATCCAAAATATCTATTCTGGATACTAGCTTTGATTGTATCCATGTTTTGATCATTCTTGAATTTTACCCCACTCTGGTTATTTATGAAGTATTTTTGAATGGAAATTGTTTAAAGTACGAATCCTTAATATTTGTTCTTTTGCTTCACTGGATTCGTTTTCTTTAAAATATTTTTCATCATCCTCAGTCCTAAATGATGATATAACTGAATATCTTTGGCCTGTAGTGCAAAGATGAATGATATCTTGATGAATATCTTTGGCCCGTAGTGCAAAGATGAACATGTATTGAGATGAACATGACCGACTGATTAATATCTTTGGCCCGTAGTGCAAAGATGAACAGGTGTTTAGATGAACATGAACATGACCAACTGATGAATATCTTTGGCCTGTAGTGCAAAGATGAATATTTGATTCCAGATATATATTGATTGATGTTACAGGGATAAAATATCGACGATGAACTTTTAAATTCATATATAGAAGATAGTAGTTTGCATTCTCTACTTAACTCTTCTAATGAATTATTATTTCCGCTGCGAAGATTGATTTAAAACTGATTGTCTATTGTAATCTATTAGATTTTTCCCTGTTGAGGACTAACGATAATTTTTTCTATATTATCTTAGTCATAATGTTCTTTACTGGGCTAGTTGAGCTCACCCTTTTCCTTGTTGTTCCATTTTTCTTCTCAGGAGGCGAGAATGTAGCGAGTACTAGTCGGGGTGTGGAATGATGGTTCTAGAAGTGGTTCTAGTAGTCCTCACTATTCTATAAAATAGTGTATCAATAATTGTAATGAGGACTTATTTGAGTGTGGATATTGTCTAGATGACAATATTTGTATTTAAACTTACAGTTTTTATGTTGTATTAATAAAGTTGTAGTTGTTTCTGTACCATATATTTTGACGGCTCAGAATGGGTGTTGTATACCTATTTTGGGGGCATCACAGTTGGTATCAGAGCTTAGGGATAAGATCTCTAGCTGAGATCGGGGAATAGAACTAGGAGGGGAGAGACGAGTAAATCCTTCGTTAGTGTGTCCTACCTAAGCTTATTTGTTGGTCGGTCATAATATAGGGGTATTATGTGATTTGTTAAATTGTTTAATTAACCCTTGTTTTATCGCAGTATTTAAGAATGGCAGCTGAGAATATTAACGGCGGAGTTAATGAGACCGTGGAAACACCTTTAATCACCACCTAGGGGAACGTGCAACAGGAAGGCAATATTCCTCCTGTAAACAACACCACTGAGCAGATGATGAACGACGGGATGTTTAGGAGCTTTTTGCAGTTCATGCAAAACCAGGCGAGGGCGACTCGTGTATAGAATACGAGTGGAAATGATAGCAACGCGCGGCTTAGTCACGGCCAAGCAGTTCAAAGAGTTGGGACCACCAGAATTTAAGGGAAAGCTGGATCCGATCATGGCGGAAACATGGGTCAAGCAAATTACCAAGATATTCGTTGTCTTGGGATGCACAGAGGAACAAAAGGTTCCATTCACCACCTTTATGTTCCGTGGCGAGGCAGATTACTGGTGGGAGTCTGCGAAACGTACCCAGCCTGCCGCACTCCGCATGTCTTGGGAAATATTTTAGAAACTTTTCAACGAAAAATACTTTCCTAAAAGTATTCGTCATATGAAGGAGGTAGAGTTTATTAGACTAGAACAAAACAACATGACAGTGTCCCAATACGAGGTGAAGTTCGCAGAGTTATCCAGGTTTGCACCTAATTTGGTAGAGAATGAGGAACGAATGATGAGGATGTTTCTAAGAGGCTTAAAACCCGAGATTCGGCAATATCTTATCTCTCATAAATTTTTTTTATATTCAGATGTTGTCAACATGGCTCAATTATTAGAGCGAGATAGCGAGTACGTTCAACCAAGAGACCGTAACTAGGATCATACCGGTGACAGCAGTCATCAGAACAACGATAACCATCGGAGAAAGAAAAATACGGACAAGAGCAACAACCACTCTGGTGCTAATCGTGGCCATGAAAATAGAAGAAGCGAGTCGGGGGGAGATTTTAAAAAGAGGAGATTCAACAATGACACTGCGAAGACGTCAGCACCAGCAGCAACTGGTTTTAAGGGAGGAGAACGACCACCGGTCGTATGCTATAAATTTAGAAAAGAGGGACACATCAGCCCAAACTGTCCACAATAGTTCAAGGTATGCTATAATTATGGAAAGGAAGGACATATCGCTCGAGATTGTACGATAACAAAACCAAGCCCAGTGGGGATGGCGACTCAAAAGGCTGTCCCAGAAAAGTCAAAGTCAACGGTTCCTGGAAGAGCGTTTGTCGTGACTGGTCAACATGCGAGGAACCCAAACGAGGTGATCACGGGTAAACTAATCATAAATTCATGCGAAGTTTATACATTACTAGATACCGGTGCTACCTATTCATTTATCTCTCCTGCTTGTGCTCAACATTTAAACTTGACTCCAAAGAAAATTAGACTTTGACTTATTTGTTGAAACTCCGTTATGAGAAACTTTCGTTACATCCACTATTTATAAATCTTGCTTGATTCAAGTTGGCACCATCGCATTACCTGTTGACCTTATTTCTTTAAAGATACTTGCTTCTGATGTGATTTTGGGGATTGATAGATTAACTACTCATCATGCCAAAATTGATTGCTTTCGTAAGGTTGTTAGTTTTCATATTCCTAAGCAACTTGTTATTCGAATTCAAGAAACCAAACCATTGAAGTCAAACATTTTCATATCAAGCCATAAAGTCATTCGTTTATTGAAAAACGGATGTCAAGTTTTCTTAGCCCATGTTATGGACTTAAACAAAAATACGTCAGATTTGAATGATATTTCTGTTGTTAGTAAATTTCCTGAAAAATTTCTTGGCTTACTCCCAAAGTGTGATATTGAATTTTGTATCGACTTTGAAACCCGGTACAAAACCCATTTCTAAAAATCTCATGGATCCTATTGAACTTCAGGAGTTAAAAATTCAACTTTAGAATTTGGTACATGAGCCGTTATCTGGTGACTTCCTTTGTGGAATGCACCGAAGCCAGACTCTCCATAGAGGATGCCATATTCGTGCAGTAGTAAACTGATAGGTGTCATTGTGATGTGCTATCCAAGATTGGGATGTGAGTCACAGTTGAGAGCAACCTAAGTTAATAATCGAAATACATAGATTTCTATGCTTAGCTGGTTATTATCGAAGATTTTGTGGAAAGATTTTCTTGAATCGCTACTCCATTAACGCAGTTGACTCGTAGAGATACAAAATTCGAATGGAGCAAGGAATGTGGGAAGAGCTTCGAAGAACTCAATAGGAGACTCATTTCGACACATGTTCTGACCATACCATCCTGGAAAAGCGAACGTGGTAGCTGACGTGTTGAGTAAAAGATCGTATACGAGTACGAATGTGATATTGTCAAAGACCCATTTCATATAACTTTCAAATGATAGATATAGAGTTAAAGACTCTAGGGACTCACATGATGATATACAAGTAGAACCGACTTTAATCGATAAAGTTAAAAACGTTCAAGCTACACACCGAAGTTGATGAATATGAAGAAGGAGGTACAAGAAGTTGTTATTCCAAAAGCGAGAATTGGCGAGATGAGGAAAGCTCAAACCTTCAATTTATTAGTCCATTTAAAATCCTAGATCGAATAGGAACTATGGCCTATAGACTCTCTTTACAACTAAGTATGACGCGTGTTCATAACATTTTTCACGTATCGATGTTACGTAAATATGTGGATGACCCGAACCATGTTATTGAGTTAGAACCGGATGAGATAGCCGAAGACTTAACGTATGAAGAGGTACCTGTCAATATTTTGGATAGGAAGGAGCATGTCCTACGCACGAAGGTCATACCACAAGTTAAAGTTTTGTGGAGAAATCATGTTATTGAGGAAATGACCCAGGAGTTGGAAACGGAAATGAAAGCGAGGTAGCCTCATCTTTTCGAAACACCATGTACGTACGTCAATTTCGAGTACGAAATTTCATAAGGAGGGGAGGTTGTAAGACCCCAAATTATTAATAAATGAAATTTAATTTTCTCTATTTATCATTTTGAAATAGTAAGGGTTGATTTGATTAATGTGGTTAGTTATGGATAAAATGCGCAAATATTTTAAATAAGCATGTGGTTATAAAATATTCATTGTTGTCGGGGAATATTCGTTTGGACGTGGAATATTCTTGCTGTAGGGGGAATATTCGTACGACGGCGCAGTCTTTTGTGGGCCCCATAACAGAAAGCGATTGGATGAAGAAAACGACAAGTATACGTTGTTTATAAATAACGGCGTAGTTGTTACCGTTAACACTGTTGGAATACCCGGTGGTTAAAACACAGTAATACGCGTTGTTGCACAGTAGCACACGATATTACACTAATTATTGATTCTTATGTAAGAAGGCACTACTCAATAATTGTTACAGTAATTACTGTTCAGTATTTTATTTTATTGATTTAATAATTGATGCGTTAATTTTTTATATTACTGTTATTTCAATAATTGTCACTATACAGTATTTTTCATTATCGGAGCAATAATTCATATTATCTGAATAATATTATTAGATTACATTATTGGCAATGTCTTGAAAGTTCTGTCTAAGAAGAGGTTTGGTCACCTAATTGCGCGCAAGTAAGGAGAAATCTTTATTGGAAAGCCCCCTCTTTCCTGGGAACGGCCTGGTTGCCAGTACTGTGATTCTATAATATTATTTGTGAATAATTAATTATTGATTTATATGATGAGGAAAATATTTATTTTATGTGGATATAGATGGAGAAAATTTTTAAAGTGACAATTGTTAAAAATTGATATTTTATCTTTTCTAATAAAATAATATTTTATTATATTATTATAATATAATAATGGGGATATTTTTACAATGAATGTGGGATATATGAGTATATGAAGATGAGGAGTATTTTTGTTGCAAAAGTTGTTTAAAACATGTTAAACATGTCTGTGGGCCCATTTCTTGACTGAAATTTGATTATAGCCTGTAAAATCGTCCAGTTTGTGGATTTCGGTCAATTTCTCTTTGGAATTTGGAAAAACTTTCTTCTGCAAAGTTGTAGAGAATTGAATTTCCTATAAAATTCAGGAGATTCAAATTTTCTGATAAAAGGGCTATTTATTATGAATTATTGAAGTTCCGAAGTTCTGAAATAATTAATTTTTGAAAGTTTTAATTATTTTTATTTAGGAAAACGTTTTTTTTGTTTTATGGACATGTTTTAGGTGTTTGAGATCAGCTGGTATGAGTACGTAGAAAATTTTAATATATATATTAATATATTATTAAATTTTCTGCTTTGGTGTTCTAAGCAATTTCCTATAAATAGGGTACTTAGGTTAGAATTGAAAATCACACCAGAAACTAAAGATTTCTCTCTCTATAATATCGAGCGTATTTGTGAGTATTTTAGTACTTTGAGTATTGCTATACGGTGCAAGTTCTTTCAGCATTATATCCAGTAATCCAGTCAGAAGTACTATCCTTTTTAGGTAAGGGATGTTATTTTCTTCTCAAATGATATTATTTATTCAATATCATTATGCTGAAATATTGGTTGGAAATTTTTATCAAATTTGGAACTTTTTCATGTCGGGGTTACTATTCATGAGTTAATATTCATGATTTACTATTCATGAGTTACTATTCACGAGTTACTATTCAAGAGTTACTATTTACGAGTACTATTCACGAAGCATGATGATGTTTTTTGTGAAATTTCTATCTTTTGGTGTCAGAGTTACTATTCACGTATACAGCACTATTCACGAATATGGCACTATTCACCGAAAAATGAAATTTCTTCTTTTCGTCCAAAATATCTATTCTGAATACTAGCTTTGATTGTATCCATGTTTTGATCATTCTTGAATTTTACCCCACTCTGGTAATTTATGAAGTATTTTTGAATGAGAATTGTTTAACGTACGAATCCTTAATATTTGTTCTTTTGCTTCACTGGATTCGTTTTCTTTAAAATATTTTTCATCATCCTCAGTCCTAATTGATGATATAACTGAATATCTTCGGCCTGTAGTGCAAAGATGAATGATTTCTTGATGAATATCTTTGGCCCGTAGTGCAAAAGATGAACAGGTATTGAGATGAACATGACCGACTGATTAATATCTTTGGCCCGTAGTGCAAAGATGAACAGGTGTTTAGATGAACATGACTAACTGATGAATATCTTTGGCCTGTAGTGCAAAGATGAATATTTGATTCCAGATATATATTGATTGATGTTACAGGGATAAAATATCGACGATGAACTTTTAAATTCATATATAGAAGATAGTAGTTTGTATTCTCTACTTAACTCTTCTAATGAATTATTATTTTCGCTGCGAAGATTGATTTAAAACTGGTTGTCTATTGTATTCTATTAAATTTTTCCCTGTTGAGGACTAACGATAATTTGTTCTATATTATCTTAGTCATAATATTCTTTACTGGGCTAGTTGAGCTCACCATTTTCCTTGTTGTTCCATTTTTCTTCTCAGGAGGCGAGAATGTAGCGAGTACTAGTCGGGGTGTGGAATGATGGTTCTAGAAGTGGTTCTAGTAGTCCTCACTATTCTATAAAATAGTGTAACAATAATTGTAATGAGGACTTATTTGAGTGTGGATATTGTCTAGATGACAATATTTGTATTTAAACTCACAGTTTTTATGTTGTATTAATAAAGTTGTAGTTGTTTCTGTACCATGTATTTTGACGACTCAGAATGGGTGTTGTATACCTATTTTGGGGGCGTCACAAAAATGGTAGTGCATCCAAGGTTATCGGCATCAGAGATATTTATCTGAAGACTAACAATGGTGGCATGTTGATGCTTAGAGAAGTTAGACATGTTCTGGATATCCGCCTGAATTTGATGTCTACTGGTAAGCTTGATGAGAATGGTTATAACATTTCCTTTGGTGAAGGTCAGTGGAAGCTCAATAAAGGGTCTCTAGTGGTGACTAGAGGAAAGAAGGTAGGTGCTTTTTACACAATGTAGGCGCATGTGGAAGGTGTTAAAGATGGGGGAGTTAGGCGAAAAAAGGACGTGTTACAAAGCCATGCAAGATGGAAGAAAAGCCTTGCATGAGAACCACGAAAAGAAAGCTCTTCACTTGAAATGGGTACCAAAAGTGAAGAAAGAAAGTGATAGCTCGCAGCCAAGATACAAAGCGGTTGTGAAAGAATTTGACAAGAAAAAATCTGTCAAGTTTGAGTTAGATCCTCCCATCAAGAAGAGTCATGCCGATGAGATAAAGTCGGACGTAAAGAAAGTTGAAAATTCCAAGAAGCTTGAGTTGAGTCAAGGCTTCGTTGGGATTAACTCCAAGTGAGAAGTTGTGGTTTGACGTGCAAATTCAGTCTTGGAAGGTTATACAGAAGCAGACACAGCAGGTTTCGAAGAGAATGAGTCTACTTCGGGGTATTTGTTTACTTTTGCAGGGGGAGTTGTGTTATGGCAGTCCAAGTTGCAGAAGTGTATTGCTTTGTCTACTACTGAGTTGACAAAAAAATATTGTGGTTTCTTCAAGAGTTGAATTTGACACAGGAATCGACTCCAAGTGATGGAGTCATGGTGAATACCTCATCTAATGGGTTCGGAGGGGGAGATTGTTGGTCAAAGAGTTGGTCCTCACCCATTAATGCTCCACCCATTGAATTCCGCCTGGGCCTTTTCTTGAATCCCTCCCTAATTACTTCCATTAAGCTATAAAAAGGAAGGCTAAGGAAGAAGAAGCATACACCAAAGTTTCCTACTCTCACCCGAGAGCAAGAGAAAAGAGAGTAGAGAGAAAAGAAAAGGGCGTGTGAGAGAAATCCCATCCGAGGAGGATGGATGAAAGTAATCCCATTCGGGAAAGGGTGGAAAAGAGTTAGAAAAATAGAGAGAGAAAGATAGTTCAAATAACATGGTGTTTTATTTGGGTTCCATCACATAGTTATTGTGGTGAAGTAATTTGGGTTTGTACGAATTGTTTGGAGTTTGTCCTGTGGTTATTACCTCTTAGTTTTAGAGGAGTTTTCACGTAAAATCTTGGTGTCTCGTTGAGAATGAACTATCTTTTTGGAAAATGCAAACAAAATTTGTAACTTTCAAATGAGTTATTTGATGTTTGTTGCCTAATGAAAGATGTTGTGGAGATTTGGAATGCTTTAAAAAGGAGTTACGTTATGGAGGATGCCAGAATGAAAAAGTATGTTATTGGGAATTTTTTGAATTTTCAAATGTCTGAAGATAAAGATGTAACCATGCAAATTCATGAGTATCATTTTGCGTTCTCAGAACTTAGGAAAGAATAGATGTTACAACCGAAACCATTTGTGGTGGGAGAACTAATTAAAAAATTACCGGAATCATAGAAGGATTACAAGAATACTATAAAACACAAGAAGAAATTCATGAATTTGGAGGAGGTTATTGTTCACATAAGAATCCAGGAAAAGAACCAAATGCATGACAAAGCGGAGAAAGCTAAAGAGCTTCACTACAAAGGCAAAATTGGTGGAAGGGAACAATAGTAACTGTAATGATCAGCAACGATCAAACAATCTTTGTAAATGAGATTATGTGAAATTATTTAATAAAATGAGATTTTATTGATAATTTGTGTTTTATGTGACTTATGGTCGTTATATGATCGTGATATAAGTTATGTGTGCGTTTTTGAGTGTTTAAAGGGTAAATGTGAAAAATAAAATGTTTTTCCGAGAAAAGACGTAAAAACACTATTCACGCTAAAAATGCAAAATCGTTTTTTCGAATTTTTGAATTACGACATCATTTCTTCAAAAAAGGGGGATCAGTGGCGAAATCAGATTTTTAAAAATTGAAAGTTGATTTTTCAGCTAACCGAGTGGGTTACGAAAACGTAACAAAAAAAAAGTTAGAAAACCTAACTGGATAAGAAAATGTCTAACTATAATTATTTGAACTAACTAAGCCTAATAATTAAGAGGCTTAGCTAAGAAATTAGAAATTCATTAGGTTAAACCAATGTTTGAGCCTAGGGTTTGAGACGATTTGGCTAAAGTTTAGCCAATGGAGAAACTAAAGGTTTAAGATGGCTTAGCTTAGGGTTGAGCCATGGCTCAAGCCTTAGGTTTAACCCTAAGACTTGAAGCCAAAGCAAGCAAGGTTGATATTTATCCCATGTGGGATAAATACAACCATGACTCACCTTATCAACTTGATAAAGTGAGGGCAAAATGGGCCATGTTGGCATGATTTTTGATGCAAGGGGGGAGGAATTGGTGAGCCATGATGCATGACTCACCACACCTAAGAAGTAGAAAATGATGATTAATATTTCATTAAGTGATTTTAGCCATTACGCGACTATTAAGTGTCTTGAGTTAGTTTTAATTGTAGTTTGATTAGGCTAACTCAAGAGGGTAATTAGTAAGCTTTTAAACATGAGGGGAAATACTTTGTGAGACTTAAGTTGGGTGACCAACTTGTAAGAAGTGGGAACTAGCTTTTATATAAGCAAACTCCATGTATCATGTCTTCACTTCGCAAGAAATTTCCTAATGGTTAGAGATAGAAGTTGAGGGAAAAAGATAGAGAAGAAAAAAAACAAGGTTGTAAGACCCCAACTTTTATGAATAAAGATGAATCTTTCTATAAATATCATTTTGAATAATTATGATGTTGATTTGTTATAATATTAAAGTTGTGGGTAATATTTATAAATTTTACAAAGTAAGCAAGTTGTTATATTCGATTGGTCGGGGAATATTTGTACGACGACACAATCATTGGTGGAAATGACAGAAATATCTTTTTATGAAATTAACGGTAGAAATTTTACCGTTCACTGTTGAAATAACCTGTGTTAAAAGTACAGTAATACACGTTGTTACATAGTAGCACACGGTATTGATTATTGATGCTTACGTGAGAAGTCATTCAGTTATACTCAATTATTGCTACAGTGATTGCTGCATAATATCTTTCATATTATTGATTCAATTATTGTCACAGTATCATCTGCATAATATTTTATATTATTAAATCAATAATTGAGACGACAAAGTTATTAATATTATTATTTACAATATTGACGATGTTTAGAAGTTATGTCAAGGAGAGGTTTGGTCACCTAATTGCGCGCCAATAGGGAGAAATCTTTATTGGAAAGCTCCCTCTTTCCTGGGAACGACCTGGTTGTTAAATATTTCGAATTATAATAATAATGATATATATTGTTAAAAATATTGTGAGGATTTTTATGAAGTATTTGTTATAAATTTTGGCGTATTTTATGGACCCCACCTACTCATTTTTCAAAATAGTGTGTTATGAGTGTGATAATATATATATATATATATATATATATATATATATATATATATATATATATATATAATATGAAATGGATAGGTGATCACGGGAATAACTCCCGCGGATATGAATTGAACATATGTTATATTTATATATATAATTTATATAATATATATTATATTTTATTTAAAAGTTTTTGTTTTATTAGAATATTTTATTGCATGGTATCCTTTTCATTCTCCTATAAATAAGATGCTTAGTTAGAATTGAAAATCACACCAGAATCATAGAATTCTTCTTCTATAATATTAAGCGTATTTCTTTTGATTTTTAGAATGCTTTGAGCGTAGAAAACAGTATAAGTTTTCTTCAAGAATATCCTCGCCTATACCAGTTGGAATACTCTTCTTTTCAAGGTAAGGGTTGTTATTTTATTCAATATTCGCTTGAAATAATATTTTCTTCCGTACTCTGTAGTATGTAAGTAATATTATTTCGTTTCAGATTTCGAATTCTATACTCGTTTTGTTAATGTTTTGGCTTCTAAAATCCATGAAATTAGTACAATATCCTTGATATTTGTGCTTCATCCTGAATCTTTTCATGGAAATATTATTCTAAGCATTCTTGATAATTTTTAACTTTTTCATTCCGAAATACTATTCACGGGGTTACTATTCTTGAAGTACTATTCATAGAGTACTATTCACTCGAGTACTATTCCCCTAGGATACTATTCATAATAAAAATTGATTCGTTTTTGGTCCAAATTATTTTTGGTACAATATTATTCTTGAATTTTACTCCACAAAGCAGTATCATGTTGACAATTTAGACGTTATTCATTTTTGGATAAATTAAATTATAAATCTTTAAAAATTTATCCTTGAACTTGTTTTATTGAATTCTTATATCATTGTCATCATCTTCATGTTTATATTATGTTGAAAGTCATATATGGCATGTAGTGCATAGATAGAATTAGGTATGATTATGACCAGGGATTATTCGGTATAATTATGACCGTAATGTTACAAATGATGTGGTAAAAGTCATCATTGGCCCGTAGTGCATTGATGGACAGTTGTTGGCATGATCATGACCATTGATGAATACACGAATATCCTTGGCCCGTAGTGCATGGATAATTTATGGTCGTGATACTAAAGAATATATTGGCCGTAGTGCAAGGTTATTCTATGTTGTGGATTATTTATTAAGCTGAGTCTCGGCGATAAAAGTGATGAAAAACCTTTTAAATCATAGAAGATAGTAGATTTTATACTCTACTTGACTCTTCTAATGGATTACTTGTTCCGCTGCAGTTAAACTTGATGCTATTATATTTTATTAGTTTAACACTGTTGTAGGCTAATGATAAATTATTCTGCATTATCTTAGTCATAATATTTCTTATTGGGCTAGTTGAGCTCACCGTTTTGCTTTCATTAGTTCTCTTCAAGTAATGAGAACGTAGCCGGGACTAGTCGGGGAACAGAGTGACGGTCCAGATGATAGCATTAGTAGTCCTCACTATTCTATGAAATAGTATGATAATAAATGTATTGAGGACTCCATTTGAGTTGAGTACTGTCTAGAATACAAAATTCGTATTAAAACTCTCAGTTTATATTTTGTCGTATTTTACACGATAATTGTATTAGTAAGTTGTATTTGAATTTTGTACCATGTATTTGGCGACTCAAGATGGGTGATGTATACCTATTTTGGGGGCATCACAAAGACGGTCAGACCAAAGAGGAAATGAAGGGTTAGATTAAAGTTTGATCCAAGATTAAGAAAAAGAAGAACGAAGAATGTAAGAACATCAAACTCATCTGTTTCATCTCTTTCTTTAAAAGCTTTCTAGCTTGTTAGAGAACTGTTTATTGGTGGCTATTATTTGTGTTGTGAGATCATAGAAGGATATTGAAGAGATAAATTTTATGAGTTTTACATATGTTAAAACATCCTAAACATGTATGCCAAGTAAATAAAAGTATAAAACTTAAGCATAAACATGAGGATAGGAAAATAAGATAATAGTGAAATATAAGCGAACTTTAATATATGTTTGTTTATGTGTTGTGCTATGATTTTGGATTATGGAATCATAGTTATGTATGTTGTGAAAGTGTTCCAAGTGGAACGGGGAAAAATATGCCATAAAAAATTTATGATGAAATTTTCCGTAAAAGATGTCAAGCGTAAAAAATCCCACCTTTGTACCCTTTTTGAGCTAAGTGTACGGGTAGTTAACACTTCCAAAAAATTATTTCTTTCTAGGGGTTGTGTAGTTGGGTTAAAATATGAGTTGTAGGCTCAAGAACGAGCTCAATCCAACTTTGGATGAGTAAGTTATGAACTACATTAAATTAGACGTTAAAACGTCTTTCGGTGAAAAAGTGGCTCCTGAAGTGGTTTTGAGCCTATTTCCCGACGAGTTAGAAAGCCAGGAAAATTATTATACTCGGGGGTATTTAATGAGTATTCTACTCGGGGGGATTTAAAGAGTATATGACAAGGGAGAAATAGACTCAAGAATGAACTCATTCTGATAAAGGACTAGAAAGTTACGCGACTCTAAAGTGGACATGTTGAGACTACTAGAAGAAAAAGTTAGAAAATTCTGAAATTTAATGTCAGCGTCGTCGCACTACCACTTAGCGTCGTAGCCCTGAGCCCTTGTATAAACAAGCACCACATCACTGAAATGGGCGTCGCAGTGCTATGTCTCTGTCAGCCCAAGAGTCGCAGCACTTCTGGCTAGCCCCGCAACGCTAGGCTACTGCAGTTTGATAGTGAAAAGTGCTTACGTATTCGAGCTTCAGATGTTCGTATTCACTTTATACAATATCTATAATGATGAATTAAAGTATTTTTAAGCGTTAAAATGAAAATTTTACGCGATGTAAAAAGTTTAGAAATCTTATGAGCTTTTTAAGTTATGTTAAAGCGTAATTCTTGAACATTAGACAAACGATGGGGGATGAATGACATATAAGTGTCAGATAGTTAGGATATTGATGTCCAGTTTAAGAAAAGAGTTTCGGTTCTTATGAAATTGACTTTTATAGAAAGTGAAAAAGAATTAAAAGTAAACCATGAGTGACACTTATACATGGCTAATTGGTATGTATTATGTGCACTGAATGTGTATGATTATTAAAGGGTGAGTAACGCTAGAGTTTTCAAGACTTATAAGGAAAGTATTCTAACATCATTTAATCTTTATTTGAAAGTTGGTTTAAAGTATGTGGATGTATATTCTTATGAATAATCCTTATGTATGCTTTGGTTTGCAAAATGTTTATCGATTGTGTAAATTTTATACATATACAAACTCTTTATTAGTTGTATAAGTGTTCAACTATGCTATAATGAATAAATTTTTAAGCTTTGTTATAACGCATGAATTGTTCATTTTTTTAAAGTTATGTATGCATGAACTATTTAAGAAGTATGTCAATATCATTTGTATCAACTAGACAAATGTTAAAAACTTTCAATGATCTATTATGTTAAAGTTTTTGAATTATTATTCAGTTTAAGTAAAGCTTCCAAACAAATTTCTACTTGGTGCTAATTCAGTTTGAGAATGAACAACCCTAATATTGGCGAAAATGTTTTAATATTATTGGAATGAAATGTCGAGTGACAGAAGATTGAAAAATAAGTCGTTCACCATGTAGTATTGATCAATACAGGGTACAATGGGTTGATCACCCAACGTTCCCGTAAGCTAAGACGCTTTACAGCATAATAGTTGTTCTAAACCTTTTAAATGAAAATGAAAGTTCGAAGTCTTATAGCCGCTTAGCTAAAGTCAGTACGTCATTTCAAAAATATGTTTTGAAAACAAAGGAAGTAATTTTCTATCATTTGAGATCTCTTCATAACTTTTGTTCATTTGTTTAAGGTTTAGAAGTATGAAAGCATGATTCTTGATTTTGTTTTTTTATATGCAACTGTTATACTTGTTGGTCATGTAAATGCTCATTCTTGCTTTAAATTAAATATTTTCAGCAAAAAATGAGTGTGTAGAAGGTTCTGTAAAGGACAAGGGCAAAGACAAGATGAACGAATAGAAGGATATAGATTCTATCTATAATACATAGGATGATTGTAAATAATTACTATTTAATTATCATGTAAAGAAGATTAAAGGTCTTAGAACCTGGGTATGTAATAATAGAACTATAATAACTAGTAATTCTTTTTCTATTAGTATAAATGCATGGGTAGATGTATGTTTATGTTAGTACCGTGGAGCACCATATTCGGAGTTTAAAGGTACTCAGATTTGGGGGAGTCACAACAACAACGTCAATTGTCAATATGGAAACAACAATGGAGGGAGGAAACATGACTTCAAGCATAACAACAACAATTGAGAATGGTACAACAACAACAACAAAAATGGAGATCTCAAGAAGTATAATCTAATTGTTAAGAAAAAAGGTAATTATTTTGTTTGTGGTAACCCTAGACATCATGTTGTGCAATGCAGACACAGGAAGAGGAACGCCAAACCTGCCCCCACCAAATACAAAATTGTTATGACATGAATTTTTTAAGCTTTAAATTCGATATTGATGAACTATTTAAGAAGTAAGTCGATGCCATTTGATTTTGGCTAGACAGAATGTGAAGTATTTTATTGGTTTCTTTATAAATCTTTGAAATATTATTGATGATAATTAGAGTTATCCAAACCAAATTATTTTGGTGTGGATTCAGAAGTAAGACCAAGAATGAACAACCCTATTATTGGGGCAAGTTTTAATTGGATATTCCGCCAGACCCAAGAGGCGGTCAAAACAAACGCATATAGTCGTTTAGTATGTAGTGTTGATCAACATAGGGTATAAAGGATTTATCATCGAACGTGCTCGTAAGTTATGATGGATTACAGTTGAATTATTGTTAAACCTTTTCAAAAGTATGAAAAAGAAAGTTATTGGTCTTATGATCGCTCAACAAGAAATAAAAGTATGTTGTTTCAAAAATATTTTAAACAAAAGGAAGTTATTATTCTTATTATTCGAGACTACTTCACAACTATTGTTCATTTGTTGAAGGTTTAAGAGTATGACTGCATGATTCTTGATTTTGTTGTTATTACAACTATTATACTTGTTGGGCATAAAAAATGCTCATTCTTGATTTAAAAGTATATATTTTCAGCAAAACCTGAACGTGTAAAAGGTTTCGATAAAGACAAAGGGAAGGGCAAGATGAACGAGTAAAAGAAATGGAACACTATTTGTAATAGTTAGAAGTAATGTAATATTTACTATGTAAATTACCATATTTTGAAGATTTAAAGGTCATAGCACTTGGGATTGTAAGAATATGTTTGTAATAGTTAGTAATTACTATCATGTTATCACGGTTATATAGATGAATGTATGTGGATGTTTAGTACCGTGTAGCACCATATCTTGATTTTATGGTACTTAGATTTGGGGTCGTCACAGTGCTGCATATAGATTTTTTGTTATTAAAAGTGATGTGTTGGATATTAATATTGTGCTTGAAGCTAAGAATACCGAATTTTTTGAAAATAATTTTCCTATGTTAAAAAATGATACTCATCATAGACTTGAGTTTGTTGCGAGTTACATATTTAAATTTGATGTTGGAATAAATAAATGTGCATGCATTATCAAAAGATGTAAAGTCATTATTAGATCATATGTACAAGGACTTAGATTAAAAATCAAAATAAGTTTATCTGAGCTTAATGTTTATCTTTTTGTAAAATCCCTTGTAATAAAAAGATCAAACTTGTTAGGTTGATCTTATGAGGTGTAATAGATAGGCAGAACAAAATCGTGGAGATTGCAGAAGCCAGAATCGTAGTTTGCTGAGCAAGCCTATCAGAATTGTGAAGCAATTTGCTGAGTGCCTGTCAAGTCAAGTCAAAATCGTAGGCACTACTCTAAATTTTGGAGTCCTCAAAGCATTAAGATCGTAGTCATTCAAGTGCTATCAAAACTAAGGAAAAATCATAGAGTACTCTACGATTCTCATCAGAGGTTGACAAGTATAAATTGCCTGCAAGCACTTATAATCAAACCACGATCGTTGTACTCATCAGTAAGCATCAAAATAGTTGAAGATCGAGTCTAATAAACAAAAATGCTTGACATCATCAACTGACATTTGAACGTTGATATGATTGAGAAACCAAATGCCCTCACCAACACCCTTGGTTAAATCAAAGAATCAAAAAGTAAGAAGAAACGTGTCTACCAACTAGTCTGCTGATAGTGATGTTTTAGAGGTGTTAGGTGGGAAAGCAGACTGCTGTGTCAGGCATGTTAAAATGAAACTTTCACATCATCTCAGTGTTCAGAATGCCCGAAGCATTAAATGCTAAAACGAAAGCCTCTCAACAGGAAGATTTCAAAGGCTCGTATATAAGGCTAATAGATTGAAGATGTCAGATAAGTAAGAAGATGGAAGCAAGAAGCAAGAAGCAAGAAACAAGAAACAAGAAACAAGAACATAAAAGAAAATCACAATAACATCTGACAAATCTTCACTCCACGATTCAGCAAAATCTTGTTTCGCTACTAAATTCATTAAAACTTGGGCTTAAGGCAACTTAGTAGCACAACAACAATAACCTCAACTACACTCATTACAGAGATGCCAAACCTACTAGGTTTAAAGAGTATTTAGTGTACTAACATTCCAAGTCTGCTGGACTTGAAGATTTCTTTGTGAACTAGCCTTCCCAGATTGCTGGTCTTAAAGGAATCTCAGTGATTCGAAGATTGTATCAATATTCTTAGTGAATTTCCTACTCGTGGAGTAGAAGAGTGGACTAAGAGTTTTGAATGCTCTGAACCACTTAAAATACTGTGTCATTTACTTTCCGTCTCTTTAACTTCAATATTTGCTATAATTATTGTTAAAGTTATATATTCTGTTTTATCTTAACGGGGATAATTAATTCATACATTCCGATGTGGTTAATTAATTATTTAATTAACAAATATGTTAAGTTACTCTTTGAAAAGAAAAAGATTTTAAATATCTATTCAACCCCCCTCCCCCTTCTAGATAACTTTCGTGCATTTGGGAATTAACAATTGGTATCAGAGTAGGTTCTCTAATCTAAAGCCCACAAAGCTCAAGTAGATCACGGCACACATCGTGAGAGAATCCAAGTTTGGTGGAGGCAGCAAGCCACCAATGTGCAATAAAGACAAATTTGCCAACTGGAAGGTTCGAATACAAGCTTTCATGGGCTCAGTAGATGATGATCTATTTGAGACAGTATTGAACGAGTCCTACATTCCAACAAAGCTTGCACCAACCCCTAATGATCCAAATAGAACGCAGATCAAGATAAAGTCAGAATGGACTGATAATGAAAGAAATGTTGTCCAACTTGACAAAAAGGCTAAGAACATTTTCTTCAAGTCTTTATAAGATGACTTATTTGAAAATGTAGTCAACTGCAAGACTGCAAAAGAAATATGGGAAGCTCTACTCATCATGTATTAATGAACGGAAGAAGTCAGAGAGAATAAGCAATCTCTACTCACCCAACAGTACGAGATTTTCGCTCATATACCCGAAGAAAACATTAATTCAATTTAAGAGAGATTTAATGTTTTGCTCTACTCTCTTCGATCCTTTGGAAAGATTTATCCCAACAAGGATCTCATTTGAGACAGACAAATGAGCTAAGTGCATAAAGAGATTTGAATCTAGCTTCTAAGATTAAGGAGTTAGAGAAAACGATCAAGATATGGAACAAGTCTTCATCATCTATGGACTCTTTGATCTCTATTCAGATGAATTCTTCTGATACATCAGGTGTAGGTTTTGAGGACTCTCCCTCGGTATCAAATGTGATAAAGTCATTGGAAACCAGCACTAGCAATATTTCTAATCTCAATAGAAGTATTAATTTTGTGAAATCCATATAGAGTGTTGAACCAATGAATCATTGCTCTTCTGAACTAAGTAATGTCCTTAGACATAACGGATCTTGTGTTGGTCTAGGATTTAGAAAAACCAAGAGTAAATCAAATGCTACTCTCCAACCTCGAAGGATCGTGGAGTCTAACAAAACGTGTTCCACGAACCAAACAGGAAGGAATCGTAGACTTGAGGTGTACTATACAAAATTTTTGAATCATAGAACAATATGGAAAAAGGAGAAGTATAAGGATAAAGTTATCGAATATCTATATATGTCCATGATAAGAAAGAATCCACATACACACACAAGCATGCATTATACTAGATGTTTTATATGTGAAGATATGTTCACAAAGCTGCAACATGTTATTATAATCTTATAAATCATAGACCTAAAATCAAGCAGATATGGGTCCTCAAGAGAACTAATAGGAAGGACCCAAGCAAGTCTGGGTACCAAAATGAAAGGTAAATTTTACTGCAGGTACAAAGCCCCACTATGATAACCTGGTACATTGATAGTGGATGCTCAAGGTATATGACTGGAAACAAAGTTCTTCTTTCTAACTTCAAAGAAAATGAGGGTCCAACAGTCATTTTTAGTGACAACGGATCTGGAAAAACCAAAGGATATGGCTCAACTAGGAAATGGTGATGTGTCTTTCAGCAAAGTAGCTTATGTTGAAAGTTCAAAGTATAATCTCTTGAGCATTATCTAACTTTGTGACAAAGGACATCAAGTCACCTTCCTTAACAATCAATGTTAAGTCAGAGATTTGAAGACCTCTTCTCTAAAGCTCACTGGAACCAGAGAAGGAAATTTCTATGTTGTCAACCTTGTTAAATTAAATCCTGATGAGACAATATGTTTCCTTGCCAAAGCCTCTGAAGAAATCAGCTGGTTATGACATAGAAGACTATCTCATCTAAACTTTAAAGGCATGTCGAAATTGGCC
This sequence comes from Panax japonicus, assembly GCA_020205505.1. Taxonomy (NCBI): domain Eukaryota; kingdom Viridiplantae; phylum Streptophyta; class Magnoliopsida; order Apiales; family Araliaceae; genus Panax; species Panax japonicus. Next base: position 32,146,631 of record CM035109.1, on the reverse strand, counting down.
TCCAAAGACCTTGTAGCAGGATTTCCGACATTCAATTTCGTCAAAGAAAGACCCTGTAAAGCTTGTCAGCTAAGAAAGAAAACAAAGAGCTCATTCAAAGGCAAAACAGTCAACTCTATTAATAAGCCCTTGGAGTTAATTACTTCACATGGACCTCTTCGAGGTTATCCCTACTGTAAGTCTTGGAGGAATGAGATACTCACTGGTGGTAGTAGACGACTACACCAGCTACACATGGATATTCTTTCTGAGTTCTAAAGACAAAACTTGCTCTCAACTTATCAAGTTGTTCAAGCTAGTTATGAATGCGAAAGGAGAAAAGATCGAGGCCATCAGAAGTGATCATGGAAGAGAATTCAACTTCTAAGAGATGAACAAGTTCTGTTAAGATAATGACATTAACCACAACTTCTTAGCTCTAAGAACTCCATAGAAAAATGAGGTAGCTGAGAGAAAGAACAGAACCTTGATTGAGGCAGGAAGAACACTACTGGTAGCAGCTCTCATACCTAAATACTTCTGGGAAGAAGCTATTAACACTGTTTGCTACACCAATAACAGATCTCTTATTCATCATACGCTCAAAAAGACCCCTTATAAGCTATGGAAAGAAAGAAAGCCAAATGTCAGCTATTTCCATGCTTTTGGTTGTATTTGTTACATTCTCAACAATGAAAAATAATATTTGACTAAGTTCCAACCAAAGTCAAATGAGGGAATCTTTCTTGGGTATGACACAGATAGCAAAGCGTACAAGGTGTTTAATAAGAAAAATCTGAGTGTTGAAGTCTCTATTCATGTCATCTTTGATGAAACTGACTCATCAGGCAAGTTTGTACCACTCAACTCCACAATCGACGAACCAGACACCACAATCGAAGTTGTTAAGCCAGTCACCACGATCGTAGGCTTAGAAGAAGGAATCGTGGAGCACAGAGAAACAATCATAGAAGACACTGCTCTAGACAATGAGCATCTAAAATAAGGAGCTGAAGTCGATCTTGAAGAATTTAGATAAGAAGGCACAAGAACTGACGTTCCAACAGGAAGCAGATGGGCGAGAGATCACACACAAGACTTGATTATTAGAGATCCAAATGTAAGAATCAAGACTAGGTCAACTACTCAAAATGAGTGTTTCTACCTGAGCTTTATATCCCAGATGAAACCTAAGAAGATAGGGGAAGCCTTGGAAGATTCAAGCTAGATTAAATCTATAAAGGAGGAACTAAATCAATTTGAAAGAAATAGAGTGCGAAGAATAGTTCTATGACCAAATCACCAACCAGTCATTGACACCAAATGGGTATTCAGAAACAAGATGGATGAAGATGTGGTGATCACAAGGAACAAGGCAAGAATTGTCGCAAAAGGTTACTCTCAAGAAGTAGGCATCGACTATGACGAGATCATTGCTCCTATTGTCATACTAGAAGAAATCAAAATATTTCTTGCCTATGATGCACATATGAAGTTCAAAGTCTTTTAAATGGATGTCAAAAGTGCATTTCTGAATGGAGAACTTTAAGAAAAAGTCTATAAGGAACAACCCCCAAGTTTTATCAATCCAACTTTCTCTAATTATGTTTATAGATTATATAAAGCACTATATGGACTAAAATAAGCACCTAGAGAATGGTATAAAATACTACTAAACTTTATTATTGAAAAGGAATTCTCTAAAGGAAGAGTAAACACTACACTATTTCTTAGGAAGCACAAAGATAAAGGTCTATTAGTACAAATATATGTAGATGACAATATTTTTTGTTCTACTGATAAAAAGCTATGTGAGAGATTTGCCAAGCTTATGCAGAGTAAATTTGAAATGAGCATGATGGGGTGAACTAAATTTTTTTCTTTAGATTTCAAGTGAAGCAAACTGATGAAGGTATCTTTATCAATTAAGCCAAGTATATCAAAGACTTTCTTAAAAAGTATGGCATGTAATCAGCTTCCCCCATGAGAACTCCAATTGCACCAACCACTAAGCTTGACAAAAATGAGAAAGGTGAATGTATTGAAATTACTCAAAACAGAGGTATGATAGGTTCTCTTATTTACTTAATTACTAGTAGACCAGACATCATGTTTGCTACATGTATATGTACTAGATTTCAAGCTAACCCTAAGGAATCACACTTAACTGCTGTGAAAGAATTTTCAGGCATCGTATGTTCTCAGAGCCGAGATCTATAGAGATCGTTTAAGAAATATTTTTTGTTTATCCCAAAAGACTTACGCTAAGAAGGTCTTTGAACAATTTCATATGAACAATTACAAATCAATAGACACTCCTATTACTAAAGGTGATGCCATAAGGCCTAAGTAATGTCCTATCTCTCTAGAAAAGAAAAAGAAAATATCTCATTACCCATATGACAGTGCTATACAAAAGTTGATATATGTAGTTGTGTGTACTCGGCCCGATATAGTATTTGCAGTTGGTTATGGTTGCTATCAGCCTAACCCTTCGTTGGCTTATTGAAGAGAAATTAAGACGATATTGCGATATTCGAAGAGTACTTTGGCCTATATGTTGTGCCATAATAGCCCAAAATTATGCTTAATTGGTTACTCCGATACAAGTTTGGGAGGTAATCATGGATTGTGTAAGTTCACCTCGGGAAATGCATTTTTACTGCAGGTGGCGCTGTCACTTTCTGTAGTAAGAAACAAACTTATGCAACTCTATCGACAATGGAGTTGAACTTTTTTGTATGTAAGTCATATATATAAGAAATGACGTGGCTGAGAAGATTCTTCAAGGATCTTGAGTAGTTAATAATGCTTCGGATCTCATGAATATGTATTGTGATAGTACAACAACTCTTAATCACATAAAGGATCCTAAATATCACAACGGGAAGACTGATGAGTGGGTTTATACCTATGATTTGGATATCTTTAGAACTTTATTCTTTGTTAACTTTAAGTAAATTTAGTGTCATTTTACTTGTTTTTGTGTTTGTGTTGTAGGAAATAGCTTCGGAAGGTTAAAACATGAAAATTGGAGCTTAGTGGCATTTTTGTAATTTTTGAAAAATTACCCCCGTCGGGGCTGGGGGTTCCTAAGTTAAAAATCCCGCCGGGGCCGGCTTGTTGGTAAGAAAAAGGATTTTTCAGAAGTTGAGTTCAAGGAGGATTGGTTTGAGCTGTTTGTTTCAAGGACTTTAAGGAATCTAAAAGACACATGAAGAGGCATATAAAAGGAGGAGAGTCACAAGGATTAAGTGGAGGATTCCATTAAATTGGATTAGGATAAATACCCTAGTTCTTATTAGATTTGGAGATTGAAGCAACTTGGAGACCATTGAAGATCAAGAGCAGGAGCTTGAGGAAGATGGAGATTTGCTGACAACAGATTTTATTCTCTTCTTTACTCTTATTTTTGTCTTTTAATTTTTATTCAATTGTGGAATCTTGGTTTTAATTCATTAATTATGAACTAAATCTTTTATTTAAGATTACAATGGATCTCTATTAATTATTGTTATTATTCTTGAATTGTCTATTATGGTTTGTAATGAATTGCTTAATTGTCTAGTTAACAATTACCGTGATAATCTATATGAACTCGAGAGATGGAATATAGATTTAAATATAATCATAATAGCATGTGATTGTGTTTTTTGCATGGTGTTGAAATTCATAATTTATGTCTAGGATAGAGATATACATGTATATCGCATGTAATCTGATAGAGAACTTGTGATTTAAATCCTCTTTAATTGTAATTCACATAGAGATATAGTGAATTAGTTAATTAAGGTGTTCTTCTTAATTCTATCATCTTTGGATTTAAGTTGATTTGAGTATGATGCATTGAGAGATGATCATATATATTTATGTGTTCTTGATTAACAATTCAGAATAGTGAGCATAATTGATAAGGAGTGTATTAATTTAAGTGAAACAATAAGTGAAGTTGTGATCTTAAATCTCCACAATTTGATTTTTAACTAGTGCCAATGAGAATTAGTTTAATTAAATAATTTAATTTATAATCTTAATTTGCTTGTTTAAATAAAATTAGTTTGGTTAAGAGTTAGTATTTGGTAATTTGTATTAATAATTCCTCGTGGGAATGATACTCTACCTACATTTTATTACTTGTTGATCACGTATACTTGTGTGTCGTGCTTAATTAGATTACACCCAACAAGTTTTTGGCGTCGTTGCTGGGGAATTAGTTTAATAATTTTTGCCAATATTAGCTTCAATCAAATTAGTCTTAATTTAAACTCTCTTTTTTTCATTTCATTATCTTCCAATTTTTCTCTCTTTTTAGGTACCATGATTGGATGCAATTATCAATGACCATATTTGAGTATGACTCAGTTAAGGGACACAGGGATTGATGGACTCAATGGAATTTCTGTATTATCAGCACAACTTGAGACACTTTCGAAGAGGTTGGACGTTGTTGACGCCCAACGTATTCGAAGGATAGCGGTAGTTTGTAATTATTGTGCTGAATCACAATCATCCAAGTAATCAATGCACCGTCAGTTTTCGGTTGGGACACCATGGCGGTGACTACCTTAACAACTATGATTATTGTAACTATTAACAAGAGTGAGGGTATCACCCGGATTCTTCATGGAGCTACAAATATGAAGACGAATACTACTCTCCAAATCCAACATACACACCAGAATTCTTATGTCCACCTCTATTGCCACAAGAAGAAAAGTCAAATTTGGAGGAATTCATGTCGAAGCTCATACCAAACAAAGAGGAGATGATGACGAGTCAAGAAATATCGAGCCAAAATTTTCATAATCAGATGGAACAACTCTTCACTACCTCAACCAATGGTCCTCAATACATAGATTCTAAAACTGAAACACACAATTCAATATTAGAGGAATTGTTGTCCAAGTTCATAGCATCAAATGAGGAGAGCGGGATTAATCAAGAAAAGTCAATTCAAAATCTTCAGAACCAGATAGATCAAATGTTCTCAGCCTTGAACAACTGTTCTCAAAACAATTGGTGTTATGACATGGATTCTGAGACTGATGGAGAGCCTGAACCAAATCTACAACTGGATGAGGCACAAGATGTTAAAAAAGAGAATACAAGTGGGGATAAGGAAAACAAGGCCAACGAAGATCTAGCTTTAACTGCAAACGATGTTGAGCCAATGTTATTTATGCTCCAAGTGTCTTCTCCACCAAAATTCAAGGATCCGATTAAATTTGCAAAATCGTGCCCGATATATATTCCATAATGGAGTAGAAGTGAGTATTAGGAGATTTTTGTGATCGAACCTCTTAAAATCTTGCGTGTTATTTCCTTTGTACATTTATTTTATGCGTGCTTGAACTCTTACGTACATTTGCTAAACTCATTACTAGGTCTTTCTATAAAAAATTATCTCAAGGGGATTTTCCTAATTTATTCTACTGCATAACTAAAGCTAATTAAATTTTTAACAAAATAAATTAACTGAAATTTTACTTATTGCACCAATTCCTTCTAAGACCAACTCATGATGTCATCTAACTTTTACCAGAAGGTGTTTTGCATTACACATACTGACATACGAGAGTGATAGTACCTATTTAGTTAGATGATATATAAAGGCATCAGGCTAACCATTCACTATAATATTTAAATTAACAGAATTAGTATTTTTGTTAACAGATTTTAAAGTGTATACTATATATTTTTATGTGTATACGTTATTTAGCTTAGTTAATTACCGCTAAAACCCCATGCTGCATGAATACTGGTTGTTTCCTCTTTCTTCCATAATAATTTCCTCCTTCGCGACCCTCGGGAAATCTTTGCAACCTTAATATATACCCATCACCGGTAGTCACCTGGAAAAAAAAATTAAAATATCTACGTCAATGGAGTGTAATTTAATAAGTTCGGCATGCACGGATATTTTTACTGTTTATTTTATCAAAAAACAACATTTTTGATAGGTATTTTTTCCCATTGAATCGCGTGAACAGAATATTTTATATTAATGTCTAATAAAAAAAACTCATATTAAACAAGTCCATAACTGACACATGATACGAATTTGGGGATGTCAATCAAATGATCAATGAACATATATATAATTCATCCAAAAAAAACAAGTGTTCACTTCAATTATAGATCTATTCTGAAATTGACTGTCAACTTACGGGGACATATATATAATTCATCCAAAAATCAATTAAGACAAATTAAATGGCCAAAATAAATTGAGCTCTTACATCATATTCCTCGCACTTATAACCATGCGTCAACGTGTTATCCGAACATATACTAACGGTTGGTCCAACGCTAACTTGACCCCTGGTTAGACTGTTGTTTGAAGCCAAAGCTGCAGCTTCATAAGGATGAATTATTACAAAGGCTAGAATGAAAACCTTGCTCAACAAGCCAAAAACTGCCATTTTAATTCTCTTTTACTTAATTTGTGGAAGTTTTAAATAGATGAATGGAGACCCCCGGCCCTTTGTATAAGAGATGAGAGTAATATAGAGGGAGAGTGCGTGCTGAATAAAAAGGGTAAATTACATATAATAGTACATTTTTAGAAATAATTACAAAAATCATACACCTATAAAATAATTACAAAAGTATTACACTTTTTTGTTTTTATTTTCAATCTTAACATAATTAAAGGTCCTTAAATTAAGGGATTAATATGTAATGACTTAAATGACAATATTAGTATAATTAGGATTCCTTAATTTAGGGGATTAGTTTTGGTAGGTGACATTTTCTCTCTCATCTCCTTTTATTCTGCCATTTTATTCTTTTCTACCATTTTCTCTCTCATCTTCTCCTACTTTCATTTTCTGTACGCCACTGCACTTCTATTCTTCCATTTTCATATTTAAAGACAAAAGCTGAAGAGTGAAGAGAGAAGATGAAGACGCAATTGAAGAGAGAAGATGAAGACGCCATTTTCTCTCTCATTTTCTTCTATTCTGCCATTTTTTCTTCAAAAGATGAAGACGCCATTTCTGTCATTTTTGTATAAAAGATGAAGACGCCATTTCTGCCATTTTCTTATATTCTACCATTTTTTCTATCTCTTTCATTCTTCCAATTGTTCTCCATATTTCTTTGTACTCTGTTTTTGTAAGTACTTCTATTTTACTTATCTCTCTCTCTCTCTCGAGCACTAATTTTTAAGGTTCTCTTTAATTTCATTCATTTGGGGTTTATGATCTTAATTTTATGCAAAATGTACATTTGATTATGAATTTATGATCATTTTTTTTGTTGATCGGTGTTGATTGGTGTTTACCTTAGTATAAAAGTTTGGTTACCTCAGTATAAAAGTTTGGTTACCAAACTTTTATACTGAGGTAACCAAACTTTTATACCAAGGTAACCAATCCACCTCCACACCATCAGTTTTTTCATAGTGCAGTTGGTAACCAAACTTTCACACCAAGGTAACCAAACCTTCATACCAAGGTAACATTGGTATAAATGTTTGGTTACCTCAGTATAAAAGTTTGGTTACCTTAGTATAAAAGTTTGTATACCTTAGTATAAAAGTTTGGTTACCTTAGTATAAAAGTTTTGGTTACCTTGGTATAAAAGTTTGGTTACCTTAATATAAAAGTTTGGTTACCTCAGTATAAAAGTTTGGTTACCTTGGTAATTACCAAGGTTTGGTTACCTTGGTATAAAAGTTTGGTTACCTTAGTATAAAAGTTTGATTACCTTGTTATAAAAGTTTGGTTACCATGATATTACTAATGATTTTCTCCTCTGCAATATCTTGAGAATTTCCTTTTACTACTAGAAAATGGTTGCTCTCGCCACTACCGCCCCAGCCTCCACCTCCACCGTCTCTGTAACCACCACTTGAGCCACCACCGCCATCTCTGCCACCACCCCAACCACCGCCATTGTTACCTCCTCCATAGCCATCACCGCCGCCTTTGAAGCCGCCATTACCACCTTCTCCGAAGCTGTCACCTCCTCCAAAGCTTTTACCTCCTCTGAAAATTGCCTCTTGCCACCTCCTGCAAAGTATAAAATTTGTACAGTCTTTCCTATGAAATTTGAATTTGAATATTTGAATTTGAATTTTTTTTTGTGGTTAGATCCCAGATATTTGAATTTGAATGATTAGTTATGGCAGATATTTCTACTTAATTTTAGGTTTCCTTATTAATATGAATTGCATTATTTTTGTAATTATGTTATTGTGTTTTATTTTTGTAATTACTTTCTAATTGTTGTATATTAGTTTTAAGGACCCTTTAAAAAATCAACCATAATCAAATACTATAGAACGAAGGAACTATTTGCAAAGTGAGGAAGAGAGATGGTGAAAGGTTAATAAAAGCTTCATAAAAAAATTATTTCTAATCTTTTTTTTTTGAAATTAAATCGAGCCTCCGAAAAAGAAAGGTACTCACGTCTGTTCTGTAACTTAATATGAAGTCGTTAGGCTCATGTAATTCGTGTGTCCGGTCCTCTTACTTCGTTTGTCCTCTGTTTCATAACAAATAAATGTCAAATGCATTTATTGGATTTGGCTACTCCTCAAACTCATTAATAGACCTTTCTTACAATTTCATTCACTATATTAAAATTTTATATTTATAATAAATATAATTCATGAAATCAACACCTATCATCAATAACTATATATATATATCTATACTATATACTCCACTATATATTTCATCTGTCTCATAATATATGACGTTTTAGAGTTGTGCATAAAAATTAAAAAAAATACTTTATCTAACAAAATACAACTGATTTTGAATTTTCCGCTCATCCTAATAAATCATCTGGACGGTCAAAAATTTGGGATAAATCTCACCGTCCATGTAGTGCTGGAGGCACGGGAAACAACTAGTTGTATAATATTAAATATAATATCAATTGTATATAATACTCTTAAATTCTCATAATTACCATATTTATCTCACTCTCTCTCATCTATAAAATTTTCCTATGAGAAGTAATTTTAGAAAGATTATAATTAAATCTCTTAGATTATATAAAATGACAAATAATTTAAAAAAAATAAAATTATTTAAAAATGTTATAAAATTATGTCTAGATTCATTATATAATGGATGTCTAGTAACTCCCATGTCCATTGAGTTTTGTAACTCATGACTCTTGAGTTTTGTAACATCCTAGTAGTTATGTTAGTATTGATGTTATTATATCTATATATAATAACATTTGTAAAGTAAAGGTGAGATGGACATATACAATTACAAAATATGAAATGAGAATGCTCCTCCCTTGATCATCATCTTTGTTCTTCATATTATATATTAATCTTTTATAATACGTTATCAGCACGATTTGCTTCTCACTTTCGTCTTAAAGCAGAAAATTATATTTGGTTTATTGGTAAGAAGTAGAAGGTATATTTATCTATTATTTATACAAATTATTAATATACTTTTATGCATGTCTTCAATATCAGATGTTGTAGGATTCTGGTGACTATGCTTTCATATGAAAGCATGGTGGCCTAAACAGGCCTATATTTGCTCATGCAGGATTTGATTCGTTAAAGCATGCTAGTATAACTAATTTCAGTTTCACTGGTTGCAAAAGCTGAGAAATTTGATAGTAAGGGATAGTAAGTAATTAATTGTCTGACTTTGTTTTGGTTTTTGGAAAATGGAAGACTCAACTGCGCTACTTGGAACCTATAGAAAAATAAAAATTAATTGGAGTTCAGGATGCTTTTAGATTTCAGTCATGGTGGTGACTGATGATAATATCACCTCAATATAGATAAATTGTTTACTTTGATTTAGGTTCATGAGATTAGTAGCCTTAACATAGGGTGAGATTTTCTTTTTAGTTAAATTATGTTATCTGCCACCTGTTTAAAGATTTGTAGTGAAGTCGATTACCTGTCATGATTTTATCTATCTGATAAATTCACCAACTAGTTGAGCAACTTTATAACAATTAATGTGGCAAAATTCTTAATCCCTTCTTTTCAATTTGAACCAAGTACTGCTTGTAACATTGGTGAAAGATAAAGAAAAAAAAGTAAGCATTCAAAGTGTAATCTTTCTTGATTATTTGGCCCTTGATTACTTGTCTCTTTATGGCTGGTCCATAGCTCAGTGGTAGAGCATTTGACTGCATCAAGAGGAACACCCAGTTACTGCCATATCAATTTGATAATAATAGCAGTATAGTAAGTAACATAAATAAAATCTTACATTGCAAAGCTTCATATCCATTTGGACCCTGCTTTGGGTCATAGCAAATATACTTAGTAGTGTTGGCTTGTTATTTAGTTTTAGTAGAAAAATTTAGTTTCGTATTTTACTGCATTTCTATAAATTGTTTCATTATAATTAAAACTGAACATATATAATTATTTAATTTGATGGAAAATATGTTTAGTTATTTAATATTCAAATTTTATAAATTTGAATTTGTTGCCATTGATTTATATCGAGCAAGAATTGTTTATAATGGAATCTTGATGTTGAGATTCATATAAAGGCAATGAACCTAGGAAATACAATTAAAGTTGACAATCATGCATCCCTGTAGGATCATACAAAATTAATTATTTTTATTCTCTATCATCTCCATAAAAAATATTGATAATGACATGTTAGAAAAAAAAGAAGAAAATATTTACTATATTTCATGACTCGAATATGCTCCTGTAGTAGCAATATTGTGAGTATAAGTTCATAATATATTCCCTAAAGCGATAAAAGAAATTATATTCCTAGAAGTGATATCATTTCTTCTAGTGGCTGTACAAAATAATGAGTTTTTGCTGAAAAATCAACAATCTAGCTTGACCGATTCTGTTACATTCCTTGAAGTTAATGGAACGTCATTTGATAATCATAGAGAAAATTATGGTTGTGATTATGGTAGTAGACGTGAAAGGAATAATCAATATAAAAAAGGAATGTACCTGTCGTACTCCTAAACATTTGGTATATAGATTTGTACCAAGACTCCATAAAAAAAAAAGAAAATGGAATTGAAATAAATTTTATTGTTCATAATGATCCTGAGATCCCATGGATTATTTTGACTTTTCAAATGGAGTGGATATAACTCATTTTGATATCTATAGTATCCTTGATTTTATGTTGATAAATGTTCATACTAATTAATTATTTTTATTTCATTATATTATGACATTATATTAAGTATTTATTATATGTTTTATTTATGTTTCGAGTAATAAAGTTAAATTTATGTTTTGCATATATGAAGTTGTATGGGCTAGAAGCTCATCAAACTTAATTAAAGTCTCTGGAAGAGCGATTATAATATTGTCAAAGAGCACAAAACTTTGTATTGATGATTCTTTATATTCTTCTGAGGCAAGCAGAAATTTGCTCAGTTTTAAAGATATATGTTATAATGGTCATCCATTGAAGAACTAGAAGATTCTTCAATTTAAGGAATTCTCATGTGCTGCTTGTTCTCAAGGCAAATTGGTCATTAGACCATCACCAGCTAAATTTTGGATTGAATCTCCAAAGTTTCTAGAACGTATTCAAGGAGATATTTGTGGGCCTATTCACCCACCAAGTGAACCATTTAAATATTTTATGGTTTTAATAGATGCATCTACAAGATGGTCACATGTGTGCTTATTATCAACTCGCAACCTGGCGTTTGCGAGATTACTTGCTTAAATTATTAGATTATGAGCACAATTTTCGAATCATACAATCAAGACTATTCGTCTTGACAATGCTGGTGAATTTACATCCCAAACATTTAATGATTATTGCATGTCACTTGGGATATATAATGAACATCATGTTGCCCAGGTTCATACTCAAAATGGTCTTGCTGAATCATTTATTAAACGCCTCCAGTTAATTGCAAGATCATTGCTCATGAGAACAAATCTTCCTGTCTCTGTTTGGGGGCATGCTATTTTATTGAAGGCAGTGAAGAATTTCTTATATTACTTCAATAGTATCGGGCTAGAAGCTCATATTAGAAAAGTTGTAAATTTTCTCTTCTGGGATATATATACTAAAATGAGAATAATTGAAATAAATGTTGTAATACACCAGAAATATATAATACACCAGAAGTGTTCAGATCAAAAAGATTTTTATTATTTAGCATGATCATATTGATCATACAGGATCAATAATGTTGCATTGAATTATTGAAAACTCCCATGAACATCCCGTAAGGAACCAGAAGATTCATTTACTTATTGATTATATCAAAGTAAATTAATTACCAATACATGCTTGGGTCATGCTATTCATAACCTCAATAAGTGATATTTTTAAGGTATAATTTAAGGATTGTTATTTTAATGAAACAGTCTTCTCACCATTAGGGGGAGAAAAGTCGTTGCCTAAAGCACGACGATAGATCGTTGCCTGAAGTACGATGGGAGATTAATTGAAATATTTCAACGTTATTTAATCTTGATCCTTATACAAATCAATATGAACTAGAAGTTCAAAGGATAATTCATTTACAATGAATTACAAATTAATTATCAGAATTATTCATCGATAATAAGAAAATAGTGATATATCACATTCCAGCTACTAATACTCTAGCAGAGATTGATGTCCCTGTAGGACAATCAATTAATGCAGCAGTAAATTGAATCTAAGTCACACCAAAAACATGAAAGAATGATCGGTGTTAAAGATAGAATTTCCCAGAAGAAGAAAGTACAAGAAAAATAAGTTGCAGCCTATAAAGAGGCTATACCCATGAAACAGGCTACAAAATTTATCAATCTATCCAAAACTTATGAACAAAAATCTCATGTAAATAAAACTCTTGAAGAGTTATCCCTTGAAGAGGATCAGGTACCTGAAAATAACGAGATCTCGATACATTATGTATATACAGGAGATGTATATATTGGATAGAAATAAAATCGTTGTCAACAACATATTTTTATATAAATTTGCTATGGATATTACCAGAAGTAATGATCATCGTTGATGAATGTAGAAATATTTGGCCAATGTAGAAAGAGGCGATTCAAGCATAATTAAATTCACTAAGTAAATATGAAGTTTTTAGACCTGTAGTCCGAACACCTAAAGGTGTAATGCCTATAGAATACAAATGAGTATTTGTAGGAAATAAGAAAAATAAAATTATATGGTAAAAAGTGCAACTTGTAGCACAAGATTTCTTTGCAAAGACATGATATTAATTATGAAGAAACATATGCTCCTGTAATGGACACAATTACATGCAGATTTTTAATTAGCTTGGTAGAAAGAGAAATTAATGGATGTTGTTACATCATATCTCTATGGATTCATTATATAATATATGAAAATCCATGAAGGATATAAAATGCCTGAAGCATATAATTCTACATCTCGAAATATGTATTCTATTAAGCTACAAAGATCTTTATATGGGTTAAAACAATCCAGATGCATATTGTTGTATAATCGCCTAATTAGATATCTTTTGAAAGAAGGATTTGAGAATAATCCAATTTATGCATGCATTTTTATCAAAAGATCATAATATGAATTTGCTATTATTACTGTATTTATTGATGAAAGATTTTGCTCCAGAAGAGTCGAAAAAAAATAACAAATTTGAGATGAAAGATATTGGAAAGACAAATTTTTGTCTTGGCCTATAAATTGAACTATAGAATTCTTGTACACAGAAAAAGTCCTGAAGTAACTTTACATGAATAATGTTAATCCTTTGAGTACTCCAATGATGGGATTGGTCACTTTATATCAAGAAAAATCCATTTTGACCACAAAAAAATAATAAAGAAACTTTTGGTCTTGAAGTACCATATATTAGGTCCTGAAGTACCATATCTTAGTGCAATTGATACTTTGATGTATCTTGCAAATTTATTAAGACTTGATATAACATTTGCAGTTAACTCACTAGCAATGTATAATTATGCACCAACTCGAAGATATTGTATTGAAATTAAACATATTTTACGTTGTCTTCATGAGACTATTGATTTGGGATTATTTAATCCAAATAGGTAATAGAACCAAACATATTGAACCAAAATTATTTTATACACATAAGCCCCAGAAGAATGGCAATATTGATAATGTGATAATTTGGTTGATATATTCATTAAGTCATTACCAACTATGATTTTGAAGAAGTAGGTGCACAATATTCATTAAGTCATTACCAACTATGATTTTGAAGAAGTAGGTGCACAATATTGGCATACTCGACTTAATGATATTTTTACCATGAACAATGGAAATTCTATGTACTTATGAAGGGGAGTAAAAAGGATATATGCTGATTGTACTCTTTTTCCTTCGCTAAGGTTTTTTCCCACTAGGTTTTCCTCCACTAGGTTTTCCTTTGCAAGGTTTTAATGAAACAATCCCAAGGCACTAGAAGTTATACAAGAATATTGTACTCTTTTCCTTTGCCAAATTTTTTTCCACTGGGTTTTTAATTGGTAAGGTTTTTAACGAGGCATATTCTTAGAAAATTGCTACAAAAGAACTCCATCCATTCTGTATGAAGACAATGTTGCATATATAGCTCAATTAAAGGGAGGATACATCAAAGATAATCTAGCAGATCAACTGCAATGTTTGAAGGATTGCGCTGCAATATTGGAATGCGACAGCTGAAGAACTTAAGTATACATTCATGAGGGGGAGCTAATGCGCGTTGCACTCTTTTTTCCTTAACCAAGGTTTTTTCCCATTGGGTTTTTCCTGGTAAGGTTTTTAATGAGGCAGCTTTCAATGCGTATTGCTATACAATAGACATCCAAGGGGGAGTGTTATAAAATTATGTCTAGATTCATTATATAATGGATGTCTAGTAACTCCCATATCCATTGAGTTTTGTAACTCATGACTCTTGAGTTTTGTAACATCCTAGTAGTTATGTTAGTATTGATATTATTATATCTATATATACTAACATTTGTAAAGTAAAGGTGAGATGGACATATACAATTACAAGATATGAAATGAGAATGCTCCTCCCTTGATCATCATCTTTGTTCTTCATATTATATATTAATCTTTTATAATAAAAACTTCATATATTATGAGACGTAAATAGTATATAATAAGTTGAATAATTAAAAAAGTTGACCGAGTTTCCTTGAATTTTTTTGGTTAGTCATGAGTTGGTGACTCAAGAAAGGAATATTGTTTTCAAGAAAGGAATATTGTTTTTTTGAGTAACCTTATGGAAATAAATTTTAAAATTTTATCCAAAAATTAAAATATACTTAACAAATTAAATAGTTAATTTTATATACTCATTTTGTTTAAAATAAGATTATTATTGAATTTTTAAAATTTATTTGGCCATTTTTAAACTCAAAATTGATATAAATTTTACTTTGTAAATTATGTAATAAATATAACTAATTATAATATTTGTTATTGGATAGTTGTAAAATCATATCAATTTTAAATTTAAAATGTCTCAAATTAAACTTTTAAAAAAATTAATAATAATTTTATATTTTGGAACAAGGAGATTACTATATATTATATTAATGGAGATTTGTGACAGAAGTATATATAATTCACTAGATTTTACATTAATTCACTAGATTTTTGCTGAATCCCTCCCGTACTTTGTAAAGCTTGTGTACATAGAGTCTGATAGCTCAAATCCAAGCCCAAAAAAGCTTGTGTCTGTGTTCCCCAAGATGAAAAAAGTGAATCTCTATATATTTCATTGTAAATATAATTAATCTAATAGTTTTATTTCAATGTAGATTTTATATATAGCTAAACTTGTTATTTTTTTTACATATATTGCACATTGATAGATAGAATTAGCTATTTTACTAGTTAATTTGTACTTCATTAGAAATCAAGTCTTGTTACTAGATCTGCCCGGATCTATCCGGATCTAGCCCTTAATTTGTTCATGAGCTTCAAAGCTCGAATCCCCATGAGATCTGGGATAAATCTAGTCATTTTAATGCTTTCAATCTATTTTAATTACTCTACATAGCCCTAGATCTATATCTAGTGTTCAGGAGGTCCTAAATATCCGTAATGGGGATTTCAATCAATAAATCACCTCATGATGGGTTTGGGATACATATTATACCAATTTAAGCATATCAATGTGAGCCTAAGAATCTTAGGGTTGAGATTCATTAATCGGATCTCGACTAGATTCCCATAATGGACTTTTTGTTTTATAAATGTAATTCAAAGTCGCATAAATCATTGAATATGTAACCTTAAAACGAATTTGAAGGGTTTGTCTTGAAAGAATCGAATTTAAGGCCCCGTGATAATGAAAATTATAATTGTGGGTGCTCGGGTCTATCGAGATGGTTTTCATGGCCATAGATGGCCCGACCCTTTTTAAAGCTTTCTTGCATGCATTATCACCAAAAATAACTTTCAACCAAAATAACAAAGAGCTTTTATAAAATAATAAAGTGTTTCGGGGTTAGACTAATCAAAGCTGAATAAATGGAAGTATCAAAGTACCTTAATTCCTATTTGGGAGAAGGATTTAAAAACTATGTTTTTCCAAAATATCATTTCAATGCATATTTTGTCTAAAATGAACTTTTCGCTAAATCAAACCCTTTGTACATAGGTTCAAAGATGTACATCACTACTTTCAAAACAACGTAGCTCACAAATCAAATAAGCATCAAAATCACATACACACACACACACTTCATGCGTAGGAAAATCAACAAGATGCGATAATTGTGTTTTAACGGAAGTCGGGGGTGCCTAACACCTTCCCCTCACTTAATCAAGCCCCCCGAATTCTTTGAATCTCGGGTTTCCAAACAAATTAAATGGAGTATTGGGCCATCTTGCAAAAATTTTCAAAACTCGGATGAGTTGGTACATCTATTTGAAACTATACCGACTAGAGACTGTCTAAATCGGCCCAATCATTAAAATTAAAATAAATCTAATCTTTTTAAATATTCGATAATCATGTCAATCCTATCTTACTAAAAGCTCACCCTTTAAACAAATAAATCGATCAATCGAAAACCACAAAAGGGGTAAGAAAATAACATTTTAGGAAGGCAAAATTTTCTCTACGTCGATAGGTGGCGACTCTGCTGGGACTTATAGAGCTTAAGCCGTGTTCAAATCTTGTTGATTTTTATTATGAATTTTTTATATTGTGTGAATGATCTTTGTGTCTGATGAATGTCTCAATCTTAAAAAGCGATTTATATTAGTTTCTCGCACAATGTCATCATTTGAATGCGATAAGGAGTGTTGAATGTCTGTGAATGTATGATGTGTGATTCTTCCACTAGGAGGCGAACCTGTTGGTTGTTTATTACTGGACTCTAAAGGGCGGTCCCTTGTGAGGCTCAAGAAAGGCACTACTCAGATCCTCTCAAATTGAAAAATGGATGTTTTCATCAAGTAAATTGCGAAGATATGGGAATGTTTATTCTAAAAGGCCTCGTGAAAGTAATCCTAAGGTAGGCCAGACTCTAAAAAACCCGGCATACAGGATGTCTCTTCATACCCTGTTACTTTTTATTTTGTATAAATGTCATTCATCTAAAACTGCCATTTATACATATTCTTATCTTGTCTTGTCATCAAAACGAATTAACCTCAGTTTTGAAGGAAAAGAATAAATAATTATAAACACAATGCATATCATATCATGCATCCACACCCTCTACTAATATTAAGACTAAACTATTTACCTTTCATGAGTAGATTGGTGTAATAACTCGGTCCAAAGCCAAAAAGGCACGACCACCACCAGCCGAAATAGCCAAAAGTAGTGCATTCAAACACATCCCTATATCTCGAGAAAAGCTTGAGGATTTCAAGAAATAGATTACTGAAATGACCAATCTGTTAAGAGAAAAGTACAAAATAGCTCAAAGAGTCAAAACTAAAAGTTCAGCTTGAGTCCTCTACATAAGGAAGTATCCATATGCCAGGAAAGGCTAGCAGTACCCAAATACATACTCCAATATCCCAACCTGACAGTGGATCTGCCAAAGAGGCCGAGAGTAAAGGTCTAACGAGGGAAATCATAAACCTTTGTGAAAATAAAGAAATTGGGGATATCAGAAAGAAGGTCAGATTAATGGAGGAAGTTATCAAATCCATAAAGGGAATAAGGTCCTATGGCAGTGTAAATTACTCTAACCCATGTATATTCCTAAAATCCAGATATCTTGATAAATTTCAAATCCTAGAGTTTGAAAAATATAATGGATTGGGTGACCCTTACCTCTATTTGAAGGTTTATGTCGGCGAGCTAGGATCATATGCCATAGATGAAAGCCTCAAGATGCAACTCTTCCAAATGAGTCTTACTGGGGAAGCTCGAACTTGGTATGCCATAATTAATAATTACAAGATCCACAATTATTAGACCATGTTTTCTTAAACCAATATAATTTCTGTCAGGAATAAGCATGTGAATGCTATTCCTATTTATATATGATTTGATTATGATATATATATATATATATATATATATATATATATATATATATATATATATATATATATATATGAATGAATATTATGCATGTATGCTTACATTAAGAAAAGCTGTAAAGTCCCTTGATAGATAATAAAAATATAAGTACAAGGACTTAGAATGAATTGATCAAATATGTTAGGTTGATCCTACATAAGAAAGACAGCTTTGTAAAGTCCTTAAAAAGAAAAGATGTACAAGGACTATAAAGATAGAAAGATCAAGCATGTTAGTTTTATCTTATGATGTAAAAGATAGGCTAGTCTGATCGTCGAGCACTGCACCAGAAGTCGTAGTCTGCCAGGTGAGTCAAGGTTAACTCGGGAGCTATCGAGGCAGAATATGAGTATGCAAGATAGTAGATCTCGGAGTTCGTAGACTGCCAGGGGAAACGAAGAAGGATCGTAGTGTATCGAGAAGAGCTTCCTCGGGATCGTAATGTGCTGAGGAAGTCATGTTCAGAATCGTAGAGGCAACCTGCCTACGAGCCAACCGGTAATCTGCCAAAGCCAAGATAGAAACGTAGACTACACTCAGAGTCGTAGAGTCTACTGATGCCGAAGCCAAGTCAAGGATCATAGATCACACACTGAGTTCGTAGAGTCTATTGATTATATGCAGAGATTGTAGTCGAGCAAGATCAGATGGAGACAACATGGCACAAGGCAGAAATCGTAGAGTGTCAATATCTGATGATCGTAGTGTCTGCACAGCCAAAGCTGAATCGTAGAGTGTAGAACTATGACTCCAATAGAAGTGCTCACAATGCTAAGTCAGAATTGTAGAGCAGATACGGTTCTAAACGAATGAGCACTCCCAGAATATCCAAAGATACGAAACCTCTGGTTGGCAATGCAAAGATGCATTCCACAGTAAGGAAACTAGAGAGCACTCAACGAATGGCATGCAGGCTAACAGAAGATCTCAGCACAAACCCAATCAGCATTAAGATTGAGGTGTAAGGCTATTTGTGATGAAGTCTTCCACAAGGAGATCCAAAGAAGACTTAAGTAGCTGACTAAGGAAAGTCAGCCTATGCAGTAGCTATCAAGTATACTGAAGACAACGATCTTGGAAGAAACCAAGATTGTAGTGTTTGATAAACAAAGAAGGAATTGATGGAAGGTGAACCGAGATACTGGTCAGTCTCTGAAGAGAAAGGCTAAAGTGATTAAGTGCAGGGCCAGTTCATTGATGATAAGTGAACGGGAGATCAAAAGGAGAAAGCAAGCAGGACGCGCCACAAATCTGAAGTGTCTTGATGTTCATAAGGGGACTAGAGCAAGGAATTAGGCCATCAGTATCTGAGAATAGTCGAAGAAAACAGAAGTATTGAAGCACTGCACAATACAAGGAAGAGGTGTTCTACATTGAAGATCCAATCAACACTCTTCCGGATCGTAGTGTTAAC
The DNA here is from genome assembly GCA_020205505.1 of Panax japonicus. Taxonomy (NCBI): domain Eukaryota; kingdom Viridiplantae; phylum Streptophyta; class Magnoliopsida; order Apiales; family Araliaceae; genus Panax; species Panax japonicus. The sequence goes on along the minus strand of CM035109.1, from coordinate 32,126,788 downwards.
TCTACTAGTCAACGAGCAATAATCAACAAGACACTACGATCAGGTCCTTGAAGACATGCATCAGAATCATAGAATTCGAATACCTGAAGACTGAAGCATTGGCAACGGTTCAATCTGAAGGGTAATATTCGGACAAGTGCTTATTGAGAGCATCGATGGAAAAGGACAATGTGACGCCCCAAAAATTAGGTATACATCACCCATCTTGAGTCGTCAGATACATGGTACAGAATTCAAATACAACTTACTAATACCACTGTCGTGTATAATACGACAAAATACAACTGTGAGTTTGAATACAATAATTGTCTACTAGAGATCATACAAACTCAAAAAGGAGTCCTCATTACAATTATTAATACACTATTTCTCAGAATAGTGAGGACTACTAATGCTATCCTCTGGACCGTCACTCCATTCCCCGACTAGTCCCTGCTATGTTCTCATTTCCTGAAGAGAACAGTGAAAGAAAGGGTGAGCTCAACTAGCCCAGTAAGAAATATTATGACTAAGATAATGCAGAATAAATTATCATTAGTCTCCAACAATGTTAAACTGATAAAATATAATATACATCAAGTTTAACTGCAGCGAAACAAGCAATCCATTAAAAGAGTCAAGTAGAGAATAGAATCTACTATCTTTTATGATTTAAAAAGTTTTTCATCACTTTTATCGTTGAGACTCAGCTCAATAAATAATCCACATCATTAAATTATCCCTGCACTACAGGCCAAGGATATTCTTTAGTATCACGACCACGAATTGTCCATGCACTACGGGCCAAAGATAATCGTGTTTTCATCAACGATCCTGATCATGCCATAAAACAATTCATCTTTGCTCCCTTGGCCGAAGAGAATCCATAGCCATAATCATACCAAAAAATGTCCATCAATGCACTACGGGCTAATGAGGACTTTTAATTTTCACATCATTTGTAACATTACGGTCATGATTACACCGCATAATCCCTGGTCATAATCATACCAAGTCCATCTATGCACTACAGGCCACAGATGACTTTCAACATAACATAAACATGAGGATGATGACAATGATATAAGAATTCAATAAAATAAGTTCAAGAATTATTTTATCCAGGAATTATTAACGTCCAAATTGTCAACACGATACTGTTTTGTGGTGTAAAATTCAAGAATGCTTAGAAGAATATTTCCATGAAAAGATACTGGATGAAGCGCAAATATCAAGGATATTCCACTAATTTCATGGAGTATAGAAGTCAAAGTTTTATCCAACTGAGTATAATAAAGAATGGAATAACAAAAGAAATCACCATGCATGCGATAGACCGCACAGGCAGGTTATTCCAACAGAATAATAAACAACGGAACCAGGTCATGTGAAATTCACACCGACAGGATGTTCCAACAGAATAATAAATGCGAAATAATAAATGATGGAATCAGGTCCGGCGTATAGCACAGACAGGATATTCCGACAGAATAATAAAGACGGAACCAGGTCCGGTGTAAAACACACAGACAGGATGTTCCAACGGAATAATAATAAAGACGGAACCAGGTCCGGTGTAAAACACACAGACAGGATGTTCCAACAGAATGATAGAAGAATGTCACCAAGTATAGGGTTGCCCGCGTATACAGGTTATTCAAACAGAACAATAAAGAAATGGAATAACAGAAGTTCTCTTCTTGAATAAGAAAGAATAACACCCCTTACCGTAACAGAAACTGGATATAGGAAGAGAAAAGTTAAGTAGCAGAAAGCTTTTCTTCTATCTCTCTATAGTTTCTCTCTCTAGAGTTCAGTGAATTCGTAAGAAAATAATGAAGGAATGAGCTTCTATTTATAGGAAAATGGAATGCATAGTAACTAATCCATGAACGGTCCAGATTGATTTACTTTAATCTGACGGTCCATATTTAAAGAAAAATCTTTTAAATAAAATATAATATATTCTATTTATATAAAAAGATTTTTACTATGCAAACACTATACAACACTATGCAAAACACTATGCAACACTATGCATAATAAAATATAATATATTCTATTTATAAAATAACTTTAATAAAGTATTCTGTTTTATATAAAAAGATGTTTCCGTTTTATTACGTTAATAATACGAATAAAACAAAACGTCATTATCGCTATAATAATTCATATTATTAATCGACAATAATTGAATCAAACTGAGCGACTTCTCACATAAATATCAATAATCAATACCGTGTGCTACTATGCAACAACGCGTATTACTGTACTTTTACTACCCAGTAGTTCAACAGTATCAACGGTAAAACTTCCGCCGTTATTTTTAATAAAATATTTTTGTCGTTTTCTAAATCCGACAATAATTCTGTTGTGGGGTCCACCAATAATTGTACCGTCGTACGAATATTTTTCCGACACAAAGAATATTCTCTGACCAATCGAATATAATATAACAACTTGCATACTTTGCAAAATTTATAAATACTACCGACAACTATAATATTATCTCAAATTCACACCATAATATAAAAAAATTATTTCGAGAAAATTAATTCTTTATTCATAAAATCTGGGGTTTCACAGACAACATCTGATCTAGAAATCAGAAGAAATAAAGTCTTCAACCTGCCCAAGACAGTAAAGTGATACATCTGACAGGGTAGGTGAAACAGTATGCTGCAGCGTCAGAAAAACTATGACAAGTCACATCAAGCAGTCTACATCAAGCAACTAGAGATCTATGAAGATATTTGAATAGCCTTCAACGGTTAGTTTCCAACGGAAGGATTGGGAAGAAGTATAAATGAGAAAGAGCTTCAAAGATCAAAGGATGCTGGAGTTGTCAAGTTTAGAGAGAAGGTCGACTGATCTAAACTATGTGATAGTGAGTCCAAAGGCTCACTCTACGATCCACCAAGAACACTTAGAAGTCAGATCAAGAAAGAAGTAGAAGTATGAGTTCTACGATGTAGAAGTGAGAGTTCTACTATATGAAGAGTTGTCTGAACTGCCAAGAGAAAGAAGAACATCACGCCAACTTGATGTCCATCATGGGAAGACTCTAAGTACAATAGAGAAGAGCCTACAGTCATCTTAGCAAGTCCATCATGAGAAGGCATCGAGTAGCAAGAAGGGAGATCACAAAAGCCATCTTTGTGTCAAGCATGAGAAAGCTTCTAAGTACCTTACAGAAAAGCTTACAGTCATCTTAGAAGCCTCTCATGTGCAGCCATCAAGTACCAAGGAGAATGATCTTCAAGGCAGTTCATCAAGTGGTCATCCGGAGTAGTTGAGAAACCTAAGAAGCTGAGCATCATGCAACACTCAACTTCTCTTGAAGGATGATCTAGCTAAGCTGCTAAGGATAGAAGATGTTCAGAGCATGAAGACATCTTAGCAGCTCAGCACCGACTCCAACAACAACAAACAAACAACTCAACAAAACCAGGGCCTGAGGGGTCCTTGTCCATAGGGACTAAACAAAGCAGGGTCAAAGGGTCCTTGTCCGGAGGGACTAAACAAAGCAGGGCCAAAGGGTCCTTTTCCAAAGGGACTAAATGAAGTTCCAAGCCTGCTGGGCTTGAAGAGTTCCTAGGGAACTAGAGGAGTTCCAAGGCTGCTGGCCTTGAAGAGTTCTTAGTGAACTGAAGTCCCAAGGTTGCTGGCCTTGAAGGAATCGTAGAGATTCAGGGTGCTGCCCTTCCTTAGTGGAAATCCTGCTAGTTGAAAGCAAAAGAGTGGATTAGGAGCTTGAGTCTCTGAACCACTTAAAACCCCTTGTGTCATTTACATTATGTCTATAACTGCTACAACTGCTATGTATATTCTAACTGCTTACAACTAAAATAACCAAACAAACAATGTATGAATATATCAATGAAGGGGAATCTTTTACTTATTCCGATGTGCTTGAAAAGATTCTTATGTTTGTCATACTTTAATATGAACGATACACATTAAACAGAAAAGTATTTGAAATAAAAAGGATCTATTCAACCCCCCCTTCTAGATCTATTATGCCCTCTGGGAACTAACAATTGGTATCAGAGCAGGTTCTCATGCTATATTCAAAAGATAATCGCTTTGAGTCTGATTCCAGGCACTAACATTGTTCTAAATGTAGTTTAGTAGTAAGTAGCTTGTTATATGCAGAAGAGCTCACACGTTGGAAATATTGTGTATAGGTAAAAATGTGTATGCACCTGTAGCTGCTCAGATTGGTCCATATCCTCAATTGCTATATCAACAAGACCAATCCTAGCCTGCAGTCAATCATGTAGTCTGAAGACCAGACGAGAGAAAGAGAGCAAGAGACATCAGTGACAAAGAGTAAAGCATTCATCTGCCTGAAAGATGAAGAGGTCACGCGTACTAAGAAATGCTGATCGAGAGGAGAAAGAATATCTTCTCAAACTTATGAGTGACCAACCAACAACTGGGTGCTATCTTTGTAAACTCAAAGATGTCAAAGATCTTAATGTTACGGCTCTCTTGATCTACATCTTCAAGACCACGACTGATTGATGAAAGGCCAACAAGAGCATTAAGCTGAAAGGAGCAAAAGTAAAAGCTATGCACATCAATACCTGAACTCAGTATATCTAAGGTAAATGACTGTTAAGAAACTGACATTAAAAGGTACGATTCCTCACAATCACTAATGTATACATCATATTTGCACCATCTTATGAACTATGACAGTATTCTGTCAAGAAGTCACAATCTACCTAAAAAGGTGAAGAGAGAAAGTAGTCTGAAGATGAAAAATTCAAATGTCTACAAACTTTCTCTTTAACCAAGTTTTACGCTGAAGATGACATCTTGAAGAAAATATAAAATAGATCATAAGAGTATCACAGACCAAATGAATTTTATGTTAAGTAATCATTGCTGATGTGCTAGTATGTATATACAAGCCTATGTTCTAAGTGTTTGACAGCACACAGAGAATGATCAGTTCTACAAGACGATCTTGCTGATTTGTAGAAACTGATCACATCTATAAATCAACTAGATACTCATAAATCGTAGAGTTGATTCACACTCTGTGAACACTTAAACATTGTGAACATAACCCAGTAAATGATGAAACCATCATAGATAAAGAGTGTGTCATTAATTGTCAAATCCTACACACACCCACCATCATGCATTTTAAAAATGAATTATCTCAAGATAGTTGCATGCATGAATATATCTGTTGGTGATAAACATGATGATTATCCAGTTAAGAGGTGTGACAACCCGATATTTTCTATATAAATAAATCTTAAATTTGCGTATAAATTTTTTATTTATTTTAAGGATGAGGATTTGTACATGATTATGTGTATATGTATTTATGTGGTAAATAAAAATATATTTATTACATGAATATTTACAAGTAAATTTATTCTAGAATTATTGATTATTATAAAGTATATTTTTATAATAATTAATTTTAAAATAGAAATGTTTTTATTAATTATTTTCCATGAATATATAATCATATATTATGAAGTGATTTTTTTTAGAATAAATATAATAATTATTTTATTATATGAATTTTTGTACAGATTATTAAGTTAATTATTTTACCTTAATTATTAAGGTTAAATATGAAAGAATAATCAGATATGGAATCCAAACCCTAATTTTGGATTATTGTCAAGGTATTAAAATAATAATATAATATTACTTATATTTTGATTTTTCAGTGCTATGAATATGTACGGTATGACCGTATTGATAATGGTTGGTCAATTACGGTGTATTTTGACCAAACCCTAGTAATAACGTTAAACCCTAATTTGAGATCCAAATTAGAGTGTGAGATTGTTTTATAAGTGTATAATATTAATTATATCGTGTATTAATGTATTAATTAGGTAAATCCTAATTAAAATTCTAGAAACCCTAATTGCTATAATTAGTAACCCTAATTTGAAATTAGAGTTTGAGATTGTTGGTAAGTATTGATAATGTGATTAATTAGCAAGTATTATGATTACAATTATTAAATTTTAGCAACCCTAAAGTATTAAACCATAATTTAGTAATTGGAACCCTAATAGTAATTTGGTAACCCTAATTACCGAAAGAGTAAACCCTAATGGCTAAATTAGTAAAATCAACAATAATTATATGATCTAAACCCTAATGTTACGGTATAAAGTAATTAGAATATTAATCTAATTAACAAACCTAAATTGTCTAATTTTAGAAACTAAAATTTAGTTATTTTATATTATTATTTTTGTAATAAACCCTAATTGCTAAATCCTAAATTTGGAAATTTTTGAAATCCTAGTTGCTAAATCTTTAAGGGTTAAATGTTAAACCCTAAACACTAAAATGTCTAAACCCTAAACCCTAAGGCAATTTTCTAGAAACTTAAGGAAATGACAAAAATGTCCCTCTTGTATAATTGAAGCTACAAACTAGGTTTTGACAATAGGTTGAGTGGTTGACCAACTTATTTGGCAAATGAGACTCAAATTGACAGCAAACCAGCTACAAATCTCAGCATTCATGAATCTAGTGGCCTATATATAGATTGAGAGAAAGAGAGAAATCCTTTTGTTCATTATATTTTGCACAAAAACTTGCTAAACTCTCTCAAGTCACAAACCTCCGAAAATCTTTAGCATTTCAGTCCATTATTGCAGCCCCGAGAAATCCCATACCAAAACAGCAACACAGAATCATCAATCGATCAAGAAAGGTATAAAACCCTAGTATAAAATCTGTCCAAATTTTCGTGTTAGATGTTAGTTGTTGTTGTAATATGTTATATGTAGTCTCTAGTAATGATTTGGGTTGGTATTTCATAGACCCATAACATCTAAATGCTCAGAATCACATTTTTTCAAAAATCTGGGAAATTTTTTCTGGTGGTTTAACAGAGAATGTCAGGCCCTATAACTATCGGGTTGTTTATGATTTGTGTTTTTTTTAAGTTGTCGTATGTAGTCTGAAAGGTTCTCTTTAAGATGCAAAAAGAATCAAGCTCATATCTGTTATAGATCGGTAGTTATTCGTGGTCAAAACCCGTTGACCGAACTGCCTAAAACCGCGAACCCAGATTTTTTTGAATGTTTTCCATGGTGAACTTTGACCGACCATTTCCAGTTGGATCCGTTGTTGTTATAAGTATGTTAAGAGTTAAAGTTGTAGTCCTATATGTTTTCTACACACTAAAGCTTTTAGATCTCAAAAACAGTTAATATATTGCAAGTTGTTGGCGATCAAAAGTGGTCAGTCGGTCTGTTCTTCAATTCTGGGAAACCCAGAAATGAAGAACATTTCCCAGAAATGAAGAACATCCTCTGACAGTAAGTTTGGACGATTATATCTGTTTGATGTTATGTAATTTGTTCCTGTTGGTTGTTGTATCTTGTAGTCTTGTATTTGTACTACATGATCTGATCAAAACCGAGTTTAGAAACACAACACACACGATTTTAATTCCGGTCAAACCTAGCCCCTCGCCACTGCCGGAAAATTTTGGGTTTGGCTCAAGAACACCTATAGCGACAGAAAGTGTCGCTATAGGCCTTTAGCGACGGTTTTGTATTATTTTTAATTATAATTTCCAAAAATGATTTAAAAATTAGAAAAAAATAGATTTTAATTATTAAAAATATCAAATAAATTCCAAAAAAATTATTTTTAATTCTAAAAATTAGTTTTTAATTATTTTAAATATATTTCATAAATATTTAATATTTTTGGAATAATAAAAGTAATTAATTCATTTAATTATATTATTAAATAAATTATTTAAAAATGATTTTAATTCATGAAAAATCATTTAAAATTATATTATGACATAAGAAAATAATTTAAGTTATTTTTGATAACTTTTAATATTATTTGATAATTTTTATTAATAAATTAATATTAATAATAATTAAGTTATTTATTAAATAAATTAAATAAATGAATTAAAAATGATTTTATTATATTAAAAATCATTTTAAATAATAATAAGGTATTTAAAAATATTTTAAGTTATAAAATATAACTTTTAATATTTAAAGGTAAATTTCATTAATTAATTATTATTAATGATATTAAAGTTATTTAATAATTATATTAAATAATTTAGTTTAAAAATGGTTTTAATATTACAAAAATCATTTTAAATGGAAATAAAGTGTTTAAAGATATTTTAAGTTATAAAATATAACTTTTAATATTTAAAGGATATTTTATTAATAATTTAATATTAATGATATTTAATGATTAATGATATTAAATTTATTTAATAATTATTTTAAATAAATAGTTTAAAAATGGTTTTATTTATTTAAAAATCATTTAAAAAGGATGTTAATGATTTAAAAATATTTTAAGTTATAATTATGACTTTTAATATTTGGATAAATAGTTCATTAATATTTAAATATTAATGGTAATAATGATTTTAAATGTTTAAGAATCAATTAAAGGTAATATAAATGTTTTAAAAATATTTTGAGTTATTATACATAACTTTAATATTTTGGCAATGGTTTCATTAATAGTTTAATGATAATAGAATTGTTTAATATTTAAATCATTTAATAATGATTCTGATATTTCAAAAATTATAATAAATTAGACTCGATATTTAACCGATAAAGTTGTCGGTAGACCGACATAGATCAGAAATTGATCTGGACTTAGATAAATTGGTTAATTAACTGTTTATTTGTGATTCAATGGTTATCAAGGTTGTATGACAATTTGATTAGGAAGGTGTTGATGTTTGATTATGAGTCAACGATTGTTGAACATGTATGATAATGTGAATAGGGAATGTGCTGACTGCAATAGGCAGTGTTATGTGTACGTTATGTTGTACTAATCAGTAAAATAATCTGATTAATGTTAGGTGATTTCATAAAAGATAAAACTAAGTTGCAAAGTGTAAGCAGCGCATCAGGCAAGTATCCTAACTTTGCATTTTCTTTATGCAATGGACAGAAGTGAGAAGTTCTGAATTATTGTTATTATTGTACAGATTGTTAAACTTATATTATATACGCCCATTGATTATCAACATGTTAGTATATGATAATTCGAATATATATTCTGTTCGTTAATTTCTAGAAATGATTATACAAGTGTCCCCACTTGGATAATCATTGTATTCAATCGCATGTTGATACACCTTTGATATACATATATGTTGAATTATATATTATTGTTGAATAAGATAAGACCTTTGTTATGAAAACCCGACAGGTATGAACATCCCGATAATGGGAAAAAATTTTATGCGCCCAAGGCGGACAGAGTGAACGATAATATCGTTCTTATACATGTAGTATTGATCAATACAGGGTACAATGGGGCTGATCACCCTCCGTGCCCGTAAGTCATGACGGTTTACAGATGAATTTCTGTTCAAACCTTTTCGAAAATGAAAACAATGTTCATAGTATGTCACAGAAACCCATGTATAGTTAACACACAGTTTCAAACATTTGAAAGAGGGTTGTTATGTTAATATTATTGGTGCGGATTACTTCACAACTACTGACTAGTTGTAGAAGAATATTATAAAGAAAACATTTAAATTTTTTCAGCCTATATATATATAATACTTGCTGGGCAATCAAATGCTCATCCTTGCTTAATTTAAATGTTTTCAGCTAAATGTGAAGGACCAGAAGGATCTGTCAAGAACAAAGGAAAAGGAAAAGTTGCTGAATGACTTTATATGCTACTGTTTGTAATAGTTTTAGATTATAAAGACTATGATATATATATTTATATATGTTATGACATGTAATGAATGTTTAAAGGTTACGTACCTGGGAGAAAAACTCTGATATATTTATAAATTTAAGTTTTATATTATTGTTATTATTATTAGTAGTATTTCGCTCATAGAAATGGTATCGTGAAGTACCGAGTTCGGGTTTCAAGTATCCGGGTTCGGGGACTTTACAAGAGGAATAGGGGTTTAGAAAACTAACTTAGCAGGACCCATTCAACAATGGGAACCAAAAGTAGAAATATACTTAAACTTGCAGGTACTTGGTCAGTCTGACCACACTAAGGAATGCTGAAGCAGAAGACTTCATTCAATAGGACTCAACCAGCAGAAGGCTAAGGACTGTTCAGAGATGAGTTTGATAAGGTTCCTATATGTCCAAGCCTGTCCTTGAAGACCTTCTGAGCTAACCAGAATGGAGCTCACATGGCTACAAATCTGTATATAGGAGCATGCCATGAAATAGAAGATAAAGAGGATTCTATGTGCCCATATCAAGAAAGACACGCTTTATGGAAAGGATCCTCAGGGGAAGCTCACAACAGAATATCATTGAGCTTAAGACAAAAAGAGTTCTTTACGAAGCAGAACTTCTCAAAACAAAGGACTATCAAAGAAGACTACGTTTGTAGTGCTGTCGAATGATCGTAGAGTGATCAATACTAAAAATACTCATCTCTACGATACAAGGAAAACTAAGAAATGATGATGATTCCAGTCAGAAGGAGAAATGTTGGGCAACCTTCAAATGAACATGAAGAAGGAATCACATCTATCTGAGAAGACATCATCAACAATGGGGGAGCAGTGATCTGTTAAGGAATAACTGCACTATTAAACCTGGAAGAGATGTACCAGCTATAGAGTCCCAAAACTTTGTGGCTGATGAACCAAATGAAAATCCATAGTCAGTAGGAACATCTCAAAACGTACTATTGATAACCCTTCAGCCACCCAATCCATAACCGTGAAGTTCCTACGATCAAACACATGATCGTAGTGTAAGAGCAGAAGGACACCACGATTTCAGCAATGCAGATATCTAGAGCTGGTAGAAAGACCTCCTCATCAGAAAAGGTCTAATGAGATGTCATTGAAAATCACTACCTTAGTATTTCATCTAGAAAGCGCCGTAGGGACAAACCTGACCCTTTGCTAACTCTAAGAGGTTGGCCCATCACGGGCTACCTTATCCCAGAAGGAATGCTTGATCTAGTTCATCTCAAAAGAACCAAGTCAACCAACGATCATAGAGTTGAACTTGAAGAGGACTAAATGATTGTGGTATAAACTCAACGATCGTAATGCTATCTAAACGACCGTAGTGCAACCTCAGTGACAGAAGAAGACAACTCAACGATCGTAGTCCTATCAAAGGGTACACCAGTTCATAAGGAACCGGAAGAATGAGACATCTGCTAAGCCATTAAAGTTGAGGAGATAAGTTCGAATACATCAGTGATTGAGCTATGCTGCATCGAAGTAAGGAGGAAAGACAAAGCCATCCACTGCAGCATCTCTTAGAAGTTGATCGTTGAGTCAACAAAGGAAATCGTAGAGTCTATAGCTGCCTCATCATGTCACTCTATGAATTAAAAGGTCAACAGTCAAAGCCACGTCAATTAAATGTCCATTCTTCAAATAACTAAAAAATTGTGGGGAGTTACAGCTCATTACTGGGCAACGTGCAACTAATGGACAGTTAACACATCACTGAGTATGCAGAGTTAGAAGGAACTACCATAAAGACGATTTCAAATCTGCAGACAGTTACCAAAAGATATCGAACCTTTCTCCCTCCCATTTTTAAAACCCTGGAAAGCTTTTCAAGAGAAAAATCAGTTAACCCTCCAGAGCCTTACCAAATCTCAGTCAGCCATCTCGCATAAATCTCTCTAAATCAAACACCCACAGTCTTCGAACGATTCAAATAGAAAACTGGAAAGTTATCACCAGCATTCAGCTTGGAACCAAATCGTTTGAGAAATCTGAGAAAAAGTTCAGGGACATACTTAGACTCGTAAAGGAAGCTAGGTTTTTAGAATGTCTCGAGGCGAGTACTCGTGTATACATTGACCTGGTTAAGGAGTTCTACTCAAACATCTCCATAAACTCTAGAACTCTATCTACCAAGGTTAAAGGTCAGATTCTGAAGCTGAAATCTTCTGATCATAATCAATGCCTAGGTTTCCCTAGCCAAGGGCTGAAAAACCTTAAAGATGTCAACATTGAGCAAGCGAAGGAGTTGATGGGATACCAAAGAAACCCTAGCTTCAAAGACATGAAGAAGAAGGAGTTCCCTAAAGAATATGAGTTCCTTGTTGAAATTGTAGGAAAGTGAATACTGTGTAAAAACACTGCACATGATACTGTGATTGATCAACAACTGAAGATAATGTCAGCTATAGTTCTAAAGAAACAAATTAACCTTGGAGCCATTTTGTTTGATCAAATCTCTAATGGGTAGAGAAGGCTGAGAAGAAGCCACTGGTCAAGGTATTTCATTGGAGGTTTCTGAGTATCATTCTGAAGAAGAAACTAGGAGGGAAAATTAAGGATGATGAGGGAGAAGCCTTGAATGTGCACAAGGTGATGTCTCCAAAGTTATTTGAGAACTTGAAGAAGAACCCCAAGGAAAACAAAAGGCTGACAGCTGGGAGAAGTAGTAAAGCTTCTGCAAAGAAGAGGAAGACAGTAAAGATAGAGAGCTCTGAGTCCAGTGACTCTGAAGCAGCTAAAATCACACCAGCTAGGAAGAAATCAAAAGTGGTGAAGAAAGCTGGTAATGCTAAGAAAGCCCAGGCCCCACAAAGGAGAGTTTCCTCCCTGAACAAGGATAAAGAAGAAAAGGCCCAAACTGCTAAAAACACAAAAAGAAGAAGCAGCAGGTTGCTTCAAGGGCCAGTCAGCAAGAAAGCTAAGGTGGAAGACAAACCAGCCTTGGCTTCTCAAATCAATATATCTACTGAAGAAAGGGACGTAGAGTCAGTAGAAGAGGAAGAAACAGAAGATGTGGTCCAGTCCCCACAGTCAGCATCCAACAATGAGAATGAAGCTGATGTAATGAAAGAAAGTGCAGAAACTGCTGACAAAGAAGAATGCTCAAGCCCCATGGCAAATTCTCAGAGAAGCCACTCTGATGATGAAAAAGAAAGTCAAAGTGAGCAAAGCGCATCCCCAAATGCCACTGCCCCAATGAGCCCAGAGAATGGGTCAGAAAATGTTGTTCAAGAAGAAGAAGAGAATGTCCCCTCAAATCCAGAAAGCTCTCATGATGGCTCAGAAAGTGATGAGTCCAAGAAAGAAGGATCTACCACTGTAAGCGCTGAACTCCAAAGAAGTATGTCTGTTGAGCAAGAGGAGTCAGAGCCCAAAGAAGAAGAAGAATATGTGTCTCCAATAGTTGAACCTCCACGAAGAAGGAAGAGCTACAGGCTGTAAGCCCAGTTTGCCTCTAAAAGGAACAGTGGCCAATCAAATGCCATCATTGAGTTGAGTGATGATGAGTCTTGTATCCCCAGGAGAAAGTGCTGAAGATGAAGCCAGCAGTGAAGGAGAAAAATCTGAGGAAATACTTGCTGAAGAAGGTTCTGATAATGAAACTCAGCATGAAGGATTTTCTATTGAAGATGATCAAGAAGGTTCTGAACATGAAATACAACAAGAACACCTCTCTGCTGAAGCTGATCTAAACGGTTCTAGTTCTGAGAAGGAAGAAGCAGGAAATGATTCCAACTCTGAAGACTAGGAATCAGAAAACTCAGAACTTTACCTTGTTCTCTCACCTGCAAGATTTATCAGGAGAATAGTGGTAGAAGTTCCCAATGAACCATCAAAGACTCCTCCTGACAGATGGGTAAACTATGGAGACGAGCAGCTCAGAGTAGTAAGAATGACTACTTCTGACTTAGTCAAGAACTGGAACAATATAGAGTTAGACAACTCAACCATTCTCTATAACCCTGATGATCTGCTGATGAGATGGTTCTTCCAGTGGATGCCATGGCTAAAGGCCTTTACTGAAAAAGATGGAAGCTACTTCAGTTGGTGTTACAAGCAGTTTCCAAGCATGGAACTGGTGGCTCAGAACTTTCCAAGAGTGAAGAAGTTTGCCACCAAGCTGATCACAAACCAGCCCCACTTTAAGGTCTATCGACATCCTGGAAATCTCTACATCCCCTACGATCGTAGAGTGGATTCTAAAGGAAGAAGAGCCATGACCAAGAAGCTGATCATAAAGTCTGATCACTCTACTGCTAATGATGTTCAAATCCAAAACCAGAAGCCTCCTTATAATCCAGCACTACTATCAGACACTCCATCATCCTCTGCAATCAATTAGTACTCCACGATTGCTCAGATTATCCAAACCTTTAAAAATCTGTCCAAAAATGATGATCGTAAAGTCCAATCCATTGCTCAACCTGAAGCTGCCAATCAAGAGGATCAAACTACTTTGGAGTAGGAACTACTGAAGAGCTCTGATGATCTAAGCTGTGAGACCCCAGATTTTATGAATAAATATTTAATTTTCTTGAATTATATTTTTGAAAATTATGGTGTGGATTTGATATAATGTTATAGTTGTGGGTAATATTTATAAATTTTGCAAAGTACGCAAGTTGTTATAAAATATTCGTTTGGTCGGGGAATATTCTTTTTGTCGGGAATATTCGTACGACGGTACAATCATTGGTGGACCCCACAACGTTAGAAAACGACAAAATTATCTTTCTATAAAATAACGGCGGAGGTGTTACCGTTAAAACTGTTGAACTACTCGGTAGTAAAAGTACAGTAATACGCGTTGTTGCATAGTAGCACACGGTATTGATTATTGATGCTTACGTAAGAAGTCACTCAGCTATACTCAATTATTGCTACAGTAATTGCTGCATCATATCTATTATATTATTGATTCAATTATTGTCACAGTATCATTTGTATAATATATTATTTAAACAATAATTGAGACGAAAAGTTATAATAATTGTTGGAAGATTAATTATGTGTTGATTAAAAAATAAAATGATTTCTGGTAATTTTTATTCAATCTTTGATGTATATAAAGAGTCTATTATGAGACGTTGGTGATAAGTTTAATTATTTATGGGGGGCCATATGTAGTCATCTGAGAGTCTCTTTCATAAATAGTAATTATTTTAGTAAATAGTAATTACCTTTGTAAATAGTAATTATTTTCGTAAATAGTAATTACCTTTGTAAATAGTAATTACCTTTGTAAATAGTAATTACCTTCGTAAATAGTAATTACCTTCGTAAATAATAGTTACCTTCGTCAATAGTAGTTGTCCCTTCAATATTACCAAGAGTTAACTGCCTCTTCGGTGTTCCAAGGGTTAATTGCCCCTTCGTAAATAGTAGTTGTCCCTTCAATATTACCAAGAGTCATTTTGACCCTTCGTTAAGACCAAGAGCCACCCTCAGTTTTTCTATAAATAGAAAGCTCATTCCTTCATTATTTCTTACGAATTCGTTCAAGCTATAGAGAGAGAAAGTATAGAGAATAAGAGAGAAAGAAGAAGAGTTTTCTGCTACTTCACTTATATCCAGTTCTTCTAAGGTAGGGAATATTATTTGTTGTACTTCTTTCTTCTTGAAGAGAACTTATGTTATTCCATTCTTTGTTACTCTGTTGGAATAACCTGTAAAAGTGGCATACCCTATACATGACCCGTATACGCGGTATACCCTATACTTGGTGAAATCCTTACGTGATTCCATTTCTTCTTATTCTGTTGGAATAACCAGTATACGCGGACTACCCTATACTTGGTGACATCCTTCTATTACTCTGTTGGAACATCCTGTCTGTGTGTTTTACACCGGACCTGGTTCCGTCTTTATTATTCTGTCGGAATATCCTGTCTGCGTGTTTTACACCGGACCTGGTTCCACCATTTACTATTCCGCATTTATTATTCTGTTGGAACATCCTGTCGGTGTGAATTTCACCTGACCTGGTTCCGTTATTATTATTCTGCTGGAATAACCTGTTTGTGCGGTCTCTATCGCATGCATGGTGATATCTTTTGTTATTGTATTCAGTATTACTCAGTTGGATAAACCTTTGACTTCTATACTCCATGAAATTAGTGGAATATCCTTGATATTTGCGCTTCATCCAGTATCCTTTCATGAAAATATTCTTCTGATCATTCTTGAATTTTACACCACAAAACAGTATCGTGTTGACAATTTGGACGTTAATAATTTCTGGATAAAATAATTCTTGAACTTGTTTTATTGAATTCTTATAAAATTGTCATCATCCTCTTATTTATATTTTTGAAAGTCATCTGTGGCCTGTAGAGCATGGATGGACTTGGTATGATTATGACCAGGGATTATTCGGTATAATCATGACCGTAATGTTACAAATGATGTGGTAAAAGTCTCATTTGCCGTAGTGCATTGATGGACAGTTGTTGGCATGATCATGACCATTAATGAATACACAAATATTCTTGGCCCGTAGTGCATGAATAATTGTGGTCGTGATACTAAAGAATATCCTTGGCCGTAGTGCAAGGGTGATTCGATGATGTGGAATTTTTATTAAGCTGAGTCTCAGCTATAACGATGATGAAAAACCTTTTAAATCATAAAAGATAGTAGTTTTTATATTCTACTTGACTCTTTTAATGGATTGCTTGTTCATCTGCAGTTAAACTTGATGTTTATTGTATTTTATCAGTTTAACACTGTTGAAGGCTAATGATAATTTATTCTGCATTATCTTAGTCATAATATTTCTTACTGGGCTTGTTGAGCTCACCCTTTCTTTCACTGTTCTCTTCAGGAAATGAGAATATAGCTGGGACGAGTCGGGGAACGGAGTGATGGACCAGAGAATAGTATTAGTAGTCCTCACTATTCTGTTAAATAGTGTGACAATAATTGTATTGAGGACACCTTTTGAGTTTGTATGCTCTCTAGTAGACAATAATTGTATTCAAACTCACAGTTATGTTTTGTCGTATTGTACACGACACTTGTATTAGTAAGTTGTATTTGAATTCTGTACCATGTATCTGACGACTCAAGATGGGTGATGTATACCTAATTTTGGGGGCGTCACAGTTGGTATCAGAGCTTAGGGATATGATCCCTGGCTAAGATGTGAGACTAGAACTAGGAGGGGAGAAAGGGGGAATTCCTTCGCTAGTATGACCTACTTAAGTTTATTTGTTATTTAATTGGTCGGTCATAGTATAGGGATAATATGTGATATGTTATCTAATCCTTGTTTTGTGGCAGTGTTTGGAAATGGCAGCTGAAAATGTTCACAATGGAGTGAATGAGACCGTCGAGACACCTTTAATCACTAATCAGGATAATGCGGTGTTAGACGAAGGACAAATTAGAGATATTTACGTGGTGAATGAAGAACTAATAGTTGCACCCGAGCTAGTTGCAGAGGTAGCAGCTGAGAGTGAGGAGGAAGAGGAAGAAGACGAAGAAGAGGAACCTGAAGAGAATTGGTTAAACGAATTTTATAATCGAAACTTAGAATTACAAAATCGTGTTCATGAGTTAGAAGAGCAGGCTGAAGAACGGCAGGCGGTCGTGGAACAAAGAGATACAACAATTCAAAATTGTGTCACCCGATGTGCGATGCTTGAACAGAAGCACTCTTTGGCAGAGTATAAGATATTAGAGCTGGAATCTGAGAACGCACTGATCAAAGTTCTGATGAAAGCAGAAACAACTGAACGAAGAAGAATAGATGATGCGTGGGTAACAGCCGCACGACGCGTTGATAGTGTAGAAAAAGACGTCCGATCTAATAAAGCTAAAATAGATGAAATGGATTTTGCTTTTTGGACAACAATTGGGAGAATCCAACATCGAATTCAGCATTATCCTGTGCATAACGGTCAACCCCAATTCGATATGGATCGGAGAATAATGATTCGAATCATGGATCAGGAATGCGACGAAGCAACTAAAGGTGGAATATACTCTATAGCAAAACCAAATCCGATAGTTTAAATAAGAGCATTTGTTGCGAAACCCGAACGAAGTTATTACGGGTAAGTTAATTACAAACTCTTGTGAAGTCTATACCATGTTAGATACCGGTTCTACTCACTCTTTTATTTCACTTAGTTGTGTTCAATGTTTGAAGTTAACTCCGAGAAACTTTCGTTACCTCTACTATTTATAAATCTTATTTGATTCAAATCGACACTTTCACGTTACCTGTCAATCTTATCTCTTTGAAAATACTTGCCTTTGATGCGATTTTAGAAATCGATTGGTTAACTACTCATCATGCTTTTCGTAAGGTTGTTAGCTTTCATACTCATAACCAACCTGTTATGCGAATTCAAAGTAACCAAACCACTAAAGTCAATCATTATTATATCAAACCATAAAGCTATTCGTTTATTGAAAAACGAATGTCAAGCTTTCTTAGCTCATGTCACAAATCTAAACAAAAATACGTCAGCTTTGAATGATATTTCTGTTATTAATAAATTTCCTGACGTATTTCCCGAAGAACTTCTTAGCTTACCCCTAGAGCGTGAAATCGACTTTTTTTTTATTGACCCCAGTACAAAACCCATTTCTTAAACCCTCAAATATTTTCTTCACCTAAAACGAACGTATAACGTGCCAAAGACGTTGGCTCGAGCTGTTGAAGATTACGATCATATCATTTAATATTATCGTGGGAAAGCGAACATGGTAGCTGACGTGTGAGTAGAAGATCGTATGCGTTTACAAGTGCAAATATACGAACTCACGTGAAGATAACGAATATAAAAGTAGAATCGACTTTAATCGATAAAGTTAAAGCCGCTCAAGCTACACACTTAGAGCTGATGAATGTGAAGAATTAAGAAGGTTCAAGAGGGCGTTATTCTAGAAGCAAGAATTGACGAATAGAGGAAGTCTAAACGCTCGATTTAGTTGGCCCATTTGAAATCCTCGATTGAGTAGGAACTGTGGCTTATAGACTCGTTTTACCGCCAAATATATTGCGTGTTCATAACGTTTTTTTTTTTATCGATGTTACGTAAATATGTGGACGACCCGAACCACATTATTAATTGAGAACCGGACGAGATAGCGGATGATTTAACGTTTGAAGAGATACGTGTTACAATCTTGGATAAGAAGAATCGTATTAAACACTCAAAGGTTATACCTCAAGAGTTAGAATTTGAAGTGAAGTCAAGGTATCCTCACATGTTTGGCATACCAGGTACGTACGTAAATTTCGAGGGCGAAATTTCATAAGGAGGGGAGATTGTGAGACCCCAGATTTTATGAATAAATATTTAATTTTCTTGAATTATATTTTTGAAAATTATGGTGTGGATTTAATATAATGTTATAGTTGTGGGTAATATTTATAAATTTTGCAAAGTACGCAAGTTGTTATAAAATATTCGTTTGGTCGGGGAATATTCTTTTTGTCGGGAATATTCGTACGACGGTACAATCATTGGTGGACCCCACAACGTTAGAAAACGACAAAATTATCTTTCTATAAAATAACGGCGGAGGTGTTACCGTTAAAACTGTTGAACTACTCGGTAGTAAAAGTACAGTAATACGCGTTGTTGCATAGTAGCACACGGTATTGATTATTGATGCTTACGTAAGAAGTCACTCAGCTATACTCAATTATTGCTACAGTAATTGCTGCATCATATCTATTATATTATTGATTCAATTATTGTCACAGTATCATTTGTATAATATATTATTTAAACAATAATTGAGACGAAAAGTTATAATAATTGTTGGAAGATTAATTATGTGTTGATTAAAAAATAAAATGATTTCTGGTAATTTTTATTCAATCTTTGATGTATATAAAGAGTCTATTATGAGACGTTGGTGATAAGTTTAATTATTTATGGGGGGCCATATGTAGTCATCTGAGAGTCTCTTTCATAAATAGTAATTATTTTAGTAAATAGTAATTACCTTCGTAAATAGTAATTATTTTCGTAAATAGTAATTACCTTTGTAAATAGTAATTACCTTTGTAAATAGTAATTACCTTCGTAAATAGTAATTACCTTCGTAAATAATAGTTACCTTCGTCAATAGTAGTTGTCCCTTCAATATTACCAAGAGTTAACTGCCTCTTCGGTGTTCCAAGGGTTAATTGCCCCTTCGTAAATAGTAGTTGTCCCTTCAATATTACCAAGAGTCATTTTGACCCTTCGTTAAGACCAAGAGCCACCCTCAGTTTTTCTATAAATAGAAAGCTCATTCCTTCATTATTTCTTACGAATTCGTTCAAGCTATAGAGAGAGAAAGTATAGAGAATAAGAGAGAAAGAAGAAGAGTTTTCTGCTACTTCACTTATATCCAGTTCTTCTAAGGTAGGGAATATTATTTGTTGTACTTCTTTCTTCTTGAAGAGAACTTATGTTATTCCATTCTTTGTTACTCTGTTGGAATAACCTGTAAAAGTGGCATACCCTATACATGACCCGTATACGCGGTATACCCTATACTTGGTGAAATCCTTACGTGATTCCATTTCTTCTTATTCTGTTGGAATAACCAGTATACGCGGACTACCCTATACTTGGTGACATCCTTCTATTACTCTGTTGGAACATCCTGTCTGTGTGTTTTACACCGGACCTGGTTCCGTCTTTATTATTCTGTCGGAATATCCTGTCTGCGTGTTTTACACCGGACCTGGTTCCACCATTTACTATTCCGCATTTATTATTCTGTTGGAACATCCTGTCGGTGTGAATTTCACCTGACCTGGTTCCGTTATTATTATTCTGCTGGAATAACCTGTTTGTGCGGTCTCTATCGCATGCATGGTGATATCTTTTGTTATTGTATTCGGTATTACTCAGTTGGATAAACCTTTGACTTCTATACTCCATGAAATTAGTGGAATATCCTTGATATTTGCGCTTCATCCAGTATCCTTTCATGAAAATATTCTTCTGATCATTCTTGAATTTTACACCACAAAACAGTATCGTGTTGACAATTTGGACGTTAATAATTTCTGGATAAAATAATTCTTGAACTTGTTTTATTGAATTCTTATAAAATTGTCATCATCCTCTTATTTATATTTTTGAAAGTCATCTGTGGCCTGTAGAGCATGGATGGACTTGGTATGATTATGACCAGGGATTATTCGGTATAATTATGACCGTAATGTTACAAATGATGTGGTAAAAGTCTCATTTGCCGTAGTGCATTGATGGACAGTTGTTGGCATGATCATGACCATTAATGAATACACAAATATTCTTGGCCTGTAGTGCATGAATAATTGTGGTCGTGATACTAAAGAATATCCTTGGCCGTAGTGCAAGGGTGATTCGATGATGTGGAATTTTTATTAAGCTGAGTCTCAGCTATAACGATGATGAAAAACCTTTTAAATCATAAAAGATAGTAGTTTTTATATTCTACTTGACTCTTTTAATGGATTGCTTGTTCATCTGCAGTTAAACTTGATGTTTATTGTATTTTATCAGTTTAACACTGTTGAAGGCTAATGATAATTTATTCTGCATTATCTTAGTCATAATATTTCTTACTGGGCTTGTTGAGCTCACCCTTTCTTTCACTGTTCTCTTCAGGAAATGAGAATATAGCTGGGACGAGTCGGGGAACGGAGTGATGGACCAGAGAATAGTATTAGTAGTCCTCACTATTCTGTTAAATAGTGTGACAATAATTGTATTGAGGACACCTTTTGAGTTTGTATGCTCTCTAGTAGACAATAATTGTATTCAAACTCACAGTTATGTTTTGTCGTATTGTACACGACACTTGTATTAGTAAGTTGTATTTGAATTCTGTACCATGTATCTGACGACTCAAGATGGGTGATGTATACCTAATTTTGGGGGCGTCACATAAGCAAGAAAATATCTATGTTCACTGAAGAATCACAGAAGCAGACAGCAGTAGGAGATGATTCTTTCCAGCACAAGCTTCAAGCTATCTTAGCTGATGTATCTCTCAAACTCCAAGAGAGAGATAACATCTATCAGAAGGCCATACTAGATCAGAAGGCGGAAGCTCTACAAGTTCAGGAAGCCAATGCAAAGCAGATCGAAGCCCTCTCTGACAAGATTGACGATCTGAAACAGTCTTTCTCTGTGCAACTTGATCTAGGCCAGCAGGAACTCAAGTTTGAAGTTGCCAACACCTCCTACCTGATGGTGCAGCTTAAGTCCAACATGGAGCAGCTCTCTCAAATGTTTGATGATAAAAAGGGGGAGAAAAAGAGGCATAGAAAGAAGAGGAACAAGAGGCATTCAAGAAAGAACAATGGGTTAAGGGAGAAGAAGTCAAAGAAGAAGAAAGCAGCTGCAGATAAAGAGTCATCATCTGAGGGGGAGCCTGAAGATGATGATACCAAAATTGCAGAAGCTGAAGGGGAGCCAGATCAGAAAGGTGATGAAGGGGAGCCAAGAAAAGATAGAAGGTCATCATCTGAGGGGGAGCAAGAGCAAGAAGCAGAAAAAGATGAGTAGCTGATCAACAAGCATCCTGGAAATGCAAATGGAGCCAAGGATGTACATCTCTAATCAGTTAGGAATGTTCTGGATCCAGGATGTAGAATGTCTTAATGTAAAAATTGCTATATCAATATAAATGACATTCATGATTAACTGTTTTAGAAATACAGCTGCTCACTATATATAAGATTCATTCATAACATGCATATGCACTTATTGTTTTTGTCATAATCAAATAGGGGGAGATTATCAGGAATAAGCATGTGAATGCTATTCCTATTTATATATGATTTGATTATGATATATATATATATATATATATATATATATATATATATATATATATATATATATATATATGAATGAATAATATGCATGTATGCTTGCATTAAGAAAAGATGTAAAGTCCCTTGATAGATAATAGAAATATATATACAAGGACTTAGAATGAATTGATCAAATATGTTAGGTTGATCCTACATAAGAAAGACAGCTTTGTAAAGTCCTTAAAAAGAAAAGATGTACAAGGACTATAAAGATAGAAAGATCAAGCATGTTAGGTTGATCTTATGATGTAATAGATAGGCTAGTCCGATCATCGACCACTGCACCAGAAGTCGTAGTCTGCCAGGTGAGTCAAGGTTAACTCGGGAGCTATCGAGGCAGAATATGAGTATGCAAGATAGTAGATCTCAGATTTGGTAGACTTCCAGGGGAAACAAAGAAGGATCGTAGTGTATCGAGAAGAGCTTCCTCGGGATCGTAATGTGCTAAAGAAGTCTTGTTCAAAATCGTAGAGACAGCCTACCTACGAGCTGACCTGTAATCTGCCAAAGCGAAGACAGAAACGTAGACTACACTCAGAGTCGTAGAGTCTACTGATGCCGAAGCCAAGTTAAGGATCGTAGATCACATTCTGAGTTCGTAGAGTGTATTGATTATATGCAGAGATCGTAGTCGAGCAAGATCAGATGGAGACAACAGGCACAAGGCAGAAATCGTAGAGTGTCAATATCCGATCTCAAGATCGTAGTGTCTGCACAGCCAAAGCTGAATCATAGATTGCAGAAGTCAGAATCGTAGAGCAGATACGGTTCTCAACGAATCAACACTCCCAAATATCCAAAGATACAAAGCCTCTGGTTGGCACTGCAAAGATGCATTCCACAGTAAGGAAACTAGAGAGCACTCAACGAATGGCATGCAGGCTAACAGAAGATCTCAGCACAAACCCAATCAGCATTAAGATTGAGGTTTAAGGCCATTCATGATGAAGTCTTCCACAAGGAGATCCAAAGAAGACTTCAGAAACTGACTAAGGAAAGTCAGCCTATGCATTAGCTATCAAGTGTACAGAAGACAACGATCTTGGAAGCAACCAAGATCTTAGTGTTTTCCAAACAAAGAAGGAACTGATGGATGGTGAACCGAGATACTGGTCAGCCTCTGAAGAGTAAGGCTAAAGTGATTAAGTGCAGGGTCGGTTAATTGATGATAAGTGAACAGGAGATCACAAGGAGAAAGCAAGCTAGACGCGCCATAAATCTAAAGTGTCTTGATGTTTAGATGGGGACTAGAGCAAGGAATTAGGCCATCAGTATCTGAGAACAGTCGAAACAAACAGAAGTATTGAAGCACTGCAAAATACAAGGAAGAGGTGTTCTACATTGAAGATCCAATCAACACTCTTCCGGATCGTAGTGTTAACTCTACTAGTCAACGAGCAACAATCAACAAGACACTACGATCAGGTCCTTGAAGACATGCATCAGAATCATAGAATTCGAATACCTGAAGACTGAAGCATTGACAACGGTTCAATTTGAAGGGTAATATTCGGAAAAGTGCTTATTGAGAGCATCGATGCAAAAGGACAACCTCTGATCTAGAAATCATAAGAAATAAAGTCTTCAACCTGCCCAAGACAATAAAGTGATACATCTGACAGGGTATGTGAAATAGTAGACTGCAGCATCAGAAAAATTATGACAAATCACATCACGCAGTCTACATCAAGCAACTTGAGATCTGTGAAGATATTTGAATAGACTTCAACGATTACTTTCCAACGGAAGGATTGGGAAGAAGTATAAATGAGAAAGAGCTTCAAAGATCAAAGGATGCTGGAGTTGTTGAGTTTAGAGAGAAGGTGGACTGATCTAAACCATGCGATAGTGAGTCCGAAGTCTCACTCTACAATCCACCAAGAACACTCAGAAGTCTGATCAAGAAAGAAGTAGAAGTATGAGTTCTACGATGTAGAAGTGAGAGTTCTACTACATGAAGAGTGTTCTGAACTGCCGAAAGAAAGAAGAACATCATGCAACCTGGATGTCCATCATGGGAAGACTCTAAGTATAATAGAGAAGAGCCTACAGTCATCTTAGCAAGTCCATCATGAGAAGGCATCGAGTAACAAGAAGGGAGATCACAAAAGCCATCTTTGTGTCAAGCATGAGAAAGTTTCTAAGTACATTACAGAAGAGCTTACAGTCTTCTTAGAAGCCTCTCATGTGCAACCATCAAGTACCAAGGAGAATGATCTTCAAGGCAGTTCATCAAGGGGTCATCCCGAGTAGTTGAGCAACCTAAGAAGCTGAGCATCATGCAACACTCAACTGCTCTTGAAGGATGATCTAGCCAAGCTGCTAAGGATAGAAGATGTTCAGAGCATGAAGACATCTTAGCAGCACAGCACCGACTCCAACAACAATAAACAAACTACTCAACAAAGCCAGGGCCTGAGGGGTCCTTGTCCAGAGGGACTAAACAAAGCAGGGCCAAAGGGTCCTTGTCCGGAAGGACTAAACAAAGCAGGGCCAAAGGGTCCTTGTCCAAAGGGACTAAATGAAGTTTCAAGCATGTTGAGCTTGAAGAGTTCCTAGGGAACTAGAGGAGTCCCAAGGCTGCTGGCCTAGAAGGAATCGTAGAGATTCAGGGTGCTGCCCTTCCTTAGTGGAAATCCTGCTAGTTGAAAGCAGAAGAGTGGATTAGGAGCTTGAGTCTCTGAACCACTTAAAACCCATTGTGTCATTTACATTATGTCTATAACTGCTATAACTTCTATGTATGTTCTAACTGTTTACAACTAAACTAACCCAATGAACAATGTATGTATGATTATGAATATATCAATGAAGGGGAATCTTTTACTTATTCCGCTGTGCTTAAAAAGATTCTTATGTTTGTCATACTTAAATATGAACAATACACATTAAACAGAAATGTATTTGAAATAAAAATGATCTATTCAACACCCCCTTCTAGATCTATTGTGCCCTCTAGGAACTAACAATTTCCAATCTCAGATGGCCCCTAATCGGTATCAGATAACCAAAATTAGGAATCAATCCGCTAAATAGTTCCAGGAGTATACACAAAGGTAGAGGCGCATAGCAGCTCAAGTTAACCCTCCAATGAATGAGTTTAAAATGGTGATGATCTTCATTGACATATAAGAAGCGTCTTATTATGAGAGGGTCTTAGCTGGGATATGCAAACTGTTTTTCAAAATGATAAAACACAGGGAGATAACAGAAATGGGCCTAAAATTCAGCAAAATCAAAGACCTCAGAGCTTTGGAAGCAATTGCTGAGCATATTCAGTCTAGCAACTATGCCATCGCTCCTAAGAGGGTACACAAGAGAAAGGAAGAAGATGTCTCCTTAATCTTACAAGGATAATTAACTAATAACAGCAGCAGTTCGTCTATTCTTAAGTAAGGCAATTACCCTACATTCCACTTATCTGCAAACCCTTAAAATCTCGCTGCGCCAAAGGCTGTGGAAAATATGGAAAACAGGCTGAGAAGGGTATTTACTCCCCTCGGAGACTCATTGGAGAATATGTTAACGCTACTAGTGGCACAAAAAAGATCATCGAGTTGGCTCCACCTACCGATCCTAAGGGAATTGTAAGAACTCGGATGTTCAGAAAAATAATAAAATAAGAATTTAATGAATAAAATTCGTAAGTGTGAAATGGGTTCGAATAAAAACATTTATGTGATACGAGGTATGTAAGAATGTTTTATATAGGGTAATATGAACTATGTAATATGTGATTTATAAATATGTTATTATTATATATTGTTATTGATTACAAAGATAATTCAGTTGAGATAAAAGAAGTGGATAAAATTTCCTATCAATAGTAAATAGTTTATAGGATTATTTTATCATAGTAAGTTAGTGACATTAATGTATAATTGTCATTTTATTGTGTATGTGTACTAATAACTGGTATGATTATAATATATGTTATTGATAGTACGTAAGTTATCCACGAATGGGTTTGGATAGTGAAATATGAGTTAGTTGAGAGAATTAACTGATAAGAATAAATATTGGTTAATTGATAGTTGAGAGTTATATTATGGAATAATATAATGTGTATGTTAAACCTTAAATATCTATGGTAATATAGTACAAGGTTTAAATTACTTAAGTAAAGTAGTGAATTAATATGTGTGTTGAATAATATGTGGTACTTTATATATATTACTCAGAACGGTAATATGTGAGAAAGTCTAATGTTCGAATAACGTTAAATATATATACGTTATTGAAGGAAGATATAAATCATTAAATGGATATTTAATATTTGAAGAAATTGTTTTAGGAACAATTTATAGAGGGAGAGAGAAATAATAATTATATATTTCTAATAGAGGATATTAAAATAATTTCTAATATTGAGTTATTTTAATAAAAGGAAGAAATGTTATTTTTTGAATAATAATATTACCTTATATATTTTTATATGTGGTATGATTAATAATATAGTAAATATATTAAAATGTATTTGCTATATGTAAATAAATTGATGGAAACAATTTAATATAATAGAAAATAAACTTATTATCTATTTTCTATATATAATATATGTACATGTGTCGTACATATAGTTAATTGATATTATATTAAGAATAATTTCTTGAGACAATAAGCAAATTAATTTCTAATTGTAAATGTCTTTATTGGGAGAAAACATAATATTTATGTTATGAGAAAAATACATAAATTCTAATGTATTTTCAAGGAAGTTAATTAATGAAAGAAAACTAAGTTATTTTAAAATATTAATTAACTTAAGTTATTATTTTATCGTAGATGTTATCATTTAAATAATTATTGGTTAGAGATGGAAGAGGTTGTCTTGGGACAATCGAATAATTATACATATAGTGTATAATTTAAATAATTAATATAGTAGATATTAATTATTTTAAGTGTAAATGTTATACATATTATAAGTGTAAGGTAAGCTAAATAAATTATCATTGAAGTAAAGTGTGTCACACAAACTTTATACTAAATAATGTGTAATATAGGCAAAGCATTTGAGTAGTAGTATCATATAATTACCTACTGCTTGAGATTTAATGTGGTGTGATATTTAATATAGAGTAAAAGTAATTAAATCATAAAGTTGATTTAAATAAGTTTTGTTATCTCATCCTAGGTGATGAGACAATTATATGTATATTACATCACACCTACTACCTTGCAATGATAAATCATATTGTGACACTAAGTTATAATGTATGGTTGATATGTGTATACAACATAGCATAAGAATAAGAGTGGTGTATAAGTATATAGTCTAATGTTGCAAGAAGGATGTGTATTTGGAAATTGTTCCAAAACTAGTGTTCCAATTGCTCCCTATTCTCATTCACGTGTTTGGCAAAAAGGCTAAAGCCTATCTCCTTTCTTCTTCATTACATTGTAGTCTAATAATGGCTAGAAGGATGGGGGAAGTGGAGTTGGTAACCAACTCTCCAACATCCAATGGCTTCTTCTTCCTCCCCTTGGATTAGTTCAATGTGCAAAGCCATGATTTGAATAATCCTTCCTCTATAAATAGAGACTCCTTCATCTTATTTCTCTTTTGTTGAGATGTGTGAGAAGTGGCTATGAAGAGTCAATAAAATTGGAGAGCAATCAGAAGTTATGACATTAACTTAAATGCTCTTGATTTCCTAAGTTTGCAATTCCATATAAATATCATGAAAAATTAGTTTTTGAGTCACAAAATTGATGGCTAAGGGTTGTTATAATCCATGAATTGTTGTTAGATATTGTTAATATAATCAAATACAAAATCAACGAAAGTTAAACGAACCAATTTGGTTTAGAAACAAATTCGTAGTGAATGATTTCGCTAAATTGTCCAAAACATGAAAATTAGTATGAACATGAGTTGTAAATTCATATTTTGGTTAGTTAATGTTTATGTTAGTTGATGGGTATCTAGTATGTTGTATTTCTATGAATTACGAATCCATATAATCGAAAACGGACTAATTTGGACATGTATAACTCAAATTATGAAGGTAGAAAGGATTTTTGGCTTGTTATTTTGAAGCAGGACATGAATCCGTGAGTTAACAGTAGGTATGGCCACCCCGCCGGGCTATTTATAGGGCAAGAACCCCACCCAGACGGGGGTGGTCTGACTTACAAATGCTGAGAAAAATCTAACAGAACATTCTTTACTAAAACGGACATAACTCTTTCATACGAACTCCGATT
Source organism: Panax japonicus (assembly GCA_020205505.1). Taxonomy (NCBI): domain Eukaryota; kingdom Viridiplantae; phylum Streptophyta; class Magnoliopsida; order Apiales; family Araliaceae; genus Panax; species Panax japonicus. The sequence goes on along the minus strand of CM035109.1, from coordinate 32,098,028 downwards.
GAGGAAATGCAAGATGATCCGGAAAGAGAACGAATAGACCTATAACTTTTATGCTTGAAGTTTTTTAATTTGAGGTCATTAAGAAGGGTCAAAATAGTCATCTTTGTGACTATTACGTAATCGAAGGCCATAGAAGGGTGTCGAGCGAGCACATGCGCAAGTGTATTGCTCCCGACGATGGAATATGTTAATCTAAGTGATATAACATGAAACTGCATGATAATATACATGACATATAAGATTTTCTTGTTCATAATAGAAAGAATTAGCATGACTTAGTATGTGTTTTGAAAAGAGACTTAAAGATTTTGAAAACAAACCTTGTAGAAACTTATGTTCTACAAGTTCTGAAAACAAACCTTGTAGAAACGTATGAAGAAGAAAGTGCAAGAAGAAGCTATTCCAGAAGCGAGAATCGATGAAGAAGGAATACTTAGATTCAACTCCAGACTTTGTGTTCCTAATGATTCTGACTTGAATCATAGAATCATGATGGAGGCACACAACACTCCGTTTGCAATCCATTTTGGGAGTACCAAAATGTATCATGATATTCGACATACATTTTGGTGGAACAATATGAAGAGAGAGATCGCGGAGTTTATCTCGAGGTGTTTAACTTGTCAACGTGTAAAGGCGAAGCATCAAGTGCCAAAGGGTCCATTATAACCACTTGAGATTCCCAAATGGAAGTGGGAACACATTACTATGGATTTTATTACAGGTCTTTCCAAAGTTTGTCAAGGCATAGATACGATTTGGGTTATTGTTGATAGATTAACCAAGTCTGCCCATTTTTTACCGATACGTGAGACTTATTCCCCTGAACGTCTTGCTCGCATGTACGTGAATGAGACTGTGAGATTATATGGCATGCCAGTATCCATAGGTTTGGATCGTGACCCAAGATTCACTTCACGATTTTGGGTTAGCTTGTAGAAAGTTATGGGCACGGATTTACGATTCAGTTCGGCATACCATCCTCAAATGAACGGACAATCAGAGAGGACTATTAAAACCCTTGAAGATCTATTAAGACTTTGTGTCCTAGATTTTAAAGGAAGTTGGGATATGTACTTGCCACTGGTGGAATTCTCCTACAACAACAGTTATCAAGCAAATATAGGCATGGCTCCATTTGAGGCGTTGTATGGACGAAAGAGTTGTTCTCCAGTATGATGGGACGAGGTGGGAGAAGCAACGTTGTTGGGACCAGAATTAATACGCATGACTACAGAAAAGATTAAAATAATTTGACAACGTATACAAACGGCACAAGATCGACAAAAGAATTATGCGAATCTTCATCGAAAAGACGTGGAATTTAATATTGGGGATCATGTATTGTTACATGTTGCACCATGGAAGGGAGTTACAAGATTTGGGAAGAGAAGAAAGCTCAATCCACGATTTGTTGGTCCATTTGAGATTCTTGACCGAATAGGAAATGTGGCCTATAGACTCGTATTACCTCCAAATATGTCTCGTGTTTATAATTTTTTTTCTCATATCCATGCTTCGTAAATATGTGAAAGACCCGAACCATATTATTGCGTTAGAACCAGACGAGATAGCCGAAGATTTAACGTACGAAGAAGTAACTGTTAAGATCTTGGATAAGAAAGAGCATGTCCTACCCACCAAGGTTATACCACAAGTTAAGGTTTTATGGAGAAATCATGCTATTGAAGAAATGACCTGGGAGTTGGAATCAGAAATGAAAGCGAGGTATCCTCACCTTTTTGAAACACCAGGTACGTATGTCAATTTCGAGGGCAAAATTTCATAAGGAGGGGAGGTTGTAAGACACCAACTTATTATAAATAAAATCGAATTTTCTCTAATTATATTTGTGAATAATAAGGTATTAATTTGATATAATTCTCTGGTTATGGGTGAAATGTGCAAATTTTGCAAAATATGCAAGTGGTTATAAAATAATCATTGTTGTCAGGGAATATTCGTTTGGTCGTGGAATATTCTTGTTGTCAGGAAATATTTATACGACGACACAGTCATTTGTGGGCCCCATAACAGAATAACTGTCGAATGAAGAAAACGACAAGTTTGAGTTTTTATAAATAACGGCGTAGTTATTACCGTTAACATTGTTGGAATACCCGTTGGTTAACATATAGTAATACGCGTGGATGCACAGTATTGATGAATTATTGATCCTTACGTTAGAAGGCACAACTCAATAATTGTTACAGTAGTTACTGTTCAATATTTTATTTTATTGATTCAATAATTACTGCGTTGATATTTTATATTATTGTTGTTTCAATAATTGTCACTGCACATTATTTCCTATTATCAGATCAATAATTCATATTATTTGAATAGTATTATTAGATAGCATTATTGGCAATGTCTAGAAAGTTATGTCAAGGAGAGGTTTGGTCACCTAATTGCGCGCCAATAAGGAGAAATTCTTATTGGAAAGCCCCTCTTTCTCGGTAACGGCCTGGTTGTCATAAATGTGATTCTGTAATATTATTTGTGAATAATTAATTATTGATTCATATGATAAGGAAATATTTATTTTATGTGGATATAAATGTTGGATATATGTATTGTGGTTAAAAATAAAGGAGTTAATATTAAGGTGTTTTATCAGTATTTTTATCGGAATGAAGGTATTAAAAATTAAACCAGTGTTTTTGAGATATATTGTGTGAGTTATAATTTTTAATCCGACCGTTGTATCGTTGTAATTTTTGGATATGTTATACATATATAAGTTGAGTATATGTCCACAAATTTTGAACCGTTAAAAATGAACGTATGCTTTGTTATGAATTTTAAGAGGTGACTAATTCAGAAATTAGGTTTATAAATGATTTTGGTGGAAAATTCTAGAATTGAGTGTGCCCCACTTGTGGTTGGTGAAGAAATGTGCTGAATTTATTTCAAATGTGGTGGGTGGGAATAGTAGCAGGTAAAGCCATCAGGTTGTAGGTCAAGTCTGCTAACATTTTCCTATAAATAGAGGGCTAAGTTAGAATTGAAAATCACACCAGAAACAAGTTTTCTCTCTTTCTCTCTCTAGATTATTGAGTGTATTTTGTGAGTATTTAGATAGTTTGTTAGTTTCTATTCATTAGTGCAAGTTTCCTTCAGCATTATACCAATATTCCGATCAGAAGTACTGATATTTTGAGGTAAGGGATGTTATTTTCTTCATATATTACATTATTTCTTCAATATCATTATGCCGAAGTATTGATCTGAATTTTTATCAAATGTAGAACTTTTTGTGTCGGGGTTACTATTCACATATATGGCACTATTCACGAATATGACACTATTCACCGAAAAATAAAATTTTCTTTTTTTTTGTCCAAGATGTCTATTATGGTTACTATCTTTGATTGTATCCATGTTTTGATCTTTTTTTTTTTGAATTCTGCTTCAAAATTGATATTTATGAAGTATTATTGATCTTGGATAAACTGTTATACGAATCCCTACTATTTGTATTTCCGTTTCACTGGATTCATTTTCTTTAAAATATTTTTCATCATCCTCAGTCCTAAATGATGATATTACTAAATATCTTCGGCCTGTAGTGCAAAGATAAATGATTAACTGATGAATATCTTTGGCCCGTGGTGCAAAGATGAACAGGTGTTGAGATGAACATGACCAACTGGTGATACAAATGAATATATTTGGCCTGTAGTGCAAAGATGAATATTTGATTAAAGATGTATATTGATTGTTGTTACAGGGATAAAATATTGATGATGGACTTTTAAATCTTAGAAGATAGTAGAACTCATTCTCTACTTGACTCTTCTAATGGATTGCTTTTTTCGCTGCAGTTGTTGATCTAAAACTTGTTGGCTATTATATTTTATCAGATTTTTCCCTATTGAAGACTAACGATAATTTGTTGTATATTATCTTAGTCATAATATTCTTTACTGGGCTAGTTGAGCTCACCCTTTTCCTTTTTGTTCCATTTTTCTCAGGAGGTGAGAACATAGCAGGAACTAGTCGGGGTATGGAGTGATGGTTCTAGAAAGATGTTTTAGCAGTCCTCACTATTTCTGTAAAATAGTTTTTGAATAATTGTAACGAGGACTTATTTGAGTGTGGATATTGTCTAGAAGAAAATATTTGTATTTAAACTCACAGTATGTGTTGTCTTATTTTGCACGACAATTGTATTATTGAAGTTGTAGTTTGCTTTTTGTACCATGTATTTGGCGACTCAGAATGGGTGTTGTATACCTATTTTGGGGGTGTCACAGTTGGTATCAAAGCTTTGGGATATGGTCTCTGACGGAGATCGGGGAATAGAACTAGGAGGGGAGAAATGAGTAAATCCTTCGCTAGTGTGTCTTATCTAAGCTTATTTGATGGTCAGTCATAATATAGGGATATTATGTGATATGTTAATTTCTTTAATTAACCATTGTTTTATGGCAGTATTTAAGAATGTCCGCTGAGAACGTTAACAATGGAGTGTTTGAGACTGTGGAACAACCTTTAGTTATAAACCAAGAGAACATGCAACAGGAAGGCAATATTCCACCTGTAAACAACACTACCGAGCAAACGATGAATGATAGAATATTTAGGAGCTTTTTGCATTTCATGCAAAACCAGACGAGGGACACTCGTGCACAATATACGGGTGGAAATGATAGCAATGCACGACTTGTCACAGCCAAGCAGTTCAAGGAGTTGGGACCACCAGAATTTAAGGGAAAGCCAGATCCGATCATGGCGGAAACGTGGGTCAAGCAAATTACCAAGATATTCGATGTCTTGGGATGCACAGAGGAACAGAAGGTTCCATTCGCCACCTTTATGTTCCGCGATGAGGCAGACTACTGGTGGGAGTCTATGAAGCGTACCCAGCCAGCCGTACTCAGCATGTCTTGGGAAATGTTTCAGAAACTATTCAATGACAAGTACTTTCCTAAAAGTATTCGTCATATGAAGGAGGTGGAGTTTATCAGACTGGAACAAAACAACATGACGGTGTCCCAGTACGAGGCGAAGTTTGCAGAGTTATCCAGGTTTGCACCTTATTTGGTCAAAAATAAGGAATGAATGACGAGGATGTTTCTGAGAGGTCTAAAGCTCGAGATTCGGAAATATCTTATATCTCATAAATTTTCTTTATATTCAGATATTGTAAACATGGCTCAATTATTAGAGCGAGATAATGAGTATGTTCAACCGAAGGATCACAACCAGGGTCATACCGGTGACAGCAGTCATCAGAGCGATGATAACCAACGAGGAGGGAAAAATATGAACAAAGGCAGTAACCACTCGAGTGGTTATCGTGGCCATGATAATAGGAGAGGTGAGTCCAGTAGAAATTTCAGAAAAAGGAGATTTAACAATGACGGGAAGACATCAACAGCAGCACCAGCACCAACAACAAATTCTAGGGGAGGAGAACGACCGCCAGTTAGATGTTACAAATGCGGGAAAGAGGGACATATCATCCCTAACTATCCACAACAATCCAAGGTATGTTACAACTGTGGAAAGGAAGGCCACATAACTTGGGATTGTTCTGTAGCAAAACCAAGTTCAACGGGGATGGTGACTCCAAGGGCTGTCCCGGATAAGTCAAAATCTGCGGTTCCTGGATGAGCGTTTGTCGTGACTGGCTAAAACGCGAGGAACCCGAACGAGGTGATTATGGGTAAGCTAATCTTGAACTCTTACGAAGTTTATACCTTACTAGATACCGGTTCAACCCATTCTTTTATCTCTCCTGCTTGTGCTCAACGTTTAAACTTGACTCTGGAGAAATTGGACTTTGACTTATCTGTTGAAACTCCGTTGGGTGAAACCTTCGTTACATCTAAAGTTTATAAATCTTGCATGATCCAAGTTGGCACATCACATTACCTGTTGATCTTATATCTTTAAAGATACTTGCTTTTGATGTGATTTTAGAAATTGATTGGTTAACCACTCATCATGCCAAAATTGATTATTTTCGTAAGGTTGTTAGTTTTTATATTCCTAACCAACCTGTCATATGAATTCAAACAACTAAACCACTAAAATCAGTCACTATCATATCAAGCCATAAAGCTATTCATTTATTAAAAAATGGATGTCAAACTTTCTTAGCCCATGTTATGGATTTGAACAAAGACAAGTCAGATTTGAATAATATTTCTGTTGTTAGAGAATTTTCTGATGTATTTCCTGAAGAACTTCTCGGTCTACCCCCAGAACGTGATGTTGAATTCTTTATTGACCTTGAGACGGGTACAAAACCCATTTCTAAAACCCCATATCGAATGGCTCCTATTGAACTTCAGGAGTTAAAAGTTCAACTACAGGAATTGTTAGACATAGGTTTCATTCGTCCTAGTACATCTCCTTGGGGTGCTCCTGTTTTATTCGTAAAAAAGAAAGACGGGAGTAGGCGACTTTGTATTGACTACCGAGAATTAAACCATGTCACCATCGAGAATAGGTATCCGCTACCTCGCATTGATGACCTATTCGACCAGTTGCAAGGAGCACAATTCTTTTAAAAGATCGATCTTCGTTCTGGATTTCATCAGCTGAAGATTAAAATAGAGGATATTCCAAAGACAACCTTTAGAACTCGGTAAGGGTATTATGAATTCTTAGTCATGTCTTTTGGATTGACTAATGCTCCTGTTGCTTTCATGGATATGATGAACCATGTATTCAAGGAATATTTGGATTAGTTTGTTGTTGTCTTTATTGATGACATCCTCATCTATTACAAAAGCCGTGAAGATCGTGAGAACCATTTGAAGCTGATACTTGAAAGGCTTCGTGAAAACAAAATTTATGCCAAGCTGAAGAAATTCGAGTTCTGGCTTGAGGAAGTAGCATTCCTTGGACATGTGGTGTCAAAACATGGAGTATCTGTCGACCCGGTGAAGATTGAAGCAGTACAAAGTTGGGAGCAACCAAAGTCGGTGACCGAAGTGCTTAGCTTTCTGGGTTTAGCTGATTATTATCAGAGATTCGTGGTAGGATTTTCTCGAATCGCTACTCCATTAACTCAGTTGACTCGGAAAGATACAAAATTTGTATGGAGCGAGGAATGCGAGAAGAGTTCCAAGAGCTCAAGAGGAGGCTCATTTCGGCACCTGTTCTGGCAATACCGTCTGATACGGATGGATTTGTTATATACAGCGATGCTTTAGGCAAAGGGTTAGGATGCGTTCTCATGCAACATGGGAAAGTCATAGCCTATGCCTCACGACAACTCAAAGAATATGAGAGGAATTATCCTACTCATGATCTAGAGTTGGCAGCAGTAGTATTCGCGTTGAAAATTTAGAGACACTACTTTTATGGGGAGAAAGTGGAGATTTATATGGACCATAAAAGCCTCAAATATTTCTTCACCCAAAAAAACTCAACATGCGGCAACGCCGTTGGCTTGACCTATTGAAAGATTACGATCACACTATTCAATATTGATGAGTGAGTTTTATACACATGAATTGGATACATTCGGGCTTAATTTATTGTTATTCTCAAGTCTTTTAGAATAGTTTTTAAGTGTTTCCGTCAATTCATGCATGTTTATGTTGTTTTTTTGGAATTGGGATAAAATTTACTTGGATCGAAGTTTGGGGTGGCTAGATGCGCGTTTTCGGCTTGCCATTTACACAGTAGTAACTTCAGAGCCAATTTGAGTATTTCTCAGAACAATATTTCTTAAACCTCAAAGAATGAAAGTTGTATATCTACTTCTCCTCTTTCCGAATCATCTTGAATCATCAAAATCGGAATTCGAACGAAGAAGTTATGGTCGTTTTCCCAAAGGACGTCGAAGCAAAAAATGTCAAAAAAAGTGGCAGCGCCGGGGGGCCCATTTGAGTCCTATGCCCAGCGCCAGGGCGTTGGGGAGCAGAGTTTGAGTGCCGTGCCTAGCACTGGATCGCTGGGGAAAAGACTGGGAAGGCTTGGACGCATTTTTGGGCGAATTTTGACACCTTTTTGACTCCAAATAGGATTTGGTTTGTTCCTAAGCTAAAAATTGGACTTGTAACCTATAAATACATGATGTAAGGCATAAAATAAAGGGAGATTACATAGCTTAGCTTAGATAAAGCACTCTATTAGATTAGAATATAAACCCTAGTTCTTAATTAGCCATTGGAGATTGAAGCAAATTGAAGAACACTGAAGATCAAGAGCATGAGCAAGAGGGGAGAATCAGATTTGCTGACAACAGATTCTATTCTCTTCTCTTATCATACTTTTATCTTTTAATGTCTATTCAATTGTGAATTCTTGGTTTTAATTCATTAATTATGAACTAACTCTTTTGTTAAGATTTTAATTGAACCTTTTATGACTATGAATTAGTTATTCATTATATTCCAATTATTTGTGTCAAATTGAGTTGATTATCTTGCCTTATGCTTATTGATTAATTATCTGATCAGTAATTACCTTGTTACTCTAGAAAGAATTGGGAAAGGAATTCTAGGGTTAGAACTGGGCATGATGACATGTGACTTAGTTATTTGCACAGTGAATAATTAGGTTTGTGAATAGAATGAGAATATCTATTTACCGCATGTAACACATAAGGAATTGAGATTGTAAAGAGTTTAATTTAATTATTTTGCATAGGGATATAGCAAAATTAACTTGGATTAAATAGAAGGCAAATGATCACTTGAGAAAAGGCTTTTGGCATTTGAGAATTTCTGTTAACAATTCAATAGACATAATAATTGGAATAATTGGATAATTGGTTTATAGTTCATAATTGGGAATATTGGAGTCTTAGCCTTTATTTATTTGAATTCATTTATAAAGTAACCTAGTTTTAATTGGTTAATTTAGTTTTCTTAATTAGAAAAATCACGATTTGAGATTGTTTAAATAAAATTAGTTTGATTAAGAATTAGTACTTGGTAATTTTTATTAAATAATTCCTCGTGGGAACGATACTTTTCTTATCACTTTATTACTTGTTGACCGTGTATACTTGCACGTATTCATTGATTGCAAAATCGATCAACAAGTTTTTGGCGCCGTTGCCGGGGACTTAATTTAGTAATTATTTACCAATATTAATTTCAATCAAATTAGTCTTAATTTAAACATTTTTATTTTTATTTTTAATTCTCTTTCTATATTTCTCTCTTTTCAGGTACCATGGATGACTTTGCGTATCAATGGCCATACACGAACGTGACTCAACCAAGGGGGGTGGAGATTGACAGACTCGCGAAACTTTCCGCAATGTCAGCACAAATTAAAGAACTTTCGAGGAAGTTGGACGTTATCACATCCCAACAGAGTCGAAAGATGGCAGTTATGTATAACTATTATGCTGGCAATCACCCGAGTAATCAATGCACCATCAATCTTGGGCCGGTAAAATATGGTGGTAACTACCTCAATCATTATGCATATGATAATTATGAACAAGTTCGGGGGTATCACCCGAATTTTTCATGGAGCTACAACTATCAAGACCAATACTCTACTCCAAATCCAACATACACGCCATAATTCTCATATCAGCCTCTATTAAAAGAAGAAAATTCAAGGTTGGAGGAATTGTGGTCCAAGTTCGAGGAGAGAGGGATTAATCAAACGGGGTCAATTCTAAATCTTGCGGATCAGATAAAGCAAATGACCAAAGTCATAAACAACCTTCCTCCAAACACTTGGCTTTATAACATGGATGACGAAATTGATGAATTGCCCGAGCCAAATCTACAACTGGATGAGACACGAGATGTTGAAAAAGAGGAGACAAGTAGGGATAATGAAAATAAGGTCGGTGAAGAACTAACTATGATTACCAACGAGGAGGAGCCGATGTTATTAGTGCCCCAAGTTCCTTCTCCGCCAAAGTTCAAGAATTCGGTTAGATTTGCAAAACCATGTCCGCTAGGTAGTCATGTCGTCGGCAATACTCCTTGTGACGTAAAAGCGAGTACAACTTCAAAGCCATGGTTCAATGAGTTAGAGAAGATAGAAGAAGAGGTTGTTGTGTCTGACAATCCTCAATGCCAGAATCTATTCGCAGACACAATGGAAAAAATACCTAGATGTTGGACGTTCTTTAATGTGATCTTATCTAAACAAAGCATGTTAGGTGAATTTAATACAATGGCTATCGTAAATGGGAACCTACCAAAAGCTATATTATTTTCGATGGATGGAGGGTTCCTCAACTTTCGAAGAGGAATTGGATAGCATTAACCAGACAAAGTCAGGCTGAAAGACTATAAATCAAGCGCTGACTGGGAGGCAACCCAGGAATTTTTATATTTATATGCTTTACTAGTTTATTTAGTAGATATGAATTAATTTGCTTAGTAAGTTCTCTTATAATCTAATACATGTTGTCTCTTTTCATTGCAGGTATTGGAGGTTCAATGGATAGAAAAATGATCGTCGCTACCATCTCCACCAGCACCTCACGCTTAGCTGATTACAGGGAAGTTCTCTTCTACTTATCGCTATATTCTTACAATGAGGACATTGTAATTGCTAAGTTTGGGGGAGTTTAGTTTAGTTCATTATTGCATGTTTAGTTTCATGTTTATGTTATGTTATTTTGCATATGTTGTTAATATAGTTTAGGTTCATTATAAAAAAAAATTCAAAAATAATAGTTAGTTACTATGTTCATTTTGCATAAGTCCAGCGGTTTGTTATAGTTAAGTATATTTCAGCCAATGATGAGATTGGAATTGGGTAGACAAGTATAATACTGACTATTAGAGCTTTAATGTGATTTCTTGTTATGAATTGAATCTTTTTTTGTTTGAAACTAGTATAATAATGATAGCACAGTAAAAATAACTTGTTGATTGATTGAGTTTAAATTGATACATAATGGGATTCTAAAGGATAATGCTAGTTTGAATGAAAGAATGACAAGAATAAGTAGTGATGACTAAAGTTAGACAAGAACCTAAGTTTGGGGGAATATATGTGGGGTATATAAGTTTAAAAAAAAAGAAAAAGAAAACATGTTGAGTCTTGTGGTGGGTTGAGGAGAAACACTCCCCATAAACACAAGCGTGAGATGGAGTGTAAAATGCATTCACCAACCATCTATCAAAATAAAAATAAAAGGGAAAAAAAGGTATACAAGGTGACTAGTCTTGTTTTGGGGCCTTTGTTACTTGAGCAAGTACGCCCGAGGGGATTGTCTTTACACCTAGCGCCCTAAGGTCTTTTATGGTCTGGGAGTCGTTGGTTGAAAGCTCACTAAGTGGTAACACTGTAAGCCTAATGGGATGAGATATTGCACTGTCATTTATGTATATATATAAAAAATGAATAAATCACGGGAAAAGAGCAAAAAGCCCCCGTGTAAAAAAAAGAAAAAGAGAAGGAAGAAAATAAAATATAAGTATCCTGCATGTATCCTTGAATTTGGTTGAGTTTAATTTTAGTTGAATCGTGCCTTATCTTTGAGATTTCTTGAGTCTACACTATATGATGCCTTCGAAGAGACTTGTTATGTGTTAAATTTGATTTTATATCAGTTAGCATGGTTGTTGAGCACACACACGCACTATACCAGTAATAACAGTTTAAGACTTGATGATTGACTAGGAAATTGTTGATTGGTTTTGATATGAAGTATTCTCATGTTTGTTTGACTGCTCTAAGGCCAAGTGAATAGATTTGATTCTATCAAATACTGCTGGATTCGTAGGCATATAGATTAGTTGCATTTCATTGCATTGCATTGCATTGCATTATGCTGTGTTACTTGGGGACAAGCAACAGTTTAAATTTGGGGGTATTTGATAAGTGGATTTTATATACACTTATCTGGTATCTTTTACTTGAATTAGTTGCTTATATTTATGTGTCTTAGTTACTTTTCATGAATTTTGTGTTCATTTTGTAGGTTATACGTTTGGGAGCGGTGTGAGCGACTATTGGTAAGGAAAAGCAAAGAAAACACAAAGAAAAGCAAACCAGACATCATTTAGGCTTTCATGTTTACTTCATGTTCTTGGTTTAGAACTTATCTTACATTGAAAAGCATCGTCTTAGCTTTTCAGAACATTTTGAATCATTCCAATTGGAGTTCGGATGCAAGAGTTATGATTGTTGTACCAACGAACGTCGAACGTCGAACGTCGAACGTCGAACGTCGAACGTCATGGTTTTGGGTGGTTATTTGCATAGCAGTTACTTCCAGATCAATTTCATCCTTCATTTTCCCAGAATTTATCAATCCTCAAAGAATGAAAGTTGTAGATCTCGTTGATATCTTCGATTTGATAGGTATCAGGCCTCGTAACTCCTCTCGAATCAAAAGTTATGACCGTTTTCCCAAAGGACGTCGGAGTAGAAAATGTCTGAACTTAGGGCCAGCGCCGGGGCGTCCAAAATAGGCCTATGCCTAGCGCCGGGGTGCTAGGGGCAGTGTTTGAGCGTCGTGCCCAGTGCTGGGGTGATGGGGAAGAGGTTGGTTGCGGCTTGGACGCGTTTTGGGCGAATTTTGACACCTTTTGACTCCAAATAGGATTGGGTTTGTTCCTAAGCTTAAAATTGGACTTGTAGCCTATAAATACATGATGTAAGGCATAAAATAGAGGGGGATTACATAGATTAGATTAGAGATACACTCCATTAGATTAGAACATAACCCTAGTTCTTATTAATTTGGGAGATTGAAGCAACTTGGAGAACACTGAAGATCAAGAGCAACAGCAAGAGGGGAGCATCAGATTTACTGACAACAGATTCTATTCTCTTCTCTTATCATACTTTTATCTTTTAATGTCTATTCAATTGTGGATTCTTGATTTCAATTTATTAATTATGAACTAACTCTTTTATTAAGATTTAAATTGAACATTTTATGTCTATAAATTAGTTATTCGATTTATTCTAATTATTTATGTTAAAGTGAATTGTTTATCTTTTTATGAGCTTATTGATTAATTATCTGATCAATAATTACCTTGTTCTCTAGAAGGAATTGAGAGAGAAATTCTATGGTTAGAACTGGACATGATAACATGTGACTTAGTTATTTGCACTGTGAATAATTAGGTTTGTGAATTGAATGGATATATCTGTTCACCGCATGTAACACATAAGGAATTGGGATTGTAAAGAGTTTTATTCAATTGTTTTGCATAGGGATATAGCAAAATTAACTTGGATTAAATAGAAGGCAAATGATCACTTGAGAAAGGGCATTTGGCATTTGAGAATTCTTGTTAACAATTCAATAGACATAATAATTGGGATAATTGGATAATTAGTTTATAGCTCATAATTGGGGATATTGGAGTCTTAGCCTTTATTTATTTGAATTCATTTATAAAGTAACTTAGTTTTAATTGGTTAATTTAGTTTTCTTAATTAGAAAAATCACAATTTGAGATTGTTTAAATAAAATTAGTTTGGTTAAGAATTAGTACTTGGTAATATTTATTAAATAATTCCTCGTGAGAACGATAATCTACTTTCACTTTATTACTTGTTGACCGTGTATACTTGCACGTATTCATTGATTGCGAAATCGATCAACAATTATCATCCTGGAAAAACGAACGTAGTAGCTGACGCATTGAGTAGAAGATCATATACGAGTACGAGTGCGATATTGTTAATGCAAAGGCCCATTCTGTATGACTTGCAAAGAATGGAGGAAGAATTAAAGACTCCAGGGACCCACATGATGACGACGAATATACGAGTAGAACCGACTTTAATCGATAAAGTTAAAGCTGCTCAAGCTACGGACCTGGAACTGATACGTATGAAGAAGAAAGTGCAAGAAGGAGCTATTCTAGAAGCGAGAATCGATGAAGAAGGATTACTTATATTCAACTCCAGACTTTGTGTTCCTAACGACTCTGACTTGAAGCATAGAATAATGATGGAGGCACACAACACCCCGTTTTCAATCCATCCTGGGAGTACCAAAATGTATCATGATATTTGACATACATTTTGGTGGAACAATATGAAGATAGAGATCTCGGAGTTTATCTCGAGGTGTTTAACTTGTCAACGTGTAAAGGCGGAGCATCAAGTGCCAAAGGGTCCATTACAACCACTTGAGATTCTGAAATGGAAGTGGGAACACATTACTATGGATTTCGTTACAGGTCTTCTCAAAGTTTCTCAAGGCATAGATGCGATTTGGGTTATTGTTGATAGATTAACCTAGTCTGCCCATTTCTTACCTATACGTGAGACTTATTCCCTTGAACGTCTTGCTCGCATGTACGTGAATGAGATTGTGAGATTACATGGCATGCTAGTATCCATAGTTTTAGATCGTGACCCAAGATTCACTTCACGATTTTGGGTTAGCTTGCAGAAAGCTATGGGCACGGATTTACGATTCAGTTCGGCATACCATCCTCAAATGATACGGACAATCAGAGAGGACTATTAAAACCCTTGAAGATCTATTAAGACTTTGTGTCCTAGATTTTAAAGGAAGTTGGGATATGTACTTGCCACTGGTGGAATTCTCCTACAACAACAGTTATCAAGCAAATATAGGCATGGCTCCATTTGAGGCGTTGTATGGACAATAGTGTCGTTCTCCAATATGCTGGGACGAGGTGGGAGAAGCAACGTTGTTGGGACCAGAATTAGTACGCATGACAACAGAAAAGATCCAAATGATTCGACAACGTATACAAACGGCACAAGATCGACAAAAGAGTTATGCGGATCTTCATCGAAAAGATGTGGAATTTAATATTGGGGATCATGAATTATTACGTGTTACACCATGGAAGGGAGTTACAAGATTTGGGAAGAGAGGAAAGCTAAATCCATAATTTGTTGGTCCATTTGAGATTCTTGATCGAATAGGAAATGTGGCCTATAGACTCGCATTACCTCCAAGTATGTCTCGTGTTCATAATGTTTTTCACATTTCCATGCTTCGTAAATATGTGAAAGACTCGAACCATATTATTGCGTTAGAACCAGACGAGATAGTTGAAGATTTAACGTATGAAGAAGTGCCTGTTAAGATCTTGGATAGGAAAGAGCATGTCCTACGCACCAAGGTTATACCACAAGTTAAGGTTTTATGGAGAAACCATGCTATTGAAGAAATGACCTGGGAGTTGGAATCTGAAATGAAAGCGAGGTATCCTCACCTTTTCGAAACACCAGGTACGTATGTCAATTTCAAGGACGAAATTTCATAAGGAGGGGAGGTTGTAAGACCCCAACTTATTATAAATAAAATTGAATTTTCTCTAATTATATTTGTGAATAATAAGGTATTAATTTGATATAATTCTTTGGTTATGGGTGAAATGTGCAAATTTTGTAAAATATGCAAGTGGTTATAAAATAATCATTGTTGTCGGGGAATATTCGTTTAGTCGTGGTATATTCTTGTTGTCGGGGAATATTCGTACGACGACGCAGTCATTTGTGGGCCCCATAACAGAATAACTATCGGATGAAGAAAACGACAAGTTTGAGTTCTTATAAATAACAACGTAGTTGTTACCGTTAACACTGTTGGAATTCCCGTTGGTTAAAATACAGTAATACGCGTGGATGCACAGTATTGATGAATTATTGATCCTTACATAAGAAGACACTACTCAATAATTGTTACAGTAGTTACTGTTCAATATTTTATTTTATTGATTCAATAATTGCTGCGTTGATATTTTATATTATTGTTGTTTCAATAATTGTCACTGCACAATATTTCCCATTATCAGATCAATAATTCATATTATTTGAATAATATTATTAGATAGCATTATTGGCAATGTCTAGAAAGTTCTGTCAAGGAGAGGTTTGGTCACCTAATTGCGCTCCAATAAGAAGAAATTCTTATTGGAAAGCCCTTTCTTTCCTGGGAACGGCCTGGTTGTCATAAATGTGATTCTATAATATTATTTGTGAATAATTAATTATTGATTCATATGATAAGGAAATATTTATTATATGTGGATATAAATTTTGGATATATTTATTGTGGTTAAAAATGAAGGAGTTAATATTAAGGTGTTTTATCAGTATTTTTATCGGAATGAAGGTATTAAAAATTAAACTAGTGTTTTTGAGATATATTGTGTGAGTTATAATTTTTAATCCGACCGTTGGATCGTTGTAATTTTTGTATATGTTATACATATATAAGTTGAGTATATGTCCACAAATTTTGAACCGTTAAAAATGAACGTATGATTTGTTTTGAATTTTAAGAGGTGACTGATTCAGAAATTAGGTTTATAAATGATTTTGGTGGAAAATTCTAGAATTGAGTGGGCCCCACTTATGGTTGGTGAAGAAATGTACTGAATTTATTTCAAATATGGTGGGTGGGAATAGTAGCAGGTAAAGCCATCAGGTTGCAGGTCAAGTCTGCTAACATTTTCCTATAAATAGAGGGCTAAGTTAGAATTGAAAATCACACCAGAAATAAGTTTTTTCTCTTTCTCTCTCTAGATTATTGAGTGTATTTTATGAGTATTTAGATACTTTGTGAGTTTCTATTCATTAGTGCAAGTTTCTTTCAGCATTATACCAATATTCCGATCAGAAGTACTGATATTTTGAGGTAAGGGATGTTATTTTCTTCATATATTACATTATTTCTTCAATATCATTATGCCGAAGTATTGATCTGAATTTTTATCAAATTTGGAATTTTTTGTGTCGGGGTTACTATTCACGTATACGGCAATATTCACGTATATGCACTATTCACGAATATGGCACTATTCACCGAAAAATAAAATTTTCTTCTTTTTGTCCAAGATGTCTATTATGGTTACTATCTTTGATTGTATCCATGTTTTGATCTTTATTTTTGAATTCTGCTTCAAAATTGGTATTTATGAAGTATTATTGATCTTGGATAAATTGTTATACGAATCCCTACTATTTGTACTTCCGTTTCACTAGATTCGTTTTCTTTAAAATATTTTTCATCATCCTCAGTCCTAAATGATGATATTACTAAATATCTTCGGCCTGTAGTGTAAAGATAAATGATTAACTGATGAATATCTTTGGCACGTGGTGCAAAGATGAACAGGTGTTGAGATGAACATGACCAACTGGTGATACAAATGAATATCTTTGGCCTGTAGTGCAAAGATGAATATTTGATTAAAGATGTATATTGATTGTTGTTATAGGGATAAAATATTGATGATGGACTTTTAAATCTTAGAAGATAGTAGAACTCATCCTTTACTTGACTCTTCTAATGGATTTCTATTTCCGCTGCAGTTATTGATCTAAAACTTGTTGGCTATTATATTTTATCAGATTTTCCCCTGTTGAAGACTAACGATAAGTTGTTGTATATTATCTTAGTTATAATATTCTTTACTGGGCTAGTTGAGCTCACCCTTTTCCTTTTTGTTTCATTTTTCTCAGGAGGTGAGAACATAGCAGGAACTAGTCGGGGTACGGAGTGATGATTCTAGAAAGATGTTTTAGCAGTCCTCACTATTTCTATAAAATAGTGTTTGAATAATTGTAACGAGGACTTATTTGAGTGTGGATATTGTCTAGAAGACAATATTTGTATTTAAACTCACAGTATGTGTTGTCGTATTTTGCACGACAATTGTATTATTGAAGTTGTAGTTTGCTTTCTGTACCATATATTTGGCGACTCAAAATGGGTGTTGTATACCTATTTTGGGGGCGTCACATGAATGATATGTGCACTCAACTAGTCAAGCATGACATAAGTTATTTAAGCATGTTTTAAAGTATGAACTATGCTATGTCTATGTAATTGAGATAGATACATGCATGTGAGCATACTAGTGGAGGACTTATTAGTACCAATACATGGTTTAAAAGCTTATAACATCGAATCTTGCTAAAGAAAGTTATTTAGCCTTATTGATTGAAATAAATCATTATGAAACTAAGTAGTTTGAATATGAACGACGTAGATCACGTATCTATAAACTTTAAATATGTGTCGAACACATAGCGAGTCAAGTGAGTGATAAGTGTATATTAAGTTGATGTCAAGTACGGTTGGTTAAGGAATACATATACATACATAGCAATTCTAAGAGTATGATGAGAAAGTGAAATGAAGGTTTTACAAACCTAGTTAAGAAACGATATAATATTTATTGTTATATTAAGAACGTATGAAATGTATGACTAATGGATATGAATCCATGATTATATAATTATGTAGGGATACACGAAGTGAAATTAGCGATACGCAGTTAAGTTATAGTTCATAAACTACGAATCAGGTAAGTTTTTCAGTTCCTATTTGATAAATGAATTCTATAACTGTTAGTTGAGCTATATTATGCTATGAGAATGTTGATGTATATATATGAAATGCATATGAGCTATGTATGAAACTTGAAAGTTGATCTTTGATGATATTCTTGTGAAGTAAATTTATATGCATGTTATGTGTGAAGTAACATGCGTAGTTAATATTAATTGATTATGAATGCATGAACTGAATATGCTATTATATGCTATGTGCTGCATGAAAAATGTTAGAATTGTTGGGCTGTCGAGCTCACCCTTGCAAATAACCACTTTTGCAGGTTAAGGACTCACGGTAAAGATTTTGTGCTTCTTGGTTGACAAAGTAGATAGTTTCGCAACGAAGGATATGAAAGTAGTATGCACACAAGCCAATCATGTTTGATGATAAAGCATATACTTTGTAACAATCTTATTCATTTATTAATAAAATGTATTAATTTATTAATGGCTTTTAATTATCTACATGATGCTGTTTTATAATATGTGATAAACCCATAATTTTAAGCAATGCTTTTAGAATAATGATGATGATCATTATAATGAGATCTAAATTCTTAGAAAGCTTAAAACTAAAATAGTTCCCAATCGTTGGATTACTAAATTGGGGATTAGTGAATCCGGATAGATTGGTACATACGTTGCTTGCTCATTGGATGAGGATGATTGATCTCATGATCATTTGTGTGGAGACACTAAAGCAAGTATGTAGGTGCTTATTAGAGAATAAGTTCACTGAACGTGACTCGCTAAGGAATACCTAATGGAGTTTTACTTATCTGTCAATAGGAATTCCTGTAGTGATAGTAGTACAAGTGATCCTTGTACTTGAGATCATCATAGTATCTTGTGTATGATGAGTTATACTTTGACTTATTTCTTAAGACCCTTAGGGTATATTAAAGGGTATGTTTGGGTATAATAAGTTGTACATGGAGATAATGTATGATCAATAAAGAATCTACCGCTTCTAGTAAAAGAAGATATGTCCTATGTGATTCGATAAATGACAACCCAGTAGTCCTTGGCCAAGGCAGAATGAAATTAGAAAGGAGTTTCTAATTTATTTTATTTGGGGTTGTGCATTTAAGAGTCGAAATACATATAATTAAATAAAATAAGACTTGTCAGTAATTCCATATCTTATATTTAATTGGGACATTGTATGGTGGAAGGATTGAATTGTACGGTAACTATTTACTCAAATGTTCTTTTATGATTAATGTTGAAATCTATATTATCTGAAAAGTCGTTAATCGCTAGGGAGGCTTATCCCTATTGTAGAATAAATATTATTTATTTAAATAAATTAATTGGTTAATTTATTTATTTAAATAAGATTAGAATTGTTCTAATTGATTTATTCACAACCGGTTTAATATGGAGAACCTAAAGGATCACACCATAAAAGGAAGAATAATTATTTAAGAAGTAAATGGCATAATCGTAATAATAAGTTAAGTATATTTAATTTAATCTATGGTGATAGAATAAATTAAATAGCTTAATATTTATTATTTAATATTTTGGAAATATTAAATATAAATTAATAAGAGGAGTCTTATTATTATTATTACTATTATTATTATTTAATTCCAAAAGGAGTTTGGGAATTAATTAATAAAAGTACTCTCATTTATTCCTAATAAGATTAGGAGGCTAATTAATTAAAAGTTTAATTAATTATCTCTAATAAGATTAGGGAGCCTAATTAATTAAATGAATTTAATTAATTAAAATAAAACACAATTCCTTAATTGTTAAGGAGGGTTGCCTACATCTATAAATAAGAGGAGTCTTATTATGGGTGCAGTAGAGTTGTTGTTGGTTTTTTAACAACAGACGTAATTCCAATAGTTGGAAGAGTACGCTCCTTTTCTATGAGAGATAGAAAACTAGGATTTTGCCAAATACTCATCTTCTTGAATTCTTCTCCTTCCTTGGTGGATCACCTCTAGAGGCCAAACACTTGAGTGGCTAACGTTGATCAAAGGAAAAAACCAAACCCGGTGGATTCAAGTTGAACGCGAAAAGGATTGGAGGTGAACTTGTACCTGAGGAAGCTCGGATCTTCAAGGGTATGATTTTATTCTTTATCTTTTCGTTTAATTAATAATTGTGCATAAAGGGTGATCCGGGTATATGGTTTGTAAAATTTTAAAACTCTGATTTTACACGTTTTCGCTTATTTTGTGCAATTTGATTGCGTTCATGAATATTACAAACCTAACAGTGGCATCAGAGCCAAACCTTTATGCGAATTATTAATTGTTTTAATTTGATATGTATATTGATATGTATTTAGAACAATTTAATTGGGCATAATTTTTATTGTATAAAATTTATTAAAAAAAAAAAAATTGCGAAACTTTTTTTCCGGAAAAGGTACTGATTCGCGTTTTTTTTATCAAAGGCATTCACGTGGCCATGTACCATAAGAATCAGGGATTTATTTTTTTTTTACAAAAGGGTTAGACGTTTTTTTTTTTTTAAAGATCAAGCAGGATGACGTTAACTCAATTTTTTTTTTTAAGGATTGCACGGTTTCTTGAATTAAAAGGATACCAGGATTCAAAATGATTACTTGCATGGAATCATATATATATATATATATATATATATATATATATATATAACGTTTTACTTATATATTATATGGTATATATATAATATATAATCTTAATAATTTTATAATTAAAAAAATAGTTTATTTTAATTTTAAAATAAAAAGTTTATTTTAATCTTAAAATAAAAGTTTATTTTAATTTTAAAATTAGAATTTCATGCTAACTAATTGGAGTTGAAATTGAATTTCATCTTTCCTTAAATAAAGGAGTTTATTTAGATATGAAATAAGATTTCATATTATTCAAAATAAAAGAGTTTATTTGTGAATAGGAAAGATAATCCTTTTTTCCTTAAATAAAGGAGTTTATTTAGATATGGAATAAGATTTCATATTATTCAAAATAAAAGAGTTTATTTGTGAATAGGAAAAAGAATCCTAATTTTTCTAAATAAAGGAGTTTATTTAGATATGAAATAAGATTTCATATTATTCAAAATAAAGGAGTTTATTTGTGAATAAGAAAGAAAATATGTGTTTCCTTTTATAAAGGAGTTTATTTTTTTAACATGGAATTGGATTCCATAATTAATTAAAATAAAGGAGTTTATTTTGATTAAATATTTTGATTAAAATAAAATATTTATTTTATTCAAAATTGGATAAATTAAAATAAAATAGTTTTATTTTAATTTAAATTTGGATTAAAATAAAGGAGTTTATTTTGATTCAAAAATATATTTTATATTAACTAAATTTGCCCATTAAATGATATCAATATATATATATATATATTAAATGTTTATTATTCATGAGATGAATGTTATTTATTGATACATATGATGATGTGTATGATAATAAATGGGATTGATTATGGACTATTGACCAATGCGATTGGATTTTATTTTAGTTAGATGCATGAATGTATGAGTTTTATTAAATGGGGTCTGCGTACCTCGTCTTCTCTAATTTTTCTTAATGTAAATTCTATCTCCCTCCTATTTACTTCCCCTTGACTGCTGATCAAGGTTTCTATTTATTTTAAATAGTTTTGTAATAGGAATAGTTAGAATTAATTTTGAAGAATTGGAGATCAAGGAACAAGGAGCGCTTGAAGACCCGTTTGTAATGGAGCCCGTGTTTAAATGTAATAGTTATATTTAAATATTAATTCTTGCACCCCTAGGGTTTGACCTTTTGGTTCACTTGGTGGCTCTAGTGAACCAAACTAGAATAAAAGTCCATAATCAATCTAGGTAGAATATAGTATTCTATATGTGCATGCTTATACTATATATATTATATATTATGCAAACATGCTTCGCATGTTTATTAATATGACGCGTATTTTATATATATATATATATGTGCATGCGCTAAATAAGATGAGACAAATTAATAACAAACCCCTCAAATATTTTATATTAAGTTGTAATGTTCAAAGATATTTGGAATATCGAACGTCGCCTTCTAGCATGATAGAAACAATAGAGTATTGAACATTTAATATGAGTTTGTTGTGCACACACAAGACGAGTATTAAATATTTAAGATGTTGTTTTTATAACATATGATGTTTATAAGGAATTGAACATTATTGCTTTGTTGTGCACACACAAGGGCTGTAGTTTTCTCTTCACTTATATGGAAATGCTGGGTCTTACTTAACTTAAATCATTTTAGTTCGGATGTGCACACACTTGACCATTATGATTTAAGAGGCAAAATACAAGGAGTTACATAGTTGATGTAATTGACAAGAGTTGTCTACCTATTTATTTATATATAGTTTGTTGTGCGCACACAAGGCTATATACATTTGAAATGGGATCCTTATTCTCACTAGCATATTTTTAATTAGATATTGTCGAACTATATATATTGAGGGTAATATAGTTTGAAGAAAATAGTGGGAGATACCAATTTAAAACAAGACCTAATTTATTTTGGTAATTAATAAAAGAATGTATGTTAAAATGTTGTTAATTACAAATTCATTTACAGAATTTTACAATGTCTAAATTTCTATCACTGCGAAACATATTAGATGTTATTTAATCGGACCGTATTAAACGGATTGGTTAAGGAATTTGAGAATAGTTCTCATGGCTGAAAAGCTATCTTATATCCTTAATACGCCTATCCCTGCAATGGTTGCAGACAATGCCTCTGAGGAAGATATTGCTACTTTTAGAAAGTGGCTAGATGATGCATAGTTGGCTCAATGCATCATGCTCGCATCCATAAGTAACGAGCTTCAGCGTCAGCATGAAACTATGGATGCTACTACTATATTCCTTCACATCAAGTAGTTGATGGTGAGAAAAGTAGAACTGATAGATATCAGATATCTAAGGAGCTCTTCCGATCTAGAATGACCAATGACACTATAGTATAGACAAAAGTCCTTAACATAATCAATTTGATTGATCAATTAGGACAACTGGTTTTGTCATGGATGGAAAGGTGAGCCAAGATTTGATCTTGAACTCACTCCCGGACTCCTTTCACAATTGTTGTGAATTTTTTCATATGAACAAGCTAGATATCAGCCTTGCTGATTTGCTTAACATGTTGAAAAATATTGAGAGTTACTTTCTAACCAAAAAAGACCATGTCTTACTGGTAGGGGCCAAAGGATCTTCTGAAAAGAAAGATTTAAAGAAGGTATATTGAAAGGCATAAACAAAGGATAATAAGAACAAAACTGATACGGATAGCAAAGGTGTTTGCTTCCACTACAATAAGCCAGGACACTGGAAAGAAACTGCGAGAAGTATCTTGCAGAGGCCAACCAAAGAAGGTTAGTGAAGTTTCGGTTACAAAAATAAATTTGTTCATGATTTAAAATAAATTTTTCTTTAAGTCAATGTTCTACTTGGGTATTGGATACCGACTTTGGTTATCATAAATATAGATTTATGAAGGGACCAAACAGAAGTAGAAAGCTAAACAAATATAAGTAAACCTATGTGTGGGAAATGAAGCAAAGGTTGCTGCATTAGCCATATGAACTTATAGTTTAGCAATGCCTACGGGCAAGTCTATTAAGTCAATAAGTTGTTATTGTACTCCAGTTGTTGTTAGAAACATTATTTCTATTTTATTGTTGGACAATGAAATCTTTGGTATTATAATTAAGAACAATTGTTGTTCTATTTATAATAATAATAGTTTTGTATAGAACTGGAATATTACTTAATGGATTTTGTATACTTGACTTACGTGAAAAATATATTTTGCAAATTGAACAAACTAGTATAAGAAAAGGAGATGATCATTCATAGAGTTGAATGTATGTATTTGATGAAATACAAGTGTGAATTATTTGAAAGGTTCAAAGAATTCAGAAATGAAACAAATTGACAAAGTATTAAGATTCTTTGATTAGATCAAGGAATAAATACTTGTGCAATAAGTTTCTAGATCATCTCAAATGGTTTTCTCATAATGGACACATCCTGATACGCAATAATTGATTGATGTATCTGAATGGAAAATCGTACCTTATTGGACATGGTGCGGCCCATAATGATTTTACCGACATTCCAGTATCCTTCTAGGATCATGTACTAGAAATGGCTGCATATCTACGGAAAAGGTAACCTCATAATCTGGCCCCAAGACTCCATAAAAGTTATGGACAGGGAGGATTCCTAATCTTAAATATGTTAAGATAAGGGGTTGTCCAACTTATGTGAAACGGTTTCAAAGGATAAGCTTAGGACAAAATTTAACAAGTACAGATTTGTGGGATATCCTAAAGTAAGTTTAGGGCATATGTTCTATAATCCTACTTAGCAAAAGGTGTTTGTTGCGAAACATGCTACCTTCTAAGATAAAGATGTTTATCATTGAAGGGGCTAGTGGGAGGATAATACATCTTGAAAAGTTCAAGAACCATAAAACACTACAAGTCAAATAAGAGGAACATATAGATAGACCTATTGTACCACAACCGAATCGTAAATCTGGAATAGTACCGAAGATACCTGGGAGGTATGGATTCATCATGGATGATGATGAGGTACGTATCATAGAAGATGATGATCCAGTTACATACGATGAGGTAAGAGTTGTAGATACTCAGAGAAATGGATTGAAGCAATCTTCTCAAAAATGGAACATTCATTTTGATATGATAATCAAAAGAGTTTGATTTTATCAAAAACAAGAATGAACCTAGTGCGTACAAAAGGGTCAGTGGGAGCGTCGTGACATTTCTGGTATTATATGTTGATATAATACGGATAAGGAATGACCTGCCAATGCTAAAATCAATAAAGATAAAGTTGTCTAAACATTCCTCCATGAATGATTTGGGAAGAGTATCTTAATTGGGGATGCAAATCTATATGGATAGATTTAAAAGAATGCTCGGCTTAACCCAAGGAACATATATTCATTTGATGCTAAAGTCGTTTAGCATGGCAAACTCTATGGGATGTCTCATGTTGATGAGCCATGGAGTGTATCTCTTTTAATAGTCCCCATAGACTCCTAAAAGAGAGATCGCATGAGTGACAATCATGTATGTAATGAAATATACGCGACCTGATGTTGATTAGTCATATTCTGGAGAAGTTCACTGTGAGACAGTGAAAAACATCTTAAAGTACTTAACCAGCACTAAGGATGTGATATAATTCATGGCGGGTCTGAATTAAAACTAGAGGGCTTAACATACTCAAGTTTTTCAGACAGACCAAGACGACATAAAATCCACTTTAAGGTAAAGGGTTACCTTGAACGGTGGTGCAGTGAATTGGAAAGGTTCCAAACAACAAAGAGTTGTTGGTTTAGTGATAAAGACAAAGTATATTGCTATAAATGAAGCTACAAATTGATTGTTTGGATGAAAAGTTCATTACAGAACTAGGAATAGTTCCTAAGTCTCATCTTGGATCTAAACATGTGTTGTGGCACTTTCATTTGATTATAGGAATCATTGAAAGATGAGAAATCACTATAGACATTATGGAATCTCAAGAACAACATTACATATCCATTAACTAAAGCTTATCCAACAGCAGGATGATCGTCACTTAGAGAAGAAGAGTATGAGATACCATGACGATTGGCTTTAGTGCAAGTGGGAGATTGAAAGTAGTATGCACACAAGCCAATCATGTTTGATGATAAAGCATATACTTTGTAACAATCTTATTCATTTATTAATAAAAGGTATTAATTTATTAATGGCTTTTAATTATCTACATGATGCTGTTTTATAATATGTGATAAACCCATAATTTTAAGCAATGCTTTTAGAATAATGATGATGATCATTATAATGAGATCTAAATTCTTAGAAAGCTTAAAACTAAAATAGTTCCCAATTGTTGGATTACTAAATTGGGGATTAGTGAATCCGGATAGATTGGTACATACGTTGCTTGCTCATTGGATGAGGATGATTGATCTCATGATCATTTGTGTGGAGACACTAAAGCAAGTATGTAGGTGCTTATTAGAGAATAAGTTCACTGAACGTGACTCGCTAAGGAATACCTAATGGAGTTTTACTTGTCTATCAATAGGAATTCCTGTAGTGATAGTAGTACAAGTGATCCTTGGACTTGAGATCATCATAGTATCTTGTGTATGATGAGTTATATTTTGACTTATTCCTTAAGACCCTTAGGGTATATTAAAGGGTATGCTTGGGTATAATAAGTTGTACATGGAGATAATGTATGATCAATAAAGAATCTACCGCTTCTAGTAATAGAAGATATGTTCTATGTGATTCGATAAATGACAACCCAGTAGTCCTTGGCCAAGGCAGAATGAAATTAGAAAGGAGTTTCTAATTTGTTTTATTTGGGGTTGTGCATTTAAGAGTCGAAATACATATAATTAAATAAAATAAGACTTGACAGTAATTCCATGTCTTATATTTAATTGGGACATTGTATGGTGGAAGGATTGAATTGTACGGTAACTATTTACTCAAAGGTTCTTTTATGATTAATGTTGAAATCTATATTATCTGGAAAGTCGTTAATCGCTAGGGAGGCTTATCCCTATTGTAGAATAAATATTATTTATTTAAATAAATTAATTGGTTAATTTATTTATTTAAATAAGATTAGAATTGTTCTAATTGATTTATTCACAACCGGTTTAATATGGAGAACCTAAAGGATCACACCATAAAATGAAGAATAATTATTTAAGAAGTAAATGGCATAATCGTAATAATAAGTTAAGTATATTTAATTTAATCTATGGTGATAGAATAAATTAAATAGCTTAATATTTATTATTTAATATTTTGGAAATATTAAATATAAATTAATAAGAGGAGTCTTATTATTATTATTACTATTATTATTATTTAATTCCAAAAGGAGTTTGAGAATTAATTAATAAAAGTACTCTCATTTATTCCTTATAAGATTAGGAGGCTAATTAATTAAAAGTTTAATTAATTATCTCTAATAAGATTAGGGAGCCTAATTAATTAAATGAATTTAATTAATTAAAATAAAACACAATTCCTTAATTGTTAAGGAGGGTTGCCTACATCTATAAATAAGAGGAGTCTTATTATGAGTGCAGTAGAGTTGTTGTTGGTTTTTTAACAACAGACGTAATTCCAATAGTTGGAAGAGTACGCTCCTTTTCTATGAGAGATAGAAAACTAGGGTTTTGCCAAATACCCATCTTCTTGAATTCTTCTCCTTCCTTGGTGGATCACCTCTAGAGGCCAAACACTTGGGTGGCTAACGTTGATCAAAGGAAAGAACCAAACCCGGTAGATTCAAGTTGAACGCGAAAAGGATTGGAGGTGAACTTGTACCTGAGGAAGCTCGGATCTTCAAGGGTATGATTTTATTCTTTATCTTTTCGTTTAATTAATAATTGTGCATAAAGGGTGATCCGGGTATATGGTTTGTAAAATTTTAAAACAATGATTTTACACGTCTCCGCTTATTTTGTGCAATTTGATTGCGTTCATGAATATTATAAACCTAACAGGATACTATTTAGATTATTACTTGAACCATGTTTAGGTTCTAGGAGTGTACTTGATATATACTTACGATGTTTAATACTTGTTGTATTATAAGGATGTATTAGTTAATACATAGAGTATATCAAATCAAGATGTAAAATCTTATACAGTAATTCCAATAGACTGAACCATATTATATTGTTGATTCAAGAATTGTAATTGGTTCAAAGTTATGAAATCAATCAAAGATTTTATTCAAGAGATTGAGAAAGTTTAAATTATTCCACATTTTTATAATATCGAAGGTGATGTAATACATGAATAGTAAATGACCAAGATTATACACTTATAAAAGTTTGGGGTCATTGTACAGATCCTGGAAATGGAATGAATTTATATTCTAAATTGTAATAATTAAAGTTTTATTAATTAAGTTACGAATGAAAAATATAAATAGTTTGACTATAGTAGTATCGTGGCGGACCGGATCTGAGGTTTGAAGGAACCTGTATTTGGGGGCGTCATAGGTTGGTATCAAAGCTGTAGGTTATAAACTTAGGTAAGTATACCTTAGGCTATAACCTGAGAGAGAGAAAGATAAAGATTAAAATTTATAAGTGAAGATTCAAAGAAGAATCTTGAAGTATCTAAGAGAATGTGAATTCAAGGGTTCCTAACTCCGGTAATAAAAATGTTAAGATGGTGTCTATAATATGACAAAGATAATGAGGATGAACTCGAGTGGAGTTTAGTTGATAATGGGAAAGAACCCTAAGGTAAATTGATGATCACCACGTGATCAGATTAAGCTATGAAGTGATAAATAGTCTATAACGACTAAATGTGTATAGCTTGATGCTATAAGTGAATGTACTATCAAATGGTACGATGTGAACTCATGAGGAGTTGTATGTGATGGGATACGAAGAATTCGTATCGAGCAAAGAGCAAGTTAAGAGTGAGATAGAGTTAAGTTATATTTCAGTTGAGGACTCATGTGCGAGCTGAGTTGTACAAACCTTTTTGTGGGCGGAGGCTTTGTGCTCACGCTCGGTTCTTCACAATGATAATCAATGGAATGTCGGTGTCGCGCTATCGATATGCTTATGGTGGGAAGGTGATTCTTTTCTCGTATCATATTTGATAGATAGAGACTCTTAAGATTAAGATATAGAATATTAAGATTAGGCGCGCGTTCTTAAAACTCATGCACATGGTAAGTTCATGACTCATAATTATATGAAATGTTTTTGAACCCCTCAGCGAATGGACGCCTATGGTCTGACTAGGATAAGTTCTTAAACTCATATAATTGTGGCAAGTTCCTGAATTTCAAAAGTGTGGTAAGTTTGATGAACTGTATCATGTATATATATGTTATGAAGTTAGAAATTTTGGTGTAGTAAGGATTGAAGTTGTTGGAGAAACGTGGACTTTCTAAATCTTCTAGCTCTGCTAGATTTTCAAAGTTTATTTATTTCCGTGCTGACGATTCGCACTTATGTTTTCCTGAAAAACATTGGATCTTGTGATTGAGCCAATGATGTTTAAAAACAATACCTTTATTCTTATGTCTATGCCAATTGTTTCGGCTAAGACAAAAATGATTTGAAAATTTTCAAAATGTATTTCTAACCATGCGCATCATTGATATGGTGTATGGTAAACGATGGAGTCATCCATGCAGTTGAACCTAGTGTTGGTTGTGATCGAAAGATCGTTAGCAAAATTTGGTACATTGTAGTATGATAAAGTCACATAATGGTGGAATCCTCAACGTACTACTAATCTAGTACGGTAGCATGATGTCATAAAAGAATTTTTGGTTTTCTTTTAAACTATGAAGAAGGTTAATTAAGTTAGCTAAATTATTTTGATTGAAGTCCGAGTTATTGATAACAGTCTAAGCTATTTGATTCGGCTAGACGGCTGTTGAAAAATATTTATAGAATTCATGCGTTCTTAAGTAATTATACCAAACCAGATTGCTCCGGTGCGGATTCAGTTAGTTGAAAATCTGAGGTGAACAACCCTATAATGGGACTTGTTTTCGGGGACAATGGTTCCCAGTGTAATGCATATAGTCGTTACAAAACACTACGTTGTGGCCCAACGTAGTGGTACAATAGGTTGGCCACCTAGTGTACGCGTGGAGGGTGTTTTCAGTCTTTGTGATTGATAAACACTCTGGTTTGAAGTGTGAAGGATTTTGTTGAAGCATTTCTAAACCTAGAGAATATTTCACGGTCTTGTGACCCCTCAGCATAATTTGGAATCTAAGATTATTCATACTACTTCCCGATTATTGAAAAATCGTGGAAGATTCTTATTCTTCTGAAGGATGAATGTAGTA
Organism: Panax japonicus; assembly: GCA_020205505.1. Lineage (NCBI taxonomy): Eukaryota > Viridiplantae > Streptophyta > Magnoliopsida > Apiales > Araliaceae > Panax > Panax japonicus. Next base: position 32,067,905 of record CM035109.1, on the reverse strand, counting down.
AGTAAAATGTTCCTTAGAAAGGAGAATGTGGTAGAATGCAAGTGAGCAAGTTAAAATAAACCTTCCGAAAATATAAATGAATAAAATTATGAAAAAGAATATGTAATATTCAGAATAGCACCGAGTAGAGGATGTTTCAGTGATTCCGAGGACGAAATCCTTATAAGGGGGAGAGGATGTAAGAACCAGGATATTCAGAAAAATATTACAATAAGAATTTAATGATTAAAAATCGTAAGTGTGAAATGGGTTCGAATAAAAACATTTATGTGATACGAGGTATGTTAGAATGTTTTACATAGGGTAATATGAACTATGTAATATGTGATTTTTTTGATTTATAAATATATTATTATTATATATTGTTATTGATTGCAGAGATAATTCAGTTGAGATAAAAGAAGTGGATAAAATTTCCTATCAATAGTAAATAGTTTATAGGATTATTTTATCATAGTAAGTGGGTGACATTAATGTATAATTGTCATTTTCTTGTGTATGTGTCTTAATAACTGGTATGATTATAATATATGTTATTGATAGTACGTAAGTTATCCGCGAATGGGTTTGGATAGTGAAACATGAGTTAGTTGAGAGAATTAACTGATAAGAATAAATATTGGTTAATTGATAGTTGAGAGTTATATTATGGAATAATATAATGTGTATGTTAAACCTTAAATATCTATGGTAATATAGTACAAGGTTTAAATTACTTAAGTAAAGAAGTGAATTAATATGTGTGTTGGATATGTGGTACTTTATATATGTTAGTCAGAATGGTAATATGTGAGAACGTCTAATGTTCGAATAACGTTAAATATATATACGTTATTGAAGGTAGAAATAAATCATTAAATGGATATTTAATATTTGAAGAAATTGTTTTGGGAACAATTTATAGAGGGAGAGAGAAATAATAATTATATATTTCTAATAGAGGATAATAAAATAATTTATAATATTGAGTTATTTTAATAAAAGGAAGAAATGTTATTTTTTGAATAATAATATTACCTTATATATTTTTGTATGAGGTATAATTAATAATATAGTAAATATATTAAAATGTATTTGCTATATGTAAATAAATTGATGGAAACAATTTAATATAATAGAAAATAAACTTATTATCTATTTTCTATATATAATATATGTACATGTCTCGTACATATAGTTAATTAATATTATATTAAGAATAATATCTTGAGACAATAAGCAAATTAATTTCTAATTATAAATGATTTTATTGGGAGAAAACATAATATTTATGTTATGACAAAATACATAAATTCTAATATATTTTCAAGGGAGTTAATTAATGAAAGAAAACTAAGTTATTTTAAAATATTAATTAACTTAAGTTATTATTTTATCGTGGATGTTATCATTTAAATAATTATTGGTTAGAGATGGAAGAGATTGTCTTGAGACAATCAAATAATTATACGTATAGTGTATAATTTAAATAATTAATAGAGTAGATATTAATTATTTTAAGTGTAAATGTTATACATATTACAAGTGTAAGGTAAGCTAAATAAATTAGCATTGAAGTAAAGTGTGTCACACAAACTTTATACTAAATAATGTGTAATATGGGAAAAGCATTTGAGTAGTAGTATCATATAATTACCTACTGCTTGAGATTTAATGTGGTGTGATATTTAATATAGAGTAAAAGTAATTAAATCATAAAGTTGATTTAAATAAGTTTTGTTATCCCATCCTAGGTGATGAGACAATTATATGTATATTACATCACACCTACTACCTTGCAATGATAAATCATATTGTGACACTAAGTTATAATGTATGGTTGATATGTGTATACAACATAGCATAAGAATAAGAGTGGTGTATAAGTATATAGTCTAATGTCGCAAGAAGGACGTGTATTTGGAAATTGTTCCAAAACTAGTGTTCCAATGGCTCCCTATTCTCATTCACGTGTTTGGCAAAAAGGCTAAAGCCGATCTCCTTTCTTCTTCATTACATTGTAGTCTAATTGTAACGCCCCGGAAAAAAAATCGAACATTTGTAATTACTTTTAATAATGAATAACATAATATTATTTATTATTATTGTTTATTGAGAAGATGAATGTTGTTCTATAACCTAGAAACGTTGGAACGTCGTAGTATTTTAACTACGTGGATGAATTAAAGTGTTTGAATTTCCAAGACGAAAATAAATGTTTTCCAAGAAAGTTTATGAAAATCACTATTCATCGTTTATCGCTCGGGAATTATTTTTGAACTTCCGAGAAATACGTAACGTTAGAATATCGAGGCGAGATGGATTACGTAATAATAATCTAAGTATGGAAAACACAATAAATCGCATGCAGACTTAAATTGGGATTATAGGTATTAAAACCTAATGGATGGAATTAAGGTAATATTGTATAGAGATCAAGTCCAAAATGTATAAGGTGTAAACTTATGTGGGATTAATTATTAAGCCCAAGTAATTGATTAATTCAAGCCCAACAAGGAAATAAGCTATTATTATTAGCAAGCCCAAAGGATAAGTTAATTGAATTAGCATTGAGCCCAAACTATGATCCATTAGCTAATGAGGATTCATGGGGCAACCCATGGGTAAACTTGATCGGTCAAACCAAGTGAGAAATGAGTAAGTGTGATGGGCAAACAAGAAGAGTGATGCCCAAGAACTTTGTGTGGTGGTCAAGGGAAGTGATGAGCACACAAATGAATAGTAAGGATGTGGAATTGATTAGATTAATTGAGGAGGTGGGATTAAAGAGGTTGAGGGCCTAAATGACTAGAGTGCCTCCACTTTTCCAAGCCTATAAATACAAGAGCCACAATTCAATTGTTGGTTATTTCATTTCATCCAAACGTCTCTCAAGTATAGCAACTTATTTGTTAGAACCAATAAGTACTTATAAGCCACTTCAACCATTGATAGTTTTCCAAAGCAAATATAAGTCTTCAAGGGTAAGACTCCTCTCTTATATCTTCATCTCTTCTATAATAGGAGTGATAGAGAAGGGGGAGGGTTGAATGATAGCATGTAATAAATTACTAAAGAATAAACTTAAGCCGAATAAGTTGAAAAAGCAACTTGAATATTAATAAGTTGTTAGAACTATGAAGAACCTATCATATGATGTTTAGTATGTGGAATATAGCATGAAAACTTTGATTGAAGAACTTAAGTTAATAATAAGTCATGAGCATGAAGATTTCTAACTCTTAAGTTAAATAAGTTAATAACCTATGAGAATAAGTCAAAACCTACTTTTATTATAATTTGGAGTAGTAAATAACTTGTAATGATCTTATGTTGATTAAAATCCATTAAGAACACTTAGTAATGAAGATTTGCCGAAATTCACACGATTGGACGATTACCGTCGAATTCGTGAATTTCTCGGAATGGAAGTCGTATTTTGTGTTCGAAGTTGGAAACATTAGTTTTCGATGGAGACAAGACATTTTAGACATTATAGAGTTGCGGACTCGAAAATGACTGGATTCTGACTTAAAACGAAGAAACAAGCGTTGAACGTTCACGAACGTTTATCGTTTTTGTTAAAAATGAACTCATAGGTGAATTTTGAGCAAACGAAGTCAAATAGATAAAATTCTTGAATAATCATGTAGATTACGTAATTTTTGAACCGTAGGCTTTTGAACGAGCCAATTCAGGCTTATAACGAAGAAGTTATGCATCCGGAAAGTTCACAAAATTTCAAAACTGAAATTGTTTTCTGGTGCACAGAGTTGGTGCCGCGGCGCCAATCCCTAGGCAAAATGACCCGCGTCGCGACGCGGAACAGTAACCGATCACACTTCAAGAGTTTGCCGCAGCGTGACTTGTAGCGCCCCCAAATCCGTGTATCTTACAACCCGACAGATGGTGCTATACTGTACAAATATTCATACATTCATTCAATTGAAAGTCTCAAAGAATGAACCTAACTTATATATATTTAATTCAATATTTACATTTCCCAGGTTCTAAACCCATTACAAAGGTTCTCTTGTCATAATATTCATTACATTACCATAATAGACCTATACTATTACATGACAGCTTAATAATCTGCCTTAGCTTTTCCTTTATCCTTATTTGATCCTTCAGGACGTTCAGTCTTAGCTGCATTCATATGGTTCAAGCAAGAGTGAGCATGACTAGCTCAACAAGTATAACAATTTCAATAACAACATGCTTGATACATATGAATCATATATCTTCGATAACTGAACAATAGCTATGAAGTACTATTGATTATTCAAAATAGCAATTCATCTTTCCTTTCAAAATGTTTCACAATGAATAAATCCAGTAAAACATTCACTCTAGTCAAAGACCTTGAGTATTCATTCTTTCTTTGAAAAGGACAACCCGGACCTAAGTCCGTAAGCCCGATATTACTTACGAGCACTTCTAGGTGATCAGCCTATTGTACTCTGTATTGATCAATACTACATCCATTAAACGTATGTGCGTTTAATCATTTGGCAACCTCGCGTGCCTGTCGTTTTACCAACAAAACATTTGTTTAACAATTCAGTCTTCTTTTGAAAACTATTAGTAGTTGACAAAAGATACTAGCATTCGATAACAGATGAACATATTATCAATAATCCACTCAATATGTTAAGTCTAGCCAAAGAAATTGGCTTTAACTTCATTATACTTCATGCGAAAGGATACATGAACATCATAAACTTGTTCAGATTGAACAAAAACAAGAGTTAGAATACTTGCCTTTAGCGTCTGCTACTGTGTATTTTACTTTACGTTCAAGTCTTTCAAGTCTCTACAATACATGATCACATAATGTCTTACATTAGGTCACATATAATCAAGTATGTATCTGAATATATCTTACCCTTCATTTCAATCTAATTATAGATTAGATTTCATTCTTCTGCGTTTCGACTTATCCTTCGCTTTACATTCATTCGACTTGGTTATATTAACCATTCTTCATTACTTTTAAGTCTTAACAATGTCCCAACAATGTTACTTCAAGTTGTTTAAGGTAGGTTTAGTTCAATCTCCTACCATCCCCTTCTTTCCCTTCATTTTTATTCTTTACTGTCCAAGTTCTGTGCCTGGCGCTGCGGCGCGGGCATTACTCTTACAACTCACGCTGCGGTGCGAATTAGCAGTAGCCTAGTCCCAGATGTTGCGCTGCGGCACGACCAAAAAGCTTAGGGTTGGCGCCGCGGTGCCAACTCTGTGCACCAGAAATTTTTTTCTAACTTTTAAATTTTGTGAACTTCCCGGACGCATAACTTCTTCGTTTTAAGTCCGAATTGGCTCGTTCAAAAGCCTACGGTTCACAAATTACGTAATCTACGCGTTCATGTAAGAATTTTTTCTATTTGACTTCATTTGCTAAAAATTCACCTATTGGTTCATTTTTAACGAAAACGATAAACGTTCGAGAACGTTAAACGCTCGTTTCTTCGTTCTAAGTCGGAATTCGTCCATTTTTGAGTCCACAACTCTTAAATGACAAACATGAATTGTCTCCATTGGAAAATAACATTTTCGAACTCAAACTCAAAATTTGACTTCCATTCCGGGAAATTTACGATTTCGACGATTATCGTCTAATCGTGCGATTTCCGGCAATTCTTCGTTCTTAGAACTTGTTCAACACCACCAATGAATTACATTCATAATGTGAACAACTTACCATCCTTATTCCAAATATTTATACTCATGGTTGGATTTTAACTTATCTCATTGTAAGCTTATACTTGATAACTTTCAAACTACTTATGAACTTATCATTCATAACTTATGACAATTAAAGTTCTTAATCATCATCCATACATGATTTCATCATATAACTTTACTTATGTATTCTTTGATACATACGTTCTTACAAGTTGATGTATATACATATACTTTCATTAATAAACCTATCACAAGTTCATCATGCATTCACATAAGTTTACAACTTATGCTATCTTAAATGACTTATTACCAACTTATGTGGCTTAAGTTCATTACTTATACATACTTCTTTTTTTTTTTATCATTCATGTTCCTTAATCCAAGCTTTTCTTATCAACCTATCATGTTAGAGATAGAAGATAATTGGAGAAGGAGTCTTACATTTGAAGTCTTTAGTAAGTAGCTTCTTCTTCTTCTTGACTTATGGAATAACTTACTTGCAACTTAATTCTCCTAACACTTAATCACTTTGAGAGAGAGTGATTGGATTAATTTGAATAACTAGCAAATGACTTGCCATGCTTCTCTATTTATAGAACTTGCAAGGCTTGGGGTAGATTAGTCTTTACACAATCCACCTCCTTACTATTCATTAATTGACCAACACCACTCATATCCTTTGCTTGGTCCCTACTTTATTTACTTGGTTACCACTTAACTTGGTCACCACTTTTAATACTTGGTAACCACACATTTACCACATTAATATGGTTTACCCCATGGGTTTGCCAACTCATGGATTCTAGCTTGGGCTTGGATTACATAAATCCTTGGGCTTTGCATAACAAACCTTCATATGTTTATTAATTCATAAGTTGGGCCTTAACCCTTAATTCACTTGGGCTTGTACAAAATCCTAACCAATCTTTACAAGTCCATTAATATTACATAATACATATACATATAGTTTATGTATTATTCTCGTATTCTAATTCATATAGAATTTATATACAATAATGCATTCTTCTTACAAAGTCATATAATACTTTGTATTATACTCGTTTCCATTCCTTGTACCATACTCACGTATCATACCATCATTCCTTAACGCAATAGTTTCTTCATTTTCCTTACGTTCTCGATTTAAGTCCGCAAGCGAAATATTACGTTTTCCATAACTAGATTATTATTACATAATCTGTCTTACTTTAATATTCTACCATTACGTATTTCTCGGAAATTCAAAAATAAATCCCGAGTAAATATCGATGAATAGTGTTTTTCGGAAAACTTTTATTTTCGTCTTGGAAATTCAAACACCTTAAATCCTTCACATAGCTTAAATACTACGATATTCCAATATCAATAGGTTACAAAACGACAACCATCTTGATATCCCACATAATATGATTTTATTATTATTTAATCTAATAAAATAATCTTACATTAAAATCCGAATTTCTCGGTCGTTACATGACCAGTAATACAGAGACTCGCGCCGCGGCGCCGAGTCTGGATTTTTGAGCATTAAGTGGCGACGCCGCAGCGCGGCACCAAGTCCAATGGTCGGCGTTACAGTGCCAACCTCAAGACCAAGAAAATAGTAAGATTTATATATAGAACATGGTTAATAATTAATAACCAATTGGACAAGGATTATAATGAAACATTGTTAAGACATATTAAGCCTTAAGTATGAACACTTAGGGTTTAGTTAACTCAATTGCAAATGAATGAAAGAATGATCTTACGAAAAGCCGAAAATGATAATAACAAATCTAATATGTGATTAGATTGAGAATTAGGGTAAGATTATTTAGGAACCATGTATGATCATTCATGACCTAATGTTCTATGTTATGCTATCATTTAATGTAGAAACCTTAAAGACGTATAGTGCACGTGTTATAATTTGTAGCAGACGCTAAAGGCAAGTACTCTAACCCTTGTTCCAGTTCGATCTGGGCAAGTCTTTATGATTCATGTATTCTTCACATGAGTTAGTATTTGAGGAATGTCAAAGCCAATCCTTTCAGCTAGACATATGCTATGTTATTCTATCAAGTGTTGATAAGGATTTACCAAACTAATATTGTTGTGGTTTTCAAAGGTGGATTGTGTATGCTCAAATTATTTGTCATCAAACGACAGGCACGCGAGGTTGCCACAACTTAAACGTATATACGTTTAATGAATGTAGTGTTGATCAACATAGAGTACTATGAGCTGATCACTCAGAAGTGCTTGTAAGCTATGTCAGACTTACGGACTTAGTGTCGGGTTGTCCTTTTCAAAAGAACTTATGAATGCTCATATAATTGAGCCATAATTATTATTCCAGTAAGTATGGTTGTGTAAAATGTTTTGAAGAAAAAGAAGTGCTATTTTGATTTATCGATAGTACTTCGTAACTATTGTTCAGTTATTGAAGATATATGAGTTCTATGTTTTAAGCATGTTGTTTATTATAATTGTAGTACTTTTTGAGCTAGTCATTCTCACTCTTGCTTGAACCATATGAACACAGCTAAGATCGAGCGTACAGAAGTCTTAGGAAAGGATAAAGGTAAGACGAAGACGAACGCGTAACATACTTATGTAATAGTATAGCAATACTGTTTGTAATATATTGATATTATGACAAGAAAAATTGAAAGGGTTATAAAGAACCTGGGAAATGTAATATTATTTTGAGTATATATAAGTTATATTAGTCCTTATGAGACTATTCTATTAAATGTATAAATGAATAGTAGTACCGTGTAGCACCATCTGTCGGGTTGGAAGAGACCCGGAGTTGGGGGCGTCATAGGTTGGTATCAAAGCAATAGGTTATAAAACTCAAGGGGGGGAAATAAAACCTTAAGAAAAGTCAAAGAATAAAAGATGGAAGATAACCTTATAAAAATGCATCATATATGTTATGTGTTTTATTATACTGACATTTACTAATCAACTCTGTTGTTGTATAGATGTCAGGTGAAAATAAAAATGTACAGGTAGTCAACGAAGGGTCGATAAACCAGATAGAAATCATACTGAACCCCATAGCAACAGATCCGGAGATAGTTATGGTGGAGTCCGGAGACTCTGAAAGCTTAGACCTCATGTCTGTATTTGACGGTATGATAGAAGAAGAAGTTGAAGCAGTGTCCTTTAACCCAGTAGCAATAGCAACAGAGATAACTTCAGGAGAGTCGATGATGTCACTGTTCATGTCAGTGATAGATAGAAACGTACATTACTGTCAGGAGGTCAAGGAGCTGAAGGTAGAGCTCCAAGCGGTTATAGAGGACAAGACGGATGTGGAGTCCATATGGGAACAGGAACATGACGAGAGCGTTTTGGCTAAGGACAAGGTCCATGAGCTAAAACAAGAGGTCTTTGAGCTTAGGAGCGAGCTAAAGACCAAGAAACAGAAGATAAGGAGAATGTCCTATATTCATAGGAGTTCCCATGAGGATTTCCAGTTGCAAGTAGCTGGGTATCTGGTAGAGTCAGGGCAGACGCGACATACTATTAGCCGTGATATTATTGCCTGTCTTGTCAAGGCATATTTCGAGAATGCCTTAAGGCAAATATGATCGAGTAGTTGTTAGAGTAGTTAGGTATGTACATAGTGTGTATATAGTAGTGACGTAAAGCCCTCTTTTGTATAATCAAGGGTAGTCTTTTGTAATTCCCAATTTTTGGAAAGTAATAGCGGGAAAGTAATGTATCCAGCTTGGGTTGTGTAACTGATGTAATAGTATACTACGATGAATTAATATAAGTTTTCATTTTCGAAAAATGTTGAGTAATGAGTGTTTAAGTTATTGTTTAATTATGGAATAATAACTAACTGACAGGAAATGCATAATAACGAAATATGTGTTTATTGTGACAACAAAATGCCGCCAAGAAGAATACCCTGTAACCAAGGTGCGAACATGAATCAACCGGAGGGAGGTCCGATTAACCCCATGCAAGAATTTTTGAACCGTTTAACCTCAGCCTTTAACCAAACTGGGGCTAATATCCCCGTGAATCCTGGTGTAGTACGAGCTACTACATTTAAGGACTTTAAGAGTGTGGGTCTGCCAGAGTTCAAAGGAACTACAGACCCTATCGAAGCCCAAATGTGGGTTAGGGAGATTGAGAAGTAATTTGTAATAGCAAATGTCGACGAGGCCCAAAAGGTTGCCTTTGCAACCTATATGATGAAGGGAGAGGCCAACTTTTGGTTGGAGGCCAATCAGGCAGGGGCCGGAATATATGCTATAACGTGGGTGAGGTTCAAGGAAATATTCTACGAGAACTACTTTCCCACAAGCATGCAGGGAAGGATGGAGATGTGATTTTTAGATTTAAAACAAGGGGACATGACAGTTCCCCAGTATGCCGCCAAGTTTAATGAACTGGCAAGGTTCGGTCCATATCAAGTGGATACTGACGCGAGGAAGGCACGACGGTTCGAGCAGGGCTTGAAACCCAGGCTCTATAACCGTATATCGGTATTCCAAAGTACTTCTTTTGGAATCGTTTTAAAGAAGGCAATAATTGTCGAAGGTGGTATTGAGGCGTTGATCCAATACCATAAAGAAAAGAAGAATAAGGGAAAGGTTGACGGGAGAGTCAAGATTAAGGGAGCCAGTGGAAGTGGCGAGGGTCAGAAGAGGAAGGCATCTAGCTCTGGGAATACCGAAGTGAAGCAAGGAGACCCGAAGAGAAGAATGGAGGCCTGCAAGATCTGTGGGAAGACTCATTTAGGAGTCTATCTCAAGGGGAAGGCTGTCTGCTACAACTGTGGACAAGAAGGGCATATTGCGCCTAATTGTCCAAGTCCGGAGAAGAATCATGGATGCTTTGTGTGTGGATCAACTGACCACATGGCAAAGAATTATTCGAAGAAGGGGACGGACGGGAACTGGGGTACTAATAGTGGTAAGTTAGCTATTGGGGGTCCAGCGCAACCAGGTAGGCCGATGGGTCATACCTTTAACATGACAGTCCAAGATGAGGTTGCATCAGGGGAAGTCGTCGCATGTATTATTCTGATCAACGATATCAATGCGTACGTGCTGTTTGATTCGGGTGCTACTTGTTCGTTTATAGCGTGCGATTTTGCTAGACGATTAGGATTACTTACTGAAAAGTTGCCTATACCTTTAAATATTAAGGTAGAAAACGAAGAGATTATTCCTGTTAAAAATGTTAACAAGAGTTGTTGTGTAGATATTCGAGGTTGTAAACTATCAGTAGATTTATTACCAATAAAGTTAGGAGAATTCGATGTAATTCTCGGAATGGATTGGTTGGTAAACCATGGTGCAATTATAGATTGTCAAAAGAAATGTGTGAACATTAAGACATTAGAACAACCTCGGGTAGTATTTTATGGGAATAGATCGCTGGGACGTTCGTGTTGCCTAACCATGACACAAACTAGGAAATTATTGAGGAAGGGGTGTGTAGGCTATTTGTGTCATGTTGTTGATACCCAGAGAGTGGGAGCGACCATGGAACAAATACCTATAGTGAGTGAATTCGTGGATGTATTTCCAAGTGAGTTACCGGGTCTTCCGCCGAATAGGGAGACCGAGTTCATAATAGATATTGTGCCAGGAGCGGCACCAGTTTCCAGGGCACCGTATTGTATGGCGCCAGTGGAGATGAAGGAGTTGATGGTACAGCTGCAAGAACTGTTAGACATGAAGTACATTCAAACGAGTGTTTCGCCGTGGGGAGCAGCGATGTTGTTTGTCAAAAAGAAGGACGGATCGCTGAGACTTTGTATCGACTACCGAGAGTTGAACAAGTTAACGATAAAGAATAAGTATCCATTGCCCAGGATCGATGATCTATTTGATCAGTTGAAAGGGGCGAAATATTTTTCTAAAATAGATTTACGGACAGGGTATCATCAGCTGAAGGTTAGGGATGAAGATGCGCCAAAGACAACATTCAGAACTCGTTATGGTCATTACGAGTTTCTGGTGATGTCATTTGGGTTGACTAATGCACCTGCTGCTTTTATGGACATGAGGAACAGGGTGTTCAAACTATATTATGACAAGTTCGTCGTGGTGTTTATTGATGATAATCTAGTCTACTCTAAGACGTCAGAAGATCATGCTGAACACCTAAGAATAGTGTTGGAAACATTAAGAAAGGAGAAGTTATATGCGAAGTTCAATAAGTGTAAATTTTAGTTAGAGAGGGTTCAGTTTTTAGGTCATGTTATTGACCATGAAGGGATTTCAGTAGATCCAGCGAAGGTGGAAGCCGTGATGAATTGGGAACAACCAAAAACGCCGGCTGAGGTGGGAAGTTTCTTAGGGTTAGCGGGTTACTATCAGAGGTTCATTCAGGACTTTTCAAAGATAGCTACTCCACTGAATAACTTGACAAGGAAGACGGTGAAGTACGTATGGACTGAGAAATGCGAAGATAGCTTTCAAGAACTGAAGAAGAAGTTGAGTGAAGCGCCTGTTTTGTCATTACCCGATGACACGGGAAATTTTGTAGTTTATAGCGATGCTTCGCATAAAGGACTAGGTTGCGTGCTCATGAAACATGGCAAGGTCATTGCGTATGTATCTAGGCAGTTAAAAGATTATGAGAAAGTTTACCCTACTCATGATCTGGAACTAGCCACGGTGGTGTTTGCCCTAAAGATATGGCGACATTATCTTTATGGGGAAAAGTGTGAGATATACATGGAACACAAAAGTCTAAAATATATCTTCACACAGTAGGAGTTGAATATGAGGCAGAGGAGATGGCTGGAGTTGATAAAGGATTACGAATATGAAATCCTGTATCACCTGGGAAAAGAAAATGTAGTTTCCGACGCCTTAAGTAGGAAGGGTCGGGAAAAGTTGTCTTTGTTAACGGCTCCAACAGAGTTAATAACATAGATGGCTAAAATGGAGTTGGAAGTGAAGATGTCAAGTGAAGTGGGACAAATGTTGTTTGTGACAGAGATGCAATCTACCATCGTAGAGAGAGTTACGGAGGTGCAACTCAAAAACTGATCAGTGTAATCGAATAAAAGAGCGGCTGATCAATGAAAAAGATATTAAGTACAGTCTTGATAACGAGGGGTTATTGAGATTTGAAGGAAGAATTTGGGTTCCGAATGAGACGGAATTAAAGGAGCAGGTTCTACAAGAGGCTCATAGTTCAAGGTTTTCGATTCATCCTGGTAGTACTAAGATGTATCAAGATCTTCGACAGAGTTTCTGGTGGCCGAACATGAAGAGAGAGATTGCCGAGTACGTTAGTAGGTGCTTGACTTGTCAGAGGGTTTAGGCCGAACATCAACGACCAAGTGGCTTGTTACAGTCATTAGAAATTCCAGAGTGGAAGTGGGAGAATATCAAGATGGATTTTGTGGTTGGACTTCCGAATACACAGAAGGGGTATGATGTGATTTGGGTAATAGTGGACCGATTGACAAAGTCAACTCACTTTTTGCCAATTAGGGTTAAGTATAACTTAGACCAGTTAGCTAAACTTAATATTAAGGAAATAATCTCTAGATATGGAGTGCCAGTATCGATAGTGTTAGATAGTGATCCACGATTCACGTCAAACTTTTGGAGAAGTCTACAAGAGCAGTTAGGAACACAGTTGAAGCTGAGTACAACGTATCATCCATAGACGAATGGATAGAGTGAGAGGATAATTCAGACGTTAGAAGATATGTTAAGATCTTGCGTCATGGATTTGAAAGGTAGTTGGGATGATCATCTACCATTAGTGGAGTTTGCGTATAACAATAGTTATCATACAAGCATAGGTATGCCGCCATACGAAGCTTTGTATTGGAAGAAATGCAGAACGCCACTGTATTGGGATGAGGTAGGAGAACGCAAAATGTTGGGACCAGAATTGGTGCAACAGACAGTGGATATTGTTAAGAAGATTCAGATACGTCTTCTAACAGCTCAAGACAGACAGAAGAAGTTTACGGATCCGCATAGAGAGAATCGAGAGTTTGAAGTAGGTTCGTATGTATTTCTGAAAGTATCTCCCTAGAAAGGAAAGATACGTTTTGGAAAGAAGGGAAAGTTAAGTCTGAGGTTATAGGACCTTTCGAGGTATTGAAACGGGTAGGTGAGGTAGCTTACATGTTAGCATTACCTCCAGACCTAGAACGAATACATAATATATTTCATGTATCCGTGTTACGTCCTTATAAGCCGGATTATAAGCACGTGATAGAATATGAGCCTATTCATGTCGAAAAGGACTTAACATACGAGGAAACGCCGGTTCAAATTGTCGATAGAAAAGAACAAGTTCTGCGGAATAAAGTCATACCTTCGGTGAAGGTGATATGGAAGAACCACGATGCAGAAGAAGCAACGTGGGAGTTAGAAGAAATGATGAAAAAGAATTACCCGCATTTATTTGTGTAATTTTTTTTTATATAGCGAGATTCTGGGGACAGGATCCTTATAAAGGAGAGAGAGTGTAACGCCCCAGAAAAAAATCGAACATTTGTAATTACTTTTAATAATGAGTAACATAATATTATTTATTATTATTGTGTATTGAGAAGATGAATGTTGTTCTATAACCTAGAAACGTTGGAACGTCGTAGTATTTTAACTACTTGGATGAATTAAAGTGTTTGAATTTCCAAAATGAAAATAAATGTTTTTCGAGAAAGTTTACGAAAATCACTATTCATCATTTATCGCTCAGGAATTATTTTTGACCTTCCGAGAAATACATAACGTTAGAATATCGAGGCGAGATAGATTACGTAATAATAATCTAAGTATGGAAAACGCAATAAATCGCATGCGAACTTAAATTGGGATTATAAGTATTAAAACCTAATGGAAGGAATTAAGGTAATATTGTATAGAGATCAAGTCCAATATGTATAAGGTGTAAACTTATGTGGGATTAATTATTAAGCCCAATTAATTGATTAATGCAAGCCCAATAAGGAAATAAGCTATTATTATTAGCAAGCCCAAGGGATAAGTTAATTGAATTAGCATTGAGCCCAAATTATGATCCATTAGCTAATGAGGATCCATGGGGAAACCCATGGGTAAACTTGATGGGTCAAACCTAGTGAGAAATGAGTAAGTGTGATTAGAAAACAAGAAGAGTGATGCCCAAGAACTTTGTGTGGTGGTCAAGGGAAGTGATGAGCACACAAATGAATAGTAAGGAGGTGGAATTGATTAGATTAATTGAGGAGGTGGGATTAAGGAGGTGGAGGGCCTAAATGACTAGAATGCCCCCACTTTGCCAAGCCTATAAATACAAGAGCCACAATTCAATTGTTGGTTATTTCATTTCATTCAAACTTCTCTCAAGTATAGCAACTTATTTGTTAGAACCAATAAGCACTTATAAGCCACTTCAACCATTGATAGTTTTCCAAAGCAAATAGAAGTCTTCAAGGGTAAGACTCCTCTCTTATATCTTCATCTCTTCTATAATAGGATTGATAGAGAAGGGGGAGGGTTGAATGATAGCATGTAATAAATTACTAAACAATGAACTTAAGTCGAATAAGTTAAAAAATCTACTTGAATATTAATAAGTTGTTAGAACTATGAAGAACCTATCATATGATGTTTAGTATGTGGATTATAGCATGAGAACTTTGATAGAAGGACTTAAGTTAATAATAAGTCATGAGCATGAAGATTTTTAATTCTTAAGTTAAATAAGTTAATAACCTATGAGAATAAGTCAAAACCTACTTTGATTATAAGTTGGAGTAGTAAATAACTTGTAATGATTTTATGTTGATTAAAATCCATTAAGAACACTTAGTAATGAAGATTTTCCGGAATTCGTACGATTAGAAGATTACCGTCGAATTCGTGAAATTCTCGGAATGGAAGTCGTATTTTGTGTTCGAAGTCAGAAACGTTGGTTTTCAATGGAGACAAGTCATTTTAGTCATTATAGAGTTGCAGACTTGAAAATGACCGGATTCTGACTTAAAACGAAGAAACGAGCGTTGAACGTTCACGAACGTTTATCATTTTCGTTAAAAATGAACTCATAGGTGAATTTTGAGCAAACGAAGTCAAATAGATAAAATTCTTGAATAATCATGTAGATTACGTAATTTGTGAACTGTAGTCTTTTGAAAGAGCCAATTAGGACTTATAACGAAGAAGATATGCGTTTGGGAAGTTCACAAAATTTTAAAACTGAAATTGTTTTCTGGTGCACAAAGTTGGCGCCGCGGCGCCAACCTTAGGCACAATGATCCGCGTAGCAGCGCGAAACA
This sequence comes from Panax japonicus, assembly GCA_020205505.1. Classification (NCBI taxonomy): domain Eukaryota; kingdom Viridiplantae; phylum Streptophyta; class Magnoliopsida; order Apiales; family Araliaceae; genus Panax; species Panax japonicus. The sequence goes on along the minus strand of CM035109.1, from coordinate 32,051,983 downwards.
GTAACCGAGCACACTGCAAGAGTTCGTTGCAGCGCGACCAGTAATACAGAGACTCGCGTCGCGACGCCGAGTTTGAATTTTTGAGGATTAAGTGGCGACGCCGCAGCGCGGCACCAAGTGCAATGGCCGACACTGCAACGCCATCCTCAAGACCAAGACAATAGTAAAGATTTATATATAGAACATGGTTAGTAATTAATAACCAATTGGACAAGGATTATAATGAAACATTGTTAAGATATATTAAGCCTTAAGTATGAACACTTAGGGTTTAGTTAACTCAATTGCAAATGAATGAAAGAATGATCTTACGGAAAGCCAGAAACGATAATAACAAATCTAATATGTGATTAGATTGAGAAGTAGGGTGAGATTATTTAAGAACCATGTATGATCATTCATGACCTAATGTTCTATGTTATGCTATCATTTAATGTAGAGACCTTAAAGACGTATAATGCACGTGTTATAATTTGTAGCAGACGCTAAAGGCAAGTACTCTAACCCTTGTTCTAGTTCGATCTGGGCAAGTCTTTGTGATTCATGTATTCTTCACATGAGTTAGTATTTGAGGAATGTCAAAGCCAATCCTTTCAGTTAGACATATGATATGTTATTCTATCAAGTGTTGATAAGGATTTACCGAACTAATATTGCTGTGGTTTTCAAAGGTAGATTGTGTATGCTCAAATTATTTATCGTCAAACGACAGGCACGTGAGGTTGCCACAACTTAAACGTATATACGTTTAATGAATGTAGTGTTGATCAACATAGAGTACTATGAGCTGATCACTCAAAATTGCTCGTAAGCTATGTCAGACTTACGGACTTAGTGCCGGGTTGTCCTTTTAAAAAGAACTTATGAATGATCATATAATTGGGCCATAATTATTATTCCAGTAAGTATGGTTGTGTAAAACATTTTGAAGAAAAAGAAGTGCTATTTTGATTTATCGATAGTACTTCGTAACTATTGTTCAGTTATTGAAGATATATGAGTTCTATGTATCAAGCATGTTGTTTATTAGAATTGTAGTACTTGCTGAGCTAGTCATGCTCACTCTTGCTTGAACCATATGAACACAGCGAAGATCAAGCGTACAGAAGTCTCAGGCAAGGATAAAGGCAAGACGAAGAAGAACCCGTAGCATACTTATGTAATAGTATAACAAGACTGTCTGTAATATATTGATATTATGACAAGAATAATTGAAAGGGTTACAAAGAACCTGGGAAATGTAATATTATTTTGAGTATATATAAGTTATATTAGTCCTTTTGAGACTATTCTATGAAATGTATGAATGAATGGTAGTACCGTGTAGCACCATCTATCGGGTTGGAAGAGACCCTGATTTGGGGGCGTCACACTAATAATGGCTAGAAGGATGGGGGAAGTGGAGTTGGTAACCAACTCTCCAACATCCAATGGTTTCTTCTTCCTCCCCTTCGATTATTTCAATGTGCAAAGCCATGATTTGGATAATCCTTTCTCTATAAATAGAGACTCCTTCATCTTATTTCTCTTTTGTTGAGATGTGTGAGAAGTGGCTACGAAGAGTAAATAAAATTATAGAGCAATCATAAGTTATGAAGGCTATGCTTAGCATATTGAAGCATTCAAGTGGTAATAACATTAATTTAAATGCTCTTGATTTCCTAAGTTTGCAATTCCTTAGAAATATCATGAAAAAGTTGCTTTTGAGTCACAAAATTGATGGCTAAGGGTTGTTATAATCCATGAATTGTTGTTAGATATTGTTAATACAATCAAATACGAAATCAACGAAAGTTATACGAACCAATTTGGTTTAGAAACGAATTCGTAGTGAATAATTTCGCTAAATTGTCCAAAACATAAAAATTAGTATGAACATGAGTTGTAAATTCATATTTGGGTTAGTTAATGTTTATGTTAGTTGATGGGTAGCTAGTATATTGTAGTTCTATGAATTATGAATCCATAGAATCAAAAACGGACTAATTTGGACATGTCTAACTCAAATTATGAAGGTAGAAAGGATTTTTGGCTTGTTATTTTAAAGCAGGACATGAATCCGTTAGTTAACAGTAGGTATTCCCACCCCGGTGGGCTATTTATAGGGCAAGACCCCCACCCTGGTGGAGGTTGTCTGACTTGCAAATGCTGAGAAAAATCTGACAGAACATGCTTTACTAAAATGGCCATAACTCTTTCATACGAACTTCGATTGAGGAAATTCAAGATTATCCGGCAAGAGAACGAATAGACCTACAACGTTTCTGCTTTAAGTTTTTAAATTTGAGGCCATTAAGAAGGGTCAAAATAGTCATCTTTGTGACTGTTATGTAATCAAAGGCCATCAGAGGGCGTCGAGCGAGCACATGCGCAAGTGTAGTGCTCCCGATGATGGAATATGTTAATCGAAGTGATATAACATGAAAATGCATGATAATATACATGACATATAAGATTTCCTTGTTTATAATAGAAAGCATTAGCATGACTTAGTATGTGTTTTGAAAAGAGACTTAAAGATTTTGAAAACAAACCTTGTGGAACCTTATGTTCTACAATTTTTGAACTTAGTGGTTTATATACATAATTGAGTTCAAATATAAATGAGCATGATATGATGTTTATAGTGTCCTTGTTCATGATCAAAATTGTTAGACCTTGTATTAGAGAAGTTTTCAAGAAAAAAACTTGATATATTAGAACTAAGGTGCATGAATGCTACATGAGGTAGGTTTTGAACTTGAGAAGATATTAACATGACTTAGATACTTATGATAAGAGTTTTAAAAGTTGTCGTATATGTGCTATACTACATCATTCATGATAAAATGATTTCAAAGGAAAACTCCGTTATCTTTTGTAAACTAAGTATTAAAGCATGAAGTGGTTATATTTTGACATAGAGAGAAACATGTACAAATATGACATATGATTCGAAGTTGCCTTGCATGATTAGGTTGTCATGACATGGATTTGAAGAAAAGGAACTTAGACGTTTTGAAAACATTATTCATGAGCATTGTATTGTCTAAACTTCTGAACTTGTAGGATGACATACTAGTAATTTTTGGGACTTTAAACATTGCCTATCTGTGCAAACATGATAGGACGTTTATGCCAACATGAATGATATGTGCACTCAACTAGTCAAGCATGACATAAGTTATTTAAGCATGTTTTAAAGTATGAACTATGCTATGTCTATGTAATTGAGATAGATACGTGCATGTGAGCATACTAATGGAGGCTTATTAGTACCAATACATGGTTTAAAAGCTTATAACATCGAATCTTGGTAAAGAAAGTTGTTAAGCCTTATTGATTGAAATAAATCATTATGAAACTAAGTAGTTTGAATATGAACGACGTAGATCACATATCTATAAACTTTAAATATGTGTCGAACATATAGCGAGTCAAGTGAGTGATAAATGTATATGAAGTTGATGTCAAGTACGGATGGTTAAGGAATACATATACATACCTAGCTATTCTAAGAGTATGATGAGAAAGTGAAGTGAAGGTTTTACAAACCTAGTTAATAAATGATATAATATTTATTGTTATATTAAGAACGTATGAAATGTATGACTAATGGATATGAATCCATAATTATATAATTGTGTAGGGATACACGAAGTGCAATTAGCGATACGCAGTTGAGTTGTAGTTCATAAACTACGAATCAGGCAAGTCTTTCAATTCCTATTTGATATATGAATTCTATAACTGTTAGTTGAGCTATATTATGCTATGAGAATGTTGATGTATATATATGAAATGCATATGAGCTATGTATAAAACTTGAAAGTTGATCTTTGATGATATGCCTGTGAAGTAAATTTATATGCATGTTATGTGTGAAGTAACATGCGTAGTTAATATTAATTTATTATGAATGCATGAACTGAATATGTTATTATATGCTGTGTGCTGTATGAAAACTGTTAGAATTGCTGGGCTGTCGAGCTCACCCTTGCAGACAACCACTTTTGCAGGTTAAGGACTCACGGTAAAGATTCCGTGCTTCTTGGTTGACAAAGCAGATAGTTTTGCAACGAAGGATACTATTTAGATTATTACTTAAACCATGTTTAGGTTCTAGGAGTGTACTTGATATATACTTACGATGTTTAACACTTATCGTAATATAAGGATGTATTAGTTAATACATAGAGTATATCGAATCAAGATGTAAAATCTTATATAGTAATTCCAATAGACTGAACCATATTATATAGTTGATTCAAGAATTGTAATTGGTTCAAAGTTATGAAATCAATAAAAGATTTTATTCAAGAGATTGAGAAAGTTTAAATTATTCCACATTTTTATAATATCGAGGGTGATGTAATACATGATTAGTAAATGACCAGGATTAGACACTTATAAAAGTTTGGGGTCATTGTACAGATCCTGGAAATGGAATGAATGTATATTCTAAATTGTAATAAGTAAAGTTTTATTCATTAAGTTACGATTGAAGAATATAAATAGTTTGACGATAGTAGTATCGTGGCGGACCGGATCTAAGGTTTGAAGGAACCTGGATTTGGGGGCGTCACAGGAATAAACTATGATCCTAGTAAGAAGTGTGTTTACCACTCGGGAACCTCGTGAGATGCTACTTAGGATTGTTGGACATTAAAGCATAAAATTTATAAAATGATTGATAGTGGCAAGATTGTGGTTAAGACACCTAAACATTCTAATGTCAACAATAATCCCCTACCCTACTATGATATAGAGGAAGTGAACCTGATTAATACGGGAAATCAAGAAGTTCAAAAGTACCTGAGAAGGGTAGAAGAAACCCCGTCACCTGTCATTGTTAATCCCTCAATATGGGGATATCCAGAAGAAAGTTTTACATTGGAACAGGAGCTAGACATAGTCCTGGTGCGAGTAAACTAGTTAGCTGATCTGATCGTGTACCAGCACCAGGTAACACGATAACTAATCAGCTAGATCCTCCAGTGGCAAGCGACTATTTCTTCTCCCAGTATCATCCCCGTTCCTAGAAGATAACAGATACACCTCCGGTAATCCCAATTTTAACTCTGCAAAAAGTAGGCTGCCAATCAGAAGTTTACCTTATTAGGCTATTCTAGGGAAAAGGTCCTTCATTTGTTAATAAAGGAAGGAAAGATCACGAAGTTCTTACCACCCACTGATCCTAGATCAAAATGGTACAAAACGTTCCTCTAACATTCAAGCACCTATGGTCATGCCACAAAGGATTGTTTGGCCTTGCGACATAACTTGATCGAATTCAGCGATTTAGAGACGACAAGCACTGATGAGAGCTTTCCCGATGAATAAATATTATACCCTCCAAATCCGAAAAGATATGAAGGGATGGTAGCAGTCATTACTTGCATATAGGGAACCTCTGAGGTACCCACTATTATCTAAGGAGTAGCCACCGATAGGGGGATAGCCCCAGTGGAGCTAGCTGCTCCAAAGCCGTTGTAAGAGCCCAACTTTTTTATGAATAAAGATTTAATTTCTCTAATTATTATTTTAAATAATAAGGTATTGATTTATTATAATTCTTTAGTTGTGGGTGAAATATGAAAATTTTATAAAGTAAGCAAGTGGTCGTAAAATATTCGTTTGGTTGGAGAATATTCTTTTTATCAGGGAATATCCGTATGACGATGCAATCATTGGTGGACCACATAACAGAATAACTGTCGAATATAGAAAGCAACATAAATAACCTTTTTATAAAAATAACGACAAAACTTTTACTGTTAACTGTTGAAATACCCGGCTGATAAAAGTACAATAATACGCGTGGGTGTACAGTAGCACACGGTATTGCAAAATATTTCTGATTATTGGTTCTTACGTAAGAAGTCACTCAGTTTCATTCAATAATTGCCACAGTAATTGTTGTACAGTATCTCATATTATTGATTCAATTTTTGTCACAGTATCATCTGCACAATATTTATATTATTAAATCAATAATTGATGCGACACAATTATTCATATTATTAGTTAGCATTATTGGTAATGTTTAGAAAGTTCTGTCGATGAAAGGGGTTGGTTATATAATTGCACGCCAATAAGGATAAATCCTTATCGGAAAGCCCCCTCTTTCCTGAGAATGATCTGGTTGTTAATATTGTGAGTTTATAATATAAATTATGAATAATTATTATGTTGTGGATATTGGTTCAATGAAGGAATTTAACATGAATTATTTGTTGAAAGTTTGGCAATTATCTTCTCCGATAAAATATTCATTCAAATATATTATTATAATATTAAAATTTTTTATAATTTAAATGGTAATATTATTATAATAATATATAAATTTTAGCATGTGAGTAAAAGTGGAGTGAAGGTTATCATTTTGATTTTGAATTCTTTTTTCCAAAACTATTTCGTGCACGTCTCCTTCTCCTGCATTTTTTTTCTAAAGAGAAGGCTTACTAATCATTCTTCTACAATGCAAATCCCTTCCAAATTTAGTGGGCCCTCAAATTAAAATGTGAGCTATTCATTTTCAAATTCTCCTATAGAATTGTTTCAAAGGTGGCCTCAGCCATTGAAAGTGGGAGGAGATTGGCAGAAGAAAAGGAAAAAATGAAAGTTTGGTAGGCAAGAATGGTTAGTCTGAATGATTTGTTTTTTTCCCTCCATTGCACTATAAATAAAGGGTTAACCCTCCTTCCGATAACACACCTTCAATATCAGAAATTCTTATTCTATAGTATTGTGAGTATTTTCTTGAGTATAGGATACTTTGAGTGTAGTTTTTTTTGTGCAAGATTTTCTCAGAATAATATTCGATATTCCAGTCAAATCTAATTTCTTCTAAGGTAAATGATATTATTTTTGCAATACTCGTAAAAAATATTATTTTCTTTCATACTCCATATTATGAAATGGATATTATTTTATTTCGTATTCCTAAATTTAAACTTACTATGGTAAGTATTGCTTCTATAATTCCTGAAATGATTAGAAATTCCTCAAGTTTTGCGCTTCATCTAATATCATTTTACTGGAATATTGGTATGAACTTTTCTTATTAAATTTTAAACTGTTCATGTCTAGGTACTATTCATAAGGTACTATCAATGGGCACTATTCATATATACAGTATTATTCATATGATACTATTCACAAAAGAATGTAATTTTCTTTTCTGTCCAAATTATTCTTGATATATGAATATCATTTTTGAATTTTACTCCACAAAAAGTTATTGATAAGTGGATTTTACACCTACTTATGGAGTGCCAATTCATGCGAACTATGCCCATCTCAAGTACAGTTTAGTATGTTTTAGCTGCATTTTATGTTAATTTGCATTTCGCATACTTAAAACCCCTTTTGGTGAATAAGTGCAAGAATTGGCCTAATTTGGTGGTGTTATAGGGCACGAGACTAATGGATGCGTGAGGCAAGGCAAAAGATAGGATGTGCATGGCGTAGGATTGAGTGGAGCATGGATGGACAAGCATAAATAGACATAGGACATTTCAGTAGCAGCAACAACATGGCAGAACCAAGCCAAGGAGCTGAATCAGAATACATCAATTGCATGTCGCACGGCCGCGCAACAGGAAGAGCGTGGAAGCGCGTGTTGGGCTTCGGCACAGAAACGCACAGCAGAAATTAAAATTTTAAAACAATTTTCAAAACCCTAAAACAGGATCCATGCGAAAATCAATTAATTCAGAGGTTTAGAGATTATACCAGATATAAACAAAAACGAGAATATGAAACCGACTGCTCCTCGAATCTCCAACGCAATACAAACCGATTGCGCCTCTACGGTATCCACACGAATGCCGCACGAACCGTCGAACGATTCTGCAATAAGAAGGACTTGCGGTACTAGCCACCAAAAGGAATGGATTTTTTTGAAATTGTTTTCTCTCTAGTCTTTCTCTAAGAGCGGCTAGGGTTTTTCAATTCTGATATCTTACCCTAAGTAGCTGCTATATATCATATATATAGTAGTTAAAAGGAATTAATCAAAATCAAAACCTAATTTTATAAAATCCGAATATATATATATATATATATATATATCTTAATTATGTCTTACTTAATTAATATACATATATACAAATTCTCCTTTTAATTTAAATTCATGATTTAAATACTATTAATCATATTAATATATTTAAATCCTAAAAATTTAAATTAATTCCCTTTTAAATAACGTTCTATGTGTGTGACCCTATAGGTTATTATTACGTTGGCAATAATTTTAAAATCATATTATAAAATTATAAACAGTGAGCGGCATCTAGTAATGCATCACTGCTACCCATGTAATAATAAGATCGATGATTCGATGCAACCTTTTGTGACCAATGTTTCAATGCAATTTAATCCTTTTAACCTTAATATCCTAGATTAAACTCGAGTCATGGAATGTGTCATACTCTTCATAATTTAATCTGAGTTTTCTTGATCAATGAGTAGACTATATGAAACAAATCACTATTTGAGCATGGCCATGCATTTCATAGTCCTACTCAATCAAGAGGCCTATAGATATCACCCATAATATATAGGATGGTTAAATTCCATCTAGATCACTCATATTTCTCACATGATTAATGATGAACCCAATAATCACCTTTATAGTCCACCTTATTAAAGGTGACATTTGATGATATCAAAGTACATAAATTCTCATGTAGTAATATAGCGATTTCAGGTCGGAGGACCATTACATCATTGTCACTATGAGAATTTCTAATGACACTTCGCATAATGCTCCATATAGAATTCTCATGGTGGGTCTGTCCAGTACATTGTTCTCTAACATGTACCTATGCATTGACTTAATATCTCATATATTTATGACCAATGAGATTTGGTCATCAGTCAATCCACATACTAGTCTCAATGCATCATTGTTGTCCCATCAACAATGATACTCGACTTGGGACATTTAAGAACACTTATACTAATGGTAATATATAATCTCATGTTCAAGTCACATACTTGAAACTATATAATTTGTATCACTATTCTAAGGAATTTTATTATGTTAACAAATATATTACGCAGTAAATAAAACCATAATAAAATCATATATTTATTCAATCAAATATAATATCAAAACGTTAAACAATTATATCAAATAATTGGCCTCTAGGGCATAAACTCTAACAGTCTCCCACTTGCACTAGAGCCAATCACTCATGTATCTAATACCCATGGAACTAGTGTGACCGTCGTGCTTCTGCTGCGACAAAGCCTTGGTTAGTGGATCTGCAACATTATCATCTGTTGGCACTCTTCCTATATGTACATCTCCTTTATCAATGATTTCACGGATGAGATGGTACTGCCTAAGTATATGCTTGGATCGTTGGTGAGATCTGGGTTCCTTAGCCTGTGCAATGGCTCCATTATTATCACAGTATAGAGCAACCGGATCAACAATGGTTGGAACAACACCAAGTTCAGTGATAAACTTTTTAATCCATACAGCCTCCTTGGCTGCACTAGAAGCAGCAATATACTCAGCCTCTGTTGTAGAATCAGCTACTGTCTCTTGCTTCGAACTTTTCCAGCTAACAGCACCACCATTAAGGCAAAACACAAAACCTGACTGAGACTTATAGTCATCATTGTCAGTTTGGAAACTAGCATCTGTGTAACCCTTTACTGCTAGTTCGTCTTCACCTCCATATACCAAGAATGAATCCTTTGTCCTTTTCAGGTACTTGAGGATATTCTTGACTGCTGTCCAGTGACCTTCACCTGGATTCGATTGGTATCTGCTCGTCATGCTCAAAGCATACGAGACATCCGGACGAGTACATATCATTACATACATGATAGATCCAATTGCCGAAGCATAAGGGATCTTTCTCATACGCTCCTCATCATCTTGTGATTTAGGACGTTGGGCCTTAGAGATCTTTACACCATGAGTCACGGGTAAGTTTCCTCTTTTCGCCTCTTGCATGTTGAACCGTTTCAACACTTTATCAATATATGTACTTTGACTTAGGCCGAGCATTTTTCTTGATCTATCTCTATAGATCTTGATACCTAAAATGTAGGCAGCATCGCCCAAATCTTTCATGGAGAAACATTTTCCTAACAATGTTTTTACAGCCTGTAAGGAAGGAATGTCATTCCCAATAATTAATATGTCATCAACATATAATACTAGGAATACAATGTGACTCCCACTAACCTTCTTATATACACAAGGTTCATCTTCATTTTTAATAAAGCCAAATTCTTTGACTGCTTCATCAAATCAAAGATTCCAACTCCGAGAGGATTGCTTCAATCCATAAATGGATCGATGCAGCTTACATACCTTTCCAGCATCCTTTGGAGTGACAAAACCCTCAGGCTGTGTCATATACACATCCTCAAGGAGATTTCCGTTAAGGAAAGCAGTTTTGACATCCATCTGCCAGATTTCGTAATCATAAAAAGCTGCAATAACAAGTAAGATCCTGATGGATTTAATCATTGCCACTGGAGAGAAGGTTTCATCATAGTCAACACCTTGAATTTGTTAGAAACCTTTTGCTACCAGTCGGCCTTTATAGGTTTGTACATTACCATCCATGTCAGTTTTCTTCTTGAAAACCCACTTGCACCCGATTGGTTTTACCCCTTCGGGTGGATCAACCAGAGTCCATACTTGGTTAGTATACATGGAGTCCATCTCAGATTTCATGGCTTCAAGCCATTTCTCAGAATCTGGTCCATTCATAGCTTCTTGGTAGGAAGCAAGCTCATCTTGATCTATGAGCATCACATCGCAGTTTTCAGTCACAAGATATCCATAATATCTCTCAGGCTCTTGGCGTGTCCTACCAGATCTACGAATGACTTGTGTAATTTGAGCAGGTTCACTTTCCATAATTTCTTGTGGTTCCTGCTCATGTTCCAACTCAGGTTCAATGATATTTTGTGGTTCTCGAATTTCTTCGAGTTCTACTTTCCTCCCACTGTTTCCTTTAGAGACAAATTCTCTTTCTAGAAAAATACCAGTTCGAGCAACAACCACTTTGTTCTCAGAAGGTTTGTAGAAATAATACCCTTTTGTTTCCTTTGGGTATCCCACAAAATTATATTTGTCAGATTTGGGTCCGAGCTTGTCAGAATTCAGACGTTTTACGAACGCCTCACAACCCCAAATCTTCATGAACGACATACTAGGACGTTTCCCAGTCCACATTTCATATGGTGTCTTCAGAACCGTCTTTGTAGGAACATGGTTAAGTGTGAATGCAGCTGTCTCTAGGGCATGACCCCAGAAGCTTATTGGAAGATCTGCATGACTCATCATTGATCGTACCATGTCCAACAAGGTTCGATTTCTCCTCTCAGATACACCATTCCATTGCGGTGTTCCAGGTGGAGTGAGCTGTGATATAATACCACACTCCTTTAGAAGGTCATCAAAGTTTTGGCTTAAGTATTCACCTCCTCGATCGGATCGAAGGGCTTTTATGCTTTTGCCAAATTGGTTTTGAACTTCATTCTTAAATTCCTTGAACTTTTCAAAGGATTCGGATTTGTGTCTCATAAGATACACATATCCATATCTACTAAAGTCATCCGTAAATGTAATGAAGTAATAAAACCTACCTCTTGCTAACGAACTCATGGTTCCACATACATCACTATGTATAAGTCCCAATACATCACTAGCCCGTTCACTGTGTCCAATGAAAGGGGCTTTAGTCATCTTGCCTAATAAACAAGACTCGCATTTCTCATATGATTCAAAATCAAATGAATCCAAGAACCCATCTTTATGGAGTTTGGATATGCGTTTCTCATTTATATGGCCTAAACGACAGTGCCAAAGATATGTCGGATTTGAATCATTTAATTTAAATCGTTTTGTATTTATGTTATAGATAGGCATTTCTAAATCAAGAATATATAGACCGTTAAACAATTGTGCAACACCATAACAAATATCATTTAAGTAAAACAAACAACGATTGTTCTTTATTATAAATGAAAAACCTTTCTTGTCCAAACAAGAAACAGAAATAATGTTTTTGCTTATAGCAGGCACAAAATAACAATCTTCTAATTCTAAAACTAGCCCAGTGGGCAAAGATAAATGATAAGTTCCTACGGCCAGTGCAGCAACTTTTGCTCCATTTCCAACTCGTAGGTCAACCTCTCCTTTCGCCAAAGTTCTACTCCTTCGGAGTCCCTACACATTAACACAAATGTGAGAACCACATCCAGTATCCAATACCCATGATGTAGAAGTAGATAAGTTAACTTCTATAACATATATACCTGAATCAGAAGTCGTACTTCCTTTTCTTTTCTTTACTTCTTCCAGATAAGCATGACAATTCCTTTTCCAGTGTCCAGATTTTCCACAGAAGTGACATTCACCTTCTTTAGCCACCCCACCTTTAGGTTTTAAAGCCTGTTTGGTTTTGGAATTGGGTTTGGCAAAAGATTTAGATCCTATCTTCTTCTTGCCTTTCCAATTTCCCTTAGCATTCCCCTTTTGCACCATCATTATGGGAGCGGGTCCTGCCTTTTTCATGTTGTTCTCGGCAGTTCTTAACATGCTCAACAACTCAGTAAGGGGTTTCTCAATTTCATTCATAAGATAGTTCATAACAAATTGAGAGTAGCTGCTGTTCAATGATTGCAAAACAAGGTCAGTTTGGGCTTCCGGAGTGATTGGAAAACCCAACCTATCAAGGTACTCAATATACCCAATCATTTTCAGCACATGTGGACCAACTGGATCACGTTCACCCATTTTGCAGTGATACAACGCCTTGCTTTTATCATACCTCTCCTGTCGAGCATGCCCTTCGAACAATTTCTTGAGATGCTCGATCATCTCATAAGCATCCATCAACTCATGTTGCTTCTGAAGCTCAGCGTTCATGGTTGCTAGCATGACACAACTCACATCCAGAGCATCATCTTGATGCTTCTTATAAGCATTATGCTCCGCACGTGGTGCAGTGATAGCTGGTGCTGCAGGAATGGGCCCATCAAGGACATATAGCTTACACTCTTGTTTGAGGACAATCCTCAAGTTCCTATGCCAGTCAAGGAAATTAATTCCACTTAGCTTGTCCTTTTCAAGGACTGATCGTAATGAAAGACTATTTGTGTTGTTGTTGTTTGCCATTTGATATCTACAATTTATACGTGCAACAATAAAAGTCAAATTACAGAGTTGATATTATATAATTGATAATAGTACATTCAAAATATACCTCCCACTATTTTATTCAAATTAATAGCCCTCACCATTAATTCGGAAATCATTTTCTATTAAATCTTTCTAGTGAGCCAAGATCCATATTTCATTATGCCTTAAGTTAGCTTTGGCTATTCTCTCAAAACATAATTATTTAGGTAGACAACCCTTTGTCAATTATATCATATATAACTCCTGGATAGTTTGGTAAACAATATTTGTTTCTAGTCCATCTAATGGTACCAACCAAACTCTATGCCTCTAAGTCCACAATCCTATTGAGATAACTTAGTTAAGTCGGGCCCAATGATTTTAATAGTTTGGATATCACAATTATCCTATCGCATCTTACCTAGATAAATAGGGTACTTTGCTTTGGCAAACCTACATCTATTGATCAAGGTATAGATGAGTGTTATTCATTGGAAGGCATCTGATTTAGACTTAATAATTTAATGAGGGATTTTATTAATTTAGATCTCACCAATTTTAATCTTGTTAAGCATGCACATTATTAATCATATCATATCATATACAAGCATAAATAAAGTGCAAAATTAAATGTGTCACAGTTATGGCCCAATCCACTGTCAATCTTTTCAAGCTAATGAAAGATTGAAGGTCAATCTAAGGTGGTAAAAGATCTTAAAATAAATAGCTTCCTTGGATCTTCCTCTAGCATGCGCCTCCTCTCCATCATCATCTTTCCATTGTGTTCTCCATCTTGACATCTTCATCAATTACAGATTATTACATGACATAAAGAAACCTCGAGTTACATTCGAGGGGATTTAGATGAGAAGAGAATATTACATTAGAATTTATAGAAAGGCACGACATGCAAGTCGTATTTCAAAACCAAAAACCACTAACCTATGGGTCAAAAGGCTATAACTGTGCACCATGCATATCACAATAAGCACATAACAATTTATATATAATTAAAGAAAACTATATATAAAATATAGGGGACACGACCATCGTGCGCTACGACGGGGGGGTCCAAGGGGGGGTCCCCCCCTAGCGGTGGTCCGGCTGAAACAATTTCAGAATCATACATTTTAATCCACCAAAACACCCATAATAACAAATCATATATGTCCAGTTTCGATTTAATCATATTAAAACGAATAACAGTACACCCAGAATTTATCATATATTTCCAGTTTCGATTAATCATATTAAAACGATTCTTCATGCTTCTAATCCGATTAGAATAGTTATATTGTTATTCCACCGATTAAAGATACGATTAACAGTATCATCATATATATTACCAGAATACACATACAACGGAATATCATATATTCAATTTTATATCGGTAAACATTCATCATCATATATCATATATATCGAATACAATTAAAACACGTAATCTGAATTAATCTTTTCGCAAGTAGCTTTGATACCACTGTTGGGCTTCGGCACAGAAACGCACAGCGGAAATTAAAATTTTAAAACAATTTCCGAAACCCTAAAACAGGATCTATGCGAAAATCAATTAATTCAGAGGTTTAGAGATTATACCAGATATAAACAAAAACGAGAATCTGAAACCGACTGCTCCTCGAATCTCCAACGCAATACAAACTGATTGCGCCTCTACGGTATCCACACGAACGCCGCACGAACCGTCGAACGATTCTGCAATAAGAAGGACTTGCGGTACTAGCCACCAAAAGGAATGGATTTTTTTGAAACTGTTTTCTCTCTAGTCTCTCTCTAAGAGCGGCTAGGGTTTTTCAATTCTGATATCTTACCCTAAGTAGCTGCTATATATCATATATATAGTAGTTAAAAGGAATTAATCAAAATCAAAACCTAATTTTATAAAATCCGAATATATATATATATATATATATCTCTTAATTAAGTATTACTTAATTAATATACATATATACAAATTCTCCTTTTAATTTAAATTCGTGATTTAAATACTATTAATCATATTAATATATTTAAATCCTTAAAATTTAAATTAATTCCCTTTTAAATAACGTTCTATGTGTGTGACCCTATAGGTTATTATTACGTTGGCAATAATTTTAAAATCATATTATAAAATTATAAACAGTGAGCGGCATCTAGTAATGCATCACTGCTACCCATGTAATAATAAGATCGATGATTCGATGCAACCTTTTGTGACCAATGTTTCAATGCAATTTAATCCTTTTAACCTTAATATCCTAGATTAAACTCGAGTCATGGAATGTGTCATACTCTTCATAATTTAATCTGAGTTTTCTTGATCAATGAGTAGACTATATGAAACAAATCACTATTTGAGCATGGCCATGCATTTCATAGTCCTACTCAATCAAGAGGCCTATAGATATCACCCGTAATATATAGGATGGTTAAATTCCATCTAGATCACTCATATTTCTCACATGATTAATGATGAACCCAATAATCACCTTTATAGTCCACCCTATTAAAGGTGACATTTGATGATATCAAAGTACATAAATTCTCGTGTAGTAATATAGCGATTTCAGGTCGGAGGACCATTACATCATTGTCACTATGAGAATTTCTAATGACACTTCGCATAATGCTCCATATAGAATTCTCATGGTGGGTCTGTCCAGTACATTGTTCTCTAACATGTACCTATGCATTGACTTAATATCTCATATATTTATGACCAATGAGATTTGGTCATCAGTCAATCCACATACTAGTCTCAATGCATCATTGTTGTCCCATCAACAATGATACTCGACTAGGGACATTTAAGAACACTGATACTAATGGTAATATATAATCTCATGTTCAAGTCACATACTTGAAACTATATAATTTGTATCATTATTCTAAGGAATTTTATTATGTTAACAATTATATTACGCAGTAAATAAAACCATAATAAAATCATATATTTATTCAATCAAATATAATATCAAAACGTTAAACAATTATATCAAATAATTGGCCTCTAGGGCATAAACTCTAACAGCGCGCGCCCGCGCGAGTACTCAGCTAGACCAGGGAATGTACTGCAAGTTGCACGACCGCGAGAAGGACAAGCCTAGGGAGTGCGCGCCCGCCGCGAGAGACCGGCTGAACATAAAAACTTACTGCAAGTCTCGCGGCCGCGAGTAAAATAAGCTGGAGGAGCGCACGGCCGCGCACGAGGCTTGGAGATGCTGACTTGTAATTGATTACTTGCAAGTTGTAATTGATTTAAAACGTTATCTGACTGGTGTCAGGGGTATCACTTGACAATTATTAAGTTTTTCACGTATCTTTAGGGTTTACTCTCTGCGAGAGATTCCAACGTTGAAGGATGCCAAAACTCTACTTTTCTACCTCTTCTTGGAATTATCTACCAGAGTGGATTATTATTAGTTTTTTTGGATTCTTATAAGGATTTGAATATTGATTATTGTTCAGTAATTGGGTTTGATAGTTTATCTTTCATCTTTCCATTGTCGTTTATTAATCATGTGTAGATTTGATCCCATAATGGCTTTTGGTTCAGTCAAGAACTAAACTCCATTATGGGATTCTAACGGATTTTAATATGTAGTTTGATTGCATGCTTAATTGCTAGAATATTTTACATATCATATGGGATGTCTATCATGATTGTTTTGCATGTATGAATGCTTGATCACCATTCGTTTCAGTATTTGTATGGAATTGACAATGAACATGCAAATATGGATTATAATCACGATAGTATACGTTTATAGGGCTGTGTAATATGGCTTATGTATTTCGTGAACCAGATAGACATATACAGTTTCACCGTATAAGCTAGAATAAGGGCTTGAACTTAAATTCAATATAGTTGCAATTTCATATAGACATATAGTGATTTTAGTTATATTGATGATTACATAGTGTCTATCATCTATGGATGATGTGTAAGTAGGTTTTAGTGCATTGAAAATGGCTAATACTCTTTTAGCGCTCTTGGCTACTTTCCTATGATATGTCAACAAGTCATGCATGATAGTGACGATTGAATGAAGTATGAAATGAGGTTAGAATCCCATTAGTTCAAGTATCATTTATTCCGTCATTATTATTATTTTTATTGCTATTTGCAACTTGATAAAAAACCAATCTTAGTCATTAGTTTGAGCATATAAATATAGTGAATTAATTAATGCACAGTGATTTGAATTAAACAAATTTTTCTGTGGGGTCGATACTTTACTTGCTCTATATTGCTTGTTGGCGCATGTATGCTTGCATGAGTTAGAGCTCTTTTGTTAAGACTAAAAAAGAGGCAACAAGTTTTTTGGCACCATTGCAGGGGAAAGGCGTTTAATTTTGTATTACTATCATTAGTTTTAAGCTATATTGTATGACTTAGACAATTCTAGTCTTATCTCATTTCAGTTTTTTGCTTTTGTTTCAGGAATTTGGACAAATTTCTATGCGCACGCGGTCATCCAACCCCGATTTAATACATGTTCAGGATAACATAAACGGGAGAGGTTGGAAAGCGGGTGTTCGTAGAAATTTACAAGCACAATTGGAAAACACGACAGCTAACATGGCAGCCAAGGCGCAAGGAGAAGAGCAAAGAGAGGAGCATAGGGTTCTGAAGGAGTATTCCATGCTCAATATTAATGGACTACAGTCTAGCATAGTCAGACCAACGATAGCAGCAAATACATTCGAGATAAAAACTGACACTATTTAAATAGTGCGGAATACAGTTTAGTTTGGGGGTGCTGCTACAGATGATCCAAATGAACACCTGTTAAGTTTCATCAAAATTTGAGTTACATTTATGATACAATGGTGTGACGGAAGATGCTATTAGACTAAGGTTGTTCCCATTCTCACTGAGGGATAAAGCGAAAAGTTGGCTTCATTCTCTACTAGCAGGATCTATAACTACATGGGAGGACTTAGCACATAAGTTCTTAGCTAAGTTCTTCCCAATGGCTAAGACTGCAAAGATGAGGACAGCTATCTCTCAGTTTGAGCAACAACAGGGTGAGTCCTTATATGAAGCATGTGAGAGATACAAAGAAATGCTGAGAAAGTGCCCACATCACGATATGCCAGATTGGATGGTAATCAACACGTTTTATAATGGATTGGGATGGCAGTCGAGACCGATTGTAGATGCAGCTGTAGGAGGAGCATTATGGGCAAAGAACTATGAGGAAGCCTATGACCTTATCGAGACATTGGCATCGAATGATTTTTAGAATCCTACATCTCGAATGCCACAGACCAAAGTTGCAGGTGTGTTGGAGGTTGATGCTATTACTCAGTTGTCAGCACAGATGACAACCATAGCAAAGAAGATAGATACTTTGGTAGAAGGAAAAGTAAAGACGGCTGCCTTTGTATGTGAGATTTGTGTGGGGTCACACTCAACGGATCAATATGCTATCAGCTCTGAATCAGTGCAATATGTGAGCAACTATAGAAAAGACCAAGGTCAATTTCAGAACACATACCACCCCAACAACAGAAAGCATCCAAACTTTAGTTGGTCGAATAATCAATGGAATCAACAGAATCAGTTTCCATCAAATAATCAATTTCAGACGCAGATAGCTCAGCCACAGTTTACTCCTAGACCACCTTTTCCGCCGGGATTTTCTAAACAACAACATCAACATCACACTCCAGCTGCACCTCAGCAAGAAAAGAAATCAGAAGGGGAGGAGATGATGATGAAATACATGGCAAACACAGAAGTTATGACCAAGAGCCAAGCAATGGCTATAAAGAATCTGGAAACTCAAATGGGGCAGATGGCGAATATGCTTACTAACAGACCCCAGGGTTCATTGCCAAGTAATACAAAGACAAATCCAAGAAGAGAAGGGAAAGAACAGTGTCAAGCGATCACATTGAGATCTGAGAAAGATTTTTCAGGTACTGCAAGTCGCGCGCCCGCGTGAGAATGCACTAAGGAGGACGCGCGGCCGCGTGAGGCAGAGAAGCCAGCTACTGAGAAAGAAAATTTGGAGAAATCTAAGGGTCAGCAGGAAGAAAAAAATAGAGCAGGTCCAGAAGAGACGTTTAAGAGTTCAGTACCACCAATTCACACTCAAGTTCCGTATCCGCAGAGATTAAATAAAAAAAGGGAAGATAAACAGTTCAACAAATTCTTGGAGGTATTCAAAAAGCTGCAGATCAACATACCGTTAGCCGAGGCATTGGAATAAATGCCCAGCTACGCCAAGTTTATGAAGGGTATACTCTCAAGGAAGAGGAGACTAGATGAGTTTGAAATGGTAGCCTTGACAGAGGAATGCAGTGCAGTACTTCAGTAGAAATTACCTCCAAAATTGAAGAATCCGGACAGCTTTACAATTCCATGCACAATTGGAAAGATGAACTTCAGTAAGTGTTTATGTGATCTTGGGGCAAGCATAAATTTGGTGCCTTTGTCAGTGTTTAACCAGTTGGGATTGCCCGATCCAAAGCCAATAAATATTGAATTACAGTTAGCTGACAGATCCATCACATATCCACGGGGACTTTTTGAAGATGTGTTGGTTAAGGTGGACAAGTTTATTTTTCCTGCTGACTTCATCATTCTAGATTACGAGGAGGACAAAAGCATACCAATAATACTGGGGAGACCATTCTTGGCCACAGGCAGAACGTCAATAGATGTGTAAAAAGGTGAACTCACTATGCGTGTTCAAGATCAAGAGATCACTTTCAATGTCTTTAAAGTAATCAATTTACCAACGGATGAAGAAGAGTGCTTCCTAGTTGATGTGGTGGATTGGTGCCTACAGGACGAGGTACAAAAATCAAAGAATTATGGACCATTGAGGTGTGCAACGGGTAAAATTTCAGAGTTAAAGGTAGAGCCATTGACAAAAGATGAAGTCATTAAATTTTGGGGTGCGGCAGACAAGAAGGAAGGCACCTCAATTCTATCTGTAACATAAAACTCAGAAAGAGTCAAGCTAATTGACTATAACTTAGAGCTGAATTGGAGGCAACCCATTATTTCTATCCCCAATGATTTATTTTTAGTTATTCATTTTGGATTATTTCAGTAGTTATATCGAAGTCATTTTTAATAGGGTATTAGATGTTCATGCTTAAATGTGTAGCAAGACTTGCTTTGCTAATATTTGCAAGATGTTAGCATTATGTGACCACTAAGTCATTCCTTAACAAGGTGCATTAATGTCTATGCAAGAACCATCATTGGATAGTATCACTGATAGACATAGTGGAATTGAAATATAGAATTACATATATCAGTATCGCGCAGCCGCGCGGCCCATGAAGAATAAACTCGTGCGCCCGCGCGTCAAGTTAATCAAGCCAACAAAACATTCTGCAAGTCTCGCGCCCGCGCGCCCAGTTCAGTACAAACGTGTGCGACCGCGCGTGACACCGGATTAAGACAGATCTGAAGAGTTTAAAAAAGAGTTGTGGACCATTTGGACTCTCATTTGGAACAATAACATACGCAAAATTCTCTCTCTCTCCATAATTCACATCGCTATCTATCTATCTATCTATCAGTTACAAGTTTTTACCGTACATCTCTCACTTACTTAGCCACGATTCTCTCCTCATTCAAAGTCCATATCTCCTCAACTTCTCCGAAGTGCACTATAAAGCTAGGGATCCAATTTGGATTGCAGAAATGAGTATTGGGGGTAGAAATTCTTCATGCTTTTCTTCATTCTCCATCATATAATCTGTGCAATATCTATTAAATACAAATGGGGCCTAAGCGAGCACGGTCTATTGCGTTGTCTTCTTCATCCTCTTCGGGCAGTTAAGAGGCTGATATTGTGGATCACACCAAGTTCCTCAACTTGGAAGCTCAACAAGAGTACTACCGCATTGTGGCGAAAACGTTCGTCAAGGAGTGAGGATTCAAGCCGGAGGGGCAGGATGGCCAGTTGTGCGCCATGATTCGAGAGAGAGGCTGGGGTGGACTAACTGCTACTCCAACACCCATTCCTATTAGCATAGTTCGTGAGTTCTATGCCAATGGCAAGGTCACTATGAGCGGGATATCTCTGGTTCATGGTATCGAGGTAGATTACAGACCCCGTGCCATCCGATTAATTTTCAAAATTACTGATGCACCGCCAGTGGGGGCTGCTAATTGGGTCACCGGTGCTCATTTGGAGACCGACATGGAGTTGATTATTGCAGAGTTATGTGTGTCGGGTACGAAATGGACATATAAAGTTGGCACGACACAGACGCATATATTCCCAGCTGCAGCCCTAAATCGCTATGCAAAACCATGGACCTTGTTCATATGTGCCAAGCTCACGCCTTCCGCCCATCAGCACGAAATAACAGCGGAGAAGGCACGTATTTTGTGGGGCATAATCACCGAAAAGTACATTGACATTGGTCATCTCATTCACGAGAATATGTTGCGCTATCTACGGGGAGGAACGATTGGGAGCATTCCACACGCATCTATGGTTTCCATGTTTTGTGCTAATCAGGGATGCAACTGGGGCAATTAGAAAATGCAATACCCAAGCCAGGACATTACTCATGCCACGATCGAAAAATTCGAGGACTAGGCAGGTGGCATACCGCACCCACGCGGACGAGGATTCATCATGCAACTCACTTTTCCAGAGCTATCACAACAATCCCCGTAAATAGACGAGGCGGGCCCAGTCCACGCACGCACGTGGTACCCATGGCGATCGCCAGCTCCGAAGGTTTGAGCGCAAAGTCGATGTCATGTACGATAATTTGGGTACATTTACGATGGGACTCATAAGGGCCTTAGACGAAGCGTTTGCACAACAAGGAACAACACAAGAATGACCTCAATTCGGAACTACAGCACCATATCCACCACCAGATTCACCACCCGAAGAGGGTGGCACCACCGATACTTAGGGGAGTTTTTCGTACCCTTTACCTTCATTCAATGAGACATTGAATATTTTATGTTTGGGGGTATTGGGGAGTAGTGTAATATATGCAGTTTAGCATGTTTAGTATAATTTTTTTTAAGTTTTAGCATGATTAGTTAATTTTTGTTTAGTTCTTGCATGTTGGTTAAAACTATTGGATCATATAGTTTATTTTTACATATATAGTTGCACGTTCATATTTAGGTTGCATTCCATCACAGTTCTTGCCATATAGACATTTCTGTCTAGCCAATGATGATAGTGAGTTTTGAAAATGATTTTTGAGTATTTTGGATAATTCGAGCTGAGATATAATGTTTGACATAATAAAATTCATAATTATGTTTAAATGCTTTCGGTTTGCACAAATATGTTCGCAATCGCTTGTAGGTATAAGAAGCATGTGTTGCAATGCTCGATAGAAAAATGTAGTTCTAAAAAGGGAAATATGTGAAAAATGAGTATAGACTGTATAAAACATTGATTTTTAAACTTGGGGAAAACATGGGCATCTATGTATAAAAAAAGAAAAGAAGAAAGAAAAGAAGAATAGCAATAACGTGGCTAGTCTTATTTCGAGGCCCTGGCTACTTGAGTAAGTACGCCCGAGGGGATTGTCTCTACACCTACCACCCTAAGGTCTTTCATGGTCTGGGATTTGTTGGTTGAAAGCTCGCTAAGGGGTAGCAGTGTGCCTAATAGAGTAAGACATTGCACAGTCATATGAAAAAAAAAAGAACAATCGCAATAAACAACGTGAGAAAGTGCGAAAGTTGCCCTCGTGAGCAGAAATAAAGTATTTAAGCCCATTGTTGAACCTTAGTTTATTTTAAGAAGTTGGAATAATCTTGGTTGCATATATATACATAAGTCTTGATTTAAGCTACAAATTTCTTTTTTGAGCAATATAGCATGAGTATTCTGTGCCTAAATCAAGTTTTGACGAACACAACACTCACACACAACATATATCTTTATAACATTTTTGAATTATCTAAGTGTATGACATTATGCCTGCAGTTTGATTTGAATCTGTATTCTTGAATCTAGAAAAAATTCGCTGAGGCAAATTGGACGAAATTTCTATGATAGTTGGGACAATGTGAGATTTAGTTGCATAGGCATTTTTATTGTTCATTAGTGTGCATTGCTTGAGGGAAAGCAACAGTTTAAGTTTGGGGGTATTTGATAAGTGGGTTTTACACCTACTTATGGAGTACCAATTCATGCGAACTATGCCCATCTCAAGTACATTTTAGTATGTTTTAGCTGCATTTTATGTTAATTTGCTTTTCGCATACTTAAAACTCCTTTTGGCGAATAAGTGCCAGAATTGGCCTAATTTGGTGGTGTTATAGGGCACGAGGCTAATGGATGCGTGAGGCGAGGTAAAAGATAGGATGTCCATGGAGTAGGATTGAGTGGAGCATGGATGGACAAGCATGAATAGACATAGGACATTTTAGTAGGAGCAGCAACATGACAGAACCAAGCCAAGGAGCAGAATCAGAAGACATCAACTGTATGCCGCGTGGTCGCGCGACAAGGAAGAGCTTGGAAGCGCGCGCCCCCGCGAGTACTCAGCCATACCAGGGAACCTACTAAAAGTTGTGCGACCGCGAGAAGGACAAGCCTAGGGAGCACGCACCCACGTGAGAGCCTGGCTGAACATAAAAACTTACAGCAAGTCTCGCAGCAGCGAGTATAACAAGCTAGAGGAGCGCGCGGCCGCGTACGAGGCCTGGAGCTGCTGTTTTGTTTTATTTTATTTCTAATTTTTAAGGGTTGTAATTGATTTAAAACGATATCTGACTGGTGGCAGGGGTATCACTTGACAATTATTAAGTTTTTCACATATCTTTACATCGTAATTAGGGTTTATTCTCTGTGAGAGATTCCAACGTAGAAGGAGGCCAAAACTATAATTTTCTACCTCTTCTTTGGATTTTCTACAAGAGTGGATTATTATTAGTTTTTGTTGGATTCTTATGAGGATTTGAATATTGATTATTGTTCAGCAATTGGGTTAGATAGTTTCAACTTTCATCTTTTAATTGTTGTTTATTAATCATGTGTATATTTTATCCCATAATGGCTTTTGGTTCAGTCATGAACTAAACTCCATTATGGGATTCTAACGAATTTTAATATGTAGTCTGATTGCATGCTTAAATGCTAGATGGTTTTACGTATCATATGGGATGTCTATCATGATTGTTTTGTATGTATAAATGCTTGATCATGATTCGTTTCAGTATTTGTATGGAATTGACAATGAACATGCAAATATGGATTGTAACCATGATAGTATACGTATATAGGGTTGTGTAATATAGTTTATGTATTTCGTGAACCAGATAGACAGATACTGTTTCACCGTATAAGCTAGAATAAGGGCTTGAAATTAAATTCAATATAGTTGCAATTTCACATAGACATATAGTGATTTTGGTTATATTGATGATTACATAGAGTCTATCATATGTGGATGTTGTGTAAGTAGGTCTTAGTGCATTAAAAAATGGCTAATACTCTTTTAGTGCTCTTGGCTACTTTTCTATAATATGTGAACAAGTCATGCATGATAGTGGCGATTGAATGAAGTATTAAATGAAGTTAGAATCCCATTAGTTCCAGTATCATTTATTTCGTCATTATTATTATTTTTATTGCTATTTGTAACTTGAGAACAAACCAATCTTAGTCATTAGTTTGAGCATATAAATATAGTAAATTAATTAATGCATAGTGATTTAAATTAAACAACTTTCTCTATGGGATTGATACTTTACTTGCTCTGTATTGCTTGTTGACTAATGTATGCTTGCATGAGTTAGAGCTCTTTTGTTAAGACTAAAAAAGAGGCAACACATGTTGACACTTTGGACATTTTTGAACTCTAGATAAATTGAATTAGAATTCTCTAATATTTATCCCTTATCTCACTTGATTGAATCTATATATCATTATCATCATCCTCATACTTATATTGTATTGGAAGTCATCTTTGGCCCATAGTTCAAAGATGGACTGTTGATTGGTATGATTATGACCAGGAATTATGTATTGGTATAATCATAACCTTTAATATTACAAATAAGGTTTGTGGTGAAAGTCCTCTTTGGCCCGTAGTGCATAGATGAACAGGTGTTTGGCATGATCATGACCACTGGTGATACTAACGAATATCCTTGGCCCGTAGTGCATGGATAATTTGTTGATTTGAAATATTTATTTAATGATGTTACAAGGATAAAATATTGATGATGGACTTTTAAATCATAAAAGATAGTAGATATCATGCTCTACTTAACTCTCATAATGGATTGCTGTTTTCGCTGCGGTTGTACTCTAAAACTTGTTGTCTATTGTATTCTATCAAATTTTTCCCTGTTAAGGACTAAGGATAATTTGTTCTATATTATCTTTGTCATAATATCCTTTACTGGGCTAGTTATGCTCACCCTTTTCCTTTTTGTTCCATTGTTCTTTTTATGAGGAGAGAATATAGCTGGGACTAGTCGGGGTGTGGTGTGATGGTTCAAGATGGTTATTATATCAGTCCTCACTATTTGGTAAAATAGTATATCAATAATTGTAATGGGGAGTTTATTTGAGTTTGGATATTGTCTATAAGATAATATTTGTATTAAAACTCTCAGCGTATGTGCTGTTGTATTTTACACGACAGTTGTATTAATGAAGTTTGTATTTGGTTTCTGTACCATGTATTTAGCGACTCAGAATGGGTTGTGTGGACCTATTTTGGAGGAGTCACAGTTGGTATCAGAGCTTAACGTATGATCTCTGGTGCAAATCTGGGATTAGAACTAGGAGGGGATAAACGAGTAAAACCTTCGCTAGTATATCCTACCTAAGTTTATTTGTTACTCTCTCCGTCCCATGATAAAAGTCCTTATTACTATTTTGGGTAGTCCTATGTTAAATGTCCACTTTCCTTTAATAACCAAATTTTTACACATTTTTTTCTATTATGCTCGTAGCATTAAATATCTCCTACTTTTCTCTATACTCTGACCAACCAATTAAATACCAAAAAATTTTGGTAGGTTATACTAGCGAAGAAATTATCCGTCTCTCCCCTCCTAGTTCAAGTCTCACATCTAAGCCAGGGATCATATCCCTAAGCTTTGATACCAACTGTCACGCCCCCAAAATAGGTATACATCACCTATTCTAAGTCGCCAAATAAATGGTACAGAATACAAATATAACTTAATTATACAACTGTCGTGCAAAGTACGACAAAACATAAGCTGTGAGTTTTAATACAAATATTGTCATCTAGACAATATAAAAACTCAAATTCAATATTATTACATTTATTTTTCCACTATTTCACGAAATAGTGATGACTACTAATTCTATCATCTGGTCCGTCACTCCGTTCCCCGACTAGTCCCTGCTACGTTCTAATTTCCTGAAGAGAACAATGAAAGTAAAAGGGTGAGCTCAACTAGCCCAGTAGGAAATATTATGACTAAGATAGTGCAGAATATATTATCGTTAGCCTTCAATAGTGTTAAACTGATATAATATAACAACCATCAAGTTTAACTGTAGCGGAACAAGTAATCAATTAAAAGAGTCAAGTAGAGAATAAAATCTACTATCTTTTATGATTTAAAAAGGTTTTTCATTACTTTTATCGCTGGGACTCAGCTTAATAAATAATCCACATCATTGAATCACCCCTGCACTATGGCCAAGGATATTCTTTAGTATCATGACCACAATTATCCATGCACTACGGGCCAAAAATATTTGTCTATTTATTAATGGTCATGATCATGACAACAACTGTCCATCAATGCACTACAGGCCAATGAAGACTTTTACAACATCATTTGTAACATTATGGTCATGATTACACAGAATAATCCCTGGTCATAATCATACCAAGTCCATCTATGCACTACAGGCCATAGATGACTTTAAAAAAAATATAAACATGAGGATGATGACAATGATATAAGAATTCAATAAAACATCTTCAAGAATTAATTTATACAGGAACTAATAATGTCCAAATTGTCAACATGATACTGCTTTGTAGAGTAAAATTCAAGAATGCTCAGAAGAATATTTCCATGAAAAGATACTGGATGAAGCGCAAATATCAAGGATATTCCACTAATTTCATGGAGTATAGAAGTCAAAACTTTAACCAACTGAGTATAACAAGGAATGGAATAACCAAAGAAATCACCAGGCATGTGATAGACCGCACATGTAGGCTATTCCAATAGAATAATAATTAACGGAATCAGGTCCGGCGTAAAACGCACAGACATGATATTCCAACAGAATAATAAAGACGGAATCAGGTCCGGTGTAAAACGCACAGACAAGATATTCTAACAGAATAATACAGACGGAATCAGGTTCGACGTAGAATGCACAGACAGGATGTTCCAATTGAATGATAAATAATGGAGCCAGGTCCGGCGTAAACGCACAGACAGGATGTTCCAACATAATGATAAAGAATGGAATAACAGAAGAATTTCACCAAGTATAGGGTAGCCCGCGTATATAGGTTATTCCAATAGAATAATAAAGAATGGAATAACAGAAGTTCTCTTCATGGATAAGAAAGAAATAATACTCCCTACCTTGGAAAAACTGGATACTAGAATAGTGAGGTAGCAGACTTCTCTTCTTCTTTTTCTCTATAATTTCTTTCTATAATAATCGCTCTAAAGCTTTTGTGAATTGGTGAGAAATGAATGAAGAATGAGCTTTTATTTATAGGAAAATTTAGTTTCGATAATTGCACGTTTTGGGGCTCGAAAAATTACAGTACAATACCTCTAACTTTTCTTTCATTTTTAATTTTGTCCTGCAAGTATTATCAAACTTGCACCACCTCCCCTAATAGAAAATAATTTGAATCAATAGTTCAATCATGTGAATCAATAGTATAATCATGTGAAAAATATAAATTACAGTATAGTACCTCCATCTATACCTCCATTTTTAACTTAGTCATGCAAGTATTATCAATCTTGCACCAACTCCCCTAATAGTAAATAATGTGATTCAATAGTACACACATGTGAACAAATAGTTATATAAGTATGTGAATTAGTAGCAATTAATTGCTCATTTATCCGATAAATTACCCAATTTATCAATATAACCCCTAGACATCAATTATCATCAGAATAGATGTCGATTTCCACTAACACTAATAATCCCAACACAATGGAACTATCAAAATTCATTTTTAATCAACACAACTTATTCATCATTAATATTATAACTCACAATATTTAACAACCATGTCGTTCTCAAGAAAGATGGAGCTTTCCGATAAGGATTTCTCCTTATTGGCGCGCAATTAGGTGACCAAACCTCTCCTTAACAGAACTTCTAGACATTGTCAATATTGCAAATAATAATATGAATAACTTTGTTGTCTCAATTATTGATTTAATAATATAAAATATTATGCAAATGATACTGTGACAATAATTGAATCAATAATATGAGAGATATGATGCAGCAATTACCGTAGCAATAATTGAGTATAACTGAGTGACTTCTCACATAAGCATCAATAATCAATACCGTGTGCTACTATGCAACCACACGTATTACTGTACTTTTAACAACGGGTGTTTCAACAGTTAACGGTAAAACTTCCGCCGTTATTTTCATAAAGTATTTTTATCATTTTCTCAATCCGACAATAATATCATTTTCTCAATCAGACAATAATTCGTTGTGGGGGTCCACAAATGATTGTGCCGTTGTACGAATATTTCCTGTTAAAATGAATATTCCCCGACCAATCAAATATTATATAACAACTTTCGTACTTTGCAAAATTTGTAAATATTACCAACAACTATAACATTATATCAAATCCACACCATAATATTCAAAAATATATTTCGAGAAAATTTAATCGTTATTCAAAAAGTTGGGATCTTACACTCTTTCTTTCTTATTTATGAAGAGAACTTCTGTTATTCCATTCTTTATTATTCTGTTGGAATAACATGTATATGCGGGCTACCCTATACTTGGTGAAATTCTTATGTTATTCCATTCTTTGTTATTATGTTGGAATAACCTGTCTATGCAAAGTACTGCATGCATGGTAAAATTCTTCTAATATTCCATTCTTTATTATTCTGTTGGAATATCCTATCTGTGCGTTTTACGCTGGACTTGGTTCCGTTATTTATTATTCTGTTGGAATATCCTGTCAGTGCGTTTTACGCCGGACCTGGTTCCATTCATTATTATTCTGTTGGAATATCCTGTCTGTGCATTTTACGCCGGACCTGGTTCCGTTATTTATTATTCTGTTGGAATAACCTGCTTGTGCGGTCTGTCGCATACATGGTGATTTCTTTTGTTATTCCATTCTTTATTATACTCAGTTGGTTAAAGCATTGACTTCTATACTCCATGAAATTAGTGGAATATCCTTGATATTTGCATTTCATCCAGTATCTTTTCATGGAAATATTCTTCTGAGCATTCTTGAATTTTACTCTACAAAGAAATATCATGTTTACAATTTGGACGTTATCAGTTCCTAGAGCGTAATTGAGAGTTTTTACATGAATATTGTCTTATATATAATATCCAAATCCAAATGGAGTCCTAATTACATTTATTATCACACTATTTCATAGAATAGTGAGGACTACTAATAGCCACCTATCCTGGACCATCACTCCATTCCCTGACTCGTCCCAGCTATATTCTTATTTCCTGAAGAGAACAATGAAAGCTAAGGGAGAGCTCAACTAGCCCAGTAAAGAATATTATGACTAAGATAATGCAGAATAAATTATCGTTAGCCTTCAATAATGTTAAACTGATAAAATACAATAGACAATAAGTTTAATTGTAGCGGAACAAACTATCCATTAGAAGAGTCAAATAGCGCATGATATCTACTATCTTCTATAATTTAAATGTTTATCATCAAATTTATCACTAAGACTCAGCTTAATAAATAATCCACATCACTGAATTATCCCTACACTACGGGCCAAGGATATTTGTGTTATCACCAATGGTCACACTACTACAAAATAGTAAATAGATAATGTGTAAAAAAGGTTGTAGAAGGTCTTACAAAAACGTCATATTTAAGGTTGTTGTCTATTTGAAACCTTTATACAATGTTTTTAAAATGTTGTAGTTTGACACATTACACAACATTTTTTTCTTAAAAAACGTTGTATATTTACTTTCCATAAATTCTTGGATGCTTGAAAATGTTGTAGATGATATAATTCCACAACGTTTTCTGGCTTAAAATGTTGTGGTTTGGTACATCAGACA
Source organism: Panax japonicus (assembly GCA_020205505.1). NCBI lineage: Eukaryota > Viridiplantae > Streptophyta > Magnoliopsida > Apiales > Araliaceae > Panax > Panax japonicus. Next base: position 32,021,587 of record CM035109.1, on the reverse strand, counting down.
ATGTTTACACTCATTTATACAACATTTTTAAAACGTTGTATAAAGACTTAAAAATGTTATAATTCATGCATATAACAACTATTTTTAGTTCACCTATATTTGAAATTACATACACAATGGTGCACCTGCAATGTTTGTAGGACTGCTAATGCTATGATATATAGCTAAAAAACTCTAAATTATCATTTCAAGCCAAAATGTAACAACAATTCAAAATACATCTATGACACCCTCTAATCCGGGTTACCTAACCCCCCAAGTTTGGTTTTAACGATCCACCATATAATACCATCTAACTACCCATTCATATATAAATAATAATACATATCACATTAACATATGTTGTTAATACATTAGTCCCAGGTCCGCTAACCTTAACATTACAAACATACCCCGTAGATATAAAAAAAGGGTTTATAAACAACATAATAAATATGCTTCATCATAACTAATTTATCACTATGCCTTTGCCTCTATTCTTCACAGCACCTTCTGCAACTTCGTCCCTAGCTGAAAAGTTTTATTTAGAAAGGGTGAGCAACAAATTTGCCCCACAAGTTAAGACATACAATTAATATATACGAATCAAGAATATCAAACTCTCTAATTTGATGTAACGATACCAAATTTCTAAGAACTTTGAATTAGCTGAACAATTCGTTAATCAATAACAAGTCTTCTCACTTTCTATGCAACATAATAATTTGATAATGAAAGAGTACAACGCTTTCAAAGTTTTTATGATATTCTAATGAATAATCATGAATCAATTCTACGCAATAACAAAGTGGAATGTTTTCCAGATTTATGCTGAGTGATCACAAAGGATCTAGAACTTCTCTTCTCGGGTATCTATCAAAGATTTACTTTGATACATACGCAGGTGTATCAGATAACCATAAATATTAAATCATACCCCTCTGCAAGTATAACAAGTGATTAACTTTATTATACCCTATATTATGCATAATACTTAACAATGCGCAATGGCCGAATATACGACCTAAAATGTTCCCTTTTATATACAAGGTTGTTCTTTTTAGTCTTTAAATCAGAATTTGATTTAACAACGAAATGCAATGATTTCAATATCTAATCACTTCTCTTCTCAAACCAATCAAGTTTTGCTTTTTTGATCTAGCCGAAACAACTGGCATTGATCTATCAATAATAATTGAATTCTCTTCTCTTCTCTTCTTGAACTTATCAAGTTCTAACAAATGTTCATCTAGCCAAAACAATTAGCTAAGACATGTTTCAATACGATTAAACAATAGACATAATTTAACTGTACTATTTAAAATCAATAATAGCTTCTACGGATGTGAAATATCCAACAATAATTATTCTAAAAGTATATTCTCAGAATCACTCATTCAATTTGAATTATTAAACATGCACTAACTACGAATAATCAACAATAAATTATTGGACGTGGTTTAATCAATAATAATTAACCACCATAATAATTGAACAGTATTAACTCAAGGTTGAGTTAGGAAACTTGCCTCTTCCGCTGATTACAGCTACACAAAATACTTATCTGCGTTTGAAAGACCTATAACCAATAATATCAGTCTCACAATTAGCACAATATTTCATAACACACAACACGGTAATTCACAGTCAATCTTCTCCTATACACATTACCATATAGCTATATCAGTATTTATAACCTATATAAATACTTATCAAGTCTAACTAGTTCAGTCTGGTTGGACTTCGGTCCATTCTCGGTATTCTGGTCACCCTATCCGACAATTAACACATTTATTGTCAATTTAAATTCGGTTTCTAAGCTTCAATAATAATTTAGATAAGTCAATTGTCATTACTAATATTTTTCGGAAGCTTTTAATGATTTATAAGCAATTAATATAATTTATAATAATTTTTCAAACATCGAAATCATTTTTAAATGATTTAATTATCAAATAATGTGAGACCCCAGATTTTATGAATAAAGATTTAATTTTCTTGAATTTTTTTAATTATGGTATGGATTTGATATAATGTTATAGTTGTGGGTAGTATTTATAAATTTTGCAAAGTATGCAAGTTCTCATATTATATTCGATTGGTCGGGAAATATTTGTTTTATCAGGGAATATTCGTGTAACGACCCAATCATTGGTGGACCCCACAACAGAATTATTGTCTGATTGAGAAAACGACAAAAATATTTTATGAAAATAACGGCAGAAGTTTTACCATTAATACTATTGAACTACTCGATAGTAAAAGTACAGTAATACGCGTGGTTGCATAGTAGCACACGATATTGATTATTTATACTTACGTGATAAGTCACTTAGTTTTTTTTTATTGGTATTATTAATGTAATAATACAGAAAATCTTTTTATATAAAACAGAATACTTTTATAAAGTTATTCTATAAATAGAATATTTTATATTATATTATTCATAGTGTTGTATAGTGTTTGCATAATATTTTGCATAGTAAAATCTTTTTATATAAAATAGAATACTTTTATAAAGTTATTATATAAATGAAATATATTATATTTTATTATGCATAGTGTTGCATAGTGTCTGCATAGTGTTTTGCATAGTAAAATCTTTTTATATAAAATAGAATAATTTTATAAAGTTATCTGTTTTATTAGACAATAATTAGAATATATTATATTTTATTATGCACAGTGTTTGCATAGTGTCGGCATAGTGTTTGCATAGTAAAATCTTTTATAAAGTTATTCATTTTATTATATTATAAATAGAATATATTATATTCTATTTAAAAGATTTTTCTTTAAATATGGACCATTAGATTAAAGTAAATCAATCTGGACCGTTCATGAGTTAGTTACTATGCAGTCCATTTTTTTATAAATAGAAGCTCATTCATTCATTATTTCTTACGAATTCACTAAAACTCTAGAGAGAGAAACTATAGAGATAAAGAAGAAAAGTGTTCTGCTACTTCACTACTTCTATATCCAGTACTCTTCTTTCAAAGGTTGGAAATATAATTTGTTGTACTCGTAAGGGGTACTCTTTCTTTCTTATTTATGAAGAGAACTTCTGTTATTCCATTCTTTATTATTCTATTGGAATAACTTGTATACGCGGGCTACCCTATACTTGGTGAAATTTTTCTGTTATTCCATTCTTTATTATTATGTTGGAATAACCTGTATATGCAAAGTTCTACATACATGGTGAAATTCTTCTAATATTCCATTCTTTATTATTCTGTTGGAATATCCTGTCTGTGTGTTTTACGCCGGACCTGGTTTCGTTATTTATTATTATGTTGGAATATCCTGTTAGTGCGTTTTACGCCGGACGTGGTTCCATTCTTTATTATTCTTTCGGAATATCCTGTCTATGCGTTTTACGCCGGACCTGGTTCCATTATTTATTATTCTATTGGAATAACTTGACTGTGCGGTCTATCACATGCATGGTGATTTCTTTTGTTATTCCATTCTTTATTATACTCAGTTGGTTAAAACTTTGACTTCTATACTCCATGAAATAGTGGAATATCCATGCTATTTGCGCTTCATCCAGTATCTTTTCATGGAAATATTCTTCTGAGCATTCTTGAATTTTACTCTACAAAGAAATATCATGTTGACAATTTAGACGTTATCAGTTCCTAGATAAATTAATTCTTGAACTTATTTTATTGAATTCTTATATCATTGTCATCACCCTCATATTTATATTTTGTTGAAAGTCATCTATGGCCTGTAGTGCATAGATGGACTTGATATGATTATGACCGGGGATTATTCGGTATAATCATAACCGTAATGTTACAAATGATGTAGAAAAAGTCCTCATTGGCCCGTAGTGCATTGATGGACAGTTTTTGGTATGATTATGGCTATGGATTCTCTTTGGTCGTAGTGTAAAGATGAATTGTTTTATGGCATGATCAGGACCGTTGATGAAAACATGATTGTCTTTGGCCGTAGTGCAGGGGTGATTCGATGATGTGGATTATTTATTAAGTTGAGTCCAAGCGATAAAAGTGATGAAAAACCTTTTAAATCATAGAAGATAGTAGATTTTATTCTCTACTTGACTCTTCTAATGGATTTCTTGTTCCGCTGCAGTTAAACTTGATAGTTATTATATTTTATCAATTTAACACTGTTGAAGGCTAACGATAAATTATTCTGCATTACCTTAGTCATAATATTTCTTACTGGGCTAGTTGAGCTCACCCTTTCTTTCACTGTTCTCTTCAGGAAATGAGAACGTAGCTGGGACTAGTCGGGGAACAGAGTGATGGTCCTAGATGGTGCATTAGTAATCCTCACTATTCTATGAAATAGTGTGATAATAATTGTAATGAGGACTCTTTTTGAGTTTGTATACTCTCTAGTAGACAATATTTGTATTCAAACACACAGTTTATGTTTTGTCGTATTGTACACGACAGTTGTATTATTAAGTTGTATTTGAATTCTGTACCATGTATCTGGCGACTCAAGATGGGTGATGTATACCTAATTTTGGGGGCGTCACAGTTAGCAAAAGATAGGATGTGCATGACATAGGATTGAGTGGAGCATGGATGGACAAGCATGAATAGACATAGGAAATTTCAGTAGCACCAACAACATGGCAGAACAAAGCCAAGGAGCTGAATCAGAAGACATCAACTGCATGTCGCACGGCCGCGCAACAGGAATAGCTTGGAAGCGCGCGCCCGCGCGAGTACTCAGCTAGACCAGGGAACGTATTGCAAGTTGCACGACCGCGAAAAGGACAAGCCTAGGGAGTGCGCGCCCGCGCGAGAGACCGGTTGAACATAAAAACTTACTGCAAGTCTCGCGACCGCGAGTAAAATAAGCTGGAGGAGCTCACGGCCGCGCACGAGGCCTGGAGCTGCTGACTTGTTTTATTTTATTTCTAATTTTTAAAGGGTTGTAATTGATTTAAAACGTTATTTGACTGGTGTCAGGGGTATCACTTGACAATTATTAAGTTTTTCACGTATCTTTACATCGTAATTTGGGTTTACTCTCTACGAGAGATTCCAACGTTGAAGGAGGCCAAAACTCTACTTTTCTACCTCTTCTTGGAATTTTCTACCAGAGTAGATTATTATTAGTTTTTTTTGGATTCTTATAAGGATTTGAATATTGATTATTGTTCAGCAATTGGGTTTGATAGTTTTATCTTTCATCTTTCAATTGTCGTTTATTAATCATGTGTAGATTTGATCCCATAATGGCTTTTGGTTCAGTCAAGAACTAAACTCCATTATGGGATTCTAACGGATTTTAATATGTAGTTTGATTGCATGCTTAATTGCTAGAATATTTTACATATCATATGGGATGTCTATCATGATTGTTTTGCATGTATGAATGCTTGATCACCATTCGTTTCAGTATTTGTATGGAATTGACAATGAACATGCAAATATGGATTGTAATCATGATAGTATATGTTTATAGGGCTTTGTAATATGGCTTATGTATTTTGTGAACCAGATAGACATATACAGTTTCACCGTATAAGCTAGAATAAGGGCTTGAACTTAAATTCAATATAGTTGCAATTTCATATAGACATATAGTGATTTTAGTTATATTGATGATTACATAGAGTCTATCATCTATGGATGATGTGTAAGTAGGTCTTAGTACATTGAAACTGGCTAATAGTCTTTTAGCGCTCTTGGCTACTTTCCTATGATATGTCAACAAGTCATGCATGATAGTGGCGATTGAATGAAGTATTATATGAAGTTAGAATCTAATTAGTTCAAGTATCATTTATTCCGTCATTATTATTATTTTTATTGCTATTTGCAACTTGATAAAAAACCAATCTTAGTCATTAGTTTGAGCATATAAATATAGTGAATTAATTAATGCACAGTGATTTGAATTAAACAAATTTTGCTTGTTGGCGCATGTATGCTTGCATGAGTTAGAGCTCTTTTGTTAAGACTAAAAAGGAGGAAACAAGTTTTTTGGCACCATTGCCGGGGAAAGGCGTTTAATTTTGTATTATTATCATTAGTTTTAAGCTATATTGTATGACTTAGACAATTCTAGTCTTATCTCATTTCAGTTTTTTGCTTTTGTTTCAGGAATTTGGATAAATTTCTATGCGCACGCGGTCATCCAACCCCGATTTAATACCTGTTCAGGATAACATAAACGGGAGAGGTTGGAAAGCGGGTGTTCGTAGAAATTTACAAGCACAATTGGAAAACACAACAGCTAACATGGCAGCCAAGGCGCAAGGAAAGAGCAAAGAGAGGAGCATAGGGCTCTGAAGGAGTATTCCATGCTCAATATTAATGGACTACATTCTAGCATAGTCAGACCAACGATAGCAGCAAATACATTCGAGATAAAAACTGACACTATTCAAATAGTGCAGAATACAGTTCAGTTTGGGGGTGCTGCTACAGATGATCCAAATGAACACCTGTTAAGTTTCATCAAAATTTGAGTTACATTTCAGATACAATGGTGTGACGGAAGATGCTATTAGACTAAGGTTGTTCCCATTCTCATCGAGGGATAAAGCGAAAAGTTGGCTTCATTCTCTACTAGCAGGATCTATAACTACATGGGAGGACTAAGCACAGAAGTTCTTAGCTAAGTTCTTCCTAATGGTTAAGACTGCAAAGATGAGGATAGCTATCTCTCAGTTTGAGCAACAACAGGGCGAGTCCTTATATGAAGCATGTGAGAGATACAAATAAATGCTGAGAAAGTGCCCACATCACGATATGCCAGATTGGATGGTAATCAACACGTTTTATAATGGATTGGGATGGCAGTCGAGACCGATTGTAGATGCAACTGTAGGAGGAGCATTATGGGCAAATAACTATGAGGAAGCCTATGAACTTATCGAGACATTGGCATCGAATGATTTTCAGAATCCTACATCTCGAATGCCACAGACCAAAGTTGCAGGTGTGTTGGAGGTTGATGCTATTACTCAGTTGTCAGCACAGATGACAACCATAGCAAATAAGATAGATACTTTGGTAGAAAGAAAAGTAAAGAGGGTTGCCTTCATATGTGAGATTTGTGTGGGGTCACACTCAACGGATCAATATGCTATCAGCTCCGAATCAGTGCAATATGTGAGCAATTATAGAAAAGACCAAGGTCAATTTCAGAACACATACCACCCCAACAACAGAAAGCATCCAAACTTTAGTTGGTCGAATAATCAAGGGAATCAACAGAATCAGTTTCCATCAAATAATCAATTTCAGACGCAAATAGCTCAGCCACAGTTTACTCCTAGACCACCTTTTCCGCCGGGATTTTCTCAACAACAACATCAACATCACACTCCAGCTGCACCTCAGCAAGAAAAGAAATCAGAAGGGGAGGAGATGATGATGAAATACATGGCAAACACATAAGTTATGACCAAGAGCCAAGCAATGGCTATAAAGAATTGGAAACTCAAATGGGGCAGATGGCGAATATGCTTACTAACAGACCCCAGGGTTCATTGCCAAGTAATACAGAGACAAATCCAAGAAGAGAAGGGAAAGAACAGTGTCAAGCGATCACATTGAGATCTGAGAAAGATTTTTCAGGTACTGCAAGTCGCGCGCCCACGTGAGAATGCACTAAGGAGGACGCACGGCCGCGTGAGGCAGAGAAGCCAGCTACTGATAAAGAAAATTTGGAGAAATCTGAGGGTCAGTAGGAAGAAAAAAATAGAGCAGGTCCAGAAGAGACGTTTAAGAGTTCAGTACCACCAATTCACACTCAAGTACCGTATCCGCAGAGATTAAATAAAAAAAGGGAAGATAAACAGTTCAACAAATTCTTGGAGGTATTCAAAAAGCTGCAGATCAACATACCGTTCGCCGAGGCATTGGGATAAATGCCCAGCTACGCCAATTTTATGAAGGGTATACTCTCAAGGAAGAGGAGACTAGATGAGTTTGAAATGGTAGCCTTGACAGAGGAATGCAGTCCAGTACTTCAGTAGAAATTACCTCCAAAACTGAAGGATCCGGGCAGCTTTACAAATCCATGCACAATTGGAAAGATGAACTTCAGTAAGTGTTTATGTGATTTTGGGGCAAACATAAATTTGGTGCCCTTGTCAGTGTTTAACCAGTTGGGATTGCCCGATCCAAAGCCAACAAATATTGAATTACAGTTAGCTGACAGATCCATCACATATCCACGGGGACTTGTTGAAGATGTGTTGGTTAAGGTGGAAAAGTTTATTTTTCCTACTGTCTTCATCATTCTAGATTACGAGGATGACAAAAGCATACCAATAATACTGGGGAGACCATTCTTGGCCACAGGCAGAACGTCAATAGATGTGCAAAAAGGTGAACTCACTATGCGTGTTCAAGATCAAGAGATCACTTTCAATGTCTTTAAAGTAATCAATTTACCAACGGATGAAGAAGAGTGCTTCCTAGTTGATGTGGTGGATTGGTGCCTACAGACGAGGTACAAAAATCAAAGAATTATGGACCGTTGAGGTGTGCAACAGGTAAAATTTCAGAGTTAAAGGTAGAGCCATTGACAAAAGATGAAGTCATTAAATTTTGGGGTGCGGCAGACAAGAAGGAAGGCACCTCAATTCTATCTGTAACATAAAACTCAGAAAGAGTCAAGCTAATTGACTATAACTTAGCGCTGAATGGGAGGCAACCCATTATTTCTATCCCCAATGATTTATTTTTAGTTATTCATTTTGGATTATTTCAGTAGTTATATCGAAGTCATTTTTAATAGGGTATTAGATGTTCATGCTTAAATGTGTAGCAAGACTTGCTTTGCTAATATTTGCAAGATGTTAGCATTATGTGACCACTAAGTCATGCCTTAAAAAGGTGCATTAATGTCTATGCAAGAACCATCATTGGATAGTATCACTGATAGACAGAGTGGAATTGAAATTTAGAATTGCATATATCAGTATCGCGCAGCCGCGCGGCCCATGAAGAATAAACTTGTACGCCCGCGCGTTAAGTTAATCAGGCCAACAAAACATTCTGCAAGTCTCGCGCCCGCGCGCCCAGTTCAGTACAAACATGTGCGGCCGCGCGCGACACCGGATTAAGACAGATCTGAAGAGTTTAAAAAAAAGTTGTGGACCATTTGGACTCTCATTTAGAACAATAACATACGCAAAATTCTCTCTCTCTCCAAAATTCACATCGCTATCTATCTATCTATCAGTTACAAGTTTTTGCCGTACATCTCTCACTTACTTAGCCACGATTCCCTCCTCATTCAAAGTCCATATCTCCTCAACTTCTCTGAAGTGCACTATAAAGCTAGGGTTCCAATTTGGATTGCAGAAACGAGTATTGGGGGTAGAAATTCTTCATGCTTTTCTTCATTCTCCATCATATAATCTGTGAAATATCTATTAAATATAAATGGGGCCTAAGCGAGCACGGTCTATTGCGTTGTCTTCTTCATCCTCTTCGGGCAGTTAAGAGGCTGATATTGTGGATCACACCAAGTTCCTCAACTTGGAAGCTCAACAAGAGTACTACCGCATTGTGGCGAAAACGTTCGTCAAGGAGTGAGGATTCAAGCCGGAGGGGCAGGATGGCCAGTTGTGCGCCATGATTCGAGAGAGAGGCTGGGGTGGACTAACTGCTACTCCAACACCCATTCCTATTAGCATAGTTCGTGAGTTCTATGCCAATGCCAAGGTCACGATGAGCGGGATATCTCTGGTTCATGGTAGCGAGGTAGATTACAGACCCCGTGCCATCCGATTAATTTTCAAAATTACTGATGCACCGCCAGTGGGGCTGCTAATTGGGTCACCGGTGCTCATTTGGAGACCGACATGGAGTTGATTATTGCAGAGTTATGTATGTCGGGTACGAAATGGACATATAAAGTTGGCACGACATAGTCGTATATATTCCTAGCTGCAGCCCTAAATCGCTATGCAAAACCATGCAACTTGTTCATATGTACCAAGCTCACGCCTTCCGCCCATCAGCACGAAATAATAGCGTAGAGGGCACATATTTTGTGGGGCATAATCACCGAAAAGTACATCGACATTGGCCATCTCATTCATGAGAATGTGTTGCGCTATCTACGGGGAGGAACGATTGGGAGCATTCCACACGCATCTGTGGTTGCCATGTTTTGTGCTAATCAGGGATGCAACTGGGGCAATGAGAAAATGCAATACCCAAGCCAGGACATTACTCATGCCATGATCAAAAAATTCGAGGACTAAGCAGGTGGCATACCGTACCCACGCGGACGAGGATTCATCATGCAACCCACTTTTCTAGAGCTATCACAACAATCCCCGTAAATAGACGAGGCGGGCCCGTCCACGCACACACGTGGCACCCATGGCGATCTCCAGCTCCGAAGGTTTGAGCGCAAAGTCGATGTCATGTACGATAATTTGGGTACATTTATGATGGGACTCATAAGGGCCTTAGATGAAGCGTTTGCACAACAAGGAACAACACAAGAATGACCTCAATTCGGAACTACAGCACCATATCCACCACCAGATTCACCACCCAAAGAGGGTGGCACCACCGATACTTAGGGGAGTTTTTCGTACCCTTTACCTTCATTCAATGAGACATTGAATATTTTAAGTTTGGGGTATTGGGGAGTAGTGTAATATATGCACTTTAGCATGTTTAGTATAATTTTTTTTAAGTTTTAGCATGATTAGTTAATTTTTGTTTAGTTCTTGTATGTTGGTTAAAACTATTGCATCATATAGTTTATTTTTACATATATAGTTGTACGTTTATATTTAGGTTGCATTCTCTCACAGTTCTTGCCATATAGACATTTCTGTCTAGCCAATGATGATAGTGAGTTGTGAAAATTATTTTTGAGTATTTTGGATAATTCGAGCTGAGATATAATGTTTGACATAATAAAATTCATTATTATGTTTAAATGCTTTCGGTTTGCACAAATATGTTCGCAATCGCTTGTAGGTATAAGAAGCATGTGTTGCAATGCTCGATAGAAAAATGTAGTTCTAAAAAGGGAAATATATGAAAAATGAGTATAGACTGTATAAAACATTGATTTTTAAACTTGGGGAAAACATGGGTATCTATGTATAAAAAAAGAAAAGAAGAAAGAAAAGAAGAATAGCAATAATGTGGCTAGTCTTATTTCGGGGCCCTGGCTACTTGAGTAAGTAAGCCCGAGGGGATTGTCTCTACACCTACCACCCTAAGGTCTTTCATGGTCTGGGAGTCGTTGGTTGAAAGCTCGCTAACGGGTAGTAGTGTGCCTAATGGAGTAAGACATTGCACAGTCATGTGAAAAAAAAGGAAAAGAACAATCGCAATAAACAACGTGAGAAAGTGCGAAAGTCGCCCTCGTGAGTAGAAATAAAGCATTTAAGCCCATTGTTGAACCTTAGTTTATTTTAAGAAGTTGGAATAATCTTGGTTGCATATATATACATAAGTCTTGATTTAAGCTACAAATTTCTGTTTTGAGCAATATAGCATGAGTATTCTGTGCCTAAATCAAGTTTTGACGAACAAAACACACACACACAACATATATCTTTATAACATTTTTGAATTATCTAAGTGTATGACATTATGCATGCAGTTTGATTTGAAACTGTATTCTTGAATCTAGAAAAAATTCGCTGAGGTAAATTGGACGAAATTTCTATGATAGTTGGGACAATGTGAGATTTAGTTGCATAGGCATTTTTATTGTTCATTAGTGTGCATTGCTTGAAGGAAAGCAACAGTTTAAGTTTGGGGGTATTTGATAAGTGGGTTTTACACCTACTTATGGAGTACCAATTCATGCGAACTATGCCCATCTCAAGTACATTTTAGTATGTTTTAGCTGCATTTTATGTTAATTTGCTTTTTGCATACTTAAAACTCCTTTTGGCGAATAAGTGCAGGAATTGGCCTAATTTGGTGGTGTTATAGGGCACGAGGCTAATGGATGCGTGAGGCGAGGTAAAAGATAGGATGTGCATGGCGTAGGATTGAGTGGAGCATGGATGGACAAGCATGAATAGACATAGGACATTTTAGTAGGAGCAGCAACATAACAGAACCAAGCCAAGGAGCAGAATCAGAAGACATCAACTGCATGCCGCGTGATCGCGCGACAGGAAGAGCTTGGAAGCGCGCACCCGCGCGAGTACTCAGCCAGACCAGGGAACCTACTGAAAGTTGCACGACCGCGAGAAGGACAAGCCTAGGGAGCACACACCCACGTGAGAGCCTGGCTGAACATAAAAACTTACAGCAAGTCTCGCAGCAGCGAGTATAACAAGCTAGAGGAGCGCGCGACCGCGTACGAGGCCTGGAGCTGCTGATTTGTTTTATTTTATTTCTAATTTTTAAGGGTTGTAATTGATTTAAAATGATATCTGACTTGTGGCAGGGGTATCACTTGACAAATATTATGTTTTTCACGTATCTTTACATCGTAATTAGGGTTTATTCTCTGTGAGAGATTCCAACGTAGAAGGAGGCCAAAACTATAATTTTCTACCTCTTCTTAGGATTTTCTACAAGAGTGGATTATTATTAGTTTTTGTTGTATTCTTATGAGGATTTGAATATTGATTATTGTTCAGCACTTGGGTTAGATAGTTTCAACTTTCATCTTTTAATTGTTGTTTATTAATCATGTGTAGATTTTATCCCATAATGGCTTTTGGTTCAGTCATGAACTAAACTCCATTATGGGATTCTAACGAATTTTAATATGTAGTCTGATTGCATGCTTAAATGCTAGATTGTTTTACGTATCATATGGGATGTCTATCATGATTGTTTTGCATGTATAAATGCTTGATCAATTCATTTCAGTATTTGTATGGAATTGACAACGAACATGCAAATATGGATTGTAACCATGATAGTATATGTATATAGGGTTTTGTAATATGGTTTATGTATTTCGTGAACCAGATAGACATATACTATTTCACCGTATAAGTTAGAATAAGGGCTTGAACTTAAATTCAATATAGTTGCAATTTCATATACACATATAGTGATTTTGGTTATATTGATGATTACATAGAGTCTATCATCTGTGGATGCTGTGTAAGTAGGTCTTAGTGCATTAAAAATGGCTAATACTCTTTTAGTGCTCTTGGCTACTTTTCTATAATATGTGAACAAGTCATGCATGATAGTGGCGATTGAATGAAGTATTAAATGAAGTTAGAATCCCATTACTTCCAATATCATTTATTTCGTCATTATTATTATTTTTATTGCTATTTGTAACTTGAGAACAAACCAATCTTAGTCATTAGTTTGAGCATATAAATATAGTAAATTAATTAATGCATAGTGATTTAAATTAAACAACTTTCTCTATGGGATCGATACTTTACTTGCTCTGTATTGCTTGTTGACTCATGTATGCTTGCATGAGTTAGAACTCTTTTGTTAAGGCTAAAAAAGAGGCATCACATGTTGACACTTTGGACATTTTTGAACTTTAGATAAATTGAATTAGAATTCTCTAATATTTATCCTTTATCTCACTTGATTGAATCTATATATCATTGTCATCATCCTCATACTTATATTGTATTGGAAGTCATCTTTGGCCCATAATGCAAAGATGGACTGTTGATTGGTATGATTATGACCATGAATTATGTATTGGTATAATCATAACCTTTAATGTTACAAATAAGGTTTGTGGTGAAGTCCTCTTTGGCCCATACTGCATAGATGAACAGGTGTTTGGCATGATCATGACCACTGGTGATCCTAACGAATATCCTTGGCCCGTAATGCATGGATAATTTGTTGATTTGAAATATTTATTTAATGATGTTACAAGGATAAAATATTGATGATGGACTTTTAAATCATAGAAGATAGTAGATATAATGCTCTACTTAACTCTCATAATGGATTGTTGTTTCCGCTGCGGTTGTACTCTAAAACTTGTTGTCTATTGCATTCTATCAGATTTTTCCCTATTAAGGACTAAGGATAATTTGTTCTATATTATCTTTGTCATAAATCCTTTACTGGGATAGTTATGCTCACCCTTTTCCTTTTTGTTCCATTGTTCTTTTTATGAGGAGATAATATAGCTGGGACTAGTCGGGGTGTGGTCTGATGGTTCAAGACGGTTATTATATCAGTCCTCACTATTTGGTAAAATAGTGTATCAATAATTGTAATGGGGAGTTTATTTGAGTTTGGATATTATCTACAAGATAATATTTGTATTAAAACTCTCAGCGTATGTGTTGTTGTATTTTACACGACAGTTGTGTTAATGAAGTTTGTATTTGGTTTCTATACCATGTATTTAGCGACTCAGAATGGGTTGTGTGGACCTATTTTGGAGGAGTCACAGTTGGTATCAGAGCTTAGCGATATGATCTCTGGTGCAGATCTGGGATTAGAACTAGGAGGGGATAAATGAGTAAAACCTTCGCTAGTATATCCTACCAAAGCTTATTTGTTACACTCTCCATCCCATGATAAAAGTCCTTATTACTATTTTGGGTAGTCCTATGTTAAATGTCTACTTTCCTTTAATAACCAAATTTTTACACATTTTTTTCTATTATGCTCGTAGCATTAAATATCTCCTACTTTTCTCTATACTCTGACCAACCAATTAAATACCAAAAAAATTTGGAAGGATATACTAGCGAAGGAATTCTCCGTCTCTCCCCTCCTAGTTCTAGTCTCACATATAAGCCAGGGATCATATCCCTAAACTTTGATACCAACTGTTACGCCCCCAAAATAGGTATACATCACCTATTCTAAGTCGCCAAATACATGGTACAGAATTTACAAATATAACTTAATTATACAACTGTCGTGCAAAGTACGACAAAACATAAGCTGTGAGTTTTAATACAAATATTGTCATCTAGACAATATAAAAACTCAAATTCAATATTATTACATTTATTTTCCCACTATTTCAAGGAATAGTGAGGACTACTAATTCTATCATCTGGTCCGTCACTCCGTTCCCCGACTAGTCCCTGCTACGTTCTAATTTCCTGAAGAGAACAATGAAAGTAAAAGGGTGAGCTCAACTAGCCCAGTAGGAAATATTATGACTAAGATAGTGCAGAATATATTATCGTTAGCCTTCAACAGTGATAAACTGATATAATATAACAACCATCAAGTTTAACTGTAGCGGAACAAATAATCAATTAAAAGAGTCAAGTAGAGAATAAAATCTACTATCTTTTATGATTTAAAAAGGTTTTTCATTACTTTTATCGCTGGGACTCAGCTTAATAAATAATCCACATCATTGAATCACCCCTGCACTATGGCCAATGATATTCTTTAGTATCATGACCACAATTATCCAATCACTACGGGCCAAGAATATTTGTGTATTTATTAATGGTCATGATCATGCCAACAACTATCCATCAATGCACTACGGGCCAATGAGGACTTTTACAACATCATTTGTAACATTATGGTCATGATTACACAGAATAATCCCTGGTCATAATCATACCAAGTCCATCTATGCACTACAGGCCATAGATGACTTTAAAAAAAATATAAACATGAGGATGATGACAATGATATAAGAATTCAATAAAATATGTTCAAGAATTAATTTATACAGGAACTAATAATGTCCAAATTGTCAACATGATACTGCTTTGTAGAGTAAAATTCAAGAATGCTCAGAAGAATATTTCCATGAAAAGATACTGGATGAAGCGCAAATATCAAGGATATTCCACTAATTTCATGGAGTATAGAAGTCAAAACTTTAACCAACTGAGTATAACAAGGAATGGAATAACCAAAGAAATCACCAGGCATGTGATAGACCGCACAGGTAGGCTATTCCAATAGAATAATAATTAACGGAATCAGGTCCGGCGTAAAACGCACAGACATGATATTCCAACAGAATAATAAAGACGGAACCAGGTCCGGCGTAGAACGCACAGACAGGATGTTCCAACTGAATGATAAATAATGGAACCAGGTCCGGCGTAAATGCACAGACAGGATGTTCCAACAGAATGATAAAGAATGGAATAACAGAAGAATTTCACCAAGTATAGGGTAGCCCGCGTATACAGGTTATTCCAATAGAATAATAAAGAATGGAATAACAGAAGTTCTCTTCATGGATAAGAAAGAAATTATACTCCCTACCTTGGAAAAACTGGATACTAGAATAGTGAGGTAGCAGACTTCTCTTCTTCTTTCTCTCTATAATTTCTTTCTATAATAATCGCTCTAAAGCTTTTGTGAATTGGTGAGAAATGAAGGAAGAATGAGCTTTTATTTATAGGAAAATATAGTTTCGATAATTGCACGTTTTGGGGCTCAAAAAATTACAGTACAATACCTCCAACTTTTCTTTCATTTTTAATTTTGTCCTGCAAGTATTATCAAACTTGCACCACCTCCCCTAATAGAAAATAATTTGAATCAATAGTTCAATCATGTGAATCAATAGTATAATCATGTGAAAAATACAAATTACAGTATAGTACCTCCATCTATACCTCCATTTTTAACTTAGTCATGCAAGTATTATCAATCTTGCACCAACTCCCCTAATAGTAAATAATGTGATTCAATAGTACACACATGTGAACAAATAGTTATATAAGTATGTGAATTAGTAGCAATTAATTGCTCATTTATCCGATAAATTACTAAATTTATCAATATAACCCCTAGACATCAATTATCATCAGAATAGATGTCGATTTCCACTAACACTAATAAACCCAACACAATGGAACTATCAAAATTCATTTTTAATCAACACAACTTATTCATCATTAATATTATAACTCACAATATTTAACAACCATGTCGTTCTCAAGAAAGATGGAGCTTTCCGATAAGGATTTCTCCTTATTGGCGCGCAATTAGGTGACCAAAGCTCTCCTTAACAGAACTTCTAGACATTGTCAATATTGCAAATAATAATATGAATAACTTTGTTGTCTCAATTATTGATTTAATAATATAAAATATTATGCAAATGATACTGTGACAATAATTGAATCAATAATATGAGAGATATGATGCAGCAATTACTGTTGCAATAATTGAGTATAACTGAGTGACTTCTCACATAAGCATCAATAATCAATACCGTGTGCTACTATGCAACCACGCGTATTACTGTACTTTTAACAACGGGTGTTTCAACAGTTAACGGTAAAACTTCCGCCGTTATTTTCATAAAGTATTTTTATCATTTTCTCAATCCGACAATAATATCATTTTCTCAATCAGACTATAATTCTGTTGTGGGGGTCCACTAATGATTGTGCCGTTGTACGAATATTTCCTGTTAAAATGAATATTCCCCGATCAATCGAATATTATATAACAACTTTTGTACTTTGCAAAATTTGTAAATATTACCCACAACTATAACATTATATCAAATCCACACCATAATATTCAAAAATATATTTCGAGAAAATTTAATCGTTATTCAAAAAGTTGGGATCTTACACTCTTTATTTCTTATTTATGAAGTTAACTTCTGTTATTCCATTCTTTATTATTTTGTTGGAATAACCTGTATATGTGGGCTACCCTATACTTGGTGAAATTCTTCTGTTATTCCATTATTTATTATTATGTTGGAATAACCTGTCTATGCAAAGTACTGCATACATGGTGAAATTCTTCTAATATTCCATTCTTTATTATTCTGTTGGAATATCCTGTCTGTGCGTTTTACGCTGGACCTGGTTCCGTTATTTATTATTCTGTTGGAATATCCTGTCAGTGCGTTTTACGCCGGACCTGGTTCCATTCATTATTATTCTGTTGGAATATCCTGTCTATGCGTTTTACGCCGGACCTGGTTCCGTTATTTATTATTCTGTTGGAATAACCTGCTTGTGCGGTCTGTCGCATACATGGTGATTTCTTTTGTTATTCCATTCTTTATTATACTCAGTTGGTTAAAGCATTGACTTCTATACTCCATGAAATTAGTGGAATATCCTTGATATTTGTATTTCATCCAGTATCTTTTCATGGAAATATTCTTCTGAGCATTCTTGAATTTTACTCTACAAAGCAATATCATGTTGACAATTTGGACGTTATCAGTTCCTAGAGCGTAATTGAGAGTTTTTACATGAATATTGTCTCATAGATAATATCCAAACCCAAATGGAGTCCTAATTACATTTATTATCACACTATATCATAGAATAGTGAGGACTACTATAGCCACCTATCCTGGACCATCACTCCATTCCCCGACTCATCCCAGCTATATTCTTATTTCCTGAAGAGAACAATGAAAGCTAAGGGAGAGCTCAACTAGCCCAGTAAAGAATATTATGACTAAGATAATGCAGAATAAATTATCGTTAGCCTTCAACAGTGTTAAACTGATAGAATACAATAGACAATAAGTTTAATTGTAGCGGAACAAACTATCCATTAGAAGAGTCAAATAGAGCATGATATCTACTATCTTCTATAATTTAAATGTTTATCATCAAATTTATCACTGAGACTCAGCTTAATAAATAATCCACATCACTGAATTATCACTGAATTATCGGGAAATATTTGTTTTATCAGGGAATATTCGTGCAACGACCCAATCATTGGTGGACCCCACAACGGAATTATTGTCTGATTGAGAAAATGACAAAAATATTTTATGAAAATAACGGCGGAAGTTTTACCATTAATACTATTGAAGTACTCGATAGTAAAAGTACAGTAATACGCGTGGTTGCATAGTAGCACACGATATTGATTATTGATGGTTACGTGATAAGTCACTCAGTTTTGTTTTATTGGTATTATTAATGTAATAATACAGAAAATCTTTTTATATAAAACAGAATACTTTTATAAAGTTATTCTATAAATAGAATATTTTATATTATATTATTCATAGTGTTGTATAGTGTTTGCATAGTATTTTGCATAGTAAAATCTTTTTATATAAAATAGAATACTTTTATAAAGTTATTATATAAATGGAATATATTATATTTTATTATGCATAGTGTTGCATAGTGCCTGCATAGTGTTTTGCATAGTAAAATCTTTTTATATAAAATAGAATAATTTTATAAAGTTATCTGTTTTATTAGACAATAATTAGAATATATTATATTTTATTATGCACAGTGTTTGCATAGTGTCTGCATAGTGTTTGCATAGTAAAATCTTTTATAAAGTTATTCATTTTATTATATCATAAATAGAATATATTATATTCTATTTAAAAGATTTTGCTTTAAATATGGACCGTTAGATTAAAGTAAATCAATATGGATCGTTCATGAGTTAGTTACTATGCAGTCCATTTTTTTATAAATAGAAACTCATTCATTCATTATTTCTTACGAATTCACTGAAACTCTAGAGAGAGAAACTATAGAGATAAAGAAGAAAAGTGTTCTGCTACTTCACTACTTCTATATCCAGTACTCTTCTTTCAAAGGTTGGAAATATAATTTGTTGTACTCGTAAGGGGTACTCTTTCTTTCTTATTTATGAAGAGAACTTCTGTTATTCCATTCTTTATTATTCTGTTGCAATAACCTGTATACGCGGGCTACCCTATACTTGGTGAAATTCTTCTTTATTCCATTCTTTATTATTATGTTGGAATAACCTGTATATGCAAAGTTCTGCATACATGGTGAAATTCTTCTAATATTCCATTCTTTATTATTCTATTGGAATATCTTGTCTGTGCGTTTTACGCCGGACCTGGTTCCGTTATTTATTATTATGTTGGAATATCCTATTAGTGCGTTTTACCCCGGACGTGGTTCCATTATTTATTATTCTGTTGGAATAACCTGCCTGTGCAGTCTATCACATGCATGGTAATTTCTTTTGTTATTCCATTCTTTATTATACTCAGTTGGTTAAAACTTTGACTTCTATACTCCATGAAATTAGTGGAATATCCATGCTATTTGCGCTTCATCTAGTATCTTTTCATGGAAATATTCTTCTGAGCATTTTTGAATTTTACTCTACAAAGAAATATCATGTTGACAATTTGGACGTTATCAGTTCCTAGATAAATTAATTTCTGAACTTATTTTATTGAATTCTTATATCATTGTCATCACCCTCATATTTATATTTTGTTGAAAGTCATTTGTGGCCTGTAGTGCATAGATGGACTTGATATGATTATAACCGGGGATTATTCGGTATAATCATAATCGTAATATTACAAATGATGTGGAAAAAGTCCTCATTGGCCCGTAGTGCATTGATGGACAGTTTTTGGTATGATTATGGCTATGGATTCTCCTTGGTCGTAGTGCAAAGATGAATTGTTTTATGGCATGATCAGGACCGTTGATGAAAACATGATTGTCTTTGGCCGTAGTGCAGGGGTGATTCGATGATGTGGATTATTTATTAAGCTGAGTCCCAGCGATAAAAGTGATGAAAAACCTTTTAAATCATAGAAGATAGTAGATTTTATTCTCTACTTGATTCTTCTAATGGATTTCTTGTTCCGCTGTAGTTAAACTTGATAGTTATTATATTTTATCAATTTAACACTGTTGAAGGCTAACGATAAATTATTCTGCATTATCTTAGTCATAATATTTCTTACTGGGCTAGTTGAGCTCACCCTTTCTTTCACTGTTCTCTTCAGGAAATGAAAACGTAGCTGGGCCTTGTCGGGGAACAGAGTGATGGTCCTAGATGGTGCATTAGTAGTCCTCACTATTCTATGAAATAGTGTGATAATAATTGTAATGAGGACTCTTTTTGAGTTTGTATACTCTCTAGTAGACAATATTTGTATTCAAACTCACAGTTTATGTTTTGTCGTATTGTACACGACAGTTGTATTATTAAGTTGTATTTGAATTCTGTACCATGTATTTGGCGACTTAAGATGGGTGATGTATACCTAATTTTGGGGGCGTCACAGTTGGTATCAAAGCTTAGGGATATGATCCCTGGCTAGGATGTGAGAATAGAACTAGGAGGGGAGAGACGGGCAATTCCTTCGCTAGTATGACCTACCTAAGTTTATTTGGTATTTAATTGGTCGGTCAGGATATATGGATAATGTGTTACATGTCAATTAACCGTTGTTTTGTGACAGTGTTTGAAAATGGCATATGAAAATGCTGAGATAAGCAATGAAGCACATGAGACTGTTGAGTCAGCTCAACCAAAAGGTAATGACCAACAACACGATAATAATCATACCGGTGGCAACGAACATTGAAACAATGATAACCATCATGGGGGAAATTATCATGCCAAGAATGGTAACCACTTCGGTGGTAACCATAGCCAAGATAATAGAAGTGGAAATTTCCAGAAGAAAAGGTCATTTAGCTCGATTTTGTCGTATAGTGAAGTCAAGTCCAGCTGGAGCAGTGGCACCAAAGGCGGATACGGACAGAACAAAGCCGGTAGTTTAAGTGAGAGCGTTTATCAAGGAAACTGAACGAGGTTATTATGGGTAAGTTAATCATAAGCTCTTGCGAAGTCTATACGTTATTAGATACCTGGTTCTACCCATTCTTTTTTCTCTCTTGCTTGCACTCAACGTTTAAATTTAACTCCGGAGAAGTTAGACTTTGACTTATTAGTTGAAACTACGTTAATAGAAACCTTCGTTACCTCCACTATTTATAAATCTTGCACTACAAGAAAACAGGTCATTGGCGACGGGCCTCATTAGCGACGGCCGAATCCCCGTCGCCAATGACCTCATTGCCGACGGCATAGCCGTCGCTAATGAGGCCCGTCGCCAATGACCCTTCCCGGGCCTAAATTTGGTGGGACTTTTTTGGCGCGGTGGGAAAAGGGCATAGGCGACGGCCTTTGCCGTCGGTATTGAGTGCCGTCGAGAATGAGGTTTTATTTACTTTCGGTAACTGAGATTTTTTTCATTTCTGCTGTTCATTTTCTCCTTCTCCTTCCTCGCGCCGTCGCCGGCTGCTCTTTCCCGTCTTCCACTGGTCCTCTCTTGCCGTCGCCACCTCTCTTCCCGTCGTCATCTCTCGACTGAGCAAGGTAATGTCTTCCAAATTTCAATTTCCCCCAAATATAACTTAATAATCCCTTCCTCTACAATTTCACTCTATTTTCCCCAAATATCAATTGCATTGTAGTGTATTACTATTTCAAATGTTTGCTAGTGTACATGAAAATTTTAAGTCAGAATATTGCAGTGTATTTGCAGTGTACAAGACCTTATTGCAATTTCAAATATTTGCAAGTTTACATGAAAATTATATTGTAGTGTATGTATATATATTGCAGTAGCTTTCAAGCCTTGGGTTAAATTTATTTCTATTATTTATTCTTTGGGGTTTAAGTTTTTTGTTATCACTAGTAGCTTTCAAGCCTTGGGTTAAGCTTGAGTTCATAAAGAATAAGCTTGAGTTCAAGAGTTAGGCAAAAAGCCAAAAAAGAGATCAAAAACCGCCTCGATCGTCCGAGCGACACGTAAACACAAATAAAGCACCGTATAGGTATTAGACATGTATTGCAACTTACGGGACTCGATTCCGACATACGGAGATATAGTTATCGCCTAAATTGCAAAACTCGCCAACAGTTAGGCAAAAAGCCGAAAAAGAGACCAAAACCCGCCTCGGTCTTCCGAATGACATGCAAACACACATGTAGCACCGCATAGGCATTAGGCACGTGTTACAACTTACAGGACTCGATTCTGACAAACGGAGATCGAGTTATCGCCCAAATTACATAACTCGCCAATAGTTAGGTAAAAAGCCGAAAAAGAGACCCAAATCCACCTCGGTCGTCTGAACGACATGGAAACACACATGTAGCACCGTATAGGCATTAGACACATGTTGCAACTTACGGGACTCGATTCTGACATACGGAGATCAAGTTATCGCCCAAATTGTAAAACTCACCAACAGTTAGGCAAAAAGCCGAAAAAGAGACCAAAACCTGTCTCGGTCATCGGAATGACACGCAAACACACATGTAGCACCGCATAGGCATTAGACAAATGTTACAACTTACGGAACTCGATTCCGACATACGGAGATCGAGTTATCGCCCAAATTGCAAAATTCGCCAACAGTTAGGTAAAAAGCCAAAAAAGAGACCAAAACCCGTCTCGGTCGTCCGAGCGACACATAAACACACATGTAGCACCGTATATGCATTAGACACGTGTTGCAACTTACGGAACTCGATTCCGACATACAGAGATAGAGTTATCACCTAAATTGTAAAACTCGCCAACAGTTAGGCAAAAAGCCGAAAAAGAGACCAAAACCCACATCGGTCGTCCGAATGACATGCAAACACACATGTAGCACCGTATAGGCATTAGAAACGTGTTGCAACTTACAGGACTCGATTCTGACATACGGAGATCGAGTTATCGCCCAAATTGCATAACTCGCCAATAGTTAGGCAAAAAGCCGAAAAAGAGACCAAAACCCACCTCGGTCGTCCGAACGACACACAAACACACATGTAGCACTGCATTGGCATTAGACACGTGTTGCAACTTACGGGACTCGATTCTGACATACGGAGATTGAGTTATCGTCCAAATTGCAAAACTCACCGATAGTTAGGCAAAAAGCCGAAAAAGAGACAAAAACCCGCCTCGGTCGTCCGTACGACACGCAAATACACACGTAGAACTTCATAGGCATTAGACACGTGTTTCAACTTACGGAACTCGATTCTGATTTACGGATGCCGAGTTCTCAGCCCGTTTGCCTAATGAACCAACAGTTAAGCAAAAAGCTAAAAAAGAGACCAAAACCCGCCTCGATCGTCCGAATGACACGCAAATATACACATAGAACTGCATAGGCATTAGGCACGTGTTGCAACTTACGGGACTCGATTCCAATATACGGATACCGAGTTATTAGCCCGTTTGCCCGATGAACTAACAGTTAGGCAAAAAGCCAAAAAAGAGACCAAAACCTGCCTCGGTCGTTCGAATAACACGCAAACACACATGTAGCACCGCATAGGTATTAGACACGTGTTGTAACTTACGAGACTCGATTCCGATATACGGATGCCGAGTTATCAGCATGTTTGCCACACTTGTAGAAAACAAACTAAAAAAATTTAAATATGCTTAGTTTTTGACTTCGTTTTTAATATTTTACTTTTGTAGGGTCTTGTTGAGGAGACTCATGGGAGTGGAGGCTGCGGCACAGGCGATGCCCGTGGCGGAGATGGTGATGACTGCCGAGCTGATGAGACAATAGAGGGTGGGACCGGAGGTGGGACAGACGATGGGACCGGCGATTGTACGATAGATGGCGGTGATGATGGCACTGACATTCCTGATCTTGGGCTGTACTTAGTTTATGTTTATATTTTGACTTTTATGTATGTATTTATATACCTTTTGAGTTATACAGACTAGACTTTTGTATCTAACTATATTGATTGTTGATGGTAAAAGATATGCGTGCATTGTCTTTATTTGTTTTTCTTTAAGTTTTAACAGGTACAATTATATATATGTAAATGAACAGGGGAATTTTGTAATTTTTAATTTTTTTTTTCCCAACAGGTCATTGGTGACGGGGGGGCCGTCGGCAATGACCTGAAGGTCATTGGCGACGGGACTAGACACTCATTGGCGACGGCAACCCGTCGGCAATGACTATTAAATTAAAACTCAATAATGATTAGTGGCGACAGCACATCCGTCGTTATGGCCGTCGGCAATGACTCATTTATGACGGCGAGCCGTCGGCAATGACCCCGTCGGCAATGACCACCTTCCCGACGGCGAGCGACGGGAGCCAGGGGCGACGACCTCCTGGGCGACGGGAGGGGCGACGGAAACTGCCGTCGCCAATGACCTCATTGCCGGCGGCAAGAGAGTCATTGGCGACGGCAGTGGCCGTCGGCAATGACCTTTATTTTTGTAGTGTTGTTGATTCAAATCGACACTATCACGTTACCTATCAATCGTATCTCTTTGAAACTACTTGTCTTTGATGCAATTTTTAGAAATCGATTGGTTAACTACTCATCATGCTTTTTGTAAGGTTGTTAGCTTTCATATTCCTAACAAAATTGTTATGCGAATTCAAACAACCAAACCACTAAAGTCAATCATTATCATATCAAGCCATAAGTAAAGAGCCCTGGTCCTTTCGTTGTTGACTTCCTTGTGTGGAATGCACCGAAGCCAGACTTTTTGTAGGCGATATCGTGAATGACGATGGCAAGTTGATAGGTATCAATATGACGTACTATCGAAGTCTTGGATGAGGGTCACAGTTTTGAATGATATTTCTATTGTTAATGAATTTCCTAACGTATTCTTGAAGACTTCTTAGCCTACCCTAGAGCGTGAAATCAAATTTTGTATTGATCTTAGTACAAAACCCATTTCTTAAACCTTCAAGTATTTCTTCACCCAAAGTGAAAGTAACATACGCTATAGATGTTGGCTCGAGCTGTTGAAGATTACGATCGTACCATTCAATTCCATCGTGGGAAAGCGAACGTGGTAGCTGACACGTTGAGTAGAAGATCGTATGCGTTTACGAGTGTGATGTTGTTAGCACAAAGACCCATTTCGTAAGACTTACAAATGATGAAGATAGAGTTAAAGACTCTAAGAACCCATGTGAAGATAACGAATATACGAGTATAATTGACTTTAATCGATAAAGTTAAAGCCGTTCAAGCTACGCACCCGGAGCTGATGAATGTGAAGAAAAAGGTTCAAAAGGGCGTTATTTTAGAAATAAGAATCGACGAAGAGAGGAAATCTCAACCCTCGATTTAATTGGCCCATTTAAAAGTCTCGATCGAGTAGGAACTATGACTTATAGACTCGTTTTACCGCCAAGTATGTCGCATGTTCATAACGTTTTTAACGTATCAATGTTAAGTAAATATTTGGACGACCTGAACCACATTATTAATTTAGAACCGGACGAGATAAAAGAAGATTTAATGTATGAGGAGATACGTGTTAACATCTTGGATAAGAAGGATCATTTTCGACGCTCAAAGGTTATACCTCAAGAGTTAGAATTTGAAGTGAAGTCAAGGTATCCTCACCTGTTCAGCATACCAATTACGTACGTAAATTTCTAAGGTGAAATTTCATAAGGAGGGGAAATTGTGAGACCCCAGATTTTATGAATAAAGATTTAATTTTCTCGAAATATTTTTTTTATTATGGTGTGGATTTGAAAAAATGTTATAGTTGTGGGTAGTATTTATAAATTTTACAAAGTATGCAAGTTGTCATATTATATTCGATTGGTCGGGGAATATTTGTTTTATCAGGGAATATTCGTGCAACGACACAATCATTGGTGGACCCCTCAACGAAATTATTGTCTGATTGAGAAAACGAAAAAAATATTTTATAAAAATAACGGCGAAAGTTTTACCGTTAATACTGTTGAACTACTCGGTAGTAATGGTACATTAATACGCGTGGTTGCATAGTAGCACACGGTATTGATTATTTATGCTTACGTGATAAGTCACTCAATTTTGTTTTATTGGTATTATTAATGTAATAATACAGAAAATCTTTTTATATAAAATAAAATACTTTTATAAAGTTATTCTATAAATAGAATATATTATATTCTATTATGCATAGTGTGGCATAGTGTCTGCATAGTATTTTGCATAGTAAAATCTTTTTATATAAAACAGAATACTTTTATAAAGTTATTCTATAAATAGAATATATTATATTTTATTATGCATAATATTGCATAGTGCTTGCATAGCGCCTGCATAGTATTTTGCATAGTAAAATCTTTTTATATAAAACAGAATACTTTTATAAAATTATCTGTTTTCTTAGACAATAATTAGAATATATTATATTTTATTTTGTATAGTGTTTGCATAGTGCCTGCATAGTATTTGCATAATAAAATCTTTTATAAAGTTGTTCGTTTTATTATATTCTAAATAGAATATATTATATTCTATTTAAAAGATTTTGCTTTAAATATGGACCGTCAGATTAAAGTAAATCAATCTGGACCGTTCGTGAGTTAGTTACTATGCAGTCCATATTTTTTATAAATATAAGCTCATTCATTCATTATTTCTTATGAATTCATTGAAACTCTAGAGAGAGAAACTATAGAGAGAAATAAGAAAAGTGTTCTGCTACTTCACTACTTCTATATCCAGTACTCTTCTTTCTAAGGTAGAGAATATTATTTGTTGTACTCGTAAGTGGTACTCTTTATGACGCACCCAAAACAGGTATACATCACCTATTCTGAGTCGCCAAATACATGGTACAGAATACAAATACAACTTAATTATACAACTGTCGTACAAAGTACAACAAAACCTAAGCTGTGAGTTTTAATACAAATATTGTCTTCTAGACAATAAACAAAATCAAATTCAATATTATTACATTTATTTTCCCACTATTTCACGGAATAGTGAAGACTACTAATGCTATCATCTGGTCTGTCACTCCGTTCCCTGACTAGTCCCTGCTACGTTCTCATTTCCTGAAGAGAACAATGAAAGTACAATGGTGAGCTCAACTAGCTCAGTAGGAAATATTATGACAAAGATAATGCAGAATATATTATCGTTAGCCTTCAACAGTGATAAACTTATATAATATAACAACCATTAAGTTTAACTGCAGCGGAAGAAGCAATCCATTAATAGAGTCAAGTAGAGAATAAAATCTATTATCTTTTATGATTTAAAAGGGTTTTTATTACTTTTATCGCTGAGACTCAGTTAATAAATAATTCACATCATCGAATCACCCCTGCACTACGGTCAAGGATATTCTTTAGTATCATGACCACAATTATCCATGCACTACGGGCCAAGAATATTTGTGTATTCATTAATGGTCATGATCATGCCAACAACTGTTCATTAATGCACTACGGGCCAATGAGAACTTTTACCACATCATTTATAACATTACGATCATGATTACATCGAATAATCCCTGGTCATAATCATACCAAGTCCATCTATGCACTATAGGCCACAGACGACTTTCAAAAAAAATATAAATATGAGGATGATAACAATGATATAAGAACTCAATAAAACAAGTTCAAGAATTAATTTATACAGGAACTAATAATGTCCAAGTTGTCAACATGATACTACTTCGTAGAGTAAAATTCAAGAATGCTCAGAAGAATATTTCCATGAAAAGATACTGGATGAAGCGTAAATATCAAGGATATTCCACTAATTTCATGGAGTATAGAAGTCAAAACTTTAACCAACTGAGTATAACAAGGAATGGAATAAAAAAAGAAATCACCAGGCATACAATAGACCGCACTGGCAGGTTATTCCAATAGAATAATAAATAACGGATTCAGGTCCGGCGTAAAACCCACAGACAGGATATTCCAACAGAATAATAAAGACGAAATCAGGTCCAGCGTAAAATGCACAGACATGATATTCCAACAGAATAATAAAGACGGAACTAGGTCCGGCGTAGAACGCACAGACATGATGTTCCAACAGAATGATAAATAATAGAAAAAAGTCCGGCGTAAACGCACAGACATGATGTTCCAACAGAATGATAAAGAATGGAATAACAGAAGAATTTCACCAAGTATAGGGTAACCCGCGTATACAGGTTATTCCAATAGAATAATAAAGAATGAATAACAGAAGTTCTCTTCATGAATAAGAAAGAAATAATACTCTCTACCTTAGAAAAATTGAATACTAGAATAGTGAGGTAGCAGACTTCTCTTCTTCTTTCTCTCTATAATTTCTCTCTATAATAATCGCTCTAAAGATTTTGTGAACTGGTGAGAAATGAAAGAAGAATGAGCTTCTATTTATAGGAAAATATAGTTTTGATAATTCCACGTTTTGGGGCTCAAAAAGTTACAGTACAATACCTCCAACTTTTCTTTCATTTTTAATTTAGTCCTACAAGTATTATCAAACTTACACCACCTCCCCTAATAGTAAATAATGTGAATCAATAGTTTAATCATGTGAATAAATAGTATAATCATGTGAAAAATACGAATTACAGTATAATACCTCCATCTATACCTTTATTTTTAACTTAGTCATGCAAGTATTATCAATCTTGCACCAACTCCCATAATAGTAAATAATGTGATTCAATAGTACACACATGTGAACAAATAGTTATATAAATATGCGAATTAGTAGCAATTAATTGCTCATTTATCCGATAAATTACCCGATTTATCAATATAACCCCTAGACATCAATTATCATCGGAATTGATGTCAATTTCCACTAACACTAATAATTCCAACACAATGGAACTATCAAAATTCATTTTTAATCAACACAACTTATTCATCATTAATATTATAACTCACAATATTTAACAACCAGGTCGATCCCAGGAAAGAGTGGGCTTTCCGATAAGGATTTCTCCTTATTAGCGCACAATTTGGTGACCAAACCTCTCCTTGACAAAACTTCTAGACATTGTCAATATTGCAAATAATAATATGAATAACTTTGTCATCTCAATTATTGATTTAATAATATAAAATCTTATGCAAATGATACTATGACAATAATTGAATCAATAATATGAGAGATATGATGCATCAATTACTGTAGCAATAATTGAGTATAACTGAGTGACTTCTCACATAAGCATCAATAATCAATATCGTGTGCTACTATACAACCATGCGTATTACTGTACTTTTAACACCGGGTGTTTTAATAGTTAACTGTAAAACTTTCGCCGTTATGTTTATAAAGTATTTTTGTCGTTTTCTCAATCAGACAATAATTCTGTTGTGGGGGTCCACCAATGATTGTGCCGTTGTACGAATATTCCCTGTTAAAATGAATATTTCCTGACCAATTGAATATTATATAACAACTTGCGTACTTTGCAAAATTTGTAAATATTACCCACAACTATAACATTATATCAAATCCACACCATAATATTCAAAAATATATTTTGAGAAAATTTAATCTTTATTCAAAAAGTTGGGGTCTTACAACCTCCCCTTCTTATGTAATTTCGTTCTCGAAATTAGGGTGCGTACCTGGTATGTCGAAGAGGTAAGGATATCTTGATTTCATCTCAGGAATTAACTCCCAGGTCATTTCTTCCACATCGTGGTTTCTCCATAAAACTTTGACTTGAGGTATAACCTTGGAGCGTAGAATATGATCCTTTTTATCCAAGATTTGAACAGTTAACTCTTCATACATTAAATCTTCCTCTATCTCGTCTGGTTCTAATTCAATAATGTGGTTTTGGTCTTTCACATATTTACGTAACATAGATATGTGAAAAACGTTATGAACATGAGACATACATGGCGATAAAGCGAGTCTATACGCCACAGTTCCTACTCGATCGAGGATTAAAAATGGGCCAATGAATCGAGGGTTGAGCTTTCCTCTCTTTCCAAATCTCGTAACTCCTTTCCATGGAGCAACACGTAATAACACATGATCTCCAATATCGAATTCCACGTCCTTTCAATGAAGATCAACATAACTCTTTTGTCTATCTTGTGAGGTTTTTATAGGTTGTCGGATCGTTTGAATCTTTTCCGTAGTCATACGTACCAAATCTGGTCCCAACAATGTTGCTTCACCCACCTCATCCCAGCATACTGGAGAACGACACTTTCTTCCATACAACACCTCAAATGGAGCCATGCCAATACTTGCTTGATAACTGTTGTTGTAGGAAAACTCCACCAATGGTAGGAACTTATCCCAACTTCCCTTGAAGTCAAGGACACAGAGTCTCAATAGATCTTCAAGAGTTTGAATGGTCCTCTCCGACTGTCCGTCCGTCTGAGGATGATATGCTGAGCTAAATCGTAAATCCGTGCCCATAGCTTTTTGCAAACTAACCCAAAATCTTGAAGTGAATCTTGGGTCTCGATCAGAATCTATGGATACTGGCATACCATGCAGTCTTACAATCTCGTTTATGTACATACGAGCAAGACGTTCAAGTGTATAAGTTTTTTGTATAGGAAGGAAATGATCAGACTTGGTCAATCTATCAACAATGACCCAAATTGCATCTATTCCTTGAGAAACCTTGGGAAGACCAGTAACGAAATCCATGGTAATGTGTTACCACTTCCATTCTGGAATTTCAAGTGGTTGCAATGGACCTTTTGGTACTTGATGCTCCACCTTGACTCGTTGACAAGTTAAACACCTTGAGATAAATTCTGCTATCTCTCTCTTCATATTGCTCCACCAAAATGTATGTCGAAGATCACGATACATTTTGGTACTCCCATGATGGATTGCAAACGGTGTGTTATGCGCCTCCATCATGATTTTATACTTTAAATCAGGGTTGTTAGGAACACAAAGTCTGGAGTTGACTCAAAGTATTCCTTCTTCATCGATTCTTGCTTCCGGCATAGCACCTTCTTGTACTTTCTTCCTCATACGCATCAGCTCCAGGTTTGTAGCGTGAGCATCTTTAACTTTATCGATTACAAACGGTTCTACTCGTATATTCACCATCATCACATGGGTCCCTGAAGTCTTTATCTCTAATTCCATCTTTTGCAAGTCATACAAAATGGGCCTTTGCGTTGACAATATTACACTCTTACCCGTATATGATCTTCTACTCAGCGCATCAGCTACTACGTTCGCTTTTCCAAGATGGTATTGAATAGTATGATCATAATCTTTCAACAATTTGAGTAAACATCGTAGCCGCATGTTGAGTTCCTTTTGAGTGAAGAAATATTTGAGGCTTTTATAATCCGTATAGATCTTCACTTTCTCCCCATACAGGTAATGCCTCCAAATTTTAAGCACAAAAACGATAGCTGCCAAATCTAGATCATGAGTAGGATAATTCCTCTCATATTCTTTGAGTTACCATGAGGCATAGGCTATGACTTTCCCATGTTGCATGAGAACACATCCTAACCCTTTGTCCGAAGCATCACTGTAGATGACAAATCCCTCCGAGCTAGATGGTATTGTCAGAACAGGTGCTGAAATGAGTCTCCTCTTGAGTTCTTGAAAACTCTTCCCACATTCCACGCTCCAACTGAATTTTGTTATCTTTTCGAGTCAGCTGAGTTAATGGAGTAGCGATTCGAGAAAACCCTTCTACGAATCTCTGATAATAACCAGCTAAGCCGAGAAAGCTACGTACTTCGGTCACTGATTTAGGTTGCTCCCAGCTTTGAATTGCTTCAATCTTTGCTGGGTCAACAGATATCCCATGATTTGATATTACGTGCCCAAGGAATGCAACTTCCTCAAGCCAGAACTCGCATTTCTTCAATTTGGCATATAGCTTGTTTTCACAAAGCTTTTGGAGTATCAGCCTCAAGTGTTGCTCATGATCTTCACAGCTTTTGGAATGTATGAGGATGTCATCAATAAAGACGACCACAAAATGAACCAAATATTCCTTGAATACTTGTTTCATCATATCCATGAAGGAGCAGGAGCATTAGTCAATCCAAAGGACATGATTAGGAATTCATAATGCCCGTACCGAGTTCTAAAAGCCGCCTTTGGAATGTCATCGGTTCTAATCTTTAATAGATGATATCCAAAACGAAGATTAATCTTTGAAAAGAATTTAGCGCCTTTCAATCGGTCCAACATGTCATCAATACGTGGCAATGGGTACCTATTTTTGATGGTGACATGATTCAACTCCCGATAATCAATACAAAGTCGCATATTCCCATCTTTCTTCTTCACGAATATAACATGAGCACCCCAAGGAGACGTACTAGGACGAATGAAACCAATGTCTAACATTTCCTGCAACTGGGTCTTTAACTCCTGAAGTTCAATAAGAGCTATTCGATATGGGGCTTTGGAAATGGGTTTTGTACCGGGTTCAAGGTTGATACAAAAATTAATTTCACACTCTGGGGGTAGGCTAGGAAGTTCTTCGGGGAATACGTCAGGAAATTTATTAACAACAGAAATATCATTCAAAACTGACGTATTTTTGTTTAGATCCGTGACATGAGCTAAAAAAGCTTGACATCCATTTTTTAATAAACGAATAGCTTTATGGCTTGAAATGACATTGATTGATTTTAATGGTTTAGTTGTTTGAATTTGCATAATAGGTTGGTTAGGAATATGAAAACTAACAACCTTACGAAAATAATCAATTTTTGCATGATGAGTAATTAACCAATCAGTCCCTAGAATAACGTCAAATG
The DNA here is from genome assembly GCA_020205505.1 of Panax japonicus. Taxonomy (NCBI): domain Eukaryota; kingdom Viridiplantae; phylum Streptophyta; class Magnoliopsida; order Apiales; family Araliaceae; genus Panax; species Panax japonicus. The sequence continues at coordinate 31,988,439 of CM035109.1, read as the reverse complement.
CAAGTATTTTAAATGAAATAAGATCGACAGGTAATGTGAGGGTACCAATTTGAACCAAACAAGACTTATAAACAGTGGATGTAATGAAGGTTTCTCCCAACAGAGTTTCAACAGAAAAGTCAAAGTCTAATTTTTTTGGAGTCAAATTTAATTGTTGAGCGCAAGTAGGAGAAATAAAAGAATGGGTAGAACCGATATCAAATAAGGTATAGACTTCGCTAGAGTTTATGATAAGCTTACCCGTGATGACCTCGTTCGGGTTCTTTGCTTTCTGGGAGGTCACAACAAATGCTCTCCCTTGCACCACCGGCTTTGACTTTTCTGGGATAACCTTTGGTGCCTCCATCCTAGTTGAACTTGTCTTCGGTGAACGACAAAATCGAGCTAGGTGACCTTCTCTTCCATAATTATAACATGCTTTGGATGGCATCGCGCAGTTTGGACTGATATGTCCCTCCCCTCCGCATTTGAAGCATATGATAGGTGGTCGTTCTCCTTCCTTAACCACGTTTGCTAGTGCTGACGTCTTTCCATCATTGTTGAATCTCCTTTTCTTGAAATATCCATTTTTACTGTCTTGGCCAAGATTACCACCGAAGTGGTTATCATTTCTGGCATGTTGATTCCCTCCACGTTTGTTGTCACCGCTTCGATGACTGATACCACTGGTATTTTTATGATGCCGGCTACTTTCTCTTGGTTGCGTTGGCTCGTTACCGCGCTCCAATAACTGAGCCCTATTTATAACATCTGAGTACAAACACAATTTATGGGAAATAAGATATTGACGTATCTCTGGTTTCAAACCTCTTAAAAACATTTATGTCATTCGCTCCTCATTATCGACCAAATGGGATGCAAACCGGGATAACTCCGCAAATTTAGCCTCGTATTACGAAACAGTCATATTATTTTGCTCCAACTTGATAAACTCCACCTCTTTCATGTGACGAATACTTTCAGGAAAGTACTTGTCGTTGAATAGCTCTTGGAACTTCTCCCAAGACATCTTCAGTGCGTCAGGCTTGGTACGTTTTACAGATTCCCACCAGTAATCTGCCTCTTCACGCAACATGAAGGTGGCGAAGGGAACCTTTTGCTCCTCGGAGCATCCCAAGACATCAAATATCTTGGTGATCTGCTTTATCCATGCTTCCGACTTAAGTGGTTTTGGCTCTCCAATAAACTCGGGTGGTCCCATCTCCTTGAACTATTTAGCGGTGACTGTTCAAGAGTTTTCAGTGTTTCCACCTGCATTTTAAACAGGAGTCGCTCTCGCCTGATGTTGTATGAATTGCATAAAGCCTCTGAACATTCCATCGTTCATCATTTGGTTAGTGTTGTTGCTTGCATGAGGATTGTCGCCTTCCTGATGCACATTATTCTGATTGTTGATCTATGGAGACTCAACGGTCTCTTGTGCCCCATTGCTATTCTAAATATACTCGGATGCCATTTTCAAATACTGCCACAAAACAAGGGTTAATTGACATGCAACATATTATCTCTATACTCTGACCAACCAATTAAATACCAAAAAATTTAGGTAGGTTATACTAGCGAAGGAATTCCCCGTCTCTCCCCTCCTAGTTCTAGTCTTACATCTAAGCCAGGGATCATATCCCTAAGCTTTGATACCAACTGTGACGCCCCCAAAACAGGTATACATCACCTATTCTAAGTCGCCAAATACATTGTACAGAATACAAATATAACTTAATTATACAAGTGTCATGCAAAGTACGACAAAACATAAGCTGTGAGTTTTAATACAAATATTGTCATCTAGACAATATAAAAACTCAAATTCAATATTATTACATTTATTTTCCCACTATTTCACGGAATAGTGAGGACTACTAATGCTATCATCTTGTCTGTCACTCCGTTCCCCGACTAGTCCCTGTTACGTTCTCATTTCCTGAAGAGAACAAGGAAAGTAAAAGGGTGAGCTCAACTAGCACAGTAGGAAATATTATGACTAAGATAATGCAAAATATATTATCGTTAGCCTTCAACAGTGTTAAACTGATATAATATAACAACCATCAAGTTTAACTGCAGCGGAACAAGTAATCCATGAAAAGAGTCAAGTAGAGAATAAAATATACTATCTTTTATTATTTAAAAGGTTTTTCATTACTTTTATCTCTGGGACTCAGCTTAATAAATAATCCACATCATCGAATCACCCCTGCATTACGGCCAAGGATATTCTTTAGTATTACGACCACAATTATCCATGTACTACGGGCCAAGAATATTTGTGTATTTATTAATGGTCATGATCATGCCAACAACTGTCGATCAATGCACTACGGGCCAATGAGGACTTTTACCACATCATTTGTAACATTACGGTCATGATTACACCGAATAATCCCTGGTCATAATCATACCAAGTCCATCTATGCACTACAGGCCACATATGACTTTCAAAAAAAATATAAACATGAGGATGATGACAATGATATAAGAATTCAATAAAACAAGTTCAAGAATTAATTTATACAGGAACTAATAATGTCCATATTGTCAACATGATACTGCTTTGTAAAGTAAAATTCAAGAATGCTCAGAAGAATATTTCTATGAAAAGATACTGGATGAAGCGCAAATATCAAGGATATTCCACTAATTTCATGGAGTATAGAAGTCAAAACTTTAACCAACTAAGTATAACAAGGAATGGAATAACCAATGGAATCACCAGGCATGTGATAGACCGCACATGTAGGTTATTCTAACACAATAATAAATAACAGAATCAGGTCCGGCGTAAAACGCACAGACAAGATATTTCAACAGAATAATAAAGACGGAATCAGGTCTGGTGTAAAATGCACATACAGAATATTCCAAGAAAATAATAAAGACGGAACCAGGTCCGGCGTAGAACGCACAGATACGATGTTCCAGCTGAATGGTAAATAATGGAACTAGGTCCGGCGTAAACGCACAGACAGGATGTTCCAACAGAATGATAAAGAATGGAATAACAGAAGAATTTCACTAAGTATAGGGTAGCCCACATATACAGGTTATTCCAATAAAATAATAAAGAATGGAATAACAGAAGTTCTCTTCATGGATAAGAAAGAAATAATACTCTCTACCTTGGAAAAACTAGATACTGGAATAATGAGGTAACAGACTTCTCTTCTTCTTTCTCTCTATAATTTCTCGCTATAATAATCACTCTAAAGCTTTTGTGAATTGGTGAGAAATGAAGGAAGAATGAGCTTTTATAGTAAAATTAAGTTTCGATAATTACATGTTTTGGGGCTTGAAAATTACAGTACAATACCTCTAACTTTTCTTTCATTTTTAATTTAGTCCTGTAAGTATTATCAAACTTGCACCACCTCCCCTAATAGTAAATAATGTGAATCAATATTTCAATCATGTGAATCAATAGTATAATCATGTGAAAAATACAAATTACAGTATAGTACCTCCATCTATACCTCCATTTTTAACTTAGTCATGCAAGTATTATCAATCTTGCGCCAACTCCCCTATTAGTAAATAATGTGATTCAATAGTACACATATGTGAACAAATAGTTATATAAGTATGCGAATTAGTAGCAATTAATTGCTCATTTATCCGATAAATTACTCGATTTATCAATATAACCCCTAGACATCAATTATCATCGGAATAGATGTTGATTTCCACTAACACTAATAATCCCAACACAATGGAACTATCAAAATTCATTTTTAATCAACACAACTTATTCATCATTAATATTATAACTCACAATATTTAACAACCAGGTAGTTCTCAGGAAAGAGGGAGCTTTTCGATAAGGATTTCTCCTTATTGAAGTGCAATTAGGTGACCAAACCTCTCCTTGACAGAACTTCTAGACATTGTCAATGTTGCAAATAATAATATGAATAACTTTGTCGTCTCAATTATTGATTTAATAATATAAAATATTATGCAAATGATACTATAAAAATAATTGAATTAATAATATGAGAGATATGATGCAATAATTATTGTAGCAATAATTGAGTATAACTGAGTGACTTCCCACATAAAACATCAATAATCAATACCTTGTGCTACTATGCAACCACACGTATTACTGTACTTTTAACACCGGGTGTTTCAACCGTTAACGGTAAAACTTCCGCCGTTATTTTCATAAAGTATTTTTGTCGTTTTCTCAATCCGACAATAATTCCGTTGTGGGGGTCCACCAATGATTGTGCCGTTGTACGAATATTCCCTGTTAAAATGAATATTCCCCGACCAATCGAATATTATATAACAACTTACGTATTTTGTAAAATTTGTATATATTACCCACAACTATAACATTATATCAAATCCACACCATAATATTCAAAATTATATTTTGAGAAAATTTAATCTTTATTCAAAAAGTTGGGGACTTACACTCTTTCTTTCTTATTTATGAAGAGAATTTTTGTTATTCCATTCTTTATTATTCTGTTGGAATAACCTGTATACGCGGGCTACCCTATACTTGGTGAAATTCTTCTGTTATTCCATTATTTATTACTATCATGCTAAAAGTGAACGATGTTTGTCTTCCCTACTGAGCTGCTTCTTTCATCCATAGTGTTCCTCTGCTGGTTCCCTTATTCACCTTCTTCTTTGGGCAATCACGCACCAGATGATCAATTAATCCACACGCAAAACAACCTTGTGTCTTCTTTGGAATAGGACACTCAGGAGATATGTGTCCCTCATGGCCACAGTTGTAACAGACTCCTTTTTTATTCCAACAAACTCCTTGATGATGCTTCCCGCAAACTACACACGACACACCTTTCTTCCTAATCTCTACTAAATTATTTCCTGAATTAATATCACCTTCCCTCTTACGTTTATTAAGATCACTACCTCCACTACCACCTATTATATTATTTCCTTCAGCCTCCTTTCTGTATTTTTGACTATTTTTTAGTTCAGCTTCAATTTCTCCCTCAGCGATAATGACTTTTTCTAATAACGTTGAAAATGAATTAATTTGCACCACATCCAACTTCTCGATTACCAACGATTTCAATCCATTCTTAAAACATCGTGCTTTAAGCTCCTCGGTGTCCACTCGATGTGGAACAAATTTAGCTAATTCGTTGAACTTGACAAAATATTCTGTCACTGTCATATTCTTCAGCTTCAGATTCACAAATTGTTCTTCGATATTTTCCTTTAGACCTCCATTCCTTGGCTGCATTATCTGATAAAAATATTACATTAATTCTCCTTCTCTATACAAATTCTTATTAATAACACAACAAGAATAAAAAAAAATTCTCATATAATCGCATATTTATTCAAATAGCACATAGTACATTTAGCTCCTAACACATAACACTATCCCTTTTTAAATAATATCAGGATTAACAACATAACTTTAAACAAAAGTTGTAATTCTCCGACTTTAAACAAAAAGTCATAATTCTCCGTCCACACATAACTATTCCCAAATCATCAAACTTACCACACTTATGAGTTCAAAAACTTGCCACAATTATATAAGTGTATGAACTTATCCTAGTCAGACGTTTGGCGTCCATTCGCTTAGGGGTTCAAAACATTTCATATAATTATGAGTCATGAACTTACCATAAGTATGAGTTTTAAGAACTCAAAAATTAATCTTAATCTTATATTCATATAGAAAATAAAGATATCATTCATATAAACATATATATTTACGTATGTTCACATATCGTTCTCGATACACTATCAAAAGATACTATCGCTTAAACTTAAGCTATCTACCGTCCACTCCCTTCACCAGCCTTCTTCTTACCGAGACACTTGTTGCATCCGTGACCCGTTCTCCCACATGAAACACACTTCCTCATATTTAGCTTAGGACAATTTAGGGAAATATGTCCTTCCTGCTTAAAATTGAAGCACACGTTCTTTCACATCATGCATCCTCCCACTTGAGTCTTTCCATACTTGCTGCAGACTTGCTTATTCTTCGGGTTTGAATTTTCAGAATCATCGTTGTGGTTGTCCCTCTTTCTATTATTCTTGTCTTTCTTCTGTTTGATTATTCCTTCAGACGATCCACCACCTTCAGTCTTCATTCTTTGCACATGCGCCTTAAGCTCGTCCCATTCTTCGGTCACCTCATGTAACGCTCGCTCCTTCTTCCACAATTCCTCCAAGATAAATACTTTACTCCGGAGTTCTTGGACTTCTGCCGATTCTTGATCTTTCTTTCCAACTTTTGCCTTATTACCTTTCTCCACCTTAGCTTCTTCGGACTCTTCCTCCTCATCACCACTCAGATACATCTCGGGATAATCGTCATGATCGCTCCCCAGATTAACCATAGGTTCATCTTCTCCCACTTCTCAACTAATTCGCTTTGTACTGGCACCTCAGCTTCTGGCATTGGTGTAACAGCTGCTAGCATCTCCGCACTCATTTCATCTTCTCCAGGCATCCTACAATTACTCTAAATGACTTGATTAATACTTCTCCAGTACGAACTTCTAACACTATGTGTCCACATATCTCACTATCGATATATTTTGACAATCCTTCACTTAGAACTCTAATGAGTTCTCTCTATCTTGCTTATGGTTATAATCCTAGGGTTTTCCCCACCCCACTTAAGGTTTATAACATACATCTTTGATACCAACCTGTGACACCCCCAAATCCGGGTTACTGGACCCCCAAGTTTGGTGTTCACGATCCACCATATAATACCATCTAACTACCCATTCATATATAAATAGTAATACATATCATATTAACATATGTTGTTAATACATTAGTCCCAGGTCCTCTAATCTTAACATTACAAACATACCCCATAGATATACAAAAAGGGTTTACAAACAACATAATAAATATTCATCATCATAACTAATTTATCACTATGCCTTTTCCTCTATTCTTCACAACACCTTCTGCAACTTCGTCCCTAGCTGAAAAGTTTTATTTAGCAAGGGTGAGCAACAAATTTACCCCGCAAGCTAAGACATACAATGAATATATATGAATCAAGAATATCAGACTCTCTAATTTGATGTAATGATACCAAAGTTCGGGGAACTTTGAATAAGCTGAACAATTCGTTAATCAATAACAAGTCTTCTCACTTTCTACGCAACATAATAATTTGATAATGAAAGAGTAGAACAGTTTCAAAGTTTCTACGATATTCTAATGAATAATCAAGAATCAATTCTACGCAATAACAAAGTTGAATGTTTTCCAGATTTATGCTGAGTGATCACAAAGGATCTTGAACTTCTCTTCTCGGGTATCTATCAAAGATTTACTTTGATACATACGCAGGTGTATCAGATAACCATAAAGATTAAATCATACCCCTCTGCAAGTATAACAAGTGATTAACTTTATTATACCCTATATTATGCATAATACTTAACAGTGCGCAATGGCCGAATATACGACCTAAAATGTTCCCTTTATATAAAAGGTTGTTCTTCTCAGCCTTTGAATCAGAATTTGATTTAACAACGAAATGCAATGATTTCAATATCTAATCACTTCTCTTCTCAAACCTATTAAGTTTTTCTTTTTCGATCTAGCTGAAACAACTTGCATTGATCTATCAATAATAATTAAATTCTCATCACTTCTTTTCTTGAACCTATCAAGTTCTAACAAATGTTCGTCTAGCCAAAACAATTAGCTAAGACATGTTTCAATACAATTAAACAATAGACATAATTTAACTGTACTGTTTGAAATCAATAATAGCTTCGACGGATGTGAATATCCAACAATAATTATTCTATAAGTATATTATCAGAATCACAAATTCAATTTGAATTATTAAAATGCACTAACTACGAATAATCAACAATAAATTATGGAGTAAAATTGTCAATGTGACAACTCGAGAATTTAGACAATTTATGAAAATCTCAAATGATTGATTTAAGGTCGAATACTGGACCTAGACAGAAAATAGGTGTATGCGTATGATGTTATTAGGATGGAATTTTGAGGATTTCAAAATTTCGTGAAGGCTTTTAAGTGAATTATTCAGGATTAAGTGTTTACGTGAATATGCTCTGTGCATATGGATAATGATGTGTTCAGAATGTGGTTAAGGGTTATGGGTTGACCAGATAAATTACATCTGTGACAAACCCTATGTATATATTAAAAACGTCAACGTTCAGTTAGAAAACTCTAACGTCTAACAAGAAACCCTAGCAATCGGTTCTGTAAAACCTAGTTTCAGTTCCGGGAGTCCGAAACCCTAATTCGGATATCGAAAACCCTAGATTGGGAATGTAATGTTATGTACAAGGTTAAACGTCATTAATTAGGAAAAACCCTAATTAATTACTGGAAATTCTAATTGATTATTAGAAAACCCTAATACCAGATCTGAAAACCTTAATTTTAGATTCTGATAAAATGAAGCCCTAATCTGGGAATAGAAAGGAGAATTATAATGCTTATGTGGTATTAATTATACTACTAATTAAGGCAAAGCTTAATTATTTAGCAAACCCTAATTTCGAATTTAGAAAACCCTAATTTCGGGATTTGAAACCCTAATTTTATAATTAGGGAAAACCAAAGTGTTAATTGAATACTTTTAATGTTAATTATGATATATTAATCCTAATTGCCAAGTTATTAGAAACCCTAATTGGATTAGGAAATCTAATTTCTATATTTAAAAGATTACTTTTTCTATTTAAAACCCTAAAATGTGGTTTTGAAACCTATTGTGCAATTGTGGGCCTAAGTGCTAATTTAGCGATTTTAATTAGGATAAATTAGTCTTAATTAACAAGATTGTTGTGTGATTAGGAAATTATGAAATAATTAGGAAGTCCTAATTATAGATCAGAAATCAAAATTATCTATTTTTAATTTAATTAGAAAATTTTGGAAGTCGAGTAGCTAAATATTTAATGGTTAAAACCTAAACCCTAAATTTGTCCAAACCTTAAATATAAGTATGCTCAAACCCTAAACCCTAAGAGTTTCATCAAATGAGAAAGTATAGAAAATTAAGAAAATGACCGAAATGCCCTTATTGCATAATGGAAGCTAACTTGCATATCTTGCCATGATTTTGGGTTGTTCAACAACCCTAACCCTAAACTAGACTAGCATGTGGATATATTGACCAACAATCTCAGCAACTCAGCTACATGCATTGAATTAGTAGAGTTAAGAGATTAAAAGAAAGAAAAAGTAAGAAAAATGTTACTTTACTCTCATTTTTCTTCCAAGCCCTTCTCTCTCTAACTTTCGAAATTTTAGAGTGAGAGGGAGTGAGAAGTTAAGCTATGATCAAGAATCAGCAAACCAAAAACAGATCAGAGAATCAGAAATCGGAATTTAAGCTTAAAAGGTATAAAATTTCCTAATTTTTGAAAACCTTCAATTCTTGGTTAAATGTTGCAATTGATTGTGCAAAGATGTGTATTAGGGTGTCAATTGATGTTCTGGGTTGTTAAATCCATGTCCCATAACATCAAAGTGCACGATTTTGCATTTTTAGCAAATCTGGAAATCTGGAAAATTATGTTTTTCAGACAAATGTCATATCCAATATATCCGTCTGTGTTATGAGTTTTTGATGTTTAAAACTTGTCAAGTGTAGCCTGTTATGTGTTCTTTAAGTTGCAAAAAGAATCAGACCCAGATCTATTATAGATCGCATGTTATAAACGGTCAAAACCCGTTGACCAATCTGCCTAAAGTCACGAACCCAGAAATTCTAGAGCAGTTGTCCGTGTCCTACTTTGACCGACCATATCTTGCTCATTTTGTGATGTTTTAATGTTATAAAACCATAAATTTGTAGTACTACATATTGTCTACAAACTGTAATTGATAGATCTCATAAATGTTGCTCGATCGTCAAGTTATAAAGCGTCAAAAGAGGTACCTTGACTGTTCTTCATTTTCTGGGTAACCCAGAAAATGAAGAACACGTTTGTCAGACATTTTGGGAGCCTAGATCTCTCTGTTATGGTGTTGTTTGGCCATGAACTTGGTTTCTTGTTGTAGTACTACATAAGTACTACAATCTGAAAGTTTTTACAATACCAGAAACGCAATACTCAAGGAATTATGTCCGGTCAAAGCCCCCACCCTCGCCACTGCCGGAAAAATCTGGGCAGACATCAAGAACACCTATAGCGACAGAAAGTGTCGCTATAGACCCTTTAGCGACATTTTATTTTCTGATTTTCCGGAAAATGATTAAAAATTAGAAAAAAATGGTTTTTAATTATTAAAAATACATAATAAATTATGAAAAATTATTTTAAAGCTTGAAAAATATTTTTTAACTATTTTGAGTATATTTCAAAAATATTTATTATTTTTGGAATATAAATGGTATTTATTTATTTAATTACAATATTAAATAAATTATTTAAAAATAGTTTTTAATTCATGAAAAATCATGAAAAATAATATTATGGTGTTAGAAAATATTTTAAGTTATTTTGGATGACTTTTAATATTTTGTGATGAAATTGATTAATTAATCAATATTAATGATAATTAGTTTATTTAATGAATATATTAAATAAATTAAGGAAAAATGGAATTAATGCTTTATAAATCATATAAAAATGATTTAAGTGTTATAAAAATATTTTAAGTTATAAATTATAACTTTTGATATTTAGTCATGAAACTATTAATATTTTAATATTAATATTAATTATCGGATAATGGATTAAAGTATTGGAAAATCATATAAAAATGATTTTAAAGTATTAAAAATACTTTGTGATATTATAATTATATTATAATATTTTGTAATGATTTTCATTAATATTTTATATTAAATAAATATTAATGATTAAGGAATTATGTGGTATTTAATTCATTTAAATATGATTTTAATGATTGAAAAATGTTGATAAATGGTAATAATTATCCGAAAATTATTACGAGCTTAGGAAAAATGTTTTGACTGATAAAGAAATTATCGGTGATAATGGTTAAGTATTCAGGAAGAGTTTAATTGAACTTAAACTTGATTATTGACCGACTAGACTGTCGGGATGTTAGAATTGTGTCGGTTTCAAGTCAGACTGAAATAGTTTGACCTGATACTAAGTCTTATGTGTTGTATAGACTGATAGGATTATTTTGTGGATGTAAATATAACAGTATTATACTGTGATGATATTATTCTAATATTGGAGATCTATATTATTAATATTAGGTCTTCGAGTAAAGCGTTATAAAATGCGTTGCAGTAATCAACGGTTCAGGCAAGTTTTTCAGTTCTATTATGTTTGTGGATTGAATGTGGTTATGTGCTAAATTACATATCATGCTCTATGAATTGTTAAAGTCAAAATATGACTAAGTTAATTGGGTATGGAACTCAATTTATATGTGATATGTGATAACACATGTTGTATGATATAACACGATAATTAGAAATGTATAACGCATGAATTAATGTTTTGTAAGAAATTATTGATGCATGTAGGATAGGCATAGTAAAGAATATATATTGCATGCAGCTATGCATATTAAAGGAAATGTAGTGCATATAGAATTGTGTGCTATGTGAAACATGATAGATTGTTAAATTTGCTGGGCTGTGAAGCTCAATCTTGCAAAAACAAACTTTTTACAAGTTAATGATGTAAGACAATATTATTTGCTATACGGATGATGAAGATTGATCGATGCGCAAAATGAATACATTTTCTTGATTTAGAAATGGTATAGATTTATGATTGATAATTTGTCAAAATGTAATTGTCAGCTATGTACAGTTTGAAATGAGAAAAGATATGATTCTTAAACAAATGAATCATCAATAGAAAAGATAATGCCAAGTTCAGCTTGGGGCAATACATGCGACTATCTTGTAATAGAATAGTTTGAAAATAATGTTATGAGTTAGATAACTTATGAATTGTATTTAAGTTAAGGTTACTCGACCTTGGGGAAAAGTGTGTAATGTATTATATAAACAATTTATGTTTATATCTTCCGCAATTAGTGAAAGAATTAGTGTACCGAATCCGCGGCGATTTGGGGCCCGGATTCGGGGATGCTACAGTCAACATGATACTGCTTTGTGGAGTAAAATTCAAGAATAATATTGTATGAAAAATAATTTGGACATAAAAGAAATCAAGTTTTGTCATAAATAGTACCCGAGTGAATAATACCACATGAATAGTACTTCGTGAATAGTACCCCGGCATGAAAAGATAAAAATTTAATAAGAATATTTAGCAAAAATATCCTTTTGAAATGATACTAGATGAAGCACAAATTTCAAGGATATTCTACTAATTTCAAGGAGTATAGAAGTAATACTTAACAAAATGAGTGTAGAATTCAAAATCTAAAATGAAATAATATTACATACATACTATAGAGTATAAAGAAAATATTATTTCTTACGAATATTGAACAAAAATAATATCCCTTACCTTAAAAGGAGAGTATTTATGACCGGTAGGGCGGGGATATTCTTGAAGAAAACTTGCACTGTTTCTACACTCAAAGCTTTCTTAAACTCTAAATAAATACGCTCAATATTATAGAAGAAGAATTCTCTGATTCTGGTGTGATTTTCATTTATAAACTAAGCATCCTATTTATAGGAGAATGACATGATACTATTTGGCTGCACAGTATAAGAAAAATAACGGACTGCACAGTATCAAAATCACGGATTTCCTACGAATTTCTGTTTTTACTATGCAAATACTTTGCAGACACTATACAAACACTATACAAACACTATGCAAATACTATGCATAATAAAATATAATATATTCTATTTTTCATAAAAAACAAAACGTATTATAATATATATATATATATATTAAATTATTTTGTATATATATATATAATAAAACTAAGATAACTTCTACCAATATTTTTGAAAAATGGGTAAATGGGGGTCCATATAATAAGCCAAATTTACAACAAAAACTTCATAAATACCCCTCTATTTATCTCAATCCACTTGGTTTCTCAAAACATATTTTAATAACATTCATTATTAATATTATAACTCACAATATTAACAACCAGATCATTACCAGGAAAGAGGGGCCTTTTCGATAAAGATTTCTCCTTATTGGTACGCAATTATGTGACCAAACCCCTTTTCTCGACAGAACTTTCTAGACATAATCAATAATATAAATAATAATATGAATAACTTTTCATCTCAATTATTGTTTTAATAATATAAAATATTATACAGATGATACTGTGACAATAATTGAATTAATAATATGAGACACTATGCATCAACTACTGTGGCAATAATTGAATAAAACTGAGTGACTTCTCACGTAAGCATCAATAATCAATACCGTGTGCTACTATGCAACCACGCGTATTACTGTACTTTTATCATCGAGTATTTCAACAGTTAACAATAAAACTTTCATCGTTATTTTTATAAAACATATTTCTGTCATTTTCTAACTCAGACAGTAATTCCGTTGTGTGGTCCACCAATAATTGTACCATCGTACAAATATTCCCTGACCAATCGAATATTTTATGACAACTTGCTTACTTTGCAAAATTTTTAAATATTACCCACAACTATAACATTATATCAAATCCACACCATAATATAAAAAAGTATTTAGAGAAAATTAATATTTATTCATAAAAGTTGGGGTCTTACAACCTCCTCTTTTTATGAAACTTCGTCCTCAAAATTGGTGTATGTACCTTGTATGACAAAGAGGTGAGGATACCTTGATTTCATTTCAGATTCTAACTCCCAGGTCTGTTAGTTCCCAATAGGCACAATAGATCTAGAAGGGGGGGTTGAATAGATCATTTTTAATTATAAATACTTTCTATTTTATTTTGTATTGCTAATGATTTAGCATATGACAAACATAAGAATCTTTTCAAGCACAACGGAATAAGTAAAAGATCCCCTTCATTGATAAATTAATAATCGTACATACATTGTTCGTAGAGTTAGTTAAGTTGTAAGCAGTTAAAACATAAATAACAGTTATAACAGTTAATATACATAATGTAAATGACAGAAGGTAAATGACACAAGGGGTTTTAAGTGGTTCAAAGACTCAAGCTCCTAATCCACTCTTCTACTTTCAACTAGCAGGATTTCTACTAAGAAAGGGTAGCACCCTGAATCACTAAGATTCCTTCAAGGCCAGCAACCTTGGGACTCCAGTTCACTAAGAACTCTTCAAGGTCAGCAGTCTTGGAATCTCTCTAGTTCCCTAGGAACTCTTCAAGCCTAACAGGCTTGGAACTTCATTTACTCTCTCTGGACAAGGACCCCTCAGGCCTTGGCTTCTTGTTGTGAGTTGTTTGTTTGTTTGTTGGAGTTGGTATTGAGCTGCTAAGATGTCTTTTTACATTGAACATCTTCTGTACTTAGCAGATTGGTGTGATCATCCTTGAAGTGCAGTTGAGTGTTGCATGATGCTCAGCTTCTTCTGTTACTCAACCTCATCTGATGATCCATTGATGAACTGCCTTGAAGATCATTCCTCTTGATACGTGATGGCTGCACATGATGGGTTTCTAAGATGACTGTAAGCTCTTCTGCTAGGTACTTAGAAACTTTCTCATGCTTACCACCATGATGACATTTGTGACCTTTCTTAATACTTGATGCCTTCTTACGATGGACTTGCTAAGATGACTATGAGCTCTTCTTTATGGTACTTAGAGTCTTCCAATGATGGACATCAAGATGTCACTAATGCACTTCTTTCTCTTGGCTGTTCAAAACACTCTTCATGTAGTAGAACTCTCACTTCTACATTGTAGACATCTCACTTCTACTTCTTTCTTTTTATGTATTTGAGTGCTCTTGGTGGATCGTAGAGTGAGCCTTCCGACTCACTATCTCACATCGTTTAGAACAGTCCACCGTTACTCTAAACTTGGCAACTCCAGCAACCCTCGATCTTTGAAGCTCTTGCTAATTTATACTCCTTCCCAATCCTTCTGTTGGAAAGTAGCTGTTGGAAGTTATTCAAATATCTTTACAGATCTCGAGTTGATTGAGGTAGACTGCAAATGTGACATGTCATACTTTTTCTGACACTGCAGTCTACTGTTTCACCTACCCCGCCAGAGATGTCACTTTAATGTCTTGGGCAGGTCGAAGACTTTATTTCCTCCTTCTAATTTCTCGATCAGAGGTTATCCTTTTACATCAATGCCCTCAATAAGCTCTTTTCTGAATATTACCCTTCAGATTAAACCGTTGCCAATGCTTCAGTCTTCAATAATTCGAACTCTGCGATTCTGATGCAAGTTTTCATGGACCTGATTGTAGTGTCTTGTTAACTGGTAGAGACAACACTACGATCTTGAAGAGTGTTGATTGGATCTTCAATGTAGAATACCTCTTCCTTTTCTTGTGCAGTGCTTTCAACACTTCTGTTTGCCTCAACAGCTCTCAGATACTGATGGCTTAACTTCTTTGTTCTGGCCCCTTCTGAATTGCAAGACACTTCAGATTTTTGGCGTGTCCAGCTCGATTTCTCCTTGTGATCTCCCATTCACTTATCATTAATGGACTGACCCAATGCATTATAACTTTAGCCTTATTCTTCAGAAGCTGTCCAGTATCTCAGTGTGCACTCCATCAGTTCTTTCTTTGTTTGGTAAACACTACGATCCTGGTTACTTCGAAGATCGTCATCTTTTGTCTACTTGACAGCTACTGCACATGTTGACTTTCCTTAGTCAGTTACTGAAGTCTTTTTTGATCTCCTTGTGGAAAACTTCATCTTGAATGGCTTCACAACTCAATCTGGATACTGATTGGGTTGGTGCTTAGATCTTCTATTATCTTGCATGCCATTTATTGAGTGTTCTCTGGTTTCTTTTAGATGAGTTGTATCTTTGTTGTGCCAACCAGAGGCTTCATTCATTTTAATATTCTGGGAGTGCTCATTCGTTGAGAATCGTACTTGCTCTATGATTCTGCCTTGGCATTGTGAGCACATATGTTGAGGTCTTAGTTTTGTACTCTACGATTCAGCTTTTCCTGTACAGACACAACGACTCTGAGATCAGATCTTGACACTCTACGATTTCTGCCTTGTGCTTGTTGTCTTCATTTGATCTTGCTCGACTACAATTTCTACCCCTAGTTTGATTAGTAGACTCTACGACTCTGAGTGTAGTCTACGATTCTTGACTTGGCTTTGGTAGATACTCGATCGGCTCATAGGCATGCTGTCTCTACAATTATGAACATGACTTCCTCAACAGACTACGACCCTGAGGAAGTTCTCCTAGACACACTACGATCCTTCCTCGTCTTTCTCCTGGCAGTTTACGAACTTCGATATCTACTATCTTGCAGACTAAGATTTTGCCTCGATAGCTCTCGAGTTTTCCTTGACTCTCCTATCAGACTACGATTTCTAGTGCAATACTCGACGATCAGACAAGCCTATCTATTACATCATAATATCAACCTAACATGCTTGATTTTTATATGTTTATAGTCCTTGTACATCATTTATTTTTAAGGACTTTACAAAGATGTTTTACTTATGTAGGATCAACCTAAAATACTTGATCAATTCATTCTAAGTCCTTCTACACATGTTTCTATTATCTATTAAAGGACTTTAGATCTTTTCTTAATACAAGCATACTTGCATATTTATTCATATATATCATAATAAAATTATATGTAAATAAGAATAACATTCACATGCTTATTCCTGACAATCTCCCCCTATTTGATTATGACAAAAACAATAAGTGCATATGCATGTTTTGAATGAATCTTATATACTAACAACTCTATTTCTAAAACAGATAATCATGAATGTTATTTATAATGATGTGAAATTTAATACACTGACATTTTACATCCTAGATCCAGAACATACCTAACTAGTTAGAGATGTACCTCTTTGGCTCCAAGTATGTTTCTAGGATGTCTGTTGATCAACTAATCATCTGTTTGACCTTCTTGTTCATGCTCCCCTTGGGATGATGACCTTCATACTTTGCTTTTCTCCCCCTCAGATGTATATTTCTCTTTTCCTTCTGGTTCCCCTCAGTTTCAGCATACATTGGCTCATCATTCTTTCGGTCCCCCTTAGATGATGAATCTGACTCTTCTTCTGTTGTCTGCTTCTTTGATTTCTTCTCTTGTTTGATCTTCTTGCTCTTCCTTGAATGCCTCTTGCTCTGCCCCTTTTTATGCCTCTTTTTCTCCCTTTTTTTGTCATTAATCATTTGTGAGAGCTGCTCCATATTGGACATAAATTGCTCCATCATGTAGGAGGAGTTAACAACTTCAGACTTGAGTTCCTGATGGCCTAGCTCAAGTTGCACTGAGAAAGACTGATTCATGTTGTCAATCTTGTCAGAGAGGACTTGGATCTGCTCTTCATTTGCCTTCTGTGCTCATAGATGTTATCTCTTTTTTTGATCTGATCATGTATGGCCTTTAGATAGATGTTATCTCTTTCTTTGAGTTTGAGAGATACATCAGCCATGGTAGCTTGAAGTCTGTTATGAACTGAATTATCTCCTGCTGTTGTCATTCCATTTTTGTCTCTTCATTGATTTGAGATATCTTCTCAATTAGCTCATCAAAGTTCTTCAATAGTTCCTCCTCCATAGATATTTTCTCATCTGGTTGGGAAGCCTCTAGTTGAGCATTAGATTGGACTCTATGATTTTCATCTTTGGACAGTAGTTGAGGATGAAGGAATGTCTGTCAGTAGTGTTTGAGCAGATGGAGGCTTCTTCTATTGAACTTGAATACCATCAATAGTAGAGTGAATAGACTCTACAATCATCTTATTGGTCATGATCCTTCTTCCTTGAGAGTCCACTCTACGATCGTAGGGGATATAGTGACTGTCGATATGTATGTAGACCTTGTAGTGAGGCTGGTTTGTGATCAATTTGGTTGCAAACTTCTTCACCCTTGGGAAGTTTTGTGCTACTAGCTCCATGCTTGGAAAGAGAGAGTAGCACCAGCTGAAGTAACTTGCATCCTTTTTAGTATGTGCTTTTAGCCACGACATCCATTGGAAGAACCATCTCATTAGCCGGTCATCAGGATTATAGAGGATGGTCATGCAGCCTAGCTCCATGTTGTTGCAGTTTTTAACTATATCAAAGGTAGTCATCCTTACCACCTTGAGCTGTTCATTTCCATAGTTCACTCATCTTTCTGGTGGTTCATTCGAGACTTCTACCACTATTCTCTTAGTGAATTTTACTGGAGAGAGGACATGATAGAATTTTGGTTCCTCTGATTTTTGATTTTCAAAATTATAACCATTCTCCATTTCTTCTCTTTCGGAGCCTGAACTACCTTGATAATTTCCAACAATAAGTCTTTCTTGCTCCATTTCATTTACAGAACCTTCTTTAGCAAGATCTTCTTCTAATTCATCTTCTTCATCACTGGATCCTTCTTCAACACTTACTTCCTGTGATACAGACTTATCATCAATGAAGTCAATGACAGTATTGGAGTGATCACTTCTTTTTTAGAGGAAAATTTTGCTTGTAGTCGTAGCTCTTCCTTCTCCCTGGAGGTTCAACTATGGGAGAGTCAGACTCATCTTCCTCTTCAGACTTTGAAGCCTTTGGATCATCAGATAAACATACCCTTCTTCTTTGGACTTATCACCTCTTGAGTCGTCATGGGGGCTTTCAGGATTGGAAGAGGCATGTTCTTCTTCTTTAGAAACATCATCATTTGGCTTATCATCTAGGATTGTTGGGGCAGTTGCATTTAGGGATTGAGTTTGGTCATCTTCAATCTCTTCTTCATCAGCAGAGTGACTGCTCTGAGGATTATCCACAGGGCTTGAGCATTTTTCTTTAGCAGATGCTGCATTTTCATTCATTAATCCAGCTTCATCTTTACTGCTGGATTTGGTCTGTGAGGACTCAGCCTTGAGATTGTTAGATGCCTTTTCTTCTTTTGATTTTACATCCTCCTCTTCATCAAATGTATTATCTTGGGAAACTGAGGCTGGATTGATTATCACCTTAGCTTTCTTGCTGGATGGCCCTTGAAGTAATCTGTTACTTCTCCTCTTTGTGGTTTCAACAGTTAGGACTTTTTCTTCTTCATTCTTATCTTTGGAGGAGAGACTTCTACTTCTTGATGGGGCCTTGGTTTTCTTCACACCTCTAGATTTCTTTCTAGCTGGTGTGGTTGCTGCTGGTACAGAGTCATCAGACTCAAAGCTTTCTACCTCTTTTGCCTTCCTCTTCTTTGTAGAAGCCTTGCTTGTGAGACCCCAACTTTTTGAATAAAGATGAATTTTCTACAATTATCATTTTTGAATATTATGGAATGAATTTGATATAATGTTATAATTGTGGGTAATATTTATAAATTTTGCAAAGTACGCAAGTTGTTATATAATATTCGATTGGTCGGGGAATATTCGTTTTATCAAGGAATATTCGTACAACGGAAAAATCATTGGTGGACCCCACAACGGAATTATTGTCGGATTGAGAAAATGACAAAAAAACTTTATAAAAATAATGGCAGAAGTTTTACCGTTAACTGTTGAAAGACCCGGTGTTAAAAGTACAGTAATACGCGTAGTTGCACAGTAGCACATGGTATTGATTATTGATACTTACGTGAGAAGTCACTAAGTTTTGTTCAATTATTGCTATAGTAATTGTTGCATAGTATCTCACGTTATTTGATTCAATTATTGTCGATATTTTTATATATTATTAAATCAATAATTGAGAAAACAAAGTTATTAATATTATTATTTGCAATATTAACGATGTCTAGAAGTTCTGTCAATAAGAGGTTTGGTCACCTAATTGCGCGACAATAGGGAGAAATCCTTATTGGAAAGCCCATCTTTCCTGGGAACGACCTGGTCGATTAATATTGTGAATTATAATAAAGGTGATAAATGTTGTTAAAATTATTAATGTGATTTTTATGAGGTATTTTATATATTTATATATGTTAGTGGATTTTGGTGGAGTATTGAAATGATGAGGGAAGTGTTTGTTTTATTTTATATATATATATATATATATATATATATATATATATATGTGTGTGTGTGTGTGTGTGTGTTATTTAGTGTGTCTGTGTGTGTCAGAAGTGGAGAAAAAATTTGTAGTGGATAAATATAAATGGTGGAAAAAGGGAGTATTATATATATATATATATATATATATATATATATATATATATATATATATATATTATATTCTTGCTTTGTTCCTATTAGTTGGGTGATTGAAAATAGGCATCGGTGAGTTACAAAATGTTCTCATCCCTGATTGCATAATTATTGCATCTGTGATATTTTCCTTACACAGTGCCCTTCCATTCTGCTATAAATAGGATGCTTAGTTAGAATTGAAAACCACACCAAAAATCCAGAGAAATTATTCTACTATAATCTTGAGCGTATTTTAGAGTTTTAGAAAGATTTGAGCGTAGGAAGTTTTCTTCAAGAATAACCTCGCCCTACCAGTCAGAATACTCTTCTTTTATGGTAGGTAATATTATTTGTTGTACCCGTAAGGGGTATTATTTCTTTTGTATTCATGAAGAGAACTTCTGTTATTCCATTCTTTATTATTCTGCTGGAATAACTAGTATACGCGGACTACCCTATACTTGGTGACATTCTTCTATTATTTCGTCTTTAATATTATTCTGTTGGAATATCCTGTCTATGCGTTTTACGCCGGAACTGGTTCCAATTTTTATTATTCTGTTGGAATATCCTGTCTTTGTGTTTTACGCCGAACCTGGTTCCAGTATTTATTATTCTGTTGGAATATCCTGTCTGTGCGTTTTACGCCGGACCTAGTTCCAGTTTTTATTATTCCGTTGGAATATCCTGTCTGTGCATTTTACGCTGAACCTGGTTTCGTTATTTATTATTCTGTTGGAATAACCTGCCTGTGCGGTCTATCGCATGCATGGTGATTTCTTTTCTTATTCCATTCTTTATTATACTCAGTTGGTTAAAACTTTGACTTCTATACTCCATGAAATTAGTGGAATATCCTTGATATTTGCGCTTCATCCAGTATCTTTTCATAGAAATATTCTTCTGAGGATTCTTGAATTTTACTCTACAAAGCAGTATCATGTTAATAATTTAGACGTTATCAGTTCCTAGATAAATTAATTCTTGAACTTGTTTTTATTGAATTATTATATCATTGTCATCATCCTCATTTTTATATTTTATTGAAAGTCATCTGTGGCCTGTAGTGCATAGATGGATTTGGTATGATTATGACCAGGGATTATTCGGTGTAATCATGACCGTAACATTACAAATGATGTGGTAAAAGTCTTCATTGGCCCGTAGTGCATTGATGGACAGTTGTTGGCATGATCATGACCATTAATGAATACATGAATGTCCTTGGCCCATAGTGCATGGATAATTTGTGGTCGTGATACTAAAGAATATCCTTGGCCGTAGTGCAGGGGTGATTCGATGATGTGGATTATTTATTAAGCTGAGTCCCAGCGATAAAAGTGATGAAAAACCTTTTAAATCATAGAAGATAGTAGATTTTATTCCCTACTTGAATTTTCTAATGGATTGCTTGTTCCGCTGCAGTTAAATTTGATAGTTATTATATTTTATCAGTTGAACACTGTTAAAGGCTAACGATAAATTATTCAGCATTATCTTAGTCATAATATTTCTTACTGGGCTAGTTTAGCTCACCCTTTCTTTCACTGTTTTATTCAGGAAATGAGAACGTAGCTGGGACTAGTCGTGGAACAAAGTGATGGTCCTAGATGGTGTATTAGTAGTCCTCACTATTCTATGAAATAGTGTGATAATAATTGTAATGAGGACTCCTTTTGAGTTTGTATACTCTCTAGTAGACAATATTTGTATTCAAACTCACAATTTATGTTTTGTCGTATTGTACACGACAGTTGTATTATTATATTGTATTTGAATTCTATACCATGTATCTGGCGACTCAAGATGGGTGATGTATACCTAATTTTGGGGGCATCACAGTTGGTATCAAAGCTTAGGGATAGGATCCCTGGCTAAGATGTGAGAATAGAACTAGGAGGGGAGAGACGGGGAATTCCTTCGCTAGTATGACCTACCTAAGTTTTTATATTTATTTGGTCGGTCAAAATATAGAGATAATATGTTACATGTCAATTAATCTTTTGTTTTGTGGCAGTATCTGAAAATGACATCTGAGAATGTTGAGAATAGCAATGGAGCACAAACGACCGTTGATTGACCACATATCAATAATTAGGATAATGTGCATCAAGAATGCGACAATCCTCATTCAAACAACAACACTGACCAAATGATGAATGATCGAATGTTCAAAGGCTTTATGCAATTCATGCAACAGCAGGCGAGAGCGGCTCTTGTCCAAAATATAGGTGGAAACACTGGAAACTCTCGGACGGTCACCGCTAAACAGTTCAAGGAGCTGGGACCACCGAAGTTTATTGGAGAGCCAAAACCACTTAAGGCGGAAGCATGGATAAAGCAGATCACCAAGATATTTGATGTCTTGGGATGCTCCAAGGAGCAAAAGGTTCCCTTTGCCGCCTTTATGTTGCGAGGAGAGGCAGATTACTGGTGGGAATTGGTAAAGCGTACTCAACCTGCCGCACTGAAGATGTCTTGGGAGAAGTTTCAAGAACTATTCAACGACAAGTACTTTTCTGAAAGTATTCGTCACATAAAAGAGGTAGAATTCATCAAGTTGGAGCAGAATAATATGACCGTGTCG
The DNA here is from genome assembly GCA_020205505.1 of Panax japonicus. NCBI lineage: Eukaryota > Viridiplantae > Streptophyta > Magnoliopsida > Apiales > Araliaceae > Panax > Panax japonicus. Next base: position 31,965,687 of record CM035109.1, on the reverse strand, counting down.
CAGTACGAAGCAAAGTTTACAGAGTTGTCTCGGTTTGCGTCCCACTTGGTGGATAATGAAGAGAGAATGACGCGAATGTTTTTAAGAGGTTTGAAGCCGGAGATACGTCAACATCTTATTTCTCATAAACTGTGTTTGTATTCAGATGTTGTAAATAGGGCTCAGTTAGTGGAGCGCGATAACGAGTCAACGCAACCAAAAGAGAGCAGCCGGCAAAATGATAATACCAATGAGAGCAGTCATCGAAGCGGTGATAATAAGTGCGGAAGGAATCAACATGCCAGAAGTGGTAACCACTTCGGTGGTAATCAAGGCCAAAACAATAAGAATAGACATTTTAAGAAGAGGAGATTCAACATTGATGGAAGGACGTCAGCACCAGCACCCGTTGTTAAGGAAGAAGAACGACCACATATCATATGTTTCAAATACGGAGGGGAGGGACACATCAGTCCAAACTACGTAATGCCATCCAAAGCATGTTATAATTGTGAAAGAGAAGGTCACTTAACCCGATTTTGTCATTCACCGAAGACAAGTTCAACCAGGATAGAGGCACCAAAGGCCGTCCGAGAAAATTCAAAGCCGGTAGTGCAAGGGAGAGCGTTTGTTGTGACCTCCCATAAAGCAAGGAACCCGAATGAGGTCATCATGGGTAAGCTTATCATAAACTCTAGCGAAGTCTATACTTTATTTGATACTGGTTCTACCCATTCTTTTATTTCTCCTACTTGCGCTCAACGATTAAATTTGACTCTGGAGGAATTAGACTTTGACTTATCGGTGGAAACTCTGTTTGGAGAAACTTTCATTACATCCACTATTTATAAGTCTTGCTTGGTTCAAATCGGCACCCTCACATTACCTATCGATCTTATTTCATTAAAAATACTTGCATTTGATGTGATTCTAGGGATTGATTGGTTAACTACTTAACATGCTAAAATTGATTGTTTTCGTAAGGATGTTAGCTTTCATATTCCAAATCAACATATTATGCAAATTCAAGCGACCAAACCATTAAAATCAATCAATGTCATCTCAAGCCATAAAGCTATTTGTTTATTGAAAACGGATGTCAAGCTTTCTTAGCTCATGTCACGGATCTAAACAAAAATACGTTAGTTTTGAATGATATTTCTATTGTTAATAAATTCCCTGACGTATTCCCTGAAGAACTTCCTGGCCTACCCCTGGAGCGTGAAATTGAATTTTGTATCGACCTTGAACCCGGTACAAAACCCATTTCCAGAGCCTCATATCGAATGGCTCCTATTGAACTTCAGGAGTTAAAGACCCAATTGCAAGAATTGTTAGACATTGGTTTCATTCGTCCTAGTACGTCTCCTTAGGGTGCTCCTATTCTATTCGTGAAGAAGAAAGATGGGAGGATGAGTCTTTGTATTGATTATAGGGAGTTGAATCACGTCACCATCAAAAATAGGTACCCATTGCCACGTATTGATGACCTGTTTGACCAGTTACAAGGAGCCAAATTCTTTTCAAAGATTGATCTTCGTTCCGGTTATCACCAATTAAAGATCAGAACAGATGACATTCCAAAGACGGCTTTCAGAACTCGGTACGTGCATTATGAATTCCTAGTCATGTCCTTTGGATTGACTAATGCTCCTGCTGCCTTCATGGATATGATGAACCGAGTATTCAAAGAATATTTGGATCACTTTGTGGTCGTCTTTATTGATGACATCCTTATTTATTTCAAAAGCCGTGAAGATTATGAGAAACACTTGAGGCTGACACTCCAAAATCTTTGTGAATACAAGCTTTATGCTAAGTTGAAGAAATGTGAATTCTGGCTTGAGGAAGTAGCATTCCTTGGGCACGTAGTATGAAGTCATGAAATATCTATTGACCCGGCAAATATTAAAGCAATTCAAAGCTGGGAGCAACCTAAATCAGTGATCGAGGTACGTAGTTTTCTCGACTTAGCTGGTTATTATCGGAGATTCATAGAAGGATTTTCTCGAATAGCTACTCCATTAACTCAGCTAACTCGGAAAGATACAAAGTTCGGTTGGAGCGAAGAATGTGAGAAGAGTTTTCAAGAACTCAAGAGGAGACTCATTTCAGCACCTGTTCTGACCATACCATCTGACTCGGAGGGATTTGTCATCTAAAGTGATGCTTCGGGCAAAGGGTTGAGATGTGTTCTCATGCAACATGGGAAAGTCATAGCCTATGCATCAATACAACTCAAAGAATATAAGAGAAATTATCCTACTCTTGACCTAGAGTTAGCAGCTGTTGTTTTCGCACTTAAAATTTGGAGGCATTACTTGTATGGGGAGAAGGTGGAGATCTTTACGGACCATAAAAAGCCTCAAATATTTCTTCACTCAAAAGGAACTCAACATGCGACAACGACGTTGGCTTGAGTTATTGAAAGATTATGATCATACCATCCAATACCATCTTAGAAAAGTGAATGTGGTAGCTGACGTATTGAGTAGAAGATCATATACAAGTACGAGTGTGATATTGTCAACACAAAGGCCCATTTTGTGTGACTTGCAAAGGATGAAGATAGAGTTAAAGACTCCAGGGACCCATGTGATGATGGTGAATATACGAGTAGAACCGACTTTAATTAATAAAGTTAAAGTTGCTCAAGCTACAGACCTTGAGCTGATGCGTATAAGGAAGAAAGTACAAGAAGGTGCTATGCCGGAAGTAAGAATCGGTGAAGAATGAATACTTCGAGTTAACTCCAGACTTTATGTTCCTAACGACCCTGATTTAAAGTATAAAATCATGATGGAGGCACACAACACATCGTTTGCAATCCATCCAAGAGTACCAAAATGTATCATGATATTCGTCATACATTTTGGTGGAGCAATATGAAGAGAGAGATAGCGTTATTTATCTCAAGGTGTCTAACTTGTCAACGAGTTAAAGCGGAGCATCAAGTACCAAAAGGTCCATTACAACAACTTGAAATTCCAGAATGGAAGTGGGAGCACATTACCATGGATTTCGTTACTAGTCTTCCGAAGGTTTCTCAAGGCATTGATGCAAATTGGGTCATTGTTGACCGATTGACCAAGTCTGCTCACTTCTTACCAATACGAGGAACTTAAAACACTTGAACCTCTTACTCGTATGTACATAATGAGATTGTAAGACTACATGGTATGCCAGTATCCATAGTTTCTAATCGAGACCCAAGATTCACTTCACTATTTTTGGTTAGTTTATAGAAAGCTATGGACACAGATTTACGATTTAGCTCGGCATATCATCCTCAGACGGACCGACAGACGGAGAGGACTATTCAAACTCTTGAAGATTTATTAAGACTCTATGTCCTTGACTTCAAGGGAAGTTGGGATAAGTTCTTACCATTGGTGGAGTTTTCCTACAACAATAGTTTTCAAGCAAGTATTGGCATGGCTCCATTTGAGGCGTTGTATGGAAGAAAGTGTCATTCTGTAGTATGCTAGGATGCGGTGGGTGAAGAAACATTGTTGGGACTGGAGTTGGTACGAATGACTACAGAAAGATTCAAACGATCCGACAACGTATAAAAACCTCAGCAAGATTGACAAAAGAGTTATGTTGATCTTCATCTAAAGGACGTGGAATTCGATATAGGAGATCATGTGTTGTTACGTGTTGCTCCATTGAAAAGAGTTACGAGATTTGGAAAGAGAGGAAAACTCAATCCTCGATTCATTGGCCCATTTTTAATCCTCGATCGAGTAGTAACTGTGGCCTATAGACTCGCTTTACCGCCAAGTATGTCTCGTGTTCATAACGTTTTTCATATATCCATGTTACGTAAATATGTGGAAGACCCGAACCACATTATTGAGTTAGAACCGGACGAAATAGTGGAAGATTTGACGTATGAAGAGGTTCCTATTCAAATCTTGGATAAGAAGGAACATATTCTACGCTCCAATGTTATACCTCAAGTCACATTTATGGAGAAAACCACGATGTTGATGAAATGACCTGGGAGTTAGAATCTGAAATGAAATCAAGGTATCCTTACCTCTTCAACATACTAGGTACGTACCCTAATTTCGAGGGCAAAATTTCATAAGAAGGGGAGGTTGTGAGACCCCAACTTTTAGAATAAAGATGAATTTTCTATAATTATCATTTTTGAATATTATGGAATGAATTTGATATAATATTTTAATTGTGGGTATATTTATAAATTTTACAAAGTAGGCAAGTTGTTATATATATTCGATTGGTCGGGAATATTCGTTTTATAGGGAATATTCAAACAACGGCAAATCATTAGTGGACCCCACAACAGAATTATTGTCGGATTGAGAAAACGACAAAAATACTTTATAAAAATAACGACAGAAGTTTTACCGTTAACTATTGAAACACCCGGTTGTTAAAAGTACAGTAATACGCGTAGTTGCACAGTAGCACACGGTATTGATTATTGATGCTTACGTGAGCAGTCACTCAGTTTTGTTCAATTATTGCTATAGTATTGTTGCATAGTATCTCACGTTATTTGATTCAATTATTGTCGATATTTTTATATATATTAAATCAATAATTGAGACAACAAATTATTAATATTATTATTTGCAACTATTACGATGTTCTAGAAGTTCTGTCAATGAGAGGTTTGGTCACCTACTTGCGCGACAATAGGGAGAAATCCTTATTGGAAAGCCCCATCTTTCCTGGGAACGACCTGGTCGATTAATATTGTGAATTATAATAAAGGTGATAAATGTTGTTAAAATTATTAATGTGATTTTTAGAGGTATTTTATATATTTATATATGTTAGTGGATTTTGGTGGAGTTATTGAAATGATGAGGGAATGTGTTGTTTATTATATAGATATATATATATATATATATATATATATATATATATATATATATATATATATATATATATATATAATATATATATATATTGTTAGTGGTGTGTGAGTGGTGGGGTGTGTGAATATATATTTATGTTATTTAGTGTGTGTGTGTGTGTCGGAAGTGGAGAAAAAATTTGTAGTGGATATATAAATGGTGGAAAAAGGGAGTATTATATATATATAT